>CM040919.1:10480600-11791850 GCA_023029165.1 Gobiocypris rarus
CAGTGCATAACATAATTAAAAGATTCAAGGAATCTGGAGGAGCTGAACAACCGCGATCTCCGATCCCTCAGGCGGCACTGCATCAAGAATCGTCATTCATCTATAAGATATCACCACATAGGATCAGGACTACTTTGGCAAACCTTTGTCAAGTACCACAATACATAGTTACATCCACAAATGCCAGTTAAAACTGTACTGTGCCAAAAGGAAGCCCTATGTTAACAGTGTCCAGAAGCGCCGTCGACTTCTCTGGGCTCTGAGGCATCTGGGATGGACCATCACACAGTGGAAACGTGTACTGTGGTCAGATGAATCAGTATTTCAGAAGTGTCTTTTTGATGAAACCGGAGAGATTTCTGAACCTCCGTTGACAGCCTATGCAACTACCACTTTGACACTTCAAAAAGTTCATAAAGAGATTGTACAACCCCAAATCAGAAACAGTTGGGACAGTATGGAAAACGCAAATAAAAAAAAGAAATGATTTCTAAATTTACTTTGACTTGTATTTTATTGCAGACAATATGAACAAAAAATATTTCATGTTTTGTCTGGTCAACTTCATGTCATTTGTAAATATGCATCCTTTCCTGTCATTCAGACCTGCAAAGTTTAAAAAAAAGTTGTGACAGTAAAGCATTTACCACTTTGTAATGCTGCCATTCCTTTTTTTCACAACACTTAAAAGACGTTTAAGGACTGAAGACACCAAGTGGTGAAGTGTTTCAGGTGTAATTTTGTCCCATTCTTCCTGCAAACAAGTCTTAAGGTGGCCAACAGTACGGGTCTTCGTTGTCGCATTTTGCGCTTCAAAATGCGCCACACATTCTCTATTGGAGACAGGTCGGGACTGCAGGCAGGCCAGTCAAGTACCCATACCCTCTTCCTCCACAGCCAGGACTTTGTAATGCGTGCAGAATGTGGTTTTGCATTGTCTTGTTGAAATATGCATGGACGTCCCTGGAAAAGATGACTTCTTGAAGGCAGCATATTATGCTCCAAAATCTCTATGTACTTTTCAGCATTAATGTTGCCTTCACAGAAGTGCAAGTTACCTTTGCCAAGGGCACTGACACAACCCCATACCATGACAGACCCTGGCTTTTGGACTTGTTGCTGGTAACAGTCTGGATGATCCTTTTCTTCTTTGGTCCGGAGCTCACGGCATCCATTCCTCCCAAAAAATACCTGAAATACTGATTCATCTGACCACAGTACACGTTTTCACTGTGTGATGGTCCATCCCAGATGCCTCAGAGCCCAGAGAAGTCGACGGCGCTTCTGGACACTGTTAACATAGGGCTTCCTTTTGGCACAGTACAGTTTTAACTGGCATTTGTGGATGTAACTGCGTATTGTGGTGTTAGGTTTGCCAAAGTAGTCCTGAGCCCATGTGGTGATATTGCTTATAGATGAATGACGATTCTTGATGCAGTGCCGCCTGAGGGATCGGAGATCGCGGTTGTTCAGCTCCTCCAGATTCCTTGAATCTTTTAATTATGTTATGCACTGCTGAATGTGAAATATTCAAATATCTTCCTATCTTTCTTTGAGGAACATTGTGTTTAAACATTTCAATAATTTTCTCACGTATTTGTTGGCAAACTGGCGATCCTCTGCCCATCTTTGCTGCTAAAGGATTAGACCTTTCTTGAATGCTGCTTTTGTACCAAATCATAATTACAATCACCTGTTGACATCACCTGTTTCAAATCACATCATTATTTAACCATTTTACCTCATTACTAGCCCTAAATTGCTCCTGTCCCAACTTTTTTTTAAACTTGTTGCAGGTCTGAATGACAGGAAAGGATGCATATTTACAAATGACATGAAGTTGACCAGACAAAACATGAAATTTTTTGTGTTCATATTGTCTGCAATGAAATACAAGTCAAAGTAAATTTAGAATTTTTTTTTTGCGTTTTCCATACGGTCCCAACTTTTTCTGATTTGGGGTTGTATTTAGTGACTTTAGAAAAGTCACATTTACTTAATAATGAGAGGCTAATCATTAAGGAAATTTGTCTTTGTCTCCTAAAGAAAAATGAAGATTAAGATTTAAAAATGAATAGCTTAAACTATGAATGAAATGTCATGCATAATGCATGTTTTAATCGATCCTACTGCTTTCCTTCTGATGCCCATTCTTACTGTTCATAAAGAGAGGGATATTTCAGTCACGAAAGTTTGTGATGAATTCTTTCCAGAGTGTGTGTGAAAGTCATATACGGTCGGGTAAATGCAATATTTCTGTATTGTTTTGACACTTTTGAGTCACGCGATGATGATGAATTGCATCATTCCTCTGACATTCAATTGACAGTAATGTAATGAGCTGTCACACAGAAACCAAACTTCTTTTGAGTGCATTATTAGGTTTTCTGGGTAATTGGTCTTATATCGATACATTTTTTGGCATTAATTATAGCCTCCTTAAAAATAATAAGTTATTTTTTTATAAGGATTACTAGATCGGTTCATTCTCATGTGTGGTGTTTCTGTTCTCTTCATTAGCTGAATGCCTCCAGACCGTATCGTTTGGGAGCGGGTTCATGATGGATGTCTCCTTGGTGCTGTTGCCAGGCAGCAGAGGTAAGCTGCGCCTGCTGCACCGTGTTGATTTGCAGTCTTGCCCGTCCCTATCACAGGTTAAAATCTCATTCTGTGCTTTAAATATGTCCTGGGGCGACATTAGCCTACCTCTTACATTATTCACGTCTGGACTGTAGCAGCATTTTACTTCTAGATTCCGTGAATAGACTTAGTCGCTTGTCTGCCTCTTGTGAATGAGGATATCTCTTGCAGTTCCAGTACTCGCCTGTGGGGGAGATGACAGCAAAGTTCACCTGTACGTGCAGCTCAGTGGACAGGTAAGGCTGAGGTGTCTTCACTTTATATTAATGCTGTAAAATTTGTTCATGTTGTGCATGTCATGTGAATGTTATCTGTGGTTGTGTTTAGTTTCAGAGGCTTCTGACTCTGACAGGACATGAGGATTGGGTCCGATGTGTGGAGTGGGCCATTAAAGGTAGGACTTCTGAATGGAAGGGATGTGCTAAGGAAGAAAGTATTATATTTAAGCTGGTTAAATGAAGCCTGTTTTAGCACCTTGATAATTCAAGATGCCACAAAAACTAAATTTGACCTTTGCAGCCTTTAGTCCTTCAGAACGAGGTCACAACAATTTATTAAAGACATTACTTGTATTCGGCAAGGGCACTTAAAGTGATCAAACGTGACAGTAAAGACATTTATAATGTTACAAAAGATTTTCTCTTCATTTAAAAAAATTATCACTTTCCACGAAAAAAATTACAGTGTTTTCAACACTGATAATAAGAAATGTTTCTGGACCATTAAAACAGCATATTAGAATGATTTCTGGAGGATCATGTGACACTGAAGACTGCAGTAATAATGATGAAAATCCAGCCTTGCCAATAATTAAATCTATTTTAAAATATATTAAAATAGAAATGCTGTTTCCCAGTATTACTGTTTTTTTTATTTATTTTTTATCAAATAAATGCAGTCTTCTAAAACATAAAAAAAACTAACCAACCCAAAACTTTTGACGTTAGTAAATGTCTGTTTGCTTTGAGCTAATCTTAGCTTTGATGTTAAGATATTAACCATAGACTGTATAAAAATATGGACGTAGTGTCCATGACGTCACCCATAGGATTCTGCAGAGCAGTTTTGAAGCGTAAAGTAGGGTCGAGCTTGCCGTTGCCATCTTAGCAGCGCATCACCGCACGTCACTCCCGGATAACAGAAAATGGGCAAAGAGGCGGGATGTGGGTGGAGCTGAGGTGACGGGATGACTAACAGACAGCAGATAAATGGCTATCCACCTGCCACTCAAAGTGGCCATGCCCTTAATTATGCAGAACTTTAAGGCTTTATTTAATGTAAACGAATGAGTTTTAAAAAAATTCACCCCCCTCACAGTTGTCATGAAGGGCAAAATTAGAAGTTTAGACCAAAACTAGAATTTGTACTAGGCTGTAAACATATTTTTTTCTGCTGTGAAGTTGGGCATTTTAACATGGGGCTCAATGAGATTCTGCTCCTTTCTGGAGCCTGTCGATGAACTGCAGTTTAAATCACTTCCGTATTGGCTTCAATAGAGACAGCGGGAAGTTGCTGGTTGATATTAACCAATAAACATTTAAAATTGTACAGCTTTCTGTGAAAACAAATATTGACAGCTCCGACAGAATGCTTTGTAGACTGTCCCTCGTGTCCTACCTACCAGAAGTTGACCAAATTGACTATTTAGTTGCTACTTGTTACGAAAAGATGTAAAATAAATCATTATTTTATTGGCTATTTAATAAAAAATATGTGTCCCATTAAAATCAAAGACCCATTTAATACATTTCATAAGATAGTGGCAGTAAAAATAGTCCAAGGGTATAAAACGCACTGTCCTGAGGCCCGGTGTATGCATGAAACATGCGCTTGCTGAAATACATAAGCAGGAAGGCCTCACATACTGCTTTTTTTTTTTAAAACTTGTGTTTCAACTGCTGAATGTATAGATGGAGAGCTCTGGCTAGCCAGCTGTTCACAGGACTGTCTAATCAGAGTGTGGAGACTGTTTGCCAAGACTACGGCTGAACCAGACCATCAGACTGACGCTATTATCAAAATGAGGGAGAACGTCTTTCAAGTGTCTGGAGATGGTGAGGCTCGAGGCTTTGCGGGATTGTCATTTAGTTGTGTGATGACTTAGAAAAATTGGTTGTTTTTTTTTAGAAATTTTTTAAACCATGTCTTGGACTTTAGATACTCAAAATCAAAGATTGCGTATATTGTTTTGTAAAAAGTTTAAAAATGAACTTGCCAGGACCTAAAGGCAAAAATGTACTGACTAGTAAAACTTTATTTCTGAAGTAAAGAAAACTGTGTAAGGATAATAATCTGCCCTTCACTGATAAATAAAAACATAGTGTATTACTGTCATAATTTATGTTTGATTCATTCTCTATCTTTGTGCTCTAGAATTTGCTGTGACTCTTGAAACGGTGTTGGCTGGACATGAAAACTGGGTTTATGGAATTCACTGGCAACCTCCTTGTGCCAAAGGTATTCCTTGAATGTTTTCATTTGATTTTGTGACTTAATTTCACTGTAATGTGCTGTGAAATTATTTACTTTTTGACATTGTATTATTTTGTTTGTACTTCCTTTTTTGTATTTATCCTGTCTCTGCCTCTGTTTTGTTACTTGTTGTCTCCCCCTGCAGGTGACTCAGTGGAACAGCCCCTGAAGCTGCTGTCTGCCTCAGTGGACAAGACCATGATCTTATGGGGGCCAGAGGATTCAGGCATGTGGGTGGAGCTGGTAAAGTCACCTTGTTTACTACTTAAAAAAAATACTGTCATTGGGAAAAAAAGTTAAAAGGTGGATTGGAAGACATTATGCAGTGATGCACCTTTATTGCCAAGTAACGTGGGTTTACTGTGAGCATATATACAGGTCCTTCTAAAAAAATTAGCATATTGTGATAAAAGTTCATTATTTTCCACAATGTAATGGTAAAATTAAAATTTCATATATTTTAGATTCATTGCACACCAACTGAAATATTTCAGGTCTTTTAATGTTTTAATACTGATGATTTTGGCATACAGCTCATGAAAACCCAAAATTCCCATCTAAAAAAATTTGCATATTTCATCCGACCAATAAAAGAAAAGTGTTTTTAATACAAAAAAGTCAACCTTCAAATAATTATGTTCAGATATGCACTCAATACTTGGTCGGGAATCCTTTTGCAGAAATGACTGCTTCAATGCGGCGTGGCATGGAGGCAATCAGCCTGTGGCACTGCTGAGGTGTTATGGAGGCCCAGGATGCTTCGATTACGGCCTTAAGCTCATCCAGAGTGTTGGGTCTTGCGTCTCTCAACTTTCTCTTCACAATATCCCACAGATTCTCTATGGGGTCCAGGTCAGGAGAGTTGGCAGGCCAATTGAGCACAGTAATACCATGGTCAGTAAACCATTTACCAGTGGTTTTGGCACTGTGAGCAGGTGTCAGGTCGTGCTGAAAAACAAAATCTTCATCTCCATAAAGCTTTTCAGCAGATGGAAGCATGAAGTGCTCCAAAATCTCCTGATAGCTAGCTGCATTGACCCTGCCCTTGATAAAACACAGTGGACCAACACCAGCAGCTGACATGGCACCCCAGACCATCACTGACTGTGGGTACTTGACACTGGACTTCAAGCATTTTGGCATTTCCTTCTCCCCAGTCTTCCTCCAGACTCTGGCACCTTGATTTCGAATGACATGCAAAATTTGAGCGACAGTCCAGTGCTGCTTCTCTGTAGCCCAGGTCAGGCGCTTCTGCCGCTGTTTCTGGTTCAAAAGTGGCTTGACCTGGGGAATGCGGCACCTGTAGCCCATTTCCTGCACACGCCTGTGCACGGTGGCTCTGGATGTTTCTACTCCAGACTCAGTCCACTGCTTCCGCTGGTCCCCCAAGGTCTGGAATCGGTCCTTCTCCACAATCTTCCTCAGGGTCCGGTCACCTCTTCTCATTGTGCAGTGTTTTTGCCAGACTTTCCTTCCCACAGACTTCCCACTGAGGTGCCTTGATACAGCACTCTGGGAACAGCCTATTTGTTCAGAAATGTCTTTCTGTGTCTTACCCTCTCGCTTGAGGGTGTCAATGATGGCCTTCTGGACAGCAGTCAGGTCGGCAGTCTTACCCATGATTGCGGTTTTGAGTAATGAACCAGGCTGGGAGTTTTTAAAAGCCTCAGGAATCTTTTGCAGGTGTTTAGAGTTAATTAGTTGATTCAGATGATTAGGTTAATAGCTCGTTTAGAGAACCTTTTCATGATATGCTAATTTTTTGAGAAAGGAATTTTGGCTTTTCATGAGCTGTATGCCAAAATCATCAGTATTAAAACAATAAAAGACCTGAAATATTTCAGTTGGTGTGCAATGAATCTAAAATATATGACATTTTAATTTTATCATTACATTATGGAAAATAATGAACTTTTATCACAATATGCAAATTTTTTGAGAAGGACCTGTGTGTATATATATATATATAATATATAAAATATAAAATAAAAATTAAAAATATTTCTGGTCTGGTCTGAAAATGAGGTGTGTTCAGCGCGTTGCTATTTTGAGGCAACTGACTGTGTCACTGACCAACAAAACCTGGTCTAAAAACAATTGTACAGTATTTTTTTGTGTTATTTAAAGGGCGCGTTAGTAATATTAGCCTATAGGCAGGTGCACAACCTACAGTTGACATCCAGCCCCTACATCAATGGCCTCACTCGAGTCACTCCACTGTTTTTTTTAAAACTTGAGCGTACACATCAAGCTCCTGGAAGGAAATAACCCCATCCTGAGGTAATTTCTGTCCTATAATTCATACAATCTCTGCTTTCCAGTTATGAAGGTCTAGAATCCACAGCAGGGGCAGGAAGTGCTCTGCTATGTTACGCAAGGAAGAGAACATATGCATATTGTCTGCTAACTAACCCACACACTGAGAATTGCACAGATAAGCTTGTTCTCTTCCATCTGTGTGAGGGACTGTAAATAATTGGCGAGTTCCTCACATAAATGGGATGCCGATACCTCAGGTAACCTTAAGTCTGGAAAAAATGTCTGTTGTAGTAAAATGTTTTGATTGGCATAGCCACAGGTAGCAGATAACAGGAATGGTTTGTGGTGGATTAATAAGAGGTTCTCACTTTGATCTTGGCATACAGACAAAAGTCTCTGGGATCAGATCAATGGCTTCTGATTCTGACACTTAGAGTGTTGTAGTATGATGATGCATGTGTTTTGTCATACTAAGGCATGTCAAATTAGAAATGAAAGTCAGTGAGCTGTAGTTGTAAGAAGAAAGAGGTTGATTTCAGGTCTTGTGTTGTACCTGTCCTGGATGCAGTGGGGTTGTTCCACATCCATTATTTCTGCACTGCATGTGTCTTCTATTTTGAGTCGTAAAGGGCATACGATATGAGGTAGGTGTGAACTGGGTTATCAGATGTGGATGAGAGCCTTTGAACTGACAGATTCACAGAGACAAAGGAAATAAATGTGGGTTATCATAGATACTTTCTGATTTCCACCTTCTGATCCCCTACTTTTACTTCAGCTTTAGCTCCGGTTAAGAGATAAGTAACAGATAATATTTGTCCTCATAAAAGGTGATTAATATTTGCATTTGTGCACTTGAAAAAAACAAAACAAAAACTGATAAGTTTGTGGCATAAAGGCCATAAACATAAAGATTTGTCAAAATAGATTTTGAATAGACGCATTGGATTCCTGTGGAGCAATTCACACCAAGTGAACATTTAGCTGATGATAAAATGAGTGTGTAGAATTTTTTTTTTTAAATAAAATAAAACAATAACCGTATTGTGATATGTATCATTATCTTGAAATAAAATCTCATATATTTAGAAATAAGATTTTGGTCTTCTTGCACACCCCTAGCTTTGTTGTAGTTTTGATAAAAAATTTCCATCTTGTTTTGGTGTGAAAAGGCTTGAACCTGTGCTAATTACTTATCCATAAATATGGCAGTTTATGTATCTAAAACTTGCCTCCATTGCACAGTTATTGACTGACTGCCAGTGCCCTACTAAGCAGAAAATGACCAACATCGCTTTGGCTAATGTAACACATCTACAAAGAAGAGTCTCCTACATAATGATTAGACTAATTGGTCAGATTTAGTGAAGAGCTGGTTTGCAGAGTAGTGGCCAGGCAAACCGCTGGGTAAAGTACACCCTCCTAATAAGTCATGTTACCAGTGAAGAGCGAACGGTGTGGGGGGGGGGACTGAGACTCTGTGAGCCATTAGTGTTGTGCTAATGGTTTTTTTCTCTGATAGACCAGAAAGGAGAATGGATGAGTTACCAAGATAGATCTTTAACCTCTAGACCTTATGACCCACACACAGATCTCCTAGAATTGGCATACTATTGAGCTGCTCTCATTGTCCATCATTGTTGCATTGTCCACTTTCAGCCTCATCAATCGCTCATCTATACAGGAATGAAACTATGAGTAAAGCATTAGTTTGTCCGGTAGCAATTACCTTTATCCTGTAAGATAAAGTGCAAGATAATCCAAGTAGTCATTTAGCAAACGCTTTTATCCACAGTGACTTGCAGTATACTTATTGAATCACCTTGGAACAGCCATCACTAAGTACCTTTCATAACGGCATAACGCTGATAGTTCATGTTCCTGGTGGGCTTCAAACATACACATACCCGTTTCTCATTGCGTCTGCCCAAAGTGTATTCTTTTTTTCTTTTTTTTTACATTTATTCGAATGTGTATTCTCTGGGAATCGAATCTGCGGCCTTGGTGTTGTTACCAGCCCAGTTCTTTAACTTGTAGGCCACATGACTCACACGTGACCTGATGTAGTACTGAGGTGCTGTTTTTTTCAGAATATCAACCTCAAGACTGTTTCCTTTTGTACCAATCCCATCCCAAACTATGTGGTTGTGTTACAACACACATTATGCCACAGATCCATATCAGTGTTCCATCCCTAAACAAGAGTGATTGCACATTTTACCCATGAGATTTGGCCGTGATATACGAGTAGCCATGTGGATGGAATTCAAAATCAATCTGGTTAATGTTGCATCCCTCTTTCCAGAATGGCTTGCAGAGATCTGTGTCATTCAAAGTGAAGGGCTCTCTTTATCGCGGTCATTAGTTCCGCCATATTCACTCCATAGGATACGCCTGTGAAGGGCATGTCAAATGTCTCTCTATTGGTGTATACTGGAACGTCGATAGCCCTTACCGTTTGGTGGTTTGTGGATTTCGTTTTGAATCCAAGTTTTCCAGCCAACGTGGCTCTTTTCGAACTGTCCTGCATGTCTTGTGTCAAAATCTCAGCGTTAGATGGCTGATTTGTCCATCTAGTGTTGTTGTTTTGATGAAGAGCTTAAGCTAGCCATCTGATCTGGCAATATCTTTGAGACATGCTCTGCTGGGCATGACAAGCGGTGACACCCCTGAACGCCAGGGATCACCGCTGCTCTTAACAAGGCTGCTGGAAATGTCTTGTCCTGCTCAAGGTCAACAGGATACACCATTGTGATGGCTGTCAACTGAAATTTTCATACCTCCTTTTCACAGCTGAAAGTGTGATTAGATAAAATCACACAATTATTTCTTCACTTCTCTGAGTGTGTATTGGCAATGCAGATGTTGAGGCTGGAGCATCAGTCTTTGCTTGCTCACAACCATAAATAAAAGTAGAGGCAGGTTATCGCTGATGGCATAATCATGACTAATTATCTTGTTTTATTCAATGTTACCGCTTGCTCTGCTGCACGACTCACTTCCCCTATTACCGTGAGACACTCGAGCAGCATTAAGCATGTTAGACACGGGCCAGGCAGAGGGCAAGCCGTGCTACAGTTTGCTGAAAAACAATTACAGTGCTTTGGTATTCATAGCCCAGCCCAGTCAGGGGAGTTTACACTGATTCATTCTTCATGTGACCATTTTGTCTCCCAGCTTTCCGAGGCTCATATTTGATTTAATGTGTGTGTGATTACGTTCAACATTACATTAATGCATTCAAAGGAAGCAAACACGATTTATTTCTCATTTAATATTCTCCTCTTTGCATACATTGTGCTTTTCGCTTGTCGGCCTGATTAATTGGTGTCCTCAGACTGTTACTTAACGGAGATGGAGCACAGCTGTAGACTCTCAACTCCGATTGCTCAGGATTCATGACTGCTAATTAGCAGCCTGCTTGACCAGCCGGTTTATCAGTGGCAGTGACACCAGCAAAGGCCTCCCTTATCCAACACTCACCATCAAGAACATGATGGAGAGCACAGAGTGCCAGCACTCATTTGCCATAGAATAGATACCAGCTGCAATTTCCTGCTCTCTCATCACTCCGACAGCGAGTTGACACACAAACCCGCCTCCTCTCACTCATTTCTTTTAATTTGCTCCGGATAAATATTGTTACAGGGCTTGAATTTCGCAGTGGGATTCTTCAAGGGGTGACCATCATCATCAGTCCATCATTGTGTCATTGAACAAATTGTGTAACCCTAGGTTTTTCCAAAGATATTGTGTAATAAGTTGTTTTGGATAGAACAAATCAAATCAGTCCTTCTCATTTAACAGGTTTAAGTAGTTACAACTTTTTCAGTTTTGATGTGTCGTGTTTTACGCTAGAATATGGATAGGTTGAATAATCATTGTTTCTCCATTATTTCTTGTTGACCCCTCATTAAGGTTCGTGTTGGGGAAGTTGGAGGAAACACCTTGGGTTTCTATGGATGCCAGATGAGTCCAGACGGCTCTATGATTTTGGCTCATGCCTTTCACGGAGCACTGCACCTCTGGCACTGTGACAGAAACCAGGTCAGATATCCTTCGGTAACAAGCTCTTTATGCAGACATTACTTTTTACCTAATAAAAAACTGTTGAAATACAAGTCTGTTATGATTTATAGTAAATGGGGTGAATGAATATGAAGGTTTGTGTGTTGCACAGGGAGAATGGAGGCCTAGTGTGATAATTTCGGGTCACTTTAACGCAGTGCAGGACTTGAGCTGGGACCCCGAGGGAGAGTTTATCATCACTGTCGGATCAGACCAAACCACTAGACTCTTTACACCCTGGACAAGAAAAGGAAGCTCGCAGGTTTTAATGACTATCAGCACTTCAATCCATTGATTTTTGATTGATCATACATTGTCAGTTGATTTTGGTGATTTATTTTTTTTAAGGCTGATCAACGCTTTCTGTGTTTGCAGATTACTTGGCACGAGATCTCAAGGCCGCAGATTCACGGCTATGACATGCAGTGTCTGACTATGGTTGGGCGTTTTCAGTTCGTGTCCGGTGCTGACGAGAAGGTCCTGCGGGTGTTCAAGGCTCCACGGAATTTCGTGGAGAACTTAGCTAACATATCATGCACCTCTCTGGAGAAACTGCTGGGCTGTAATGTAAGTACTTAGAATCATCTCATCTTCAAACTTTAATTAGTTACGTCAAATAAAACCTTGGTTTTAATTACTCTTTGCACTGTCTTAGATCATCAAGAGATTTTAAGTTGAGTCTCACATTTTTCCATTATCTTAATGTTTATGCATATGCTCTCAGATGTATAGCTAAATGAGATTCATGAGATTGAGCTACGACATAAATGGCATCCTCCATTCAGGTTGATCTTGTGTGTCATGCTGCCAAACACAGTCGTGCTTGTATACAGACAAACTTGATTGCAAGAATTTGCAGTTAATATAGTAAGAGTAGAGAGTAATTCGCATTTCAGACAGAATGTTACCAGTTATTAATATAATATGAAAAAAATGAATGTGTAGAGGGGTTTATGTAGAGATGTTTTATAGTGTATCTCTTTCTCCTGGGATATTTTCAGGATATAGCAGACCTCCCAGAGGGAGCCAGCACTCCTGCCCTTGGCCTGTCCAACAAGGCAGTGTTTCAAGGTATGAACCCTTTGAAATCGTTGGCCACTGGAGAATTTGCATTGTGCTGATCCCAAGAGAGTGGTGAGGCAGTTGCTAACCTTTACTGTGTCGTCTGATGTGTTTACAGGTGACCTCGCATCTCAGAGCCCTCAACAGGACACTGAACATTTCAATAGCATGTCCGACCAATATAAAGAGTCCTACTTTCATCCTCTCAAACTCACAGGTATTTACAGTATTACACACTGCAGTGTTTCTCAAATTGTGGGTAATGTTACTTAGTAAAAAAAAACGTTGGTTGGTTTCAGTCAAATTACCTATTTTTCCTCTAAGTAGGCAGTTTGCCAAAACAAAATATAATATACACCAGCCTTTATGGCAATAGTCAAAAGCTTGTGAGACTAACATCCCCAGTTGGACACTGTAAGTTGTCAATTCCTGAGTTACTCCTAGAAAACACTACGTTTGTGACAAGCAGTTATTAAGGTCTGTTTTCTCTAGTTTATTAATGTATCTGGGGCATGCATCAGAGATACTGGAGACAAATGTTATTACAGCATAAGGGGGGATGGGTGGAGGGTGAGTGTTGAAGCAAGGGGGGTTTATGCCTCTCGTGCTCCGGGCAAACAGTAGCAAACGTTGTCAATTTGATTGAAAAAGCTCCTTAATCTGGAATCATAATTAGAAAGAAGGCTTATATAATTGCAAAGTTAAAATATTGATGACTCTGGGCTATGGGGAGCGCAATGAGGCGGACACAGAGTTTTTAATGGAATAATACCACTCTCTCCATCTCTCTTCTTCTGGAGGGGCAGAGAGGAAAATAATTAAAATAAAACTGCAAACCAGGGATGAAAAAAAAAACCCCGCCTGGTCTCAATTCCATTTCAATTGGGGCATGTGTTGCATAAGTGTCTGTGTATCTAAATGAGACAATATTATTTCAGGCTTGCACAAAGAGAGCTAAATTTGATTTACAGCATGTCGTAAAGCGAACGGCCATTGAAAATTGTAGATAAAGCTCCTGTTGTTCCAAACAGCTTTGAGTAAATTGCTCTGCTGTGTATCTGTTGCTAAATGAAAAGATGAGCCTTTTAAAAAATACCGTCTATAGGCGTCTGCTCATTTCTCATAATAACTATGTTTATATATTGTGACTGCGTGTGTGTGTGTGTGTGTGTGTGTGTGTGTGTGTGTATTGTCAGAGCCTCCGACAGAGGACGACCTCTTGCAGAACACGCTGTGGCCAGAGGTACAGAAGCTGTGAGTTTCCCATCAATTCTCATTTGTGTGCGTCTGCCCTCATTGGCTGTATTGCAGCAGGCACTAGTTCTGCACCGCATTGTTGTTTAAACAGCTTGTGTGACATAAATAATGCAGCGTAATAGGTATTTAGAGCTCACAAGAACAGCCATTTGTCCTGTATGTTGACACTAAACAAGAAAAGACAGAATTTTTAATTAAAATGTATTTTTTCTTTCTCTCTTCAACTTCCTACATTGAAACTAAGGCACGAAATGTACTGTGTGCAAATGATTCAGGCTATGCAAGTTTGATGGTATGTGTCATTGCAATCTGAAATGTGTCAGACCACAGTTTGTTGCTGTAAATAGATCCTCATAAATACTTCACACTGCACCTTGAAGTATTTCAGGTTCAATGCTGTAAAGGAGCAACAGTTTAGTGTTATTTTAGTATTATTTATACACTGTTTTTGTATTTATTCTTTAGTAATATATTTAGTAATTTTACTAAGTTTTCATTTAGAATTTTTTTAATGCTTTTGCCATTTTTATTAGTTTTTTTCATTTAGCTTTATGTTTTTCAGTTTTAGTTTTACTCATTGTAATACTTTAACTTTAAACTTATTTCAATTAGTTGCCAAAGCAACAAGCAATATCCAATTTATTTCAATTAAGCTTTATTTCAATAGTTTTAGTTAAACAACACTGCAGATTTGCTTGGTGTTTAGAGGTAGCTATCTGAATGGAACAGACATTTGAAGTCTCTGTCGAACCCTTGCGTTCTGTGGTTTGTTATTGCCACAGCAATGTGAACGACCATTTGCATTAGCCAAGCATTTGTGCCTGTGTTTGCTTATTTAACTATAGCATAGAATGGTATTTTATTTTCCTATGCTTTTGTTAGCACAGAATGATGCCTGTGTTGCATTAAAATGACATATGTCCCTGACATATGCTGAAACTGTAGGCAGTGTATTACAGAATCGGTTGCTTAGTGGCATTTTGCAGTGGTTGGTGGGAATAATGGGCGTAAAACAAGATTTGTAATATTATTATTATTAAACATTGTGAGTATTTTTCACAATTAAATGTTAATTTCCCCCAAGGCATTTACAATCAATTGAAACTTACAGACTTGTTTTATTTCAACTTGCTCATAAGAATTCAAAGTCGGTTTCCCTGCTACACAGGCGGCACTGGATAAACTCATACACAGCTGTAAGCAGCTGAAGGCTTTGACAGCCTGGCTTCACAAGCTATTCATCCAGTGCTGGAAATTACTAAGCAGATCTGCTAATGGCTGCCAGAGCGCACAGCTTTCTTCCACTCCCATATGCACAGGAGAGAGCGCACGGTATCCCTGACACACAAATCATCCGACGTGTTTGAAGCACCGCCCCGACTGTCTCTCTGAACCTGTCACGGTGCTCAGGCTTTATTTGTGAGCAGGTACTGACAGAGCCCTCATTAACATACTCTCTCCGTGTCGCTCTCTCCGCAGGTACGGGCACGGCTTTGAGATGTTTTGTCTGGCATCTGATTCTGCGAAGACAGTGGTCGCCTCGGCATGTAAGGTACAATCACAAGGGTGACCAGATGGTCATTAGTGTCACACAAATGTAGCAGTGGACTGTAATAACAGGACACAGAAAAGCATGCATGCATGTAAGCTGCACCGATCCTTAAGTGGTTTTAAATATTTAGTCATTTGCCTTTTTAACAAGCTTGTGTCAGTTTAGCCACTGATGTCCACGTACAAGTTAATTTTCCTTCTCTACGATGTAATGAGCTGCATATCATATTAAAAACGCATTGAACTCTTATGACCAGGGTTGGTAACCAGCCTTACATGCCCTCCGGCCTCCATGACACACATTCCGAGACCGTTGAGGGGAGATCATTGGTTTGTGTCCTGGTCTGGCCCGTGGTTCTGCCAAACCCACGCTGATCGCACACAAAGCCCTTCCGAATGAAAGCACATTCTGTGTGTCACCTGCCATTGTTCATGCTCGAGCGGAGACTGTGAGGTTTATTCAGTGGGGCTGATGGCGGGCTGAAATGGAGTTCTGCAAGCTCAGATGACTTTGCTGTGGACATGAGGGTTATCCTCTAGCTGGCTGCGCTGCGACCGCTTCATGTAGGAGGGGGTTGAGAAAGAAGACAAGCTCTGCTGAAAATGTGAATAAAAAAAAAAAAATTGAGTGTGGTTGTGACCGATCTAAATGTGTCTTATGTCACAGGCCTCTAAACCAGAGCATGCTGCCATTCTCCTGTGGAGCACAACTTCCTGGAAACAGCTGCAGTCACTGCCCTGCCACAGCCTGACCGTCACTCAGATGGCGTTCTCCCCCAATGGACGCCTTCTGCTAGCCGTTTCTCGAGACCGCACCTGGTCGCTATGGAGACGTGGAAACCCCGATACAGGTGAGTAAACCCGAGGCCAATAATTTGGCCATCATTTTAGTGATTAAAATTTTAAAATGACTATATAATATTCATTATAATATATTTTGTTATTATTATTATTGCAATCAATCATAATAATATTATTTAATAAAAAATATTAAACAAAATAATAAATATTACTATATTATTCACTGTATTTATGAAAACTACTATAGTAATAATAATTTGCTGTGGTTTGCTATGCTAGTTTGTAGGACCAAACAAAAACGCCAAAATGGCTAAAATCTTAGAAAAAAATACAAATATTAAACAATGTAAGAAATTCACTGAAATATAAAAAAAAGTATTTAAAGGGTACATAACACACAGTTTCTGCAAGTCTCATGTTAATCTTGAGTACCTATAGAGTAGTATTGCATCCTTCATATCTCCGAAGAGTCTTCAGTTTTATCATATTTATAAAAGACAGATACGCTGTACCAAGTAGGGATGGGCGATGTGGCTGAAAACTGTATCACGATATAAGTGTTTCATATCGGTCAATATCGATAATCATTTATATTTTTTATGACCTATTTAAAATAAGGACCAGGAGAAAAATACATTACATTTAAAAAAATATATTTCCTCTGATTATGATCCCCTCTGTTATAAAGGCAGAAATGTCAACACAACCACTGAAAACACTAAATAATTAAAATGTCAACATGAGTCTAAAATCACAATGAACACTTAACAATTATCTCTAAACCTACATCGAGTATACACACCACCCCAAATGGACGAGGCGCGCGCACAGTCAGCGGAGGCTCGCGCTGTGGAGCCAGACGAAAGTATAAACAAGGCTTAAGGTGGTAAAACAAGTTTGTGGGTATTGCCAGTCTTGGTGGGGACGACGGTCTTGCATGATTTGCAGACGACACTGGTTTTGGATTTGGTAAAATCCCAAAAACTGCATTACGGGCGAGCTGACTTGTTTTTTTGTTTTATCAACAATTTCCTCGGTTGCTGTGGCACTCATTTTCCACTTATCACTCCACGCCGGTTCTGTTACTGAAGAATCCAACACGGGACAACGATGTGGCGCAACCAAGCATGATACTGTTACATGATTGGCTGTTAGCATGTCACTCCCTACGTTGCTAGGTTAATAAAAAAATTATCGAACGCATTTTTTAATTGTCTTTATGACCTCATACAGGGCCATACTCGAAAATACCGTTCAGAGACTTGTTCAAGTTTATTTGCCACAGATACACAGAAATTTGGGCCATGTTTAACATGAGAATCCAACTCTTTAACAGTGTAAATAAGTCAGAATGCATGAAATAGCATTATCCCCCCCAACTGTAAAATCACAATAATAATATTTATGGCTTTTCTTTATTTTCAATCATTAAACCAATGAGGTTTTAATTTGGTGAAAACAGCAGGGAGCACAACAGTCAATTTACAAGTGATTCTCATTATGAGTTTGGGAATATGGTTGATGCATATTCTCAAATGCACATTAAAAGTGACCCAAACTCACAGCAGAAGCAGAGATGAGTTTGAGTGAACCGAGCTGCTCTGAGACAGAGACTGAGGAAACTGCAGATGTGCTCCTCGCGTATAAAAGAGCATACTGTTGCCCTTCATTCTGAAACATGCATGCAATTAAATCCCAGCCTTTGCGATTTGATAACCCTACTAAGCCATATTGTGATTTTGTTTTTGATTAATCGTGCAGCCCTACATAAAACCCCTCAGAAGAAACGTTCAGTAAGATGAATGTGAATGCTAACGGATAGCTTCCTCCAGGGTTTATAGACCTTCTGACTCATCGACACTTTTACCTTCCTCCATTTCTCTTTGTCAACACTGAGTTTGCAGATTTCAGATGTTCGTCCACTAAGATTCTCCTGCCGTTTTGCAAGAGTTGTCTAGCGCCACCCAATGACCGCGGTGCATCCTTCACGTGTATTCTGAGCATACGGAACTAAATCACTGTTGGCACAAGATAACCAGGGGAGCTTCTGTTTGTCTTTCTCCATTTTCTGATGTGTCCGAGGCATCGCTGGCCTCTGAGGGCAAGGCATGCCACAGTCCGTTCTTGTTGAGACTGGTATTACTCACAGCCTGTATGCTGCAGATGTGGAGAGGTTAGTCAGTGTCACAGCTGATCAGAGAACAGGTCAGCATGGCATTGCAAAGGTGTCATGCATGGTGAAATCTCAATCACTAAGACAAGTTGCCTCTGCAGCTTGAGCTTTAATTAGCTGGAGTGTGATGGTGCATTCGGGGTACGAGTTGGCCAAAGTGGCATCACCAGAGTGTGATGATCTTGATAGCTGGACTGTGGGTGACCACAAATTCAGTCTAGAGAAATTAGAGCATGCACAGTCTAAATGTTATTACATGTTACTATTTTGTGAATGTTAAGTTAGTACTGATAAAGATAGAATAGTGTTTCACGTATATCAAATCACATTTGTTCGCTATTTTTTTTAATCTTTTCCAGAGACAAGCTTTTCTCTCTTCGCAAGCACTAGCAAGGACACAGCGGTTCACACACGTATCATTTGGTCATGTGACTGGAGCTCTGACAGCAAGTACTTTGTGACATCAAGTCGAGACAAGAAGGTAGGTCCAGTTTAACGGTGCTCTCAGCAATTGTTGCGCTAGTCAGTATGTCAGTTGTTTTGAAATTGTACGGCCACATAGTGGTGTGGATGCTGCATTAAGCAGAAGTTTTTAGTTACCAATATACCATTGTAGGAAACTAAAATAGTTAAAGCTAAAGCAACAGTCCGGAAGTCCTTTCATTTTCTCCATAGAGAAATAGATTTTTAATGATAACTTCTAAATCCATCCGTTTGCATTATTTTTTCAACTTATTTTTCAAATAATCATGCTGTACAGAAATTCCTTCAATTAGAGTCAAGGCAAGCAAATTACGGCAAAAGACTGCAGAAAAGGTCACTCCCATAAAGTACAGCAAATGATGTCATGTCGGCTTTGTTTATGGCTTACAACATTTTCATGAAGAAAAATATGGAAAAATGTATGGAAAGAATACTTCTGGAACAAATGGTGCTGAAAAAGTGGGCAGGTACTAATGCACTCTATTCAGCTGGTCATGTGATCTCAACATGTCCACCCCGGTGAATGTGATTTCACCAAGTACTGCGTGGTCTTGGAACAACATTCCAATCAACCAATAAGATTTGAGGGACAAGTTTACAGTTTATGTCAAGTTTAGGCTTATACACTTTTTACGGATACGTTATGGGTAGGGTTAAGTTTAGGGGGAGGGACATTTTGGACAGGAATGTTGTTCCAGGATAAAAAAATGTTGACCCAGGAACGTATCTATCTTGGCAAAATTACAGTGACCTGTCTGCCCCTATGATGCAACCTGGTCCATGTAAAATAAAACCACTACTATTAGGCTACTGATATGATTGGAGTCTTCATTTGATGTGAGTGGACATGATTTTAAAAAATAAATTCAGAAATACTACGTAATTCTTTATGTAAAAACCTTTTTCAATGACGGAGAAAGGACTGTGTGTGACTTTAAAGCATTTTTTTAAGTACACCTCTCTCCTGCGGTCTGAGCTTTGACATTTGACCTTGTGTGTGTTTGTAGATAATCATCTGGGGTCCGGATGTTGGTGACTGTGAGGGTGTAAGCGTGACTCCCTGCTCCTCTGTTCTGGATGTCGGAGATTCAGCCACTGCTGTGTCTATCTGCCCATATCTCTGTTCAGACCAGAGGTAACCATATTGTAACCAATTATGTGACACCATCATTAGATTTAGTGGCATTTGTCTGGGACAAATGCTTAATTCTACTTGTATATGTGTAGTTATTTGCTGGCTGTAGGTCTAGAGAATGGGAAGATTGTGCTGTATAAATGGAGGCCATCTGAGGATCTGTCTTCTGGATCAGACTGGAGCAGATGTGGAGAAACTGATGCTTGGTATCCTTTTTCCTGCTCATATTCTTATCTCCACTTTTTTTATACCCTTAAAATGCAATAGTGAGTCTATGTGTAATTGACATACCTGCTCAGAATCTGCACCCACAAATCTAAAACAAAGAATTTTTGAAATCAACATTGAGTTCTTAATATGCATTGATGTTTTTTATTGTAAAATATATTTTTTGTTTTAAAGAAAAAATGTGTTCGGTCTTCGTAATCTTTCATTCTCAAAATAAGACATAAAAATAAAAATTATCCTGTTTTCACTCTGAAATACATTACATTATGGAATTAAAATTATTTTACAGCTACAAATTGAGTTTTACTCTTGCAGCTCAGTTCACAGCAAATGCTGATCCACACAAACTCATTCCTGAATGTGCTGTGAGTTTGGCTCGCTTCTAACGGGCATTTGGGAACACAAGCGTGTAAAAACCGGCTTTTGTCAACAAAAGAGAAGCTTTATGGGCTTCCTGCATTTTCCCACCAAAATAAAAGTTAGAAGTTTAACGTTTAAAAAAGCAGACATTAGAACAGCCATAAATACTAATTTTACAGTAAAACAGTGAAATTAATATTATATTATTTTTCTTAAATACTTTACCTTACAGTAAAATATTTGAATAGTTATCATTTTAATTTTGTTTAAAGTTTTTATTCTGTAATGATAATAATAATCATAATACTTATACAATTCTAATTATTATTTTATATTATTATTATATTCTATTGATATGTAATCAAAATTTTGTGGCCAAATTGTGCAGCCCTACAAAAAAGCCTTTATGAAAAGAAAAAAATTAGGGAATTTTAAATCGCAATTGTCCCCAAATTGTGAAGCCGACAGAAAATGTGACAAAAGTTATAAATTTTAAGCACAATAGTTAAGCACATTATTCTGTTGAAATGCTTAATAAGCACCTAAAAATAATATCTGAGACCAATCCTAACCAATCTCGGTCTTCCTTTAACCTTCTCAGAGATGATCTCAAGTTAAACAATACAGTCGTACCTCCTCCCAGAGACCAGTGCTGCTGGTGTAATTGACAACAAAAGGGCCGCATGTATCTGAGCTGGCCCACGCTGCTCGGGAGAAGCTTCAGGTTGATACGGGGGCTCCCGTGGGCAGGTTCTGCATTGATCCGTGAAGAGAGAGAATGAGGTGTCGGAGAGAGGCCAGGCTGTGTTGTGCATTCTGTTTGCACCGAGCTCTCCCGCTAGCTATCTCTCTCTCCCCCACAGTGGATTGAGTCCCGACTGGCTAAACTCTCTTTCTGTAGGTGTAATTGATAAACCGTCTGTGTAGGCACTTACACGTATCTTGTACCCAGATGTCACTCACCTTACAAGCTCAAGAAGTTGAACATTTGCCATGCATTGCTGTGAGTTCTGAAAAGAAAGATCGATTTGTATGTTTATTCTTCTACCTGTGTTATCTTTTAAATTGGCCAGTGTATAATCACCCATTGAAGTATTTGGACAGGCATAGCTGAAGTGAAACATCCAGACAGTTTGTGTTGATTGTGTTGATTTGTGTTGCCTTGAATCAACGTCCGTTTATGCTTGTGGCTTTTCTTGACCACTCATCACAGTCAGTCTCACACACTGGTGGTGAAGAGGCTTCGCTGGAGGCCAAGGCCGGGCCGGGCAAGCCACGGCAGGCAGGAGATGAACGAAGAGCGAGCTTGGGTCCAGCTAGCCAGCGCTGGAGCCGACCATGTCGTCAAGATCTTCAACATCAAAATATCAGCGCTGTGACTTGACGCCGCCTCTGGTGACGTGCGCTCTGGGTAATCTGCAGTGTGTCCAGCTGACATGCAGTATGAATGAACTACAGTCGCCTGATCTGTTGTGAAGTCGTCAGCGGGACTGAATGTGCTGCTGTAAACGCTGTTTTTCATGGGGTATGCTGGGAGCATTTCTCATTCCCTTCAAACCAGCTTCTGTTCTTTGAATTACAGCACTGTTATGACCTGTAAACACAAACTAATGTACTATTTATGATGTATAAAAAAACACTTGCTTTGTATTACAATAAATGTCTCTTTTCTAGTAATGAAATGTCACAGGAGTGATTTATCTCAAGCTAACTATAATTCTTTTATTGGCTGTTTAAAGCGCCCACATTCCTTGAACGGCAAATCCTCTTGTAATAACCTACAGCCGTAAGTGACGGTAAGAGAATAGAAAATCCGGCTCACATCCTCTCATTTTCAGTGCCTGAAGGACAGATGAGCATTCGGATAAGATGTACAATGAGCCATGAGGGCCAGAAACTCACCAGGCGTGAATCACTCACATGAGAAACAGTGTGTTTCATTTAGGAAATGTGCTCCTTTTTATTGAGCATGTCCTTTATTGAAACCAATGACATTCATACTTGTGAGATATTAAAGGAATGTTTTCTGGCTTCAATTCAACTTGTATCGACAGCATCTTTGACATGCTTTGATTACGACAGAAAATAATTTAGACACTGACGCAGTGCTAAAAATAATCAGTAGTTTTGGAAGTATAAAGGTCCTTCTCAACAAATTAGCATATTGTGATAAAAGTTCATTATTTTACATAATGTAATGATAAAATTTAAATTTCATATATTTTAGATTAATTGCACACCAAATGAAATATTTCAGGTCTTTTATTTTTTTAATACTGATGATTTAGGCATACAGCTCATGAAAACCCAAAAATCCTAAATCTCAAAAAATTAGCATATCATGAAAAGGTTCTCTAAACGAGCTATTAACCTAATCATCTGAATCAACTAATTAACTCTAAACACCTGCAAAAGATTCCTGAGGCTTTTAAAAACTCCCAGCCTGGTTCATTACTCAAAACCGCAATCATGGGTAAGACTGCCGACCTGACTGCTGTCCAGAAGGCCATCATTGACACCCTCAAGCGAGACACAGTAAGACACAGGTAAGACACAGAAAGACATTTCTGAACAAATAGGCTGTTCCCGGAGTGCTGTATCAAGGCACCTCAGTGGGAAGTCTGTGGGAAGGAAAAAGTCTGGCAAAAAACACTGCACAAAAACACAAGAGGTGACCGGACCCTGAGAAAGATTGTGGAGAAGGACCGATTCCAGACCTTGGGGGACCTGCGGAAGCAGTGGACTGAGTCTGGAGTAGAAACATCCAGAGCCACCGTGCACAGGCGTGTGCAGGAAATGTGCTACAGGTGCCGCATTTCCCAGGTCTAGCCACTTTTGAACCAGAAACAGCGGCAGAAGCGCCTGACCTGGGCTACAGAGAAGGACTGTCGCTCAAATTTTGCATGTCATTCGGAAATCAAGGTGCCAGAGTCTGGAGGAAGACTGGGGAGAAGGAAATGCCAAAATGCCAGTGTCCAGTGTCAAGTACCCACAGTCAGTGATGGTCTGGGGTGCCATGTCAGCTGCTGGTGTTGGTCCACTGTGTTTTATCAAGGGCAGGGTCAATGCAGCTAGCCATCAGGAGATTTTGGAGCACTTCATGCTTCCATCTGCTGAAAAGCTTTATGGAGATGAAGATTTCGTTTTTCAGCCCAAAACCACTGGTAAATGGTTTACTGACCATGGTATTACTGTGCTCAATTGGCCTGCCAACTCTCTGACCTGAACCCCATAGAGAATCTGTGGGATATTGTGAAGAGAAAGTTGAGAGAAGCAAGACCCAACACTCTGGATGAGCTTAAGGCTATCAAAGCATCCTGGGCCTCCATAACACCTCAGCAGTGCCACAGGCTGATTGCCTCCATGCCACGCCGCATTGAAGCAGTCATTTCTGCAAAAGGATTCCCGACCAAGTATTGAGTCCTTAACTGAACCAAATTATTTGAAGGTTGACTTTTTTTGTATTAAAAACACTTTTCTTTTATTGGTCGGATGAAATATGCTATTTTTTTGAGATAGGAATTTTGGGTTTTCATGAGCTGTATGCCAAAATCATCAGTATTAAAACATTAAAAGACCTGAAATATTTCAGTTGGTGTGCAATGAATCTCAAATTTATATGAAAGTTTAATTTTATCATTACATTATGGAAAATAATGAACTATCACAATATGCACATTTTTTGAGAAGGACCTGTAGCTGCAAGACTCAAACATGGTTAACATGATGTAATAGAATCACTTGCTAACTTGGTTATCTGCAATTTGTCAACCTGTCATGACAGCAAACCCTGTAAATGTTCTATTATATGTACAAGGACACAAGAAACAGACACAAGCAAGAATTTTTAATGAACCCTATACTTCCTTAAACATTGTGAGTTTTTACAAGGTTATATGCGATTTGCCAGCCTGTCATGTCAGTAAACCCTGTACATTTCCAATCCAAGAACACCAGAAAAGGGTTTTTGTTATTTCAGCTACACACATGAATAGGTTCATAAACTCAGACATGAACACCTTGACACGAGGACTGTAAGTCATACATGACCGATGCCAAGACGTGTTCAACATCTAGTGGAAAACCTTCCCACGAGTCAAAATGAGTTTCTGTGGTAAACTTTAACATTTCTAAACTTTATCTGTTCCATTGATGTAATCCGCTGTGCTATTTGAGGACATCCGCTGACCCATCTGTGTTGTGCTGTTGTGAAAATGAAAGGTGTTCTGTGTCCGGTCTAGTACTGACATGTTAAATATTTGAGCACTTGATGGAATGGGAAAGCTGACTGTGACATGAAAGCTTCTTCACCATCCAGTTTGGCATGAAGTCCCTGCACGCTCAATAATTCATTATACTGAATGTACAGAAGCACTCATTCATCGGCCTGGCCTTTCTGTTTTATGATTTTGTAAAAGTGTGTGAGAGGAATCAAAACATGGTCACATTGAAAAGCTCACTGTGCAGCCCTTTAAAGAGAAAGTTCACTCAAAAACAAAAGTGTTGTCATCATTTACTCACCCTATGTTATTGTAAACCCTGTACGGGGCTCTCTGTAATAATTTTGATTGGTCAATCTTAGCAGCCAAGTTGTAACGGTCTGATATAAGCAATGCTGTACTATCAAAGTCCCAGACCCCCTGTGGTGAAAATCAAGTTTTTAAAGGTGTCATATCATTGTGTATTTGGTTTAATACGATGTTTACGTGGTTTTAGGTAGTCGTTTACACATACTGTACATTATTGTTGCTCAACTATGCCCTCCTTTCGGAAGCGCGTCGAATTTAAGCACGTTGTGCTCTGATTGGCCAGCGATTCAGTGCATTGTGATTGGCCCGAATACCTTAAGCATCTGACGGAAATGTCACGCTTTTTACCTTTGGAACGTCAGTTCCCAAAGTAAAGCACTCAGATGATAATGTCTGTTATCGAGCCCAAATCTGATCCGGATGCAGATGACCAAGCTGATTGATCAACGTTGCCAGTGCGACTGGACCAGAAAGTATAAGATTAGTGAGTTTGCATTTGTTATCGTAGAAACGACAAAGACGTAGACCGTTTGGGTTGTGCTCTCCCAGGTGCTAGAAACAGTCCTCCGAGAATGAGCAGCACAAAGTCCTATATTTGGGTTGTAACGTTACTGTTCTCGAACAGTGTTGTAACTAAAGCTTAGCCACGGTGTTCTAATTGCC
The DNA here is from genome assembly GCA_023029165.1 of Gobiocypris rarus. Lineage (NCBI taxonomy): Eukaryota > Metazoa > Chordata > Actinopteri > Cypriniformes > Gobionidae > Gobiocypris > Gobiocypris rarus. Next base: position 10,506,282 of record CM040919.1, read on the forward strand.
CCCTCTTTTGGAAAGCCAAACAAAGTAGTCTGGCTTTCGCAATGAAAAACACAATGTCTCCGCAACAAGGCGGCGCCGGCGACAACAATACTACAGCGAATAAAAGTTATGCCTTCTTTCTTTGCTTATACATTTGGGCGGTGTTATGAAACCATGCACCCCACATACTGACGTAGAGATGTTTGAGACTTTGATCTTTGTAACTCAAACAGCTAACGTTACACAACACTAAGGAGATTACACAAATTTATAATGTGGTCATAATGTTATGGCTGATCGGTGTATAATGCCAGTGACGGGGTCCATTAGTTGAAGCTCAAAAAAGCACATCCATCCTTCATAAATATACTCCACACGGCTCCGAGGGGGGTTAATGAAGGCCTTCTGAAATGAACCGATTGGGATTTGTAAGAAAAATATGTAGCCTCCACCACCAGACCACCTTCCGTATTCAACTTACGGAAAAGGCGCAACATATTACTAGAACGTAGTGTAGCGTTTTGAACTGCCTAAGATGAATACGGAAGGCGGTCTGGAGGAATCTAGATATTCTACTTTATAAAGTTTTAAATATGGACCCTGTCACTGCCATTATAAAGCTTGGAAACGTCAGGATATGTTTTAATATAACTCCGGTCTTATACACCTAGGATGGCTTGAGGGGAGTAAATCATGAGGTCATTTTTCATTTTAAAGTGAACTACTCCTTTAACTATTTTCTGAAGCAGATGAGTCTCAAGAGATGTCAGGTTATCCCGATATATTTTTCTGTTGATATGAAAAATCAGGTACTTTTAACAGTGACATTCTGTGATGTTCAAAGTGTTTCTAAGGATGCAGATTTTTAGAAGGACAGAGATGGCGGACAGGAACATGGTATGTGTAACATTAGAAACACAATAATAGCTGTTTTTTAACGTAGTCAAGCAAAAGGCTAATCCTATTAATTACCGTTATGTGTCCAATGTTGTAAAGACTAAAGAGCGATACCTTTGTGCAGCGTTTACTACATAGGCCGTAAAAAATTATGGACAATGCGACTTCATTCTCTTCCGCTGAAGAAAAGTGAAGCCTTTGGAAGTCCGAATATTGGGCTGCCATTTTGTGCAGATTTGGGACAGAGTCTGCGCAGTAGTGACCTCGGGACTGGAGTCCGCCCATACTCTCGCAGATGCAGAACAATACATTATGTTGGTGTGAAATAAACAGTAATGGAAATGTAGAAATTAAAGCTATAAACTCCAATCTCCTCCCGAAAATCCTGACAAAAGTCAGTTGGTGCCTCGGTGACAATTTCCCTCAGAGAAGCTGTCAATCTCAGCTGTCAATCACGATGTCACAACCCAACTACACTAAACAAACACTTGAAATGAAATCATTTTGATTTAAAAAAATTACTAAAATGACAAAAAAACAACTTTGGGAAAAAAATAATGTGTCATTTCAATTTGATTGTTTAGTTTGTCTCGTATCCATTAGAATCCACGGAGGGGCGAGGGTTATGACCTATACTGGGACCAACCCCTGGGGATAATCGAGATGGTTTGGCTTCAGTTTTTAACACCACTGCAGCTGGCTCGGTTTACTACAGTAACTTGAGTAAAAGTTGACCGAGTGGGTCTCTGAGCTGGTGTGAATGATGGGAGGCGGGGCTAATTTGCATATTCATGCTTCGCCTATATTAAACGAAGTAAGGGTGTTGAGTTACATTCAAGCTATTTTAAGACATGAAGTATTTTTCACAAGAAAAAAAGTTTATATAATTTTGGTGATCAAAGATGAGTTATACAGGATACATTTATTGACTACAGTGGGACTTTAATGATCGATTATTGCAGTATTTATTAGCCTGATCCGTGCACATTATTATTTACCCCCAATCGGACAAAATCAAGTCCCGCCTGATTTTTCTTGTTCCACAAAGACAATCGCAACTTCCATTTAATGCTGAATTTAACGTATACGTTTGGACCAACATGAAGGTGAGTAAATTACAGAATATTCATTTGTGACTGAACCTTCACATATTAGTAGATTTTTTTTTAGTAAACTTCCTGTTAATTTCCAAATGAGGTGCTTGGTTAAATAATGAAAAAAGATTAATTTAAATTATTTTATTAATAAAACATTTTTTGCAATAATTTATTAAAAATGTTATGATTTCCATGCAGTTTAAGGGTACAAGAAATATGAAATGAACACATCCACTTTGATTTGTTCAAGAGCTCCTGTGTGTGTGCCAGTGCAAACACACGGGACGGTACAGCAGTGGAGCACACAAGTGTACACTTCCAAAAAGCACTGTATAGAAAAACAAAACAACAGATTTGTGGAGTTCCTCTTTTTTGTTCTTTTTTTTTTTTTTTTTTTGTTCTTGATGGGCAGTGAAGAGTTTTGTGAACTCAAAATAGATGACAAATAAAATAAAAAATTAAAATAAAGCAAAAGGACCCAAAAAAAAAGAAAAAGCGGTAAGTCTTCCAGCACAGAATAAATAGTTTGTATAGCGATGTGTAAACTTGTAGACAGCACGTTTTCACACAGTGGCAAACAGACATACACGCTCACTGCTAACATTCTGTCTTTTTAACGTCATTTGTAACACCCCCCACTATCATTGTATTGTACCTCTACAGAAAAAAATAAGTTGTTTACATTATATACATTAGAAGTGGTTGTTCATTCTCCTGGGGTGATGACAAGGCCTTGCTATTGTTTGTTACATGATGCAAAGATAGACCAGTTCACACCAGAATACGCATGGAGTCCAGCCCAACAGTTTTCACAAATCATGTAGACTAAATTCATGAATCTCCTTGCACAAATGAGTGTTTTCTTGCTTTAGAAGAACACAACACTTAGATCATTTTCAGTTTTTTAGGTAACATCACAGATTTAAGTGACCAACAAATCAGCTCTTCACTTCATTTCCAAGGTTATTGCCAAGATGGTCCTAAACAACCAGATGTGCACTCAATAGACCATGATGCATTTTCAAAAGCAACGCGTTAGCGGGTTAACCTTGTGTTTCGCTTGATTCACAAACACATGAACACACACAGTGATTTCTTTGAATCCACAGTATAGAACATATCCAAATAAAAATCATATAAAGCTCTTTATTCAGTTTTTGTGTTTTTCCAAGTGATTTCTTTAAAACGAGACTGTCACAAATGTACTTTTCCCATAACGGTAATGACAATGTTTACATAGACGGACCAGTGCTTACCTTTCCATTGTAAAAAGAACAGTTTGTGGTGCATGGTATGTCTTCATACGGTGCAGTGAATGTCTTCATATTTGTTTTAGTACACTTCATAGTGTCTGACAGTCGTTAGGGTTGTTGTAAGAAGCATGATCTCCATGACAATATTTCTGTGCAATGTCAACATTAGTGTCATAATTATACACTAAAAGTACAGGTAGTGTAAAACATATTTTGGATATGATTCTGTCTTCCAGCTTAATGTACCATCAATAACATACTGTAAATATACTTATCTATACAGTTAGAATGAGCTAATTATTGCCACTTTCATAATTATTATAATTGTGCATTTGTCACGATTGAGTAAAATTATTTGCAAAATTAAATCTATAATGTATGCATAGGATACCATGCAAGAAAGATTAAAAAATAAATATATATTTTTAATCAATCTAATACATTCTTCTTTATGTATACATACTTTACCATATGATTACTCTGAATAAGAATCTCTTGATAATCTCTTGTTAATAATTACATGTCATCAGGCTTCTGTAGCCTCAACTAATTAATATTATGGTCATCATTATGATTTAAAAGTAGAGTACTGAATCATGCCCTCTCCTTGAGCAGATGTTTGGCTGGATCACTTGTAAACATCCCACTTAACTAGTATTAAAATATATATCTGAGTTTCTCTTTTGGATGATTTTTTTATTATTTGAATACTAAAGTTCCTGTTTATGCCTGGAAGTTTAAACCACCTCAGTAACCAGGGTCCTCATTTATGAAACGTGCTGACTCGCAGATTTAAACTTCACAGCAATGTAAATATAACGGTCTTTGACGTGGAAAAGTATGAAAGCTTGTTTTCGCCATGGAGTACAAAAAAAACAATTCTTGAAATTGCGAGTTTAACTCTCAGAATTCTTACTTTTTTACTTAGAATTGTGTGATATACAGTCACAGTTGCAAGTTATAAATTCGCAATTGCGTGTTATAAAGGTACTATTGTGAGTTATAAAGTAAGAATTTACTTTTTTTATTTCACAATTCTGACTTCCTCAGAATTACGAGTTTTTGCAACTGCGAGTTATAAAGTCAGTGAGCAAAATAAAAAAAGAAACAGTCAAAATTGCAAGATATAAACTCTTAATTGCAAGAAAAGGTCTATCTCACAATTCTGACATATAACTTGCAACTTTATATCAATTTTGAGGGGAAAAGTCAGCATTGTATGATTAAAAAGTCATAAATTATATATATAAAAAAGAAAAAAAAAAGAAAAAGTGTTCTGTGGCAGAAACAAGCTTCAATAGAGGGCTTTTCCTTTTGGCAGAGAGTTAGGTATTTTGAAATCTTAGCAATTCTCGCCGCCCGCCATTCTCAAGTAAAGGATTTGGACGTTGACTGGTGCTCTTTTACATGTTGATGACATTAATTAGGCAACAATCATTTACAAGGCGTAGATCTAAAACCATTCAGCTGTGCACAATTTCAAGAACATTTGCGATTTTATAGATTTCACATCTGGAAGTACTTTGGTTTTCTAAATCACGCGTGTGCACATTTGAGAAAGGATGTTAATGTCAAACGTAGGACATTTTCTACACAACATTTTATAATTGAGGCCCCAGCTGCTTAAAGCTCAAATAGGACTAATGGATTTGAGCATGAGAATCTACCCATTTTATAACATCAGGTTGAATGAAATTATGCATTTAATAAGAAATCCATTTGTAAAAGGTTGTAATAACAGTATTGACCGTATCCTGTAACCATACATGTCAGATATGCCATATACTGTTTAAAAAAAAGGAAAAAGAAATACAATATATAAATGTAAACTAGCCCTTTTACTTCTACTGATTCACTGAGCTTCATTGTTGCTTATTACCCTCCATCCTCCTGTTAAAATATTTTAGCAACACCTTTAGCTGATTTTGAAGCATCAAATGTTTGTTAATGACATATTAGGCTAATGAAAGTTACTGTGGAGTATTACCATGACATATTTTAACAGGAGGTTAAAAGGTGATGAAAAACAATGAACAAATAAAGCCAGTATGTTAATAAATTGGATATATAGGTTTTTTTTGACGTCCAGTGTACACCATTCTCTCGTAGTTGATGTTTTAGTTTATTCTCTAATATAGAACATTAAATGTGATGTTCACATGTGCCAAAGATGTTTCATATAGTGGGATATTGACTCTTGAACGTGCCAAACAACATATCATAAAGACATCGAAGAACAAACGACAATGTTGAAATGAACTTGGAAATAAGAGCTGATTGTAGTCAGAATGAAAACTCGGTCAAAGTCATGTGCTGCAAAAGTCAAGTCAAAATGTAGACAATCCCCTCGGTGTACTGAAAAACTCATTGTGTATTAGAAACGTCAGTCTAGGTCGTGGCCGTCATACTAAGACAAGCTCCCGTGGCGTTGTGGGATTTTTGCGTATCTGTGTTGTTGTATTTAAAGGTCTTTGTCATCGTGACACATTAGTGAGCGTGAGGTACTATGACAACCACTGTTGTTCTTTCAGCCTCCTCTTTTTCCCCCGAAAAGTTGAGACAATAAATACCTATGAATGTTTCGTTATTATCAGATAACAGCCATACAGAAGGAAGTCACAAGTTAAAGAAATTCTCGATGCATTGACTATATGTGATGTCACTGTTTTCATCATCCGGTCGACACGATTCGGTCCATTAGGCTCCCGTAAGACGACAGGCACACACGTACAGTAACAAATCTGACAGAAACTAAAACCAAGACACCGACGGTGAGATATCAGCCGAAACAAACTCTTGCCTTTGATATGAATGATACGTAGCTTATTTCCGATAATTCATATTTTGATTACATTTCCAGATTTACAAGAGAAGTATGACACCAGCTCTAGCTGATGCTCCCTATCTCTGCAAGACATTGTGCAAAATTCACTGCACACAGTAACATTTCTATAGCAACTATGAGGTAATTTCACTGTTGCCAAGAGCTAGGTGATGTTTTTCACAATGTCACTCTGCGACTGGGGCGGAACTCCAACATTTCTCCCCTGGAACAGCCCGGCACACGCGCGCCCTCAACCCGAGCCCTTTTAGCCCAAGCTACAACCGTAGAGGATTCACACATGTTGGGTTTTTTCATCAACCAAAAGAAACAAAACAAACAAGAAATAAACAGAGGGAGGGTAAACTGAGAGACTGCACCAGAAAGTCAAAACGAGGCTTTGTTCTTACGTGACTCGACTTATTAAGTTAATTACACTTGTGCTAATTTTTTTCAGTCCCGCTGTTTAATACAATATCGTTCTTCTGTCTTGCTGTGTGGACCGCTTCTTTTGTGTAACCTCGCAGCTTTCTGTGAGGATATTTTGGTTTTGCTCTGCATGGAGTACCACTTCCCTGTTATTATCGCAATTTGTGAGTCTTCTTGTTCTGTAACAGCTGGTCACATGACAGCTATTGTACATCCGAAGCATGGGGCTGCATCTGCTTGTTTCAGTCCCGGTATGCAGGAAACTTGCTTGGCTGTAATGGAAGACTGACTCTCTAAAATTGCTGGTTTTGTCTCTCATATCCCTTTCAGCTGAACCTGTGGCTCTTTTGAGGTCGCAGTTGCGCAACCTCTACTGTGAAACTACTTGCGATAAACCAAAGTGGTACTTTCGATACTCTGTTACCAGGACATGCCTACATGATGCAAGCTGTTTTTGAAGAAAAACAATGTGTGGTACATGTTCTATCCAGGTGAGAACAGGTGGCCCGCGTTACCCTGAAACACTTCCTTGTTATCTTTAGCAAAAAATCGAGACACTAATAGTCTTAGGTACCATTAAGCACTTTTTCACACCATTGGGACACTGAAGCAATACAACAAATTCAGACTGGTTTGCAACGTCGTATGTGTCTGTTCCTGGTTCGTCGACTGTAAAGTTCTACGGAGCACCAGGCCTCATCAGAATAATTCATTTCACAGCATATTCAAAGCTCACTTTGAAGTTCAAATATGGTATTTACATGGCTGTTGACGTGTTGAATAAAGAGGAGTCGTCTTCGGTCACTTCCGCTGCCCCTTTCCTGCAAGTTTCAGCAGAACCAATGTGCACGTATTTTGTAGAAAGGCTGCCGGCGGAAGCATTTCTTTTATCGCAGCTAAGGCTACAGCTCCTGTCCTCTGTTGATCCATGCTGCTGTTTGGGGTGGGGGTGTGGGACGTTGAGTCCATCGAGTTAGGAACGGGAGGTGACGGGACATAGATTATGGGAGTCTGGGTTGGGTTGCTGTGTGAGAACCTCCGGTCACCTCCCTCCTAGCCTGAAAGATCAGTTCTGCTCTGATGTGGCCATGGATAGTGGAAGGGGGGGGTCACGGATGGATGAAGAGTTGAACCCCCCACCCCGGGTTGCTCACACGCTTCTGTTAACTGCTGATATTGCTCAGTCTGTCTTTAAAAAAAAGCTGATCGCTTCCTCGGAGTGCAGTGCAGGGCAGTGGTAAGGCTCACAGGCCGGACACCATAACCCTGTAGGAGGGAGGCATGTGTCTGTGGCGCGGGCTAGAGGACGGGCTGCTCGTGGGACTGCTGCAGCTCGCGTCCACCCCTCCTATGGAGGGTAGATAAGCGTGATGCAGGATCGGCAGCTGCAGGGACAGCCTGCGTTGTATGCTGTGAACACAAAGCACACAGACAAAAAAGGTTATTATACATAAAATACCTACATTCTAATTTTCTGTAATGCTCTTTAGTAAATGTGTGTTTAATAGTAGGGAAGAACTCTTGTATGCGTGTAACAGAAGTTCATTGATTATATCACAAAGCACATTTAAAGCAGCAGTGACTTTGCCATGTACAGGTACATCATGTTTCGGTTTCAATCAAGGTTTCAAGGTTTAGCTGGTCAGCTTGACCCCTGTAGTACTTTGTGGTAGATGCCATAACTACACCATCTGGACCTACACTACCATTTAAAAGTTTGGGGCATTTATTATTTTTAACCTCTAATGCTCAACAAAGCTGCATTTATTTGATTTGAACAAATACAGTAAACACAGTAATTTGAAATATGTTTACAAATCTAAAAGAAGAGTTTTATACGGTAAAACCAGTAATGTTAAATAGATTTACAATCTATGGACCCACTTTATATTAGGTGGCCTTAACTAATATGTACTAACATTTAATCATTGAATCATTTGATACAATGCACTTATTGTGTACATACATTTTTACATTGTACTTACATTTTAAAAATGACCTGCATGTAATTACATCTGTAATTCATTTCTGTAGTTACATTTAATGTCATTTACACCTAACCCTACCCCTAAACTTACCCATACCACCACACCTGTCCCAAACTTTACACGTATCCACCTCAATATCAGCAACATTGTACTTATTTTTTCATGCAAGTACATAGTAGTTAAGGCCAGCTAATATAAAGTTTTTTTAAATGTAATTTTAAATTCCCCTGACGGCAAAGCTGAATTGAAAACAGCCATTACTCCTGTCTTTAGAGTTACATGATTCCTCAGAAATCATCTTATTATTATCAATTTTGAAAACAGTTGTCATTCTTAATATTTTTGTGGAAAACTTGATGACTAGACAGCTCTAAAACCCCTTTAAAAATGTTACATTTATTATAATTACAATATATATAGTAATATATATTACAACATTATAAAAGTCTTTACTCTCACTTTTGATACTTTTAATGAGTCCTGACTAAAAAAAAAAACCCGACCTTTTGAAAAATAAAATGTATAAAGCATCTTTCTCCATTTTTTTTTATTTTTATGACAGCAACAATGAAATCCCACATATTTAATTAAATGACAGTAAATGTTTACAAGAGGTGGGGTTTTTTTGGTGGGCACATGAAAATGTACTTAATTTGTCCTCGTCTCAGGAGAGTCAGGATGAAGGGTTTGGGACTGTGCTCATTCTTGTGGTGTCATCAATCCAGTATGTTCCTGGCTGTGTGGGTCACCTGATATAAAGTCCATTTTCATACCTGTGTCTAGGTGTTAGATTCAAACTACACCCCAAGAGGCTGAAGCCATTGAAATCAATTACAGAAGCCAAATGGCAGTTATATAAAGTGCACACACCACACCTTTCATGATTGGTTTTATGATTGGAGTCTCTTTGAGTTATTACTTTCAATTAAATATTAATTTCATACATCTATTAAGGAAAATGTCTTCTGTGTTTGGAAATAATTAACATCGATTAGTCAGATGTTGCCGGTTTACTTGCAAAACAAAAAATAAAAAAAAACTCTTTATGCCAGTGCTATTAAACTAAAAATGTATTTGTTTATTCTTTACTGCAGACACAGGAAACAGGCACAATAAATTACTCACTGCATATTCCCATGGCAGAGGTGGTGTTATTTTGCAAGGTCAAGACACCATCAGCAACTGGGGTAAGTATGTGAGACTACGTGAGTGAGAGTGTGTGTGTGTGTGTGTTTGATGAACAGTGACAGTGCACAATCCCTCCTCTGTGCGATCAAACATTCATGTGCCGGGACGGCCTGTAGTTCTCTAATTCTACTCTCCTGTCTATTTTCAGGGTCCAGTGCCTTCAGCTCTAGAAATCACAGGTTATGTAACCCCCCACCCCCTCCTCCTCTCTCTCTGTCCCTGAACCTCTACTTGCTTTCATTTATATTTTTTCTACCTGATCTCTGTATTATTTCTCACCTCCTTGTAAATGAGTCTATACAACAATGTTGTATCTGTTCTTATTTATTATTTAAATAAATCTCATAAATTAATTTTATGCCATTAGAGAGCAAAATATTTACCCAAGTGGCATGTACAAAATTCATACTTTTGTCCTAAAACTGTCCTTGTCTAACAAATATTTTGTCAAATGTCTGAAAAGTCATCTTAAAAACAACTTGGACTGTTATTCAGGGCCCGGGCACCATCAGTGCGAGGACCCTATTGGAATTGTTCTATTTATTTGTTCATAGATTTGAATGTGTGTCCAGAAACTTTTTGGGTCTACAGTGCATGGTGGTATGTGAACTCACTGTTCTGGTGAGTTGATGTCTTCTAGTGGACCTCTGCTTATCCTAGAAGGATCCATGGATCCCCATTGAGCCTGGGGTTTCTGCTCTAAGTGGTTCTTCAGAGATTTCTCTCCATCTGAAAACAAAGGCATGGTGTTCAGAATGCTACCTTTCCATCAGGATGTCAGTGGTGGATTCAGCTGAAGAAGATGCTGAGTCAGACTTCAAGTTGACATGTATAGGGGTGAAAAATGTATAACACTCCAATAAACTGTTCTTTTTCTCTGGGAGACAGTAACAGAGGGAAAGAGTCACACATACTGAAATAAGTCACGACTGACAGCTGTGTGTGATCGACAGGTGAGCAACACAAGGTTTGATATCCACATCTTACCTTTGCCGTCAGTGAAGTTGCGTATGCTCAGGATATTGTTGACATCTTGGTAGTGGTTTTGTTTAATGTATGGAGTCTTTTCTGGAGTGTCTTGGAGTTGCATGGTAACCTCTTCCAGTTCCTTATCCAGCTGTAACACAAATTAAAAAATTTGGTAGCACTTTATAATAAGGTCCCATTAGTAATACATTAAATAACAAAGAGTAATACATTTGTTATAGTATTTATTAATATTTGTTAAAATTAGCAAAGAAAACTTCAACTGTTCATTGTTAGTTCATGTTAGCTTGAGTCGTGAAATATTAACAGATAAAACGTTTGATTTAATAATGTATTAGTTACTGTTGAATGTTCAATATTTAAGATTAAAAAATGCTTTGGAAGTATTTTTTATTATTAGTTCATGTTAACTAATGCAGTTAACTAATGTTAACAAATGAAACCTTATTGTAAAGAGTTACCAGTAATTCATATAACAAATTAATTTTATTTATTTTTTATTACAAAATAACAGTCGTATATTTCATTACTGTAAAATATATTGGAAACAAAACTGCATACTGTTGCTCCCCAGAATATCCATTAGTCTCAATATAACTATTTATTATTTAAATATAATTATTTAGTCTTAATATATATTATACTTCATCTAATATATATTTTTATAACAGTGTATTTTGATTTGCTTAATAGATTTTTTGCTTGCATGTATTTATAATTTTTCTTCACATAATTTGTTATTAATATATAATTTAGAAATTATATTATAAAAGAAATATGACCCTTTAATCTTTGTAGTGGCATTTTATATTTCTAGGATTATTTTAATTACTGTTTAAAGTACACTGCCATTTCAGGAATTGATGATTGAAATCAGAGAAACTTCCGTCACCTCTGTAATTCTCATTCGAAGGCGGTGGTTGTCTGTCTGTAGTCCATCCAGACGGGAAGTGTTGGCCTGGTTAACACTGGTTACTGAGGTGGAAGTCTTGGAATCTTCCTTCTTCTGGTTCTGGGTAAACTTTAACCTCCGGTTTTGTGTGGCAGCATCTGGGTTTGTTCGCATTGTGACAAACTAACAAAAGAGAGAGAACAAGGAAATACTGTTGAGATCTTTTGGCATTGATTTTTCTCAGGATGTATTTGTTTAGAGGTAGAGTTGAATCTTTGTAGTCTTTTAAATTTCAGTGTGTTCATTTCCAGGGTGCTCCAGGGGATGCAAAGTAAGCACTGTTCTCAATTATTTTCAGGTGAACTTGCTAGGGATTTGCACAAATCAAATGCCAGAATGTGGCTTTTGCTGACCTCTACAATTCTTTCCCCATAGGGCTGGATCAGGCTGTACATTGCAGTACTTACCTTTGGCACAAAAACCAGACACAGCGTGATGGTGCTGCAGAAGATGATGACCAGTGCTACGATGCAGAACTGCACATTAGGCTGATCTCGGGTCAGGAAGGACACTGCTGCCCCAATGATACACATGATGCCCACATTATACACACTCATACCGATGTACTTGCTGTCGTTCAGGGCTGGAATGCTCACATTTCTGGTCTCCCAGGCCAAAAAACACCCAAACAACTAGACAAAGAGAAAAGTGAAATGAATTATTTCTTACAGGTATAAGAGCAGTGAAATCTTTAGACATTAATTTTCACCTTCATCACTGTGTGCAGTCCTCAGTTTACAGTGATGAATCATAAAGTCAGTGAGAAAGAACTGTGTCTGACTTATTTAGCACCCTAATGCCTCTAAAGGCAGCTAACAACACCTGTCCAACTCTCAGGAAGTCAGAGCAGTAATCAAAGCACCTTTGTGTGAGACTAGAGTGAATTCTGAGAACATGACTCGGCTAACTTAATGACGCACACTCTGAGATTTGATTCTGCACCCACTCGCCTCAAACCTATTCAATCCTAATCCAATCGCAGCACGTCTCAATCTTGTTCACCCTCTCATTTTCTCTTCCTTTAGTTCTACTGGAACACGTCAGATGTAAGTGAAGCCGTGCTGATTTAGCAGCAGGTTTTCAACGGCACAAGAGGACATTTTCTGAAATGTCACATTAAGAGAATATGAGTGTAATGGCATTTGAACTATAATGATTTGATGATTCTAAATACATTTAGGCTTCAGTTTAACATTGACCCCCCCAAATCTACACCTATAGTTTTCAGAGAGACGAAAGAGACAGGAAGAGATACTCTGCGGTCCACAGCTGAACTTTGACATGGATCGTCTACTGTAGGGCAGGGTAAAAACAGAGGTAATGGCCTGCCAGTCAACTGAACCACCTGCCGCTATTACAGAAGCAAGAACAAGAGGACAAATCATTTCCACAGAGCACAAAGTGAGTCAAAGTGCAGATTTTCATTTGAGGATGTTGCCACCATTGACTCACAGATAATGGTCTGTGCTATGGGCAATTAACTGACTGGGGACATTTTGGTTCCTTGGGCACCTTACCAGTAATCTAAAGTGAGGTTAATTGGAAAGAGCAATCTTTCTCATATTATATCTCCTCCTAGGGGTACAATGTATGAAAATCCAGTGAGTTCACTAGATATACGTTTTTGGAAGGAAATACCAGTGCTTGTAAGGAAGCATGAGAACAATGTTAAAGTTTACAGCAGTGTTTCTAAATCTTTTTGAAAATATGTGAAGGCTCACTAATATACTTGGAGTACTTTTGCTGTAATGTCAAAGCTGCTCATTTTCTTTTTCTTTTTTCCTTTCTTTTTTTATACAGAAATAAGGAGTTGAAATATGTTATATTTTCAGTTTGAGTAACTGAAAGTTCTCCAAACTTTACATTTTCACACCAATTAATTTACTTTTTTTTTTTTTACAGATTCTTTTTTTAACTGACAAATAGCAATTTCTACACCATAACATATTTTAGAGCTTGACATAACTAGACAATTATAAAAATACCCAATACTTTTTAGGATTTTATTATTTCCTACTTTTCCAGGTCTACAAATCACACTTTCAAAATTCTCTTAAATAAAATGACATTTGTTGAAGAAACCAATAAAAAAAAGAAAAATGTAATAAGTATTTACTTATTTTAATGCTTATTTTCAATCATTTTAAGCCATCTTACATTTCTTTGCTGAGGCCCCCTATTTAAGAACCATTCGTTTACAGTAAGTTCTGGTTGTAGACTTTGGTTCAGTGTTCAGATAATAAAAAAGCAACAAGGGTGTGTGTTGATTTTATCACTGTAAGAGCTGTTCTAAAGCCTAAAACCCCCTCAACCAGGGGTAAAATCATAGTTATGTAGAGTGGCTCTCAAGTGGCTTAGATTTTTTACATTTTGATTTGCAGCTTTAATAAAGTAGCAGCAATTTGATAAAATACAATATTGTTCCCTAATAAATATCCAAGTACTCTAATTTGTGTTTATAATATTGTCTATTGGTGGGTCATGAACATTAGATAACTGTATGTATGGCATTTGTATTTCCTGATGTAACACAAGTGACTCAGAATCTTGTATTGCAAATGCATTTTCATGACTGCGAGGTATGTATTATAATTTCCCAAATGTAGAAGGAAGTGGCAGAATATTCAGACTCTGCTGTCTGCGGGAGCAGATGGCGATCATGTTGATGCTCTCTAGAATGTTCTCACTCACCATAAGGAGGCCTTTGTAGGCATAGACAATCCCCAGCCAAATGGTCATGTGAGTGTTCTCGCAGTGCTCCAGGAAGGGCCGGATTGCGATGTCTCGTCCCTGAGGATCCGCCTGTGGAGACACAGTGTGGAAAGCAATGAGTGGAAATAATCCTGGCTTAAAAAACACCTTTGTCACAAACAACAATAACAAAATACTGAGCCCAGGCTTATTTGCCTTTTACTTTTTAATTTACTTTAATATAACGGTTGACTTTAAGTAAATGTATTAAGTAGATTTGCATTTAGATTTAGAAGTTAATTTACAAAAGTGCATTTGCATTGAGTACCAATACTGTGGCGGAAGGCATTACAGGAACTGGGATCATTTAATCTCCCACGGGAGACCAACCTTAATGGACTTTCACAGAGATGGGAACTATAATATAGTCACCTCTACAGGATGCCACTTGAGAGTTAACGATTAACAATAACTCTTTATGGGTCAGACAATGATTACTTGATATTGATCAAGATATTTTCAGTCCTGATATACAAGACAAGTCAGGACAGGACTCATGAAGGAGGTTTGCAGAGAAGATCTCAACTGAGTTCCCCTCAAAGTCTAAAAGTAGCCAAGCTTTAACCCACTTTCTGCTGCCCCAGTTTGAAAAACCTTAAGCTTGCCATGCAACAACCCGGACACAAAGATTGACAGGGATCCAACCTCCAAACGCATTCCTAAGTCTTGCCGATTTTTCCCAGTTTAGTCACAAAACGTAACACCCCCAGCTTTCATCCTCCTCTTGTGTGGCTCAATCTGCGTGATTTGAGTTTGGCATTAAGGAGTTCACAGCTCAGAAGATCTTTACAAAGTGACGGTGCGAGTAAAGTGGGCCAGCCAACACAAGAAGTTCTATTTATAAACAACATATTCCATGATGTGATGAATCCTAGAAGTCACACTGTCAGACAATTTTTAAACTCAGCAAGAGAACAGATCAGAGAGGAACTGCTGATGATATATAGTCTGCGAAAATTGTTGATGTGATAAAGTACTTCTACAATAGCAACAAAAGAAATAGCAAAAAGGTGAGGTAGAAGCAGAAGTACTGAGGTAGAAGTAATTTTAACATCAAAAAATGTAACATCAAGTGCAACTTGACCACTAGTTTAATGACAATAATATATTTCCCCACACTGAAAGTAACACAATAATGCTTTTGCTTCTCTTTTAAACATTCAAGTGTTCCATCTGACTTCAAAAACTCAGAACTGAGAAGATAAAACTTAAATAAACTGCTTATTTCTAAAGGCACAACAACAAGAGCTCTGCTTTCATTATAGCTTGAGCTGTAGTTAGTCGAGCTGTGTGGTGTTGCCGGGCAACAGTCGGTGGGTTTGGCTTAAAGAGAGTGCTGGGTGCTCAGATATTTCTCACTGCATTAGGCGTCTAATGTAATTGTTCACTGGAAGCTGGAAGGATGTGTGACTGACAGATTGTCTGTGGAGAGATGGAGACAAGAGGGACACAGTCAGCTGAGAAGAGAGAATTATACCACAGTTTATAGGCTGGAATGAACCATATGGACAGTGAGAACTACAAACAGACAACCAGTCGGTGTGTATTAGTACAGTGCACAGCAGCAGGTTCAGACACGGAAGGGCAGTATACAGATAACCCTATAACTCCAGCCTGAGACTTTTCACTTACAAATGTATCATTAAAGCATAGCTCACTCATTAAATAAATATTTAAATGAATTACATTTAAATATTTATTTAAAATGTTTGGTCCAGTATGGTGAAATATTATTACAACTTAAAATCATTTTCAATTTTTCCCTCTGTGGCCATTACTCCAGTACATGATCTTTAAGCCGTTTACTAAAAACGGAAAACTTTTTATGCAGTTTGTCATTTACATGACAATGCTGTTTTAGCAGGCCTGAAAATGCAAACTTACTGATATTGTCTCCATGTAAACTATGTATTAAGTGTTCAGTCTGTAGGCTCGTATAGTTTCTTTACAAAGTGACATCAACTACTGGATAGACATATACAATACAGCCTTTTTTTGTCGTTTTCATGGATCCGTACGTGAACGGGGATTGTTTTGACAACGTTGTCATCGGTACGCAAAAAACTTTTAAGTTTTTAGTATATCATTGACGTGTAAATAAGAATATGCTGATTTGGTGCTCATATATTTCTTCTTAATTTTGTTTTTAGTTGAAAATGTTGAAAGTGTTAATGTGCTTTTTTCAAAATTCTTTGATAGAAAGTTCAAAATAACAGCATTATTTGAAATATTTTGTAATATTATTAAACGTCTTCACTGTCATTTTTTTAACAATTTAATACGTCATTGCTAAATAAAAGTTTCAATTACTTAAAAAAAAAAAAATAATCCAAATATTTGAACGATAGTGTTTTATTGGACATGATCTCATTGCATTAAAGTCTAGGTCTTCAACCCTGCTCCTGGAGGAAGACCCGCTGTCTTGCAAATCTGATTTCCATCTGCTTCAACTTGCTTCTTCTTTAGGGCCCTTTATGCCCAGTGGCAACAAAGGTTTGCCACTCCTATCTGTTTTGTGCCAGCTTCTGAATTTTACCCCAGGTGTGGTTCATGGCCTTCAGTTCTGCTTCCACTGTTTGACGCCCGGTGTTCTTGGATCTTCCTCTCTTTTTCTTTCCTCTAGTGTCCAGAAGAGGGCAATCCGGTCAATGTCATCTTGTTCCCGGATGTCGTGTGCAAAACATCTCCATCTCCTTCTCATGATGATGGTGTCCATACTGCAGCTCTGGTACAGTCTGCTATATTGTGAGGACCTTTAAACATTGTTCAACCTACTAAAGGTGTTTCTGCTCCTCCATCATGTCGAACAGTGCTGCCCAGGTAAATAAACTCCTCAGTTGTGGGTAGATATGTTCCTTCTACTTGGACTGGTGAGGGGTTGGGAGTGTCATCACCACTGTTTTCTTCTTGCTGATCTTCAAGCCTATGTGCTGTGTATAGGTGCTAAGACAAGATGTTTTTGTGTTGGTGGGTATGTGAAAGCAGCGCCAGGTTGTCACCAAAGTCCAGATCTTCCAGTGATTAGAAGAGAGTCCATCTGATTCCTCTTGGTTGGCCTTTGGTTGTCTATTGCATTACCCAGTCGATGGTCACGTTTAAGAGCATTGCTTATTTTACGCATCATTGTCTGACTTCTGTCTTCACTTCGAAACAGTGACTGCAATTTTTCAAGTGATCCTTAAGACCTTTATTAGCTGGGTCAGGTCCCAGGACCCACTCAGTGTGGGATTCGAAGGTTTCCAGCATGGCTGGCGAGCATGAAAACAAGGACGTTAAAAACCGCAGCCTCTAGCATCATTGAGGCCAGGGGAGCTCTGTTACACAGATGTATTTGATTAGGATTGTACCCCAACTCTGCAGGACATTGGGTCCCCAGGAGCAGGGTTGAAGACCTAGGCATTAAAGTTTACATGGTGTGGTCCTGTCCTCTGTGTATCTCAATTTGAGCATGAAAAAAATTAACCTTAAATGACAGGGAGTGTGAAAGAGAGAGAGTCAGGGACTTCAGGGTACTTTGCCTCAGTTATTTCTAAATGAACATATATTTTATTCCATTGATAGTTTAGTACAGCATGAATGAGATTTCTATTATCCATCCTGTTTCTAAGACCTTTGATTTTGATTTTGAGCTAAGCTCTTGTTTAAGAGAAATAATAGTTATAATGCTCATTTGGATGGGTCAGTCACCCTCCTGTCTGTCTGTTTCTCTCTGACATGGCTTCTTGTGACCACAATCTCTTATCTGTAGTAATCCTTTTACATTACATCCTGTGATCTCTTGGCAGCTGTGTGCCACTGCTTAAATGTAGTACTGAGAGGCAGATATTGTTCATTGGAGCTGAGAGTTGTTTAACAAGAAGTTAAGTCAATTATTCAGCCATCTAATCTTAAGGTCAACTCGAGCGATACTTCACTGACCTAATCCACAGCAAAGCCATGACACACATCAAGGAACAAGGTTTAGCACCATGGTTCAAAACCAACACTCACCAAGAACCAAATACAAGTATAAATTGGCTCTGGTCAGTAAATAACACAGAGTTACTTTAGCAATGTTAACCACAACTGCAACATAATACATTATCTAAATTTAAATGACAGAATGACCTCACCTAAGCAATTAAAATCGAAAACAATTTATCTAGGATGTGGCACAATGTGGAATATTCGTTGCAAGAAGCCACCAAAAAGAAAGTATTAGGAACAAATTTATGATTTGTGACAGCTGCATCATCTCATTTAGACATCCACGGCATGCTATAAAAAAATTAAAAACCAATGAAAAAATATATTATATACTTTTACTATAAAAGTTTGGGGTCGACAGCATTTTTTAAATTCTTACTTTTTCTTATTCTCTTATCCTTACCAAGTCTGCATTTTATTTGAATACATTTCTCAATTCATTATTCAGTTATATCAGTTTATTTCTATGATGGCACAGCTGAATTTCCGGAATCATTACTCAGTCACATGACCCTTCATATATCATTCTAATATGCTGATTTAGTGCATTTAGAATTATCGATGTTGAAAACAGTTGTGCTAACTATTTTTGTGGATTTTTTTTCAGGATTCTTTAATGAATAGAAAGAACAGCTTTGACTTGAATTAGATTTTTGTAATCCAAATTATACTTCCATGACTGGTGAGAAATATTTTTATCTTGCCACTTTCTCTGATCACTTGCAATTTGCAGGTGTGATAAATGTAAATTTTGGACCATGTTTCGCACTTTCCTGACTGATGACTGAGGGCAAGAGCATCTCTTTGTGGCTCCTCCAGGGTTACATATACCTGCTCCAGTTTAAAGATGAACCTGCAGCTGCACACTAAGGCTTTGCAGATCTGTCTCCCTCTGGTGTGTGCTTATTTTTGGAGTCCACTGCTCTAAACTCCACTTCAAATGCAGTGACTTCAAAGTGGCCCTGCTGCAGTCCCTGCGGCTGAGCCTGGGAGCTGCCATCACTGATTCATTACGGGCTAAATGCATCATTAGACCAGGAATCAAACCCCGAACATCACACGCATTTAAATACGCAAATGAGAACGTGCAGTGGCATGTTTCAGATTGCCTTTGTTATTGCAGCCTAAAATGCTTTTTATTGACATCATTCTTTAATCTAATGCTCCAGAATATCTCGGTTTTAATCACAACTCCCATCTGCTCGCTCTCCGCGAGTCTGCGATGCAAATGACTTTCGCTATGTTGCCGTCACGTGGCTGCTGTACCGTGCACCCTTCGCCCTACACAAACACACTCACTTATGAACATGCAGCTAATTTGCGAATAACAACCTTCATAAATGGAGTTCGAGTGCTCACTGTCAAACGTTATTAGAGCTCACGCATGGGCAAACATTTGAATCTGGTGACTACTGGGATTATATTGAGGTATGCACACAGATGCGCTCTCAGTATTATAGTCACGGACACACAAACACTCGCATACACTCACACACTCAAAAAATTGGAAGGCCATAACGCTAACAGCATGTTTTCTTTTCCAAGGGACAGTCGAGATTTGTGACTCGGTTCGTCTATACATCCTTGTTGAGTCAAGGACACGGAGAGGTCCCACACACGATAAGCCATCAGTCCTGATAACTCATTAGGACTTCTGTTTTTTTCCTCCATGAGGGCAGGCATAGCAAACTGAGTGATGGAGGATGGCCCCTCTCCATCATAGTGCACTCTGCTGCCCCAATGATTACTGAAGCCACAAGCACCTTTCTGTATCATGGACATCAGGGCATGGAAAAGAGTAGATGGGTGTTTGTTTGAATGTCCTCTAACCATGATCAGAGTTTATAAATACACCACATCTCAAATTCAGTATTGTGTTCACATTCGGTGATGGGAATCATAGTGGAAATCTCATTTGAAGCATTTTTGGAATGAAATGGCTGACTTCCCATACTATTGCGATTAGCAATAACTGTGTGTAACGCTCTGTTTTGTCTCTACGTATGAACCCCTCCTCCCGAAGAGTGCAATGTGCTCTGATTGGTCGGTCAAAAACGAGCGTTTTTCGGAAATGTCACGTTCCTTACCATAACCGTGAGTTTCAACACACTACTATTGCAACTCAACCAGGCCTTGTCCCCATTTTTTTTGCATATGCCTTGGGCAGGAATAATTTAAACAAGGAATATTGTGTCATGTACGTTTCAGGAAGAAAACTTAAGACTGCAATCGAGGCATTTCAGAAAGTTCAGAAACAGTGCACTGATAGATAGAGAATAACTCCCTTTGGAGTGGACTTTTTGCTTTGTTACTTTGCAGACCTTTTTCATGCTCAGCAACAGCAACATTACACACTAAAGAAAGTTGAACATGAAAAATAGGACCCATTTAAATTATAGCTAGCACTTTATGTATGCTAGATACACACTCAAGATATTTTTAAAGAACAAAACAAAAAGAAGTCAAATCAACTCTGGGACATAAAAGTGCATGTAGGTAGCTGAAGAAACATCCATACTTATAATTTAAGCGCTCTTTGAACCTATTGGTGAATGGTAAAATGGACGGCAGCAATCCACTGCATGTGAGGTCTGAACTGACCTAGTGCACTTCACATTAAACCAACTGCCAGCACACTTCAAACACTGTGTGATCTAATCCTCAAGGTAAAATCCCACTTGTGTCTCATTTACTTTATCATTCCTGGGATCATCAGCACCTCATTTTCTCTTGTTCTCGGTTTACTTCGCCTCCATTGACTCCATTGAGGTGCACGTCCTGTCCAGGATATTACCCCTTGTGTTAACATTAATTAAACATGATTATAAAGCTCAGAGTGAACGTGATATCTTTTGATGATGTTAATTTCGTACAAGATACTGAATGTTCCCGGTTGTATTAACAAATTTGTTGATTATTATGTGCACGGCTACTGTCAAGATCTGTTAGGCTGATCCTGCTGTAGTTGATAATAATTAATACAGAATTTAGTTTTATGACAGTTAAGCCAAAACTTATGATTCATACAAAGCTATACTTCCAGCAGTGAGACAAAACTCTCTCTTTTTTCTCCTTTTCTGTCTCTGGCAGACTCAAACGTGTGCATGCACATTATATCCCTGTCGCTGCTAGCCGAGAGAGCAGTAATTGAGTCCTTGGAGGCTCAGTTTCTATGAGAGGCCTGTGTTGTGATGTGTACTGGGCTGTATTATGCAGACTATAGAAAGTACAGATGGGCTGCTTAACAGCAGGAGACTTTTGCTCTATAGTATTCATGAGTAAGACTGATAAGGTCACTGGTCAATAAATAACATTTCTCAAATACTGTTTTAGAGCAGACTGAACCAGCTGAATCAAGTGTGCATGTATTTCAAAAACATTTTAAATGCTTTGATGGTGTGATACCGAAAGGCATACACACACACTTAAATATCACTTAGAGTCACCGTCATTGTTAGAGGGGCCCAAAAAGGTCCTCTAAATATCATGCTAACCAGGCCCGGAGAGAGATAGTTTGATAGATAGATGACCAAAGACAAAAGATGGCAAGGTTATAACTGAGCTAAACATTATACAAGGTTTTCTACTATATTTAATTCAACTGCTTAGGTAATTGCAATGGTATAATCCATTTAAGGGACAGACAAATGACACTTTAAAGTCAGCTATAGAAATGTTCATATTTACAAGTTAACATATTCATGAAGATATATTAAGCTCCCCGTAATTCGCACCCTGATAGCACGCAAATATTTCTGCCTGTTATCACTCGTGTGATTGTCAGCATCTGGTTTTCTGAAACAGACTGAAGCCGTCTTGCGAGTGTATATCACGTCTTTGCTTGCTAATAAAAGAAAAATTAGCTGCAATTTTCTGGTGTTATTCTTTTGATTGGTTGGAGTATTCTACAGCCTTTAAAAAAAAAAAGCACAAATCATAAAAACAGACCAATGCTATCGTTGCCTTAATTCTGATTGGATGGGCATCTGCTTGCTCTATTAAAAATGTTCACTCCATCCTCACCTCACAATTACCTTGTTAACACCTGTCATAACATATTTGTGATGATCCTTGTTGTCTTCAGGGCCAGACCACCTGATATGGCCCTCAAGCAGGGAAACACTGCAAGTGTGATCACATGACTGCCTCTTTCTTCCATTTGTCTGTTCTCCTAGGTAACCTAAAGCTGTGAGCTGCATGACAACTTTGAAGAGTGTTATGATAAAGATATGTAGTGTTTCTTAGGACCTCAACAACATGCTGCTAGAGCAAGAACACAGCAAATGAAAAGATGGATGGATACGGAGGCTCCGCCTTGTTCTCAAGTTCATTTCTTCTGTTCAGACCATCGAGGTCAGGCGTAAGTAAAAACAAGAACACACTTTTTAACAGTTTTTAATTGAAAGCCACAATTTTCTTTCTTTGAATACTGTAAGCTGCTCACTTTAAAACAATCTATTGTATATTGCTACATAAATAAACGTGACATGACTTGATTGGAGAGCAAAATAGCAGAGCTTAACATATGCACATCACTATGACCACCCTTACGAAAATTAACCACGGATTTACTACAAATGAGCGAAGAACGAAAAAGAACACCTTGAATATATCTTGGCATTAAGAATGATGAAACACTGAATAAAACCAACCATAATAGGAAAATCCATCAGCGCTTACTGTAAATTACATAAACTGTCAACGCTCCTTACACAGTCAAACAACAGCAAAATCTTTCAATTTTTCAGTTCTCACTATTATTTTAAATATAATGAATTAATATTGCATATTACATTAAACATATGTCACACAAAACATATTGCATATTGAAACATATTGGTGACTTGAGTAGTGAACGACGTCGGGGATGTTTCTAATAGTTTCCTGTAGCCCAGTAGGCTGGATTATGTGCCAATGAAATTCACTGGCTTCAGGACTAATGATGCACTGCCATACCAAACTGCTCTTTTCTGCCTACTGCACATTGTCAGGATGTGGACAACTCTTGGTTTTTGTTCCCTAGCTCGCCTCAGTGCCAAATTGGATTACTGTGATTGTAGGTGGCCATTTGAGCCAAATACTTTGCACTGACTTCAGAGGGACTCGAAGATAAAAAATAAATGAGGATACACATGCTTGGCTTCTACCCCTCTGCATTTGGAAGCATGTTCAAATAGGAGCAGCCCATTCGCATTTCTCTGAGTGGCAGCCATGCTCCCCTCCCATCGGCCCACTTTATATGAGCCGAGAGGCCAGCAATCTGTCTCTTTAACTAAGAGGAACAGGGAAAGGGAATGGCTTTTGGAAGGACTGTTTCTTTTGCATTCTGATGAGTCGAGTAAATCTCATAGTAAGAAGACAGAAATGTGATGTTGTAGAACATCACGAAGAGGAACAGACTGTGTTTTAGCAGTTGACACATTGTGAACATCTCAGCCTATCAAAAACAAGTTTGTGAGGACATTTTGATGCTCATGTTTTAAATTAATCTATTCAGCGTGTGTGCACAAGAAAGAGAACGGGAGGGAAATAGAGACAAAAGAGATCTTAGCCTGACAAATGACTTAATGATTAATAGTATGGAACTCTATTAATTTGTTTCCATGGATACAAACGAGCAGCTAAGTTCCAAGTCTGTTGGAATGTTCTGCTCAACAGTGATAACGGGTCTCTCAACTTCACTCCTTATGATACATCAAACTGCACAGCCCGCCAATGAAATAATCCCGCAGTCACGCTTCACACACGCAATTATGCATATGATGGGATGTCTTCTCATTTTATACTCGTTTCTTTCACACACACTCATTTGCATTCATGTTAGTCATGCTGCTGACAGTGCCACATGACTTAAGATCTGTGGAGTAGGTACTGAATGTGTATGCGTACACACATGTAGCTGTCAGTTTTTTGCAGGTGTGAAAGAGTGTGCATTGGCGTATTTTTGTGTGTGTGTGTTGTGCAGTGGGCACTGATGTCCGCCTGACTCTCTGCTGGACGCTCTCCAGTCTTTGGGCTGGCAGGGTGTCAGGGGGTGCAGTTGAAAACGAAAGAAGGGGGGCTCGGCTCCATCCGGCTGCCAGGCAGCCTGTCTTACTGTCAGATGGTCAGAGCTGGTTTGTTATCGGGTCTCAGCTGCTCAGACTGAAAACAGTGTCAGTCGGCAGACCGGTGCCACAGGCCCGCACCACAGGCGGTCATCAGCCATCAGGGGCGCTAGAGAGGTTTGAGTTTGAAAGCATTCACATACTGAGAAAAGTTCTCTAACTCAAGCAATGGAACCAAATGTCTGTCCCTATTCTGATAGGAAGCTTCTGTATATAATTTGACACGCAATACATAAGGCATATACATGATCAACATGATCAAAACTTCTCTTAAAAGTGTCATGAACTGGCTTTTTTTATACTGTTAGTACCTTTTATACTGAGGTCAACTTTACATTAAAAAACATCATAATGAATAAGTAATAGGCTATTTTCTACCCTGGTTTTGAGCCTCTCTCCAGAAACGCCTGGTTTTTATGGGTGTGCCGCACTGAAGACTTGGAAGTAAAGTTTTGCATAATAATGAGTTTCGGCTCCCCCGTCAGTACATTTGGGAATTGTTTGAAAACTTCCAATGTGGAGAAACGGAAACTGGAATCCGCCCTCAGGGCTCGCAAAATGTCTTAAACAAATAAACACAATCTTTTTTCACAAAAAAAAATATTTATCTCTCATCCACTCGCAATTAATATGAATGTTATTTTTTAATCACTTGGCCCACCCGATTGGTGGATATAAACGCGAACCGTGCATAACACACACACAAGCACATACGCACGCGCTTCACTGCAGAATCAGTGGGCTTTGCGAGCCCTGGCCCAGTCTGAGCACGAATCGCAGCACAATGAAACAACAACACCATAAATAAAGGATTCTTCAGCCTGTGACCGTGTGCTAAGGTAAGTTTCAGTGGGACACGTACACATAATCAATATCAAACGATCTGTAACAATGCAATAATGTCACTTATAAAAAACTCAAATTAGTGTGTTACTTCAATCCAGTCTCGTTTACAAACAAATCCGTGGTGAAATGTAGGAACAAACGCGCAACGTCTGCCCCAAGTGAGATGGATCTTCATTAAAAATAAAGTTCCATGCATTCATAATACTGGAATCCGAATGAAGCCTATGCGGCATGTTTATTGCTTGGAAGTTCAATCTGGTTTAAAACCAGGTAGGCCTCTATGTTATTTATCTATAGCATGTCAGTCGAGTCGGTGTGCGTGGCTACAGAATCAGGCATTGTTCATCTTCTGTCAAGGCGGTATTTCACCACACGATGACGTCAAGGGTTGGCACGTTCTGAGTTTGAGTGTTTGCTGGGCCTGGTGTCAATCAAAGCTTTTCTTTGACTAACAAGGAAGTTTTCAGCTCTAAAACTTACAGGATATTCTTAAATTACCATGACCTTTTATATATCAAAAGCTCAAGGGAAATTGATTTCTCAATTCATGACCCCTTTAAAAATCTGTTGTACACAATCTACTGTGTGCCTCATGTCATCTGACTGATAGTTTATACTTTATACAAAAGGCTTTTTGTATCCTTATGAAACTGTCCCTTTTCAGGTCATGGTTGTTTCACGTTTCTTAATTTTTTCTAAACATAAAAATCTGCAGCATTTTAATGGGTTTAAATAAAAGATTTTTAAGAGACGATAAAAACAACTTAGTGCATCAAATCACTCCTTTCATGGTAAAAAAAAAAAGTCATTGTTTTTGTGACAGCTGAATGTAACATTTTTGACAAGTCAAACATGTCAGTCTCTGAGTAACATGTCATTTATTTATGCTATGAAATAAACTTCATTCAGTAAAATAAGTATGATGAACTTCGCAAAAGTTTTTTCACCGGGTTTTATAATTAACCAAAAATCAAACAATTCACCCATGACACACATTATCACGTCCGTTAAAAACTTCGGATGGCTGTCAGTTGGAATATTAGATCTAAAAACATCGACTAAATGGGCATCAATCACTTCACTGAATACTTGCCAGCTAAGAAATAAATAATTATTACCTTACAATCCATCGGTTTTCAAATCCATATAATTTGATTAAAACGACATTGATGTCTGTCAAAAAATAATGTGCACAATACACGGCAGTATTTGTGAGAAGCAGAGGTCCAGTGAGTATACACGCATTTCCTGGAAAACCCACATTACCAAATGTTTTTAATATGTTGCCGCTTTCAGAGAATCGGGTGAAAATGGCGGCCTCATCATGTGCCTGTCAGAGACGATAACGTGCATAATACATAACGCACGTGACTATACATTGAAAGGCTTTAAAAAGTGATGCCGGCTTGTCTGGTTGAGGACAAAGAAAACTTTTGCAGACGACGTCACACTGAGTGAATCAACTTAGAATGGCTCTAATTTACATGTATTTATTTCTCCCCCCATCCTACTTCCTAATGGCTGTGACCATTGAAAATATACCCAAAAATCTATATGATCTAAAAATGAACAAATACTAAACAATATATATGTTTTTGATATCATTGGAAATGTCTTAGTGTGACTGGTACAAATATCTCATCCCCACAGAAATATTCAAGAAGATAACAATGGTTTTAAGAGTTTAAAGAGATGTTGCATATATAGTATGGTAGGTGTGTCAACCATTTGGTCTTGTCAATACAGACAGTGATTAAATGTAAATTCCCTTTGTTAACATATGTTACCATTTGAAATAAGTTATTGTCAGGTCTGAATACTTAAGGTAGTGTAGCAGAAGAGTCAGGGCGCAATTTTGTATTCAGATTCGCCCGTAACGTTGTGTCTAGCCAACGTTACGTAGCCTATGGAAAGTCAGGAACGCATCTCTTTACTTAAGAGTATTCGATGTGTTGAGGATCTTTGAATTGATTATGTAATTGGAATTATACCTGACTGTTTAATAAATTGTTACATTTTGATTTATTCTGACTTACTCTGGAATTATTAACGATCTCTATGAGATCATGAATGGGTACTTTCCACAAAGGGTTAAACGGAATAATTAAATGTGTGTCTAACTATTAAATATGAATGACCAAATAACCAAATTGGCATTCTAATCTAAATTCTAAATTATGATAAAATGGAGTCAGATAAAGAGGAATTGGAATTAGATCCATTTTGCCCAGCTGAGAACATCGAACGCGCAGATACCTTCGCCCGCCCTTCGCTGCCGCCATTGGAGCGATTTCAGCGGTCTTACAACATTTCTTCTCCACTCACTGAAAATGAATCAGAATGATCAGGGAACTGAGTGAAATACTTCATTCTGATTCTGACATTCCTGATTTAAATATGTTCAATCTTTTTCTATTTTTCAACTTTTTTCATATTTTTGCAAATACTGTAGATGAACTGTTAGCTTGAGTTCCTGTCTCATATGCTGATGTAAAAATATGCTGTAATAACAGATGATACATTTGATATGATTTATTAGAATGAATTACTACCCTTAGCAGGTTTTGACTAATGTTGTTACTAATATTTCAAGATGAATATTCACTGGACTGAAACAACTTAGGTTTACTTGATCATCCATTAAAAAAAAAGATTTTTAAAAAATCATGCTAAAATATAAACGTCAAATATGCTTAGAATATGCAAATACACATATTAAAAAAAATGCAAATAAGCGTTTGAGGAATATTTATTTGTATTTTTAAATGTATTTTATGTAAGTAATCTGCTACTGTTAAATCCCTTAATATGCATTACAAACAATCAGGATTTCATCTTACTTTTTGGCAATATGATTATCAGCAACTTTTATTATTATTACTTTTTTAAGTCAGGTTTTACAGGGTTCAAACTAGAGAGAAAGTCTCAGATCACTAGCAAAAATGCTTCTATTTCCTTATTTAATTAATATTTTTTATCATACTAATTTTATTGAAAAGAGGAATCGAAATTAAGTTAAAAATTCGTAGCATTTGGTGCATTCAATTTTTGTTTTATGTGTTTATTTTATTTATTTTATTTACATGCATTTATTTATTAAAATTATTTTAAATAAACATTTTCAGGTTTAAATCTAGAATTTTTTAAATTAACTAATAAATATTTTTTTACTTCATAATATAATTTCTCTTTTCATTCTTTTATGTCAAAAACAAAAACATATATATACGTTTGAGCAAAGTACTTGTGAGAAAATAATGAAAGAATCTCAGATTTTCAGTGTGGTCTCAGACTTTCAGACCCCACAGTATTTCACTCCTGCAGCGTTGCATAAATTATCTAACAATTTCTCTCAAAGATGAATCTAAAAAAAATCAGCTCATTTGGAGTCGTGCGGTTAATGACGGACCACCTGCAGCCTGTCACATTGATCCAATCCCTCAGATCGGGCTGCAGCACCTGCCTCTCATATCGGCCAAATGACACATTTCATTCTCATGGAGACTCGAGTCTTATGAGAGTAATGAAGAGCTGTTTGTGGCTGAGTTATCTGGCTCGGGAGATCTGTGCGGTGCCAGCGCTATCGACCCACGCTTCAAATCAGCCTCTCTTTCACACAAAGAACCATTTTGGGGGTGTGAGCTTCAACACATGGCTTCATATTAAGACTGGAGAGAAACACAGAGAGCGAGAGAGAGTCTTGTGTAAGCAGTTTGTTCTGTATGATCATTTTTAGGGCCAAAAGAACACAAATATAGCTTGTGTTCACATAAAAGACAATGTCAGAAAACAAGGCCATTGAATAGGTTAATGAAAAAGTTCCTGCAAGTGGATCTGAACGATCGTGGAGAGTGGATCCTGGCGCCAGTCAGAATGATTAAAAATACATGTGTTCTCCAAACTAATTCATCATGAAATCTTAACGAGACAAACGTCACACACAAAGTAGCATCGGCAAATAGAGGAAAAACTCTGAACCTTGCCCATAACGCACCCTGTCAGCAAAAACTTTTTTTTTTTTTTTACATTTCTTTAATTGTACTGCAAAATCCATCATTGTGTAGTTTTCCAAACCTGTATGACTTTGACATGCAATGAAAAGCAATGTGGTCCAAAACAACAAAGTTATACAAATTTGGAACAGCATGAGAGTGAGTAAATTAATTGTTATTTTTGTGTGAAATATCCTTTTGCATATGGTACAGTCTGACATAAATGACATCGATGCTGCAGAGTTCACCTTGGCTTTTACAAGATGGCACTGGGGTCATATTGTACAATCTGACAAGAAACAATGATAAAACTTGCACCGTGTGCACCGAACAGCACCATTAGATCTGGATCCCAAAAGGAACGAAACCCACTGCAGAGTATAAATTCATTACAGCTGGTCTGATTGCAGGCCAAGTCTGTCGAGATCTCAGAGCTGATGAGAGCAGGAGGAGGAACGGGCAGACAGTCTGTGATTGCATAAGAGAGCATACTGATAAAGAGAAAGACACTCTTTAACAGTGTACCTGTAACATTCTAGTCTATGTATTATATGATTTCAATCATCACTGCAAAAGCGACCAAATTCAAATCGCACATTCAGGCACTCAGTAGATATGGTTGGGCCATATTGAGATGGCAGTGTGGAACAAATTACAGTCAGAATCAATACTTGTCAAGCTCTGATGTGATCATTACAGTGTGTGCGGTTGTTTTGGTACCATTCTCTCCATCCAGCTCCTGATCGTTGCTGTTATTTGGAAAGAAAAAAAATCCCAAACTGACCATATACAAAAATAAAATGTGATCTTTTGTTCAAATGTGTGGTTCTCCACAGCACATACTCTATGGGTACATTTACATGACAATGATGTACTAAAAACTGTATACCAGAAAACGCTAACTAAAAACACTGTATTATGCATGCCAGGCCAGTAGTGGGCGATGTCACTTTGTAAAAACTACGCACCTATTTAAATACATAATACCCAAGGGGGTAATCCAGCCTCCAGAAAACATACCTTCCATAGGGGCGGCCATTGCTAACCAAGCCATCACCTTCTGTTAGCATTCCATTGACTCCCACTCATTTTGGCGTCACTTTGACAGTGAATAACTTTACATCTGAGGCGTTTAAAGACTCCATTTGTCCATTGTTTATTTCTAAAGAAACATGACAATGTTAAAAAGGCTCCATTTCCTTGTATCTTACACTATCGCCGCGTAGAAGCCATTTTTGTAAAAAAATAGGCTAACAATTGGGTCATAAACGTATAGATGTGGAGGCATAAATTCCAATAAAGTCAAGGGAGAAGCATGGGGAGAAGCCCATAGAGAGCCAAAAGCAACGGGACAAGATATTTCAACAATGCGATTCAGATTTCACTCTGCACAACTACTATAAGACTTATAACTGTCAGACAGGTTGCGTATGTCACAGCTACGTCGTCTACGCCATCACGTCACCTCGGCTCTAGCCACGTCCAGCCTCTTTGCCCATTTTTTGTTATCTGGGAGTGATGCGTGGTGATGCACTGCCAAGATAGCAACGGCCGACTTTATGCTTCAAAAATGCACTTTAGAAACCTACGGCTGATGTCACGGACACTCTGTCCATATTTTTTTTACAGTTTATGCGTAATGCACTTGACGTTACCGTTTTCACAAATTCACATTTTTGTCGTTTACACAGAGACATAAAAAAAACATGCTGTCATGTAAACGAATGGCCAAAACCATAAAAAGTTGTACATTTTTAGTTTAAAATGGTGATGTGTAAACGCCCCGTCCGAGCTGTGTTCCCCCTAAAAGGGGCAAAGTAACAGTACTACATCACTGCTTACAGTACCACATCACTGCTCATCCACACCAGCAGAGGGCGAGACGCAAACACATTACAATGAAAACACACAGATTTTCATTCCCACAAGATAAGCAGTAAAACTGGTCTCTTTCCACATTATTTTGAAACGGGAATATAAGCTTTATTCTGTGAATTTATGAGAATTCCAATTCATTAGTTGCTTATATGTAAATAACTAGAAGAATAACAAAGTGCAGTAAATGGTACAACTTTTTGTGCTACAAACCAGTGTGTTTATAATACCGACAATACATTAAAATAATATGGTAAGAAATACCAGGGTCCAATTAAGACAACAAGCTATTTTGTATAGCTAAAAAAAAATGGAAGCAGATGACACCAGAAACCAGACGCATTCAGTTTACAAATGGCCGTGCTCACTCTTACGTTAAAAATAAGGTGGACAAGTCAGGTTTAAATTGTACTTTTTACAGTGTATTTTCAATTCAATGGTAGTAGCAAGTATAGTTGTTTTTAAAAAAATCTATTATTTACAGAGCTAATTTTATCTTTTGAATGAATTAAGATATAAACAAGTATAACAAGCAAAATGTAAGAGCATGTGTGACCAATTTTTATCTTGTGCAAATGTGTGAACGCACCTATCCGTTATGCTGCTTGAAGTTGCAAACTGGTATTTACCATTTTATTTTAATGTATTATCATAATCATATACACACTGGCCATAGTGAAAATAATTTTACCATTTAATGCACTGTGTTATTCTTTTAGTTACTTATAATGGCTAACAAACAGAAAATCTCGCACATTCACACGTTTTTAGAAAGACCATCTAAAAATAATAATAATTAAAAAAAAAATAGAAAATTATATATACGTAATAAATGTAAGCGACTGTCTTAAAAAAAGCTGGTTGCCTGGGTTACAATATGTTATTAATAGGTGTTTGCTTCAGAGGCCCTTTGATGTGGCCCTGTTTTGGCCCCGTGGAGCTGTGCATGTGAAGGGCATCAAGGGCCACAGACCTCTCTGATGTCTCCTTTGCCCTGCCCACTTGCTTAACACAAACAACTCTACCAACACGAAATGAATTATGGAAGAAAAGACTAATCACAATTCAGCACTTAAATAAGTCATAATAATAGTTAAGTCATAGTAACCAGCTAAAACCCCTCTGACATCATGCAAAACCATTAAAACACAGTCTTTCTTTGTTGTTCTGAAATATTTACAGAGATCCAATCTTAAGATCAATTTGGAAGATGAGCAGAGATAAGCACATTCACACACACACACACACACACACACACACACACACACACACACACACACACACACACACACACACACACACACACACACACACACACACACACACACACACACACACACACTGATTGGCCCATCCCATCGCAGCAGTCTGTTGTGGCATGCAGGTTAATGAATGTGCAGATGGCGGTCAGGAGGGGGGGCTGCGCCTGCAGTCGGCGACGCCCCTCCGCCATCTCTCCCTACCTTCTCATTCTCTCACGTGCTCTCCTCTTCTCCTTTCAAACATCCTTCATTACCCACATCATTTCCCTGCTGTTCCCACCACAGCTTCGCAGCTGGCTGCCAGGTGATCTTACTACTGTGCAAATCGTTTCGCGTGCGGGTCGTATATCTTGTGAGCAAGCGCCGCACTTGATTTCGGCTTTTCTAACAAGTTCGGCGGGGCAGTCACAATGGTTATCGCGCGTACGCAGCAGAGAGCTGTAACTGGGGACAAAGGCGGGGTTAAATATGTTCGGCGGGCACCTGCGGCGTGGATCGCGGAAGCATGAAATCTCAGGCTAAACATGTCCTGAAGGACACAGCTCCGTGCGGGACAGGGCAGGAGGGCGGGGTGAGGAGCGGTGATTAGAAAGGCATCCGTGCATGAGTGTTTCGAGGAGAACGCGGGGGAGAGAGCAGACTCGTGTATGGACTCCCACGGCCTGCTGCACTAAGTGACTGGTGTAGGGTTTAATAGTGCCATATGGTTTACATCTCCGCTCACACCATGTCTTTCCTTCAGTGCTTGTGTGCGTATTGATCCTGAGGGCTCTTTCCTTCCCCTCCTCCCCACTCTCGCTCTCAAATCTCTCGGTTTCCGGACCGCAGAGAGGATGGAGGCCTCCGCAGCAGACCGATGGTGATAAGAGCAGGATGCTGAGGCACTCTGAGCAGAGACAGTAGACGACGTTCCCAGCACACTGAGATTTCCATCTGTGTGTGCACTGAGTTCCCTGCAATGCTGCTAGATTGTTTTAGCGATTGCTTTACGACTACATTGCTCTACTCTGTTCACTGGAGTTTCATTGGAAATTATTTAAGCAAAATCCCACAAACAAGTACCTCATCGTTCCACCAATGAAACGATGAGGTACTTGACTTATCAGACTGATCTCATGAAATGGCGAATGTATGACACGCCAATTTGAATGCCATTTTGGCGTGCTATCGAGACACATAATCGCTTTTTAGCGTGTTTATCAACGCCGTTTCATTCTATTCTCCTACACTGCCCCTACCCCTAAACCTACCCATCACAAGAAACATTTAGCATTTTTTATATTTAAAAACACACATCATTTAACACACACACACACACACACACACACACACACACACACACACACACACACACACACACACACACACACTAAACCTACCCATCACACACACACACACACACACACACACACAGCCCCTAAACCTACCCATCACAAGAAACATTTAGCATTTTTTATATTTAAAAAAAAACCCCCATCATTTAGTATGTTTAAAAATCAATTTACATTGTGGACACACACACACACACACACACACACACACACACACACACACACACACACACACACACACATAATGGTCCGCTTTCAGTCATACACAGATTGCTGTGATGTTCTGGATGGTTGCTATGTAGTTGCTTACCGGCCCAAAATCTCTATGACAGGGCTCCTCAACTTTGGATGCACACTATCCAGCTTTTAAGTTCCATCTCCAAACACTCCTGAACAAGCTACTCAAGGTCTTCAGGATCGCTAGAGAGTTAATAGCAGGTGAGTTAGATCAGGGTTTGAGTTCAATTTTTACAGGACAGAGGCACTCTGGGACCGGAGTTGATGTTCTAGATATGGGTCAGGTCCCTCCATTGTATTGAGCTACAGGTTATTTTTTTCCATCTGTGATGAGCATTGAGTTCCTTTGCAATGCTGCTAGATTGTTTGGTCACACTTTAGATTAGGTTTCAATTCTCACTAACGAACTATTAACTATGACGTTTGCCTCAACAAACTCCTGATTACTACTTATTAACAGTTAATAAGGTAGTTGAGGTTAAGTTTAGGTATTGGGTAGGATAAAGGGATGTAGAATATGGTCATGCAGAATAAGGTATTAATATGTGCTTTATAAGTACTAATAAACAGCCAATATCCTAGTAATGTATGCTAATAATAAGCAACCTAAATTAAAATGTTATTGTTTTTAGGGAGTTAACAGGCTGATCGCATGCAGTGATTGCTTTAAGAAAGCACAGGTTTCACTCAAACGCATATTTTGAAGAAATATTTGTATAATTATATGCAAGTAAAATTGAATTTCAGCATGTGTCGCCAACAAAGTCAGGTGCCTGCCTTACAGTGTCTGAAAAACACTTGCTCAGAGATACAGATGCTGTTGTTGCTTTAACATTTAGCTTGGAGTTCACAAACTTGTCACTTGTCTACTGGCATTTAAAAAATAATGCAGTTCTGAGCCTGGTCAAAACTTTTCAAAAAGACCAGTCAGTAGCATTTTGCGAAGCGGCTTTTGGGAGCAAATAAATTTTAAACTGATAAGCGACATCTGTGCTTCTCCACTCTGGATAAGCACCAGCCGCCACTGCACACATCTGAGTCTTAAGGCCTCTTAAATGTAATGCTGTAATGAACTGTGGGGCACAAAGAAACACACATTCCCCTCACAGCTGCTGATAGATTATGAGTGTGTTTGAGCAGCAAATTTTCATTTTCTGTTTCTTGGACTGGGGACTGTGCAATTAAACTAGACTAGATTTCTGTAGAAAATGTGAGTTTGCAAAACCCGTCACCACAAGGCTAGATTGTTTTGGAAGATTGCTAGGGTATTTCTATACCAGGGTGTTAAGAATGGTTGATAGGGTGTTCTGCATAGTCTCTAGGGCAGGGGTTTACAAACTTTATGATTCCAGGAACCCAAAAATATGATGAATCTTTTATGAGGGACCCCTTTCCTAAAATATTTTTTTTAACTGTTAAAAAAGTTCTGTGACATTATAAATGCAACATATTGTTTTGCTATACCTAATGCTGGATGTATAAACCTTTAGAACATTTTCAATTAAAAAATATTTGTATAAGCAACTTTCAAAATAAATGTATGTAAGCAGCTCACGTACTGCGTTAAGAATACTGCCTTACAGCCCCAGTGAGCAAGATAAAGGGGACTATAGATACAAAGCAAACGTATACAATTCTGGGAAGTTTGTACACGGAATATACATTTAGAACTGAAACAGTTAGAATGTTCGGTCAACTTCATCCAGTTTTGCTTTGTCTTTTTAATCTCTGAAATTTTTTGGGGACCCATTAGAAACTTCTGGAGGACCCCAGTTTGAAAACCCCTGCTCTAGGGTGTTGCTTACTAGCCCTAAGTCTCTCTGACAGCTCTTCGACTAGCTCTAACCTCAATTAGACACACTTGAATAAGCTCATCAAGGTCTTCAAGATCACTAGAAAGTTACAGGTGAGTTTGATCAGGGTTGGAGCTAAACTCTGCAGGATCGGAGATGCCCAGCTCTGTGATATTCTGGTCTCTAGCTATGGTTCAGGTCCCTCCATTGTACATAGGTCTACTCTACAGGCATTTTTTTTTGCCTGTTTTATGGTCTGCAGGTGAAAATTCTAAGGTCATTCGCTTTAAAAAGTAATAGCACACTTTTTACAACAAGCCACTTGATTTGAGGTATCATTCATGCCCGTTGCGGGATGAGTTGCATGCCAAAGTTTAATACTTATGGTTAGTGTTCAGTGTGCCTTAACAAGCGCCACTAACATTTCAAAGAATATCACATATCATTTCAAGGCTACTAATTATGAAGCTCAGATTACGGCCACAAATCAGAGCAATAAAACCCCAAGGTCCGCATCTAAACCCTCTACAAAACCTCTTACCCAGACTGCCAATTCTAGAGAACTGAGGACTGTTTCCAAATCCAAAGCAAATATAATCAGACGATGCAGCAGACAGGATCACAAATCAACCTGACATCCCATTCATCATAGTAGCCAAATAAACCAACCAACACCCAAACTCTAACACTACCAGTGTTATTTACAATCACATGATGTATGGATGAATACACAAGTGTCTCTTTGCAGCATTGGCTTCAAGGGATGGTGGCCACCAGGGACTAAGGAGACCATGAGCAAACACTTTTTCATAAGATCTGCTGTGACTCAGAGAGGGCAGATCGTATGAGTGCTGCTCTCTGGTTCGTGTCCCCAGCTGTGTGCGTCATTATGCCCAGGTGGGTTGGCACCAAGCCAGCTCCCCTGCCACCGCCGAGGGTTTAATTAGCAGAGCCTCAAGGCTGCGGAGTCCCGGATGCCTCGGGGGACGGGGGAGGGTGATCGATGTCACACGCGATAGCATGAAGTTACCCAGACATGACACTGTCGCTCTGTTCCATCTTGCTCAATATAGCGCATAGCCGTAGCAGGCGAGTTTACGGAAGAGATCCGCCATCAAGCTTCGCCTTTTCCCCATGAGACAAGGAGAGAAAAGCATCTCCTCAAGGACTCAAGGAGTTGATGCTGCTGTGCGCTCGGCATCTGTATGCATCCTGCCACCGCACTGCTGATGCAGCAAGAAAGATGTGCACAAAAGGGGGAAGAATGCTGCCCTTCCTCCGACACACACTGATGAACAGCAGCTAGAGCCTTATGCCAAAATTTATTTTTTAAATGTATTATAAACACACATTTACTTAACACTTTCCGCATAGTAGTGCGGAAAGACCCACCTGTGACAATAATTTTTATGCCCAAAAGTGAAAATTTCATCACCTCACATCATTCTGCACCACAGCTAATGAAATTTGTTTTAATTAAGTTGTAAACTTGCAGACTAAATGTGCTGATATAACGAAAGACAAATGTTTGCAATGCACTTGCTGCACAATAAGCATGCAGCGAATCACTATTCATGAGTAAATGAGTCACATCTTCTAATGAATCACTACAAGCTGAATCAGTCTGACAAATCCTTCACTGAATGAACAGACTGAATCTATCAAAACGGTAACTGAAATACCATCAAAAATACTCAGAAACTCACAAGTTATTGGTTGGATCAATCTAAAGAATGCTTCACTGAATTATGAGATTTGTTATTGAATTACCATCTGACACGCTAAACTGCAAATCTCATGTCTGACTTAAAACAAAACAGTTTTGTTCACTTAAGGTCTGTGAAACAGTATCATTATCAAAACAAAACAAAAAAAGTATTGAAAATCATTATAATTACTGAATTGTTGTTGAAGTATGGCTTTTTCCAAAATTATTCCAAAATGTTACATTACTATATTCAACTATAATTTCCTTTTTAAAGTATTAAAATGTTATTTGATGAGTATTTTTTCATGTACACTAATAGCTTGGGGAATGGGATGTATTTGGCTCCATAGAATAATGAAATTTACTATAATTATGATATTTTGGTTTGTGATTTATCTGTGGGTACTATGGTTTTACTACAAATACCAATGTGAAACAATGGTCATTACCATACTATGGTAAATGCTGTCTGGTAATGCACACGCACGCACAAACACACACACAAAAAGTAATTCTATATGATTTATAAACTTGCTTTCTCAGTCAGTGTGTACTCACTGTCCCACCAGGACAGAAAAACATAAACACACACACACAAACTTGTTTTTATATGTTAATATAGACTCTCCTTAAATGTAATGGTTTTCTATCCTCATACACTAAACCTACCCCTAAAAACTTTCAGCATTTTTACATTTTCAAAAAACATCACTTGGGGCCTGACCAAATGTCAAAAGTCTATAATTTTAAAATGTTTGTGTCCTCTCAATGCAGGTTGAACTAGAACACACACACACACACACACACACACACACAGCTGTAGTGGAGGCACATGGAGGACACAGAGATACTGCAGCAATGTGTTTCTCTCACCATTTTTCTTTCTATTACGTGCCCTCATATTCACTCTCTCACTCTCAAACACACACACACAGACTAATGGATTTTCTTCTTTGTGAGGAGCTGTAGAGTTGAGTGTAATGGATCTGTCTGGGGCCGTGATTGAGAGTGTCTGTTCAGGACCAGAAGAGAGCAAGAGAAAAATAGACAGAGAGAGAGTTAAGAGTCTCTAAATTCCTCAAGAATTCTGATTTTTGCCAAATCATATATATATATATATATATATATATATATATATATATATATATATATATATATATATATATATATATATATTTATTTTTTTTTACTCTGGTAGCAATTAGACAGGAAATAATGGGGTTTTGGATTTTGTCACATTATTAAGTCATAGTGCAACGAAAGACAGCCACTGAGAAAGAGCAATGCTACTTCAACATCATCTGCTCTTTAGCCCCACCCACCGATCCGCACATGTCATGTAGTAGTTAATACGAGACAGACACAAATACAGGATTACTCCAGCAACGAATCAATAGAGATGCGGAAAAACATAGTCTTTGCATTTCCACCCATGAGATCCTAACATTTGGAAAGCGTGGATGAATGTCAGATCGCGTCAGTAAGATACTGATTGTTTTTTTGCGTTTTTAAACAAGACACAATTCGAAGCAGATTTATAAGGGAAACTAAAAATAAAAGAAGATGCAGTGCTACATTGGATGCCACACAGCACACAAGTTTGAGTAACTGTGCTTTTACCATGTGTCACTATTGCTTTGTCTGTTACAGAAAGTTTGACTGTCAGCAAATGGACAAACAGGTGTATACTATGATTTAAAAAGAATATATATATATATATATATATATATATATATATATATATATATATATATATATATATATATATATATATATATATATATATATATATATATTTTGTTTCAGTCACTCAGTATGTATTTTTAATCATGCTTAAATTGTGTACGATTTAGGAATTCGATATTGTACTTATCCAGTTCGTTGCAAATGCAGTCAGTGCGGAGAGAGCCACCCACACACTCTTCTGATTGGCTGTGATGAATAGCCCACAGGAACGACAAACGATGGTACATTCATTCATAATTCCGTTTACACGAAACACTGCAAGTTATCCTGTCAATTATAACTGTGGTAACTTCAAGTACTTACTTGTTTTAATATGCAAAATGGTTACCCAATCATAGCAGTCTTGAATGTGGCACACCAATCAAAATGGAGTGTCCGAAGGAGAGGGTCAAAAACAGGATAGAAAATAGCTTATTACTTCTAAATTGGGATGTTTTTTTCATATAAAAAATCTTGACATTACAGGTGGACCTCAGAGAACATTATAATATTTTTAAATCAGTTCATGACCCTTTTAAAATGTTTTACAAACCCCAAACGTTTGAAGCGTACTGTACAGTATGCAGTTATCCATTAAATTATACATTACATCTATGGTGCAATAGAGATGGGCTCCGCTCTGCCATTGAGACATCAAACATGACCAAACTGACCTGAATTTACCCCATCAGCAAGTCAGTGCATGATAAATGGGCTTCAGACAGCTCCTTGAAATAGCTGAATAAACAACATCATGGGTCTCAGACCCTTAACAATCTGTACATCAGATGGCCCTGATGGACAGCGCTCCTTTCTAAGTACAGGAACCCTTGACACTGTCTTTAATTTAGAAGACCTCTAATTGGTAAATTGCATTCCTCTTATGCTCAATCAGCAGTCGCATAGCAACAGTGAGGCTAGAGACAGAGTCTGCTTATCCAGACAACATGAATGTGACAGACAATGGGAAGACAGGATGATTTAAGCGAGATGGAAAGAGAGACACATTCTTGGATCATTAGGAGCAAACTGGATTTCACTGTATTTCAAGGCCCAAAATGCACACAACCAGTAGGACCTGTCACATTAGACATTCAACAAAAGACTCATTCAGGATTATGTTAAATATACACTCAATAAACCACCATCAATCATCTCTTGTCTACTACAAATACTGTATACATCTATGGCACCATAAACAGAGCCCCAACTAACTCCTGCCAAAATGACTGATGTGTACAGCAGACAATAACCGTGTCCACATGATCCCACTGCTCCTGAATGTGAGGTTTTCCCTCCTGTTCCTCACACTTGATCAATGGAGGAGTGAGGTGGGTGGCTTTTCAGACCTAAATGGCCCAGTTTGTTTTGTTGAGCCATTGATTCCTGCACAAACCACAGCCATTTAACATTACTGAACGCACACACACACACACACACACACACACACACACACACACACACACACACACACACACACACACACACACACACACACACACACACACACACACACACACAGCAAATGTACTGCATGAACATGATATACAAAAAAAAAAAAAGCTGAGGACACAAACAGACAGATGGCTTTTTATCCCTGCATTAATAGCTCTACTAAGGCATTCTTAAACAAAAGGGAATCAAATAATATTGTTCAAGGGTCTGTAAAACATATAGTGGCCCACCCACATTGTTGGTAGTTTTAAAGATGCATACCTGTTATAAATGAGCAGAGAAAATATATATGAAGACAGAAATACCTGTCTGACAGTCCTGGCTATGAAAGTACAAACTCCATTGGTTCACCAAATGAATAGTGAAATCTCAAATCACCAGCACTTTTTGGGGACCAGCCAACAAATACACTTCTGTTTATTAAACATGCTAAGGGCCAGATTTACAAATCAGGGCAAATCAGAAAGAGCACAATTCCAAAAAATTGCAGATAGGAGTGGAAAGTTCTGCATGTGATCTACTGACGACGCGCAAATTAAAGAACAAAATTGGATGGGAGACCTCCTGGGAAAAGTAGGTTGCTGCTGGAAGAGGTGTTAGTGAGGCCAGCAGGGGATGCTCACCCTGTGGTCTGTGTGGGTCCTAAGCTAACCCCCCAGTACAGTGATGGGGACACTATACTGTCAAAGAGCACCGTACTTTGGATGCAATGTTAAAACCAAGTCCTAATTCTCTGTGGTCATTCAAAATCCCAGGATGTCCTTTGGAAAAAGATTAGGGGTGTAACCCCGGCATCCTGGCCAAATTTGCCCATTAGCCTCTGTCCATCATGGCCTCCTAATAATCCCCTATACTGATTGGCTTCATCACTCTGTCTTCTCTCCACCAATCAGATGGTGTGTGGTGGCGCAATATGGCTGCCGTCACATCATCCAGGTGGATGCTGCACATTGGTGGTGGTTGAAGAGATTCCCTCTCCCATTTGTAAAGTGCTTTGAGTACCCAACAAAGCGCTTTGTAAATGTAACAACTTATTATTATTATTTTTATTATTATGACTAAAGCAATCTACCAAGATCAGCGCAAATTAAGACATGGTTTAAGACATGCTTTTATTGGATGGTAAATAATGGTACAAGCTGTTAGTAAATTTGGCCCAAAAACGCAATATGTGTGTTTGTGTGGTGAATGAAACCACAAGAATACAAGAGAAACTTTCATAAAATGTATGCATTTACAATAATGTGTAATTCCTTTTTAATTGAATTCATGTTTAAAACCATGTTAATTTTGCATACTGCTGGATGCATGAAATTAATGAAAATAAATGAATAAATACATTTTTTTTATTATAAATTAAAAACAAACGTACACATTTAAATAAATGAAAATACATAAAATGTAAGTAAAAAAGGAAAATTAATAACTAAATATATTGTAAATTAAGACAGACGAGCCACTTACATGTCTCATGAAAAATGTGGTTTATAAAAGCAAATCCACCACTGAGAATAACTGATTTAGTGGATAGAGGGACATTATCTCACTGTAAGTCAATCAAATGTCCCCATAATGCTAGAATATGCATGTGTATTCATTAGATTTGTCCCCTGCCAACAACATGGATAATTCCAGCTGTACAGTCACATCCGATCCCATCACACTCTAGACC
Organism: Gobiocypris rarus; assembly: GCA_023029165.1. NCBI lineage: Eukaryota > Metazoa > Chordata > Actinopteri > Cypriniformes > Gobionidae > Gobiocypris > Gobiocypris rarus. The sequence continues at coordinate 10,548,593 of CM040919.1, forward strand.
TGCATCTGAATCAATCCATAATCAAAGTGCACGTTTAGACCAATTATTTCCTGTATTAAAGGTCCCTCTTAAAATTAGCATTTGCACATGAAAAGACCCGGTGACTCGCGGCCGTCTACCTGTCTTCAGTCTGAAACAGCGAGTGAGGAAAAACTGCGATTAGAACACTTTACACAATTTGACAGACGGCTCACTTTCACTGAACGGAAAACTGAGCAGTAAGACATGAGAGAGTCCCTAATTTTATATGAGCGTGTTCCTGTGTTTTTCTGTGTTCAGGAATCTGAAAGCACGTCTGGTTATAATGCTCTTCTCCATCATTTCATCCATCATCATAATTTGATGTATTTCTGCTGCCATGATTGATAGAAAATGTACTGAAATGTCTTTAAATAGTATTCGGTTTGCCATCTGCTTTCTATGGGAAGGAATAGCTCACCTTTAATTACGGCAGGTACTGTAAATAGAGCTGACTTCTGTGAATAAGACGCAATAATGAAACTAATTTACATAGAAAGCAGGTATATTTGTGCTGAAAAAAAATGATTCACAGTACAGTACTATTTCAGCACATTTTTTTGCGGCTGGTTAAACTGTATTGTGGGTGGTAACTGAATAAGATGTGGGTTTTTGTGCTGGAATATTGCACGCAAAAGTGTTAAAACTGTTTTGTTAATTCGCTCTTAGAGTAAAAGTACTGTATTCTTGACACATCGTTGGATTATGAGAACAGGAGCATTTCTCTGTAATTTTTGCATTTTGTTAGTTTAAGATACATCCTGAGTTTAAGATGTCATCATGCGCGTGCATTTGCAGGTATCCGTCATTCCAGCGCCTGTCCAAAGCCTTTCCCTGTATTTTTGTCTTGGGGATCAGCAATGACAGCACCGGTTTATGGGTGTCAGAAACCTTGGCTGTTGCCATGGCAATGCCACACTGCAATACTGCTTGCTGCAGCGTCGACACGAGAACAGGAGCGAGAACGGTGAGTGTTGCAGGAGAAACCTGCTGAATGCTAATCAGCTCCTCCACAGTTTGTCCTTCATCAGACCAGAGAAACACTCAGAATCTACATTATACGTGCACTCTCACTCTCCCTCTCTATTCCAGAACACATACCAATATCCACAAGGAGAAACATTTTGTTTGGCAATCTATTTAAGGTTCAATCAAAGCTCATATGCTCTGATCCAATGCTGTATTCTGTTTGTGGGTAGTTGACAAATAACATGTCCATGAACATTTTTCTTTTTCCTTTTTAACATCAACTGTTTAGGATCAGTTTTACAGATATTTTAACGGTTCATAGATCTATATAATGCTCTATAGGTTTTTGAATGAAGTGCTCAAAATACAGTAAAAACAGAAATATTGTGAAACGTTACCATTAACATTTTCCTTATAATTGATTCATGTGATGGCAAAGCTGAAAAGATTCCAGTCTTCACTCAAAAAAATATTGAGGCCTAAATTGAATTTCCATTGTTCTGGATTAAAGGTGCACTATGTAGGATTTTTGCAGTCAAATATCCAAAACCCACCAGGACAGTTTTATATATTTTGTTCAGTTGAGTTCTTACAATATCCCAAATGTTTCCAACTATTTGTAAATTGTGAGACTATTGCTATTTTAATCAAGGAACTGGGAACTATGACCGGGACGTGTGAGGCAGTCGCCTGTCAATTGCGTCATAACTGCGCTACCCTCGGTTTCCGGTTTTATTTGGCAGAAACTCTTTACTCTTAGCAGTGTGCAACAAGTGTCACAGCAGCCGCCGAGCGAACGCACAAAGTAATGTCATATAATTTTTAACACACTCAAATGTATCTAATATGATAAACAGAGCTGCGTTACGTTTCCTCATACTCTTGACAAGAAAAGCAGAAATGGCGCCGGCGATTGTGTTCCGTCATAATAAAAGTCCCGCTGTTTCGTAACAATCGTTCCAGCGGCCTTGCTCAGCTCCCTCAACACTCGGTCCTGCTCTGCTTCATACAGTAATGTTAATAACCGCATCCATGAACATGATTTCTGCCCGAGTCCTGTCCCGATTCTTCCCCACCGGCTGTGAGGTAAAGACCACATGTCCCAAGATTCTGCGCTCAGCCGTTGTCGAAACTACGCATTTGTTTTGATTAGGCTCCCTCTAGCGGACGGAAAAGTCACAGTGCACCTTTAAATAATTTTTATATATATATATATAAACTTAATGTCTTGCAAGTTTATGATACACAAATGAAACGGGCAAAGGTAACAGTAGGCTGCTAATAAACTAAACATGTTTTAAAAACAAAATAACAAGGTTTATATATTTATCATCAATAAATCCAATTGGTTTCAATGTCATACATTTAATTGAATATTGCTTGGTCTTGAGCTAGCCACATTCTAACCATGTTAACTGAATAAAAACGGAATTGAAATGGTTTTCACAATGCTGATCTTAATCAACTTGAGTATATGCATTTCGAAAATATGATTATTAAAACTAAATCAAATAGATGCAAATCTTACCTGTTTCATTTATGACTGACTAATATGCATCATATTAAGTTTATTCGTTTGTTTATAATAAAACTGTAATCCAAACAAATGGAAAATGTATACGAAAATCAAATGCATAAATCTTAAATTCAGGTCTTTCTTTTTTTTTCTTTTTTTTGTGTTCAGTGAAAACCGTTGTGCTGCTTAATATTTCTGTGAAAACAGTGATACATTTTCCCAGGGTTCTTTGAAGAATAGAAAGTTCAAAAGAACAGCATTTATTTGAAATAAAAATCGTATATAACACTATAAATGTCTTTACTGCTACTTTTGATCAATTTAATGCACCACTGCTGAATAAAAGTTGTCATGGTAAAAATGTCCCACACAGCAATACATTTTTAAAAGTTCAAATATTACATGTAGTCTTTCGGTAATATAACTAATATAAAAATGTACATGAATTAAAAAAGATTGCTTAAAATAGTTCTGGAAGAAGTAAAGGATGTCACACTGCAGGGCATTGTTGGACATGTCATGTCAACCACCCTCATATACTTTAATAAAGAACAGGTATAAAACTTTAAAAACCTTCTGCATGTTTTTCTTTGTCATAATGCAACACATATGGACCAGTTTTTTACTTTTTACAAATGTCTGCAAAGTTACTTAATCTGGATCAGAGGAAGCAGAAACTGAGCCGTTTTTCAGCAGAGCAGTGAGTGAAGCTCTAAACACAGAAGTTTGAAGCTCACATCAATGCTGTCCGCTGCACTCAGATCTGTTTACATCCCTCTGTTTCACGTCCCTGACAGACTGTCCAATGTAATTGTCCCAAGCCTCACAGACATTACTTAATTTTAAATAAACACACACTCAGTGTCCTACAGCAGTCAACAATGGCTTATTACTGACCCAAAAGTTATTCTTCAAAATCACATTACCCCCAAAAGTTGCATTCACACTGACAGAGATTCAACTGTTAGAGGCTGCTAAAATGCTGTACTGCTGTTTACTAAAATAGTCATGCCTACTAAACTCAACAACATCATTCAAGCTTCACTGTCTGCTCAACATTATTGCATCAGCCAGCGAGCCAGTCACTACAGAATATTGGCATCAGATGGCCAACTTTCATTGAAAATTAATGACTTTCAAACTTTTTATTGCTAAAATTGCTATTGATGTGAACGGCTATTAAATGGCTTGCTTGAAGCCCAAATACATTGTCCATTCCCAATTCTTTGACCTCCCAGAAATTCTTATGGCCTGAAGTAACTACATATAGAGTAGAGAACGGGGAAGAGGAAGGAGAAGCTCGTCTAAACACCCTAGAGTGATGGGAAAGTTAATGGGCCTTTTCCTAGCACCAATCAATCTGCGCTAATCTCCCTGCCGAGAGTTCTCCAGGGAGAAGGCGGCCATGATTCCATCGGTGTGACAGCAAAGTCCACTCAGCCACATCGCCTGTTAGTCGCCAGGCCTTCCACTCTTTAACACACTAAGCAAAGGGATCATACACCTCAGGAATTGACAGACAGATGGAAAGGAAAGCACATCATTGTAAACATGCCTTTACAGAGACAGTTGACCCAAAATCATCATTTACTCATCCTTATGTCCTTATATCGTTCATCTTTGAAACACAGTTTAAGATATTTTCTTAATGAAACCAGAGAGGTTTCTGTCCCTCCAATAAAACCACAGGTACCCAAAAAGGTCATGAAGGCATTGTAAATTGAATCCATATGAATCGAGTGGTTGAATTCAAGTCTTTTGCAGAGATATAATGAACAGATTTAATTTAGGATTTTATTCACATTTTAAACACATATATAGAGCGCATCACATATGTGTGGCAAGCAGGACGAGGCCGAGGGACCAAGACCGAGGGATCAAGAACAAGACCGGCTTTGAGTTCTACAACACTACTTCAAAGTTTTGGTTACATGGACTTGCAGTAGAGGAACATAAACTAATCACGTAGAAATATCTTCATTTATGGTTCAATGATAAACCAAAGTCATTTGGGTTTGGAATGACGAGAGAATGTTCAATTTTAGGTGAACTATCCCTTTAAGTAAAAAAACCCACACAGATCAAGGTAACTTTAATAGCCATCCACTACACAATCAGGTCTGACATTGTCCATTTTGGTTACAGCTAAACACGTCCAATCATTTGTGACAGCATCTGACTTTAGTCCATGAACGGACATGACTAAATGCACATGACTAAAGAAAGCAGACGTTCAAAATGTCCAGCCTATTTTGAAGCCCTGCTCAATCACACACTTCCCCTTATGTGTGTCAGCATGGGACGGCTCGTCCAAGTGCCTTTTTTTCCAAGCAATTGTGCCAATGTCCCACATTCCAGCTGGCCTACGTCCCCAACCGCCGTGGAAGTGGGGGCAGGGCGTCTCACTTCCTGAACCAAAAATAACCCAGATGGTAATAAAACCTTGGCTGCTACGTACTCCCAGATGATCCCAGCTCCCTGTGACTATGATTTAGTTGGGATTGATTAACCATTACTACCCGGTCGAGGGATTCTGCTGAATCGTTACATACAACATTAATAATAAGCAATCAGACTCGCCTCCAAGCTGTACTCTTCCACAGTTCTCTTCAGGGGATCCACGATCTGCCAGCATATGAGGATGCACAAATCAATCAGCAACATCCCACCCACGATGATAAAGAGCTTCTGGTCCTTGATAATCTGGAAGAGAAAAAAAAGAAAAGCAATGGATGAGGTGATTAAGGGATGAGAAAGAGGCAGAGATGGGCAGGAACCATCAATGGGCAGTTCGCTCAATTCAAACACATGATCTTCTCTCGCATTCTGAACCTTTGTGGATGAAAGCACTGCTCCTGTCTGATCTTTTTCTCTTTTCTTCTATTTAACAGTGGTTGACCTGAACAGAACCCAAATCAAAGGAAAGGTCACCGCGAGGAGGTCTGCGTTTATTCAGACGGCGGGAACGAACAAATTCTTCCATGATTCAGAAATAGAATTGCTAACTTGTTTTGATCTGATGTCTTTTGATGGCTTACCAATAGCCAAAACCTTGCGTCATAGGAAACAAGGAGGTGGTGAGATACTCTATGACCATTGAGTGCCATGCTGAATTCTATCAGAATGGACGCTCTTTATCTACAATCAAACAGAGGTTGATGGTTTCATTAAATGGCCAGACGTTTGAAATAACAGAGGATCATGATGCTTCAAGATACATTAGCACAATCACTGAAAGCAATGCTTGGCCGTATGACCATAGAACTTCACTTTATTGCACAAAGTCTCCTTTTATCTCAGCAAATGGACGGCGATGATGGATCAAAAACTAACAGCAGTCCTAAAATCCCCCACTCCACATTTTATGGCTACAAATACTGTAGAACTTGAACTTAAAACTGAAGGCAAAGATAGCACAAAAAAATAAATAAAAAAAATAGCCAAGATATTTATTTCTTGTGATTTTATTATTTAATAGTGTTAGATGCAATTAATACTTAGTGCAAATAGTGTCAGATGCTACTTGCACCCCAGTGTATTGTAGTACATTATAAAACAGTATGCAATAATAACAAAAATAACAACAGTGTATATTATTATATGTACTAAAATCATAAATGAATGCTGATTTATTGGGACCTTAGTGTATGCCTGTCTGATCAATGGAGGACACCACATCAAATTTAAATTTCAGGACTTTTAAATTTCCGATAGGAACTTTATTTCCACTTTTGGAATATATTCTTTTTTATGTAACAATCACTTCTTTGAGCAGATATGCAAGTGGGAGAAGAATAGGATCGGAAATACGTGGGATGGCGAATTTGGGTTGTTTACGTCTAAACCTTAATGGAGAGTCCTTATATTCTGTACCACTCTACCGGTTGCTGGAGTGGTTTCTTTTGTCATTCTTTCTGGCCTATCCAGGAAGATGGGCGGAGTTAGTTAAAAAACCCTCTGCCAATTATTTGAAATAGTTGTAAATATACACTCTAAAAAATTATTGCAAATTATTTTCAGAAGACTCTGTCTAGGTATAAAACATTTTCTTTCAAAAAGGCTTCACAAAATCTACTTTTTTTAATCTGCCATTGGTAATTAAATTTTTTGCTAAACTATACCTTTAAACAAACAATGACACATATGGCCAAATTATTGGCATATGTGAACATTAAACTGCGAATTAGTGCTTTAAAGGCCCACTGATGTGCCACTGAAACAGAAAGACAGGGCGGGCCATATCGAACAGTTCCACTCCTTTCTTAAAATAGCCAATAGCATTTTTTTATATCACAGTTCGGCCAGAGACGTTGAGCTTGGTAAAGCCGCAGTTTCCTCCTAATCTCTAACCGTTTCTCCTCCTAATCTCCTCCGTATCGCTTTAAATATCAACATCAAAATGGTCCGATGTGTTTTCTGGTCTGCGCCGGCTCACGCATATGATCCTCTCTGTGCTATCGTGTCTCTGGACCGGAACAGCCTGGCTTCTAGAGAGCCTTTGATTGGACAGAAAATCTGAAAATCTGAGTTATGTCATCAAAATCACTGATCACTGACGTTTTGAATGCTTATATCTTCTAAATGCGAATTTTGCCATTGTTTTGGAACACACTAGCTTATAGATAACAGAAAGACTAACATATTCATACTAAAAGCCAAAAAACTAAAAAAAAAACTGATTTCATGGGGACTTTAACATCAAAGAATGACACACTTTACCTTAAATTACGCCAATAAGGAGCTTGTAAACCATTAACATTTGGTTTTATTTTAAGCTTTTGTATTCACAGTTTAAATTGCTCACCGTTTGTACAAGATTATTGCTGCAGGTCTACAAGAGCATGTGGTGCATTAGTGTCAGATTGTGTTTGTGCTCAGTCTAAGTTATGCAGACCATCATGTGCTTGTGTCTGGTTGAATTTACAGATGCACACATCTCTGATGCCATCTATTTGTGACACTGTATGTTCCATAATGCAGTCTGAATGATGCATGATGCAGGTTGAGTATGTAGGTTTATGCCATAAAATGAATATTTTAACTTATTCTGCACCCCAAAAATAATTCTAAATGCATTTGATGATAAAATAAACAAAAAACAAGGAGGAATAAAACTGATGAACCAAAGAATTTGAAGGCTTAAAGGGATAGTTCACCCAGAAATGTAAGTGAACTCACCAACAAGTCTTTCAAGCTTCATCGAATGATGTAAAAGCACCATCTGTGCATCAAAGTGCACCATATGACTCGTGTGTTAAATACCAAGTCTTCTGAAGCAGGGTTAATATAATTAACTAAAACTAAATCATTAATAATAATAATAATAAATAATTTATTGAAATAAATGTTAAAATAAAATAAAATATATAAAAAAATATTTAAGCAAGTTGCCAAGGCAACATTTCTCATTTTCATTTAGTCTAATATGAAGCAACTAAAACTAAAAGTACTAAATACAAATGCAAACTACTGTAGTCATATTAAAAATAATAATAACAGTGACAGAACACAAAAAAATACTAAAACGATTTAAAACTTAGCAAAAAAAGCAAATATATAAATAGAATCTAATTCAAAATATGAATAAAAATGATACTAACATTGCAATTTTACTCAAATATTACTGTTCTGAAGCCATATACCTTCTGATAACTGATTCATGACAATGAGTATGATCTTTTCAATGAATAAATTGATTTGAATGATTCGTTCTCAATTCAGCTCAGTGACTGCTTTCATGATAAGATTTTTGTTGTTGTTGTTTTCAGTGCCAATATAATTGCATGAAAAAAAGCGACCAGGAAGGATTTCAGAAAATTTGAACCTGTACACAAAAAAGGCACAAAATAAACAACTAAAGCAAACATCACTGTGCGCTGTATGTGTGCATACGTGTTTGTGTGTGTATCTGCTCCATCTCCCTTTGTTCCTAGAGTTTAGATTTAAGTCTGAATGATGCACCGTCCACAAAGGTGATTGACACAGCCCTCGCTGCTCCCCGAGGGAGAGACTGTAACAGACCCCTCGGACCATCGGACCCGCATCGAACGGCGGCTGATTTGCGACGGGCTGTCTGCAGAGTCACATACTGTGATACTGCTTCTCAGCTTGATAAAGAGATGGCTCACCCACATGCACACTCACAAAACACAGTCCTGACAGCAGCCATCGCTTTAGAGTGCCAAAGCCCAGCAGTCCATCACTGTGTGGAGCAGGAGTCAGCTCACTGCCAGCTTCCTGCACACTGAAGTGCTGGAGGGAATTAAAGCCCTGAGCCTGGGCATTACCTGTCTCTGAATGTATTTATATGCAGTTGGTCCAGTTAAGAACTGCTAATTGAGTGTGAAAGTGCAACTGAAGAGAAGACACCAGGGTAATAAATGACAAGCAATGTATCAAGCTGGAACTACATCACATACTCCCACATCACATAAACCTTTGTTTGGAAGTCCGTTATCAGGGAAAACATTTTTGTTGTTCCTTAACTCTAAAAGATTTTGATATACTGCATTGCGATGTGCTCGACCTGACTGTTCATTTCTAGTGTAATGGATGAACCAGAAGTAATATCGAACACGATTTTTAACGTTATTCTTATTCTCAAAAATGCTAAATATTAGGTTTTACAAACCTCAAGCCTTTATATTTACATTACAGTATACGTGTGAATCGCTTACTTAGAACATATGACTTAATTCCACTTCTATGAACTATAAACAACTACATGTTAATTACTGGTCATTATTAGACTCTCTGCTTAATATCTGCAAACAATTTATTGTGATACTCCCCAAAAGACAATCTACTGATTTTAAGTAACTTTGCAACGGCATGTCAATTTATTCTACTAACCCTTACCCTAATCTAACAGTCTACTAATACTCTAATGAGAGTTAGTTGACATGTAGTTGCAACATGTAGTAGCACAATTACTAATAGTTAGTAGAATGTCTAAAGTGGACTATCAAAATCAAGTGTAACAGACTTTCCTTGTCATTTGATGTGAAACATTACGCTTATGAGCGGTTTATCTACTTGCTCATCCGAGCGGAAAAATAAGTACTGTTGCCAGTTCGATTACAGAAAACCATCTAAATGCAGTTGAGGACGAAATAATCAACTAAATCAAATTAACACAAACAAAAACATAACAGTATATATTTTCATGTTTTTCCTCAAACAAAATGATGTATGAAAATCTATATAAAATATATTCTCCTTCATTTTTGAAACACAAAATAGGCTATAGGCTATACATTATCTGGCAACATGGGTTAAAAACATAGCTAATTTAATCTACAAATAAGGTAGAAAGATGGGCACACTTTTAAATCTAAACCTGCTGTGGTGTTACTTATTTGTCGTCTCAGATTTTGTGTGCATCACATATGCAAAACACGGAAGCTAGAACCATAGACTGTAAAGAAAGATGGACGACGCGCATTCACTCTCTTCCCTCGAAGTAAGATAGGCCGTGTGTCCACCAAAGCGGCTTTAGCCAGCTGAAAGGGCTAGGCGTTCTGCTGAAAACGCCTTGATGTGAGCGCTTGAGACAGGGCAGCTTGTTATGACAGAATATCCGCGGAAGTGTTATTAGTATCTCATTTCACAGGTAGTTTTTTCTGTGATTATTCCATATCAAATTGCTGATACAATGTAAAGTATTTGCTCTGTAAAAAACGCTGTACGCTCAGCACCTCGATCCGCTCAGCACCTCGATCCGCTCATGGCATTCTAAAAACACTTTGGTGGACACACGGCCATAGGCCGCCATTGCGCTGACATCTTAGGGTCTCGAGTCTGCTCAGTAGTGAGCGTGAAGTGGAGCCACGATATCAAGGTCACGCCCACACTCCCACCTAATCAAGAACTTTTTGTGAAATAAACTTTGAAATGTAGACATGAAAGTTAAAGCTCCAATCTCCTCCCGAAGTTCCCGAAAAATGTCTGTTAGTACCTCATTGACTACTTCGCTCAGAGAAGCTGTCAATCTCAGCTGTCAATCGTAACGTCACCCCCCCGTTTTCATAGCATCTAAACCAAACTTATTTAAAGTACGAACACTTGAACTAACATCAGCTTGATAAAAACTGCCTAAAATGACAGAAACCATCTTTGGAAACAATTTATTTGAAGTGTAATTTGGTTGATTAGTTTGTCTACGTCCCATTACATTTCATGGAGAGGGCGGGGTATATGACCTATGATGCATCCAGGCACCTGGGGGCGATCGAAACACTTTGGCTTCACTTTTCAGGACTCATGTGGCACACTTGGTTAGAACAGACCTAATTGGTTCTCGCGTGTCACGCACAAACATTTAAGCTTCTTTATTTCCTCTTAATGGAGGCTGGCAAACCCAGTTGAAGGTGCAAAGTGCCTACTGGCACCTACTACATGACACCTGCTTGACAGCTGATGTGAAACAGAGGATCGGGCTTAGGATAGCCGATAACATTCAGTTAAAGAAAAATGTTTAATCGGCCCTGAGACCGATCCTTGAGATCGGCTCGGGACATCCCTATAAATAATACTAAAATACTGTAACACTGCATCGAACCAGGAAAATTCCTTTGAAGCTATGCCGAGTTCTCTCAGTAACCAAGTTTACCTGCAGCATTGTTTATCGCCCTCTGTCTTACTCTCTCTTTCTGTATATATTCTTCCTGAAATCATCCCACTGATTCTGACTGCAGCAGTGGAAGTAGGCTGTGAGCTCTATAAATAAAGATGGCCAGCAGGGTGCTGGAGCTGTGGCTAGCCATCCTTTACAGCACTGTCATACAGTATCAGCTGCCTCGCTCCCCACATTCTTACGCTGCATTGAAAAACAAGAGCAGGGATAGAAAGAGCGTATGAAAGGAGGTCAGTGTGCATGCACAAATCTGTTGTGTTAAAGACCTGCATGGATGCGCTTGTGCGTAGCAGTTCAAAAGAAACCCACTGCACTATTCACCATAGTGTGATGCTTTTTCTTGCGGAGGTAATTCACACGCAGACATGTGAAGACTGTGTCTAGCGGAGCAGGAAGACACTGTTCTTTAGAAGAGATCAGAGATTCATTGGTTAGCACTAGCAGTGCTGGCTGATTCTGAATATGTCAGGAAACGGAGCATGGAGACAGCAAACTGACCTTCAGTGAGGAGAGCATTTCTATATTTTAGCTTTTTGGCAGTTGAAAAATGAGACAGCTGACAGCCTAGTGGCGACATTGCTTTCCCATGATGGTTTAAGCATGGAACCTATCTCGCCTTCCTCAAATATCTACATTTCCATTCCAACAACCATGTATATAAACCGCAGTATAATTTAATTAAGTTCTGTTCATATAATTCTTATAATTTATAATATATAAAAATCTTACCATAAAAGTGTACTGAAATGTGATCATTATGACAAAATATACCAGTTCCTGTGTGTTCTGTCACACTGGAACCCAATTAATTGTGCCATATGACAGAGTTTGGGGTCAGTAAAAAAATTTCTTTAAAGAAATAGTTTTATTCATTAAGAGCACATTATATTGATCAAAATTAACAGTAAAGACATTTATAATATTACAAAAGTTTCTTTTGAACTTTCTATTCATCAAAGAATCCTGTAAAAATGAAGTCTCATATTAAGCAGCACATCTGTATAATAATGAATGTTTCAAACCAGCATATTAGAATGATTTCTGAAGTATCATGAGACTAAAGATGGGAGAAATGATGCTGAAAATTCAGCTTTGCCATCACAGGGATAAATTACATTTTGAAAATATATTACAATAGAAAACAGTTATTTAAAATTGTAATAATATTTCACAATATTACTGTATTCCTTGGTGAGTATGAGTTTTTTTTTAATTAAGAAAAAATTACCAACCCCAAACTTTTGAACGGAATCATTTTTATTGATAGTGATAATGATACTTTCTTTTCGCTAGTGTCATGAGCCAGTGTGCCCTGGATCTGTATGGTTGCTTTGTGAGGTTCACTTTAAGATATACATGCGTTATGTTGTATCTGAAATGCTCTGAAAAGTCTATTTCTCACCTTCTTCTTCATCTTTACATTCTTGAAGATGGCGTGCACTCTCCAGGTCTTCGCAAACATGGCGCCAAACGCTGTTGTGTAACCCACAATGAGGATCCATGTACGGACCTAAAAACATTAAATGAGAAAGTAAAACAACCTTGTTACGAACCAAACGTTCTTATAATTTAGGCACTGGAATGCTACCCCAAAAAGCAAGATTGGTCATACATCAGTCTATAGAATACTAAGCAGCAGAAACAGTAAAACCATAAAATATAGAGATCCCACGTCTACTATCAGAAAGCAAATTGGGTGGCAGAATGTGTAGTGAATTTTGTGAAGTTGTAGAATTTCCTGAGGCATTTTTTCCCTCTTTGTCCTCTTTTAATCTTTTGTCTATAGTGCTCTCCTACAGATCTAGTGTTCTTTAATCTGAGCTCATTTGGGAAAGTAATTCCCAGTATGTATAAGGCAGGACTCAACGATAAGGAAGGCCTGCTGGCCCGGGAACAAAGTTTGAGAGTTTTGGGACAGTTTATATCTTGTTTTGTTGAGTTTTGGTGTGATTTTATGTGATGTATTGAGTGTTGCTGTCGATTCTACTAAATTAAATTAAAGGGATCGTTCACCCAAAAACATATACGCACCCTCAAGTTTTTATTGGTAAAGAAAACCAATCAAAAATACAATACATTTCTAATTGATTGAAAATATAATAATTCATTTCTTTCTGATACATACAAATATGTTGCTTCCAGTCAAAATATATAAGCAGTCCTGATAATTTTGTCTTTGAGACCAAGAAAAAAAGATTATTAATTGCCCAATTTCAGGCTTTTCGCTCAAAAGCAAATAATTTAGACTCTTTTTCATTTGGAAAACAAACTCAGTTGGGGTGAGAGTTTGGACATTTTTTCCCTCTTAACTCTTTTCCCGCCAGGGTATTATTTTTGAGTTGCCAGCTAGAACCAGCATTTTTTATCATATCATACACAAATATTTCATGGTCCCCAGAATATTTTGTTGTATGAATATGTTAATATAGTGAATTTATCAAAAGAAAGAACAGAGCCTAACATTTTTTATTCTAGCTTCATTCATTCTTTTTGTAGTTGTTACATTAAATAACATTCACTAATTGTCCAATTTCACCCCATTCTTAATGTCGCAATGCAAATCTTCAACAGGCCGGAGAGAACAGAGCCTGTCTCAGGCAGGTAGCATGTGCCCTGCTCAACACATTTGTGAGCTATTTCCCCTGTGACTTAAGTTACTGCAGTAGCCAAAGCCTTGTAATTAAAAGGTGGATTATGGTCACATGCAAACAGACAGTGGAGGCGTGACGAGACACATCCAATCCTGCTTACTCAGTTCAGTGATACAGCCTGAGTAGAGGTGAAAAGCGTTCAGATTCAAATATAGAGGGGACCAGGGACAGTTGTCACAGGGGAAGTTGGCACAAGGGAAGTTATCGAAATCTCAAAAACGTTTCGAGTCAGATATCCAGTTGCACATATGCTTGTTTTCTCTAGCACTGGTTTGGCATGTTGGTTTAAAACAATAATTAACAATTTCCTTCAAACTAAAATTCCAATTTCATCACATTTGCTTATCATTGTGACAATTTAGCCATTACAGTACATAAATGTACCCTGAGAACACTTATGGGATTAAAAAATGTGACAACATCTCATGGTCTAGCCATATTAAAATCTGATTCACAGAAATCAGTCATTACTCACAGTACAGAGAGTCTCAAACTCCTTGTCTGACACAAAAGATCCATCCAGACCAAAGAGGAAAATGGAGGCGTAGGACAGCAGGCCACCCAGAATGATCAGGTTGTTCATATAGGGACTCGACATTTTGATCAGTCTGCAGATGGAGGGAAGCACACATCCGATACATTAAATATTCACATTTCATTTATTATTAACTACAGCAATTAAATGTGCACCTACACCCATGACTGTATCAAATACTGTGGGATCCAAAAGTCCGAAACCACTTGTAAAAATGCCTTTATTTGGCATTATTTAAAAAATGCAAAATTATTTAAATGCTAAATGTCCCATTGCAATTTATATTATCAAAATAATAATTCAAATATAAGATTGAATTAAAGAGCATCTTCTGGGAATCAAGAATACAAAATATTTGTGCACATCCAAAATCTCAATAATAAATTTTAAAATGTAATGAATTCCTATGACCATAAAGCTGAATTGTCAGCATCATTACAGTCTTCAGTGTCACATGATCCTTCAGAAATCATTTTAATATTCTGATTTGGTGCTCATTCATTTTTTTTCCAAACGTCTTATTCATAACTGTTCTATTTTACAAGTTTAAAACTGATTTCCACATGAAACAAAAGATTTTCAGTGTGGCCTCAGAATTGTTCCTGTCATAGTCTCGCTCAGCTCTGACCTGTGGTTGCGGTTTTTGATGTTAAAGAAGAGGAAGGCTCCTGCCATGAGCATGCCCAGGATAGTGATGGTAGACAGGATGCTGTAGAGGGGGACGTTTATTTGCCGGCGCTGCAGACGCACAAACGTCCGATCCTTCGGCGGTTCAACACCTACGAGAGTCATGATGGTTCACTGTCAGTTACTCTGAGAACGTCATTTCAGAGAAAGCTTTCAACATTTCCAAGGAAGACGCTCCTGTGTAATTTAAATGACTAAGGTTTTAAAATGCCACACATGTGACATACAGCATTAGCTCTATTTCTGCACAATGTTACATAATAATATCTGTGGATGGGTTTAAAATTGGTGATCGCGATGTAAGATGCTATTAGATCTTATCATGATGAGAAGTTGGAAGACAGTCGAGCACTTAAACCAAATGAGTCACAAAAATGAGTCAGGAGTTGTTTGCGTGACTTTACATGAACAAAGCTGATATCTTGACAAGCACAACTGTGAGGCTTTACTGCTATTAGTTCAAAAGCAAATAGTTTAGACTCTTTTCATTTGGAAAACAAACTCAGTTTGGGTGAGTGTTTGGACATTTTTTCCCTCTTAACTCTTTTCCCGCCAGAGTATTATTTTTAAGTTGCCAGCCAGCGCCAGCATTTTTGATCATATCATACACAAATATTCCATGGCCCCCAGAATATTTTGTTGTATGAATATGTAAACAGTGAATATATCAAAATAAAGAACATTTTACTATAGCTTCATTCATTCTTTTTGTGGCTAAGTTTCATCAAAGACTTTGTCCGGATCGGGATTCAGAATGATGATCAAAACATAGATTGAGTCCATCAACAGTGAAAACTTTGACATTTTTTACAGTAGCAGTTTTTTGGTCACACTTTATATTAGGGTCCAATTCTCATTATTAACTATTAACTATGACTTTTGCCTCAATAAACTCCTAATTACTTCTCATAAAAAGTTAGTAAGGTTGTAGGTATTGGGTAGGATTAGGAATGTAGAATATGGTCATGCAGAATGAGGCATTAGTATGTGCTTTATAAGTACTAATAAACAGCCAATACCCTATTTATATGCATGCTAATAAGAAACTATAGTTAATAGCGAGAATTGGATCCTAAATTAAAGTGTTACAAGTTTTTTTTTTTTGTTATATGCTGTTAAGTGTTTGGTGATCACATTAGCTTGCTTGTGCAAACAACTTCTATCTGCTCCTTCCGGTTTACACAGATATTTTTCTTTTGCTTGTTTTTGGATCTGTAGATGCTGTACTATTTCAGAAGATCCGTAACAGCGGCCCTACCACGTAACAGTAAAAACACGGTTTGCTGGAATAACTGTGTGTTATTATGTATGGGGAAGTGTTTTGACATAAATGATTGAAAATCTCAATGGCAGGGAAAGAGTTAAGTATGCTTCTTTCAGATTCCCTCTTAACAAGTTCCATTAAAGTAAGACGATAAAAACGTCTTCCAGTCCACCACTGTGTTCCTCAGAGGCAGTTTGAAAAAAAGAAATATCCAGGGAATAAGGAAAAAAACAAACAAACAAAGAATGTCAATGTGGGCAAACAGAAAAATAACTGTTGAATTATTCAGATCACCACACACGGAACAGTGAGTACACAACATTGGCAGGCGTGTGAACCTTCTGTCTCTCTCTCACTCAAACGCTGACCCGCAAACACACACAAACGGGGCTTTTCCTACCTTGGAACCTGATGGTGTTGTTGATAAGGTCCAGTACATCTGCAATGGCGTTGTACTCGCCCACCTTCACCTCTTGACCCTCTGTGAAAGACAGCAAGAACAAGAGGATGGCAGTGATAAGAGCATTGTGTTCAAAGCCGGCGGGCCCCAGAGAGAAACAAGACAATAGTCAGTAAATTTAGTTTCCGTGCGCTCCACTGCAGAACCTGCCCAACATATTGTCCCAAAATGCTCAGGGCAATGCTGACCTGAAAAGTATGTAAATTGCAACCTCACGCATTTGCACATCAATTAAAAGGCACCTGATTAGACAGTCTGCATAAACAATGATTTGAAACATTGCTCTCATCATGAATAACTCAGAAAACATAGCTTTTCTAACAAGGACGCATCGTGAGTTTACACACTTTTTGCTTTGACAAAAACGTCTTTTAAAGGTGCTGTAAGCGATATCTGTTGATAGTGGAAATCACCAAAACAAACACGGACCGACCCAAAGGATCACACCCTATCTTGATGCCTCCACCCCTACATTCCCATACACGCTATGCAACACAGGCAAAGACTATGGCAGAGTCTGCTGTGCCTGCCGCCTGAGGGTATAATGTCACCAATAAGTGAAAGCAATTTGTATTACTATGGTAATTCAGGTCAAATGTCTAATTGTTATTTAGCTCTTCTACTCCTGGCAAAGTCATCCCTTGCATTCCAAAAAACGTCTCAGGTTACTCACGTAACCTATGTTCTCTGAATAGGGAACGAGACGCTGCGTAATGACGCAAATGGGGTACGCCCCTGGGCGTGCCGATTGTCTGAAGCCCTTATAGAATCACGCCAATTCATTGGCTGATGGCGCAGCGCCGCCCCTCTAGCTCATCACCTTTGAGCTATACTGGCGCGCGCCATCTTCTCCCCAGATTTCTCTGCCGAGCAAGACGGCTTGTCGGCAGTGCAGAGGGAGCTTGGCAGCGTGCGCAGCATCGTTCCCTATTCAGAGAACATAGGTTACGTGAGTAATCTGAGACGTTCTCTTTCATAGGTTCACTCGACGCTGCGTAATGACGCAAATGGGGAGCGGTATACCACACACGCCAAGCTAAAGCGCTGCCGCATCTGACACTAACGTCAGGTAGACCTGAATGGCTGGAT
Source organism: Gobiocypris rarus (assembly GCA_023029165.1). Classification (NCBI taxonomy): domain Eukaryota; kingdom Metazoa; phylum Chordata; class Actinopteri; order Cypriniformes; family Gobionidae; genus Gobiocypris; species Gobiocypris rarus. Next base: position 10,566,417 of record CM040919.1, read on the forward strand.
TAAGCTGACAGAACATGCGAACCCGCTATAAAACAGACTATAAAACTTGACAAAGGTGTGCGGTAAGGACCATCCTGCCACGACACAAATATCCTCCAAGAGAGCCCCCTTGGAGAGTGCCTGAGAAGAGGCCACACCTCTAGTAGAGTGTGCTCTAATGCCCAAAGGTGAAGGAACTCCACGCACCTCATAAGCTAAAGAGATAGCCTCCGTCACCCAATGTTAAATTCTCTGCTTCGATGCGGACAAGCCCACGGTGGCCGACTCCGAAACACACCAGCAACTGGTTAGACTTCCTCCAACCACCCGAACGATCAACATACAGCTTTAATGCCATAACTGGGCAGAGCAAATGCAACCTCTCGTCCTCTGGGGACCTAAAAGGTTGAGGGTGGAAAGAATGGAGGATGGTGACCTGCAAGCGGAAGGATGTGGACAAAACCTTGGGCACATAACCCGGCCTGGGTCTAAGAGAGACCTTAACTAGGCCGGGAGCAAAATCTAAGCAAGCCTCGCTAACAGAGAGGGTTTGCAAGTCCCCCACTCGCTTCAAAGAAGTTAGAGCCAATAAAAGAGCCACCTTAAGAGTCAGAACCCGCTCTGGAGCTGACTCCAATGGCTCAAAGGGAGCACTAGTCAAACCCTCCAGGAAGATAAATAAGTCCCACGAGGGTACACCAGGGGAGCGAACTGGCCTCAGGCGCTTAACCCCACTCATAAAAGATGAGACTAAAGAATGCTTTCCAAAAGGGGTCTCATCCAGCTCCCTGTGAGCGGCGATAGCCGACATGCACTCTGAGATACACTCTGAGTGTAGTAGCCACCGCCCCGGCTGCAAACTTCTCCTGCAGAAACTCCAGAACTGAACCAATAGGGCAGTTGACTGGACTTCTACTGTAGGCGAACACCATGCCTGAAAAACCTTCCACTTGGAAGAGTAAAGCTTCCTCGTAGAGGGGGCTCTGGCATTAGCGATGGTCTCCTGCACATCTGCTGGTAGACCGGCCCTCAAGACTGATGGCCCCTGATAGGCCACACTCGCAGTTTCCAGATCTCGGGACGAGGATGCCAGATCCTGCCCTGGAGCTGTAAAAGCAGGTCCTTTCTGACTGGAATCTCCCAGGGGGAGGAGTCCAGGAGGAGAACCAGCTCTGAGAACCACGTCTGGGATGGCCAGAACGGTGCCACCAGCAGCCTGTCCTCGCTCTCTCTCACTCTGTGCAGAACCGCCGGAATCAGCTTGATGGGTGGGAACGCATAGATCCTCAGCCTCGGCCAGGGATGAGCGAACGCATCCACTCCCAGCGGCGCAGGAGGACTTAGAGAGAACCAAAGCGGGCATTGGGATGACTCCTTCGTAGCGAAGAGGTCCCCCTCCTCTCTGCCGAACCGCTCCCAGATCTGGGCTACTGTGAGAGGATTTAGCATCCATTCCCCTGACTTGAGTTTCTGCCTCGAAAGGAAGTATGCCGCGAGGTTCAGAACTCCGGGGACATGGACTTCCCTGAGGGACAGGAATTTGCCCTGGGCCCACAGGAGAAGACGGCACGCAAGCCTGTCCAGGGTGCGCGACCGAGAGCCCCCTTGGCGATTCACATGAGACACCACCACCATATGTTGTCTTTCCTGACAATGACATGGTGCCCTGTGTGAAAAGGGAGGAAATGCCGAAGGCCCAGGAAGACTGCTCTCAGCTCTAGGCAGTTTATGTGCCAGGCTTGAGTCTTTTCCTTCCAGATGCCGCATGCTGGACAGCCTTCGAAGATCGCACCCCAACCGGTGAGGGAAGCGTCCGTTGTAATCATCTGGCGACGGAAAACGACCCCCGTGCCTACACCTCTTTGGAGAAAAAGAGGGTCTCGCCACACTGATAGGGCTCGAAAGCAACCTTGTGACACCCTCAGAAGGCGGTAGGGTGATCCTGTAACCCGGATCCCCGCATGTTTCATCCACCAATGGAAGGACCTGGGAGGCTGCGGCCATGAGGCCCAAGAGCCTGCGGCATTTCCCTACAGAAACATGATGGCCAAAAATTCAGACGTCAGAGTTCTAATATGGGCCACAGACCTTCTTGGGGACCAAGAAGTAACGGCTGAAAAATCCTCGCTCTACATCCGTGGCGGGACTTCCTCTATCGCTCCTTTGAGAAGGAGGGAGGACAGCTCCTCCTGTAGAACAGAAGCCTCTGAGGCGCTGTTTACTACAGTATGGAGGACCCCACTGAAACAGGGGGGGTTGCGGCAAAACTGCAGTGTGTAGCCCAGTCGAATCGTGCGAAGTACCCAGGGTGACACTCCTGGAAGACGTTCCCACTCTTGGACGGACTGAGACAGAGGAAGAGGAGTAGAGAGGTGTGGTGGGCATACCTAACTTAGGGTGCCGGTCTGGGACTCCGTGGAGGGATCATCCAGCCGCAACGGAGAGCCGACTGCGTCCATATGCTGCGAGGAGGCTGCGATGACCTGAGTGGGAAACGAGGAAATACGGGCAGCGGAAATGAGCTCCGACAGACTCAGGGGGAGAAAGCCTGAAGCTCTCCATTCCCTGGCGAGGGAGTGGCGAGAGGTTGAGCCGATCCCGCCCCTCGAGACGCACTGGGCGGCGAGTGTGATGGGGTTGGACTCAGAGAGCGGCCAGGGGGCGGGCAGAAATGCTTGCACGGTCTGGCCCAGCCCCGAACGTACGGCGTGACTCTCTTTTTCCCGGCCGGAGGGTCAGGAACGACTCGGCGGAGCGGGAGCGGAGGGCTTACCGCCAGGCGCTGATGAGGTCTATGTCGCGGAAAGAGGCGACCACAAGCTCCCCAAACCGTGGTAGGTGGGGGATGACTCTGGTCACTCCTACTTTTGGAGTGAAACTCCCTTTTAAATGGGGAAAGCTCTCTGGGCTGGGAAGAGGAGGGACTAGGAGATTCCCTATTTCTCCTAGGCATAAATTGCCTGAAAGCCGCCGACTGAGACTTGGCTGCTCTGAACTTGTCAACCACAGTGTTGACAACCGGTCCGAGGAGGAAAACCTTCTCCTTGTCGCGAATCTCAGTAAGATTCAACCAAAGGTGGCATTCAGCGGCGACTAATCCAGCCATCGAGCATCCCACCGCACGCGCGGTGTGTTTAGTAGCCCGTAAGGCCAAATCCGTGGCCATGCGGAGCTCCTTAACAGCCTCGGGCATAAACCCGCCCCCCCTCGTCCATTTCTTTAAGAACGTCAGCTTGGTAGGCTTGGAGAATGGCCATTAAAGCGGAAGTGGTCCTACACGGCTTAGAAGGGAGGAGGGGGCGAGACTTCCAAGTGTATGCCGAAGACGGAGAGAGATGAGAGGCTAATGTGTCCTCGACCGCCGGAATGGCGGAATAACCGCGCTCCACAGAACCAACGAGGTTGATGAAGTCAGCGGCTGCCACGTTAGTAAGGCGGGAAGAGAAAGGCTGTTTCCAGGACCTGGAGACCTCGTTGTGCAGATCTCTGAAAAACGGCAGTTTCCTTCTCACCGTACGATTAGTACCAGCACCACTTAACAATCTCTCATCGAGCTTGGAAGTTTGCGATTCGTGGGACTCTTCAGGCCAATCGATCGCAAGCTTCTCGGTCGCGCACGAAAGCACGTCGACAAGCTCGGAGTAGGCCATGCTTCCTGGCCGCTAGGTGAGAGAGCGTCATCAAACGGAACAGGCCCGAAATCCTCGGAGTCGGACACTGTCGTGAGCAAATTTTTTTTTGTCTCTTATGCTCACGAAAGCTGCATTTATTTGATCAAAAATACAGTAAAAACTTTTTTACAATGGTTTTCTATTTAAATATATTTTAACATGCAATTAATTCCTGTAATAGAAAAGCTGTATTTTTAGCTGTCATTACTCCAGGCTTCCTGTCGCATGATCCTTCAGAAATCATTCTAGTATGCTGTTGTCCTGCTTATCATTGTACTGCATCTTTTTCATTTTGTCTTTGTTATTGCTAACTGAACTAGGTATTAGAGATGAAAACAGATGGTTTGTTAGGAACAACTTGTGGTTTTGTATCCAAAGATGCAATAAAATAAAGCTTAGTGTCAATAAATCCCCTGCAGAACAAGACTTACTCTCAGAAGCCAAATATAAGGCAAAGTCTATTCCAGAAGCCATTTTAAAACTCAATATTTCTCCCTGGTGTGCGCTTCAAAACTACTTGTGTATTGATTGTCACACTTGCAAGGAAAAATGCATTCCTCCTTGAGATGAAAACTAACTTTTAATAAAAAAGAGGACATGGGAAATAAGATATTTATTATTTAGCTCCTGGAAGTATATGTTTCCTAACTGCTATTTCTAAACATGTACTGTAATTATGAACTGAGATGTCAGCACACATCCTACTCAATGCTATTCATCTGATGGTTTTCACATATAACTGCTGTGGGTTCAGCTAGGCCAAGCTTTAGTGTGAACAACACAATTTAAACATGGTAGCCAACAAGATTAACTAGTACTACTACTAATGGACGTCCTTCAATCTAACATTTGATTAAGTTTTGTGCCGTAGGTGGTCTTGCTGTGTCAGGTGCATCATTGACTGTGAATAATCAGGTGCTGTCAGAGCTCCATGTAGCGAACGTCATCATTCAGGTACTTATCTGATCAATGGGACGCTACAAAGACCACAAGCATGTAAACTGATGGACAGCATTCAGTTATTAGTTATCAACTCTAATGACTTATAAAGACTTAAATATTGATCAGGCAAGTCTTTTTCGAAAAAGCAATGAGAAAGAAATAGTTTGGCCAGAACACAACCTTGTCAGGAGGTGATTGCCACTTAACTAGGTAAAGAAATGGCTCTGAGTGTCCTGTCCAGATGGTTTGGTGTGTGGTGGCAGTAGGTGTGATATAGGAGCTGACAGACTGGGACTCTAAAGATGGATGGCAGGCTCAATTGAGGATCAGCACGTCTTTAAATATTCAGCCTGGGCTATCCTTTAACAGTGAGGGATGAAGAGAGAGAGAGAGAGAGAGAGAGAGAGAGAGAGAGAGAGAGAGAGAGAGAGAGAGAGAGAGAGAGAGAGAGAGAGAGAGAGAGAGAGAGAGAGAGAGAGAGAGAGAGAGAGAGAGAGGTTGGAAATGAATGAAATCCAGAAAGAAACAGGGAAATCTGAGGGAATTTCCAAAACACCCAAGTGTGAGCTGCAAAAATCATATTCCTAACACATTTGTGGCTTATTTTCCAGTTCAGATATCTACAAAGTTGTACAGTAAGATAAAATACATTTGTATTAATTATGCAGGGAATGAGATCCTGCAGTGTTGCTTCTCAACAAATAGTATATCTTGTGTCAGGGATGTTTTTATTTTATTTTTTTACGGGAAAACAAGTAAAAAGGACTAATTAAAAACTCATTAAGAAGACATTTTAGTGTGAATGATTTTAGTGTGAATGATAGAGGGCCCTATTTTAACGATCTGAAACGCAAGTGCGCAAGTAACTTTAAATGGGTTGGTCTGAAGTAGCTTCATTATTCATAGGTGTGGTTTGGGCGTAACGTGAATAAACCAATCAGAGCATCATCAAACATTCCCTTTAAAAGCATGTGCGCAAGTTCCATTATGGATTGCTATTATTATGTCGTATTTACCAGGCGCACCAAGAGCGGTTCACAGCCGAGGAGACTTATGTTCTTGTAAGCCTGAATAATTTGTAAGATAGATTTATGCCTATTTTTTCACATCTTCGTGGGACACCACAATGATTTCCGTCATCTCATGTGTTAATATTTTTTTAGTGTAACAATTTATGATTTGTAAAAATAACTGTTGCATCTGTGTAGATTACATGAGCAAAGTGTATGCGCATTGTGCACGCTATACATTATGGTCAAGCATGCGTCCTTAAAATAGCATACTGAACAACGCGCAACGCGCCACTGACTTTAGACTAGGTTTTATCTGGTCAGTGGCGCAATTGTTTAATGGAACAGCAAAAGAGCACCAGGGATTGTTTGCGCCGGAACACGCCTCCTTTTTTGCGCTGGAGTGCAAGTTCATTCACTAGTTTAGCGACGTGCTTCTGTGGAGGGAAAAGCGCGCTTTGCACGGGTGCAAAATAGCAATGACACATGCGTCGGTGTACAAAGTCAATTGCGCTGGGTGCAAGATAGGGCCCAGAGTCTGGGTCAATGTGTTAGTCAGTGAGTGACTGAAAGTACTGTAAGTTAATGAAAAAAGGGAATCAGTGAATAAGCAAGAAAATGAGTGAATGAATGACTAAATGCTGGAATACACTACATAATTTTGCACAGATTTTTGTGAAAATTTACAGTTTACCAGAGTTTAAATTTACTAGATGTGTTGACACTAGTTTCTGAAAGTCAGAGGCTATCTGTAGATTTTAAACAGTCAGAGCAGTTACATAGTGATAATGGGCACAGATTCAGATTTTTTAGCCTCAAACAATGAACCCATCCAGTCGGAGGATATCAAACAAGGTGCATGTTTCTGTACCGACGGACGACAACAGACTCTTCGTATGGTTTTATCGGATCAGTGTAATAGTGTCTGTTGGCATTTGTCAGAGCTTGTTTTCATCGATAGAACCGATCAATGCTGAATCAATGCTTGGTGGGTCGTGGAATGTCTGAGAAGTGACATACTGTAATCTGCTGATTGTCCGCATTGGTTGTTGTCTGTCGGTGCAGTGTTAATTGAGCTATGTAGCAATGATTCGTTTTCTGTCTATGAATGTATCCAAACAGATGCTGACCAGTCAAATAAAACACACAATATATTAAAGTGTATTTGGTTTCCATGGTTTCATGGTGCAGTGTGAATTGGCCTTTAGTTGTGAAAGTCTGGTAATGTGTGATCTTCAGTCATTCAGATCTGTTCGTTTTGTAAAAGTCGTGTATGCATTCTAATGTTCAGCCTTAGAGCCACAATATGTAATTTTTCACAGCTAGAGGTTGCTTGTTCAAAACAAAGTCGCAGATTGATGACGCCTTGATTTCGCAGAGCTTTTATTATGCCGCTAAATACAAATGCATCCGCTTCTTCCGCTCATGCATATGTGGGGTAACGCAGCACTGTTTTATCATTTTAGATACATTTGAGTGTGTTGGAAGTTATGTTATGATGCTACTCTGCGTGTTAATAATGCAACTTGGCAGCTACTATGAAACACTTGTTGCACACTGCAGTAAGCTAGATCAATATCAGGCATGGTAAAACATGGTATTTGCGGTAAATCAAGAAAATGAAATTTAAACAATAAGACTAACTTTGTTGAACTGTATAACAAGGATTCGTTTTATGTTGATGAATGTATCCAAACAGTTGCTCACCTGTCTAATAAAACACACAATATATTAAAGCATCTTTGGTGTTTCCATGGTTTCTACAAAAGAAAACAGGAAATCGAGGATAACGCAGGAATGATTGTCATTGATAGACAAAGATAGACATTTCCTGGTTAAAATGGCTTATTTCTAATAATTTAAACATTATTGAAAACATTTGGGATAGTGTACACATTGCGCCTTTAAGAGAATAAACAAGTCGGTAAGTCAGAATATAAATGTGTTTAAATGAATGTCCGAGTGAATGAAAAAACAAATGCGTGAAAGAGACTTGAGTCAGTATAGTGAATGAGAATGTGAGCGCATGAGTAAATGCATAAATGATGAGTTTGACTGAGTGAACAAACAAGTAAGAAAGTGACTGACTGAGTGAATATGAGTGTGAGTGAGCGAGCAATTAAGAGAGAGTAATAGAGTGAGAAACCCAAAGAAAGAAGGAGCCCAAAGCAAGTGTGCGCTTTGAGTCGGAGTGAGTTGTGATTGTTCTCGGTGTAGAAGACGACGCTCTCTAGGGTGCTGCTGATAACAGCTTCTCCTTTCTTTTTTTCATTATTTATCCCTGACTGCCATTCGCCTTCATATTGACAGACAGTTCAATCACCCCTCAGCCAAACAAGACTCCGATCCTGCGGCCTGCTCACAAATACAGTCTGAAGAGGTGATGTAACACACTATGGGAGGGATGTCTCTGTGCCGAAGCAGATAAGACTGAAGAGGGTGGGGAACGCTGGCCTGCGGCTGCCATGGGGTGTGAGGGGGGAATCCCTGCTCCAAGATTAAATCCCACAAACCAGAGTTAATCTCCCTTTGCCCTCAGGAAACACACACACATACACACTGGATTAATCACATCAGAAGGCCAGGCAGGGGAATTCTCTGACCCCCATTAAACTACAGGATGGCACCAAAGCTGCCGCTGTGCACACCGACTATCTACGTGATGTATGCCACAAGTACTGACTCAACGTCACACTGAGATATGTGTCACACATATTCTACGAAACAACACTGGCATGGATTGAGATGTTCATTTAAAATGGAGAAAGATCAACATTGGCTGAAGGACCTGAACGTGATCCAGCATTTCCTATAAAACGGTTTGTTAACCATGAAAAATGTCCATCTAATGGACTTACCTTGAAACTGGGTGAATTTTATGGTTCCCATGCGTTCCCCGTTCCTGAACATCACCTGACCCTGCAAAAAAGCACACAGCAAACAACCTTCACAAGAGCTGCTTATCACGTGTAAATGGACAGTTTGCAGAAGTCTTGATTGCACAGTTGAGATGATTAATATCACGGCACATAATCCAAGTTGGACAGATATATTTTACAAGGATCGATTTTCCATCTTGTTGCCATATCCTTCACTCTTGGCACAGCAGCAAATTGAGAGTGTATAGCTTCAAGTCTGGCACAGTGCTTGTTTTTTGGCCAATTTATTAGTTTAAAGATCTGTGAATTGATCGCGTTCTTGAGGCAAACATAATTAAAAGCAGCACTATTGATTTGTTAAATTAAAGAACCACAAGGAGGTCTGAGATGGTTTTCAAGTTAAGCCAGCTGAGGAGAACTGGGAAGCTTTACTGGTTCAAAAATACAAAGAAAAATAAATCCCGAAAAATATGCGTTATATTGCTCAGGTCCATGCTAAAAAAATAAAAATTCATTCATTTCAAAAATTGTATTGCTGTAGCATGTGGTTAATATTGTTAAATTATTATTAAATACACTATATAATACATAAATTAATATATAATATATAAAAAACTGTTGCATATTAGTTTGCCAGGTATATATATATATATATATATATATATATATATATATATATATACACACACACACACACACACACACACACACACACACACACACACACACACACACACACACACACACACACACACACACACACACATATACACTCACCTAAAGGATTATTAGGAACACCTGTTCAATTTCTCATTAATGCAATTATCTAATCAACCAATCACATGGCAGTTGCTTCAATGCGGTCCTGGTCAAGACAATCTCCTGAACTGAAAACTGCATGTCAGAATGGGAAAGAAAGGTGATTTAAGCAATTTTGAGCGTGGCTTGTTTGTTGGTGCCAGACGGGCCGGTCTGAGGATTTCACAATCTGCTCAGTTACTGGGATTTTCATGCACAACCATTTCTAGGGTTTACAAAGAATGGTGTGAAAATGGAAAAACATCCAGTATGCGGCAGTCCTGTGGGCGAAAATGCCTTGTTGATGCTAGAGGTCAGAGGAGAATGGGCCGACTGGTTCAAGCTGATAGAAGAGCAACTTTGACTGAAATAAACACTCGTTACAACCGAGGTATGCAGCAAAGCATTTGTGAAGCCACAACACGCACAACCTTGAGGCGGATGAGCTACAACAGCAGAAGACCCCACCAGGTACCACTCATCTCCACTACAAATAGGAAAAAGAGGCTACAATTTGCACGAGCTCACCAAAATTGGACAGTTGAAGACTGGAAAAATGTTGCCTGGTCTGATGAGTCTCGATTTCTGTTGAGACATTCAGATGGTAGAGTTAGAATTTGGCGCAAACAGAATGAGAACATGGATCCATCATGCCTTGTTACCACTGTGCAGGCTAGTGGTGGTGGTGTAATGGTGTGGGGGATGTTTTCTTGGCACACTTTAGGCCCCTTTGTGCCAATTGGGCATCGTTTAAATGCCACGGCCTGCCTGAGCATTGTTTCTGACCATGTCCATCCCTTTATGACCACCATGTACCCATCCTCTGATGGCTACTTCCAGCAGGATAATGCACCATGTCACAAAGCTCGAATCATTTCAAATTGGTTTCTTGAACATGACAATGAGCTCACTGTACTAAAATGGCCCCCACAGTCACCAGATCTCAACCCAATAGAGCATCTTTGGGATGTGGTGGAACAGGAGCTTCGTGCCCTGGATGGGCATCCCACAAATCTCCATCAACTGCAAGATGCTATCCTATCAATATGGGCCAACATTTCTAAAGAATATTTTCAGCACCTTGTTGAATCAATGCCACGTAGAATTAAGGCAGTTCTGAAGGCGAAAGGGGGTCAAACACAGTATTAGTATGGTGTTCCTAATAATCCTTAAGGTGAGTGTATATCATATAGGTTAAATTTATAAAATATAAGAAGGCTACTACGATTATGCATTATCCTTCTTGTGCCCTTGAGAGATCATCACAGCTATAAGAACATTGTAAGAAACTTTGGATTAAATGTATCTTCTAAAGGGGAAGAAACCAATTAATGTTAAGTACATAATTAATAAATCCCAATACCCAGCTAAAAAACACAATCATTAACAGAAGAAGTAAAGTTTCCAGCAAAATCATGCATTCAAATTTAACGTGAAGCCTCGTCAGACCTTGCAGCTTAATCATGGCTATCTGATCAAAACACAGATGAATATAGCATTTTTACATAAATAGCTCCATCACTGGATCAAAATATTATCTAATTTGCTCATTATGTCCTAAAAAGGAAAAGTGTAAATCCAGTCTGCCCCCGGAACTGCCTAATGAGCCATTTAAAAGGATTTGGGATCACTCTGCCCAGTAAAATAACAGGTGAGAGGCATACTGCATTACCATGGCAATAATTAGAAGCCCATTAAAACCATGGGAGGCAACTCAGAAGTGATCATATCTCTAAAAATGGCTGTCTTTCAAGTGTAGAGCAGGCTCCGGTCCCAGAGCGATGCGATTCTTTGTTTAGATGCTCTGACGTGGGCGTGCTGGAAAACGCTCACCTTCACAAAACACATTAAAGCTGCAATTCAGAGTTATGTGTGTAAACAATATATAATGTGAACTGCAGTACTCCTCGTCGAATGAAATTTACACTCTGAAACAAGACCTGTGGTAATTTACATATACTTCATAGTTTCCAAAACCTAATGTTTGATTGATATGCTGAGCAGATGGCATTTTTGTGACATTGTGGAGACAATACCACAAGGAGAAACGATGGTCATATTTTGTTTTTCAGGACCATAATTTTGATTATTCATTTTATAAAATGGAGGAAAGAAAGTCATTTGGATGGTTAGTGTGGGTCAGAATAAATTTTTGGGGGGATCTCTGAACTAAAACTGAAAAGCTGTAATAGTAGTTGTAAGGTTTTTCTAAATCAATGAAGACTTCTCAGTTTTCACACTCTTTCTCAGTTTCTTTGTTTAGACTGGTTTCATAACATTAGAAAAGCTGAAAATAGATTGTGTTGCGCTGCAGGTGTGGGATGATGGGTCAAACATGTTGATGGCACCTTTATCGGTGTGTGTGTGTGTGTGTGTGTGTGTGTGTTTGTGTGTGCGCGTGAGAGAGAGAGAGAGAGAGAGAGAGAGAGAGAGAGAGAGAGAGGGTCTATGCAGAGGTGTGGACAGTTCGGGCGCAGGGGGCCTTATGGAGATCACACAGGTGTGAAAGGCACCCTCAGGCCTGCAAAAGGGGGTTGAGGGTGAAGGTGATGAAGGAAATGATGATGTCACTATCAAACAGACCAAACAGCCACTTATAATAGCAGACTGCAGATAGTTTGGCCCTAAAATATCCCACACTCACTAGGGGTGGCACAGTTCACAAAACCCACGGTTCGGTTTGTATAACGGTTTTAAGGTCACGGTTTTCTTGGTGTTTTTTCTTTTAATCGTTAACACTCCAGAAAATGTATATGATACATAGGTTAATTATCCACAATTTACTATACAGTATTAACATTTTTTTAATATCATGTAGAAGTTGTTTCCTAACTGGCTGTCTCCTGCTTACGCTGTCTACTGAGTCTGACACATTGGCGTAACATTTTTCATGTTAATCATGTCAATTTTGATCAGAACAATGCACTGTGGCTTTAATTCAGCGTGAGCTGCTTTCTTCCCAAGCTTCAAAGGCCTGTTTAAATGATTCAAACTAGAAGCATATCTTAACTTTAATGTTACATTTATCATGTGAACTACTTATATACAACATGTTTTATGCATGTGTGATTGGGACAGAGGGGAACACGGTCACATTTTCAGTAGATATATGCTGCCCATCATAAATCAAAGTAGGAGACAGACAGGGGTCGGAGGAGAACACGGGAAAATGTGACAGAATGGAGGATATTCGTCTATATTTGCAATACACTCCACTTTTACTGTCTTTTACTTCTTTTACTGCATGTCCACACACACACCTCTTATTTCGCGCGAAAAGGACTTCCACTGTCTGAGGGAACATACAGGCACGAGGCTACATTGCGCATGCATCGAACTGTGCGATGCACACACACTCCGAACCGAGACAAACGAACCGAACGGATCAGATGTTTTTTCATGTACCGTGCCACCCCTAGCACACACACATATCCAAAGAGATATCAACCTTCTACTGACAATGCAAATGACCATGCTTTGAGATTGAGATTGCCACAGCCCACATCTGCAAATCAACAATCTATTTTCAGATTTTCTAATATTATAAAACTTATAATTAGAAGACACGTTTCCTGTTCTTACTGAAATGTAAGCAGTTGTGCTGCTTAATGTTTTTTGTGGAAATGGTGATCATCTCGTTCCAGGATTCTTTGATGAATAGAAAGTTCAAAAGAACAGAATTTATTTGAAATTAAAATCTTTTGTAACATTATAAATGTCTTTACTGTCACTTTTGATCAATTTAATGCAACCTGGCTGAAAAAAACAACAACATTTCTTTAATCACTAACCTGAAAATTTTGAAATGGTATGTTTGCTTCTAGAATGTACCATCAGATAAGTTGTGCTAACTTTCTCTTAACCAAATGAAAGCAGCACACCTTTACTCGTCACTCAAAATGATCCACAGAGACTCCTCTAAGATAATGTTTTACTTCCTGAGGCATGCTGGCACTCAATCGATAGCTCTCCTCAGAGGACTCAAAGTCTGATGGAGAAGCCAGAACAGCCCGTTCTGTTGGACAAAGACCCAGCCATCGGTAAGAGACAAACCTGATCCTTGTGGGACCACTAAATCTGTTGTAGTCAGATTGCAATCTAGTTTTATGGGATTGTGTTCCAGAAGATTCTCTGCAATCATTCAGCTTATATGGGAAGAAGTTTTAAATTAGAATCCGAGATCATAAATAGTGCGTGTCCATCTGATCAGCCACTAAAACATCAACTATAGATAGTGATGTGTGATATTAAAGAGATCAGCTCATCCAAAAATGTTGGTTCAAAAATTCACCTTCATGTTATTCCACACCTGTATGAGTTATTTCTTCTCACAAAATAATATGTACACAAAATAATAAAATAAAACACAAAATAATATATTTTAAAGAATTTTGGTAACCAGACACATGACTTCCATTGTATTTTGTTCCTACTATGGAAGTCAATGGCTATGGTCAACTGTTTGATTACCAACATTCTCCAAAATATCTTCTGTTGTGTTCAACAGAGAAAGAAACTCATACAGCTTTGGAACAACACGAGGGTGAGTAAGTGATTTTTGGGTGAATTAACAACCCCTTTAAAAGGCTGTTAGTTATTAATACAATTTGTAATCATAGTTGCAAATAGCTTGATAATGTACTATACAGCTAGCCATAGAATGTGGAACAGACATTAGCATAGCTACTTCAGTATTTGAAGAAAGCTGTGATAACTGTGCTTATTAAATGTGTCAAACAGCTCACATCCATCTTTCCAGCCCTCAAGATTTGCTAAAGATTGCATTTTAAGGACTTTAAGTGAATGTTAAATGATGGCAAAAGTAATGTAAGTGTAAAAATAGAGGATATGAAAAATTAAATACACAATACCGGCTGATACAAATATTATTTTCAATTATATTATATTATGATACCAATGAATTAGTTCTCTTATGTCGGCCAATAAACATTATGGTACCGATATATTGTGCATCCCTATCAAAAAGGAGGTAGAAAGACAGAATGCTCTTGTTTGCCTTTTGTGCGCATATCTCCACTGGTCTTCCAGCAGTATTTTCTTTTTTATGTGTGTTGTTTGTTTTTCCTTCCTCTCCATTAAGCTTCTGCCGAGGTCTCGCGGCACATGCATTGTTTGTTAGCAGCCTGGGCAAACATAAAACATACTCTGCTACACATGAGAGATAACTGCTGGATAAAAGCTGAAGATGGAGGGCTGGAGGACATAGCGTACTAAAACCCAAAATGCCCATTAACCCCTATTCATTTCCCAAACCAACAGCATTTACTGCAATATCAAAACTCCTTTAGTTTTTTTTTTAGAGAGACAGGTCGGTTCAGCTTCAGCACGTGTCTTTAGATTTGCTGACTTGCCTTCTTTTTGCGCTCTGTGATTCTCTCCTTTGGCAGCCTGCAGCAGTGTGTTCTCATAAACAAACACACATTCAGTGATGTCTGCAGACAGGACACTCCCTGCATACCAAATATCTCCCTACCTCTTATCTGGTTCTCATTCTGTCAGCGGCATCGCATGTTCAGCATTACTAGCCTCTAATCCCAAGTTGCATTCTTAAATGTTTGCCCTCCCCTCAGACTCTCACAGTCAGTTTGCAGCAATAAAAAATAGGCCTATATCTCTTTTGACTTGGTGATTGCAAAATGGCCTATACAACGAAATGATGGCTCAATATAAAATGACATGCCTAGATCCTGAGACATGTTACAGAATTGTAAAGAGGCCAACCAAACACTGCGCTTGGACCCAAGCAAAGCTGTAGATCACCTGTTAACAGAAACGTACCGTCACTCCAAAGAAGTTGGTTTCGTTCATCACGTCCAGGACCATCTTGCCCACCTCTCGGTCATCCACCGTGAAGTTGTGGTACATGTCGTGCTTCTCCTTGTGTCTGAGGAGCTCCATGACACGTGTGAGGGTTTTCGCAATCACCCAGATGCCATCGTAGGCAAAGCCGTGGAACTTGCTGGCCTCCACTCCTTTCTGCTCTCGCTCCCGGTTGTACTCCCTCGCGTACTCCTGCGGCGTCTGAAGACAGACAGGTAAAGCAGCACAGCTTCAAAACTTGTCTGATTCACAAATAAGGGTGCCCAAGATGATAAAAAAAAATGCATACAGTTTTCGACTGAAAAACAACATAAACCAGCCTGGACATGCTGGTCTAAGCTGCTCATTTCAATAGGACAAATTGAGGAAAGCTAATATTGAGAAATTATTGAAACAGAAATTTCATTCATAACTTGTGAGATCCCACTGCATTGCAGACACTCACTCTTCCCGATATTCCTTTTATCTGTTTGGCACTGAGGGGCTCAAAGTCCACGCTGATATAACCCTCCATGGCTGTCAGCAGCTTCTTAGTGGTGCAGTTTGTGGAGTTTGCCTGCTCCCACCAGTTCCCCTGATACCATCCTGGGATGATCCACTGGTATTTACTGCCATACATGTTCAGGTTATAAGCCTGGAGCACACACACACACAAGATCGGGGACTCAACAGTCATCTCATTTCAAACAAAAAAAAGAACTGTTAAGCAAACTGTATTGTGACTGTTGCTGACACAGTTATATTAAAGAAATGTACAGATTTCACCAATCCAGCAGGCCCTTTGCAGTAAGTCTGAGGCTGGCGGTGCATGTTATGGTGACTAGGTTTGGCTAACTTACACAGCAGAAGACCTTAGCGGCCAGATTCTCATCAAACTGACCGATGATGATCCGAACATCATTATCCTACAGAGAGGAGACAGAGAACAGAATTAAAAGGGTAGTTAAAGCGTTAGTTCACCCAAAAGTACATACTGTACATTTCACCATTATATCTGTTATTTTCAAACCTTTTTATCATTTAGCCATTAAAAGGTTAGTTGAAATTTCCGTAATTAATTAGTCACCCTCATGTTGTTCCAAACCCGAGAGACCTTCATTCATCTTCAGAACACAAATTAAGATGTTTTTAATGAAATCCGAGAGCTTTCTGACCCCCATAGACTGCAACGCCATTGTAACTTTCAAGGCCCAGAAAGGTAGTAAAGACATTGTTAAAACAGTCCATGTGATTTTAGTGGTTCAACCTTAATGTTATGAAGTGATACCTTTCTGGGCCTTGACAGTGGTTATGACACTGCTGTCTATAAGGGTCAGAAAGCTCTCGGATTTCATCAAAAACTTCTTAATTTGTGTTCCGAAGATGAACGAAAGTCTTATGGTTTTGGAACGACATGAGGGTAAGTATTTAATGACGGAATTTACATTTTTGGGTAAACTAACCCTTTAATGGCTAAATATTAAAAAGATTTAAATATAACAGATATAATGGTGAAATGTACAGTATATCACAGTTAAAACAATCCTAAGTGTGCTGGTAACTACAAAGCTGTATCCTTACCCCAGGAATTGTTCCACAATAATTACATGAAATAAACATAAAACAAAATAAAAATTGTATTAACAAAAAGCAACCACTTCTGAAATTACTGGTAAAGTGTTTAATATCTGCACAACTAGAAGCACCAAACAGTACTGCAGTGTTTGACTGATTTCAAACCCACTTCCCATCAGTCATTGTTTGAAAAACCACTCATGCTATTGGTTGAAATGTTATTAGGCCACTCCCATTTGGGCCTCTCAAACAAACCGATTGCAAATATATTTGGAGAATAAATTATACACTTGGCATTCAAGGAAAAGTGTACCAGACACTAAAAAGGTGTATGGAAATCACTAAATTTCAAATCCAGCTTGATAAAATTCCATATTGTTTTTGTCTGTTCTATCACTGTCTATATTAATAAAACGCCCACATGCTTAAAAGCAAGCAGGCTTTTCATGAGAAAAGCTGTTAAAGCACTGTTAGGGTGTGTCGCTTTGCTAGGTTAGACATAAAGACCGAATGTATCAAAGCACAATAGCCGTATGAATTGCTTCATATCCAGAAGGAGAGATCTGTATCTATAACCAGCATTCAAGTTGCATGATTGAGTCTGTAAATAATTTAGCATTGTGTGTCCACCTCATCCAGTTCTGTATCATGAAGATCAATCCACCACTAGAGCAGGATCTCTATGCAAAGGACCACTGAGACCATGAAGCCAAGACTGAATCCATGAAAATGCTCTGTATGCATCAGTCATGTGCTAAAGGCTATGCTAATACTTCTATATATAAACCTGCATATTCTTGAGGTTATTAAGTATCTTTTTTTCTCATTCCGTGCATCAGGATCTAATAAAATCCCTCTCTAACCTCTTAATTGCCCTTGATTCTAGCAAATGCCAATGAAAATTTCAGGTGGAAGTCAGACAGCCTTGTTTAAGGTCGCCGCAGCCCCATCCATCAAAAGATGTGCCACAGATGCCAGGATATTGAAATGCCCACCAGCGAAATCATCTCTGAATCTATTTTTTAGCTTTTTCCTCTCTGGATGTTATCCTCAAGCAGGAGGCTACGGGAAGAGCATTTAACATGCACAACTAATGAGCTGCTCAAGATGAAAACTATCATGTTCAAGCAGAAGAGAAAATAATGACTCCGGTGGGTGGGCTAGCGACAGCTCTGAAAAAAAGTAGCGTTTACAGGTAAGATCACAGCGGATGCATTAAAACTGATCCCAGACCTGCTCTAAACCCGACTATAGTGACATAAATGGCGTTCGCATAGGGACCGCATTCAAACGCTGTTTAAAAGTGAATGTGTGGCTTGTGGCAAACGGTTTCCTTGAGACTGTCTCATTTGCTACAAAACTACCCTCTGCAGTGGTGCCAAAGAACATGCTGAGATTTTGGAGCTATTGTGTGAAATACTCCCGCATCCCTTTTCAGGGCCGACTGCTTGGGTCAGGCGCTTCTTGCTTCACAATCAGCAGCCGTTACAAAGCCCGCTGCCGCTCCCGACAGCGTGGGCACTTAACCTGAATCCCTCCAGCTGTGTAAGTGGCTCCAGCTGTCCTGGAGTCCTGGCAGACACAAGCTTCTTCCACCAAGTCAAAAAGCAGGCTGGATCCACGCCAGGCTGCCCCAGGACATCAGTCACCACTCGCTTTGCTTTTATCAAGAGCATGGTTGCGAGACTTTCCCACATTTGCATAGCGAAGGGTAGCCCACCTATAGCAGATGTGCGTTTCAAAAGTCTCAACATTTTGTTCATATATAATGCAACACTGTGACTGCCGTCCCAGACTCAATGTGTTTAATATAATGTGAAATATAATGTCAAATTTACAGAATCTTTATTGAAAAATCTGAGCGTGCAAAATTTAAAGAAACAGCGCTTCAGCATTTCTTTGCCATTTGGGGAATTGCGATAATGGAGGTTCTAAGTCCGGCGGTAATAGAAGTCATAATAGTTTCACTGTGAAAAAAAAGACTCAGCAAAAAAGGTGGGAACAAACCTTTAGTTGGATATTGCAAAGTAAGAGAAGCAGCAGACAACAATGAAACAATGGCTATTCAGATCATACACAGATCCAAATAAATGTATCATGGCATTCCTGCCACTGCATTTGTTTATGATAATGACTAAGAAAACATTTCAGTATTATCTTCAAGAGTAATCCAAATCTATACCCGTAATGGTTAAAACAATGACACCAACTCATTAGCATATCATTAGCATATATATGCACACAGCATGTGTGGACAGAAAGACAGTATTGAGTTCTCTTTCACGCTTGAACAAACATTAACACACAGAATTATGTATGCCCGTTTTGACGGCAGGTCTTAAAGTTATAGAATCGTAATAAATCAGTTGCTGTGACTATTAATGTTAATCAAAGAACAAAGGTAAAATAAAATTGTAGCTTTAATAAGGATTCATCTATACACACTCTAAAAAATGCTGGGTAAAAAACAACCCAAGTTGGGTTGAAAATGGACTTACTAATGGACTAACTAATTGTTTTAACCCAGCAATTGGGTTGTTTTAACCCTGCGGTTAGGTTAAATGTTTGCTTAAGACAACCCAATCGCTGGGTTAAAACAACCCAATCGCTAGGTTAGTCCATTTTTAATCCAACTTGGGTTGTTTTAAACCCAGCATTTTTTAGAGTGTATTTAATTGTATCATTTATGCAGTGAAGACTGTAAAGTGTTTGATAACTAAATTTCTGTATATTTAGGTAGGAAGGCCACAGGTAAATATGACATTTATTATAATGGGTTTATGTGAAGATTGTTTTAAGTTAACTTAAAAAACTTAAAAGTTACTTAAAATGTTGAAATTGATAGCTTTCAGTTATACTGTAATGTTAAATGTCTATAAATAATGTTTAAAAAATATTTCTAAAAATCTATAAAAAAAACTTTTAAAATTTATTTTATATAATAAACACATAAATGGCACTGTTTTCTCAGGGGGGGGGATTATTTTATAAAATTTCATAATTTGTCTTATTTTTGTCTTTCTTTCAGTGTTAAAATCAGACACATTCTTTTTTTAATATTTTCATTTTAAGCACAACTGTTACAAATCTATATTTATGCTCAAAACAATATTTTTTTTGGTCAACTTAAAAAAAAAAAACTATTGTATTTGATAATAGGACTAGGAATTGCCCCAAGCTGAATTTGAACTCTGGTGACTGCCATACAAGTGGAGTATGTGCATTACTTCCCAATAATTCAACACAGACATTTACATCTAATTGAAATCCATTTAAAATCCATACATACACACACACACACACACACAGCAGACTATTCATATTTTCTCAGTGAGGCCTGTAAGCTTCCTTACCTTCAGTTTCTTCACATTCACACAGGGATCATTAGAGAAACTCTCAGTGTCTGCAATCTGGATGTCTGCCTTCTCCAGCTCATTGGTCAAATCATTCCGCACCTGTCAGAGAGGGAGAATGAGTGAGAGAGGGAACTAGAAATGAAAGAGAACTGAATGAAAGCAGGGTTTGTGGATGGTGAACCACCCAGAAAAGTACCCAATCAAAGGCAGCACTCCCTTCCTCTGATACATGTCTCAATTCACTCTAATCTCCTGCCGATCTGACGCTCCCCCTGCATCCCAATCAGCCTGGAGCATCTGTGGAAATCTTTCCTCCAAGGGTCCCACTGGGCTTTGGATAAAACATGACTCCAACCAGCTCTGCTCCCCACAGACTTCATCCATCCTTGTCCATGGATGCTTTTGAAAAATGGACCAGTCCCTTGCATATAAAATCTCAATACCTTCCGCCCTCCACAAAGATTGATGGCGTGGGAATCAAAGCATGTACTATACTATATTAAGCGCCGGTGTATTGTGTAACACAAAGGGTGTAAAGAAAGGGATTTTTTTTCTTCATACACTCAAAACCACTTAATGAAAAAATTCCAACCCATCAACAAGACGTGGGTCACACACATTACCCAAAAATACACTCAAACATGGGCTGTAACCAGAGTACGCTGGGCTGTAAAAGGTCAAAAGTACAGTACGGTACAGGGTAAAACTCGTAGAGAAGCTTCATCTTTAAACGTATTATCTTTAATACAGTCATACATATTAAGACAGATATTTTGTCTGTTGATTCATGGCTTTTTTCAGCATCTTACTCCATATGTATTGTTGAAAAGATCTCAAGATCACTGAACCAGCCTAATTATTCAGAGATTGAACATTTGACTAGACAACCCACCTACTAGTCCATTTTGAAAATACACTACCGTTCAAAATGAATACTTTTATTCAGCAAGGACACATTCAATTGATTAAAAGTGACAGTAAAGACATTTACAATGCATAAAAGACATACATTTCAAATAAATGTTCTTCTGAACTTTTTATTCATCAAAGAATCCTGAAGCAAATATTTCACGGTTTTAACAAAATGATTAAGTAGCTAACATGTAATATACAGATGTTAACCTATTTAAACACTTTGTAAGATCTGTCGATCTGACTACTTGTGATCAGCCTCGCCTGTTAAAACCAGCCGTAAATGGTGTCAGATTGTGACAGAAACCTGAACTCATTCTGCCAGACGTTCCCTGAAAAGCCTGGCTGATCCACATTGTCTTGATTACTGATGCGTTGAGCATATTTGTAGCTTAATGCTGTCAGATCCTGGAAACCCCTTTCCACATGAGCAGGTGTGTGTGTTTGTTTGTGTGGGTGTATGCGTATGTGGATCTCATGTGCATGTATATGCAATACACAAGTGTGTGCTTGTGTGTGAGCACAAGAGTCCACCTGATTTAAGCAGGAGGAAAGAGAGACAGAGAGAGATGGGTGGGCACTGTAGTAAAGGAGCTCCAAAGGATTATGGGATTTGAGAGCTGTCCTAAAGCTGAGGAGAAATGAGCATGATGTGATGTGAAATACATAATGCATTTATGCACTGACCTGTCAAATGAACCCAGAGAAAAACGGTAAACAGGAAGCCGCATAAATCAAGTAGAGAGACACAAGTGCACAATACTGGGTGTCAAGAAGCTCTAGAGGCTAATTTACCATAAACCCAACATTATTCTCCATCTCACCTAGATACAAAAACAGGGTATGCCCCGAATGCCCACAGTTTAAGGTTTTCCACAACCTATTTATAATTTATTTACCCCCTGTGGTGAAAATCAAGTTTTATTGTTGTTTATATGTCTATGTGGTGTTTTTAATATGCTTTAACATTGATATGTATACATAGATATGTATACACAGACACTGAGTCAGCTTGCGCTCAAATGTTCACGGACTGGCTTTGAAAGTTGCAATATGGCAGATGGCTTATGTGTTGTAGCCAATTGAAATGGCTGCTAATGAGGCACCTATGTATATATTTTTATATAATTGTGCTTTAAGACAAACCATGTGCAAATTCATAAATCAACACCATTGCTAAGTATTTTCTCCTTAAAACTGCAGTGAAAAAAATTGGCGGTGTTCTCTAAGTCACAAACTACATTGCACGCGGGTGGGTTTAGCATTTCATTAAAGGTGCACTATGTAGTATTTTTGCAGTCAAATATCCAAAAACCACTAGGCCAGTTTTATATATTTTGTTTAGTTGAGTACTTACAATATCCCAAATGTTTTACAACTATTTGTAAATTGTGAGAAAATTGCTCTTTAACCAAGGAACCGGGACAGTCGCCTTTCAATTGCGTCATTTCTGCGTTACCCTCGGTTTCAGGTTTTATTTGGCAGAAACGCTTTACTCTCACTGGAGTGTGAACAAGTCTTACAGCAGCCGCTGAGCAAACGCAGAGAGTAACGTCATAACATCATTTTCAACACACTCAAATGTATCTAATATGAGAAACAGAGCTGCGTTACCTCATACTCATGACCGGAAAAGCGGAAATAGCGCCGCCGCCCGGCGACTGTGTCCTGTCATAATAAAAGTCCCGCGTGTTTTGTTCCTCTCATTAACAATTGCTCCAGCGGCCTTGCTCGGCTCCAAAACTCTCGGCCCTGCTCTGCTTCATACTACAGTAACGTTAATAACCGCATCCATCAACATGATTTCCTATCCCGATTCTTTTCCACCGGCTGTGAGGTGAAGACCACATGTCCCAAGATGCTGCGCTCAAACTTGGCGTCATCAAACTAGGCCTTTGTTTTGAACAGGCGCCCTCTAGCGGATGGAAAAGTTGCATAATTTACCTTTAACTATGTATGCGAGTCAGAGTCTCAGGTTATCCTAGTATATTTTTTTCTGTTGATATGAAAAATTGGATACATTTAGCAATATAGCAGATTCATTATTTATATGATTTATATTATGATGTTATGACGAACTATATGGGCCCTATTTTACCGATCTGAGCACATGGTCTGAAGCGCATGGGGCAGGTGCACTTAGGGCATGTCCAAATCCACCTTTGATAGTTTACGACGGAAAAAGCGGTCTGCACGCCAGGTCCAAAAGGGTTGTGCCTAGTCTCCTAAAGAGTCTAGGGTGTGTTTTGGGTGTAACATGCAACAAACCAATCAGAGTCTCATCTCCCATTCCCTTTAAAAGCCAGTTGCACTCACAGCATGGCGGATTCGCTATTTACATGGCCGAATTTGCGAGCCGAAAGACTGAATGCATCTCTAGAGAGGAATTTTATTTTTAATATTTAAAAATGTTTGTGTGCTGCTGCGCGTTCCTGTATGTGTTAAAAGCAGAGTGTACATGTGTTGTGCACCCACCTATAGGCACATATTACTAATGCAATTATATATATATGGTATTAGCATTAGCTTTCACCTCAGCATTAGCCACACTCCCCACTTTTCAAAAGTGATCCTGTTCTTCACGGCATCACCGATATCCACCAGTCATCATGAACCAAGCAGTAACATAGTTTCTATAGAGCTGCCAGGCCTGTAGATGATGAATTAACAGGACTAGCATAGGTCACAATTTGTTGTGTCACTGCCTTATTTTTCCCTCTTTTTCTAAACCCACAGCAGTCCATCATCAGCCACATTTTCCATGCTGCTCAGGTCCCTGTGCGGCCGAGCACCACGAGTCTGTGATTGGCTGCATTTGGTGATATATAGGAAGGTGTGTGCGTGTCAGCCGGGATCTTCTCTGTGATGCTGACGGCACAATGAGGTCTGACAGAGGACAGTGGCCTGATAATGTAACCCACCACTGACAAATCTCATCTGTATATGGGCACTGAGGATGCAACGCATTATTTCAACTTAGAGTAGAAGGGGATGCTCAGAGATTTCTTTTTAACTGAGCTGTTTTTGAAATATTTTTTATCAGGCATGTCTGATTTTGAATCATGTTAACTAAATTTTTACACAATACTAGAATTATTGGTCAGGGTGTTGCTTTGTGGTTGCCAAGATATTTTGAATGGTTTTAAGAACATTGCTAGTGTCAGAGAGGTTTTAAGCACATTGCCATGTAGTTGCTAGGGTGTCATAGGCTAGGTCTCTAGAGTGTTGATAGGATGTTTCTGGTGGATGCTTACTTGTGACTGCCATACTTGTGAGAACAGGAAGAGGACAGAAGTGTTTGAGCAAATTTGAGAAAAAAAATTTTTTTTTTTTCTTTTTTCTTTTTTAAGCTACTTTTCCTTATTATAATATAACACCTTTATCACTCATTATAAATTGATGTTTATACATTATATTATATATCTGCCATTGCTTTTTAAGAAAGTCCCCATATTTTGGTCAAAAAGTTTTTTAAAACACCTGCTTTAAATGAGGACATACCATAATAGACAGCTAATTATAACCTAATTATAATGTTAGCCTACTACTCCTAACCCTAAAAATGTTTATAATTTTACCTTTGAGAGCATTCCCAAGGGAAGCTTCTGCAATCTTGTCCCCAAAGTATAGCTAAGTAAACATACATGTGCATTTTTCCTCTTCATGAAACCCTGGACACTCACAACAAGCAAAGACAAGAAAAGAGACCCTTGATGCTTAAAAGACAGATGTCCTATGTGCACTAATCTTTGTCCATGTGTTATTTTTGTTTTGAAATACTCCCACTGGCCTCATGCACCTGTGTTCTGGGGGACAGATGTGAGATAAAGACACATTCAGCTTGATGTAACTCTGGACAAGTCTATACTGGATTGTGCAGTAGCGTCGGGATTCCCACGTCCTCCAGGAGCACGAACGCATCAGGATAGGCCAGACACAACGCAGGCGAAGAGTGAGAAAAAGCTAACACGTTTAATGCACCGCTGCGGCCAAGGGAACATATGCATCTATTTATAGCACAGGTTTTAATGAGCCTTTAAACTGAAACAGACGCGAACAGGCACAAAGCACAACACAATGGCCAACGCACGCACACGAGCTGAAGCGCACAGATATAGGACTGCTCATGATGTCCGATCCGTGAAAGGAGGATTGGATGACTTGTGCTTGGATCATCTCCTTAGGGAATGCAATTAGCTTGGCTGAGCCAGCCGATTGTGCTTGTGTTGCCTGAATGTTTAATCAGTGATCAAACAAGCAGAAACTTCATTACACACACACAGACACACACACACACACACAAACATACACGCACACACACATGATTATGTACATGTACATGTACACCTGAATAGAGCCCCATTATTGAAGCTGTTGGAGTGTGTCCAATGGGTCACTAATGGAGAACCTTGGTGTAAAAGAGGACAGTGCATGTACAGTAGAGAAACCATATGGTGACCTGCTTAAAACACTCGCTTTCTCGCTTCATTTTCACACATTTAGATAGAGAGAGAGAGAGAGAGAGAGAGAGAGAAGAGAGAGAGAGAGAGAGAGAGAGAGAGAGAGAGAGAGAGAGAGAGAGAGAGAGAGAGAGAGAGAGAGAGAGAGAAGAGAGAGAGAGAGAGTGAGAGAGATGATGAACCTTTGGTCTGACGCAAGTGGGATAGTCACACAGACCAAAATATCTGTAAACATTTGCTTTTAATTACTGCTGTACCCTGGATGGGATGCAGGCAAAGGATGAAATACTCAGGAATTCAGATCTAGGGAACATGCATATGATCTTAGTAAGATTTCATATGATAACATATACATTAATACAATTTTAATATGATCATAAATTTTTCTTGGTTTACATGCTTAATAAAACACATAAAGCTACAGAAACAGCAAATTTAAGCAATTTTCTGAAAAAGGTATAAAAAATTGAAAAAATAAATAGAACTGTTAATATATAAATAAAATACAGTTTTATAAGAAATATATAGTTTTCCTTAATTTAAGTAAGAAATACTTATATTGTACATAACATATGACCATAATGCATAAAATGCATATTTATAAATGTGACCCTGGACCACAAAACCAGTCATAAGTTGCACGGCCAACAATACATTGTATGGGTCAAAATGATCTATTTTTCTTTTATGCAAAAAATCATTAGGATATTAAGTAAAAAAAATTATGTTCCATGAAGGAAGCCAGACAGCCAAATAGATAGATAGATAGATAGATAGATAGATAGATAGATAGATAGATAGATAGATAGATAGATAGATAGATAGATAGATAGATAGATAGATAGATAGATAGATAGATAGATAGATAGATAGATAGATAGATAGATAGATAGATAGATAGATAGATAGATAGATAGATAGATAGATAGATAGATAGATAGATAGATAGATAGATAGAAAGATGGACAGAAGTGAGATGGACAGAGGTGACACCTCACAGACACCTATTGTAAATGCACAGAAATGTATGTGTAGATACACACCAACACACAAACGGGCACAATCCTTTTTAAAGTGCGAGGCCTGACAAATGGGTTTAATTCCTCATCGGGGGCCAAAGTCATCTAATCTTTTACCACATAAAAAGGGGATTGGGTCTTAATCTGTAAAACAGCATACTGGAGTGTGATTCATGCTGGAGTGTGAACAGCCCTTAATCCACTTATTGATAGACACTCAGGCAAAACACCGACAGCCTTCTGCAATGTGTCCGATATCAAGTAACAGACAGGACAGGTGCTAAATTACTTCACTGGAACAAGCTGAGTTAGAAAACCAGAGCATTCATGCACAAAGCACACACATGCAAATGAAAATCTCTTTGTTTATTCCTAGTATTAAAGGAAGGATTTCCATATATGCAATTAGACTGAAGCAATTCTGCTTTTGAGACGAATTTTATTAATCCTCTGTGACACCAGCAACTCCCAGACAACCCAAGTCTCCAAGAAAAGGCCAGCAAGTGAGGTTCTAGATCCACACCTCCTAATTTGTGTGACACAACAGATGCACCTCCTCCTGAAATGTCACATCACACAGCGCAGGCAGCTCTCCTGCGATACGGCACCGCTGAGGGTGAGAGAGCGTGACACTGGCATGCTAATCAGGCTTCCAGTGCCCTCCTCAGGCAGGCTGATGATGGGATCAAGCTCTTCCTCAGTGTCTGTGTCAGCAACTCCATCCAGAGGCAAAGATAAAAGGATTTACACCTTGCACAACTTTCCCTGGAGCTCCTTACCTCTCCAAAGGCAAGAGCACAATGCTGTTCAGTCATTCAGATACAGAGCGTTGCTTATTTACTTACAGAATTTACTTACTTATTTATAAATAAATATGCAGATTCTTGACACATAAGACAACTTTACCCAACATTAATTTAAAAAATGTAAATGTTTTATTTTTGTTATTAATCTGAGTCTCACACTAGAATGTTCTTAAAGGGATCCTATTAAGATCCTATGCCTTTTTTACATTTTCACATTCTTAAGTATGTAATGTTGCTATTTGAGCATTAAAAAGTCTGCAAAAGGAGTCTATATCAGTAATCCCGGTTTCTGAACTCTCTGAAATGCCTCGATTGTAGCCTTACATTTTTTTCCTGGAAACATACACAACACAATGACATTTCCAAAACACACTCAAAGCAGTTCACAACCATAGACGGTAAAAGAAATGGACTCAGCGAAGCAAAAGTGAAACCCGAAGTCAATTAGAAGCACTCACTTCCTGATGGCTGAGCAACTGCGCAGCCTCAGACTGAGCTTGACGACGCAGATGTGATGTACGCAACCTGTCTGACAGTTGTAAGTCTTTCAGTAGATTTGGAAAGTGAAATCTGAATCACGTTGCTTTTGGCTCTATATGGGCTTCTCCCCATGCTTCTCCCTTGACTTTATCGGACTTTATGCTTCCAAGTCCCCCCGATTGCCTCAGTAAACAGACAGTAAAAGATTGCCTGCGAGCTTCTCCTTCTCTCTACATGGTAATTTTTTACTCCGTGACAGAGAGTCGCGTGGTTATGACGCGATCGTTAGCCTATTTTTACAAAAACAGCTTCTACGGGGCGATAGTGTAAGATACAAGGTAATGGAGCCTTTTATACATTGTCGTGTTTCTTTAGAAATAAACAATGGACAAATGGAGTCTTTAAACGCCTCAGATGTAAAGTTATTCACTGTCAAAGTGACGCCAAAATGAGTGGGAGTCAATGGAATGCTAACAGAAGGTGATGGCTTGTTAGCAATGGCCGCCCCTATGGAAGGTACGCTTTCCGGGGGCTGGATAACCCCCTTGTTTACAACACCAGTCACAACACATTGGTCCAGCCAGCCAATCGGAAGCAGGGGCTTCACAGAGACAGGAACGAAACAGAGCGTTACTGACAGACTGTGAAGAGAAGTGTTTTTTGAACATTCAAGCATGCAAACCTATTCTAGTAGACCCAAAAAACTAAATCAAGACTTTGTAAATGAGCATAATGGGTCCATTAATACTAATTAGCCATTATATTTGGCTTTTTTAATAAAGATTATGACATTATCACTCACTCTCCATAAATTCATCTGTCTTCAAACTGTAATGTTTCACACATATGTGTATTAAACTTTCAAACGTGTATATTTTAAATATTACCACAATGTGCTGACAAAAGATAAATATGAAAAAAAAGACAGATACCTTTAATAAAGTATCCCAGATGTGGCACTTGCTTTAAGAGTAAAATAAAATGAATATAAAATGAAATAAAAATGTGGCAAACCAATTTATCTACTGCATGTAGGCTATAAATAATGAATACATAGTGCATTACTCTTGGTAAATGTTTTTATTTTAGTCAATAAAGTTTGAATAATATCACACAGAACTATAATGCTGTGCTATTTGCATTGGTGAAAGAAAATAATCTTAATTAGACATCAATCTTCAAATACAGTGCTACAAATATTTTTAATCACTGTATTTTTTAACCACCTGGAAGGCATTTATCTTGTTTGCAACATATTTCCATTTGCAAATATTGTAAAAATAGTAGTCTAGAGCTTGGTCAATAATTTACAGCCATGTCCTTGCATTTTATTCAATATTTCTGAAAACTTTCAGAGTCAGCCTTTAACTTGAACATCCTCTTTCCATAATTCACCTGTTACTCCATGTTACATGCATAGTATATGTCAGCTTCGTCCTATAGTAAGCTAGCATCACAGATAGATCAGCTAATGTAACATATTGGTGTGAACTGACAACAAAACTCAATTCATTTTTTGCACAAGAAATAATAATTAATTACAGCTCGAAACAGTCCACTGTGAGCCTTTCCCCCACACGTTTATCAGCAACATAAACCTGCAGTGTCAGCGTTAGTTCTCAGAGCAGCAGGATTTGCTAGCACTAGCAGTACCACTGATCCATGGCTAGGTGGATCTGTAATGATGATCCAGGTTTTAGATCTCTCACCTGAGGAATACTTTGAACTCTGACGGCATACGGTTGCTATGGAACACTCGTGTGAGAAAGAGACGCTAATGTCTCTCTGGCCCTAGAGGGTTTCAGCAACATGTCCCATTGGAGGAAGGAATTTCCAGAGGCTTACAATAAACACACAAACACACACGACACGACTCCTGATCATGTTATGTATAAATGTCTCAACCAATCAATTCCATCTACTTTTAGCTCAGTCATTGAAATGAGATCGACACTGAATTCCACAGGGAAATCTTACTGGGTCTATTCATATGTTATACAAACAGAGGGAAAATGATACACACCCACACTCAAACAGAAAACAATGCTTATATTTCGGAGCACTCTTCCAAAACATGGTGGGCAGGTGAAGCTGGTTATGTGGAGCAATACAATATCTCTATATCTCCACAATACTTAATTTTCCCATGAGAAGGTATCAGTTAAAGGAATATACTGGGTTGCTTCAATACAAGTTAACTTGACTGAGTCAATACAAGTTGGCATATAAAGTTGAATACCACAAAACTAATTTAGACCTAATTAATTTAATTTAAACTAATTTAAAACTAATTAATGTACCTTTGTTTTCTTTTTTTTTTTTTTTAAGAAAAAAATTGAGGTTGCAGTGAGGCACTAATGGAAGTGAATGAGCCCAATTACCAGAGGAATTAAAAGCATAAATGTGAAACTTATATATATATATATATATATATATATATATATATATATATATATATATATATATATATGTATATATATATATATATATATATATATATATATATATATATATATATACATACACCGATCAGGCATAACATAACCACCTTACTAATATTGTGTTGATCCCCCTTTTGCTGCCCAAACAGCCCTGACCTGTCGAGACAGCATGGGCACCCTGAATGGTCTGTAGCTATGCAGCCCCATACACAACAAACTGCAATTCACTGTGTATTCTGACACCTTTCTATCAGAACCAGCATTAACTTCCTTCGCTCCTCACGTGCTTCAATGAGCCTTGGCCACCCATGACCCTGTCGCCGGTTCACAGCAGTTAAAATTTTATATTTGAGCTGAAAAGTTTATTTTAAAGATATTTTTTTAATATTGAATATAAATACACAGAAAAGGCATAAGTGAGGGATTTTATTCACTCTGAAATCTTGTTGCATACTGTCTATGTCTTGTGGCTATACTATTAAAATCTATTAAAAAATTATACTATTAAAAAAAAGAGAATTTTAACATTTACGGATTGGCTCCATCATCTTCCATTGTGCTAAATTCACAACATTTTCAATTTAGTCTAGTCATTTAGTTGTTGTCAAAAGTACCGACTTCGGTACAAAGTTGGTACTGACATTTAAAAAATGTGACAATACCAGCATTGTCCTCTAGTATTTTGAGAGCCGTTGAACGGATTCTTAAACACCTTTGATCGGCCGTTGTGTTCATGCGCTCAACAGATACATCTGTGAATCAACGCTTCAGAAACATGTTGTAAATGGACATCTTTGCCTCTCTTCACCAAGCGCTTACACAAATACACAAGGGGGCGTTTAAATGCAGGCTTTTATCAGCGGATCCCTAATACATCCACTGATAGACGGATTCGCTGAAAGACGCCTGCGTTCTTGGTAACGAAGTCTGTACTTTTGACAACACTCGCTCCGAGAATAAGGACATAAAACATAATATTTGCTCTCCACAAACATTGTTAACATTTTATTTTGAAGACTGAGCTATATCATGATTCAAGATACCTTCAGAAAGAGACCAGGTTATTTTTCTCAGCATACCTCAGAAAAGCGCTGAACATCCTGGGTTAGGGTTCCCACTCTGCTCCAGTTGTAAAAGTTAAGAAACTTCACCACAGCAGGGTTCACAGCGTTGTCTGACGGGACCGTCCTGAAGAAATTTGGATACTTTTTCCTGTCTGCCAGGACAGGAGTTGTGGCCGCAAAAGAAAGCTGAAAAAGAATAAGGTTGAGTTTAGCCAAAGTCTCATCAAGATAAATCTGTTCAGTTGCAATTTTCATTGTAGGCTTATAAGTACAGCTTTTATATGTTT
Source organism: Gobiocypris rarus (assembly GCA_023029165.1). Lineage (NCBI taxonomy): Eukaryota > Metazoa > Chordata > Actinopteri > Cypriniformes > Gobionidae > Gobiocypris > Gobiocypris rarus. Next base: position 10,597,916 of record CM040919.1, read on the forward strand.
GAAAGATCAAAATCTACAAAACAAAACAAAAACAAAAATAGACAATGGTGCACAACATCCCAGGATACTGTCAAGTCTTATTAAAAATGGAATAGCAATATAAATGGAAAATGAATATTCTGTCTTCATTTACTCACTCTCCAGTTGTTCCAAACCTTGAATTTCTTTCTTCTGCTAAACACGAAAGAAGATATTTCGAAGAATGTCGGTAACCAAACAGTTATGGGCCCCATTGACTTCCATAGCATTCAATGTTTGGTTACCCTATTCTTCAAAATATCTTCTTTTGTATTTTGTGTTGTTTAGAACAACTTGAGAGTGAGTAAATGATGACAGAATTGAATTTTTTTGGGTTACTTCAAGTATAATAGAGCACTATGGCGTATTTAGACGGAGATTGTGTGCACGTTCAGCTTTCTGCAGCATGTTGGAAGGCAAATGGCCGGCCCATATAACCAGTGTGCCAGGACTCCAGGAGTCTACATTGTAGGTGTGAATGAATCAACACACTAACACGTCTCTATAAAAAGACAGCTCTCACACCTTTGGTGAGTGCCTGTAGTGACTGGAGCCATGAACGTTTGCACTGCTGATGGTCAAACTCAGCATATCAGCTTGCAGATGTAAGTGTGTATTAAGATGCATTATCGAGCATTACATATTGTGTTTGCACTCCATAGGGTCCAACAATAAGAATTTGGGCCAGTAGTTCAGATTTTGATTTGCATTGCCAATATTTACACCGACCCCAGCACAAAAATATAATATTAATATTACTGTATATATTTTATTTCTAGCAAAATGTTAGCAATATTCATCTTAAAAACTGTTTTACATTTGTAAATAGCTGTAATTTGTAATAGCTGGGACTTTTACAGCTATAATGTGTCTTTTTCTGTGAAATTATGGCAGAGGGTGCAGAACGATATTGATTGTTATTGTTTATGGTTTTTAACCCATGTTAACTCATGTTTCCTGACAAAACCCTTTTACCATTGGTGACGTATGCAACATATCCAACTGTTTATGTATGCAAGGCATATTATCATGTACACGATCAGCCAATCATTGGAAGGTAAGGTGAGCAAGTGAATGGCCTGAAACTCTCTTAAACCGCTTCATTGTTGATTTCTGCTCCATCTAGCCTCTGCCTCAAGATACACAAATATTAATAAGATTCTTTTAAAACGCTTCTATATACTGTTCAAGTATTGCATGCTAAGCATGTTTAAATCTTTTGAGCTTTTCAAAAAGGAGACCGTTTAAACGAGGCTTCACACTTTTGAAGACTTTTTTGCTCAAAACATGCCCTCTTTAATGTTGTCAAACACCAGGCAGAGCATTTTAAGCCTCAGCTGGAGCGAAAAACAAGCCAAGAACATCATGGTATGATTTTTATGCCAGTGCTTCCGTCAGTAGATTAACAAATGTTCCTCCGGTTATAATACATCCTGAGGGTTGTTAGTCTCTCAAGAGATAAACATATGGAAATGCTTTGAGTTCAAATAGCAAAAGCCGTCTTATACTTGTTAAAGGAGCACACTCTTTGCTTACAGTCATAAAATGTCTGTCGGGTACGCGGCTGCACATTCAAATCGGTGAAATTTTCATTGCAAGGCAAAAAAAAACATCTAAACTGAGTAGTGAATGGAAATGTAATCATTCAAAACCTAGATGTTGATGTTTTTGTGAGAATTTATATGGATGGCTTGTTGAATTGGCAGGTGATTTAAGCAGCAATTTGCATATAGTACTAACGGAGTAAACTGCATTTCAAGAGCACAAGGAAGCACCTCAATATAAAAATGTGACAAGTTCTATTCAATTCTTGTCTACATCAGGGTTTTACCTGAAAATGAACTCGGAATAGAACAGCCCTTTGCTTGGGATTGGATCAACTAAATTACTTTTCCTCTGAATAGAATTGAGGGTGAAATGGAATTGACTTCTGCTCTGGAGTGTGCATTGGCCGTGACCCCTGACCTCTGGCAAGCTGTGTGAACAGTTTCTCATCTCATCTCATTTGTGGACCCTCTGGTGAATGAAGTGGTGACGTGATCACATAAACACAGTGCTGAAGGGTCTGAATACAGCTTGCTAGGTCTACTTTCTGATACAAGGAGGCGATTCAGGCTCCATTCCAGTCAAGTTGGAATTATTGGTACAGCGCTTTTCACAATACACATAGTTTCAAAGCTGCTTTACAGAAAATCATGATGTTAATGTTTATAACTTAATATCTTAAATTATTTAGCAAGCATTTATGAGATTAGAGCTGGGCGATATCGTTTTTACTACATTTCAGGATACAAACAATAAAACAGCTGAGATTTGTTAGATATTAACACCCTACACAAGTATAATGTATGTATGCGGATAAAGTTGGATATACTTATACAGTATATCTAACTTTGTATAAACAGCTGGGCGATATTGAGAGACAAAACAAAAATAAGGTAGTTGAGATTTGCTATGCATTGTTCTGAATATAACTGTTCTTGGAAATACATCTGAAAAAAATGGAGTGGTCTTATGGTATATTCAGGGTCTAGACTTTTACATGTCAATAATTCATAGTTTTCAGTCACGTGACGTTGCAGAGGCCTGGAGGGCAAAACAGCCAGAGAACTGCAGCTCAATTTTCTCTTTTAAAAACAAAAATATGTGGTCAAGATGCAAGTTTTTGGCACTTGTGATCCATATACAGCAACTTCTGCAGTATTTCAATCACTTAAAACAGCGGGACGTTCTAAAACGCTTAACGTGAAAAACACTTAGGGTGGGTTGCACCAATAAGGATTAACTTAAGCAAAGTTTAACGCTAGTTAAAGGATTTGTTGATATGGGTTTGATTTTAAATCGAGTTGTGTTGCACCACTTAATTTTAAAGATTAAATACATAGAAAACCCACTAGAATTAAAGGGCTGATCATGCAGCATAGGCAGAGGGTGAACCGACGCCAGGCCAAAGATGCTTAATCCTTATTCATGCAACCCACCCTTAATGGGTTAATTCACGCAAAAATGAATATTCTGTCATTAATTACTCACCCTCATGTCGTTCCAAACCCGTAAGACCTTCATTCATCTTCGGAATGCAAATGGATTTTTGGAAAAGGATTTTTTTTTAATGAAATCTGAGAGTTTTCTGTCTCTCCATAGACAGCCATGCAATTGCAACTTTGACACTTCAAAAAGTTCATGAAGAGATTGTAAAAATAAATAGATGAATTGAGTGGTTTAGTCCAAATTTTCTGAAGAGATCGCTTTTTATGATGAACAGACTGAATTTAGGCATGAACATAAACAGGAGCTCAACCGAACGAATGACGTGCGGGGAACAAATGTGCTTCGTAACACACAAGAATGAACCTCATTGGTTACGCAACAAGTCTGACAATGCCAGGTTTGTTCTTGCGCGTTATTCAAGTTCGGTTGAGTTTATATGGGTTTATAAAAGCCTAAATTCAATCTGTTCATCATTAAAAGCGATCAAGTCTCTTCAGAAAATGTGGACTAAACCACTCAAGTCATTTGATTCGTTTTCTGATCTCTTTATGAACCTTTTGAAGAGTCAAAGTTGCAATTGCGTAGGCTGTCTATGGAGGGGTCAGAGAGTAATTAATGACAGAAATAAATTATTTTGGGTGAAGTAACTTTTTGAAGTGTCTTAAAACAGTGATATTAAAAGATCAAATTCATTTCTGCATACTATACAGTATACAGGTGAGCAAATGAGCCCAGAAAATGGATTTCGATAGAAAAAACGCTTAATGAGAACCCTTGTGTTGCTTTTATATTGTGTTCATCTGCTTGCCTGTACAAAGTATGCATCATCAATAAGGTGCATATTGAATTTGGTCTTTAATATCACTGTCTTACTACAGTACATTAATACTTACTACAAAGCTGGTAAAAATGACTGGCGGTTAATGAAGGAAAGCATTATTTTGCCCTTCAGGTGCCCTATAACGACGTGGACAATACCAGCGCCTATAAGTGACGTCATGTGAAAACTATGAATACACCTGCAACAATAGAGAATTCAAAATTTGTGTAAAACTAGTGTACCCCCCAGGACTGAAGTGACTCGCAACACCCGGTAGTTTACAGTGCCAGGGGACCTCATGATGGCGAGTGACCGCCCAGGACAGAGCGGTTCAAAAGTCGGGCAAGTAAACCGGCAAAGTATGAGAGGTTATGATGCAAACTTTAAGTTCATGGTGATAAACCCAGCGGAGTCATCAAACAACTCTCATTAAGCAGCCAATAAATACGGTGTCAGAGTGTAATCTTAGAAGATGGCGAGCCCAAAAGATGAAACATTTTTAGTCTTAAATATGCTAAAAGTCATAGAAAAGCTTAGTGTGGTCCTAAAAGCGGCCACTTCGAAGAAAATGACAAGCAAGTGTGTCAGTACATAGATGAAAAAAGAAATGAGGGGCTGCCCATAACCAGGGCCTCATCCAACAGAAGGCACTGGATATTGCCAAAGAGCTGAACATACCCACCAGCGAGGCCCCTCATTTCTTATTTCGGCTACATACTGACACACATGCCTGTCAATTTCTTTGACGCAAGCACTTTGATGAGTTGTAAGAATGATGCAGTGTAATGGAACAAGTCTTGCCCAGCGCTTGCCCTCCGACTTCAGGGAGAAATCTTCAGGGAGAAGCGCTATGTGATCGGCCTATGGAAAAAGCATTTATATCCTCTGGATCAGATAAATAATGCGGATCAAACACCTGTGTTTTTTGACATGCCGACATCTGTCACTGTACATAAAAAAGGTGAGAAATCAGTCATTGTGAAATCTACTGGAAATGAGAACTACAGGTTATTTTTAAGTGTTTCTTTTAAATCTGATTGTTGGTACATTTTACCAGTATTTACAATACTTTCAAAAAAAAATTTAAATATGAAAAATATGCTATATAAAAATTATTGTTATCTTTAGAAAATACAAGATTTGGTCCTCAAAAAGGTACCTCTTGAAAGTCTTATATTCGGAACAATACGAAAGAATATTTCATTTTACGCGAGTGCAGTGTTTGTATGCAGTTTAGAAGTATAAATGTATATAATATATAAGTATACTATATAACTATAAGTTGTAATATATATAAAATATATATTGCTGCCTTGATGTCTTCAGTCTAATCATCATGGAACCTTCCAAATCTTTTGATTTGCTTGATGTCACCAATGCTTAAAGGATGAAAATTCTGTCATCAAATATAGCTTTTTATCTTCCGAAGAACGACATGAGGGTAAATGGTTCATTTTTAGGTAAACTGTGTTTCACCTCAACACAAAGGGATTCATCAGGCACTCATTTGGCCTTAAAGTGAACCTCATATGACACATTTTCACAATTTTACCTGAGCTGAACCTCCTTACGGATACAGGCAAGCTGAATTTGCCATGCAGGGAAGAAAAAAACTCTCTCTTAATTCTTTCCCTCATCTCACAATAGTGTGCTGGTGTGTACACACCCTGACAGCCAGAGAACTCGTGAATAGCAAGTCTAACATTTCAATGAATTCCATTAAACCCTGTTAGAAACATTTAGACCTGTGAATATTTAGACAAGGGAACAGACAGATTTGGGTGGGATTTATTTACACTGTTATATTATATGGGAAATGTGTGAACTAAAGCTATAGCTGACAGCAGACATCAGAACTGACATAATCACACCACCTGCTTTGTGTTTCAAGAGGGAGGAGGGTGAGCTGAACATTCATTTTTCTTTTTAATATGGGTATGAGCAAATAAAAGGGGATTGTGATGGATTGAAGTAATCTAATATAAATGATTTTGTGTCCTCTAAGAGAGTTATTGATGGTAATCAAGGTAGGGTTAATTGCAGCGCTGAAAAGATAAGACATTACGATTCCTGACATTACGAGGTTAGTATTCTGTGGTTCTCTTTGAAGCCAAGTGTGCATTAACTCACAAATACGTATCTAGATAGGTCTGGCTTTGGCCTTTTCAGACCTGCCTCAAAAAAAGCTATTTCCTCACAGATAATCTTGAAAGAAGAACCAATCTCAGGACAGTAATGTCACGCCTGTAGAATGTGTCAAAGCCAGTTACCTGAAAATAAAATGTATGTTATCATTTAACACACTCATGTTGTTTCTTTCTTCTGTGGAATAAAAAAGATATTGTGAAAAATGAATGTTGTTGTTGTTGTTTTATGACTGTACATGAAAAATTAATGGGTTACAATGTTGCTTTGGACCTTACCGACTTCAATTATATGGGAAAAAACTGTTTAAACATTCTTCAAAACGCCTTATTTGATGTTACACAGAAGACAGAAACTTGTCCTTTTAGAACGTAGACAGCCCAAGTTCCTATTTGCATTCATCGTATGAAAATGTACTTTGCTCAATAACTAAATAATAACAGAAAATAAATATATTATGTTGAAGTTTAATTTTTGAGTGAACTGTTCCTTTAAGTCATTTAAAAATCTCGGCTACATTGGGATACAATGAAAGATCATGCAACACTTAAAACACCATTACAGGAATATTTTACATTTTAATATATATTCAAATTAAAACAAGTTATTATAAATTGTAATAATATTTCACAATACCACTGGTTTTACTGTATTTTTTTTATTAAATGAAAACCAGCTTAGGGAGCATATGTGACTTTCAAAATCATTGAATTTTTACAGAGCCCAATATTTTTTATGGTAGTTTATGATTTGATTGTGATGATTGTGTTTCAAATCTGATGGGAGGGTCTTTTTGACAATGAGAAAAATCATTCAAATGAACGCCTGTTCTCTATATATTTTATATAAATCTCTATGTACTGCTGAACCTAAAGTGAACGTGAAAAAAAGTGAATTCAAATGTACTGTGCAAATGTACAAAAAGCTCAACCCTCTCTTCACAAATGAGAGATCAAAGAGTTGAATATCTAACAAACCTAAGAAGCAATTTGTTCTTGTGCAGCATATTAGCAGATTTACAGCCTTTATCAGAGTTTAATCCTGCTTTCACATCAATGGCCAACTCCAGAATAAGAGTCATGCCACATCACCCCGTCACTCATCTCAGCTCAATGAAGTGCTTGTTGTTCAAAACACACAGATTAGTGCTGCCAATTAAGGATTTTTTATCATGCTATTGCCACTAAATCCAAATGCACCTACGGGACTCAACTGAGCATTAAGGGGTCTCTTGGAGGTTGCTCTAATCTTTGTTTAGTGGAGACTAGCCTACATGCTAAATGCTCCATCCTCACAAGGGAAAAGTTAGAGCATAATGCACTCACATACAACCATGTTCTCTGAAAAAAAGACTGAAGGACTGAAAAAAAAAAAGATGAGGAAGAGTTTGACATTGTATTTTGCTTTTAAAACCTCTTTTAGGATTATAAATAAACCTAAAATCTTCAAAAGAAACTAAAGAGTTACAGAAAAATATTGCCCCGAAATGGTGTTTCAGCAGCCACCAACTGGGGCTAACTTAGCCATGCTGGCAAGCCAAACGTTGACTCCTTGACAAAAATAAGGAGGTTCTGTGCTACTCGTAAACAAAGAAGCTGACGAAAAGCGGTCTTTTGAATCGGCTTTGGCCGCGACTCTGGAAGACTTGGAGTTAAGCTTTTCTTCGAGAAAAAAACTAAGAACGGCACTGAAGTCATTCTTAAGAAAAGAAGATGTGTTCGGAGTTTTGCCGACCGGATACGGCGAAATTCTATCAACTAACGTTAGCTTGGCTTCACCTTCTTCTTCGCTCTGGTTGGTTTTGCCGCTCATGGCGCTATCCAATTGCATGCAGAGGGAATTTGAAAGACAACCGTTTATCCCGCCCCTCGGATTGAGCCCTGTCAATGGTGAGTTTCCAGACCCAACATCTTGATGTGGGTCTGGCTTGTCAGGCTAATTTATGTGTGTATTATAAATGGAATTCGGATGTACATCCACCATGTTGTCACTGTCATGTGACCTACAATGTCAGTTGTGTCGCTTCAACGGCATTGCCAGTTGTGTCGCTTTATGCTTGTTTTTTGAAAACGATGTATTCAGACATACTTGCTCTGTTGGCATACTGTCCGTCCTCCAGCCTGTGACCCAGAAATCAATCGAAGTGCAGATTCATGAGAGATTTATTAATTCTCTAAATGCTGCCAGGATGCGAAGAAGAACGAAAGTGGAGTTTTATAGTACATTTTCTTAAATGAATATCTACCCATCTTTCATACTGTGCATTATGATGTTGTGATCACTAAATATACTTGCAACTAGTGTAGTGTTTTACTTTCTTTTCTTTTTTTTAAACAAAGTATTTTTAGATTTACAATATCAGCCATTTATAAGTTTGGCTTGTGCATCCTTTAAAAAGAAAGAGGTGCAACACTTAATCTATGACCAACTTCACACACATTCCTGTTTAATCTGTTGTCTCTTTTGTCCACTTTCAACCACTTTTGTCCTGATTTCTTCGAGGGGAGGGTCTATGGGCGGGTACTGTAAATGTGTGGGTTTTTAGATCTTTCGATCTAATGGACAAAATAAGCTTGCGAAATTTACATATGAACGCGACTGGGGATGACTGAAAAACATCCGAAAAAGCAGTTTCTTCTCTGATAGCCACAAGACCACACCAAGGGAACATTGTGCTTTGTACGCTTTTAGTCTTTAAACCAAATTTGGGTCTTCAGCAGAGTTTAAATCCCCTCTGGCTAGTGCACTTCACGTAATGTTTATGCGTTAGTTCAGAAGGCGAGAGTAGACTTTTTTTTGCGGCTCTTCAAACGCATTCGACCACATGAGCGTTTCCGGCATGGGAATTGGGTGCGCCAACAAGCCTCTAGCATTAGCTGCCAGTGTGCCTCTTGAGGCCAGGGGAGTGAGGTGTACTCCCACAGCTCTTATAGCTGTCCTCTGTTACATCTTGTTCATCATGATAATCCCAACAAATGAACTAAAGCCTAAATACAAAGTATGACGGGGACTTGGTGCTATCCATTTTTAGTTGATTGAATGGAGGCACATCTGAATGCGAGTTTACAGTTGAGTGTAAGAAATGGATTGCTTTAAATGGACTAAATGATTGGAAAAGGCAAGCATATGTCACCACAGAGAAGTCAGTCATTTCACTGGAAGATCGTCAATTTGATAAAAAATGTAGCTCTCTCTTATCGCAAGATATGCATGGATGAACTGTTGACAATAAGATCGATAACATGAATTTACATTTTATGCTGACTTTAAAACTTGCAAATCGGTGCATCTCTAATTTTACAAATACATCTTGCTTCAGTCCTTCCCTCCTTGCATTTCTTCCCTGCACACTTAGTACATCTTAAGAGGGAACAGCTAAGGCACAAGGACAGGAAACAAATGTGCACAATTAAGAAATGAAAAGCACCCAGTGACACTTTTCAGTAGACTCAACCCACGCATGGCTTATACTTACAGCCGTCTCTGCATATTAAACCTGGATAGGAGAAAGAATGTTAACATTTAAAGCATTACCTTTAAATAGTCTGAACTGCACCTTTAAAGCATTTCTCTGAATTCAAGCCAGCTGATCTTTGAACTCTATGTAATGACATCTAATGCATCACTTCCTGTAGAGCACATGATCAGCCTGAGCACTCACTTCCTCACCGTAAGAAAAGAAGTTATCACACAAAATTAGCCTCTCTCCATCCCACATAGATCCTTAGCAGCAGGAGGCCTGGCATCTGGTGATATTCAACCCAAAGCGAATTAAATGCAAGTTCTTAACATCTTTACATCACAATATAAGGGAAGTGCGTAATTCACATTCACTCTCATTCCAGAATTCTAGAGTAAAATATGCTGTTCCAAAGGATCAAACTAAATCTTTAATCGCATCACAAAATACATTTCATTCAAACAAACTCTTCAGCTGCGTTATACGTCTTGCCATGTGTCTAAGGCAGGTGAAATCCTATTGGTCTCCTAATCCTACTCTCTCCTGTCTCTTCATCCTGTTGCTTGCGTCGCCACAGAGTTTTAATTGCCACCCCCTGCCAGAGGCAAAGCCGGGCCGACAACCTGCGTCTTCTTTCCATCAATCTCCCAGTGCCAGTGTTAATTAAAACTGCAGAGGAGCCACTGCCTGTCACACCTCTCAGCTCCACAGCCTGGGACTGGAAGGTCACAGTGCTCACCTAATAAGTCCAATAAAGGGGACAAGGGAATTTATACTCCAGAAAAATACCAGATGACTTTGATACTCTAGAGGTGAACAGGATGAATGAAGTTTGAGAGGAAAGATATGTTTAAAAAAAAACTTTTTTTCCATGATACTTTGATGAATAGAAAGTTAAAGAACAGAATTTATTTAAAATTTAATAATTTGTAAATTAATTAATGTCTTTACTTTCACTCGATCAATTAATTGTGTCCTTGCTGAATAAAAGTATTCATTTCTTTAAATAAAAAAAAATAAAAACGTACTGACCCCAAACTTTTGAATGTGAAATGTGAAAATTAATAATGCAAAAACGATAACTATAATAACACAGCAGCTTTATCTGTTACTACTAACTGTTCTAGTTTAGAAAAGTTTTCATCTAGTTTACTGTATTGTTAATTATCGTCCCATCTTTATCTTTATTGTTAATTATCATCCCAACCAGTTTTCAGAGAAGGCAACCCTTACCGGACAAAACACTTGTGGTGCATGTGTGGAAGTGAGTGAGCGAGTGAGTGTGTAAGACAACAGAGGGTTATATTGAAGAAATAAAGGAATGGTGGGGCAGAAAATAAGGCATTTTGAATTCTGGGAGCACAGCCTAACTGAGTGAGGTCTAGTGTAGCCGACTCTCTTGACACTCCTGCTGCCTGAGTCAATAGACACCATTTCATTCTCATTAAGGTTTTCTAGCCAATTCAAGAGACTGTGGCCTTGCAGAATGAAATATTGACAACACTGCACAACATTGTTCTCAGCAACGCTGCCATCGACTTGCAATGAGCTTAGCTTCGTTGCTCTTTGTAAGCTGACTGGAAATGGAAAGGATCAGCGAGACGCAGCCGTGGTTGTCCACCTGACGGTATCTTTAATTAATGGTAAATAATGTTTCCGTTCACATGTCCATCCCTCTGAAACAGAACCTGAAACATGCTTTCCAATACAGTCTAACAGTCGGTTCTGGTAATAAAAATGCCATTCATTTTCTCCCCAGAGAGAAAACATATTGACCAGACCTACCAAGAGCTCTGAGGTTGTTAAGCAACTAGACATGCTTCTGTAAAAGTTATTAGGCTTTCTACTTCATTGGGGAAAAAAAAAAAAAGTTTATTATCCTGGTGAAGATTTCACCTCATTTTACCAATTACGGAAAATCCTGAAGAACAGCCAAAAAACCACTATTATACTCAAAAGAGCACAAGAGAAACTGCTCAATCCATAAAGCACTGGCAATTACAATTCTCAAGCTTGATTCTCAAGTTTTTTTTTGCAATGAACAAACTTTATTTTTTTAATATTAATAATTAACGACTAATGCTGCCTTCACATGCTATCAGAAATTTCCTACGTCTCATTCTGAAGTCGTAATTGTGAGTGCTTTGTTGTCTGAAACAATAGGAATCATGGAGGACATCATGTTCATTCTTGTCCATTTCTTGGGGAAATCTTATTAAAGCCAAAATGTACAGATGATATTTAGTCAATATCCAATGATCCGATTCATTGACAGCTATCATTTTGATCAAATAAATGCTGATTCCACTATGTAAAATACATACAATATGCATCAAATGGTTATTTATATATATAAATATACATGACTAAAGGCAAGAGAAAACAATGTAGATGTTGTAGGAAAAGTGTATAATACTTGGTCATTACAGCAATAGTTCTCTCTACTCACGCAGAATAAGCATATATATTACTAACCAACACTGCAGGAACATTAAATAACATGCTATGTGTGTATGAAACATTTCCAGTTTAAAAGACACAACGTCTATAGACACAAAAGGTTACGGATTAATTAGATGAAACAGCTAAATTTATTAAGAGTTTAAAAAACAACTACTAACAATCAGTAAAGATATGACTATTTGGGTTGACAGTGGTTCAAGTAATAATTTACTGGGGTTTGATTTGATTTAAAAGCAAATGTATCAAATTCAAAAGCCTATTTGATTCAATAGTCAATTAGATTCAATTAAAAATAATTTGATTCAGTATTTTTTAAATGTATTTATAGGATTACTTTAATGTATCTATCTTTACATAAAGTTGCCATTAACATTCTCATAATGAAGCACTGGAACAATCTTACAAGTGAGAGAGAAAGTTTCTGCTCTGACTTTCAAACTAAATGCCTCTTGCTCCAGGCAAAATCCCACATCTCTGCACTGCTCACATACCCTGATACTAACAGCCACAGTATTAGAGCGAGTACAAAAGTAGTGGAAACATGAGAGGGCATCTTCAGGCATAAGGCATGGTGTTTTCCATGACCAAAATACCTTAAAAAACGAACCAATAACGTCAGGATGTATCTCTAGGGAGGAACTAGCAGCAAGTAAACTGGATCTCAGGGTCAAAGGAGGCCCAATTAGTTAAAGGGAGATTTTAAAGCAGACAGCAACTGAGAAGACTCAGGTTCTCACCCAATGACCCTCATCCTCACCATAGGCCCAATCATCAATAACAGAGCACTCACAAACAAACTGCTCCTCAGAGACCATGATGGATTCTTGCTCATTATTTACCGTTTCCATAATCTGAAACAATTCATCCTGTCCTGGACTGTTCCAACTGTACACTGTATAACTGAATAACTTGGCAAAACTTGGCAATCAGTTAGAAATTCAAAATTTAAGTAAGCACAACTAGAGGACTTTTATTTTGTACTCTTGCATTTGAATTTCTCTTAACTTGAGATAACGTATGTAAGATAACTTATATCTATTTAATTCATTATTTAATTATCATGTAATATCCAAATATTTAGTGGAAACTTGGCTAATTCAATAAATGCTAACTTACTAATTGGTAACAATGCTTTGATAGCATTAGCAGAGCATAGCAACTGTTGAATGAGTACACTGTAAAAAAAAAAGTTGAGAAAACTTAAAAGTTTAAGGCAAACAGCTGCAGTTTTAGATTTTTGAGTTTTCTCAACATAGGGTCAATTAGTTGTACAAACTTTTTTCATGTTAAAAAAACATAAGTTGGATTTTTTACAGTGTACTGTATTCATTCATTTTACTGCTGAACGTTCGACATACCTGTTCTCAAATTAAACTCAAGCTCCACTTGTCACCACCCCTAACATAACAGAAACTCTTCTAAATTTGCATAACTAAACATTAAACACTACTAAATATCCAACTTAACATTAAAAAAAAAAAACATTATATAACACTTTATTTTATTTTAGCATTTACTTCAAGTGCCATGGCAAAGCATGCTGGGAAATAGAAATCCCAGCCCAGTTTCAGTTCAATTTAAATTTGTTTAAATTCAAAGAAATAAACCTCAAAACAATGAAACAATTCAGATTACTTCAAATATGTCAGTTTTGTGAACTCAAAAAGACAGTTCTATATACTCTTGATTATACTTTTGATTGAACTAATTTGTTTAATTTAAGTTTACCCTACTCAAATCAATTAATTATTTTGAGCATTAGGGTAAAAAGAATAATCTTGTTAAATAATATATTACAATTTAAAATAACTTTTCTATGAAATCATTCTAATACACTGATTTGATGCTCAATTATACAATACTTACACAAAACCTTTGAATATTAGTGTATCATGGTAAGCTTCCGAACCGCAACACTGATAAATATAAATGAAATGTTAATCATCTCTATTGCTACAATGTTCATTGACCTGGGCCTTGTCAAGGGACTTGGTTAGATAGAAGCAGGGCTTCAATGGGACATCGACCCCTCATGATTAGAGGGGTCATCCAAGGTCCATTTCTATCCCAATATTTGCCATAATGAGGGCAGGTGGCTTTCCAAGGCATCCTCGCACATAGACATAGAAGGCAAAGTCTACAAGAAGAGGACAAATCCTCTTTACGTCATTACCGATCTGATATTCATGGTGGGGATATTCACACTGGGGAAGAGGTTTAATCAGCTGCTGAGGATCATGAAGTCCACACAAAGGATGCGTTTGATATTCAGTATTCAAGAGAAGCATTTGGCACTCGGCATGAAAGCTCAGCACGATCTGCTGCTCATGAGGAATGCTTTGCTGGTACACACACATACCCAGCTCATTAAAGCGTAATATACACCCCAGACTCGCCAATTGTGTTTCAAGAGTCTAATTCATAAAGGCATTTAGGAAATATCAGGCTTATTACCTGTTATGCCAGAGCTTGTTGTTGTAAAATGTTACAAAAATATTCTATTTCAAATAAATGCTGTTCTTTTGAACTTTGTTCATCCTGAAAAAAATCTATCAAGGTTTCCACTAAAGGTTCTTGACAGCCAAATTAAATCAGCATATTAAAATTATTTCTAAAGGATCATGTGACACTGAACACTGGAGTAATGATGCTGAAAATTCAGCATTGCTATCACAGGAATAAAGTACAATTTAAAATAGCAAACAATTATTATTTTATTTTTTTCAAAAACATTTTTTAAAATCTTGCAGACCCCACATTTTTGACCGGTGATGGTGGATATATGTTAGCTATATAGTATATAATATGTTTCATTCACATTTTTAAAACTGAAATATCTTATTATGGCTATGGCAACCGCATTTACAGGATGCTTACACAATGTAAAATATCACCAATTCTAATTTAATATTGTTATATTTTATTTAAACACAATCATTGAGCTGTGGAGCTTTTGTGACTTCCCCCCCCAAAAAATGGTAATGAAAAACTCGTCTTGAAACCATGCTGTCTGTTCAATTATGCTGCCAGTTGCATGAAAATCATCTGCTAAATTGCGAATAACAAGCTAAGTAACTGACATGGAACTTATTGGTTTGACAATTAGTGTGTGTTATTGTGCACATCCATTTTATTCATACCGTAGTACTGTAATGTAAATGTTAATCTCTGCCCAGAACCTTGCGTCATGACCAGAAAATATTCATCTAATGAGCAACAAAAACAATTACCCACATATTTGGAGGTTATTGAAACTGTTACTCACGACACCTTTTGGATTGACACTATAGTAAAACTATCGAAGTCGAAGTGCGTCAGTCTCATAATCAATCTCACGCTGGCATCTCTAGCAATGATAGTGGCCAATGATTATAAAAGCTCTCTCTCTCATAAGTCATAAGTAGCAGAGGCAAAGCACACACACTCTCAAACAGAGAAAAACCCATTAGAGGGCACCGTTGAAAAGATGCCTCTCCCTTTCCACCATCTGCAGCCATATCACCCCCTCCTGCCCAGCATGTGGACCCAATGATGATATGGCAATCGATTTTGTAAGGGAGCCGCCGCTTCATTCTCCACACCGCTGCGAGCGTTAGCGCCACATGAGTGAGTCTGCTGAGTCTCACACCTGTACCTGCCCCCCTCCTCTCCTCTTCTCCGCTCCCGCAGGAGCGACGGAGAGATAGAATAGAGGAGCGAGCGGCGCAACTCTGCCAATGCACTGCTAATTGAGGGCATTTAACCCCAATTACTGCAATCCATCCGGCAGGTTGTTTAGATGCCTGTCACAACAGAAATGACCAGCCCTCGCCCTGCATTTCGCCACCATTATTTCCCAACGACATTATGCTCATGTGACGGGGTGAGAGGGCACTGCGCTTTTTATGTTGGTGAGAAACACAGCGCCATGTTCAAGAGCTTTCCATTCATCCATAATTCATTGCTGCATATCAATGCATAAAGGAACAAATATATCAGGATTAGAAGTGCTTGCTTTCAGAGGCTACATGAGAGGCAAACAAATGTTTAAGTTGTTTTGGTATATGAAATATGTGTACTCGCTGGAAGCTAAGTGAGTGAAATAACAGAAGGTGAATTTCCCCAAATCACTGTCTCACTCGTGCCATGTTAATTCTTTCAACAGGCTGGAGATCAGATCTTGGTATGATATAAATAACCACAAGACTCTTTAACTAGCATTATCTGAGGTTATAGCAGATATTCATTTTACTCCTAACTGCAGTCTAAAGCTGGATTATGGATCAAGCCAGTGGGGTGAATATCCCAAGGATTTGGATTTCCAGGAAGAGCTGTGCAAAATTAAACTATTATGAATTCAACTGAAGAGTTGAAATGGACAGAAATGCCCCACAAACTATCACACTGGAACTTGATTTGGAATGACAGGATTCCATTAGTCACAATGAATTTTCATAATGAATTTTTTAATAATAATAATAATATAGAGCATTCTGGGAAATTAAGTGTTTTTCCTTCATAGTGCATGAAAAGTTAATAAATTAACAGTAAAATATATAAAATACATCAAAATATTGAAATATATAAATATCAGTGGACACCACCGACGTCTCTTATATTGACTAAAGCTGCATTTATTTAACAAAAAAAAACAAAAAATAAACAGTAATATTGTGAAATATAATTACAATTTGGCAAAGCTGAATATGCAGTCTCACATGATCCTTTAGAAATCATTCTAATGTGCTGATTTGATTATTATCAATTTTCTTATTATCATCAATGTTGAAAACAGTTCTGCTGCTTAACATCTTTGTCGAAACTGTGATCTCTGCGGTTCTATTTAGGTGGCAATTAAGACACTGATTAAAAATAGCATCTAATATTTCTGGAAGTACCCCATGTGTTGTGTATAACATGTATTTGATTAATTCATGAAAACTAAACTTACAGAAATATATGATTTTTAAATTGCATTCAAATGACAACCCTGCATCCTCAAATTCAATCCAAATTCAGGGATTCAATTGTCAAATAAAAGGCATTCCATATGGTCACAAAACTGTGCTTCGATGTGGCCCGAGACAAATAAAGCTGCCCAGGCCTTTTGGTGAATTCATGTCAACTTGAACAAGTGTTTGTATCTTTACAGAGTCAAAGGATGTCAGACTGAGTCTTACTGGTGAACGTGATTTCACAAAGTGCAACATGTTCCTGGATCAACATCTCTGTTGGTCCTGTAACAACATTCCAATCAACCAATCAGATTTGAGGGACACGTTTAAGGTTGTCATGTTTAGGCTTACAACCAAGATTAGGTGTTTCTTACATCAGAGGTAAGAGTTAGGTTAAGAGGTAAGGATAGCGTTAGGACAATATTTTCAGACAGAAATGTTGTTCCAGGATCAATAAAAAATGTTAATCCAGGAACATTACTTGCTTGGCAAAATCATGGTGACCAAGTCTGTTGTAACAAAATTGTTGTAACAAAAATCCATCTTGTCATTCATCTTGAGGTTCATGTAGTATTTTTACACATCTAAATTGTGGCCCTGTCAGCATTCTGGTTTCTCCATACAGTCACAGTCAACAGAGCCAGTGCAAACTGTAATGGAGCAAGAAAGAAAATCTGCATCTGCAATACAACAGTTAGAGAGAGAGAGACAAAAAGTTGAACAATGATCCACAGCGCTCAGAGTGAGGCATAAATATGCCGGGCTGGCCTAGCCTCCTCTCTCAGCAGGGCAATTCATCTGTGGCATTGTGTTTTCCCGTGCGTGTCTGGAATGGGTGATTTGACGAGCTGCAACATTAATCAATAGGGAGAGTTAGCTGTCACCAGTGCTCTTCTGGATGAAAAGGAAGGAGAGGGAGTAAAAGCGTATGACCTGGTTAAACAGCCCAGGATATTGATCATGTGACTCGGGTGTCCTTCAGACTCCCAAGTTTCCTGGAAGATGAGGATAGTATTCCCTCTGCGCACAAAGAGAGGGGCTAAGGAGCCCTCATTTCATCAGCTTATTGATCTGCTGCATGACCTGCAGGGCTTACGGTTTTGAATCCCATTATAATCACCTTTAGAGATTCACTGATCGAACTGCCATAAATCGTTTTATTTTGGTTGATCTCTTATAGACATACACACAAACTGCATTGCAATCTTTTCCCAAAATTTAATTTGTGCGGAAATATTAAGAAGTCTGTAAACAAGATGTTAACACAGGCCAGAGACGGGACACGCCAAAGATAGACGCAAAGAGGAGAACAGAGATACACCAGCAGAGCAAATACTGTACCAGGCACAATATGATCACTGTTCGTAATGTTCGAAATATAGGAAGAAAAAAACATAAATATTGAATTGGGGGTGAAAAAAAATCACCTTTAAACAAGCTGGGAGTCTGGCTGCTACTGAAAAGACAGACTTGAGAGGTTTGATAAACACAAATGATTTGGATACCTAGCTAAAACCTAGCTAATTCAGGATCTTGAGTACTTCCTTTCAGAACTTAAATGGATAGTTTACAATTAAAGCCAATGGGGTCTGGTGTTGTTTTGTACCACATTGACTTATATTGTAAGAAAGTCGTACAGGTTTGGAACACTCCCTTGTCTGGCATTGCTCAGACAAACAGAAAGTCCTGCCCTTAACTCATATCATGGAGCCTTTTCACATATTCAGGGATCTCTGAAGCAGAATTCATCATAATTGGGTCAACTTTTATAGTGGTGAATGGAAAGTACAAGAAAGATAATTTTGCTGATCTGACTTGCTCCAATGGCAAAAAAATTATAATAATTAAAAATTAAAAATCCACTATTGTGTTTCTATGACTTTACAAAAGAGGGAAAAGATTAGAGGTTGAAAGAGGTTGATTACATTGGTCAGAATGGCAGTGTTGACAAGTTTTCTGTAATTTAAAGCCAAGGTAATAGAACACAAATATAGCATTATAAATGTACATTAAAATAATTTTTATTTTACAAATTGCCAGATTTACGATGTTAATATCTGTGGAAATGCATCACAGTCTGTGAAAAGGCTCCATTAGTTGAACATGTGTTGCAGTGTCTGGCTAGTTGTGATGCTTTAACTAACAAACAGAGCAATGGTTTCATAGAGCCACAGACTGTGCTTATACTTCAGGAACCTCAACCCTTTAAATGTCTTAAAGTTGTGCACATTAAACTCTCACACGTATCAACTTTTAATATATTACAAAATGTCACTACAACGAACATTATATTGTTTCAAATGACACTGATGAAGCCATTCAACTTTGAATTCACCCTATGGTCTAGAAAGCAAAAGAAGAAATGTCATGAGTTTGAATAATTAGCTGGCTATCACCAGACCAAGCTCAATCTTTTAAGATTGAACATTAGTCTGGGGAGTCTGCTCTTTATTTTCTACTGCACAAGAGGCATGATCAAAGGGCATAGTTCAAATGACAATTGGATAGTCCTTCAACCTATCAGACCAACGATCGTTCGCTTCCCTATCTGTCATTGTGTTAAACCTGCCAATAGCGGCAGGTGGATAAGGCGGTTTGTGATTGGTCCCCGCAAATGTGTAACAGAAGCAGGATATAAATATGTACAGGTTTCCAGCCTGAGCAGCAGGGCGAAATCAAATCGCCGGCAGATCGGGCTGCATTTATCCAGTCTAGTAAATAGCCACAACGTTTTTTTTAAAAAGAGGTCCAAATGTAATTGTTCTTCAAAGACTAACTTTCAGAATTAGCGCAAAGTGTATTCATGTTTTCTCTATTGATCATGCCAGTGGTTTTCAGCAGTTTATCAAATTACCTGTTATCAGTGCAATGGAAGCACTGACCCTTGAACAGATGTAAAAAATGAAAGCAGCGCACTCAAAGAGAGATGAATGATTGTGTTCCATCACGCTCTCTATAACTCTCTCTATTTATAAATTGAGATTTGATAGCGTAAACCGAAATCTCGCTGCGTTGCCGCTGCTGGCAGATCGGGCTGTATGAAAGATTAATGAGCAGATGCTGAACTGTAGAAACCATTATTATTCTTTTTCTTCTCCTCGTCACTCCTTCCAACAGGGAGGGAGAGGATTACAATGCATGCGCTGCTATCTCTCTGTGCTGAGCAGGATATTTCCGAGCGAAAACCCTCCTGCAGCCCCTAACCCACCTATCAAAAGAGAGAGGGAAAGAGAAAAGAGAGAGTAATGTTTTCATCTCCATGTCTTACGGATCTGGCATACCCGACTAAAAATCTATTTATCAATGTTTATTTTCACCAGTTTCATTCTTGTCATTTATAATTCATGGTATTCCTTCTATAATGTTCCAGAAGGCAGCATCACATACACACTGCTGTTCCCCAAATGCATTGCGACAAACTCTGTACTCTGCCAACTAGTGTATGAATTTTAGAAAGTTAGTGTTGTCTCAAATAAATCACCATCATCAGTGTTTTTTTAAAGCAATGTTTGCTGTTTTCATGCTGTTTTCTTGAAAATAAAGTGTGCTTAATCATAGTGTATTATTTTTAATGTACTAAATTGCAATTTCACCATTACAAACTTAACAAAGGTGTGCTATAAATGCTTGTCAGTACATTCAACATTACACTTTAACTATGTTTCAAAGACATTAGAAGTCACTTTGAAAAGCACTACATTTCACCTAATTGCATTTAATATAAATGTAAACTTTAATACATTTTCGTGCAATTAAGTGTCCAGAAATATTACAATAATTTCGCACCTAAGTATATTTTTGTACTAAGAACTTTTCTTTTAAAGTATACTAAAGTGTACTTCTTTTTCACAAGGGTTTATTGCGCTTCTTACTGTATACTACAAACTATACAAAATTGGATGCACCTTGAAAACAAATGCAAAATAGTAGATGACAGAACAAAGTTGATTATAATTCATTAAGTATAGATTCAAAAAACAATAAAATCGCAGTTTTACCTAAAATTGTGTAATATGTATATTTAAGCTAATTAGGGTATCATATTCTTAGCTTATCAATATGCTAGTACCAGCTCCTATTGAAATTAATTGTGAGTCAGGTCTATTTGTCTGTTCAAGAGCTATTGGCCTAATCATACACCCGGCGCAATGCATCGTCAGGCGCGACGCAATTGTTTTTTGCTAGTTTCAGCCCGACGCAGTTGCATTTTCACGTCCAGTGCCACGTTGCTTAAATAGCAAATGCACTCGCGCACATCTGTTCGCCCATGGGCGTGCTGGTCTGAAAACGTGTTCAGGCGCGCTGTTGGCGCGTTGCTATTCAGAGGCAACTGAAAACGACTGTGCCATTGACCAACAAAAAACCTGGTCTAGAGTCAATAGCGCAGTATTTTTTGTGTTATTTAAAGGGCACATTAGTAATGTGCGCCTAAAGGCGGGACCACAATGTGTGTATACTCTGCTTATTACACAGACTGGCCAACGCAGCAGCACACAAACATTTTTAAATATTACAAATAAAAGGCTTCCTCTCTGGAAAAACTTTCAATCTTTCTGCTCGCAAATTCCGCCATGTAAACAGCGAATCCACCATGGTGCAAGCGCAACTGGATTTTAAAGGGAATGAGAGATGAGACTCTGATTAGTTTATTGCATGTTACGCCCAAAACACACCCATTACTCATTAAGAGACTATGTACATCTCTTTTGGACCATGCGCCTGGCGCACAGACCATTTTTTCTGTCATTAAACTAGCAAAAGTGGATTCAGACACGCCCAAGTGCACCTGCGCAATGCGCTTCAGACCATGTGCTCAGATCCTTGAAATAGGGCCCTATATGTATGACGTATTGAGTCACTTAAGTTCTTTTTTAGTTAGGATGCTGTCTTAGAAGGCAGCTGCTTGTGTAGGCAGCAGGCAACTGAGTAGGTTTTGGAAGTGAGCCTATGTGTTTTTCATATGGACTATGCTGTAAAGGATTTCTCTTTCTCTCATCCTCTCCATCTTAATTCATTTGCCAAAGAAACATTAGGAGGCAGAAACAGGGGAATCTTCACTTGAGGCTATTTGGCTCAGTTTGCTTGAACGCTTGCTTTTCCCTCGTCCAATTAAATTGTTGATGAAGGCAGAATAAAGAAGGAATGAGTAAATACAACCAACTAGAAATTAATCCATAAAGCTTGACTGCAGAAGCCTGATGATATTATACATTTTAAACAGAGGAGCATTGACAAGAGTATGAGTATAAGGGAACTTTCAAGATATAGGACGGGAACGTAAAATCATGCTGGTTGAAATCAGATATTTCCTGGCTCAATTTGATAAGACAGGAAGTACCGTGGGCTCTTGAGCTCTCTTTTTCTTCTTAGGTAGCACTGAAGTGTGCTAAGATTTTGCATTAGTGGGCAATTGAATATAATGCGTGCTTGAGAAGTTACAATGACTTGTCAAAGTCTCAGAGGCTCAGACAGTAATTGGTTATACATCCGTAGAAGTGCTCCATTGAAATCAATATAACTGGCAGGCCTATTTCCTCCCTCCATTCACAAAAAAAACCTAATCCTCCATTTTCATTTCTAATGTCATGGAGATCGGGACGGCCCTTATGACACATTACACATTCCTCTTAGCTGTAGTAATTAAATTTACAGTCCATCAGTTGCGTTCTCACAGAAAGATGGAAAGATCTGTCTAGAGTTCATCTGGATGTGTCACGAGAGGCACCTTACCAAACTACATCTTAGATTCATTACAATTTGACAAGCTCTTTCATGTTTTTTTTATTCTGCAAAAAAATATATTTAAAATTTTTGCATGCATAGCACTATCTCATACTTCCTTCACACCTCAGGAGACCTAATGGAAGTGTCAGTTACAGTAGGTTTCAGTCAAGCATCACGTGTGTCTCAAATGTTGCACCAAAGATTCCTTAGAAAGAAAGAATTGAAAAAAGAGAATTGTTCATAGAATATAGTTCTATAAAATTATTTTGGAGAGCACAGATCAGAGGATTTGTTTTTTGAATATTTCTGATCCTGCTATTTTGGATTGGACACATGGTATCTTTGCAAATCTGAATACAATTTGAGACACTATTGAGATATATCCTTTAAAATCCAGAGAATATTACTGGAAGAATAAAAGGAAGAGTATGAGTAAAAGGAAACTAAAGGGATATTTCAGCAAAAAACGTCATTTACTCACACAAAATTTGATTTTGGTAATGAAACACTTTTGATTCCCATTGACTTCCATTGTGCACACAAACTCTATTTTATGTTCCACAGAAAAAGAAAGTCATATAGGTTTAGAACGGGTGAGTAAATAATGTCTTATGTAACAATGACATAAGTCTCATTTGATCTTCATTTAATCTCATTGCTGTCTGGAGAAACAATACCTACCCTGAAATAATTCTGAATTAAGAGAAGAATTAACAAATAACTTTGAATGTGAATGTTGGTCAGATGACCAGATATCACATACAAATTAGATTTTGAAATTGATTCAGTGGAGCGGCTAAAATCATATAAAAAATTGTGTAAACTTATAGATGTTAAAGGGGTCATGAACTGATTTTGACATATAAGAGACCATCACACAATAAGATTATTGTGATAATCAAAAAACTAGTCAAATTAGTCCAAAAACAGCTTTTATTGTAACCAAGCCCAGAAAATGACTTGTTGTGGAATGTGCCTATCTGGTGAAAGACTGCCTCTGCAGAAAAAAAACAACGCCTAATTCATCTTCGCAACTTTGGCCCGCCCACTGGCGTGTTAGTAAGATGACAAGGAGAGCAATAGATAGATATAGGAGGAACTAAAAAAAGAGCAATACAGGATGGACTAAAAATAACATTACCTTCCAACGGATCCTAATGCTAGGAATGTGGTTATTTATTTTCATTCATTTCAGTGAATGTCTCAGTTGAGCATTTTTAATTTGTATTCGGTGCATTTCAAATCAGTCGCAATTTCTGCGCAGGCTTTGCCAGCAGACTTTTACGATATGGACTTGACCGTAATGCGACAACATGTAAATAACTGGGTTAATTTTAATGCCTGATCTGTGACCAGTCATATCTGATATGTATTGATGTATTAACTGGTCACATCTACATTTTTCAGTTGGCCAGATTGAATTTCTAGATGTGACCAGTCACTAGAAAATTTTAAATTGGAGACCTGAATTTTTTTTACAGTGTAGAGTCAGATGTTCTTTGTTTATGTGTCAGTAAATCAAACCAGTGATTAAACGGTCAACTTTAGATTGTTTCTCTCAGTAGGATGAAAATAATATGTTTTTTAAACGGTGATTAAATTATATATAGAAAGCGATCAAAGAACCCTCCCTTTGCAATCACTGGAGCTGTCAATCAAACAGTGTGAGTTAATCAGTGACTCTTGCCAAAACTCCCGTTATAAATCAACAAATCTCTTTGCTCTTAAATCGTGTTTGCACTGTTAGTTATAATGAAAGCATTCATGAGAGTGCAGAAAGCGAGCTGCAATAACGAGATCACTGCATTCATGCGCTCAGCATGTCTGTGATTGGCTACAATGCTCATCGCGGCAACCTTTCATGCCATCTAAATATAATGCCATAGATCTAAATAAAATGCTTTAATCAACACTTTTCACAATTAGTTAACCTTGAGAGCTGTAATAGTAAAAACGTGCTAAAGGTTTTTGAGAGTTCCTTATGTTATACTCAGCTATTTCATATGCAAAGATATCCAATTACAGCGTTGTGTCACAGCAGAGACGCCCCTTCAAACAGAGCGTTCAAATCAGAGGGCTAAAAATCAGGGTAGGGTATTTCTAAATTATGACAATTTCTGATGTAAAAATCATACTAACATTATAAGTGCACCCCAGGAAACATTATAAAACAATAAATGTAGTTTAATTTTGCACAATAATTAGTAGTAAAAGTAGTAAAAAGCATCAAATGACTCAGTATACTGTTCCATGTAGTCAGAGAATAATAAAGCGTTTTTAGCTGTAATATAGAGGGCAGTGGGCCAGTTTTTTCACTCCAACAACCGCTAATATATTCTGTCGATAAAGCAAATACGTTTTTAAGCGGTCCTGTCAAGAAAACAAACATCCTGACAACAAACACTCCACCAATCAACAGCTGTGTTTTACACACTCGCGCCTCACTGCTGGGTCACGATTCATACAGAAGAATATCAGGAAATCAATAAACAAGTGAGCAAATGAGGAAGTCCTTATCTTGATGGGACAGCTGGGTTGTGCTTATGTATTCTGCAATACTAACTAGAAATACATAACACAGACACACGCGCATCTGTCACAGTGAGTTTTTCAACAAAAATAGATATTACTACATGCTTATGAAATATATAAAACATTCTGGGGTTTAATTACCAAAAAACAACCCACAAAAACCCATTACGATATGACATTGAACTGTTACTGGGATATAAAAAGCCTCACACCGTGCTAGATTTCGGTCATACCACCCACTCTAATAGTACTCTAGCATACAAACCTC
This sequence comes from Gobiocypris rarus, assembly GCA_023029165.1. NCBI lineage: Eukaryota > Metazoa > Chordata > Actinopteri > Cypriniformes > Gobionidae > Gobiocypris > Gobiocypris rarus. The sequence goes on from CM040919.1 coordinate 10,623,271, forward strand.
TCTACTATTAGTTTGTGGAAATTCCAACGTCAATACGTTTTTAAACGTTGACCAGAAAAAAAAAAAAAAAAAAATCAACACATTACTAATCAGCTTTGGTGGAGACAGCTTCAAAGGAAATGCCATGCCAAAATCCTTGTGAGCAGCAGCTTCCACATGAATAATGTATGAATTTAATATCTAACCCAGGCACTTATGTTGCCTTCACTTCCCAGCCACGTGCTCAGGCCTCGGTGCCGTGGATTATGCCGGTTGGATTATTACAGCGCGACGGAGGTCTACGTTTGGGTTGCGTGTCACTCAGTGTGCAGACAGATGCTTAACCTGAGCCCCGATGTGAGACGTACATATCATGCTTGCATGCTCATACGAATGTGATGCACAGATTCAAAGAATGGTTGTGAATTACTTCAATAAATGTTCCTTTTTTCCCATGTGCTTGTGTTTATAATGAATCTATTTTCATATATAGATGTGTGGCATCAACGTTAGAAGCGAGAGTTGGCCTTTCATGGTGTTTTGTTTTGCATACAGAGGTGAGAACGTGAGGATCTGTGAAGGGGACGTGATGTCACTAACTGTTTCTGACACATGATCTTTACACTTCCCACCTCTGAGAGTGTACACATCATCCATATGCTCCACTGGAAACGCTATAAGCCATTGTGCTTCCATTGTATGCCCAAAAACATTGTTTAATTTTGAATTTATGATAATCATGCAATTTTTTCCTTTACTTGGGGGTCAATAGTGGTGGTCCAGTACCCTAGACCAAAAAAAAAACATGTTCAAAGGGGGGAAAAGTTGAATTTACTTGAAGGAAAATAATTACTAAGCAATAAAGGTAAAGAGTAATTACTTTACAGCTGCTAAAAAAGTGTGTTCTATGTAGTATGAATGTGTGTAGTATGGATTTACTACATTCGCCATGTTGTCATTATCATGTGTGACCTACCAGCGTCAGTTGCGTCGCTTCACTGGCATACACAAATCCTCTCCCGTGGCCTCATGGGATAGTAAAGTGTCCTTCATAGGCACAATTCAATATCTCCCTGGAAGAAGTAGGTAATCTGGGTACTTTTTTTACCTACTCTTTAATGAGTACTATGAATTCAGACATACTTCTTTTGTCACATACTGTTTTTCGCCTACTATATAGTAGGGAAGTATGCGATTTTGGATGCAGTCAATAATTCCTTTCCTCCTGTTACTCACAACCAAACAATCCAATCAATACACAGCAGACAAAATCAAGTCTCACCCTACTTTTTTTTTTTCCTGTTCGAGAAAAGTTCCATTTTACTTGGATTTACATCTCAATAGAGAAGAAAAGACAAATATCAATTTCAGTTTCAAGCCGACTGTAAATATTATTTTCAAAATAAGCTTTTTTAAGTTGCCATTTAAAATCCACTTAACTAAAAAACCAGACACTTCTGGTGATACATCAGACAAATCAATGGAAGTAAAACAGTCAGACTCTGGAAATGTGAGGTGGGCCATCTAAATGATCTTCACATTTTGCATTAGTGATGTAACCTTACACAGTGCCCGGCGGTGCTACTGACAGGCTGAGTAATTATGTAAGACCTGCTGCATGGTTGAGTGAGGGGCTCTGGAGAGCTTTATTTTAGGAGATGATGACGGGAATTTGCATGGCTGCTGAGGCAGTGAGCACAAGCTGAAAAGGGCGGAGAGAAGCTGATGAGGTTCACTGCAGGGATCGTGAGAGCGTTTTCTATGAAATATTCAACAATGAATCATGAGAGATAGTGAAACCTCCACCCACTTCTCCATCGTCCCTCCCAGCCAGCTAAAAAGGAGTGTGTTAGCAAAATGGTGCACGGCTGGCTGCGCTTGATTGGACACACCTGAAGCCACATCATCACTGTTGGTCAACATTTTCATCAAAACGGTCCAAAAAGGAAGTGGATTTCATGTATTGATCTATGTGCCTCTTGTTTTCAAGTGTCCAACTCCTTGTGTTTACAAAGTAAGTTACTAAATTCTCTAAATAACTGCAGGTGTGCAGTATCAATCCATTCCTGGTGTCTGGCAGATTTGATCCAATCTGCAGAATCACCCTTGGAACCCTAAATGTTTGTAATTTAAAAACATACAGCAATATGGCAGAATTTCCTTCTGGATACTTTCCTAGATTTTAATTTTCCTTTTCACACAAATTATTATTATTATGGGGCAGATTATTGATTTATAAAATCATAATTTTCCTCGCTAAATACTATGCATGACCTCAAAATGCTTTTACCATAGTGCATGATTTGTAAACTAAGGGTGTGTTCATACTTTGCATGTTTGGCTGAATTAAAATCGCGATTGCGGTTCATTTGAATATGTGTGAACGCTGCAATCTGAACCCTGGTGCGCACCAAACAAGCCAACCGAAACGAGCCGACCGAAGCTGAAAAGATGGCTCTCGTTACGCTTCCAAACGAACTGTGGTGCGGTCCGACTGAAATATGAACACAACATGGACCAAAGACATGTAAGCGAACCATGAACGGGACATGATGTCACAAGATGCAACCCTAAAAAGTATTTCTGTTTTTTCTAGTCAAAGTCCCGATGTTGCCCATCACAGTTCGGTCAGTCCTCGCAGCAGATCTTTTTTTGTGATTCTTGTTTTGACTCCTTTACAAATTTTATAAGCTCTTCACGAGTTCTCAGCTGGTCAAAATATCATCACATGTAGGCTACGCACATACAACGAGCGCATTTAGCCCAGCACACAGCACTGGATGTTCGGTCACAAAATATACGTAATAAAAGCCAACCATCGGCTAGGTTTAGGGGTTATTGCCAATTATCTGACATTTCATTTCCAAACTGCTTAGATATGTAGACCTTGCCAAATTTAATTTAATTTGTTTCAAATAAAATTGAAAAGGCTTTTAGCATCACTCATTGCACATTTCACTATGAAATGCACAAGAAGCAACATAATATCATTTTGCAGAAATGTTGCCACAGACACATATTTCCAATGAGCCTGTAGGGGATTGATTTTTGCACGACACCAGATATACTATCCCACATGTTGGCATGGTCCTTTGACCTGTGTGTTCTTTAGCCTATGATGAACGAACAACAACTATGAGGAAGCTGCACAAATTCCGAAGCTGCACAAAATCCAAAAACATACTGCAGAAGTAATATGAGTTACAGTATATGCTATTATGAATATATGAATTGCCCACCTAACCTATACATTTCAGCCACATCAGTTCTGCCAGTTAAATCCTGTGTAAAGTTCCACCACATACAAAAAGGACTTAAACCTTAGCAACTACTAAAGAGATTTTTTGATAGCGAGAGATCTGGTACATGGTAAAGCTTTGAGAGCCTGATAACAGAGAAGCCCACTGCCCATCCAGCCTAATCAATGTTGACGCCTTGATTCAGGGTGGAAGTCGACTGATATTAAAGCTGTAGACGTTCACACGGTGTCAGCCAACAGACCCGAGACTTCATGTGTGATGTTCTGGAAACTGCATTTCATTAAAAAGACTGAGGACATGGATGACATTATAACAAAGTGAAATACCAAAAGATTCTTCTCCAGGCAACAGGCTAAACCTCTTCTTAGCGTTTCTATTGTCTTTTATGGCATTTAAAAGGAATTTTCAAAAGCAAATCCATGCCTTAAAATATACATCAGGTATAGCATGTTGGTGAATTGTCTATTTATAAAAATACATAAATTATTTGGCTAAAGATTAGCCATGATTTATTGAATGAAGCGTTCTAAAAATGGTAACTCTGTGGCAAAGTGTGTCAAATGCTTAAAGGTAAAGTTGGAATTTACTATTAAAATATATTACTGCAAAATGTTTTTTTTTTCTCACAAAATTCAAATATTATGTATAGGAATTTGTCTGGATTCTGAAAATGCAAACATTGTGCTTTAAAGTATAATTTAAGACAGGGGTTAGTAAGTTGTTTTCTCTCACAGTATCATTCAAGTTGAGGTCAGAAAAAATATCTTAATTCAGCAAGGAAACATTAAATTGATCAAAAGGAACTATAGAAACATTTATAATCTTACAAAATATGTTTGTTTCAAATAGATATCGTTCTTTTGAATTTCCTATTCATCAAATGAATCACAGTTTTCACAAACATATCAAGCATAATAATAATAATGATGCTGAAAATTCAGCTTTGCCATCACAGGAATACATTTATTTTAAAATGTATTGAATGTAAAACAGCTACTTTAAATTTTAATAATATTGCACAAACAATATTACTGTTTTATTGTACATGTATTTTTTGATCAACTAAAATGGTGCAACACCATAGGATGTAAGAGAGATATGGCAAGAAAGAGAAAATAAAGAATGAAGTGAGGAGAATTCTAGCATTAGAGATGATAAACTTGTTGTCAAGGATTCTCCCCACATAAAGCATTTTATTTTCCTGCAGCCGCTGTGACTGCGGCCCCAACAGAATTGATCACACTGATCTGAATCTGCAGACACATTGTGATTAGGTTTTGCAGGGTTATCGACTTTGTGCTAAACTCTGGGCCATCACACAAACTCCTAGCATACGTCTCCCTCCCTTACTACTTCACAATTTATTTCCTTACTTTTATCAATATCTCTTGTTCTAGTCATTTCTCTGTCCTCACCGCCTCAATCTGTCTATTCCCTTCAGACACAGAAGGAAAAATCTACGATTAAGTGGATACATAAGTAGATACATCTTTTCCATCCAAATAACATTTCAAGGCAAATAATAAAGTGAGAAGTTAATACATTTCCAGGATTTAGAAATACATCTATAGAAGGCAAGGCAAGGTAAGTTTATTTAAATATATATATATCTCATAATCAATGACAATTCAAAGTGCTTTACATAAGAAATAGGAATACCATGTGTAAGAATTAAAAATAAAAACAAGGATAATTAAAACATTTGTAAGGAAAATTTAAAAAAACTTTTATGTTCCTTGAAGGCGGGTACTCTGCTGAAGTTTAAAACTATTGGATCTGCCCATAACCAATCGCTAATGTTTGGTCGTGACGTAGGTCATCTCAAACTAGCACACAACATCAACGTCATCGTTCTCAGCCACTCCCTCTGTTCGCTGATTGGACCGGTTAAAATTTGACCGGATAAAACCAGAGAATATACCGCAATCCCAGACGGAGTACTGAAGGAAAATGGAAATTGAGCGGAAGTACGTAGGAGGGCGGAGCCAGGCTAAGAAAGAGAGAGATGGCAGATAAAAACAAATGTGGAAAATGTCTATGGAACAAAAGATGGCTTATGATCAGGCAAGAAGTTTCAGCTTTCCAGCGCTGGAGAGAACCTAAGGAGCGCTAAGGCCTGCAATCGGATGCCAAAGTTGCTTTATTTCTTCTCGATAGGTGAGTAACATTGATTTAGTTTTGTTTGACAGAACTAATATATGCTAGCTTTTGGTTGAATATGCTTATATGTCATGTTCATTTGTTCATTTACAATTGTATGGTCGTTCACTTCAGCGATGATAAAGAGCCATTCATTTCTATACCTATTTAACCCGTCAAATCTCGTGCATTTCAGAGTCATAATGTAAAAAGCTGTTTTAGTTTTGTAACTGTATGTCAGAGTTTCATAAGTGTCCTGGTTCTTTCAACAGCTCTGTGATGTCTTCCCTAAGTATTCACACCTCTTATGAAAGCAAAGACAAACAGCATAGTCTATGGCTGGATGAAAGATGTTATCATCTTCCTGCACTACCAGATGGCTACATTACCTCAAACCCAACTTCATCTAGATGCTTCAGTCCTTCAAGTACCCATATGTGGCACAGCATCCCCTAAGGCAGTGGGACCCATCTTGAGAGCAGCAGCACAAGCTTACATTGCAAAGAGGATTCAATGGACGATTCTAGTAGGACTAGCTATTGTATTCAGGCAATAGTCTAACTACTTCTGCATGTTCTCTAGCGTATCTGTCTTTTCAAGCTAGGGGCATGTTCACTCTCTTGAATTCCGTCCCTCAGTAGGAGGCGTGTTTCTTCTGTACGCCACACTGAGTGATGAAACACTAAAATAGAGCAGGTGATGGTCAATGAAGTCTAAACTTCATTCCCTTGGGCATTTAATGAGAAACATTAAGAGCCACACTCATTCATTCACTATATGTTTGTTTCAAACTCTACACACCACTTGTCAAACTAATGGGACTCCTGCTGATGACCATTTCGCTGAAATATCGCTTGATAGGAATTGTCTTGAATGGAATGCGATAGAACAGCAGTTTAACATGCATGCGTGTATATATACACATACATACATACATACATACATACATTTATAAATATATAACAAACTTGTATATATATATATATATATATATACACATATATACATATATATATACATATATATATATATATATATATATATATATATATATATATATATATATATATATATATATATATATATATACATATATATATATATATATATATATATATATATATATATATATATATATATATATATATATATATATATATACATATATATATACACACACACACACACACACACACACACACACACACACACACACAAACACATAGCCTAGATATGTAAGAAATATCACACTTTTATACAGCAGTTGAATTAATAAGAACTTAAAATTGAGTAACTTAAATTTTAGACACAATATTGCTTGTTACTTTCTAAATTTTTGCTCTGCCAACGCAAAATAGCTTTCAATAGTATTCATTCACTCACTTATGAAATCAATCAATTCATAGATAAATCAGCATTTTTCAATGAATCTGATGAATGAATGATTCAGTGACTCGCTGAAATCGAACACTTCCCTATACTATATAGCAAGCAAAAAACAGTATGTGACAAGAGTAGTATGTCCAAATTTACAGTACTCAAAAGAGGAGGCAAAATAGCACTGATATATTTATAAAGCTCTTTTCTGGTTACTCCAAGAGCTTTACATAATGAGGCCACGGGAGAGGATTTGTGAACGGCAGTGAAGCGACGCAAGTGATGCTGGTAGGTCACATGATAATGACAACATGGTGAATGTAGTACGTCCAGATTACACACATTCATACTATATAGAATGTACTTTATCACTTTATTTTCATTTTTAACACAAACGCACAATGACACCAAACCAGTAACTATACAGGATAAGTAACTCAAACGTTCTAAGCAGTACCATTGTACACGCTACTTTAATCTATGTACTTACTGCTTTAAATTATTTTAAATTATTGTAGAAGGTTATTTCAAGTGTTCTTCAAACAAAAACATTTTGATGAATCAGGTTTAAATGATAAAATCAGTCACTTATCGCCACCTACTGATATATCAATGTAACTTGCAGAAATATTAATTTAAAAAACAATAGCACAGTCTAGAATGCACAAACACAGACAAACATAGGCTATATATATTTATTATTTTATTATCACTTTTTTTATATTTATATAATTACAATTTTGCCACAATCGTACAGCCCTAACTCCTGTACTGTGAGAGTCTGTTGATGTCAAAGTACCTTTGCTACATAACAATGGAATGTCCTCTTTTAAGGTCACAATGAGGGGAAAACCACAATTGACAAAGGAAATACCACTGTGCAAAGAGCATGTCAGTAAAAGACAGACTTCATTAGGACTACAACCCCCATTCTGTCTCCAGAGCTTATAGCCCAGTTGCTTCAGCAGCTCCCTTTTCAACAGAGCCTCAGCCTGCCATCTGAAGACACCGCGGTGTGCCAAGCTTCTTGAAATATCTCCACACCAGGGAAATGACTCTGCCTGTCAACCTGAGAAACCAATGTTCCCCCAAGCCCAGACACATTCTCGAAATAGTCTCGCTTTCTTCAGAAGAAGAAAAAGAATGTTTTCTGTGATTCTGCCTGGCATGAAAGTTTAGCCCTGTGGCAGACACAACCGGCACGAGCAAAAGTGTGCGGTGACAAAAGACGAGCTGAAAATCATTTGGAAAAGACTCCAAGCAGTATGGGACGTTTTGATCCTCAGCTATTTGCATTTATCATGTATAACATACAGGATATTTATATTATTTGATGGAGTTAAACTGAAGTTAAATTAAGTTGTATAATTATTATTTAAAATGCCCCTATTATGCTTTTCTGAATATTACCTTTTATGCAGTGTGTTACAGATGTTTGTGAATGTAAAAGGTCTGCAAAGTTCTGAAGATCAAAGCGCATGATAAATAGTTATTGTCTAACTGTCTAAAACAAGTTTTTTTTCCTACTATGAAAGTCAATGGCTACCGGCAGCTGGTTACCAACATTCTTGAAATATCTTCTTCTGTGTTCAACAGAGGAAAAAAACTCATACAAGTAAATTATGACAGAAGTAACATTTTTGGGCAAACTTTCCCTTTAATGCCTTAACTAAAGTCAACTAATGGGACCTTATTGTGAAGTGTTTCCATCGGTCTCAACTGGTATTTGTGGATTTTACATCCGGACTTTTCCACTTTTCTGCCCTTCAAAAATTAGGCCAATTCCCGCCCTTCTCTAGACACCAGATTGAAGCGGGTGATGTGGTTAAGATGATGGGCTGAGAGTGGACACAAGCACTCTTGTGTGTGTTTTTCAAGGGGAAATGGTGGGGGTGAAGTGTGCTCAAAGTGATGGCATATCTTGGAGGCCAACACCCAGCCCAGCTGAGGCAGACACCTGCACTTCTTCATCCGTGGGCTCATCGGCGGTCCGTGATTACGTCGTGTTAGCCTGCTTCGCCGCTGACGTGACCAGGTTGCCAATGGATCCTGTTGTCCTATCAGGGTATCGGAGCTCATCTGTGGCACACTGGCGCCAAGGACTCTCAATGTGAGACGCGCCATCAGGCTCCCACTCCAGCGCACATCTGTCTGTAACAGCCTGTTTGTTTTAGACAGTCTGGATTTAAAGGACATTGAATACAATGGTTTTTGCTCTGTGGATTCAGAGCCTGTGAGAGTGTCCTCTAGCTGTGATATAGGTTTGAGGTTTCCAGCTGCATGGTAACTATCATTCAAACCCTAATCACGCCACAGATAGTCTTCTTTCCATCCCTCATCAATTGTCCGTTCCCCCACCTCTCTTGTTATTTGCTCGCAGGGCGCAGTGGGCATGAGCAGTCACCTATAAACATCACTTCCTCTCACAGGGGTATGGCGTGGTCATAATAGAGCGATATGAAGGGATTGTTTGGCTCAGAACAAGGAGCAGAGTTGAATGAAGAAAACAGAATAGAAATTAATTAACCCAAGTCTGCTCAGTCAATAATGACTTCTCAATTTTCCCTCCAACAGTACATATCAAAGGCCGGCAAGATGGGCTACAGGGTTGTGTGCCATTCAGAATTGAATTAAGAATGCCTATTGAATTCCTGAATTTGAGGTAGCAAACAGGATGGAGAAATGCTGTTCAAATTTGAATACGATTCAAATAAACTGAAATCCACATTCATATAAGTGAGACAATTCAACATCAACAAACACTGAATAGATAGATATTAAGATATACAGTATTCAGACAGGCAGGATGTAGAATGATAGCTGAAAATGATATAGAACATTAGACATACAGACGATAGATAGATAGATAGATAGATAGATAGATAGATAGATAGATAGATAGATAGATAGACAGACAGACAGACAGACAGACAGACAGACAGACAGACAGACAGACAGACAGACATGAGAGAAAGACAGATAGATAGATAGATAGATAGATAGATAGATAGATAGATAGATAGATAGATAGATAGATAGATAGATAGATAGATAGATAGATAGATAGATAGATAGATAGATAGATAGATAGATAGATAGATAGATAGATAGATAGATAGATAGATAGATCAGACAAGATAGATAGATAGATAGATAGATAGATAGATAGATAGATAGATAGATAGATAGATAGATAGATAGATAGATAGATAGATAGATAGATAGATAGATAGATAGATAGATAGATAGATAGATAGATAGATAGATAGAGACAGGCAGACATGAGCGAAAGACAGATAGATAGATAGATAGATAGATAGATAGATAGATAGATAGATAGATAGATAGATAGATAGATAGATAGATAGATAGATAGATAGATAGATAGATAGATAGATAGACAGAGACAGGCAGACATGAGAGAAAGACAGATAGATAGATAGATAGATAGATAGATAGATAGATAGATAGATAGATAGATAGATAGATAGATAGATAGATAGATAGATAGATAGATAGATAGATAGATAGATAGATAGATAGATAGATAGACAGACATGACAGACAGACAGACAGACAGACAGACAGACATGACAGACAGACAGATATGACAGACAGACAGACAGATATGACAGACAGACAGACAGACACTCCTCTTAGACTAGTACACAGTACCTCACAACTGTGCGTATTACCACCTAATGGATTGTTCTGTCTCAACATTCACCTAGTACGCGCACAATCTGCACGGACACAAAAAATGGGCTTGGAACCTCATTATGACGAAAATGACATCACGCCACAGACAGTCTGCAGACCTTCACTGAACATGGACGGCCAAAGAATACTTTAGGCTTTACCTTCCATCCAATGAGTTTATTTTTTCACAAAAGGGTCTCAAATTTTTAAAATCTGAAGAAAGTTTACTACAGTATTCAAGCTTCAAAGCGGAAGTGGACTTCGAGCTGCTTTTTAATTCACCCAGACCTTAGGGGGCAGGTGCTCTCAAGTTCACAGAGAAGATGTAAATATTTAAAATCCCATCACTCTTCTCCTGGAGCAGGACATGGCCTAGGTCAGAGGTGTGTCCATGCTGAGAAATCGCCCGTCACGTGAACGGCGTGAGGTCTGAATGGGTTGCTTTTTGCTTTACCCCTCCAGATACGCTTGTATATAGAGGGAAAGTGATTAAAAGATTATTAGATTAACTGCACAAGAGTCGACCCTGTACATCAAATTAAGAGAGCTTAATGTATTTCAGCCTTCGTGTCTACACTGTGTGAAATTGGCATTTGGGTCTGCCAGCATCAAACACATGTATATTTATTATGCTGTAATGTAATAATTTATTTTGCAATAAAAGTCCAAAGTGCTAAACAGTAAGTGTTAATGACCCGTATTGTTTCCCAACAATAAATGTAGCTATCACATATTCAGATTTGGCAGGAACCTCAATAACAATTTCAGAGTAAGGGTCAATGACATTGTGTCAGGGTTCTCCTCTGACAGCTCTGTCTGTTTTATCATTGTTTAGTGTGTCTTTGTTTGTGTTGTGCTTGAACACATGGCTCTTTCTTGGTTTGTGTTTGCCGTGTGCTCCTTGTGTCTTACTTCCTTGTTTCCTGTTACCATGCCCCCTTGTTTAGTCCGCGGTTCACTAATTGTGCTCACCTGTTCCTTGTCTGAGTGTGCTCACCCTTCCCTCATGTTCTCTGCTCCTTGTTAGTCGAAGTGTGTTCACCTGTTCCTCATGTCTCTTGCTCCCTTTATAATGTGTGCTCTTTCCCTCACGTGTTGCTGGTTCGTTATACGTTGTGCCTAAATGTACTGTTATGCTGTGTGTGAGAGTACTGCCTTTTGGTCCTGTCTTGTTTCATGTGTCTCTAGTTCCTGGCCTGCAAGCAGAGCTTCCCTGGCAACTAACTCTCTTGGTCTAGCTGCAGTTTGGTGTGTTTCCGGAGATACCTGATTGCATTGCCCTAGGATTCCTGCCTGGCCATCGCTGGTATCCTCTGGTCTCGCTGTGCTTTGACATACTGCTCTCCATTCTACAACCTTCTGGAGCTAATTATAGGGGCTGCTCTTTCTGCCTGTGATTGTGTTGCTGATCTGCCTACTGTTTGGACTGTTCACCTCCTGACCATTCCTTGTCTTTGTCAGCTGTCTTGTTAATAAACCCCTGATCACTCATTTCTGCATTTGAGTCCTCTCTCAGAGAATTGTGACACATTGTCTCCTAATTTTGTCTGGATCTATTATTTTATAAAAAAACATTACAAATGCAATCCATCCAAAGTGTTGAATAGGTGATGAATATGTTTTTTTATTGATGTTCATGTTGTTGTTTTTTTTAGACTTTTATATATTTATACATGTTTATTTTACTTGATGGTTTGATGGATACATCAAAACATACGACACCACAAAAGTTTTGCTTAAAAATAGTATAAAAAATAAAAAGTACATTTCTAAGAATGGGAAATCTTTAAAGAGTTTTCCTTTTATCTTATTCTGGACACTTTATTTTTTTTATTGACCCATCAACCACTGAAAAACTCATTCTGCACATTGGCATGGCGTGTTGGCCCTGAACATAGCCAAACATCTTGTCATTAAAATGAAATAGCCATCCAGGGGCCCTTGAAGTTGACCCTTAGTTGCACCATTGAGCATGCCGTCTGAGGTGTTAGCGGATAAAGTGCAGTCTCTGCAAAGGGTGTGTGATAAGATGAGAAGCTTTGGCAAAGCTCAAGAGAGCTGAAGAGGTCAGGCTTTATTCTGACATGCACTATATCAAACCACTGACCGTTGAGGCCAAAGAGAGCTGCCGAATGCAGTGTGTACAGACGAGATAAATGTTTTATAGAATGACTACATTGCGTTCTGTTTACTTTTAATCTGTTTCCTCTTATTTTTCCTCAGCGCCAGTGTACAGAAAGAGCAGTCGCACAGACGTGGTAATTAATAAAGCAAAAAACGGGGAGCGTTATATGTGCCTATAACGAATGACGCAATCGATGGCCGCGGGCTCTGCTGATACACGTGGAGAAACTGGAATCCTGGAGCTAATTGTTTTCGAATCAGCAACGTGAGGGAATGCAGAAGGGAAGCTAATGGCTTCTGCTTATGCAGCAACTGCCACAGACTGCATTATTCAGTCCGGCCTTCTGGCTACTCATCCTTGAAATTTAACCAGAGGCGGCATGGGGAAGGAAGGAGAGAACAGGGATGGTGGACAGACCAAAGGAGCTAAGAGACGGGCCCGAGTGTCCGCTTTGCATTAGCCTCAAATAGCACTTGCGCTCAGCCACTCTGATTAATGGGACGTGGAGGGAGGGGTGTGTTTGTATGGAGGGAAATTCATACAGAGCAGTCGATCGCAAAAATAAATACTTCACTCCGGCAGAGTAATGGGAAGGTGTGGATTACTGTGCAAGGATGGAGAGTCTCAGGAAGTTCTTTTCAACAAGTTTTATCTGCTGTAGCAGGGATACAGAAACGCTAATTAAATAGGGCTTAAAGGGTAGCGCCACTGACTTCATCATATCTGGGACATTTGTATTGTGATCTTTAAATGAGACGCTAAAGGAAATGTCAACAGCTTTCTTGCGAGTTTTCAACTCGGGTTTGTTGGCTCGGGTTTTAATCTTTCAAGTAAAGTGTGGGTTACTTTCAATTATCTTCTTATTCATTTTTAATTGTGTTTATTGCTGCTAAAGGTCAGGCTGCCTGTTTGTGTGCATTTCCCAACAGAAAGAAAAGGAAGTCTTGCTGGTAAATCAGTGGATCTCTTTAAAAATGCACAGGATCCACCGCAGGAAGCCATGACCTGCCACTGCTAACCTATCAAACAGCAAATATCAGGTAACGCAGCCAATCAAATTGCTGCTCTCTCCCACATGCATGCTGGGCGGATGTGTGACAGGATATAATGGACCTGAAGCAGCTCGTCATCTCAGCGGCAAAGTGGAGAAATAAATGCGAGCAGACATTCACATGAATGTAAAATAACAAGCTGTGAGAAAAATATCAATGTGAATGTAGATTTTAGCTCTTTCTAAAAAATGATTTAGTAATTTACAGTGCTCCCAAAAGTATTTGGGATAGAAAATACACTTTGCATTAAATAACCAAAAATGGAATTTACTTGCATTGGAAATACAGCATTTCAGAAAAAGGTGTTTGTTAGCTTTAAATGCTAAAACAATAGTAACAGTCATTAACTTCCATTAAGAGCTGATACTTCTCCCCTTAAAATGAATCCTAGGAACATTTGACCTCTTTTCTTCAGTTTAACTTTATTAAATGTATGCATATTCTTGTGTATATCAAATTCTTACATTAAATAAATAAATTCAATTATAATAAGACACTATAGAGCTGTTACCAACAAAAATGTAATCAGTTTCAACAAAATCCAAAATCCACTGCAAAAGTGGCACAAAAGCAGAAATATTGTTTGTATGTAGACAGACTCTTATGCAGCTCAGAGTTTGAATGAATGCGTTTATAGTACAATTATAGTTGCATAAATAATACTGTGATTTTAATGTTTTAAAAATATTTGTTTTAATAAATAAATATGAAATTATTAGAAAATGAAAGTGCCTTCATTTGCTATCGGAATTTTCGTACATACTAGTTTCCAAGTTTAAAAAAAAAATGGACATGAATGCCCTCTCAAGTTAAAATTTGAATGGGATGAGCTCGTAATCATGACTCCAGAAGTATGAAGGATGGGAATTTCCGATGAGTGAAGGCAGCACAAGCCGATGTCTTAATGAGTCACTGAGTCATTCATTCATTCAACTGATTCATTCAGGAACAAAGCAAGAGACTGCCTTTAGGAGTGAAATGTTGAATCATTCATTAGACCAATTAGTTCAAAACGGCTGATTCATTCAATAACAAAACACAACTGTTTGTTCCTAGAAGACACTAATGTTTCTACTGAGGCTTTGTTTGGAACTATTTTTGTAATATATATCATTATAATTACTAATGAAATTGATCATGGTTTAAGTGTTAAGGTACTTTTTGGGGTCCATGTATATTACTAGAAAAAGTACAAATTGTCTACGACATGAAGTTTAAAAGTTGCCTGTTTCCCAAAGATTATCAGGAAAACATATCCGTACAAAAACACAGCATTGACTTCATGTTGAAAGGACTATCTCGTCTTTTTGTGCCATTTAAGAGATAGTGATATAAATGCAATAAACTGCTCTGACAACTGCATGAAAAACCGTGTCTGGAGCCACTCAGTGGATATCAGGCATGTGATCTTATGATTTATTTAATCTAAAGAGGCTTTCAGCAAGTCCTACTTTCAGCTTCAACAGAGACAAAAAGACGAAAACATACATTTCTTCACAGCGGTTCTTTCTGTTAGTTTGTTTTCCCCCAGACACACCCATGGGGCTATTATCTGGGATCTCTGGGATCAATAACATTGTGTAATAATTTATCCTAGAGACCTGGTCAATGCGATAGCAGATTGTGTCAACAGAAATCCATGAAAAAGTGAGATATTAAATATTTTAATTATTCTAAAACAATGACCAATCAATATATCTATAAGTCCAGGTTTATCCTCAAGCATTCCCTGACTGCTATTTACAGTACATAAACGTCAATGTTACAATGTTCATAATGTTGATAGTCAAGGTCAGGATAGTCAATTAGTCATCCAGTATAGTGAGATTAGCTATTTTACCTACATATATACAATTTTGCTGTTTTTTGCAACTTTTTATTAACAGAGACTGTACACAGAGAGAAAAGAGGACCTACAATTCCCACATGAGCACCAAATGTGCTAACTGCTAGTCCACAGCTCTGGCACAACACTGTGTTTACGTGTGAATTTGATGTTGAAGGCCTGCCTGTCAGCTTTACAATTGCGCAATTTTACAATTATTAAAATCCAAAACATTCTGAGACAATGAAGTTTAAAGTATCCTAGCTATATACTATTACATCCTTTCGGGACAGTTAAAACTCTCATCCAGAGCTGAATGCAAAGTGTGCACCCACCTACCTGTCAAGAGCGCTTTAGTGTGCACTGAAATAGACAAAATTGTCTAGCAAGGTATAGCATGGAAAAGCTTTTCCGTTTCCTGCCCTAAAATGTATACTTCTCTTCTCATCATATGGTCTCTCTAATGTGACTATTTTAAGTCTATAGTGGTTTGAGTGCTTAGATTTGGGACCAGAGAGGACACACTATTTCAGGGGGGCTGCAGTGAACTGAGAGAAACCTCATCTCTGGAACATCCCGTCCCACTTTCTACCAGCCGTCGGGTCAGGGATGCGCATTTGTGCATGCATGTGCATGCTTACGTATGTGCGTGTGGTTTGGGATGATACAGCAGCCAGTTCTGTAATGAGCCGCTTTTCTTTTGTCTCCCAGGCCATTTTCTGGAACTAGATTCACTTGCTTCATCCTGCTAAAAGGTTTTGATTAAAATTTAAAACAGGACTGCACCATCCTTGCATCTCCCTGTTTATATATAAACTGCATTTAAGAGGCTGCTTGTGTAGTCTTTCTGGAACTCTCAATCCACATATCTATCATGAAGATAAAAACAGGGAACTTCTGTGTGTACATCTGGCAGTAGACTATATGTGTGACTCAGGGGAGTGCATTTTTTTAACATAAAAAAATAAACCAGCCCATAACACCGTCCACACCACATGCACTTCTCATGGAGCCCGTGGCATGATGGAACATGCTTGTGCCACACAACAAATCTCCGAAAATACAATATGATAATGCGTAATATCTGTGGGAACACTTATCTTATCTAAAGTCTCGGCACACACTATATTATCTTCCTGAACCACCATGGTACATTTGCTGTAATTTTCTGTTTAACAAAGTGTAGCAACATATTAGCGCTAATAAGGCAAACAGATAAGGAAGTAGTTGGTGAATCGCTGCTGCACAGAGAAATTACAAAACTGTAGCTTACAATTTTTGCTAATCATTTCTTGTTTGAATGTTGTTTTCATTGTTTTGAATGTCTTAATTAAGAAATAACAAATCAAAAGATTAAAATTACATGAAAAAAGAAAACAAATGAGATGGGACAAACAGAAACTTCAGCTTACGATACAAACCTTTACAATTCAGTGTTGTTATTGGTAATTCAATCTAGAACTATTAGTTTTTGTTAATTGAAATAAATCTAAAATAAAATATTTTATTTCAAAATAAATACTAGTATATAAATAATACTAAAATAGCACAGTTGCAACCAAAAGTCAAATTTATGCATTTGGCAAATGCTTTATAGTGCATTCAAGGTACACATTTTATCAGTTCTTTCATTCCCTGGAACTCGAACTAAAACTGTGATTCAAGCCTGTGATGGTATTATGTTGTTAAAGACTTCATGAATTGAGTAAACAGCTTTAATTGAAACCAAACCCAGATAACGACTCGTTGTGGAATGTGCAAAGACGGCAGAAGATCAACGCCTACTTCATCAATGCAACTTTGTCCCCGCCCACTGGCGTGTTAGTGAGATGACGAGGAGAGAAGAGCGATACTGGATCACTGAACTAAAAATAAAATGGCATTCCAAAGGATCCTAATGCTATATTTAATAATTATATTTAATAATGCTATGTTTATATATTTTCAATACTGTAAATGTCTCAGGCCAGTTTCACACTGCACGCGTTAGTAAGCAGCGCATATTTTTTTCAGCGGCCATGTTAACAGATTAGAGCATTCACACCGCACACGTGAGCAGAGCAGAAGCGGTAGTGCCACGATCGTTTCGGCTGCGAGTCTATTTTTGCCGCACTGCTCACACTGAATTAAAGCCACAGTGGATTGTTCTTGATCAAAATTGACCTGATTAACATGAAAAATAACAAATTTCACCATGAAATAATGTAGTGAAGTGTTCCGTGTGTTTCACAATCACCATATGACATCCAACGCTGTGAAAAAATAAATAAAATCACAAAAACACATCACTGCCAGAAGTTTTTGCCCAAACTTCAAAGGCTTGAAATGATTCAAACTAGAGGCATATCTTAACTTTAAGGTTACTTTTATCATGTAAACTACCTACTATATACAGCATGTTATATGCATATGTGTTTGGGACAGAGGGGAACACGGTTGCCTTTGCAGCAGATATATGCTGCCCATCATAAATCAAAGCATTAGACAGACAGGGGTCGGAGGAGAACACCGGAAAAGGTGACAGAATGGACGATATTCGTCTGTATTTGTAATACATGCGCCACTGTTCAGCTCCATACGCGCAGCTGCTGCGCTGTGAAACCGACGATAGTTGAGCATTCAAAATCGAGCTGCAATGATGAGATCCCTGCATTCAAGCGCTGAACATGTCTGTGATCAGATACAATGCTCAACACTGCAACCTTTCATGCCACAATCTAAATGTAGTGCTATAATCAACACATTTCTAAACATTTCATGATTAGATAATCTTGAGAGCTCTAATAGTAAAAATGTGCTAAAAGTTTTTAAGAGAGTTCCACATGTAATACTTATTTTATATGCAAAGATGTTAGCCAATCACAGCAGTGGGCGTTTACAATAAAGTCTCACAGCAGTCACACCCCTTCAAACTAAAATCAGGATAGGAAAAATGCCTATTATTTCTAAATTATTCACGTAAATTATTATAAGTGCACCCCAGGAAACATTATAAAACAATGCAACAATGCAGTTCATGACCCTTTAAAATCAACATGGTGTTTGCAACCCATTTACTTCCGTAATATGATTTCAGAGTGAAACAGGATATTGTTTCAGAACCATTTTTTTTTAATGCGCAATTATGAAGACGTTCACAATAAAATCAGAGGCATGTAATGAGGTAAACGGAGTCCATTTTGATTTCATGTTGACCACAAGAGGGTCGCCTCTTCTGACTCTTCCCATCAGATCTCATCTTCATCAACTATGTCAACACTACAAGAGTGACAGCTGCTGTGAACACAATCACGGCTGCTCAAACCGCATGGACTGACACAGCTGTGTAATCATGCTGTTGGTGTACTAGAACTGGCACATTTGATCTAAAACCGTTGAAACCTAATTTTAGGCACTGTAATATGAGACACTTGTGTGTTCTCTCTAGTCACACTGCTTTCCTGAGCACTTTTCCTGTGGGACAGCAGTGGAATAGTGATACCTTCAACAGCATTAAGCTCTGCTCCAGCAATTCATCCAAATTCTTTTTGACAGTTGGTGTTTTCTTGGCATAGTGCTTTTTTGTTTTCTCGAGACTTAAGTGTAAATAAGCGGCAGATGATTGGGAGAGTCACATGCCTTCTGGTATGGTCACATTTTCTCATTCCCCGCCATTGATGGAATTTTCTAGCTTTCCGTGTTTTCACTGTTATACGGTAGAGAGCGCTTTTACACATCCCCTGAAAGAGTACATAATATCCGGATCAAAACACAGGGAAAAGAGCAGAAACAAGTGATAGCATATGTAATCATATGCATATGTGAAATAATGTGATCATCAAACATATACAAAATCAAAACTGCCTCATGTTACGGAGTAAAATCTCAACCCAGGATAAGTTATAGGACTGTGCAAGCTTTGGGGCGCGTTGATGGACTCGATCTACTCCATATATGTTTTGGTCATCGTTCTGAGTACAATCCGGACACAGTCTTTGACAAAAACTGAATTTTTGATTAAGTGTACCCACATTCAAGTGCTGATAAATATATATATATATATATATATATATATATATATATATATATATATATATATATATATATATATATATATATATATATATATATATATATATATATATATATATATATATATATATATATATATATATATATATATATATAAAGAATCAATGAAGATTTAATAGATTAATAGATAAAATAGATTTTTTGCTCAGTTTTTTCTTTTGATATATGTAACTTATTACATTTTCAAATAACAAAATATTCTGGGGGCTATAAAATCAAAAATGATGGCGCTGCATGGCAACTTAAAGGAACACGCCAACTTTTGGGGATTTTAGCTTATTTACCGTATCCCCCAGAGTTAGATAAGTCCATACATACCATTTTTATCTCCGTGCGTGCCATAACTCTGTCTGAGCACCCACCGCTAGCCTAGCTTAGCACAAAGACTGGAAGTAAACGGCTCCATCTAGCCTACTGCTCAATAAGTGACAAAATAATGCCAACATTTTCCTATTTACATGTTGTGGTATGTATAGTTACATTGTGTACTAAGACCGACGGAAAATGAAAAATTCCGATTTTCTAGACCGACATGGCTAGGAACTAACTCTCATTCCTGCGTGATAATCAAGGAACTGCAGCCGTACTATGGATGCAGCAGGCACAGTGATATTACGCAGCGCCTGCTTTTGGCACGCACAGAGATAAAAATGATATGTATGGACTTATCTAACTTTTGGGGATACAGTAAATAAGCTAAAGTCCCAAAAAGTCAGCCTGTTCCTTTAAAAAATAATAATAATAAATACTCTGGCGTGGAAAGAGTTAAAAAAATCTTATTTGTGATTCTAACCTGCTAATTTCTCCAAGAGCAAAATGTACACTCCATTACACCATTGAAACAGAAAATATCATGGCAGGATGCAAGCTTACTTTGCAGAATCTTCTTTTTGCTTGATAAATGTTTATGACTTTTGAATTTACCTGATAGCCAGACAACAGAAACTTTCTGAACACTCAAAAATAAATCAAGCAAAAACTGCTTACGTAAATGCATGACAATTCAATGAAACACTGTTTTACCCCAGCCCAGACACACTTCACAGAGTCAAGACGGGCCCAAGTGTTCTGCCCTCTCAAATATGATTTCATATGCACTGTGGTAAATGTGTCATTCCAGGCAAAACATTTGCCTGTGACAGTTAAGGATGATAACATTTCACATGCTGTCGACTGAAGTGCAAATGTGCAGCATATAAAGATCTAAACGTATATATCATTAGCCTGAGTGACACAGCAGAGAGGTGGGCTAAATTGTCCATTAAATAGTCTCCAAACATCTAAATGGACCATTAAGACAGCCGTAAACTACACGCAACAATATATAATGACATTGCATCTTTTGTCAAAAATGAGATATCGTGTAATGTTTCTTTTTCTCCATGTACCATTCACTGAACACTGTTTATTTGAAACTTTCTTGGCCCATAAAGCATCAATGCAATACATGCATAGAATATTAAAGTAAAAAAGCAGTAGTTTGCATAGCTGAGAACTTCATTCACTGTTTATGGCCAAAGATAAGCAGAATAAATCTGCTCAGACTCTAACAACCAGACAAAGAAAAGAATGGCAATGAAATTAAAGAGAAAATAGTGCCATTGAAGGTCTTACAGTGTGAATTCCGTCTGGTAATAACCCATTACAGCATTTCCTGATTCCCTCGGGGGGGTAAAAGGCGGAAAGCATGCAGGTATTAGCCTCGGATGCTATGCCGTGAAAATCCAGCATGATAATTGTGAACGCGTGTGTTTAACATTCAGATACAGCATGAAGGCTGAGAGGTGGGCGGTGTGTGTGTGTGTGTGTGTGTGTGTGTGTTCAGGGTGTGGAGTGGACTCTTCCATTATAATACAATTTTGCCTTTTCTCACTCTCACTCTTCCTCTGAATAGGAGTGTATGTTACAGATATTAGTGAGCTGTGTCAGACATTTAACTGGCTTTTATTGATCCTCGGTTTCGATCCAGCAAAAGCACTTTTTTAATGGATTGTAATGGATCTGCACTTTGAAGTCCATCCCTTCACTAAATCTCAGCTTGTTTTCCTCAAGTTCTCTGAGATGTTTTTTGCATGAGATTTTAAAGAGTTTTTTTTTTTTTTTTTGATTGCAATCAAGCCGTTTGCCTTGCCTGTTTTCCCAAGAGTCCATTCCTTCAATCTCCTCTCTACAGTGAGTCTAATGGGTAGTCATGGAAGGAAAAGAATGATCTAGAATTAGTCTGTTGAGTGTGTGGGCTGAAAGTCATTAGTAATTGCCAGTATACCGTGGTCATCACTGCTGTGTCGCTCTGCATCTGAGAAAAGATCTATGTATATTTAGCAGACAAAATCTGCCTTGGCAGTTCTCTGGGTGTGCACTTTCTAGCTTTTTAGCATTTGTATTTATTCTATATATGTACGTACAGTATCAAAGTATGGACAGTTTCTAAAGCATAAACCAATCTGCAGTAGTAAGCACAACATCAGAGACATACAAATCATCTGGGTTACACTTTTTGGGACTTTAGCTTATTTACCATATCCCCCAGAATTAGATTAGTCCATACATACCATTTTTTATCACTTTAGACATTCTAACCAATTTACTTACATTTTTAATATTTTTTTTAACTAATTTGTGTAACTTTGTCTACTAACTCTCATTACAATATTAGTAGACTGTCTGGTAAACACTTTATTTTGATGCTCCTCCAACAGATTCTTCTGACTTTAAGTAACTTTGCAAGTACATCAACTTATTCTACTAACCTGAACCCTAACAGCTAACCCGAACCTAACAGTCTTCTCACAGTCTAGTCTTCTAATAATCTAATGAGAGTTAGTTGACCTGTAGTAGACCAGTGAAGTAAAGTTGACCATTGAAATAAAGTGTTACTATCATCTGTGTTCTTTCTAGAAACTGGTTGGAATTGCCAGTGTCATGCAAGATCCTGTCCCCTTCTTAAATAAGTGCTTTCGCACCAGAGGAACCTTTTCATAGTTCCTAGGACTATTGTTGTAAGTACCTGGATTTTGGCATGTTTGCACAGTAGGAACTATTTTCGTTCTAGGAACTTCTTTTTGGGAACTAATTTAGCTCCTACTAAAGTAGGGTCTAACCCAGCACAATAGGAACTACCGGTGGCATAAGTGTACACTGATTGATTGATTGACCGAACGGACGCGATTCCGTTGGTGTGAATGCAACCAGGAAAATGGCCCTAGGGGAACTTTTAGTTCTTGGGGAACCACCCTGGTGGCTAGTTCCTATAGCTAAGTTCCTAGAACTACCCGGTGCGAAAGCCCCTAATGTCTGATGGAAAAATATACCGCATTATGGTTTTGGGCTATTTTTAACCAGTTGGCACTGTTAGGTTGCTAACCAAAGATTTTTGTTGAAAAACAAAAGAAAAGTAATTGTTTTTACGACCTACGAGTGAAACAATGCAGATACTGATTTGTCAGAATTTAATAAATTAACTACATTAGGCATTAAATAAATAATGAATTATTATATTTAACTTGAACTGCTGTTAGAAACCCTTCTACTTGCACACATACTGTACATAGAAGCAGTGCATATGTTGATTTTGTATTTCACAGTATTTTAATTTAGTTAAATGTACTGTACATATCCATGAACGCTAATGAGATCACATTACACGTTGCATTTTCAACAGCTCCAAAGTCTGATGTGCTTTTATTATTTTAAAATGTTCATACTGCAAGATTATTTTCTGTCAAAATCAATGCTTAAAATGTTCGTTTTTAGAAACATCCTCAAACTCACTGTAGGATGTGAAACTAAATTTGGTGAAGCTTTTGACCTTCAAACTCCAATCTTGCATCAGATGGTGGCCCTGGCACTGTGCGGAGCTGGCATTCAGAGGTGAATGATGACACCAGTACCCGCAGCGTGAATGAGGCCAATGCATTCCAATGACCACAGGTTGCTGTTTCCCCAGCAGACATGAGTCAACACATTGTCATATGCCCAAACCCATCTGGGGCCCTTTTCACAAACACGTCCAGCACTGTAACAGGCTCAGGCTCAAAGATCTACTGACACAGTAGCCCAGTAGCCACAGGGTGTGAAAATGGATCTGTTTGCTGCAAGACAACGAGGCGTATAATTGTTGCAAAATCATCTCCGCTATCTGGAGCAGCACACCAATATGTACGAAAAAAAGATTTGACTTCCTGTGCATGATGGCAAGATAAAATTTTCTCTTGTGCAACACTGTTTGCTTCCTACAGACATTTTGAACAGACAAGTTGTTATAAAAAAATGGAAGTTGCAATAGTCTTTTCTTCCCTATTTTGACGTATAAAATGGCTTCTCGAACAAGAACAAAATGTTGGGCGGGACTTGATTTTGTCCATCGGAAATTGATTGTATGGTTAGGGTTTGCTATTGGTTGATCTTAGGTGATTGACAGGTTGTCCTGCCCTCACGCCTGTAAACACGTCATCAGAGAAGAGAAAAGATGCAAGAGGGAAGGGAAGTTATTTTGATTAAAGATTACGAGAACACCTAAATGGAAATGTTTGAGGCATTAAAGAGTAAGAAGTATAAATATGGATACATTTTAGTCAAATGTTAAGGCTGCATCACATGTATAATTAGCGGAGAAGGCAGTCCCAGAATTGTGAAAATAACAGCCATTGTGAAATCAAAAAATAATTCAATGATAGCAGATGAGGTGAGAGAATATTTGATTTGAACTTATATCTCATTCAGAACCAAAAAGTATTCAAAAAATTATTTAGCGCAATAAAAATGAGTAGCATATTGCAAAATAGTTGTGTTATATGCATATACTGTGCTGTTAGCTTAGCAACATGCTAACATCAAATTCTACTGAAATCAACGAAGAATGAAATCTTTCGCACAAAGCTAATGTAGTGTTCCAAATCATTCACAATAAGTTAGGATGCTGTCTATGATGACTAGGAAGCTCACTGGGTTTTGGAACAGAGCTAAAGTGATTGATTGGTAATGAAAACATTTCTCTGTTTCTTTTTTAAGAAGAGGCACTAATAAAGCACTGAAAGTATGCTCAGAGGATACTTACAGAGCCTCTAATTTGCACAGCAGTGTGAAATTAATTGTATCTTGCTGGTGCACTGGAGACTGGAGTCTTAATGTAGTTGCTTTAAAACAAAACACTTTCTTTCTATCTCTATTTGTCTCTCTCTCTCTCTTTTTGATTCACAGCATGGAGACAGTGAGCTGTGACTTGTACATGTTCCTCCTTGTGCTGTCTACAATGTTACATCAGCAGCTTAGTCATTTGAATATATCCTCTGCATGATTCAGAAAGAGAAATAATATATATATATATATATATATATATATATATATATATATATATATATTTACAAAGATACATATTTTTGGGGACATTCCATAGACATAATGATTTTTATACTGTACAAACTGCATATAAAACTGAACCTTGCAATAAACCTAAACCAACCCATCACAGGAAACAATCCCACTTAGTATGATATATAATATAAATATCATTTTTATTATTTATTTATTATGTATATAGTATATAGGATTTGTTGCATCCTATACCATTTTTTTAATAAATGCCCATTAAATAAATAATACAAAAATGCAATACAAGTACTCAAATAAATGCACACATGAAAAACTGTAACTGACGTGCCTACAAGTGCTGTGCCCAGAAATTGATAACAAATCACATGACAGTAAACACATTTCATTTTGTGTAATTAAAGCACATTTATTTTGGAAAGGAAATAATCACAGGATCCCTTCATCATGGTATTTCCTTGTTCAAAGCCCTTTTTCCACCAGTAAATAATTCATACCCCAGCTCTTCAAAGTGGTGCAGAAAATGTGACCTAAATAAAAAAAAAAATCTCAAAGCCAGAAAAAAAATTAAATACTAGAACAAGGCTGAAAAAGACCGGATCTTTCATCCATGTCTACTGCACTTACATTTTAATAATACATTATCTAAACACAGTCAGACAATCATCAGTGGCCTCAAGAAAAAGGCTAGAAAACCGTTGCCTTCATATGAAATGCCTTTTGATTTGACACGAATGTCGTTCATGTGGTACATCCTTCTGTTGTTTTACAGAGCACAGGCGGCCATGTAATCATCACAATAACCAGTCATGTATATAATACTCATTTGTGTGATTGCAATGTCGTAGTTTAGGGTAAATGCTGTCGTATTGAGAACAGAGAGCAGGGCGGCACAGCGGGGAGGCTGCTAATGTGGCTAATGAGTGTAAACTGGACACACTGCTCTCAGACTGAGTGCAAACTCACAGAGAGATCTCACTGCTGGGAGCGCCTGCAGATACAGTGCAGCTCACATATGTACAGTCCACAAGCACTTTCTCATTCCTGTCTACGTATTCTGATATTTTGTACCACTGCCACAGTGAAACCTTCAAATGAATGCATTAGCAACCCATGTTACTTACATAATTGCATAGTTTTCGAATTCAACGGGCAGTGTTGTAGTCAAGACCAGCTCATTCCAGTCTGAGTGAAACCAGGGGCCAGGTGCACCAGGCTAAATAAATAATGTTAATTAGCCTACATATAAAAATACTTATGTTATTCGTGATTAAGTAGTATCGTATTTAATGAAAAAAATTTTTACCGTTAGTTACACGAGGCAAAAAAAAGTTAGAATGCATGATAAACTGAAATTCACAGCATTTCAACACAACTTCTGCTCAGGTTTTTCAAGGAACAAACGTAATTTTAACATGTTTTGCACCTACACATTACTTTATGGAGAGCTTATGACCTGCTAGCTACACTCTTCCTTAAGACCAAATGGTGCAATCGAATAAAGTACAGAGTTAGTTACAAACTAGCTAGTAGTTACTAAGCCTCTAGTGTTGACTTTACATTCCAATTTAAGAAAAAACGTACGAACAGGTGGTTCAAACCTATCCTGAAGAGGGTCAAGTCCGAGTCCATGACAGGACCAAAATATGGTCTTGGACTTAGACTTATTTTCATTGTCCTGGTTATCGTCCATAGTCAATTTATGTAAGTGAGGATAGCAAAATAAACTATGACATATTATACCCAAAAATTCTTCATACAGTGGACTACCAATAAAATGTATAAAAATTTGGGACCAATTCACTTTGACACTTTGACCTGACCATGTTTTGCTTAAGTGTTTTGTCTTTAATTGCTAATGCGACATTTTAAACCACAGACTGAACAACATGCAGCATTGTCATTGGTTGACCTAAATTGGTATTGTCAAATTGTGTACTTAAATTTAACAGCTGACAGCTGATTGGTTGATTGTAATCCATTACATACCTTTCTATCAAAGTTATCTGATATTATCAAGATTAATTTGTTCTGACAAAGTTTAACTCTGTTCTTGATATATTTTATTACCATTTTCTAAACTATATCGAATAAACTGTGATAACGTGAGAAAATGTTGAAGGTGTCTGACTGTATATAGTATTTCTTAATATTTTTTATTTTAATAGTTTCAGTTTTCATTTTAATTTTAGTTTAAGTAATTTTGTTTTGTGCTTTTGTCATTCTTATTTTTATATCTATTTAGCTTTATTTTTTTATTTCAGTTTTAGTGATTTTAATAATTTATGTCAGTTAGTTATAAAGGCAACATTTCTCCTTTTCAAAATTTTTCATAGAATATTTATATATATTTTTGTATATATATTTCAATTAACAAAAACTATTTTTAACAGTTTTACATTTTAGTTAACAATAACAACACTGCCAAGACCATATTTTCAAGGTCTTCCTGGTTTTTGAGTCCGAAATCATAGACATTGGCTGTATCTGAAATCGTATACTCTCTTGAGTAGGGTTTTTAAAAGAAAAAAAAAACTACTTCACGACCGCTAAAAAAGTATATGTTCTATATAGTATGAATGTGTGTAGTATGAATGTAATCTGGATGTACTACATTCGCCATGTTGTCATTATTACATAACCTACCAGCGTAAGTTGCGTTGCTTCACTTCCATTCATAAATTGTCTCCTGTGGCCTCATGGGATAGTAAAGTGTCCATCGTATGCACACTTCAGAATCTTGCTGGGAGAAGTAGGTCATCCGGGTACTTTTTGCCTTCTGTGAATTCGAACATACACTCTAAAAAATGCTGGGTTGTTTTGAACCAATGTTGGGTCAAATATGGACTAACCCAGCAGTTGGGTTGTTTTAACCCAGCGATTGGGTTAAATATTTGCTTAAGACAACCCAATTGCTGGGTTAAAACAACCCAATTGCTGGGTTAAAACAACCCAAACGCTGGGTTAAAACAACCCAATTGGGTTATTTTTTACCCAGAATTTTTTAGAGTGTACCTCTTTTGTCAAATACTGTTTTTTGCCTACTATATATAGCAGGGAAATATGCGATTTCGAATGCAGCCAAGTCTCGAGAGTATGTGGACTCTGTCTTGACTTGGTTTCTGTCTTGATTAGGACTTGATCCTCTTCTAGTCTCATTCTTGATCCTGACTCAAATGAACCAGTCTTGACTACAACACTGGTAACTAGATGTTTAATGAACAACAAATACAGGGCAGCACCTTTGGGACTAGGACATTATACAGTCCACATTCAAACCTGATTCAAACCAAATTCAAATTCCAATTTCAGCACCACAGTGCAATGTGCCTGGAACACGTACACTAAACGCTAGTCCACAACGCTTCCTACTCAGAACTGAGACAAAAATATATTCTGTACCTTCCATTGACCTCTTCCACAAAAACATGTATTCAGTCCTGTTTTCACTAGTGAGCGACAAATTACTAGTTATGCAACAGCAAGCTATGTTAACAACAGTCTTTAAGCCATTAGACAAAACATAAATAACGTAGAAAATAAGCAAAGGCGTTCGTGAGAACAGTACAGGCTCTGAGGAAAATCTTGTTGTGTTTGTGAGCGGGAGATGTGCGTAGTGTAAAAGCGTACACTAATTGGCTTTTTTCAGAGTATCTCTTCTGTCCCTGTGGTCTGAATCAAATAGCCTGAGAGAAGCAGTAGAATCATACTTAGACTAAAGGTGTGGTCACATTTCTGTGAAATTTACCAGGGCAAAAAAGCTGTAGGGTAGGGATGTATGAAGCACAGCTCACAAAGAAGTCACTTTCAAACCAAGCAGCTTTCTGTTGGTCAATGCGGCGAATCCGTGTGACCAACTTGAACCTGTCGACCAACTGTAAAAGTGCGAGCCTGATCTCACGAAAATGCGTATCAATAGTACGAGTGTGCAATCTCGTAGAATGTATACGCCAAAACTCATTTTGGCGTGCATATGGTACGCTGCTTTTGGCGTATATGATACGCACTTTATGGCGACATATGTACGAACCCCACACCCCCACCTCACCCTACCTAAAAGCGTGTCATATACACGCCAGAAAGTGCGTATCATATGCACGCCAAAAACGCGTACCATATGCACGCCAAAATGAGTTTTGGCGTATACATTCTACGAGATTGCACACTCGTACTATTTATATGCATTGTCATGAGATCGTGTTGAAAGTGCATAACAAAGAGGAAGTGACATCATTTGAGTTTGAGGAGCCAAGAGTTGGCAAGTTTTACTCTCATTTAATATTCATAACTGGCTGTTATTCCATGCTTGACAAGATTCATCAAGCACAACATATCCACTTGTGCAATAAAAATAAAGCTGAAACTTGACCCATGTTGATTAGTAACACATGACCGTTTTAGGTGTAGATTTGGTTGCTCAATCCTTCATTTAGGTCACGCTCATCAAATGGCTCCCAGCACCCCCTGCAAACAGCCCAACCTGTGATTTTTTTTTATTATTCAACTTGGAGCCCATGAAAAATGGATAGTGAACAAGAAAGGGTTTGACGTAAGCTGAACAGCACACAGGACCAGCACATATTTTATTTAGGAGTTTACTATGGCACTCAGAGGAATTGCAGCAAAACTAGCTTTACTTTTCCAAAAGAATAAAACAGTGATGGTGCAAGAGAAAGGAAGCGAGAGAAGACAGGAACCATCTCTTGTTCTGAGCTTATCAGTGGAGTGAGAACAGAACAACTGATGCTGTACAGTGTTCACAATATGTGAACCGTGCTGGCAAAATTAGTCAGAATGCGCACTGGATAATTTCAAGCTACAGGCAAAACAAGTGAAAAAAATCGATTTTGAGGTTTTCACAAAAATTAGTTCATTAAGCCCTCAGCAAGCGAGCCCAATGCTCCAAATATCAATTAAACATCTAAAGTACCTTTCTCACTCGCGCTGAATGACAGATCCGTAAGACAGCGCATGAACCCGATATACACACACACAGAATAACAGTATTTCAAAATCTTGGCGAGTATTCACGCAAACATTATCTGCTATGTTTTATGTTAAACGTTTGGTTATCTGTTGGAGAAAAAAAAGTGTTACATTTATTTTAGATCCATGCGGTACTGTACGCCTTAATATATAGGCTGTCTGTTTCATTAATGTTAATCAAACAATTCACCCTTCGCCGCAAGTTTGATTGATAGGCGATCTGACTAATCACATCGCCAATGTGATCGCCTGTTTTGTCCGACAAAGCAGTCAGGAGAGTTAGATTAACGTTGGTGGACTTGATCTTGAAAAACGGTGTGCACTGACGTCTTTTTGTGGTTGAAACAACATTTCTGTTATTGTTCATTCACGTTTATTTGATGCTTATCAATAAACTAGAAGGAAGAGATGATCGGTTCACGAGCAGCTTTAACTGAGGCGCTACAGCGATCACAACACATTAAAGAGCCACAAACGGTATCTATTGTTCACAAAAACAATGACAATTTGAAAGTGAGACTTTGTTTCATTTCAAAAGTAACTTTGAAAGTAACTCTGTCCTGTTTATTGGCGTGCTGTCAGTGTCCTCTTTGCTCTGCGATGTATTTTCTCTACGTGAGAACCACATGTGTATGGTGTGAGAACGCCATGGCTTGTCGGACATAGCAACAGTAACTAAAGGGGGCGGGTCTTTGCGAACGGTCAATTGTGGTATCATGGAAAAAGGTGAATATATATTTTTCCTATAGATATTTGGTGTTGACTTGGTGTATCAAATTTGGTGTTATTACCAGGGATTTTAAGGTATGGTTGCTAGGTGATTTTGTTTTGAAACTTTAACTCGATTTTTCTCAAAATTCTCTATCGACTTCAAACAGGTGTAGCTTAGTCAATTTTTGAAAATGTGCTCATTGCGACTCATTTTGCCAGCACGGGTCACGTATAAATTGCTGGGTTGTTCATAATTCTTGCTGCTCTACATCTGATCACATTCAGCCTCTCATTGGATATTGATCAATGTTGCATCAAGGCTTCTTGTGATTAAGAAATTACAAAGCTGTTGTCTTTATAGCATGTCCACACTGAGTGAACACAGAGATGGCAAACTTTTTTTCTCTCTCACACCCAGCAGAGGCCGTTTTTCAGGCCTGCATTTAGTTTTAGTCCAACAGAGAAATCGACATCTGTGATGGTAGTTGCTCTAAATTATAAGAGAAGCCATTATTTCTCAAAAACAGGGAAGCGGCATCCAACACATTATGCTTTGAAAGGTTTATAGTGCAATAAAAACCCTTTCTGGCACACATGATCTATAATGGGCATATAACTTGCGGATAATGAAATATTCACTACTAACAACTAATTGATCGACAAAGCCGGTCCACTTTTAGAGCAGAACACTTCCAAGACTGGTTGGCAAAGATCTTTAGCTGCATGCCAAATCCTCCATTCATTAAATAATGAAGAGCGGCACGTACAACATCTATGTTTCTTCAACCCTGGGCAGTTTTCCCAAGACATTATTATTTAGTTTTGCTACTTTTGCATGTATTTTACATATAGATTTTATAGATTTGTATTGTTTCTTACCCCTGTTCCAGACCAACAACTTCAACTTTAAACTATGAATTATCATTAAAAAGTAGTCATTATTATTATTGTTGTATACACAATACTCTATCATTAATAATATTAACTTTTTTAATTGATACTTCATAGTTTAAAGTTGAAAGTCTGGGACAGAATATTATTGTACACCAACAACAATAACAATAATATTATTCATAATTGTAATTAATTATTCATAGTTGAAAGTCTGGGTTTCGACAGGTAAAAGAACAAAACAAATAAATTAATTAATAAATACATAAAATATAAGCATAGGAAAAGTAACACAATTAAAGAATTATGGCATTATATACTTTTTAAAATGTTCAAAACAAATCAAGAAAAATATCACTGAATATGTCTATCAAATAATATCTGCGGTGGGAATGATATTGTATGGAAATGATTTTTAGAAAAAGTAACAAAATGACAAATATTTACTGTATAAATATGCACTGTTGGACATTGTTAGTAGAAAAAAAAACTTTAATAAAGGAATAATCTATATTTAATTTATTTAATTAATATTTAATAGACTGTGAAGTGTTTGATAACTTTATTCAATGTCTGTATATTTCCTTTCTGTCAGGACCACTATCGTTAAAGATGACTGATTGACTATCATAGTTTAGATTGGCGGTATGGTTCTGTTCTGGGCAAGAACTCATTGCGCATCCATGCAGCCTAGCATGAATTAGAGCAGGGAGAGCAGCAATAACCCCCCTTAGGGTAAACAGAACAGAACCAGCTTAATGTATGGCAGATATCATTAATGTTAATATTAAGTGTACAAAATAATTCATTTAAGAGGAATTAGAATACCAAATCCTGACTGACGAGAGGAGGAGCTGGGGATGGAGGAGGGTAAATGAGCTCTGGAGAAACGCGATAGCAGCTGATAGTACTGAAGGAGCTTATGCTGTGATAGACGTCGTATTCCTATAGGCAGACGTGATCAGCTGACAGTCCGCTGATGCGAGCTTGACTAACGTGACCTGCCAGAACTTAAGTTACGTTGGATATAAAAGTTGTTTCTACATTCATTTGGAGATTAAATGTGAAATTATTACAATCTAAAATATATTTTTTATGTCAGGTTTGATTATTTGTGATTAATTACAGAATAAAAATTTTAATCGATTGACAGCACTAGACAAAATCCAAAACGAGTCGTTTTCTGAGCATGGTTTCAATAAAAGCTGTTTTGTTTATTTTTATAGTACATTGACCTTATATGTCACAAGATCAAAGAAAACGTGATTCAAAAGTTTGGGGTGGGAAAGTTTTTTTTTTTTGAAAGTCTCTTCTGCTCAGGCTGCATTTATTTGATAAAAAAATACAGTAGAAACAGTCATATTTGGAGATATTATTACAATAATAAAAAAAAAAAACAACTTTGACCACTTGTTGGTCAAATTTTCCAGTGCATTTAGTGTTTTCAGCGATGTGCAGCCTGTACATATCTGTGCATGTCTCAAAAAATGTGTTTTGGGGTTTCATGACCCTTTAAATAGCAAGAACATTATCATATAGAACCAGAGATAACGTTTCTTTTATCATTTGTGCATTTCTTTCCCTGCCAGTATCTTCCTTCGGGTATTTTTTGTTTCGATTAGGCCTCAATGAACAAAGCAGGCAGGGAGAGTGTGAACCTCTCACTAATACTGTACCATTCTGGGGCATCATGGGACATGAGTCACAATCAGGATGTGTTAGAGTTGCTTGTGGATCCGTTGTTACATAAATCTGAGGGCAGATGGTACCCACAAACCGATCACGGCAACACCCACAGCGAAATGTGAGAGGTGTGTATATGTGCGTGTGCACAATTTGAATTCCTCAGTGCTCAGAGCAGGAATCTCACTGGTTCAACACTGAGCCGGCATCATGTTTGACATGGACTAATGATCATTGCCTGCATTGTTTCAAATTAATTAAGGTTGGAGCATCTGAAATATTCAGGTTATTCAACAAAACTGCCGGCTTCTTTTATTTCCAGCTCCCAGCAAATGCGAAAAGGCAGGTGACATTTTTGTAAATGCTTAATGACACATTGTCTGTCTGGCCTGCCAGTTTAATAGTCAAAAAAGCTGTCATTTGTGCATATTCCCACACTCTAAAAATGAAAAATCTTTTTGATCCAATACCAAGTTCTATCAAGGCCAATATCTCCTCTAGCAATGCTTATATTAAATGTATATATATATATATATATATATATATTATATATATATATATATATATATATATATATATATATATATATATATATATATATATATATATATATATATATATATAATTAATGATTAGACTTCTGTTTGCAGTACCATTCAAAAGTTTGGGGTAGGAAATTTTTATTTTTATTTTTTGAAAGTCTCTTCTGCTCAGGCTGCATTTATTTGATCAAAAATGCAGTAGAAACAGTAATATTTGGAGATATTATTACACTTTAAAATAACTTTTCTATTGAAATATATTTTAAAATGTAATTTATTCCTGTGATGGCAAAGCTGAATTTTCAGCATAATTATACTAGTCTTTAGTGTCACATGATCCTTCAGAAATCATTCTAATTATCTGATTTATTTTTATTTCTTATTCTTATATTTTATTTGTATTATTTATTGTTGTTATTATTTTATTTTTATTATTTATATATTATTCAAAACAGTTGTTGCTTAATATTTTTGTGGAAACAGTTTAAATGTTTATGTTTATAATTTAAAAATAACTACAGAACATAATTTAAGAACCTTTAATTTAAATACAAAAAAAACACAATTATCATTAATTCAGTTATTTTTATAGTTATATAATAATTATAGTTATATAATAATTTATAATGAATATAAATAGTATATAAATATAAATAATATTATATTAAAGGCCTATATAATGTAATAAAAACATAATTTACATAATAAAATGTTATACAAAATATATATAAAATACTATAAGTAATATTTATGATTATACATGCTTTGTCGAGTGCTGTTTGTGAATGCCTGCGTTTAGCATTTCTGCTTCTGTTCAGATGTTCACATTTCATCTCTTTTACACACATTCATTTGCATGATACATAAATTAAATGATCGATTTTCAAATGAGAGGATCAATCCTCTCAATACAGCATGCGCCCATCCTTAGGCCTCCCATTAACTTTGTGTGCTAACCTCACTCTGTCAGTCTGGGAAGCGGCCATATGTAAACAGCTTTGGGAGTTGGCTGTTCTTCTCACTCCTGTAGTTGACGTCAAAGAGGAAGACGGCGTCTGCTGAAGCACGTCGACAGCAGTCTGGTTCTGGCACATGCTCGGCTGGGAGCAGATGAGAGGCTGACAGGCTCAAAGACATACTGCTTGGATCTCAACAATACCAAGAATAATGCAAGCGCAAGAGGAAACGCCCATGTAAACATCTCTAAATCATAGAAACGCTGTCTATTTATACTTCTCTTGGCCTAATTTTGTGGCTGTGATGGCACAGATTTTCATCAACGCAAGCATGACGAATTTATCAGCCTACCAAATCTAGCAGATGCTACTGACAGACATTAACTTCATTATTTTACTTCACTTCTAGCTTTAGTAATTTTTTATAGGGGAACAACATTTTTTGAGGAGAATAGGCGAGAATAGGATCAGCTAGATTCAAACTATTGACATGTAGATGTCTTCAGGCCAGGATTTTGAAAAAACATGTGAAGTCTTGGGCAGATCAGACATTGTATGCCCGATTTACAACAACTTTTTTATGGGGAAACATCAAAATTTGTCAGGCCGCCACGGACACACCCCTCTCCGAAAACTTAAGATCGTCACAATTTAACTTCACAAAGACCTTTAGATTAGACTGACCAAATATGATGTTTATCAGATAAAATATCTAAGAGTAGTTCATTAAATGTCTGGAAATGGCAAAAACCTTTAACAGAGAACATTAAAAATATCGCACTTCCTGTTGGGTTTTCAGATTTTGCTCCAAAGGACTTTTTAGTAAATGTTAATTGGTAAATGGACTGCATTTATATAGCGCTTTTAACAGACCAATGGGCATCCAAAGCGCTTTACATATTGCCTCACATTCACCCATTCATTCTCTCATTCATACACCGACGGCGGTGTCAGCCATGCAAGGCGCCATCCAGCTCGTCGGGAGCAGCTGGGGTTAGGTGTCTTCCTCATGGACACCTCGACACTTGGTCAGGTGGAAACGGGGATCGAACCACCAACCTTCCGGTTTGCAGACAATCTACATGAACCACTGAGCCACTGCCGCCCTATACTTGTAGGTATTGGGCTTTTACATGTGTACCGAATTTCATACTTGTACGTGAAACATACAGAGCTTAATTGAAATATTGGAGGTGGCGTTATCGAGCCATTTTGCGACAACTAATTCTGAAACCCATATCTGGACACATAAATGAGTTTTGAACATGTTTAGGCCCTCAAAAATGCTATTCATTTCAGAGAAGAAGAATAATAGTCAGAGCGATTACAATAATAGCTAATAATGACACTTTTGACAGCAGCACCTCCATGTTGTCTTTACAAAAATATCCCATGAAAAACTTAATCAACAAAATGGCTACCCCAATACAAACACACAAAAAAATCTATAGTTTTACTACAATCCTTGATGGTCAAAGTATTTTATGGTATTACTTATTAAAGATATCATAACTGTCCAAAGAGACATATTATTGCACATAGGTTGCCTTGAGTTCTCAGTTATAAATCAATCGACTGTCAACTCAAATGTCTCAGATCTCTTTGGAGAAATAAAAATGACGCACAGTAAGAGTATAAACACCTAATTGCATGTAGATTGATCATTTATATTTTTTTAAATTTATAAAGTAATTAGTTGAACTTAAGAGTTATTTTTTGACACACTTAAGTAGGACTTAAATAAATCTTCATATGTAATTTCATAATTTCTTCTATTGCCTTTGAGTGTACTGCCAATATTGCTTGCAAATGATTAAATCGCATCCAAAATAAAAGTTTGTTTACATAATATACGTGTGTGTACTGTGTATAATTATTATGTACATATAAAAAAACACACATGCATGTATATATTTAAGAAATATTTGTTATATTTATATATAAAATATTTACTGCGCACCGCCCGAACGAGTACGCGCTCAAAGTCCATGTCTTGCATAATGGCTTGATGACTGTAAACAAAGTTATTAATCGCTTAATGGCATTTTTTATAT
Source organism: Gobiocypris rarus (assembly GCA_023029165.1). NCBI lineage: Eukaryota > Metazoa > Chordata > Actinopteri > Cypriniformes > Gobionidae > Gobiocypris > Gobiocypris rarus. The sequence continues at coordinate 10,659,949 of CM040919.1, forward strand.
AATATTTATATACAACTTTTTATATAAAAATGTAAAAGCAATAACCTTTATTTGCATTCTGTTTAGTTATTTAGCAGGAAATCCTTTTTAGGTGCATGGCACCAGATGTGGGCCTCCATGCCCATATCTCATAGGCTTACCATTACCGTATATGTATACCGTATATGATATGAGTGGAGTACATTGGGGGCCCACATTAATGTTTTTTCAGGGGGCCCAGAATTCCCTAGCTACGGCCCTGCTAACAATCAAATTAAAGCATAACAGGAAACCCTGTTGGTGTTGCTATCTCTTGTGAAATTTCAGCAGAAGCCTCCCTTCGCTCTCCATTTGAGATGAAGCATCTGAGACATTAACCAGATCTAATTTGTGATTGTTCTTTCCAGCAGGTATTCTGTATCAAGGGAGGTTTGCAGTTACTTATGCAACTAAATGTCTAATTGCATCTTGGCACTGCATATCAATATATGCAATATGCTTTATCTCATCTAATCACTTTTATTATGACGTTGTAAGCACTGTTACCTTCATCAGCGCTAGAATGGGGAGTACTTTAACAGTATAATAACTTCACAAACAGCACCTGTGAGTCCGGCCTGCAATAAGGCCTCCCTATTAGTCACATAATAGAAAATGACATTCTCTCCTGTTTATCGTTTTTCCCTGCTATACGAAGGATGCATATTGCACGAGGGTGCGATATCATCCGAGCACTTAGGGAGAAAGGAATGTCTCGGCTCAAAATAATCATTCTCTCACAGTCTGGGTGACATTCAATTTGATTCAAAGCACTCCAGTCATGTTAATATCTCTACACATTGCAAGCACTGATGTAAGCCACTTCATAACAGAGGAGCCATTCAGATCCACTGAATGCCAAGTGATGATTTGAGAACCACAAAAGAAGCTCAGCACTGTTTAATTACACAGTACGCAGGAGAGGAATGCCTGTGGAAACTGACATCCTAACAGATTTCAATGGCTCTTGAGGTCAAAAGTTTACTCTAGGGCTGTTTGGATGTTGGCACATCCTTGGAGGTTCAAACACGTGCATATAATTTCATTGGTGAAAACACAACCGCGTTCGCTGCCGCTCTCATTTTTTGGCTCTCAGAAGCGTCTGATGCCTTCATTAAATATAATTACACAATCCATCAACCAGCCGCCATTTCCCATTCTCATTAAACACATTCCTTAAATGAAAACTAAAGGTACAGAATCTTAGCGTTGAAGAGGAAAGCTGAAGAATAGGCTTCCTCAATGCTCTTGTGAAACGGATCAGCAGGTGTGACTGAGAAATCTCCAGACGTCAGCGTTTTGGCCCCCCTCTGCTGTTCTCCATCCAGCCTCATAATGCCACAGTGCGGCCAAGAGGAGGGGCGCGGAAATGGAAACGCTGCTAGAAGAGCGTAAAGAGGTGCACCTGGTGCTTATTGCCTGGTCACTGCCACCATAAAACTGCTTTTTCCACCACCGAAGATATTCCAGCATTGAATACATGAAGGGCCTGTTTACACCTTGTCACTTTATGCGTCTTCTCAGATCGGATAGCTATCCGATCGTTAAAAGACCAGGTGTAAATGCCCTCCGAACCGCATTCGAGACGGATTTAAATACGGTCGCCCAAACAACTTCAGGAGGTGGTCTGGGCCGCATTCCAGATGAAACTGAAGTCTAAATGCTAAACCACAAACAATGCTAAAAAATAAACATCTGAGTGTTATGGGCTATATGACATGTTATAGCCTGATTTAACAGCGCTACTGTAGCACGCATAGCCGCAGACAACAGCCGAGTATCTCTTCATCAAGCCAATGCACAAACTACCGCAGATCACAAAAGAAAGTCGCAGGTGCTCAACACACAATTATCTTCATTAAAAGCAAAAGCAACTGAATGATCTTACCCGTGCTGTTGCTGCGCTCTCTCCTATTGCGGTCTTTGATCTTAAAAATTAGCTGATGATTAATAAAATGCAGCTCATATCTGTTGTTTTCGGTGACGTGAACTCCATTAAATCTGCATATGGCGCGGGAATTGGAGATCGAATTTATATCAATTTTGTGGAGACACATTTATGTGACCAAGTGTTTCACGAGTTCACACTTACATTTAATTTATGGAGAGTAAATTGAAATGCATATTTGGTGTGATGTCCGGGGGGGGGGGCTTCGAGCTCAGAATTTGACCCGAACACAGAGTACCCCCGTGTATGCAAGTGGTTAGAACTAAAAGTGTGGAGAAAGGGTGGTGGAGGGATGCTGATAAACTGTCAACAAAAGGAGGTAGGACTGCTGCATATATATACCTCTTATTGTTGATTAGCTGAGTGCTCTCCATTTGTGTCAATTATCGGAACGTGCTCCTCCCGAACCTTGTTAGTAAAAAATCATTAATGAAATTGTTTTGATAAATCAGATAGCTACCTGATCTGTAAAAATGCATGAAGTGACCAGGTGTAAACAGGCCCAAAGTGACCCCAGACCCCTGGACCTGCTGTCTTTGCCCTTTGGATTTTCATTACCCCATATGGATGTAACGATTCAGTCGGAATCGGTTGAAAATCGATACAAATGTGTGACAATTCAAGTCGGTTGAGATGGTAAACGAATAGCGATACACGTTTTAAACATCAGGGACTCTGAAACCATACACGGTGACGTGAGGATAGCAACAAGCAAGTTGTGGCTAGCGTTACTGTGCCTGCACACTCGCAGAAGAAGAGTGACATAAACTGAACAGAACAGAACAGAAGCATGGCGACAGCAAGTGTGTAGTTTACATTGACTTTCCAACGACTAATAATCACCACAGTGAGAGGTTCCAGTCACCTCCGTCTGCATGTAAAAGATTAAAGGCCAAACCACTGACCGGCAGATTTACAGCCCCACTCGCGGCGTCAAGGGCGATTGACATGGAGATCACAAGGTGCATCAATGTTTTCAGCGAAAGATAAAGGAATTCCAGGCTATTCCTCATCAAGAGAAAGACCAGCGCGAGGATGTGTTCCAGACTGAAGGAGAAATCGGAGCTGTTACAGATCCAGGTGTTGTATTTATTTTACTATCTCTTTCTCTAAATGTGTACATGGATTTGTTTTCAATAATTTGTTGATTATTATGGCATATTTATCAAAATGTGTTCTGTTTTTCTAACTCTTACAAGTGTAATGATACAAATTATAATAAAAATTATCCCTTTATAACAATGTGAAACCCCTGTCACTGTTGTACTTAAACTTGACCTAGTCTTTTTATTTCTGCTCTTCCTCAGTGCAGGATGAGGGGGAAGAAGCTGAAACAACCTCCTGCCAAGAAAACACCATTGGAAGATCTCCTTGAAAGGACTTTTTGAGGATTTGTTTTAAATTTTCCATTGAGTTATTATTTGACATCAAATATATATATTTCAATTTTACAAAGAAATATGCCAAATTCTGTCTGAGAAATAAAAGGATGCTTTTATTTTATAATTTAACTCATTAACTCGCTTTTATTTTAACTCATTGTGGCGAGGTAGACGAGCGTGAGATGTGGGAGGTGCAAGCGAGACAGGGACGTGATTGAGAATGAGCGTCACCTGCGAGGTCTCGACTCGCTCTAGCACCATCGCCTCGGGCAGCCACTCGCGGTCTTCATTTATCCGCACTGTCTGAACTCCTCAGCACCACGATCCCCCTCAGTAGCAAGGGCTTTCCGACAGCATGTCCCTCCTTCCTCCCGGGTTTCGGCACCAATGTAACACTGTTCTTTGTTCAGGGAAGAAGGCGGGAACCGGTGTGCCGCGCAGGTCTCGCTAGCTCCTCCCACGTCTCTCGCTCATCTACCTCGCCACACTCATTTTATAAAAAAAAAAATTGTGAGAAAATCATAACGTGAAATTAGTATCGTGAATCGTATCGCATTGTGAGTTAAGTGAATCGTTACATCCCTATTACCCCATACTGTACATATTTCCCTTTGTTTGTTTTTATTTTGTCATATAAAAGCCTTTCTGAGGCCTGTCACTGCTAATCCCATTGTGGATGTGTTCACTTCCCATCACCCTGGCTAATTAGAGATCTACTCATCTGGGGTTAATGGGAGATTAGTCCACAAATTAGGACTTCTGTAAGCTTATCCTGAGGAAGACAAGACCAGTCTAAGATCACAAATACATTAATTAGAGAATTTGTTCCATTTTATGATATTTCTAGCCTGACGTGGTCATACTCAATTCTAGTCAGAATATGAGTCTGAAACCGCTCCACTGGGCTTTTATTATGGGCTGTGTTTCAACCTAACCAGGAAAGACCTCAATTGGATAGACCTACAACCAATCAGAGCAACGGAGCAACGCGTAACGTTAGTTGTCAAATGTCAACAGAACTCAACTGCACTGTTGCCAAGTCCGTGTTTTTCCCGCGGGTTGTTCTCCATGTCCACGGGTTGAAGCAACCCCAATTATGTAATACATAGACCCAGGAATGCAAATTTTAGCAGGCAACCTTGCCAAAATAACGTATTTTGCCAACCAAACGCAATTTTTTTGTCCTACCTTGGGCAATAGTTTTGAGTAGCAATTGCGCGACAAAAAAACATGGCAACCCTGTCTGCACGCACGCTTGATTAAGTAATGTTAGAAGAAAAAGATGAGAGTAAACGATCTTTGCCAGTGTTGTAAAAAAAGAATTTAAGGATACACAGAGTACTTACCAACACGATCATCGTTTCTGAGAGAAATAGTGAAGGTGAATGCATATTTGAACAAGTTCTCCGTTTAGGATAATAGCAAATTCAACCCAAGCGCCTTTGATGACGTTGATGATTACGTTACTGTTTATCATCTGTCCATCATCGTCTTAAGCCCGCCCTGGAAATTGCATTGGTCCGAACAGTTTCTGTTCGGGCATAATAACTCCTCTATGGATCGAGTCCAGAACTAATTGCCCGAGCAAAAAATTTTGTGGTGCGGGGATGTGGTGCGGGGATAAATTCGGCTGGCATCCAGGCTATGATATTACCATTTCACTGTGCAATCATACCTATTAATACAGGAGTACACCAGCTTGTCACTGGGGCAGACCCTTAAGGGAACAACCTTATCTACCTCTAAAAGATGCATATTAGTGCCTCAGAGTTGTAATATGTACCCTACTATGAACTTTCATAAAATAAAATAAATAAAATAAAAAGTTCCCCTTTTAGTGATCGCTATAAGCCATTAATCTGGTCACATTTGTAATATATTAGTAGCTATTGTGCTGAACTATATAGCTGTTCATGAATGTTTGTTTTTTAGGATGGAAGAGATGACTTTGCCAGGAGTAGAAGAGCTAAATAACAATTAGACATTCGACCGGAATTATCATAGTAATACAAATTGCTTTCACTTATTGATGACATCATACCCTCGGGCGGCAGGCACAGCAGACTCTGCCATGGTTGTTGCCTGTGTTGCATAGCGTTTTGGTGATTTCAAATATCAACCAGAAATCGCTTACAGCACCTTTAATGTATGAATTATTTTGTTTTATTGCACTAATTGATCCACAGGAACATTAAAGCGGTCTTTATGAGATAATTTGATATAATAGAGTTCATAACACTATGAAAAATAACTCTAAGCTATTTTTGGAGATCTTTATTAAAATCTAAGCTGCACAAAAAACTTTAGCGCCAACCGCACATGGTCGCTACTGACACATGGTCGCACATGCTGAGATAACACCAAGGTTAACATGCTGGAAAAGCCAAAGCTACCCAAAAAAACTGCTAATTTATGTTCCTCTCATGGAAATCGGCCACTTTTGTGGAACAGTTTTTGGAAAATTGCCAGGGTCTCTTGGTGAAATGTCAGCTGGCTTAGACGCTGACCACACATCTGCCAACACAAAAGTGAAAGCGTAGGAGCCCGGAGGAGATTCCTCAGTGGAATTCTTTTATAGTCCTCCATGCCTCACATCAGAGACATTTTAACTACATTACTTCCTCGGGCCATGTGTGCCGATGGCAACCTGAGTGTACTACTTTTGTCAGTGAAGTGCTAATACACAGATTAGAGATATCACTGGATATTGCAAACAAGAGGGGGAGATAGGCTTAGAGTAACCGAACGCTGACTTTCTGTTAAAATCACAGTATTAATACACTAAACGCCCCCTCGGGTCTGCTCAAGACAGAGGTCTCTGGGAAGTTTACCCGTTTTTCCAGTTTTTATCTGCATTGGGGTTACGTTTCTCGCCCAGATTTGCCAACCTTTGATTTAGGATAGTAGTATTTATTTATGTCACAGAGGAAATCATTAGCACGGATGTATGATTTCCTAAAGTATGTAAACTCTCTCAGAGTAGCATGGCATTTCGAGGTAAAAACAGAATTGTTAATGATATGCAAGTGAATAATCACACTGCAGATTTTATGAAGCAGATCTTGGCTGTTGCACAAACCTGCACAAGGTTCCACCCCTCCAACGATTCAGCGATGATTGAAGTCACCGATGGACACACGCCTCCAAAGATCATCAAATGTTTCGGACCGTAGCAGATTGCATCAAAGAAGGCCCGCAATCCCTTTGCATTGTCACACTGAAGAAAGAGAAATGGAAGGAAAATTAAGTCAGAAAAGTTTAAAAAATATACTGTACATAGAATAGAAATGTCAATCATAGTGACACCCGCTGGTGTAACGGCTCTTAATTCATTCACTTAAAAGACATGTTTCAATCTTGAGAGCTTTTTTCTTGATATACATTCCTCAAGTACAATCATATATTGCACAACCAAAAATCCAATGCATGTTTCTTCCATAATATGATGTAATGGAAGAGTGTAAATGGAGGAAAGAAAACATGGACATCGAATTTCTGAATGTGAAAACATGGTCTGATGTACAGGAGAGCCCTACTGCTGCAGCACTATGCGCCTATTTCATATCACTATGGCAACGCTCTTGGCTCTGTAGATGTGCTGAAGGAAAGAAAAGATGTAGCAGGGCTATTGATTGTGATGTGAGCCCCTAACTGTTTTATCTTTGATTTTCTGATGTTGGTAATGATATTTCAGCCCCTAGTAAACACTTCCGAAGGTCAATTAACAGCAGTCAGCTTGACCTGACTCAATCCTGGTCGTAACCAGAAATGTCTCAACACTACACACAGTGACCCGGTCAAGAATTTCCTCTTGCCTTTTCACCTTGCTTGCTAAAGCGCCTTCTTGTCTTGTTTTAACCAAAGAACGTATTTTGTTTTAAGATTCAGGCCTGGTTTCACAGACAGGGGTTATATTAAGCCAGGGTAAGGCTTTAGGATTAGGAGGTTTCAGTAGTTTTTATAAACTCGCCTTAGAAAAAAACAAAAATGGTCTGCATCTTGAGAGAAAACAACGGAACTGATATATTTTAAGATGTCAGTGCAAGTTGCTTTCACTTAAAACAGCACAAACACACATTTTAGTCTGGGACTATTTTGTCTGTAAAACTGGGGGCTAATGTATTTCACAGTTGAGTTGAGATTCACAGAGACACAGAGTTTCACAGACAGGGTTTAGATTAAGCCAGGATTAGGCTTTAGGTCAATTACGGCATTTAAAGCTACACTGTGTAACTTTTTTAGTTTATTCTTAGCTAAAAACACTTAGTTCTTTCAAAAATATATGTGCTCATTAATGTATTTACTGCATTAATGTTTACTTCTTTCAAGTAATAAAGTATTCTCGTAAGTGTATAATATGCCATTGAAAATACATACGGGTGAGGGGTTCGAATGCGCGTCGCCATGTTGCCCATCCATCTTGAAAATACATTAGCCAAAGAGGGACATACCCGTAAATTCAAGCTTCGCCTTTCGCGTTTTAACACTCTGTGATGGCACTGTGTCGAATGTGAAGAGGGGGATTGCTTGAGACTGATATGATGGTGATGTCGTACAATATACAGAATAACGATAGCACCGATAAAAGTTACTTTACTAAGATTAGCTTGCATTCGTCTGGGAACCTGATCGCTGAAGTGAGCAATGAAATGGTAAAAAATAACGAAAACGTAAAATGAATAATAGTTTTACATAGATGTCATAACCTACATGTTAACTGCCAAATTAAATAACTGCAAATTATAATAGTTTTCTAAAGTAACCTCATCACCTGAAGGAACACTCATGGACGAGGTCGTTAATCGGCCACCGTAGAAGTTAAAAAAAAGGTACAGTGCTGTCACTGGGGAAACCTAAGGTATTCAAAACTGGTGAAAAGGTACATCTTTGTACCTTACTCACCTCTAAATAGTACACAGTAGTACCTTAAAGACCGTATCAGTACTTTAAGAGTGAGTATTAGTACCTTAAAGGTACATATTAATATAAAGGTACATATTAGTACCTTTTCGGTTTTGTACCTTAGGTACCCAGTGACAGCAATGTACCTTTTTCTGAGAGTGTAGGAGTTAAAACGAAATTGGAATTGAGAGGAACAGAAACCAATATTCACTGGATGGTCATATACCATTTCACCGCTAGATGGGGAAAAATATCACACAGTGTAGCTTTAAAGACCCCATGAAATAAAAATGTACCTTTTTTGGATTTTAGTATGAATGTGTTTGCCGTAAAGGAACACTCCACTTTTTAAAAAAAAATATTCTCATTTTCCTACTCCCCTAGAGTTAAACAGTTAAGTTTTACTGTTTTCGAATCCATTCAGCCGATCTCCGGATCTGGCGGCAGAACTTAAAGCATAGCTTAGCAAAGATCATTGAATCTGATTAGACCGTTAGCATCTCTCTCAAAATTGACCAAAATGACTTTCGATATTTTTCCTGTTTAAAACTTGACTCTTCTGTAGTTACATCATGTACTAAGACAGACAGAAAATGAAAAGTTGCAATTTTCTAGGCTGATATGGCTAGGAAATATACTCTCATTCTTGCATAATAATCAAGGAACTTTGCTGCCATACCATGAGTGCCGCGGCGCAATGATATTACGCAGCATCTGAAAACAGTCCCCAGCAAGCTCCCTGTGTAACCCGGTTGTCACGTTGTACAGCACGTTGTATAGCAGGTTTTCACGTTGGTTATGTTGATGGAAGTTAGCCTATTTTCAGGCGCTGCGTAATATCATTGTGCCGCTGCACCCATGGTATGGCAGCAATATGCATGAATGGATTAGAAAACAGTAAAACTCAACTGTTTAACTCTAGTGGAGTTGGAAGGTTATCTATAAACTAGTGTGCTCCAAAACAATGACAAAATTCACATTTAGAAGATATAAGCATTCAAAACTTACAGTCTCTCACTTCCGCCAATATGGATCAACGATTTTGATGACATCACTGATTTTTTCATCAGATTTTCTGTCCAATCAAATTCTCTCTAGAATCTAAAGCGTCCCGTCCCTACATTTTAAATAGACGCTGAAGCTGTGGCTGAAATCGGTCACTTGTTCACCTATATGGTCAATGGCACATAGTGCACTATATAGGGGATAGGGAATGATTCAGACAGTTTAAATATGCTTTCCATTGGGGCAAATGAAGTTTGGTTTCACATTAGTGTCATGTGAACGGCTGCAGCGCGCACAGTCTGAAAGAAAACATTACTGGTGTGCATCGAGACAAAACAATGGCACTGACATATTTTAACAGAAGTCAGTGCAAGTTGCTTTCAGTTAAAACAGCTCAAACATGCATTTTAGTCTGGAACTAGGCTTTAGCCTTGTCTGTGAAACCACGGGAAAATGTGTAAATAATGACTGGATTTTTAGTTGAAAACAAATTATGTGTTAAAAAAAGCAACTCGATTGGACTGGCCAAACTGTCAGACAAACACTGTTTGTTGTGTAGCTTAAATCATCACAGCCCAAAGTTCTTTTCAGAATGTACTGTTCAAAAATCTGAGCTGGAACACGACCCATCAGGTTGAACAAGCATGACGCTTCTGTTTCCAGTATGCCTTTATTAGAGCATTTTTGTGGTGGCTATTTCTGGCCCACAACCAATGATGATACAACAGACGTACATCTCTATTTCTGACACTCCATCGCACTTGGTAGTATTCACTAGCCAGTGAGCTTCAGCGTCGGAAATAGAAGTGTTGAAAATAGAATGTGGCGTATGAAGAGCAGGAATATGAGATGAGGCACTGCAGGGTGAGTCGATTGAAGTGATGCTGTTCATAATGCTGAATAAAACAGCAGGCTTTTAAAAGATCTCATTTGCATATTTCCTCCGTATTCACTTAATTTTGGTCATTAGTAACCATAAAAATACAGGGCAAAGCAAGCTTTTCTTATTGTTTAACGAAAAATGGTCTGTTCTCCAACAAGATGCGATTACAGCAGGTGTAGAAATGAAAGTTTTCAGGGGTGAAATATGATGTAATAAGTGATGAACGGGTAAGCGCCCGACCAATTAAGGACTACTGTGAAAATGAATCAGTGCAACAACATTTACCTAGACACATCATCATCAACAGTCAGTTTATGCTTTATTTCAACCTTCTGACCAAGACTGTTGTCTTCAAGCATACCCATGATCTCTCAGTCTGTAATGAAGCGCTAGATACAAATACCATTCCTGAACATTCAAGCTATATGAGATGTGAGGTAATTGACCAAGAAATTGTGACTGAAACACATTCTGCACTGAAATCAAGGCACATTTAAATACCAACAATCACAACGTTTGCCTTATAAGGCGCACATCCATGATCTGCCAAGCTGGCTTTGACCATGTTGTCATGGGAACACACTCCTCACTTTGAACACTAAATGAAGGAGAAAGCAAGGCCTGTATTGATAGATATAGTATGGATTGGCTGCTAAAATCATGGGGGCTATTAATCAGTATTCAGAGGTGACGTTCGAGAGCTTAATTTTGGATCTGGCAGAGCTGGTGTCAGACTGACAGACTTCACAACAATAGGCCAGCATAACTTTTAAAAACATTTTAACAACATAACATCAGTATATATAAATATAAATATAAATATATATATATATATATATATATATATATATATATATATATATATATTATATTTATATATACTGATGTTATGTTGTTAAATGTTTTTATATATATAAAAACATTTTATATATATATAATAAATGCAAAGAAACTGCTAATTTTGCAGTGGTCTCTTAATTTTTTTAAATTTAAAATAAAAAATATAATATTATATATAATATTTAGATTTAATTTATTTAGTTGTAGTAATTTTAGTACTTAAACTAAAACTTCACTGCCAAGGTTACAATTAACTTTAAGTAACTTTTAAAGGTTTTCATCTAATATTTACTTTTTGTTTTATTTTTTATTAAATTACAATTACTAAAAACACTGCAGCTCATTTGAGACGCTGTTCTGTCTTGTCACAATCTCTACAAGTAAGCTGATAAAATAATTTAGACTCAAATCAAAATTTCATGTACATGTATTTATGCATTTCCTAAGTATATATGTATAAAGTGTGAAAATGTACAGTAAGCTATAATTATCATTAAATAACCCCCTTCATGTTTCGAAAACCCCCCTCTGTTTCATGTCAAGGTCAAAATCATACTGTCTCTGTTTACGTGGGTTGTTCTGTTTAGTGCCATTATAAGTGCCTGGGTTAAAACATATTTACTGAGGTTTTCTGAGTATGCCACAAATGCTGAAGCTACAACATTCCTTTAACTACCTGGATCAATTTTGGATTTTTGTAATCATATGGTTCTCTTTGGCAGGCAGTAGCGGCTTCTGACCATAAATTTAGGTAGGGCAGATTCTGTTATGATAAACAATTTGTAAGCTTTATATCCTAATCGCTGGACAGACTTTTGGCAGAATTCTAAATGTCCTTACGTTATTCAGTCTGAGGGTGGCGCGCTGATGATCGACAGACTTTAATATACATAACAAACGCATAGAATACCATATTAGAATCGCTTTATTTATTGCATCTGAATGCTGTTTTAGAATATTACAAGTTGTGTGGGAATTCCAGTGAGGAAAACAAAGTCATGTCAATTCTCAGAACAAACATAAAACAGACACAAGAGAACTACTGTACAAAGGCTATTCACATGAGCACGTTTAAACTAAAAGGTTTATACTTTTATGAATTTGAAACGCTACTCCACAAAGGAAGAACAGACATGCCAACTAGTTACTGACCTGATGAAGACACATGGCTGAAGCGGACTGATAGCGTCTTGTTCCGGAGCGAGGTTTACATAAGGTAAAGTGAAAATAAGCGGGGCAGCCAGAACTATGCCCCAATGGCTCTCTATCCCTGCATCCCAATGTGCATACTATCCACTCTATCAGCCCTAAATAGTATTGAATATTACTAATGTCAACGACTATTTAGGATGGATAGTATGCACATTGAGATGCAGGCTATGAGAGCGTGCTGCAGTTCCATGTTTCACCACAGATTTACATTGGAAATTCTTGGGGTGCTGTAGAGCTGGGAAGGGCTCAGAGACCGGCTGCCCTGCTTAGTATCATGATACATGCCTGCCGAATCCATGCACTTAATTTTAATATATCCTGCTCACATAAAATAGTTGAGATAATCTGAAAAATATTAGTTGCAGAACGCTGAACACATTTATAATTTTTTATTAATTCAGTGTATATAGAGGTCTATGTTTGGATGGATAATTTGGTGGGCCCCTGCCCCACCTTCCCATTCAGACGAGCCGCAGCTGGGCAGGCATCTCAACGGGAGTATGGCAGAGGGCAAGTCTGTGTTTATACCAAAGTCCTGTCATTCAAGCCATTAGCATGGCAAGTCAGGCCAGCACAGTGACCACAAGACTTACTGCTGTTGACACATCATCTCTCCTGTGACCGGACTCTAGACCTTCAGTAGATTAGGAGGAAAAAGTATAAAGCCAGACCAAAGCTCTGAAGCTACGATTATGTGTAGATTCAGAGGATGCTTACTGAACACACCAAATACATCCTCCTGGAAAAACATATTCTAGGGTACTAGTACCCTCAGGAAATGCTCACTATAACGAACTGGTTATTTATGGAAGCATTAGTAATTAGGACAACTGAATTTACATATTATATATTTGACTGCATCTCCATGAACAAAACTATAAACAAATATGCTTTAGTCAGATCATTCACCAGCTTGATTTGCTCATTTGCTGTTTATATCTGATGTAGAGCTACGTGCTTAATCGTTAATAGATCGCAATCCCCATTCAAACACCCACGCGTTCTTATTCCTAAATGACAATGATTCGCCTATGTCTTTGACCTTTGACAAAGTCTCACTTGCACATTCAAATATGCTTTGGTGCTGCCTTATCGTTATTTCTGTAACAAAGATTCAAATTATTATTAGAAGTACTGGAATAAAACTTTATAGTTCTGATAGCAAACAAAATAGAGCAAATCACCTTTTGAAAGTAACAATGCTTCAAATAACAACTGTATCAATTACATTGTTACACTACTAGGTGGCAACAAGTTCAATTATTTAGCATTGAATCATTATTTCAAGGTTGATTCAGAAACACTAAATAATCCATTAATGAAACAACTGAAGTCTTTGAGCGAGTCGTTGAATTATTCATTCAAACTATTTTTAGAATCGTGATCTCTGTTTGAAACAAAAAAATCTTGATTCTCAATTTATAAAGAATCATGCAGCTCTAATCTGATGGGGGGGAAATAAATAGAAGAGGACACATAAATTTGCAATCGCAGAAGCAAATGACTCGGAAAGGACAGTAGGCTAAGGATTATTAATGGAACTATTTCCTCTGACATCTTCAGCATCATAAAATGGCCACCTGAGGTATTGTGGCAACAACAAGGGATAATCACGGCAAGCTAACCATGATGAAACGGCTTGTTAACAGTGGCAACGGCAGCAGCTGCACCTGTCGCCAGTCAATGGCAAATTACTGCACCCAAGTATGCAACCTGAAGACTTCAGGACTGAGAGAGAGAGAGAGAGAGAGAGAGAGAGAGAGAGAGAGAGAGAGAGAGAGAGAGAGAGAGAGGGAGGGAGAGAGCAAATGAGGAGCAGAACGTCTCATGGAGTCTGCTCCTTCTAAAGAGGCTTAATGACCAAAAGTGCATGCACATGCAACTGAACGAAGAAGAAATCAATCAGAAAACAGTTTTGTCATCTTCCAATCAATAGCCTGCACGTTGATGACGCCCCATATTCGACTTTCTATCTACAATCCCTGACCCTTTCTCCCTGATTCTACATGGTAACGGCCTTTCATTGGCCTGTCATCTTATCAATGGTCACGGAATACTTATCTGAAACCTTCTCATGTTATGGAGTTCAATTTTTTACTCCCAGCTTTTCTATTATTAATAAAACCACTTTCTGGAATAAAAAACAGTCTGCAGTTTTGACATTCATAGGTTAACGTTTTACACAAATACATGTGCTTACAGCATAAATAAGTCTTGTGGTAAGGACTGCTGAAATAGGGTTTGAAGAAAATCGCTCATTTTTCATTTTTATGGAATTTTTTTTTACAAAGTATATGGAAAAACAGTCAACTTTATGTAAGGCCATTTTCCATACACAAACAAGTGATGTGGAATGTGCCAGCACAAGCATTCAGCATCTCTCAGGTGATTAGTATAAAGGTTGTATTTTGTGTGAAGAGTGATTTAAGCATGTATGTAAATGACGGCTAATAAAACTAACAGAACTAACAAATGGCATTTATTGCTCTATAAAATGTTTTATTTCCTTAAAAGGCTCACCATAAATATATGTGATTGGTCAGTGGAATTTACTGTGTTTACTCGCCTGTTTGCTCTTCACTATTGTGAGTGACACACCATGCGCTATATAGGGAATATGAAGTCATAAACTGGGAAACAGCTATTTTGAAGGAAAATAAATAGCCTACATGACATACAAGATCTAAATGCATAAAACTGCATTTAACAGTACTGCATGTGTTAAGATGCAGGTTTTATCATTGAAATACCACAACATAAACATACTAGTGCATATGTTTACTAGAATTTTATTTTCTTGATTTGTGACAATGGCAAAATGGAAAAAACCTTGCAGATGGATCAGGTAAAATGTGCACACAGGATGTGCATTTGCATTCAAAAACTGACACACAATCTTGAAAATGAAGCATTCATTGCATAGGATCAGGATGCTGTAAAAACTATGAGATACGATGCAAAAGCTACATGAAACCGTCCCGTAACACTCCAATCTACAAAAGTACTCTGCTCAATTTATCGGCACAATTTAAGTACTGAAGCAAACAAAAATGAAATATATATATATATATATATATATATATATATATATATATATATATATATATATATATATATATATATATATTTTTTTTTTTTTTTAAATGCACGTGCACACACACACACCCATATGACAAAACAGTTGTCACATACCACTGCACACAATCGAGTTTGCCGTTTTTCTATAAAATGGAGCTGCATAAATAGCTACATAAGAGAATTTTAAATGAATTTGTTGATGTGATAACGCTTAATATCATAATCACAGACCTAAAAGTGATTATTCAAGATTGCCAAGCCCCTCCAAAATCTTTCTCCTTCTTATTTGTCTTTAAAGGGATAGTTCACCCCAAAAATTAAATTATCCCATGATTTACTCACCCTCAAGCCATCCTAGGTGTATATGACATTCTTCTTTCAGACGAATACAATCTGAGTTATATTAAGAAAGTCCTGGCTCTTCCAAGCTTTATAATGACAGTGACTTAATGGTTCATTTTTGAAGTGCATCTATCCATCATATAACTGCTTTACACGGCTCCGGGGGGATAATAAAGTGCCGAAAGTTGGAGTAATCCTTGACCTTTGAACCCTTTACACATCCTATTAACGAACACAGAAGCGCACAGGATAGAGCAAAACAAAACACCGGTCATGAATTAGAAGTCTAAAACGAGAATTTTTGTACCACTGACTGGCGGAAGTTAGTTATTTTAGTCTATAAAGGTTTTTTTTGTCTATTTTTCTTACACAAACGCACCACTTCGCTTCAGAAGGCCTTTATTAACCCCCCGGAGCCGTGTGGAGCAGTTTTATGATGGATAGATGTGCACTTTTATGGACCTAAAAAACAAACCATCTAGTCAATGCCATTATAAAGCTGGGAAAACTTTTTTAATATAACTCAGATTGTATTCATCTGAAAGAAGAATGTCATTTACACCTAGGATGACTTGAGGGCGAGTAAATCATGGAATAATTATAATTTTTGGGTGAACTAACCCTTTAAGAAAGGATGCCCTAAGACCTTTTCAAACTCTCATTGTTGCACAACCAAGAGTTCAGCAGGAGAAATCAAATCAATGCTGCCATTATGTCCAATTTCATTGTTTGAAAGCATACAGCAGGAAGAGATCAGCATGGCAGTCGTGCAGAAGCTGACTGTTACACTCCCTCCAAAGCAGGAAATGATTTAATCCCAGCCGCC
This sequence comes from Gobiocypris rarus, assembly GCA_023029165.1. Taxonomy (NCBI): domain Eukaryota; kingdom Metazoa; phylum Chordata; class Actinopteri; order Cypriniformes; family Gobionidae; genus Gobiocypris; species Gobiocypris rarus. The sequence continues at coordinate 10,676,385 of CM040919.1, forward strand.
AACACCGTCATCACTCGAATCAAACTACTGCCACAAAGTCTATCTTACAAAGACTTCTAAATTCAGGAAACATGGTTCAAATGGATGCAATTTCAAAATAAGGCTATTATTCACTGCTATTATGGATTCTTTGTTCATGGATATTGTGCAGTTTATCTTTGATGTTTATCGTAAAATAAGGCTATATGGTTTAGTCCATTCAATAACTCCTTAAGAGTCCTAAATTACCTTATGTCTGGGTGCAGAAAGTACAGTAGTGAGATCAAAAGGCCTACGATGAGGGTCATGTACGCTGTTACTGTCCAAAAGCCAAGGGCTTTATCTCCCATTGCATCTAGAGCACACAAGCATGAGGACAAAAACAGCCCTGTGCATTTGTTCCCCTTCACCGGGCTCAGGGATCCATCGAGCTCCACTCACGCGCAAAAATCCACCTCGATTTTTAAGACCCCAAGACAAGTGGCTTGGGCTTTTGGACATTTGTGACAGTAAACCAGCACCATTGCTTGCTGTGGGACTTTTTCTTGAGATGTTCACACCTTTGTGTCGCATGAAACTGAACCAAGTACCATGGATTTTTAACACTTGTGCACACTGGAGTAGCTGAGAGGGCCCATTGATTGACTAATACCAAGAGCACACCACATGACCAAAGCTAGTCATCCAGTGTACATTCAAAGTTTTTTTTGTCATGTTGGTAAACTACACAACTAATCAAAGACTAGGGACAGATTTACTAAATAGGGCAAATTAGTGTGAGAGCGCAATCCCATAAAAGCAACAATGGAAGTGGAAAGTTCTGTGCGTTATCTACTGACGACACACTAATTAAAGAACACAGAAGCAGCCGGATTATTTCCATTATGACCGAAGCAATCTACCAATAAGAGTGCAAATTAGTGTCTGGTTTAAGATGTGCTTTTTTTGGTCATTGAATAATGCCGCAAAACCAGTTAATTGACTAGCGCAAACCTTAGTAAATTGTTTAGCGTGATTAATTTAAATAGTCTCCTCCCATAAATTTTGCATCTGAAAGGGAAACTCCCAACAAATGCATATGCAATAAGGTCAACAAAAATAACTGCGTCCATGCCTTTTCAGCGCTAATTTTTCACCGAGTTCTTTTAGTAAATCCTGACAGTAGTTTTTTCTCCAAAAGAGGGTTTGCGCAAAATCTCGATGTGACCTAAATGTGTAAAGCTATGATCCAGAAATTAATATGGTTAATATGATGTCCAAGATAAATAAGAATGTCCAAGATAAAGAAAAAAAACAGTTTAAAACACATTTGCCAAACGTACTCATGTTGGTTTCTTATGGTTTAGTTAAAATTCCATGCCATTTTCAAGAAAAAGTTTTAATTGAATGACTCAAAAAAAAAATGTATGTCATGTGGTGTAACCATCAGGAAAAATTTATAACATATTTCCTCATATCTTAAATACATGTGTGTACACATCTTAATCACAATTTATATTTTTAAAAATGTTTTCAAGATAAAAAGTATTTATTTTACAAATATCTTCAATTATTAAGTTCATAAATATCATTACGTCTTGCCATTTTACAACTTACACTAACCTTGCCAAAAAGTTCAAATATATTGTGATATTTTAAAACACTTATTGACCTTTGTCTTTTTCTCTGCATGATGGCAAAAACCTGGCGCTACCGAGTGAATCAGACATCACACATGTAATGTAGCAGCTTAAGCACTAACATGACACACTTGTGAACTTTGGTGGTAAATAGTAGTGCTTGAGGGGGCTGTGCCAAGACTTGTGTTGAATAACTGCCATGCTTTTCCAGAAGACTGGGAACTAAACATCTCCGGATCAACCCTGATTGGTCGCGAACTGTAAAAGCCATATTGTTTTGAGTGCACTGAACCATTATTCGTGGTTTGCGGTTGTCAGGGGGGCCTCGTTTTATGGCACAAATCTTATACAACGGCTTGGTTAAGGGATGAAAAATGGGAAAATACATTTAAAAAAATTCCACAATCCATCACCTCTTGAGGAAGCTGTGCTCAAGGCTGTGTTGAGCAAGAGAGAAGCATCAAGTAAGTTACATCGCGGTGACATCAAGATATTTTCAGACTCAAAGATTTTCAAAGGTTCCCACCTGAAGATGAACGACACTGTATACAAACAAACTGTAAGGAGAGCTATTAGTAAACTGTTATGAAGAAGGCTTAAAACAATATATCTTTGTAATTGGTGGAAATGTGGAAAGAGACCGAGCGAGAAGGATGGCTGTGGAAAGGAAGGCCATTATCAAGTTAATTATTTCTTGGCCCGAGGTCCTCCATTCTCCCCAGGATGTCTCCTCTGGAGAGCCAGGGAGGGGAGGTGGGGATAATTACTGCCATTTTGGATAATTGTGGTGATGTGGCGCTCGGTACAGCATCAGGCCGGGATAAAAGGCCAGCCTCCGTTCGGCCCTCTGGAGTTCCTCTAAGTGGAACGCCATCTAGTTCCCTTTCCCAGAAGTCCATTCGTCGCAGTACTTCCCTAAAGCAGTCCCGTGGCCTGAAAAACTGCCCTTCAGACTAAAATCTCTTCCCCCGAAGTAGTAATTTATACAAACGTGATAAAATGAAATGCAGTTAGTGGATAAGTCCATGATTAATACGTTCATACATTCATTCTTTCCAGGGAAAGTGATTTCTAGAGTACTTTTAAGGCTGAAAATGCCAAGAGTTGTGAACACAACTGTATTATCTTCCTAGCTGCCACAAAGAGATGCATTGCAGAGACCCTGAGTAACCCAGGACTTGTATGTTCCTCCTTGCTGACAGCTAACGCGTCGTTGATCCATTGCTCTGCTTGCAACAGGTTATTACTTAGACTACCACTCCCTGTCTGAACAGAAAACCCATTTTTGAGCCTAAGCCTCACCCTAAACGCTCATACCGCTTCCATTTATTTGTCATTACGACTGGTGCCATGGCTGAGGCCATTAAGCATCCTGAACGAGAAGAGAAAAATGTTTTGGGAGCGGTGATATACATACAGCAGATCCTCATGCATGAAATCAGCGAGATGTCTGATAGAGCCGTGTTTCTCTGGCGGGACTTAATGATGCTGCGGCTCCCGACGGGGAAATGCAGACTCTAAAGCATGTGCTGGTCATTCTATGAGACAATCGGTCCAACCGTTGTAGTCGGGGGAAAATACTTCTCTCGCTTAAGGCCCATGTACGCACCCATCTGCTCTAATCCATAATGCTCAGAGTAATGGGCATCATTCATCAACCTGACTGCTCTTGGGCATGGAGCAGACCAAAGGGTGGACGGCTGAGTGACATGGTCATATTAAAGTCTGTTCTGAGACTCACATTATTTGGAGTCTTGTGACAACAATGTCCTGCCTCTGTCCAACATAACTCCGTTTAATCAGCTCCACGGTCGTTCCACAGCTAGAGACTCGTTGTGCTCACACTGTTAATATCCTTGTGACAATCCTCAGACGTAAACACTGCAAAGGCATAGACATATGGACAATTTGAAGAAAGAGGGACACACAAAGGCATGGGTCAGTGTTTCCTACAGTGCACAAAAATACTATTCAGTGCTGCAACAAAAAAACTAGCATAAAGCATGACCAGAGTAGTCCGATACACAAGAGTATGATCAACGTGTTTTTCAATCATTCAAAAAGACTCGGTTTGAGTATGACAAATCCTTCACATGTCAATATTTCATCATTTTAGTTTTTAGTTTAAGACAATTTGTTAGTTTTTTTTACAATTTTAAACTGCCAACATTATACATTTATTTATTTTATCAACATATAATGAGTAATACTGAAGCTAGTTAATTACCCAAGGTAGTTTAAAAGTCACTGTGCCCTATTCGAACAATCTGAGCGCATGGTCTCAAGCGCAGAAAGTGTCAGTGTCAGGAATGCAATGTTTCATGCAATTCTTGCCAAAAGACTTGTCCTTCATGACGGCAGCCTCATCACTTGTGCTCACAACAGAAAAGAGAGGAAATGGCTTCTCCTCCACAATGTGTTCGTGGTAAGAAGTGTTCCTGGTGGCGTGCCTTCAGTCAGAGGGCAGGGAAATGAAGCACACCCTGCTGATGCTCTGAAGGAGAATTATGCAGCGGTATTGTGATGCGCAATGCTGGAGAGCCTGTTCAAATGGAGAGCTTTTGAGTGCTGCAGCCCAGCTCTGATTGTGTGGCACAAAGCCGACACCATGAACACAGATGCATTAACCTGCGTTTACAGACAGCCAACAATGACCCTCAGCAATCACCAATCGGTTAACAAAGGAGCACAGCTTTATCCACGGACCAGGTGGCAAGCAAATATGGGATGTTAACCGTAAATGAAACACCGAGCCAGATCATATGTGAGCTTGCTGTCTTAATTGACATTATCATAAAGAAGACAGCTCAGCACAAGATATCCCACTTAATAATTAGTGCCCTTGAGGTTGTCTGAGGAGCTTTACATAAAGCATGCTTGCACACACTAGTATGGGGTCTAATTTGGAGTTAACAAAATAAATATCTAATCATTTAAATTCATTTATGCAGGAAAAATCACTATGGCATTATTTTTCCTCAGTAGGTCACAAAGTTAATTGCTCTTTATTGTAGCCTGTAGCTGACAAACTTGCAGGAAAAGACTGATTTGTCTCTCCGAAGGAAATAATAAGCAAAAGCATTTGACCTCATAAGCACTGTAGGCTGAACTGAATAGCAAAAAGGATAAAGAGAAAAGCATTAAACCCTCTTATGCTTCAAACAACTAATCAAACAGTAGGGCTTACTCCCTTTTTGGTGGTGCATTTAATCAACGTAACTGTACAGTCGAGACCATTGTACACCAAACAAGTGACCATACAAATTCTGCGGCAGAAGCAGGCAGAAAATACTCATTTGAAGAGCTGATGTCAGACACAGCGTTGCCATGACTACAGTGAATGAGCAGAGAGCCTGAATCTTTAGAGAAATTAAAGGGAAGGTTAGTCAGTTTTAACATTTTACTTCTCTTACACTGCCAGTCAGCTGCTCATTTAGGTTGACTGGAATGGACAAATGGAATATTGTTTAGAAAAGATGATTTTAAATATTTATCACTTTTTTTTTTTAAAGGTACAGTTCACTCAAAGCTGAACATTTTGCTTTCATTTACTCACTCTCAAGTCGCTCTAAACCGGTAAGACATTCTTTCTTGCATGGAAAGCAAAAGGAGGTGTTATGCCGCTCTTTTTAAAACAACAGCATATTGTGACCAGGGAGGAAAAGTACCATAAAAGTATTATAAGTACTATATTATAGTTTTCAACTGTTTTACCTGATAAATGTCCTGAAATGATGGCCGCATTAACATTGCATATTAAGTGTGGGTTCAAATTCAGATTTTTTTATGACCCACGAACTTATAAGCAGGAAAAATGCACACGGATTCTGAAATTCTCCAATCGGTTTCAGGCCTCATTCATACATGGAAATAAATATATGCATTGGATACGTGCATTTGCGTCTGCCATGTAAGCGGACATATCCGATATTTCCCTGTCAATGCGAGTCATACATCATTGAAAAAGTGGGAATGACGTCAACTCAGGTGGACACCAACCATGATCACATGACTCTCAATGGCTCTTCTCTTTTTTTCTCTGCCTTAAGTGACGCATGTTTTGCTGACCTTTAAAGATGGTGCAGAACGCAAAAGCTTGTATTGTCATTTCGTCTGCGTCCATTGCAAATCGTGCCGTTTTCATTTCCTTTTTTCGGCCTAAGCTTTTCCCGATCAGTATGTCTACCTTGGGTTGTTCTGTCAAATGTATAGTGTAAATTCAGTCAACAAATCGGAAATTGGGCATCAATATCTGCAGTATAAGTGCGGCCTTTGCCAGTATTTACTGAACATTTGATAGTCCTTTAGTTTACAATCCTGTTTCACATATATATGTACAGTAATTATTAATTACAATAACTGGCTAATAGCTAGGTACTAACCCTAAATCACTTCTGTGTTCCCACATGTTCAAAATGCACACCATGTTTGAAATCAAATACAACAAATGCCATCGGTTATCACATGCCTTATAACTAATCGCAATGTACTGCATATGCAGAAAAATGAATTAAATCAAGGAGGTGTAGATGATTTTTAAGTAAATAACTTAAATCTTGGTCTGTATTTTATGATCTTTATATGTATGAGTGACAAGAGGGAGTTAAGTGAACTATTCCTACGAATTCAGGTTAAGCCTTGAGAACAATACGCGAGACAGAATAAGGAAACTGACTACAGAGGCATGCAGCGAGACCATGTAGTCTGTTTCTTCCCTCCTGGAATGAACAAACTTTCCAAGTTAAAAAAAGAATCAGCATGAAAATAGAAACACCTCATTATATGAGACCTTCCGTGCAGTCTAGGTCAGCTGTTAAGACAGTGAGACAAAAGAGAGATGATTAGTAAGATATTTTCTCAGGGACACCATTTGGAGCCAAAATGGCTGACTGCTATCTGAATCCTCATTCTTTGTGTTTCTGAAGCATGTCAAGAAGCATGCGTGGAAATCAACAACCTAAGTAGGTCACAGAGCCTTTCAGCGACTCCCTTTCATATATCATAAAACATGTATCAGTCTACAGCACACATATGCTTGACTACTGACTTTTTGATGGCTTAATTGTTCATGTGCTTTTTTCTCACATAGGCTATGCCGAATAAACACAGCAAAGCTATGCGGGCAGGAAAATAGCTATCGGTTTAACTCAAATGCAAAATTAACGTGGGTATCTAATTACAGCATCCAATTTTGCAGTTATTTTGAAGTGTTTCCGCCACCTTCTCAGGGTCACCTTCCAAATTATAATAATATCTCTTCTCCATACACTACAAACACAGAGATCTCAAGAGTACTGTATATAACAGCTGCGACCACTGACTCTCCGCTTTCAGATTAATATTTGACGAAGGGAGCCAGTTGAGTCTTGATTACAGCAGAACCCAAACCAAGAAAGAACAGGGCCTTGCATATACCGGAGCAGGTCGGATTTCATCATGTTATCCTACCCAAAATCCTCTCATCTCACTGGAGAAATTTCATAGAACCACTTCCTCATTTCCTGATATACCAAATCTCTTCCTGAGTAATGCAAGACTAAATGCTACTTTTGTATGTCATTGTCCGAGACTCAACCGGTGAGAACCCCAGAGGTTACATGCATGGCCTATGGAGACAATGGCATTGGTCTTTGGATATATTCTGTCGCAGGCCTTGGAAAGCTTGAAAACTGACCTCTCTGTGTTGTAGTTCTGTTGACCAGCAAGGGATCAAGGATTTAATCAGCAGGTTCTGATGACATATGGTGTCATATGATGCCACACAACACATTAAGGTCAGTTTAAATCGCTGTCGGCCACAGTTCGTGTCAACTCGGTTTATAGATTTACATTTACTTATTGGTAGTTTTGGACTGCAATACCAGGAGAAAGCTCAAATATGTTAGCATACCCATTCATGCTGATACTTCTGAATAACTATCAATGGAGGAAGAAACTGCTAGTCGCTTCCACTTGAAGGAAACAGAATCTCTTAACCCAAACAGGAAGTGATCCCCAAGTGGAAGTAAAGTAATGCCTGATCCCGCATTCGACTCCAATGCTGTGTTCCAGCTCTTTTTTTTTAATGCCCTTCACGCTCTTTTTTTTTTAATGCCCTTCACTTGCTAACTTCCCTCTATCTCGTTAACTCTGATGTGGACAACTGGATCACTTGGATCGTCCTAAGCACTTGATCACTTGGATTCCCCTATGGAGTTGATTTATTATTTATTTTTTTCCTTTACGAAATTGTTTAATGCAGCATTCTATATGTATATAGGTGTGTTTGGGTTGTTTAAAAAATTATAAAATAATTCAAATATCATGAGTTGTTTGTGGTGGGGTAAATTAAACGTGATATGCAGTGACGTCACAATCGTGTTGCATTGTGGTATATAAAGCTGCCAGATGTGTTCATATGAAGTAGACTTGCTCCCTCGATTTTGACAGAGGGAGCAAGTCTACTTCATATGTACACTGTCCATATAAACTCCCCTCGTCCACTTCACAAAGTGGAACGCACTTCAAAATGGCGGCAGTGGAGTGGAACGCAGCACAAGCCACCATCTGCAAAAGAACACATGATCCTACTGCTAGATTGACAGGCAGTGTTAGGGAAAGTTACTTTTAAAAGTAATGTATTACAATATTGCGCCCTAAAAAAAGTATCTAATTGCATTTTAACTGCTTTACGTTACTTTTGTGTTACTTTTTCTAATCTGGGCTTGCTTGTTTTTTTATTTAAAAAAATATAAATTAGTTATACAGGTCCTTTATTATTAAAATTAAACTTTCATATATTTTAGATTCATTGCACACCAACTGAAATATTTCAGGTCTTTTATTGTTTTAATACTGATGATTTTGGCATACAGCTCATGAAAACCCAAAAATCTCAAAAAATTTACATATCATGAAAAGGTTCTCTAGACGAGCTATTAACCTAATCATCTGAATCAACTAATTAACTCTAAACACCTGCAAAAGATTCCTGAGGCTTTTAAAAACTCCCAGCCTGGTTCATTACTCAAACCCGCAATCATGGGTAAGACTGCCGACCTGACTGCTGTCCAGAAGGCCATCATTGACACCCTCAAGCGAGAGGGTAAGACACAGAAAGACATTTCTGAACAAATAGGCTGTTCCCAGAGTGCTGTATCAAGGCACCTCAGTGGGAAGTCTGTGGGAAGGAAAAAGTCTGGCAAAAAACGCTGCACAACGAGAAGAGGTGACCGGACCCTGAGGAAGATTGTGGAGAAGGACCGATTCCAGACCTTGGGGGACCAGCGGAAGCAGTGGACTGAGTCTGGAGAAACATCCAGAGCCACCGTGCACAGGCTTATGCAGGAAATGGGCTACAGGTGTCGCATTCCCAGGTCAAGCCACTTTTGAACCAGAAACAGTGGCAGAAGCGCCTGACCTGGGCTACAGAGAAGCAGCACTGGACTGTTGCTCAGTGGTCCAAAGTACTTTTTTCGGATGAAAGCAAATTTTGCATGTCATTCGGAAATCAAGGTGCCAGAGTCTGGAGGAAGACTGGGGAGAAGGAAATGCCAAAATGCCTGAAGTCCAGTGTCAAGTACCCACAGTCAGTGATGGTCTGGGGTGCCATGTCAGCTGCTGGTGTTGGTCCACTGTGTTTTATCAAGGGCAGGGTCAATGCAGCTAGCTATCAGGAGATTTTGGAGCACTTCATGCTTCCATCTGCTGAAAAGCTTTATGGAGATGAAGATTTTGTTTTTCAGCACGACCTGGCACCTGCTCACAGTGCCAAAACCACTGGTAAATGGTTTACTGACCATGGTATTACTGTGCTCAATTGGCCTGCCAACTCTCCTGACCTGAACCCCATAGATAATCTGTGGGATATTGTGAAGAGAAAGTTGAGAGACGCAAGACCCAACACTCTGGATGAGCTTAAGTCCGTAATCGAAGCATCCTGGGCCTCTATAACACCTCAGCAGTGCCACAGGCTGATTGCCTCCATGCCACGCCGCATTGAAGCAGTCATTTCTGCAAAAGGATTCCCGACCAAGTATTGAGTGCATAACTGAACATAATTATTTGAAGGTTGACTTTTTTGTATTAAAAACACTTTTATTTTATTGGTCGGATGAAATATGCTAATTTTTTGAGACAGGAATTTTGGGTTTTCATGAGCTGTATGCCAAAATCATCAGTATTAAAACAATAAAAGCCCTGAAATATTTCAGTTGGTGTGCAATGAATCTAAAATATATGAAATTTAAATTTTTATCATTACATTATGGAAAATAATGAACTTTATCACAATATGCTAATTTTTTGAGAAGGACCTGTATATAATAGTTATAATTTTGGCAAATGTAAAAGTCCTTTCACACCAGAAAGTGAAATGAATAAGCCTCAGGCTGAAGGAAACTCATGCCTGTACAGTGGAGGGTGCAGCTCAAACAAATCTTTCAGCTGTGCTGCCATTCTGGATTGCAGGTGAATAGGAAGCAGAAGAAGAAAGTTTAACACTCTTACAAAAAAAAAAGTCATTTTTGCTTATTAGTATGGTTGAATTGGATCATCGAAGGTCAGCAGCAAAGACATTGGTTAATAAAGTGAGATTAATTACATAAAGTATATTTGTGTAATTTAACATATTTAATTCTTGCAGGTTTGCACAATATTCTGAGTTTGTTTTTATTAATTTTGAGGAATACTGAATCTGTTCTTGTGCAAGTGATGATGAGTAAATTCATGCTCACATTTAGTCTAGAACTACAATAACCACCATGTTTACACAGCGCACACAACGCACGATTTCTCTCAACATGGAGACAGGACAGGACAGGTGTCAGTCAATAAATGGGAATTATTAGGAAAAAGTAACTCAGATATTTTGTCGTCACGAAAGTACAGTGTTACTTTACTAGTTAAAAGTAATCTGGTTATGTAACTTTCATTACTTGTAATGTGTTACCCTAAACACTGTTGACAAGCTGGGTCTCAAGGCCAGCCTATCTCTGAGCTCACTATGCCAGCTCTATGCACGATACGATGTAACTACAGCCTCTCACTGGATTACATAATCACTCTTTTATGCTGTATGTGAAGGTGATCTAACTAGAGTACGATGATGACAAGCCCACAGAGCCCAAAGGATTTGTTAATAATCAATTATGGCAACTTAAGAAAGTATATAGACAGCCATGACTAGAATAAAGTCTAATACATGACTTTGGTGAAGGAAGTACACACTGTTAACTCTTAAGGGCTCTTGTGTTTCGTTAGTGCTGGGCATTGGTGAGAAGCCAGGACATATCAGTGGGGCAGAGACACTACATCGCCTGTGACTGAACCCACTGGCCATTCGGCAGCCAACTGTGTCCATACACATACACACACACACACACACACACACACACACACACACACACACACACACACACACACACACACACACACACACACACACACACACACACACACAAAAACAGTGATGCACTGCTTTACTCCTGCTCTCTCCCTGTTTTGATGGCATATACACACAACCTACACACTACAAGAGTACTGAAATAGCATGGCCATCCGTATGATTCTTTTGAATCCAAACAGGCACAGGTTTTGCGCAACTCTGCAGCCCAGGGGGAAGATGTGCAGATGTATAATTTACACAGTTTGCAGTTGGATTAAGTAGATGGAATATAAAATGCATAAGTCAACATTTGAAATGTCCTCTTTACTGCAAGAAATATACAGAACTAAAGACATACAGAAATACACCTAATCTTTTTGGCAACTCTTTATAATACATACACACACACACACACACACACACACATATAAACACATACACACCGATCAGGCATAACATTATGACAGGTGAAGTGAATAATATTGAGTGTTAGTGGGTGGGATATACAAGGCAGCAAGTAAACATTTTGTCCTCAAAGTTTATGTGTTAGAAGAAGGAAAAATGTGCAAGCGTAAGGATTTCAGCAAGTTAAAGCTCAAACTAAAGCTCTTGTGGGGTGTTCCCGGTCTGCAGTGATCAGTATCTATAAAAAGTGGTCCAAGGAAGGAACAGTGGTGAACCGGTGACAGGGTCATGTGTGGTCAAGGCTCACCAATGCACGTGGGGAGCGAAAACTGGCCCGTGTGGTCCAATCAAAAAGAGCTACTGTCGCTCAAATTGCTCAATAAGTTAATTCTGGTTCTGACAGAAAGGTGTCAGAATACACAGTGCATCACAGTTTGTTGCGTATGGGGCTGCATAGCTACAGACCAGTCAGGGTGCCCATGCGGACCCCTGTCCACCACCGAAAGCGCCAACAGTGGGCACTTGAGCATCAGAACAGGACCAGTGACCAGGAGGGCTGTTTTGCCAGCAAAAGGGGAACCAACACAATATTAGGAATATAGGTCATACTATATACATATATTTTCTTCAGTGTACATCCACTTATAATCTGTTAAGCCATATTAGAAGCCTATTATAAACAATTCATTTTAATAAAACAGCATATTAATAGTTTTATAAAGTACTGAGCAGAATTTAAAACGGTAAAAAATCTAACAAATAAAATGTCTGGACATTTGTATAAGGTGTAACCTAATCTATTTTATGGAATAGGCATTTTGCCATAATTTATGCTTTTAGATGGGAGTGAAAGAAACCATTTTTATTTTGATATTTTGGGCATGCAAGCTTACGCCAGGTGTTGACGTTGGCTTGCTATTTGCACAGTGTTCCTTAGTTTTGACAGTTAGGCTGGGTTAGACAGGTGAAGCCTGCTGTGTACAGAACAGACCAGTGGAGACTGAGAACTTTTGGAATTGAAGCAAAGAACTCTGGGACATGTCAACCACTCTCCTCGTTTAGCCTCACATCGGCATGCATCGCAAACCGCAACGGCTTCCCCTGAGCAATGCGGGATAAGGGGGCGAGAGGGGTGTGAATACACCTAAAACATTCAGCTGTCTGTGCGTGTTGCTAGAAAAAAAAAGAATACTGTGAGAAGCAAATAAATTAATTTTCAAAACAAAGAGAAGAAAGTGAGACGGGGTGCAGAAAGTGTCTGGCTTTAGATGAAGATTTGCAGTGACAGTATGGGAACAGGATCTTGTGTCTCTTCCATCATTCTGTACTGAGTCTCACAATTTCACTCAGTTTCACTCTAAACCGCCTTTTCCCTCCATTCACACTCTCTCTTCTGCCCTTCTGTCTCCCCCTGGAGATCTGATGAGGATTTTCCTTATATGTGATTTTTGCACAGCAATCTACACTGCAAAACACATGTACATACATTCGACCCCATTATTTTAATAATCTAGACATAATGCATAATCCAGAAGAGATTTACAGTATATGAATTCTTGACACCCAACACAGCTAAACTGAACTGTACAGAGACCAAACAATGTGTATGTTTTAAATGTTTTAATAATATATCATAAGATTTTTTTCATATATAATGTGAATGTGCTTAATTTATCATGGGAAAAAAAGGTCACAATGCAAAAAAAGCAAATTCTAAAAAACTTAATTTAAGCAAAATATAGTCTTTTTATTTAGTACCAAAGATTAACCCATGCAGTAGCAACAAAAAGTCATGTAGGGAAATGGTTTTGGAGGGCCAAAATCAGTGACCGCGCTTCTCCGAAGACAAGTTTTGATTGTGTTCAGCGTCTATCTCGTACACACAACATAGATAAGATACAACAGTTGTGACAGCTGTGTGGACAGAAATATGAATTTCTTGATTTTTTTCGGTAAAGATATGGTGTTTTAAATCTAAAAACGTTGTCGTCTGTGCCGTTTTCTGTTGATGCGCAGCATGAATAAAACTTAACTAAACATTTGTAATTAATACAAAGTCTTGAAATTCTGTCCATTTTTTTACAAAATTCAAACAATAAATGACGTTTTAGTGCTCAGATCGCTGTGGCCGCTTCGGTTCAAGTGCACGTGAACCGATCATCTCATGTCCTCTTTACTACAGCACAAAATAAACATGGGTGAACGAAACATGTATGTTGAAAGATACATTACAACTTCACAAAATAAATTCGGTCTTATGTAATCGCTCAATCAGTGCTTCAACAAGTGAAAAACTTCAATAAAACAGCTAGTAGGCTATATAACGGTAAATGTAACACTTAACGTTACATTTACCCCAAGAAAGCTATTCAATGTGAATAATCTCATTCGTTAGCTACAAAAAAATAAATCTGTCATGAAATCAAGTTTATTGTTTAAATGTTTATAAGACTGGAATATAAACAATTCTGTTATTAAAAAGTTGATATAAAAACTTCCTTGTGTGCAATTTAAAGATTTGTACAACTCAGTTTTAGCTATTTGACTGGTGATTATTAAATAAGTTTGATTCATTGATTATTTATTTTCGGCCTCGGTTTTCAGCCAAGTGCATCCTGAATTTTAGTTCCGCCCAGAGTTTTCCTTTCGGTTCATTCCTATAGAGTGGTGCAGTTATGACTTCACTTTGTAGACCAAAACATGGAAACGAGTTAGCGTTTTAGCACTTCCGGTTCCATCGTCCTGAAGTCAATGGGTTGGTTAAATGGCTGAAATAAGGTCTGTGGAGAACACAAGCTCAAGACATTTTCACTTTTTATTCTACAACATAAAATGCATCAGTATTACCCCACTCGTGATTTTCTGAAGCTGTTATTTGTCTTGAAAATGGCAACTGCTAACAAGTGGCTAAATGGGAATACAGAGGGGAGATTAAACCTCATCAGGTAAGCCTAGTCCGCTTTTACAGCCTTGTTATGCTTATAATTGTGCTCTTATAAACTATTCTGTTTTTAGATCAAACTGAAGCTTAGTGATGGTGACGTTGAAGTTGTTTGTTTATAGCCTACCTTTAGCTTTTTACTTCTGGTGACTGCATTTAGGCTTCAAAATTCATAAAAGTTGTGTTCATCTGTGAAAATTATCCTGATGGACAAAACGTGTAAGTATCATAAACTTGTTGATCACAGAGCTTGTTTTTTTGTCGCTGTGATAATTCAAAAGCCTATGGAAAAATCCTATTGGGTTTTTCTCGAGGGAGCCAGTGTGATGCTAACTGCCGGTCGCCCTACAAAGTGACATCATACATGCAACACTATAGCCATGAACTCCTAATGGTTTATGTGGAGGAATATAAGCATATTTGTACATTTCAGTAATGGCGGGCGCGCAGCATGCTCTAGTGAAGTATCTGTGAGGAGGAGAGGAACGAGAGATAAGGAGAGAGAGAGAGAGAGATGGTGATTGAGAGAGTGAGAGAAATCGCAGGGAGAGGTTAGAACTGCATGCGCATGATGTGGGAGGAAGAGCGTGGGCACAGGAGAAAGCGGGCGCCCAGAGAAACGATGCATCTCTGTGTTTCTCGGTCTTTCTTTCTCTCCTTTTGAATGACTTCCTCCTTCTCTTCCAGTTCCACACTGCCTCGTCTCAGGGATTTGGGCTGTCAGTCTTTTATCAGTCTTCTGTCTCTCTCACTCCACCATCAGCCACCTCATTTTAATAAGGACGGTAATCATTAAAGCACTCCAGCGTGAGCCACAGATTGATAAAAAGAGAGGAAGTGAAAAATAATGTTTCTATCAGCCTATCTTGCAGAAGAACAAAGTGTGCAGAAGATCGTTGAAGAGGAGCAACCCCTGACAACTTACAGCTCGTTTCATCATCAGTAGGGGAGGAAAGGGTCACAAATGTAGTGTGCACTATTTGATGTTTGGCACATTTGTGGAATTTGAGGGAGTTTGAATTAGCAGGCTGTTGCCATAGCAACAGTATACCTGTTGTGGGGTTAAACGATCCAACTGTGTTAAGAAGTGCAACACATCAACCACACACAATTGTGTTGCTAACTAATAAAGCCCCAAATGGTTGTATGTAGGAATGTAAACATGCCTGTACGTTTGTTTGTGTGTCTGTTATTAAACACAATCTTTTTTTTTCTGCTCAAGTCTGAGTAGTTTCCATGGTTACACCGCAGCTGAAATTCATAAACGGTGCACTTTTTTTAAATGACAATGTTTTAAATTGAAGGCAAGTGCTAGCAGTAGTTGTGTTTCTCCCACAGGAGCTTCTCCCTCTGGCATTTCGGTGTCAGACAGTGGGAAACCTCGGGAAGCCAAAACACGCGTCGTCGAAAGCGGCCAATTCTCACATTCGACATACTGTTACAATGCTGTTTTTCACATTCAGGTGCCTCAATGAAACCCTCCAAACGCTGAGAGACGAGAGCAGACAGAGGAAAGACAAAACAAGAAAAGCATATACCAAACTAGCTGAGATGTGAGCTGGATTCAAAAAATGGTATTAGAGGCATATATACATAGGGTGACCAGACATCACGTTTTCCCCGGGACAGTCCCATATTTCAGCTCTATTTTAAGTGTCCCGACAAATGAAAAAATCATGTTTTGTCCTGTATTTCTTCTTTCCTGTCTTTATTAGTAGGTGATCATAAAAGTGAATAATAGTCTTCTATCACGTGAGAATGGCCTAATCAATGGTAGCCAATCATGTCAAAGTATATTTTGAATAACAAAATTACCATCTAGTCACAATTCGTTATGGATTAATTTGCAGATAAAGATGGGATATATGGGATAAAGAAGTTATTAAGCGCAATAAGTTGTAAAAAAGAACTCAATGTGGTATCACGCTGAACACACACCAGAAGAGCGCACTCCTGAATTTAGTTCTCTTTGTGGAGTATCTCACGTAAATACAGTCGGTTAGGGCTTAAGTGATCGTAAACTGCTCTATGAAAAATCTATATTATATGTAGGCTATATATATATATATATATATAAATACTGTTATCATGAAATAAAATTTCAGTATGTGAAATAGTGGGGGGCCTGTCCATCCCGTCCCGTATACCACCATGAGAAATCTGGTCACACTAGTTTTAATTAGTGTCACATTACTATTGTCTTCCATCTTGTTTTGTTGTGATCATTAATTAAATAATAAAAGTTGTATTCTCGAGATTCCATCATAAGTTGTCTTTAGATCTCTACATAATAAGAAAACCTTTGTCAAAATTTTTAAGAAAAAACTTTTAAGATCTTGAATAAATTTTCTTGTGATCGACACAAATGTGCTTTTTAAGATCTTTACCTAATGGAAGTCAATGGGAACCAAAACGGTTCAGTTACCAACATTCTTCAAAAATATCTCTTTTTGTGTTCCACAGAAGAAAGTCATTCAGGTTTGGGATAACATGTGGGTCAGTGATTGGTAATAAAAAAAAAATCGGTAGACTAGGCATTTCATTTTCATGATCTTGACATAAAAGTTGATTGGCCATGTAGTGATGCCCATGGTTATAGAACATTTTTAAATTATTTCTTGAGAAAATGAGAAATGAGAATCATGCGATATCAACACAGAAAACAGTAATAATGCATGGCCTCTTAGTGCTCTATATAAGGCGAGTATTACTATTATTATTGCTCTTAACTGCTTAAACCCGAAAGGCGTGGTCACATTTAGCATTGCCGATATCCAATCATTTCGAAAGGAATCCGCATTATCTGGAGTTTCATGTGAGGGCGAAAAGAATCCCACACACATTTGGTCAAGTTCATCACATTGACCAACAAAAAGCTGCTTGGTTTGAAAGTGACTTCTGTGTAACAATGTTGACAATGGACCATTTTCCCCCTAAAAATTGCTAATGTGACCATATCTTAAGAACTAACTTTGGCACATATCAATGCCTTAAATCACGTCTTGTTGAAGAGAGGTGTGATATTACTTTTCAAAGTTATCCCACAATCTGACAGATGTTAAAACAGAAAAAAAAATCCTATAAACTAACACTGAAGGAAGTACCTGAGCTGCATCTACAGACCAGAATATCATGGAGTTTTAGGGAGGCCTCTTTTACTTAAATCAGTAAGCAACCTCTCAGGCAACATCCCTAAATTTCACATGGGCATCTCTCACATAAAAATTTGGTTCTTTCTTTAATTCCTGTCTCTGTGTGGCAATAAAGCGCAGCACCCTTCCATACAAATAATCTGTAACGTCATACCTATAGTACTCTCTAAATACTAAGCAAAAGAGTATCAATGTGAGGCTTTTCACAAACACAGGAACCACAACTGTCTGCATTTGTGCCCATCATAATAGAAATGGTTGCAGGCAAGACTCCAGATGCACAAAACATCAAATGCACAACCTCACTGGGCTCCATTCATTTGGAGTCCCTGCATACAGAGGTCGAACAGAGGACGGGGAAAAAAACCCAATGTGCCCAAACAGTGCTCTCTCTCTCTCTCTCTCTCTCTCTCTCTCTCTCTCTCTCTCTCTCTCTCTCTCTCTCTCTCTCTCTCTCTCTCTCTCTCTCTCTCTCTCTCTCTCTCTCTCTCTCTCTCTCTCTCTCTCTCTCTCTCTCTCTCTCTCTCTCTCTCTCTCTCTCTATCTATCTATCTATCTATCTATCTAGGACTCCCTCTTTTATTCAAGGAATGAGCCAGCCCATATTTGGAGGACCCCACCTTCAAGTCACACTGACTGACTGATGTTTATCAGGTGCTGGATTTGGTTTAAGGCGTATCCTTAATTTGACCTTAATTAGACAGGACCTCATCTGTTTTATGGGATGAAGCCAAAGAGCCATCCCAGAAATAAAAAAAGAGGACTTTGACTTTGACTTTCAATCTTACTTTGTACTAACTAGGTGCTCATTCATACGCATGTATAGCGATTTTATTTTAACTTTTTTTTAACCTGGTGGATGATAAAAACAGGCAAAGTAATCTCTTAGACTAAACAGAATTAGGCCACAAAGAACTCACATAGAAACATGCTTAAAAACATGCCTAAAATCTAAGAGTTCATTTATATACACTAGAATAAAAGTAAAAAGTTCACAAATTTACTGATGACAATTTAAGGTAGGTCTACCTACTGTAACAGAAGTATGAAATACTAAATATAAAAAGACATTTTTTATTGCCTAATTAACATGAAGGACATAGACAGCCGCAGGTATAATGCTGCTGTCACTTTAAGACCTAACACACAGATCGAGAAAACTACCTGTCAAACATCTTACGAGAACCAAACTGAGTTATCTTTCGTGTCTTATTGCACTTGAAAGTTTAATCTGGCAAGGTTTTAAAAAAAAGATTAAACTTTCACGATAACACAACACTGCAATGTCACGTGAGTATATCTGCATTAGATCAGATAATCCAAAATTCATCAACTAGCTTCGTTCTAGCACTGTCCTTTATTTTTTTACCACAAAATCAACAATGTCACTAAGGAAGTGTGTTTTAAGTTGTGAGGAAAGATAAGCTTGTTCAGCTTCCCAAAAACCCAGCTTTAAGGAAACAGTGGATGCAGTTTTTTTTCCAGAGCAGCAACAGAGTTCTGGAAGTGTGTTTGTTTGTTCCCTGGGATGAGTAGAAACATGGCGGTGAGTGAAACTGCATCAAATGTCTGTGTTTTGTTGGCAATCGGTGCATAAGTGCTTATAATGTAAACAACACTAACGTATATTGAATAGAAAGTTATCCAGGATAAAGCCATGATGTATCGGTACAGCGTCTTTTACAAATATAATAAAACTGAAGACTCTTCGGAGATATGAAGGATGTAATACTACTCTATAGGTACTCAAGATTAACATGAGACTGGCAAAAACTGTGTGTTATGTACCCTTCAATGTTTTATTGCTATGATAGTTTTTCATCCACACACAATCAAGCTTTGACTT
The DNA here is from genome assembly GCA_023029165.1 of Gobiocypris rarus. Lineage (NCBI taxonomy): Eukaryota > Metazoa > Chordata > Actinopteri > Cypriniformes > Gobionidae > Gobiocypris > Gobiocypris rarus. Next base: position 10,695,691 of record CM040919.1, read on the forward strand.
GTATCATTCAAGACCACTTGAAGGAAGAGTAGGTAAGAATTGGTTAAAAAACTTTTTTTCCAAATTTGTTTAAACTTCTTTATATATATCAACACATAATTAAAATGTAAGTACTCTGTAAGTACAGCTCATTATTTCCATTCACTCCACCTTCTCCCTTCTGGACTCTTTCCAAAGCCACGCCCCCAAAACACATGAACACGCTCCGCGACCGCTCAGCTGGAAGGCGCATTATTTACCTGAGACGAGCGGAGTGCATGTAGTGACATCATGTCAGAATCACATGGAATAAAAAATCTAACTTTATCAGTATGAATATAAACAAATAAGATGTCTTTTAGTACTCACTATCAAGCTAGAATACCGATACTGGTAAAGTTTAAAATATATTTTTGTTTGATTCGGTAACAAGCTAGTTATATTTATAAGGCAAAGCTAAAAACGGGTAGCATTGATACATGTTTTTCCAATAACATCAGTTATACTGTGATGAAGATGAATTTCGTGTGAGATTCATAACGTAGGTATACGGTTGTATTGCATGTAAGAGTTTCCATGATGAAAGCATTGCTGACTCTGATGAGGACTACACTCCGGAGACAAGTAGCCGCCCTACCGCATCGTCGGCTCGAGGACAAGGCCGGGGTCCAGGGGCGAAGCAGAGGAGGGCGGGCAAGAGTGAGGGCAACAGGTTCTGAGGAAGCAGAGTGGCGCATGTGGCAGATCCTGTAGCAAAAGGGGTGGTAGCCATGGTAGCGAGAGAGAGTGACAGTCGCCTAAGCCAATCACTTGATTCGTCCCGAACGAAAATAATGAGCGGTGTTTATTGAGTGGAGTCACTCGATTTTTATACTCTCTTTTTCAGATTATTTACAATTTAATTATGTATTGAAATATAAAGAAAGTTTAAACAAATTTGGACAAAAGTGTTTTAGATAATTCTTACCTACCCTACCTTTAAATGTTCTCAATGACTTCTGCCATGTGACTGTGCAATAAAACACAACACTCTAAAAACGAATTCCATTAAAAAAGGGTTGAGTGTTCTGTGTTAAAGGGTTTGTTCACCCAAAAATGAAAACTATCCCATAATTTACTCACCCTCGAGCTGTATATGACTTTCTTCTTTCAGCCAAATACAATCAGAGTTATATTTTAAAAAATCCCGGCCCGTCCAAGCTTTATAATGGGAGTGAATGTTACCATAGATTTTGAAGCCCCATCATAAAAGTAATCTATATGGCTCCAGGGGGTTAATAAAGGCCTTCTGAAGCAATGCATTTTTGATTGAAAAATATCCATATTTATAAATTTATAAACTATAAATCACTGGCTTCCGGTAACGGCCGTACGCAAGTCAAGTTCCAGTGGAAGAGTGACATCTGACCCGAGTCAATAAGGACATTTTCATATTTCCATATGTCTTGGAAATGTCTTGGCAGAAAATTACCAAAACCTTTTCTGTTCTTCTACTCCTTTTTTTCTCTTACAATATGAAAATCTATTATCAATGTAATAATTAATATGTACATTTATTTTTAGGTTTGTAAAGAGATTTATTTATTTACATTTTTATTTTTGAATTAATACATTGATAATAAATATCTTCATTTGTCCCCCATAGTGGCTCCTCTAGGTGTAACAATCTCCAGCAGGCCTGCTGCTGCTCTAACGGACATTTGTGTGAGCGTCACACCCATCCTCAAAATGCACTCAAAAGAATTCCCCAGATGAGCCAAGCCACACAGAGTTGCAATATCACTAATCACCAGACCCTCGTGGAATCTGTGCCTGCAAAATTCTGAAGGAAGCTCCACAGAAACGGAACACTAGTCATTACAACACAAAATTTCAGTTTTTCACCTAAAATCAGCACAAAAAAAACTCTGTAGACACAAGAGACAGACGAAGAGAGAGAGAGAGAGAGAGAGAGAGAGAGAGAGAGAGAGAGAGAGAGAGAGAAAGGCACAGTGAAAATAGATTTCAAAAACAGAAATAGGCTGCAAAGAGTTTCTACTTTCAATACTCCCTGAAGATATCTTGAAATATTTGCTGTCTAACTTTATATTAGTCTCAGCTCATATTGGACAAATACTACTTGGTCAGCAGAGCCACACTACTCCTTTGTGTGCAAAACCCAATAGGTGAGACAGAAGTTTTCCTTTTGAGCCTTGAAGAAGTCACCAGTTTCCAAAAAGAGAGAGAGGAGCAGAACTCCCCAGTGCTTGTGTTTGTTATCCGTAATGAATAAGTCAGCGAGAGAGACACTTGGGGCTACAGCATTAACAACTTACTATGAAATCTTAAAGTCTTGAATCTAAAAGCTACTCCGGCCGAAGTGCCCTCTCTCTTCTCCGAGCAAGTGTCAGCAGAGCTTCCTGTCTCATGATGCACTCGTGTGGAACCGCTCTGCCCTGCACACTGGCATATGATCAGGTGGGTCTCTGTGTCCTACTTTTCGCTGCAGGGGTCAGGGGTCAGGGGTCCTGGGCTGGGGAATTGCAAACATAGGTAAACATAATTCTGAGCTCTGTCCTGTCATTCATGACTGGATTAAGGTCGCCGTGATAAGTAGTTATTCACCCTAACCCTATCACAACAAAGTGATCAAAGCAACTAGATGCTACATGTCAAGTGGTTTATTAAATGAATGCAATGCAAAAATGTTATCATTGCATATACTTTATATTGCATATTGTATAAAAATCTGAGTAACATATGCAATCACTTAAAGGTAGGGTAGGCAATTTTGGAGAGGCTAGCAATATCATGTTAGCTTTGAAAGCATGAAATCCCACTCTCCCTTCAGAGCGCTCTCCAAAGCCACGCCTCCTTCAAAACACATGAACGCAATGAACACAGCAAAGTGTCACAAGACGAGAGATGGCGTTGAATTAACTCAAGTCTCAAAGCAACATTACAACAACTTACAGAACTCTTACTTGTACATGTAGACTGCTGCAGATAAATTTAGCAGTTGATAGCGTGGACACAGAAACTTAGAAAAGTCTGAGGACGTAAACAGCACCGGGTAGATCTCGTAATTACGGTTAAGACATGGCGTGAACGCAGCATAAGCTCATTTTGGTTCAGGAGTAAGTGTAAAAGGCGGCTGCTGTTTGTTTGTAGCACTTGTTAACTGTCTGTATACAACTCTGCACAGCCTTACGGAATGATGACGCTGATGTCTGCACAAGCAGGTGCGTGGAGATATGGAAATTCATGTTGACAGGCAGGTAGGACATTGTATCATTGAAAGCACAGAATATATATGTATGTTTTAATATTTAGACCACTTCTATTATTGATTGCTATCAGGGTGTTAAGACATTTTCAAACGGCATGAAAAAATGTGTTTATTAAAAAGGTTGCGTACCCTACCTTTAATAAAGGGAAACAAAACTTGTTTCATTTTTGGTGCATGTGCGTGTGTGTGTGTGTGTGTGTGTGTGTGTGTGTGTGTGTGTGTGTGTGTGTGTGTGTGTGTGTGGACTGGTAATCCCTACGTTATGGGGACAAAATGTCCCCACAAAGATGGCAATATCCAAAATCCTTGTCCTTGTGGGTACATTTTTTGGTCCCCATGAGGAAAACATCTTATAAATCACACTAAGTGATGTTTTTTGAAAATGTAAAAATGCAGAATGTCTCCTGTGATGGGTAGGTTTAGGGGCAGGGGCAGTGTAGGGGGATAGAAAATACAGTTTGTACAGTATAAAATGCATTACGCCTATGGAATGTCCCCATAAAACATGGAAACACAACATGTGTGTGTGTGTGTGTGTGTGTATTAGGGGTCGACTAATATAATCATCTGACTTCAGTTAGTGAACACAGTTTTACACAGTGTTGGCTATGGTTTGTCCTCACCCTTTTTATTCATGTTTTTTTAACTATTTCTTTATATGTGAAAAATATTATAATATGCTTAAACAATCTAAAGTATAAATCTATGAAACCCTGCACATGACATGCAGGAAAAAATATGTATATTGTGGCCCCTGCCCCCTCATTTTACGTAAACTGTGGGCACGATGTTATAATTTGTTCCCTTGTTTTCCTAAATCATGCGCGCACTAAAATAATTAGTTCCCTCATTTTACTCAACTGTGTGCACAATTGTGTCCCTCAATTTAGTAAAACGTTGCCACATTGTACAAATTCATTCTAATTCATTCCAATTTATCTAAAACGTGGCCACGATTGAATAAAACAAGGAAAGCAATTATTATATTGTGTGCACGATTTAGTAAAACGAGGGAACTAATTATTTTAGTGTGCGCAATTTAGTAAAATGAGGGAACTAATTATATTGCGTGCATTATATATTAAAAAGAGGAAAATAATTATTATATTGTGTGAGAGATTTAGTAAAACGAGGGAACTAATTATATTGTGTGCACGACAAAACTAATTATTATATTGTGCACACAATTTAGTAAAATTAGGGAACTAATTATTATTTTGTGCAAAATTTACTTAAAACAAGGGAACACATTAGTTAATCGTGCTGACGTATTAGTAAGTCATGGGAATGAATTTGTGGCCATGAAATACATATTTTTCCCCACATCATGTGTGGGGCTCCGTATAAATCTGCTTATTGTACAGATAAAGTTTACATAATTTTTAGCAGTTTGATATATTTTCCAATTAACCATTTAGTAAATATGTAAAATACATAAACATTTAATTTCAGCAACTTTTATAGCTGTGTTATTAACTATCTTTAAATTAAACAGTGTGATATCACATATAGTCTTAGATAATCAGTCACTGGCACCAATACAAGGTTAGATTATAAAGGTTATATAAAGGTTCGAAATCACTACTTTATTTAACTGCACGGATTTATTTTTTACAGTGTAGTTTACTAATTGTATTATCCTTTTGTGCCAAAGAATATCCAAGTCCTGAGCACACGTTCCGAGAATAATATACAGACAAAATGACTGTAAGATCACATTAGCGAATATGAAACCGGAACTGGAGGTGCAGTCATCAAGCATGGCTATTTAGAATAGAGAGGGCTTTCCTGAGAAAGAAAACCGCTGCAGGCAGGAGAAGTGTGCTGTACTTATACTATAAAGCACACACGAGCAGTGGAACTAAGGCAGAAGATTTATGCGAATTAGACTAAAAATAAATATACAGTACCGTGAGTGAATAAGGCTCCAAATGAATGGAGCTATCCGATCAAGACATTGAGCTAGCCGCAAGATAACAGCCTGTACTGTTCCCCCATCTCCCATTCCCCATTCTCCTGCGCCATTAATCACTCGCCCTTTGGGGAGGACCCAGGAGCACAATATTTAGCTCAACAGAAGAAAAAGGCTTAACCACATCACAGTGAATTAGATCAGAGCAGATACAAAATGTTGTATCTTCTACCTCTTGTGGGTTGCCGGTTTCTGGCTTTTTAGGGATGGCGACTGCAGTCGCTGCTACCTATGAAAAGGTCACCATCTGGGATCAATGGTCATTTCTGAGGAAACGTTCCTGCTAGATAAAAGCCATAAAGCTTTATAAGAGTCTAAATGAATGCTTCAAGGTCAACTTCACTGAAGTTCCGGTTGGTGGTGTTGTGTTTTGGATGCTGGTATAAGCTGCAAGGCTCACATGTCAAAATATTTTTACAGTTTATGATCAAATAAATCAGTGAGCATAAGAGACTTCTTTTAAAAACATTTAAAAGTCTTACCGACCCCAAAACTTTTGAATGTTAGCGTTTCTGTATATATAAAATATTAAATGTTGCTTAGAAGAAAAATCGTTTTTAAAATCCTTGTAACAGTCTGTACAGCACATTGCTCATTTTGAACGAGCATAAATTGTTGTCCTTCAGAAAGCAGAAAATCTAAGATTTTTTTACGTTCTTAAGATCGAAGCAACAAATCAGTATTAAAAGTTCACTGGCAGAGTTCAAACACGCTGTACTGTACCGAAGGCATTATGACCTTCAGTATGCAAGTCTTGTTATTAACATAGTACTGCCCTGCAACTGATACAGCCAATAAGTTTCTGCCCTTCTCGTCTCTTATCCAGACGTTTTCTTCATTTCCTCCTTTTACTAAATTTTTCATCAGCAGGCAAGCTTCTGCATAGTGATAAATAATAAATAATATCAATAAGGCTCACCAGTCTGAAAACTAAATCATGTAATGAACTTAGTCTACTTAGATCACTACTGTACATGGACTGTTAAGCAGTGTTGATAAAGGACCTCTTTGATCATCTTCATCTTCAACTGTTTATACAGTTTGAACATTTTTGTCAACTGTCCCTGCCTTAAGTGTCATATAACAACACAGACCTGCTGCATTAGGTGTAAATTCACCTTGTTTTGCCGATGTGAAAAGGGCATGCTGACTAATTGCCTGGTCTTTGCAGACTCCTGTGGCGTGTTTAATTCTCTCTAACCTTTACCAGAGATGTGGTCACCAACGGTGAAGATCCCAGCCTGTATATAGGACCCTTTATACTCTCAATTTACTCTAAAATTAATGAACGTTATGAACGTTAGTGTGTTACTTTAAGTATAGTAGTTAAAGTAGTTTAGGTATATGGTCAGTCATAAACATATTAACATTGTAAAAAATTATCATGATCAAAAATTGGACCCACTTCATATTAGGTGGCCTTAAATACTATGTACTAACATTTAAATTAATAATTTGATACAATGCACTTATTGTGTACACGTTTTTAGATTGTACTTCCATTTTAAAAAATACCTGCATGTAATTACATCTGTAATTCATTTCTGTAGTTACATTTAATGTTACATTTAATGTCATTTACAGCTAACCCTACCCTTAAACTTACCCATACCACCACACCTGTCCCTAACCATATCAGTATCCCACCTCAATATCAGCAAAAGTGTTTTACAATACAATATGAACACAATAAGTACATTGTACAAATTTTTTGAATTAAGTAGTAGGGGCCAGCTAATATAAAGTGGGACCAGTTATGACAAACAAGAGTTAATTTGCAAAAACCGATTAACACCATGCGTGCGTTATTCTCCTGACGTTAAGGAGTTAAGCATCCTTGCTGTTTGTGAAACAAGCCGATAAGTCAGTTTTAGCGAATCATCGCGCCGTATTTCAGTCAGGTGACAAGGCTGCTAGTCACTTAGAAAAGACATTAAACAGGATTTATAATTTCGACAAATCCTCCATCTTACACGCTGAACACATCTGTGTGCACACGTGTTTTAAATGCAATTACAAAACAATGAACATAAATTGTGGAGTTATCAGTTTTGCAAAAGAACTCTTCATATGTTTTTACATTGCTTTGACAATTTTCAACTGTTTTTATAAGTTATACAAGATTCAACTCATTTTTTTGTTTAAAGGGGTACTTCAGCGAGATGAGTCTGTATTTAAACTCGGTCATTAATGTAGTAGAAATATGAAATTTATTTTTGAATTTGGTGCCTTCTAGACTGAGAAAACAATTCCCAGAATGAACTTCGCTGCCCGAGGCTGCTCTAGGCACGGCTTACTTGCCCACCGCGTTCATTTTCATAAAACCAGTTCAGTTAGAGATGCTACAATTAAAAACTGAACCTGTCTGTTCAATATGAGTGAGTCGATTGAATGTCACGGCCGTCATGGCACAAACGCAGCAGGATCGGATTACATTTATCACATGAGCTGAGGTAAGCGCGGGATTCACAGGTTCAGTCTGGCGCATTTTAAGATCATGTCTTTGGAAGCTTAACTATCATAGGAATTCATTTGAAAAGTTGAAACACTCACTTTGCTCGCCACCGCTCCGTTTACATGAATCTCCGCAGCTCCCCGAGCCGAGTGCTATTAAGTGCAATGTTTAAAACATGTGGAAATAGCGCTCTCTGCTGGCTGTAGTCTTTAGCCTCTGGACAAAAACTCCTCCGATGATGCAAAATGACGATATTTGCGCCATCGGAGGAATTTTTCCGGAAATAAAATACATAATTCTCTTGTCTCAGGGGCATATGAGGGGGGAAAGTACCATAATTCGAATATACTCCTGGGTTTCTGCTGATACAAAGCTTAATGCTAATCGCTGAAATAACCCTTTAAATCAAGTAAGTTTAATGTGATTTAAGTTGAAATGACCATGTAAGTTGATTGTAGTTAACTTTTTTTTCAGTGAACCTTGCTCAGAATGATTCTCTTCAAACTGTTGCAACATCATAATAGCAGTTGAGAAAACTGAGCACAGAACGAACAATGCAGTGCTTCACACCAACATTTTTTAAACTTCAGTCTTTCAATGTTGTAGACTCAATGTCTTTTCTCAATTTGTAAATATCAGCTCAAATAAAACGTAAATAAGGTTTTTTTTTCATCATACAATATTTTTTTGTCAGTTGCGTCAATACCTGCTAAAACAGCCCTTGAATGAAACACTTGCATTGTACTACTGCGTTCTGACATTTTGAAATGCAACAATGCATGAAATTAAGCTTGCATTGACAGAGGCATTTGCTTTTACATACTTTTAAACAGCAGGCTGAAGACTTGCATAAAACATTCAGTTTCTGCAGTCTTCACATGATATATTCAAGTTTAAAACAAATGTATTTTGATTTAAATCGATACAAACAAACCACAAATCAGGCTCTGGGCAAAAGCTGCCCATGTCAACTGAAGTCAAAGAGCACACGCAGCGTAAAACACATGGTTACGGACATGCATTCAGAGCTGTGACGCTCTGTGGGGGAGGGAGGCAGGAAAACAGTGAGAAGTGTGAACCGTGACTCCTGTAGGAACATGTCCACAGGCCCTACGGATTCTATCAGACCTGAGGAGACACAAGGCCACGGTGATGCATTGCACACCAATCCCAAACACACACACATACAGCATACATACAGCACACATACAGCAAAATGTCCCGTCCCTTCCCTGGCCCAAAAACCCAATTTTCCTGCAGACATATATGCAGTCTCCCTTTTTAATGTGGCACGGTTGCGACTCTGATGTTTAGTGGCAGCTCCATCTCTCTGCGTTTCAGTATTACCCTTTGATAAAGCCTGAGGAGAGAGAAAGAGTGCCAGCCCGACGCCTCGGCACAGGCTTCGCGTCCCAGTGGGGGGTGTTTTCCTCACTGCTGCCGTGGCAACGACATGTGACAGCAGGAGCACATGGCAAGAGAGCATCTTGGTAAACTCCTCCTGTGCGTCTCCGTTTGATCCGACCTCTTATTCTAGACATCATCACATCCACGTTCAAGACAAACCCATTTACGCACAGAATAAAACACGGCTTGTGCGTGTTTTTACTGAAAGCCTAACACACACTTGGGTAAAATTAGCCGAATGTGTGGGCACGCACACTGCAATGAGCTTGCTCATCACCCAAAAAATCCCTCCCAACCAAAAGCCCTCCTACTCTGTATTCAGAAGATAAATCATTTAGCTTCAACAAGATTTCCCCCCCATCGTTATTAGGGAGGGAAATGAGTCCTCTTTGCAATTAGACACAAAACAAGGAAGAAAATGTAAATTTCTGAAAAGTCGTTTCTTGTATTGCGCTAATAAGGATCATTATTAGACATCTTGTGTGGGACTTTAATGACAGCAGTACAAGGGTCCCATGTGTGACAGAATGGTGAATAGATTAACCTGTGCTGTGAAGCCACGAGCAGAGCATCTAAATAAAATATTCAGAGCAGAGTGCCGAGTGAAGACTCGGGTCCCAGCGCCAAGCCTCCGCCGTCTGCCGCCCGTGTTAATATTTCAATTACACTCATGAATAAATGAATTAAATAGGTCCTAACATTGTCCCTGTTCCTTTTCTGCAGGAATTACCGCATTGTACCAGATAAGTCTGGCAGGGGTGATAGCAGAATTTTTTTTTTTTTTGGTTGGCCTCAAAGGTCTGTTAGAGAGGCAGCATGTTAAACATCTTTCTCTAAGGCACATCGTCTCCCATGCTAGTGGAAAATAGAGCACATATGGCACCTCAGGTGAAGCAGTCAAGATGTTTCATGACAAGCTCCGGCATGTCTGATGACCATATGATAAGATAAGCTTCACACATATTCTCATGAAATATAACAAGCAATTAGGAAATAAGATAAATATCTAAATGTTATTTACAGTAGGTGTGCAATCCTGTTGAAAGGGTTCTAATCCCTCCAAGAGCAGCCATTAATTCAATTTAATTGAGTAATTAGTCCAACTAAGTCTAATAAGTTTTCACCATGTTGACGGTGCCTGAGCAAAGCATTTGTTCATAAGCGTGATGACTAAAATAAAGGAACATTATTTCCTGTATTTATTTGTTTAATCGTCACAGATTTCATCACAGCTGTTATTTCTCTTGCTTATTTCAATGATAATTGTTGTGTATTAAAGAACTCCGCAATAGCAAATATAGAAATAAGTGCCGCTTTTCACATTTACTGACACATGGAGTATGCTATAAATCACATCTTATAGGACTCCTCACTTAATATGGCAGATGTAGGAATGGAAGTCCTGCTTTTGAGTTAAAACAGCCAATCGCCAGCTGCTTACCAGCTAAAACCAATTTCATCACAGCTAATATGATCTCACGAGAATACGTGTGTAATTTTAGGCAAAGTGTAGTTCTACCACACTTACATTTACTTACATTTTCATACAGACTGAGACGCACAATAGTGGCATATCGACGGTATAGTGATGAGACACTTATCTCACAGGATGAGGCGAGACATGTTAATAACAAAATTCATGACTGATGAATCCAAAACTTTAGAATCCATAGGCTTGCTCTCGCCTGCTTCATCACAGATTGCGACATGCTGTGTTTCAGTCAATATACATCTGAAATTGGAAAATGTGCGCCTTCACAGAGTGAAGCCAGATGAACATATTAATAGATTACTAACTTAAATTCTGCTCTGTACCTCATACAAAACTATAATATATTACTAGAGAGGACTGTGACTGCAACACATTGCAATTTGAATGACTTTTGGTACCGCTTTTGACATTTTGGTTATGGGCAGGTCTAGGGGTAGGAGTAGAATTAGAGGCTCAGAATATCTTTTTAAAGCTATATTGTTATATTGTTTTAGTAAAATAGTAATTTCCACACATCTCTGTCTGTTACATTTTATTCTTTATATATTCTGTATAAAATGTATGTTTAGGTTTGGGAGTAGAGTTAAGGGATAGTACATTTATCTATAAAATGGTAAAAGGGAAATTATATAGATATCTTCATGATGATATGAAAGATTTGGAAATATCAATACATTTAAAAGTATATATATATATATATAAAATGTATTCCTGTGATGGTTAAGCTGAATCTTCAGCAGCCATTACTCCAGTCTTCAGTGTCACATGATCCTTCAGAAATCATTGTAATATGCTGAATTTATCCTCAAGAATTTTTTTTTCTTATTATAAAACAGTTATAAAAAACTTTAAACAGTTGTGCTGCTTAATATTTTTTGGGAAACTTTAATGCATTTGTTTCAGGATTCTTTGATGAGTACAAAGTTTAAAAGAAACGCATTTACTTAGAAATTCTAATATTAAAAATGTCTTTACTGTCACTTTTGATCAATTAAATGCATCCTTGCTGAATAATAGTATTATTATTCTGTTTTATTTTAAATGTACTGACCCCAAACGCTAGTGTATGTTGGCCTTAAATGTCAATAGGCAGCTCACTATGTTTTGGAACAGAGTTAATAACTGATCATAAGAGCTGAACTGATGAACACTTTTGAGCTGCACATGATGTTCTTGTGTATTTGCGTTCCTTGGCTGAATTTTCAGGCCCTCCTCTGCTGTCAGAACTCATTTAGCAGTTTCTCCCAGGCTTCTAGACCTTTCCGCTGCTTGACATAACTGACATTTACATTTGCCCTCTATCAAAGAAAGAGAAACAAGGGTTTAGATCTCTCCACTCCCATAACAATCTCTCTCAAAAGGGCAGCAGGAAAATGACCATCCTCACAGCAATCTTATCAACCGCTATTTAATCACGGCGGTAAGAGCGAGAAAATCCATTTTCCAGGTTGTCAGCATCACAATGGGCCAAACTGTCCATTCTCAGTGGAAGAAATGACAGAACACTGGTCTGAATGAACTCTACATTTCACTCGTCACAGCTTTCCCTTCATTCTTTGTCGTCGCATAATTGTTTTCTTTGTGCGCACCTTAACGGAATAACACAAAACGTGACCATTTATTGATGTTGCATTTATTGGTGCTTCTCGTCCTTAGGGTATTTCCACTTCAAAGCGGTGTGTGCAGATAAAACAGAGAGTGGAGGAGAAATGCTAATTCATACAGTTCAAAATGCAGGCATAAAGGACAGGCAGAAATCAATAGAGATCCCCTGCGTGAGGGAGAGTCAACAGAGCAGAAGAGTCCAGTGCCCGAGCGCATAAATAATATTTATGTAGACGGCAGATCCAAACAACCACAGGGGAGCGTGTATAATTCTGATTCATACATCTGAGAAGCAATGATCTAGTAAATTTGAGACTCGCTCATTTATTTCACACGAAGAGGCTCGGGGGCAACAGGTCGCCACCGGTGATTGTTAAGCCTTATCTGTGTGATAACTGTGGTTAAACGTAAAAGCATTGTTGTGATGTTTGCGAACAAAAAGGTTTGGGAATCTGAATACAGATTGTTTGTGTCTGTGGGACGAGTCTGTGGGAAAGAGAGCTCATTTGTTAGACATTCAGTGTTATTCTAGCTTACTAATTGCTACTTTTTTTACCTATTGCCTTCAGTCTACCTGATAGGACACAGAGTACATTTTGGAAACTAAGGGAGAAACTACAGAGCCCAACTAACTGCTGCAGATTCGGAGAAAAAGGATTTATCAAGATAGTAATCTTGTTGGCGATTTCAAAACATGAATGTATTAATATTCCAGGTTCAATAAAATTGTATCACTAAAAACATCTGGAAAAGTATTCCAACCTCAAAGGGGCAATTTAAACTAGGCTACTTTAAAGCTTAAATAACACTGTTTGTTTTTTTGTTTTTTTAAAACAAGAATGACCATTAACACTTTATTTTGATTAACTTTAGGCATTCTACTACGTACAAGTAACTTTCCAACTATATCAGCTACCAGTCATTACACTGTTAGACCAGGGCTCTAGTCGCAAATGCGATAATTTTTTGATAATGTGCAAGTTAAAACACAGGTGAATTGGTGCGAGTGCATAATGTTCAGGTTGTTTTGGTACCTGGCTGGCACATGTACTCCGTTAACCCTTTGACGCATACAATTACATTGGTGTGATCAGTCTTGGCTGGTGCGTACGATCACACAGGTGTGATTAGAACATTCAGTGCATCTCGTGATCAACTGCTAAATTCAAATGTGCTTTCGCGCTTTGGCTTGCGCTGAGGCCGAGATGGACACGCTCAGCGCTTGACATTTATGACAACTATATTCAGTGTTTTCAACCATATAAGGTTTAGTTTAGGTTTCAGACATGTAAATACACATAAGTACTAGCAAATAAATGCATTTATAGTTTGTAAAAGTACACACTGATATCTATGGAAGCAGCAATAACAATCCATTCATACATAAATTGACGAGGTGTTTTATTCATAATGTGTAAGTAACAATAAAGTTTACCTAAATTTAAAAGAAGATATTACTAAAATATTAATGCTTGTTGGAAACAATGTTCAGAATATTTTGAAAATATGAAATGTTATCAATCTTATGCTCATACTTTTTTGATCAAAATATCATAACTTTATCTTCCGGTGAATTGGCTGACTTCTCTTTGGTGACATGCAGGATTCCTTCAATCATTTAGTTGGTTTAAACCACGTCCTTTTCTTACAATCGACTGCAAGCTCGCATTTAGATCTGCCTCCATCCAATCAACAACTGATGAATGGAACCAAGACCCATCCTTTTTTTCTTTTTTGACAATATATTTAACTTGAATGTACAACACTATACAGAAAAAAGTTCTGCTGCTGTTTTATCAAAACACAGAATATGCCTTCTCATGGAGACCAGTTATCAATAATACGTTGTTTCTTAGGTCAGATGAAGATTATTTTATTATAATTGCTTTAGATACTGCAGTAACCTTGAATAGAACTTGCATAGAGCAAAATATGCTCTTGAAGAGCTCTTTTTCTAAAACGCGATAAACGCAAAGAAAAAATGAGTTTGTCATGCCATTTTGCTGTGTACTGAACCTATTCTCTGCTCCATCAATCTTTGGTGCGCTATATTTCCTTGTTTAAATGTACAGCAAGATGCAGTTTCTTTCCAAACCACTATAAGCGCCAAGCGTGTTTTTAGCCTAAATGCGATATATCCTCTCGTCTCTCGTTCTGCCCCTGTCAAAGTGAAAGTGCCCTTTTCGATTTCACGCTGCGGTGCCCCCACGAACGCGATCCTGGCCTGAACAGAATTCCGTCTGGAACGCGATTCTTACCAGCAATCTATGACTTAACATGTTCAGACTGAGCCAATATGGATTTACAGCATTTTGGAAAAGAGCTCCTCAATTGTTCTAATGGGTCACTGATGGCTCCAGGAAGTTGCCATTACAGTTAATCTTATCTAAAGTGTTCTCACTGATGAAGAAAACAAGGAAAACCATAACACCATAGAATTGCCAGGCAGGCATCTGGAATATGAACGAGAATTAATATGAAGTATGCACCCAATCTCTTTGTGAAGCATCTTACAGTCTGGGATGATCCAAGATACATTCAGTAATGAAATAACAATCACTTCTATTAGATTACAGAAACAGACAACCTTCATCCTCCATCTACCAGCAGAACCATAGTCTGTTTCATTTCACATATCATTCATGCTAAACTGAAGGAAATCTGTTCATGTGGGGCATAATCTGGCCAAAAACTTGATCCGTGTCAGTAATAATAAAGGGTAAGAGGTTCTCAGCCCTTTAAACGCACCCTCAGGTCTTTACTCTTCTGTTTAATACAGCCTGTTCACATAAAGGCTACATTGAACCAGCCTGTCCGCCTTTTCAGGACTTTGTTAAATGTTGTCAGAAGCCCATCTACAAGGCGTCTCTGCAATTATTCATCCCACCATTTTGTGTGATTATAGAGTGTGAGACAGGCGATATGTTTAGCTTATGGTTCAGTGCTTTTGCTCAGAACTTCTCCCTCCCAGTTGTGCGATGCAGTATGCCGAGAGCTTTGTGATGATGAACTTGCCAAAACTGTTGGTGTTCTGTGTCCTTGGCCAAAGCCCAAGAAACTGCAGGCATCCTGCCATTACTTTATCTCTAGTCATCAGATCAATATGAGCAGGGGGCATTTGAATGGCAGACCATTTCTCAAGGCAGAAGTGGAGGAGACGTTACAGAATTCACCTGAATCCAATCACAGTGGTCTCCAATCTCATTTGTACATGAGGGTGACCGAAAAAGTGGAAAATGAAAAGTCTGGCCCACAAAACATCCTTAATGTCTCTGATAAGAATTATAACTTGCAGTTATTTAAGTGTGACAGATGTTGAATAATTGAGTTCATTCAGTGAAGGAAACTTGTTAGTTTGTGTTTCTTATGTAATGATTCACTAGAAGATTCAGTTCTTAAAGGTCATTTATTCTTAAAAACGAAAGTTATATGGTTTTTAAATCACTAAAAACCAAAAGAGTCATATGTTTGTGAATTGGACTATGCTGGTCACGCTGCATGTTTTGATTTACATGCAGCTTGTGAGGATTACTGAATAAAAATAAGTTTTTTGCCATCATTTTGCAGTACACTGACTTTTTATCCCATTGCATTCAATTTATACTACAAGCTCACAACTCAACTTATTTTGCTGAAGAAGCTGTAGATCCAGGAGCATCACTGGCACTGACTGGAGTACAGGAAACATTGAGGACCTAAACTGTAGAGGACCTAAATTTGGATTCAAGTTGCCCTTAGAGTGTTTGTGAAAAACACACACATGAGTCAACCTCAAGTTTTAAACCTCACATAACTCTACCAGTTGAGTTTGCCCTGCACTGAACAGTACAACTTATTAAATCAACTCAGCTATCCACTGCATCCATACCTGGGTATGGAGGGTTGATGTGTAAAGACCTTGATTAATTTTGGGCAAGAGAGTTTTTGGGTTTAATAAATGAGCAAACGACACCATTACTGCAGAGGCCTGTGGATAGCAGCTTTCCAGTAATACTTCATTAGATAGAGGCTGGCCTTCTTTTTCTCTACAAGCCACCCCCATCCATCAGGCACCACATACTGCTCTGTGCTCAATGGCCTATGAGATTGTCCATTTAAGGATGAACTCACTAAAGACATACTATATGGCCGGAGAAAAAGACTGGGGACACTAACACTCAGGCTTTGCATTTCTTTTAGGGATGCACCGAATATTCGGCCACCGAATATTTTCGGCCCGAAAATGGCCCAAAAGTGCATTTTCGGTTTTCGGCCGAAAGACTTTTATCACGAAACAACACGGCCGAAATGTTGTGATGACGCAAACCGAAACCGCGACCTGCACGTGCTTGTCTAAACAAACAACATGTCTGTGTTGTGGACATATGTGGTTCATCTGACATCTGATGAAGCATCTATACGGTAATATGGGTTGTAACTTGAAAATAATGCTTTGTTTATTTTTCTGTTGATGGATACACGTGCTGGCTCAGTGCTCCTCAGTGATACACTACAACAACAGCGATAATAAAAGAAAAACGTGATCAAAAACGGTCTTTCTTTGTAAACTTTGTTCAATGCATGCGAGTGCTGCCATATGTTCGAATATGACCAGTGGTTTCCTCCGTCATAACCGGGTTTAGAGCCAGCAGACACGAATGAGAACTCGCGCGCTGTGAGAAGATCTGTCTCTGTGCACTCATCCGAAAGCGCGCACTCGTCTCACAGCGCGCAAATATTGAGTTCTCTTTCAAGTCTTCCACTTAAACGGACAAACTCACACAAATAGTATGTCAACATGTCCATCTTGATGAGTATCCTTGCAGAATGCAGACATAGTCTGTATAATCCTTAAGTGAACTGTACAGTCGAGAAAGACGACGCAAATCTCTGCATTAGGTCTTAAAGGGGCAGTAGCCTTTACTGCGGTCTGTTTAATTTTAACAAAAGACAAGGACATCACTCACTGCTCTTGATTGATTAGCTTTTGTAAGTTTAATAAGGATTAATCTTTAATTTAAACAGTTAAATATGCAGTTATTTTATGTTTGATTACTTTATTAAATGCCTGTACCTTTCTGCCAGTAGGCCTGTACATTATTATTTAATGTACACATGAGTGGGGTCAAGATAAGAATTTTTAGTTAGAATTTTATTTTATACTGTGCATTGTTGCAATTTGCTAAATAAATATTTGCATAATTTGTCATGAATTTATTATTTGAAACTTTAATATTAATTTATGCAATTGCAATGCCTTGATTTTTAGTAAAGTTACACAGTCATAGCCATAAATGCAATGGTACTAATAATTGGCATAATTTATTTCGGGCTTTCGGTTTTCGGCTTTCGGCCTTGGTTTCCTCTTTTTCGGTTTTCGGTTTCGGCCAAGAATTTTGATTTCGGTGCATCCCTCATTTCTTTGCAATAATAGAATGTGAATGGACGTGATAATGAAAGACATTTCCAAGTGTCAAGTAAAGAGATTTTGTTTATGAACCCTTTGAACTTTAACAAAACTTGCAACTGGGGTTATGTTTACAGCATTAATTGAGAGATATTTTTAATCTTATGGAAATTAGCTATGTACTGAACTTTATAGGCCCCAATTAATCAATATCAAATGGCAGACTTGTGACTCAAAATCGAATCGTATTCTTAAGGAGCATTTACATGAGAATCATTCTTGACAAACAAAAAGTTAGAGGAAGTGCAGAATGCTGGGGTGTCAAGAGTAGACATGTTTAGACTATCTTAGGTTGGATCCAGACTGAAACCAACATGTTCTGCTGTGCTTTAAAGGGGATGCAATTAAAAGAGAGTATTTCAGAGAAGCTTTAATTGTTAAACAGCTAAAGCAAAGCAAATTGTCAGCACGCTACTTGCAACACCAACATTAATAAGCTTATAAAGGGTTAATATAACTGCATAAATAATTTTGTTATAGTTTTAATGTTTAAATAAATCTATTAATATTTAATCAAATTTAGAGAACACACACATTAGGGCTAGACGATTAATCGAGAAGTAATTGATATTGAAATTCAGAACCTCTAACCGACGTAACTTTCCCATGTCGGTTATTTCGTTTTTTAAATCCTGTAAATACTTTCCTTAAAAACATGTGAGAACACACAATCGCTCTCTCATTAATGCATTCAAATATATGTACCTGTATCTGTATCTGATTTAGAACGAGGCGAAATCTGTAAATGTTACGACCCACAGACAAAATGACTGCTAAAAGTGAGCTGTTATGTCAGAGCAATATGACATTTGCCATTTGCCATAACACAAGGCGACCTGAGTTTGAGTCCCGGTTCAAGGTTTGGGCTTTCTGAAGCCAACATCAAAGTTAGTTTCCTTAGTTAGAAAAAACATCCTAACTTTAACAGTTGTGCATATTTACTGTACAAAACCTTGTCACTGAACTATGAGGGCAAAAAAAAGAAAGCAAAAACAAAATCGTTCATTAATCGTAATCGAGGTAAAATGTTAAATTAATCGAGATTTTGATTTTAGGTCATATCGTCCAGCCCTAAGACACACACATTAATAAATATTTCTAAAATACAGATGTTATATTATATATAATCATATATATTTTTTATATAATATATAGCATAATATAATATTTTGGAAACACTTTAGTTTAGTGTCAAATTCTCACTAACTATTTGCTTATTAGCATGTATATTGCTAGGAGTAGGATATTGGCTGTTTATTTGTACTTATAAAGCACATATTAATGCCTTATTCTGCATCCCTTAATCCTGCCCAATACCTAAACTTAACAACTACCTTACTAACTATTAATAAGCAGGTAATTAGGAGGCAAAAGTCGTAGTTAATAGTTAGTTAATAGTGATAATTGGACCCTAAACTAAAGTATGTCTGACCAATATTTTAAATTAAAACTTTTAAAATTGATCTTTGAGGAAAACCTCTAAAACTGAATGTGGTCTAAAACTGAATGAGCACAGTTCACAGTGTACTAAATGTGTGCGTGAGAATGACTGGATGAATGTGTGAGCAGTGGATTTGCAGTGGTACTTGCCAAATCTGCCTGTGGACCACCACACTGCACAGCTGTGACCAGACCATCCGTTCATCCCAAGAGACACACATCCCATGGGCTTGCTTACACCATTTATGCACATACACATACACAGACACACATTTTGTCTGTGCATCAGCGGCTCCTTCTTTGCTGTCCAGGAATTACACAGGATTTAATGTAATTAGAGGACTGACAAGGACAAACTTTACGCTTATTACTCAGCGCTCGCCCCTGGAGAAAGACAGCATTCATGGCATTTGGCCAATCTCAAAAGACAAAACCTAAATCCTCTCTTTCAGTTTGTTTGCAGTTAGAAACAGTGTCAAATTAATATACAGGTGTTTTTCATACTGTCCATTTATTTGCATGCAAAATCATTTTGAAAAAGCACACAGATCAGTGCCTATATCCATTTCGAAATCTCAGAAATACATAAACGCTAGTACACAGTTTAGAGTCTGGAGATAATAAAAATGTAGAACGCACACTAATCAGGTTTCCTAAGATGAATCTCATGCATTCAGACGTGCTGTTCAGACAAACCACACTCAAAATAACTGTGTGGGAGGGTCGAGGTCTGACGTTCATCAGTTCAGTTTCAACCAGAAGCCAGACTCAAGCTGTGTCCATTTTTCCCACAGCGTTTTGGAGGGCAGTGAGAGAAATCAGCTTGGAAATGTCCCCACCCCCAGTTCTCCACTTCTGGCATCCAATCAGTCCCTCTCCTCACTGCCTTCAGCAGCAGAAACAATCACTGGGCAAACATTTGTTTTGCATTTATGGTACAAGTCCAGTACCTTTTGAAGCGCTTACAAATTTAGCCAGCCAGACAATCAAAGAAATGGATGAAATGGCTAAAAACAGCTGCGGAATGTGTCGGAATGAGCATGTCCATGTGTACCAATCCTAAATATTAAGGAACTGGTGCATTTTGTACTTTTCTAACCAAAAATAAAGCATCTGTCAAACAACTCTTAATCTTACTCTCCATCACTAAAATATGTAATTTAGCAGTTAATTTGCAAAAAGAACTGACTGCCGTGCGTTATTCTCCACATATAGCACGTTCTGAACCCTAAACACGTTTTGTCACAAAAGCCGGTATTGTCCGCTGTCAAGGCATCGCAAGTTCACGTTTCACAGCATGAACTGACAAGCACCCTTGCTGTTTGTGAACACAAGCCGATAAGTCCGTTTTAGCGAATCAGCGCACAGTATTCAGGTCAGGTGACAAGGCTGCTAGTCACTTAGAAGTTTCATCAAAGCTGACTAAAAGTGGTTGAGGATTTATAATTTCAACTCCTGCAAATCCTTGTACACCATACACGTCTTACATGCTGAGCACTTGGTTGTCCTTACGTGTTGTGTTTGTAAAATACATTTGTAAAAGATAATGTATTTTTTGTTTTGTTATTATTGCTTAAAACAACTCAAATGAAGTAACTTAGAATGCACAATAAAAAATTTATAAAAACTGAGTTACACTCTTCAATTCTAAGATTACAGCTCCAAAATAATAGATAACGCCTTCAAATACAGAAACTGTAAAATAGGCTTCGAAAACTATTTTTAACTGTGAACTGGGTTTTGAAGAATATGGTTAAAAGCAGACACTTGCATTATTTATTCCCATTAACTATTTCCCAGCCATTGACGAGTCATCACGTCTTTTATGTGAAAGCGCTTCCGCCAAATACTTTTTTGACTTTCCATATTTTCAATAATACATCCTCTGAAAAAGTACTGAATCTCTGATCAAAACACAGGGGGAAAAAATGCAGAAAAAGCAACAGCATATGTAATCATATGCATACGTAAAATAGCGTGATCATCAACATTAAACAGCATTTAAATCAAAACTGCCTAATGTTACTGAATGAAATGTCGACCCAGGATGAGCTATAGGACTGTGACGCTTTGGGGGTGTTGATGGACTCGATCTACTCCATCTATGCTTTGATCATCGCTCTGAATCTGATCTGGATGTAGTCTTTGACAAAAACACGATTTTCTCAGCTTTTTGCTCAAAATGTTGCTTTTTTATGAAACTTACCCACATTGAAGAGTTGATAAAAAGACTGCATGAAGCTATAATAAAACTTTTTATGTTTAAAAGCAGAGCTCTGTTCTTTCTTTTGATATTCTGCATTTTCAGATATTCATTCAACAAAATATTCTTAAGAAGTCAACATGTAATGTCATTTCACAAGCCATTAACTTTGTGATACAACACTTATTCATCAGGATATTCATCGCAGAAAAAATAGGTTGACTTTTATCCATCAGACATTGACTGGATCACTGTTGAGAAGGCTTTTTGACTGGGACATGGAGGATGAAGGTCAAGTTAACTCACACAAGCATCTTGATGCATCTTAATAGTAATGTGTCGCTTCACATTTTGAATAAAAGAGTGGCTAATGGGATTGAAACTCACCTGGCGGCCTGACCTGCCTACTTTGACAGCAAATACCATGTTATTGTGCTTAAAAACCTTTTCAGCATCATACTGCATGGTGAACTTAGTCCTTGAAATGTGACCGACTAGGTCAGGGAGCGGCATGTAAGAAAAAGACTAGAATAACTGCTGGCTATGAGTGTGACTCACTAAAAGGTCAGCAATTAGAGACCCGTTTTACAATCAAACAACAAACACAGACTAGTTAAACACACAAAAAAAGATGCTTTATAAGTGAAGTAATACATCAGCCAAAATGCATTAAATTATAAAGCAGGTCATCCCACACGACTCATCATTTAGACACATGACCTCCTGACCCCTAAAGTATGAAGTACAGGCCCTGTTCATCAGCATGCAAAACAAAAAAAAGCACATAGCTTGAGTGCTTGAAAGACTGAATTCAGCCTCCAATATCTCTGCTATTCTCCCTCACTGTCTGGTAAACGAAGGCCTCTATAGGGACATGCACACTTTAAACTTGTTAGCGCTCATTTTCTACACTGTACTTCATAAAAGTCAGTAGAGCGGTTGCAGGGATGCAGTTCATGTCCAGTCCACATAGTCTCATTACACATGAATGGTGACAAAAAGCGCAGGATGACAAGACTACAGAGCTTATAAATGCTGTAATGTTTCCCAGAACAAAATAAAAATCACAGGAAGTCTGTTAGGTGTAAAAAAAAAAAGAAAGAAAGAAAAAGTACTTAAATGTATAATTACCCTACACCTGAGTAATATTAATTACTTTATGGTTGTATGGTATAGCAATTACTATATGGTTAGGGTTAGGATTACGGTATGGTTTGGTTTAGAGTTAGTTGCATGTAATAAAGCGTAATTTACTGTTACAGTAGGCACATGTAACCTATGTAACAAGGACTGTACACTGTTACCACATATTATTATTAATTTATTTTTGTGCATATATATTCTCCAGAAGTACAAGGTATCAGATCCTCAGAGACTTTGCTAAGGTAAAGAATCCTGAAAAATGACCCACACATAATAAGAATCACAAGCTGAAGTGTTGTGAAATACATGAAGAGTGTTTTTTATAGGCTTTATAGACAGAAGCACCAGCACGGCATCCTCTCGTACCACTGTTTGAAGAATTTATCTTCCAGAATCTGGGAGGAGGTTTGGGAGTTTTAAGTCCATCTCCAACCCTGAAAGGTCTGTCTTTCTCATTGTTAGCAGCAGCTCATAGCACGTCTCCCTCGCCACTGCAGCTGTTGTCTGACTTGAACTAGTGCTGGTCCCTCAAGAGTCACTCTCAACCTATCTACAAAGCCTTCAGACAGATAGGTTGTCTATAAACAGTCCTCATGTATTTCACAACACTTCAGCTTGTGATTCTTATTATGTGTGGGTCATATTTCAGGATTCTTTACCATAGCAAAGTCTCTGAGGACCTAAAAGCTTGTAACTCTGGCTGGAGACTCCAGGTAGGGTTAGGGTATTGAAAATGTAGGCACTGGAGACTAAAAGGTTCCTGATGGTTGCACACCTAATTCTTCTCTTTAAAGGGTTAGTTCACCCAAAAAAAAAATTCTGTCATTAATTACTCACCCTCGTGTCATTCCAAACCCATAATGGCCTTCGTTCATCTTCGAAACACAAATTAAAATATTTTCTGATGAAATCCGAGAGCTTTCTGACCCCTCAATAGACTGTAACGTAATTGCAACGTTCAAGGCCCAGAAAGGTAGTAAAAAATTTGGAAATTTTAAAATCGCCCATGTGAGTACAGTAGCTCACTTCATTCAACAATCTCTTCTCTTCCGTGCCAGTCTTCTACACAATTCACGCAAGCAGCACAACGCATATATGTGAGCCAATAGTGAGCCAGCGTTTTGTCGTAAAACCCGGAAGCGTTGTACTTTGTGAATAGCCCAACAAAGTGAATAAGATGAACAAAGGTCTTATGGGTTAGGGACATTTCACTTCCAGCCTTCCTTATAAATTATATCACTTATAAATGAATAAATACAAAATCAATAGCAGTTATTAAGATTACTTGATTTACTTGTATCATAATTATGCACGCACTGTATAATTTAAACAGATTTCAATCAATTAATTCTTTTATATATTAGTTTGTATATTATTTTGCTTGAAAAATCGAAGTTTTAGATGTTCAAACACATATACTATGTCAAAAGACACATTACAGTTTAATTGAATATAAGCTATTAAGGCAATGCTTTTTAGAAAAAATGTAACTCGTTGCGACAACACGACAAGATGCTTTACATAAGCTTGAGGCTCTTGGTCTTTTGAGAATAACAGAAATGTATGGCAAGGGCTTAGAGCTCTGCAAGGGTCCCTGCACTCAGTGTGCAAATCTGACAAGATGCATTTGCTCCTCCGTGAGGCGTAAGCTCCAGTGATATCTGAATGCATGACACCAGGGTGGTAGTATGAGCTGGGCTCACGGAGGTCAAGATTATCACTTCAATAGAGTCAAGCCCACTTGTCAAGCACATATGAAAGCCCTTGCCTAATCCATATGAATCGAGCAGTTTAGTGAACATTTTCTTAGACTTGGTCGTTTACTATGATGAACCGATTGAATTTAGGCATTTATTCACATTTAAACATTAATCAGCGAAAAGAAACACAAGCTCAACCGTACTTGCTTGAGGAGTAAGAACTAACCTCATTTGTTCTTGCTGAAGCTCAAATGTGCTGCGTGAGCGAGAATGAATCTCGTTGGTTTTTGTGGAAGCTCAAATGTGCTGCGTAACAAGAATGAACCTCATTGGTTCTTACGAAAGCTCAAACGTGCAACGTAACAAGAATGAACCTCATTGGTTCTTACGAAAGCTCAAACGTGCAACGTAACAAGAATGAACTTCAATGGTTCTTGCGAAAGCTCAAACGTGCTGCGTAACAAGAATTAACCTCATTGGTTCTTACGAAAGCTCAAGCGTGCTGCGTAACAAGAATGAACCTCATTGGTTCTTAAAAGCTCAAATGTGCATAACAAGAATGAACTTCAATGGTTCTTACGAAGCTCAACGCAGTAACGTAACAAGAATGAACTTCATTGGTTCTTACGAAAGCTCAAACGTGCTGCGTAACAAGAATGAACCTCATTGGTTCTTACGAAAGCTCAAACGCGAACGTAACAAGAATGAACTTCAATGGTTCTTGCGAAAGCTCAAACGTGCAACGTAACAAGAATGAACTTCATTGGTTCTTACAAAGCTCAAATGTGCTGCGTAACAAGAATGAACCTCATTGGTTCTTACGAAAGCTCAAATGTGCTGCGTAACAAGAATTAACCTCATTGGTTCTTACGAAAGCTCAAGCGTGCTGCGTAACAAGAATGAACCTCATTGGTTCTTACGAAAGCTCAAATGTGCTGCGTAACAAGAATGAACCTCATTGGTTCTTACGGAAGCTCAAATGTGGTGCTTAACACACAAGAATGAACCTCATTGGTTCAGGCACATCAAGCTAACAAGCTTGAGCTTCCGTTTACCATAACTGATGTGTGCATTGATGAATGTTCATATGTGAATAAAAGTCTAAATTCAATCTTTTCATCATATAAAGCAACTGAGTCTCTTTAGAACAATGTGACTAAACCGCTCAATTCATATGGATTAGTTTTACAATCTCTTTATGAACTTTTTGAAGCGTCAAAGTGGAAGTTGTGTAGCTGTCAATGGAGAGATAAGAATCTCTAAGATTTCAATAGTGTTTCAAAGGTGAACGAAAGTCTTACAGGTTTGGAATGACTTAAGGGTGAATAAATGATAGCACAATATTTTTATTTTTGTGTGAACTAATTACTAGTCACAGAGCTTTACAATTGGAACTAAATGGCTGGTCTGGGATCTATTTCCTCTTTTCTTTTGCTGAAACACTTTGAGGGGCAATTGTTCCCTCTCATACCTCAATCAGAGCAATAAGGAACATAGCAGTTTAGTCTGAAGCAAATTCATTTCTCTAAATGTGAAGTATTGAATCCACATTTTATCAACTATCACAAAGTAGAAAAAAACACTTCCATGAAGAGGAAACTTCATGAGTCTTACAGACCTAAAAGATATATGACTGTGCTGGTAAATAACCACAACAGCAGACAAGAGTTGAGCTCTTTTCAGGATAATTGCACAATAAAAGTACATCAATGCTTTTTTTCTATTTCTATTTGTGGCACGGTCACTATTTTGGTGGATGAAAACTACTCAGGGCAAACAATATCATTTACCACAGATGAAAGTGGACCTCTACAAAAATGATGGGCATCCCTGCTGTCTGGATGATCTAAGACCAAACCATGACCTTTAGTACAACTAATGATCTCCAGTCCACTGAAGATACTGAGGGGGAGGGGGGGTCTATCGCAGTGCAAATGTTACGTGGGCTTCTCTCTTTAATTTCACTCCAGATTTTTCAAGTGGATCTGTGAAAGGCTAAGCGCTGTGGGCACGGCCAGCAGCACCCAGGCGCAGGCGAGCGGACGGGTTCTGCCTGCCTGGGGATGCGTTGAGAGGGGATAAAGGGATAAAGAGCCTCTGCTCTGGGACTGATTACTTACATCTGCCCTGTTAAATCCTTGCATGCATACGCACTGCTACTACTGTTTGCTTTGTTTGCTGTTTGCAAGTGTTGTGTGTACACAGGTTTGACTATACTTGATGGCCAAATGTTTGAAAATGACGATGACAACATACACAAATACAATGAAACATGTCATAAAATATCTTGTGAGGACATCTAAAGTGGTCATCACTATTGAGAGATTCATAAATCATTGAAATCGCTTAAGTTCTCTTGATACCAACAGTTTTATGTGAGGGTTAGATTTAGCAAACACCATGACCTCTGGATAAAAACCACTGTACTGACATGTCCTCACTAAAAGCAGACAGTTGAATAATGGGGAGGGGGAGGACTTGTAATGTTACTAAAACAGATATGTTAGAATATATCGTGGACATCAGGCCCATATTCTTAAAGGTCCCCTTCTTCGCGATTCCATCTTTCAAACTTTAGTTAGTGTGTAATGTTGCTGTTAGAGCATAAATAATACCTGTAAAATTATAAAGCTCAAAGTTCAATGCCAAGCGAGATATTTTATTTAACAGAAGTTCCCTTTCAAAGCCTACAGCGAACGGCCGGTTTGGACTACACCACTGCACTTCCTGCTTTAATGACATCACTAGAACAGTTTGTTGACTAACCCTCCGCCCAAAAGAACACGCAAATTAGGGGTGTGGTGTTGTTGCTCTCCCACGTCGAGAAGAGGAAGTGTTGTTTTTGTAGAGTGTGTTTGTCGCCATGTCATAGAGACGCTGTTATTTTCATCCCGGAGTCAAATCACCTTTGTCTGGCCTTCCCACGGACGCTGTACGTAGAGATCAGTGGTTACAATTTATGTTTAACTCAGTTCCGGAAAATTATAAATCACAATTTAAAACTATGTGCAGCACATTTTGCTGAGGACTGCTTCCTCAATCTCAATCAGTTTAATGCCGGATTCGCAGAAAGATTATTCTTAAAAGATGACACAGTTCCCTCTTTGTTTGGAGAAGGCGTTGTTTATGGACCACAACTGGTAAGTGTATTTTATTATTATTTTAGTTGGTCCGTTTAACAGTTTATGTAACTCATTACACAAAGTGCAACGCTGTTTAGCTTTGTTAACTAATGTTAGATGGTAATTGAAACTAATCCGAAAAACTTAGTAATTCATTCAGACACCATCGATTGTTGGTGTTTGTAACTGAATAGACAGCTTACCATTGTGAAACATCCTGCAAAAGTCTTTTCTTAGCAGGTTGTAATCGATCCTCTTCGATATTCTCCGGGTCTGATTCCGGCTCAAATTGATAAGGCAATATAGACATTTTTGCAATAACATTGAACGCCCGTATCTCCCGTTATGGTAAGAGGCGGGACCTTTCCTGGGCAACGTGGGCTAAGCTGCTGTCGAATCACAACACGGGAAGCGCTGGCCTAATCAGAACTTGTTACGTATTTCTGAAGTAGGGACTTCATAGAACAAGGAAATCATCAGGCCGTGTTTAGGACCGAGAAAACAGCGGTGTACAGATAAGTAAAATGTGTGTAAAATACTGTTTTTTTCACGCGAAACATGAACTCATGTTATATTGCACACTGTAAACATAATCAAAGCTTCAAAAACACGCGAAGAACGGGACCTTTAAAGCTTCTAAGAATCCTCTCAGAAAGCTCCTAATTTACCTTAAAAACTTCTACGTAGGAGTCTTAGCTTAAAGGGTTAGTTCACCCAAAAATGAAAATTCTGTCATTAATGACTCACCCTAATGTCGCTCCAAACCCGTAAGACCTCCGTTCATCTCCGGAACACAGTTTAAGATATTTTAGATTTAGTCCGAGAGCCTTCTGTCCTTCAATTGAAAGTGTATGCACACTCTACAGTCCGTGTCCAGAAAGGTAAGAAGTAAGGTATGAAAAACATCATCAAAGTAGTCCATGCATCGACAATACATTTTGGTCCAAAAATAACAAAAACTATGACTTTATTCAGCATTGTCTTCTCTTCCGCGTTTGTTTGAATCCCCATTCACGAGTCCTTATAGAAGTCTGTGAAAGACCCAAATCATCACTGCTGCATAGTTGCATTTTTCCAGTTGCCAAATATGTTAATGTAGTGATTACTTCCATTTCTGGCACTATGGCATTTCTGCGCCATAGTGCCATGTTAGCGTGTCTCTCATAAGATAGGTCACAACAAACATGATCCCTGCACGATCTAACGTGTAGTGTCTTATTAACTCACTCATGCATTGAGTCCTGCACATTTCTTCTCCCTCTTGGCATTTCGTCCATTTGCTCCTCTGCTAAAGAAACTCTTAAGTCTCTTAAAAGTCCTCGTCCGTACTTTTGGACCTAAAGACCTCTTTTAAAGATGCTTTCTGAATTACTTTCGCAACGATGAATTACTGATTTTTTCTTTAATTATAAGACGAAACGCCCGCCATTCTAAGAATTTTGTCACTAGGAGCTACTCTTTGCATTAAGATTGTTCATGAAGAGGGACCCAGACCTTTAAAGGGATAGCTCACCCAAAAATGAAAATTACCCCATGATTTACTCACCCTCAAGTCATCAGGTGTATTTGACATTCTTCTTTGAGACAAATACAATCGGAGTTATATAAAAAAATGTCCTGGCTAATCCAAGCTTTATAATGGCAGTGAATGGCCGTTTCTGTAACTGTAATCTCTAACTTGCACTAACTGTCGTACGTGCGTTCACATGCTGAGACTGGCGTTCCAGCGTTTATTAACCCCCGGAGCCATGTGGAGCACTTTTATGATGGATAGATGCTCTTTTATGGACTTCAAAACAGAACCAGCCATTCACTGCTATTATAAAGCTTGGAAGAGCCAGGATGTTTTTTAATATAACTCTGATTGTATTCGTCTGAAAGAAGAGAAAATCATGGGCTAATTTTCATTTTTTCTGTAAACTAACCCTTCAAGTCTTAAGTTATAAAATTAGATAAAATTAGATTTTCAATACAACCTGGCTTTAAAAGAGTTTTTAACGTACAAACGCCAGTGATAAGTCTGCCATTCACCCTTGCATACACACCAAATGTTCTAGTGGCCTATTCTCATTTACATAAATACATTAATGCATGCATGCATGATTACTTCTTAGATCTCGTTAAATTACATGTTAGATCTGGATGTCAGAACTGAAATCTGTTCATCGTGCTGCTTCAAAAAATAACCTGCCAACTACTGATATATTTAGCTCATTATGACTGTTACAGAGAGTGTAAAAGAATATTACTGAAAGCCTTTCAGATGCATGAATTCATCATGTCCAAATCAAAGCAAAGACAGCAACAATGTGTGTTTGTTAGAAGAAACAGTTTTGTTTAACAAAATGCAGGTAAATCAATATGACAATCAATACACAATAGATTGCTAAAGCTTCACCTGACATCAGAGGTCATGGACCTTCATCTCCAATGATTCAGCTTAAAGCATGTGAAGAGCCCAATAGCGACAGTTTTGTTTTAAACCTAGCGAGATAGCTTCCACAGATATTTTAACGCCTTGGTAATTTACACTTCAATAATTACGCAAACAGAACACCCATTTTCCCGCGTTTTTTTCATTTCCCTGTTGTAACACATATGAAATATGTGATAAATACTGATTGATTAGCTTCTCATCTCCCCAGGTTATCACACCACCACAAATAGTAGATAGTGAGATGCCAAAAAGTGCCTTGTGCACAAAGGAGTAATTTTCACATTTCCTCTGCAGGTACTGTCACACACAAAAAACAATAAGAGCATGTAATTTATTATACACTTAATTAAAAGAATGACCCCTGGGCATACTCTTTGCCTACAGTGTTATTTAATGGGTCTGACCTTTTTAAATCAGCTAAAGGGGGGGGGGGTCTAATGGTATTTCATGCAATCTGACTTATTTACACCATTAAAGAAATGGATTCTCATGAAAAATAAAACGAGTTGGATGTACTCCCTCAGGATTCGACTAACTTTCAGAACGTTTTTGTTTTCGAGTATGGCCCTGTATGACTTCATAAAGTGCGGAATTCCTTGTATGGGCACTTCTCCAGGATGAGAACGTGCGCACATCGACCACAGCGAGAGCAAGAGCGCTTCCATCCACGAGCTTCATTCGGGTTACGGAAGCCGTCGGCAGCGCTGTCCTTTTGTTTTTAGAAATCAACAATGTCACTAAATAAGTGTGTTTTTAGTTGTGAGGGAAAGATAACCTTGTTCAGCTTCCCAAATAACCCAGTGTTAAGGAAACAGTGGATGCAGTTTGTTTTCCCGAAGCAGTTCTGCAAGTAAAGGGCTCTTCCCACTGCATGTCTGCTAAGCTTGGCTGTTTTCGGACAGAATCGGTACAGCGTATATGTCTTTTATAAATCTGATACAACTAAAGACTCTTTGGAGATATGAAGGATGCAATACTACTCTATACTCAAGATTAACAGGAGACTGGCAGAAACTGTGTGTTATGTACCCTTTAACAAGTTAGTCACTTAGATTTATTGATTTTTCATTAACCAAGGCAAAATGACAATTTGTGATCAGTGCTGCAGAACTATACAAAATTATGTCAGATTAAAAGATATAGGTTATAAGTTATAGGTTACGATTTACATCAATTTACTAATCAATAAATGTTAGTTTCATTTGGTATTACTGATACTTAAAATTTGTATGAAAAAATTTAAAAATCCTCGAATACCTTAGGTCAAGTAGAGAAAAAAGACAGTTAAAAACTTACTGCCATCTTCAGGTATAAGGAAACCCAACACTGCTGAAAAAAAAACATTAACCAGCCTTAAATACTTTGTTGGTCTTATCTCTTCAGGCAAGTCCGTCTGATCTTGGGCATCAGTTGGTCAGGCTAGGAGACCAGCAAACTATCTTAGGCTGGTTTATGCTCTTTTTTTCAGCAGGGTTTAAAATAGTCGGAAAATAGTACTTTTGTTTAGTGTACATGAATTAACAGGATTGCGTGCCAGCTTTCAGAATAATTTCAAACAGATGCAGATCTGAGATGGCTGAATAAAACAGCCACAAACCACAGACAAAATAAAAATACTGATCTATTCATGCAAATTATCAAGTAACTGATCAATGCACGTGCGCAGCTCTTCAAAACTATGCAACACCTGTACACTTCACTGACACGAACTTGATCCTCCTCCAAACATCTGATAGAAAACAATCGCTGAACACTGCACAAACCATAAAAAAATCGCGTTTTCCACATGAGCGCGCGCCGAACGCACACTGCCCGCAGTTTACCCCGCAACATGCACGTACGCGTCAACGCAAGCATTTACCTCCGTGTCGTAGATTTCGGTGATGAGCGAGAAGGAGTACTGTCTGGACTCGCGGATGTGCTGGATGGCCAGCTGAACGGCCGGCTGGATGCCTTGACTGATGCCGCTCATCAGCGCTGATTCATTCATCGGCATCAGGACCATGATGGGCAACTTCTCACCATCTCTCATGTACCAGTTGTTGTCCAGGCCGTGCCTTGTGTAATCGTTGCAAACCTTCGCCAATGCAGGTTGAAATCCCCAGACGGACAGGAGTAGGCATCCCGACAGAAAGATCATGCCACATCTGCAGTCCCTCCGGGACGGAGCCATGCTACCGAACAACTGAGATCCACCTCCTCACTGTCCTGGCATCGCAGTCTTTAGGCTCCTCTTGGATGCTGCGATCAAACAAGGAGAAAAGACATGATATGCAATAGTACAGGCTCACGCGCCCTCGATCTCGAGAGTAGAAATGATGCGTAAAACCAGAGGGTGTCCAGTCGCAGGGGTTATAAACCGAGCTGCTTCCCCTGTTAGTGTTCCGCACAGGTCCTTAACAAATCCTATCCGACCCAATCCTTCCTTTCACCTCCAATAGACCACCGAATGCGCACATCACAATCAACCGCCTTTGCTTTACGCAGAGGTGCGCGCGCTCTGATTTGAGTCAACCGCTATTGCGATTGTAAATATAACAGCCGAATATATTCCAAAGCAGTTGAGGAGTTGCAACCCTATGTGGAAAGCGCATAGGTGAGCTGGCGGAGGGCGAGCCCTGGTATGTAAAAGCAATCCGAGTGAGGATATCCGTGCGACTCCGAAGCTGCTGCTTCTGCGGATGCGCTTCACTTCTTTCGCGCGCTGACTGCGCTGTGCATGTATGCGTGCGCGCGTGTGTGAGCGCGCGCGACACAGGCAGAACACATTCTCCACGGCGAGCGATGTTCGCGCAAGAAAAACAAACGACCGACAGACCGACAAGGGAGTCGTTCATTCGTAACGCGTTCAATACTGTCTCCTCTGAGGTAATATGTCAGGTAAATTGCCCACCTGAGCCCAATAGATTGCTTTTTAAAATAAGTATTCACAACGTGAACATAACAGGAGCGGCGTCGAGTGTCACATAAGCTAGTTTTAAAGATTCATCCTTGCGCAAAGAGTTGACACCTTACAATAAAGTAAAATCATATTGAACATGTTTTTTTTCTGACCATTGACAGCAAAAATAAACACTGCCACCTAGCTATAACAGCCCCGTATGTGAATAAAGTTCACTTTTCTCTCAAGTTATTGCGCATCAGTTCTAACTGAGATTCAAATATCCGCCTCTCATGCATTTAGATTTGAGCTAGATCTGGTTTGCTATGGAAATAATAACTGGCAGCACATTTCACAATGGTAATAATAATAATGTTACTCACCGGAAGTCACCTCTGACTGAAGACACGCGAGATTAGGCCAATTTCAACGTTTCTGTCCGAGGTGCTGAAAAGCACCAACTCTGCGTGCCTTTGCTTTCTGTCAGCACCTCGTTATATATTTCAGGCTAACCCACGCTTGAATTAATACATGTTCATATTATCCATTTCAACAGTTATCTAAATATGTTTTACACATAATTAGCAAGCAAGAAACAGAAAAGCAACAGTGTACTTGCATTTAATTGATTGTGAATACGTTTTTGTGTACTGAGAACTTAAACTCGACCATTGATGAAGTGTGTTCTGAAGGTATGCAGGCATGTAGAAAAATTATAATTCTGGAAGTAGCCTGATACATTCATCACATTGTTTTTTGTGCATGCATACTGTATATTAAGGAGGCTCACATATCCATATGTGCCCTGCAGTATGACATGCTGTACTTAATACTATTTTAAACATCAATTTCTGATTATTTTTTTACCGTGCATGCCATTTTTCATGAGTAAATATTATTTATGAGACCACAAGGAATATTAATGCTTATAAAATTAGAATTGTCACACCAGCAGGACTATTTTAGTGCACTGAAAAAAAAGCTACAAGGTGACTAAAAATGGTGAAAACATTTAAATAGAGAGAGCCCATGGAATTTACTGCATCATAGTAGAGCCCTGACACCATTATGCAAGTATGATGCAAATGATAAGTGTGCTATAAATATGAGTACCATACAGTCCTAATACAATAAATCATAAAAACAGCCCAGCACCGGAGTGCACCATCAGCGTATTGGTAAACTGAGGGCTCTTATCTTACTGGTTCAAGCACTGTACTTAGACCCTATACTTAGCCTCACTGGCTTCGTGCACCACTGTCTGTGTATTACTTTCTGTTGTGTGATTTCTAGATGAAGAAATAGGTCAAGTTGTTGTCCCATCTGTTTGCTTGATGCGAGACACCTCCCTCCTTTCTGCTAAAGAATATGATTAAAAAACTCAAGCACAAATGTGGTGGATTAAAGTACAAGGACACACAGAAAGTGGGAAGATCAAGCCAAGCGAATATAGACATATTATTACATTTTAACTATTTTATATTTATATATATTTTATCTAATGATCCTTCAGAAATCATTCTGATATGCTTATTTGGTCCTCAGAAAACATTTCTTATTATTATCAATGTCGAAAACAGTTGTGCTGCTTCATATATTCATGTTGTTAAAGATTCTTTGAGGAAAGTATCTGTAAAAGTCTTTACTGTCACGTTTGATCGATTTAATGCATCCTTGCTGAAAAAAAGTATTAATTCCTTTAAAAATAAAGGAACAGTGGTGAACTGGCGACAGGGTCACGGGCGGCCAAGGCTCATTGATGCACGTGGGGAGCGAAGGCTGGCCCGTGTGGTCCGATCAAACAGACGAGCTACTGTAGCTCAAATTGCTCAAGAAGTTAATGCTGGGTCTGATAGAAAGGTGTCAGAATACACAGTGCTTCACAGTTTGTTGCATATAGGGCTGCATAGCTACAGACCAGTCAGGGTGCCCATGCTGACCCCTGTCCACCACCGAAAGCGCCAACAGTGGGCACATGAACCTCAGAACTGGACCACAGAGCATTGGAAGAAGGTGGCCTGGTCTGATGAATCACGTCTTCTTTTACATAACGTGGATGGCCGGGTGCGTGTGCGTCGCTTACATGGGGAACACATAGCATCAGGATGAACTATGGGAAGAAGGAAAGCCAGCGGTGGCAGTGTGATGCTCCTGCCATCCATGTGGTTGCTACTTTGACACAAACCACCTACCTAAGCATTGTTGCAGACCATGTACACCCTTCCATGTATTCCCTAGTGGCTGTGGCCTCTTTCAGCAGGATAATGCGCCCTGCCACAAAGCAAAAATGGTTTAGGAATGGTTTTAGGAGCACAACAATGAGTTTGAGGTGTTGACATGGCTTCAAAATTCCCCAGATCTCAATCCAATCGTGCATCTGTGGAATGTGGTGAACAAACAAGTCCGATCCATGGAGGCCCCACCTCACAACTTACAGGACTTAAAGGATCTACTGCTAAAATATTGGTGCCAGATACCACAGCACACCTTCAGGGGTCTAGTGGAGTCCATGCCTCGACGGGTCAGGGCTGCAAAAGGGGGACCAACACAATATTAGTAATAGGTCATAATGGTATGCCTGATTGGTGTATATTGCACAATTATTCTTTGTTATATCAACTTATACATCTTAATTTCATCTTTGTAGTGACGTCTCTTAAAACCTGGATTCACTTATGCCCTGAAGATCCTGTGAAGTCCACACTTGATCCAGGTGAACACACAGCTATCTGTCGACTTGCCACACACACACACACACACACACACACACACACACACACACACACACACAGTCCTGTCTGACATGTCTCCACTTAATAGAGATTAATGGGACAGCCTGAGGACATTCTTCAGTGCTGCACTGACAATGCATTCCTGCTGGATGCACCCTGAATTTTGAATGTCAGATATTCAAAACAGTGAAAATGAAAAATTAATCCTTATGAAGTAGCCAAGCCACAAGATCTCTCCAAGTCTAGCCATGCATTAAGGAAATTGGATCATAAAATGTTATCAGATTATCTGTAAATGATGATCATTTCAACAAATATGCATTAAAACATTTGATTTATGGCATGCCTCTTCTACAGAACAATAGAATTAGGAATCATGAAAATGTAATGTTTAAAGAAATTATTGCTTTTATTTAGCAAGGATGCATTAAATTGATTAAAAGTGTCAATAAATGCATTTGTAATGCTACAAAAGATTTCTATTTTGAATAAATGCGGTTCTTTTTAACTTTCTATTGATCATGAATCGTGAAAAAAAATAATATTACTACGGTTTCCAAAAAAGCAGCAACTTTTTTGCATTGATAATAATACGAAATTTTTCTTGAGCAGCAAATCAGCGTATCAGAATGATTTCTGAAAGATCATGTGGGCAGAAAAGACTAAATCAAATTAAATAATCTTACCAAACAAACTTGTATATTCCTGTTAACTGTAATAGCTCCGTGGTGCAAGCACCAATCCGTTTCGTTTTTTTTCTTCTATAGACAGTACTCACAAAGGTATAACGATCAAGAAAAATCAAGAAGTCGTCGCTGCAGCCTGAAGCACGATGACGTAGCTGGATCAGATCCAACACGTACTGGACGCTCATGCGCGGTGGTTTCGTTCACATTTTGATGACGTCACATGCGCACGCGCAGTTGAGAGATTTGTGAACTGGATAAATACTCAAACCGCTCGCGCAAAAACAATTTATTAATAACATGCTCACGAAATCAGGACACACGTTTGCATTTCCCCTTGAATGTGTACCGGTTTTACCTTGAGGATTAAAATTACAGACAATAGGCTACTTGATTCCTTTTTGCTTCCACTCAACTGCAAGTATGACCAGAATATGTTACAATTTTAACTGTTTTTATGTATGTAGAGAGAAACTAGGATAACTTCAGCATTACGATTACTTATTCATCAATAATTACGTATTATTTATCAGCAGGCTACTTACTACACAGGTTAGAACATCACATATACAATATTGACCATGGTCAATATTGTACAGATGATCTAACCTATGTAGTTATAATGTTCTGACCCGTGTAGTTATAATGCGTATACGCTGGTCTTAAGTGACACGCATTATAACAAGACTCGCACTCGCATTAAAACTATGCACTACTAGCCATAACGAACCACCATCCAGTACGTATTGGATCTGATCCAGCTACGCCATCGAGCTACAGGCTGCAGCGAGGAGTGTCTCGAAAAATTCCCGGAGTTGTCCTTTAAAAGGTACACTAACGTTTGGCCCTCTAGCGGTAAAAAAAAAAAAAACTGCGTGCATTTTGCGGAAAAACATTGTTTTAGTTGTGCTTCGGCTCTGCGTC
Organism: Gobiocypris rarus; assembly: GCA_023029165.1. NCBI lineage: Eukaryota > Metazoa > Chordata > Actinopteri > Cypriniformes > Gobionidae > Gobiocypris > Gobiocypris rarus. The sequence continues at coordinate 10,732,583 of CM040919.1, forward strand.
ACTGTGCGGATGAATATGGTTCTTTCTCATGACTAAGAAGTTGAGAGATTACTTATCCTATTCCTACTGCTCATAAAACATTTGTTACTTTACTAGTTAAGAGATATAACCAGTTTAGCTGTGGAGGATCTCAAGCTAACTAGCGGAAGACGTTAGCCTAAGTTACTAGCTTTACCCTCTAACAAACACGGTAGGCCCTACTTCCTTTAAAATAAATTCCAGCTCAGCCCTTAACAACCATAATGAAACGACTCTTTAAAATAAATAATACTTTACAATGAACTCTGTCAGAAAGCTATACATGACAATTTACCTGTTCAATAAATACCTTACTCACCTGTTGAGTAATAAAAACAGCGTCTCTGCATCACTCTTACAACATCTCAAATGCCTCAGTTCTCGCCATTGCCGAACAGCCAAACTGGTGTCAGTTTTCGATTTATTACGAGCTCTCGTTTTATTTCATGCCAACCTTTCTCGCTCGTTGTGACAACTAACTTATGCCTCTGCCTACTCTGTTTACGGATTTTTTTCTTTTATTTTTTATTGCAAAAAAATACATAGATGACATTTATGCAACTTTGAATACAATATACAAAATGTATTAACAATATGTTAAATGTCATCAGAATACAAATGATAAAATAAGAGTTAACAATGATTAGCTGAAAACTGAAAAATATTAGACAATAGAGAAAAAAACATGAGGGTCAGATGTTAGCCTACATTGCCTACAAATTAGTCCTTAAAAAGCAAGTCCTTACAAATTGAAGACATTCTTGCTTTCCTATTTACTGAAGATATAATTGTATTAAGTTTTTGTATTTCAAAAACAGAAAATGGTTTGTTGTTGGGAAACTTACATTTATGGATATAAAATTAGCAAAGAAGATAAATTACATTTATATCAAAACAAGCATTATTTTAGTAGGGTCAGAATCCAAGTATCCAAAAATAATGTCTTTAAAAATGATGGATATACTGTGCTGGATGTTATCTTTAATAAATGTGTGTCAATATTTTTCCAAAGCTGTTCAGCATAGATAGATGACCAAAATAAATGAAAGACAGTTTCTGTGTGTACTTGGCAAAATGAGCATTGTGTATCAATATTACTCTATTCATAGATGTGACAAATCATGCACAGGCGTGTGACATATGTACGCAATTTCCAGTGAAAACCATCCCGTCAGGTCTAAAATATAAACACTTATAGCAGGTTCACTATAGTATCTCAGGGTAAGACAAATGTTTGAAGAAGGATTGATCATGTATTGACCATTTTTTTGTATTTTGAACAAAAATACATTAACAAGATGCCATTTATAGCACTATAGCTCTTTTTTACACACTCATGTTCCCTGAGCGGTTTCATTCTGGGTAAAAAAAAAGAAATAAATTTTCCTCATAAGAGGAGCACTGGCAAAGTCAATGCAGCTGAGCACAGGCTCAAATTTCAGCGGTCGTGCTCTGGTGAATACTCTATGAGCTGCTAAAGCCATTCTGTAGACCTCATACCTTTTCTCTGCGATTCCACCGGTAAGACAGCTTCCGTCTCTGGGGAAGGTCCCTCAAGTCTCTCACCAAAATTGGAATTGAAATTGCAGTGATTAACTTCTATGCTCTCAGAGCTTTCAACCCTTTTTGAGCTCTGAGACTGCAGCTTTTGCACTTGCAGAGCAGGCCTGTGCCCAAGAGAAGTCGTTTCACGAGGACAAATAATACACACTTTTAGGAACACTTTATTAGAGAGCAGAACATGAATGCTGTTGTCCTTGAAAAATACCAGCACAAGACTAATCACAGTATAAACAGCTTCTTGAGTCTTAGTGGTCTGTTGGAAAGGGGGCCATAAGCTGTGATGTATTTCTGTGGGTAAAAAGGTGCAATTGTTCGTATTTGTTTCTGGCAAGCATATGGAGTAGGGAAGGTTTCAGGGCTGTTGAAGAATTGCTTCTACTTTTTGAGTCAGAAGTCCCTGTTTAGTGAATTCCATGCATACCAACTACTGTATGATTGATTCTCACACCATTTACATCAGGCTGTATGAAATGTATATTCTATATGGAGGTAAACTCAATTCATACAGAACAAGAATTCAGTTGTGTTGTCAATATATTTAAGGGAAAATGTACAAATGTTTAGGCTTATTAAATCCACAGCACAGTCATTTACACCAGCCAACTGAGGCAAACAGTTTATGAAATGAATTCTGGCATGGAAAATACCTTAAAATATTTAGGTGGGATGGTTCATGGACTTTTTGTGTATCTTGACACAAATAAACATATATTTCAATTGACAATCATGTGTCAAAAATGTGATGGACTAACCCTAAAATAATGACACTTCTCTCTTAGCGGTTTCATTTACCCTGCTTGGAGATTCTTTCCTACTGTTCTCTCTAGATTATATAGAGATTAAAGATTAAATTGTTGGGAAGAAAGAGAATTGCCTACAACAAATAGGTCAGAATTGAGATTTCAAAGAATGCTTAGTTTTAGACCATTTATAGTCACAATATCAGGGCAAAAATGTCCTAGCATGTTAATAATCCAAGATATTGCATCGCTGAAAGATTTTGTTATACTGATCTTAGAAAACATGGAAAACAGAACTGTGCATGACTTACTTAAAGTCAAACCATAACTATTGTAAAATATTTAATTATATTTTACTTTTATATTAAATTTTACATTATTTATTGTTTCTGTAATGGCAAAGCTTCATTTTTCAGAGGCCTTAAGTCTTCTGTGTTAATTATATTAATATTTAATATGCTGATTTGGTGCTCAAGAAACATTTTTTCTTTTTGTGCTTCTTATTAGTTGAAAATGGTTCTGCTGTTTAATGAAGTGAGGATTCTATGATGAATAGAAAGTTCTAAAGAACAGCATTGCAGTCCCTATATCATCCTCTATGGCTCTTTTGTCAAGTAAAATAAAAGCTCTCTAATTTCTGGCCCCACCTTCGTCTTGTCGGAGGGAGATCGACTACCTCCTGAGGCCCGCTTCCCTACTGACTGTACAGCAAAAACCCCCAACAAACAACCTGATCAATATGGTTAAGTGTCTGTGGAGAGTTCCAGTAGAGTCCAACTCCCTGTCACATCCATCACCTGCAAGGTTCACCATGCATCAGTAAGAGACTTCCACTCTTCTGCACTCAGACAGATGCTTGGCTTTCCTTAATGTGAGCAATATCCTGTCCGAAATCGAGACTTCATGTTGAGGCTGATGAATTCGCAGACAACTCATTTTCCCAGCAACTCGTGCACAGAGGGAGCCAGAGGACGTTGTAAATGTGTCTCAGTGCTGTTTCAGCATACTGAGCCTTCGACCTGTATGTGTTTGAGCAAACAGATGCTCTGTTCATTAGTGAATGTGCTGAAGGCTCACCCTGTTTCATGCTTCTTAAAATAGAAGGGAACAACACTCATTTCTTTGCTAACACTGCCATTTTTGCATTCTGCTGTTATGCTGTTTATAGATTTAGTGTCTCGCTTATTCTGAGCAGAGGCATATACATTATTTTTTTTTACAAAAATAGTAAATGAGTTAGCAAATACTAAAACAAAATAATAAATTGAATAAAGAAATAGAAATAAAGAAAAACAAAGCACAATAAAAAATTATATATGTTTTTAAACTTCTGTCCAGCAGTTGACGGAGATGTTCACTTCTACTGGTGTTAATGGTGGTTGGCAAACAAACAAAAAAGGTGCTTTTCTGCCACCTACTGGATTGGAGTTTGAAGCACTAGCTGATGTACAGGAAAGCATTAGAGTCGTGCAGTGATGGAATATTTCTGTAGGCCAACCCAGAAGTTTCCTTGACAAAAAACAACTAGGATTTTTCATTGGCTGTTGGATTTTTGCAGAAAATAAGCTTTAAGCTTCAAACTTAAAGAGGCCATATTATGCTCTTTTACAAAGCCTTGATTTTGTTTTAAGGGTGTACTAGAAAAGGATGTCAGGCTTGATGCTTTGGGCAGAAATTAATTAAATGACTCCCTTTGCAGAGGACTTTGTGCGTTGTAACTTTGCATACCTTTTTCATGCTCAAACAGCAACATTACACACTAAAGAAAGTTGAAAATGTAAAAAAAAAGCATAATGGGTTCTTTTTTTTTAACGCAATAAACATGTAATGTGATAGGTTGGATGTCAATGGTGATGTGAGAACCAGTGAAATCATTGGATTTTAAATCTATTTGAAAGAGGAGTTTGGCATAAACTTTTTTGCTCACCAGCTACTGTAGCTAGTGTTTTTAAAAGTTACTAGCCACGCATTTTCACTGGCCACAATTTTGATACCAATGCCATGGGGAAAAACTGCCATATAAGTATCATTTATATTATCTCATAATTTGGCAGCAGGTATATTAGGCTGCTTTCACTTTAAGACATGACGCACGGATCCATTATACTGTTACATATGCGTTTTCTTTCTCAACTGTTCTCAACATTCACTTATGTTAATACTCACCAACACCGGCATTTGAACATTATTTTGTTTGTGTTTGACTATTTGGCAATAAGCAGCGAAAAAGAACCCAATCTAGTACTGAGAGGCGGCTTTATGTAAAATGATGCGCAATACATGCAATTTCTCTTGCAGTGTAACCATATGGTTTCAAAAGGGTGAGTAAATTATTAAATTAAATTAAGTAAATTATTTATGTTTGGTTTTGGGGTTGTTGTTTTTTGTTTTTATTCACCTGAATCATTCCAGTAAAATAAATCAGTATTTCCCAAGACTTTTCCAGCCAGCTGAATGATGACAGGACTGAGCTGGTTTGTTAGGACTCAAAATCCAGCCATGATGTGACTATCCTGAAGGCTCCTGAAATACACCACGGATGTCACAAGCCTCAAAAGCTTCACATGGCATGTCGAAGTGAGTCGTGTGATCCTCAGTCACTCACGATGGCTGTCGGTTCTGGACAATTAACCCTGCATCTATCCAGGTCACACCACATATCTCTCAATCAGCCCTCCTGGCATCAGGTCATCCTCCTTGAGTCTTCCTGCTCCAACTACAAACTCCAAAGCCCACCGCAAATCATGGGCTCCATCTCCAGATCTGCGGTTCTCTCTTTGTATTCAGAATCAGTCAGGCTGGGGCTGAGAAAAAAAGAAAAAAAAAAACCTATGATGGCTTTAGACAAAAGGAACTGAAATCCCCTCAGGGCCAGGCCACACCAGCAAAGACACTGGATTCATATTGTATGAGCATGAAATTATTCTAGTGAGTCGAGTATTCAGACCCTATCTGCTGATCAGCACACATGGCCGTATCCCACCTCAAAATGCTGAATAAATATATGTTTCCCATCTATTTTTTTATTTTATTTAAGTTACATCTGTGACCTTCAACCAAAATACTTTGTTTGTTTACCCTACAGCTCTCAAATCAAGCAGATTTGGCTTCTGCCGTCTCTGCAAACAAGGTGCTATTGAAGCAAGCCACGTGTGGAATCAACAAAGGCTGAAACACAAGGGGGAGTTGCAGTGCAGGAAGGCAGGTAAATAACTTGTAGGCCTCTGGTAAATTACTGCTTGTTTGAAACAGCTCAAAATCAGGAGCAGACCGATAAAAAGCACTACCTTGGTCTGGATAAGCAAAAGGCAAAAAGTAATTTTATTTACTTGTATGCTGCACAAAGTTTGGTTCTTGCACACATTCTTTTTTGTATGCTTGCAAAGATTCTGAAAGGTACAATATACTGACATCTAAAAACAGTATTTGGCATATGAGATGTAAAACGGTACCTGTTTTTATAGCGGTGTCTCAATTCAGGGGCTCCATCTTTTAAAGGCTATGCCTTTAAAGTGTGGGAAGGTTGAACCAAACATTTTTAAATGTGATGGTCTTGCCTACGGGGATTGTTCTTTTGGTGCCTAGCAACTGTGACAGCTGCAGTTGACGAGCCACCGCAACATGTGGAACTCTAAACCCTCACGATCTTCCTCTGACTTCACACTTTCATGACGTAACGCAGCTTTGACTCGGTAGATGCCTGCAGTGAAAACCACATTAAGGGCACATATTGGCCTTAAGCCCGCAGAGCACCTAAAACCTAAAATGACAAACGGGACACCCTATGGTCTTGTGAAAACGTTAGTAAAACGAACGATTATCAGTTTAAACTAATGGTTGGACTCGACAGCAGAGGCGCTGCTAGCAATTTTGGGCCCTATGAAAGAATATGAAGTAAGTTTCGTACCATTTAGGGGGGTAATTTTGCCAGAAATGCAGAAATAAGATGTAATTTTCTTTTATTTGTTACTCTGGTAGATTATACATTTATAATTTATATTACATTACTGCTAGTACTGTTACTACTACTAAAACCAATCTCTGGGGGCCCCCAAAAGTGCATGGGCCCTTAGAATCGTCCTAACTTCCCCCCCTTAGCGGCACCCCTGCTCGACAGAGTGTTACTTACAACTTACCAAAGATCCAGTGATCCATGGATATTGACATGCAGCCTGGAATTATGTTTCCTGACATTTATATGTGTCTGATTTCGATGCCGGGAAAATACATAAAGCTATAAAAGCTTACAACATAGGTAGGTCTAAATCCGGGTGATCACTTCTACCAATGCTATATATATATCATCATATCATCCAGCCCTAAAACTTGTATAGTTTTCTTGTCAGTGTTTTTTAAAAACATAAAATTATGCAGAATATAAGATGGCAAATATTTAATTGATGAGTTGTCAATACAATATATAACAAAATATATAGGGTATGATTTTACCTCAAAATACAGCATATTGACTCAAAATGATAACTGCAAATCCATGTTTCACTGCCTGGAGTCCAGTTGTTTCTGTGAACAGCAGCGATCCATTTGCTTCTTTTCTGTAGTCTGTAAAAATATACCTCAGATTTCTTGTCAAATCTATTTATACAGTCAATCTCAAAGCTCTTTGCCATTTTAGATGTGATTTTCACGCTGAAAACCAACGCTGCCGCTCATTTTTGCCACTCATTGGGCGTAACCGCAGCGACTCTGGCCGATGGTGACATCGCGTACATACCCTCTATAAACCAGGGTTGTCCAGTCCTGCTCCTTAGAGGGCCAGTGGCCCTCCAGGAGCAGGTTTGGACACCCCTTGAATAAAACAATTTATAAAATCGCATCTTGGTAAGATATAAGTCAACATTTGAACTGCTTTAAAGTTAGATATAAGAGTAAAATGAAGCATTTCTCTGCATTTTCTTATTCTTATTTTCGTAATTGTGCAGCACTTGAATGCAGTTGTTTCTTCAATAAACGTGCATTCCACACACACTAATGAAGCCTACCACACATGCACTATGGATGTCTTTCCCCTTATACTGGAATTTTGCTCAAGGACCAGAGTTATGGAATGAATTGAATCCAAGGAGAAGGAATGTTTGTTCCAGAAAGGGCATCTGACTTAAATGGCTGGAATGAAATTACATAGACAAGGTTAATGACAATTTGAAACACTTAGCAGTATGGATTGGTGATAGAGTCTTGATGGGCTGAGGAGAGTGGAGCAGACTCAGACAGAAAGTGCATCAAGATCTCCTTTCTGTTTTACATGAATAGAAATCCTGGAATACTGACATATATGACATTTCATTTGGCTGGTGATAAAGTTAATATATGACAATAATAAAATATATATATATATATATATATAAAGTTCACTATTTTTTATCATAATGTAATGCTAAAAATTAAACTTTCATTTATTTTAGATTCATTGCACACCAACTGAAATATTTCAGGTCTTTTATTGTTTTAATACTGATGATTTTGGAATACAGCTCATGAAATCTAAACAAAATTAGCATATTTCATCCGACCAATAAAAGAAAAGTGTTTTTTTTCTCCAAACATTTACAAACTACTGTTATATTTGCTGTATACTGCTATTATGTTAAATAAATAAGTACTATAATAAAAAATAAGTAAACAAACAATAAATAAATAAAGCTAAAGTTTAAAAAAAAACTTGAAGAAACTTGGTCTTTCATTCATATTTAATGATCTGGCCAGAAAAGCAATAAAAAGCAAACAACCCAATTGCAAAAGGACTAATTATCCTAATCTTTTACCTGAAACAAGATTTGTACAGAAAAACTTTTAAAAACACTGTCTCATCCATAACATTTTACTCATTTCCCCTCTCCTGTTGCCCACACACATTTTAGCATTTGCCTGCTGCTGGCACGTGCTTCCTTTTCTCAGCACGCCACCCCATCATCCCATTAAGATTCTGAGACACGCATCCAGTGACCAGGTCAATCGATAATGATGCAGACTTCTCTCATTAGGAGAAGAAGCCCAACTGCCAGGCAAACTGCCACTATCCTTCTCACCTCATCACAGATACAGTAATACAGATTCACAAGCCCAGAAGCTTACAGTGATATGGAAAAACTTGACAGATGGAGTCTAGTATTCACATGGCTTAGATCTGTGAATCACAGAAGTATGTGGTGGTTGGCACTCTGAGTTATTCAGGAAGGACAAATTATGTTGCTATTTCAAATCAAGGATGTTGAATGCATGTTTTGTTTTTTGTTTTTTTAATTATAAAGTATTTTAGTCCAACATAAACTAGCGGTAAAACGTATATTGCGCATATATATAATATAATGAATATTCAATGAATTCTCAGTAGAAGCATATTACAGACTATACCAAATGTCTGCCTTGATTCCAGTGACTCCCTCCATTTCCTCAAATGGAGACCCCACATCAGCACTTAGGGCTTGAATGAATAAAACCGTAGAAGATTAATTTACATACCAAAGAGAACCATGGCACAAGAGGAATAGTACAGTGTTTGATCACTAAAGCAGACCACTAACCTCAACCCCTGCAATATATTCACAGATTTATTTTATTTATTAAAAAAAAATCTATAAACATTCCTGTAAGGAATGAAAAGATGTAATGAATAATAACTACAGTAGTTGAATCTAGGTTCTTGCTAAACTTCACTATTTCTATTGCTCATTCTTAAGAGTAGAGCCGAACCACATTCATGATAAGTAAGTACATTTTATTTATAAAACACATTTAAACACAGCAAAGCTGACCAATGTGCTGAACAGAGTAAACAATAATACAATTAGAATAAAATGCCTGGGACAAAAGAAACGTTTTCAGCCTCTTCTTAAAAATGATAACAAGGTACAAGACGGTTATCCAATTGATTCTATAAGCGAGGGGCAACGACTAAAAACTCTATCACCCTTAGTTTTTAAACGGGATCGAGGGATATACAAAATAAATATATCAGAAGATCTTAAAGATCTGCTAGATGAATGTGGAATAAGATCTTTGAGATACGAAGGAGCTTGATCATTAAGAACTTTAAAAGAACAACTGAATTTTAAACTGGATCCTAAAATGCACCGGGAGCCAATGGAGCAATACTAAAATTGGGGTGACATGGTCATATTTCTTTGCCCTGGTCAACATCTTTGCAGTGGAAAAAGAACCATCTGAAGGAGAGCAAGAGATGACTGAGGAAGACCCAAGTACAATGATTTACAATAATCTGAACGCGATGTGATAATAGCACAAATAACGTTCTCCAAATCTTGGAAAGACAAAAACGTTTTAAATTAGGAAATAATCCGTAATTGATAAAAACTTTTCATAACGACCAAATTTATTTGCTTGGTTAAGCATAATTCTTAAGTCCAAGATGATGACAAGGTTCCTAACCTGGGAAGAAATTGAGGGGAAATTATTGCCAAGTTCATTAATAAGCCCATCTCTCAATTTTTGGGGGACCAAAAAAAATAATTACCATTTTGTCCTCATGAAATTGGAGAAAGTTATTTTTTAACCATTTCTTAACATCGTCAAGACAGTCCCGCAACGGTTGAATAAAATCCCCTGCTTTCAATGGTATGCACAACTGTGTATCATCAGCATATATATGAAACGAGCAAAGTGCCCTCTAATATTCCCCAGCGGACACATACTGTATAAGGTAAAGCGGAGCGGGCCTAGAATTGAGCCCTGAGGTACACCGCTAATAATATGAGCTGGAGAGGAGGAAAACATACCCAACGATACAGAAAAGGACCTGTCTTTAAAATATGAACTGAACCATTGTAAGGTGGTACCCTTGATACCAATCAAATGATCTAAGAAATGACAAAGAAATACATCATGATCTACAGTATCAAAGGCGGCTGTAAGATCTAGTAAGGACATGAATAGCTCATTTTATGAGGAATGTTAAAAGAAAAGTCTGCTATTACTTTGCTAAGTGGCCAGACTTGTGCTTTTTGCATGACAGATGATAAACTGGATGAATGAATTTTGTAGACTCAAGTCATTTTCACATTCTGCCAGATTTTCACATGCAATTTTTCTGAAAACGAATAAATTCACACACAAAAAAAAATTATTTATAAATTTTATTTATATAATTTTGCTTAATTTATGTTATAGTCCAAATCTTATTGGGTGGCCAGTTTTATGGCATGCGATTGTTCACGCCGGTCTGAACAGATGCATTAACGAACCATCTTGGTATGAGAAGGCATTGTACTGGAGAAGAGACCCACAAGGCATTTTTAGAGACCAGAGTATTATAGAGGCTGCATTTCAAGTCACATACTTTCCTCTATAGTAGGCAAAACACAGTATCTGAAAAGAATAGTATGTCTGAATTCATAGTACTCATAAAGGTGAAAAGTACCCAAGTGGCTTACTTCTGGTGAGATTCTGAAGTGCGCATTCAATGGACACTTTGCTATCAGGAGGCCATGGGAAAGGAGTTGTGAATGGCAGTGAAGCTACACAACTGACACTGTAGGTCAACATGGAAAATATATTATGTCAGGTATACTATAATATAGTATTATATTCATACTAAACATGGACATACTATATAGAACAGTTGCAAAGTAATTGCTAATTACCTACTCAAAGAGTATGTGATTTTGGATGCAGCCAGAGACTTTAGGATGTGGATTTTTTTTTTTTTATTGACTTGGGCTAGTAAGCCGATTAGCAGACATCTAGCAACCACATATCAATGCCCTGACAACCAGGGCTTGACATTAACACCCACCAAATGCAGGTGGATTTCAGCTGTCACTCGTACTAACCACGTTGATGGGTGACATTTTATATATAATATATTCGTTTTTTAAATGTACGGTAGTCTTTTAAAAAGGCATCTTAAACAATAAACTAAGTGCAATGTCACATTTTCTAAAGAAATCATATTTAATCTACAGTCTAAGCTTCTGATCCAGTGGTTGCACATGGCTACACTGCTAACAGAGTGTCAGTTGTAGGTGTGGTCTCATGAAGTTAAGCATGCTTTGGCAAGACTGTAGCCCTCCTAAGGCTAGTGTGGACACCACAGGGACACAGACCCTCACCATCTGCACCCAAACAGTGGGGGTGCCAGCAACCCTGAGCAATTAGCACACCACCGCTGTCTGTATGAACTTCCTCCCACCCACCTGACAGGCGTGAATGTTCCGGAGCCCCGGTGCTGGGCCTCATCGATTGCCTCTATGAAAAGGTCGGTTTCTTGGCAAGACACCGGCACCCCCTGCACACAATCTCTTCACAGCCCACTCACCTACTGCAGAGACAGCCGACCAATCTATTGTGGCAGGAAACACCAGCCGTCCTGTCAGAGAAAGACAGGATGCCCTGTAGCGCCAATACCTAAACATTGGGGCTAGCGCACATGCAAATGTCTAAGCAGTATCTCCCTTGGAATTTTAGGAATCCTTGACATTCTCAAAAGACAGAATATGTAATCTATGCAATCCGACAACAAAAAGATTGTCCTCCTGACAGAAAAATAGATGAGGGCTTTACAGTGATGCCACCATGCCTGTCAGCAGTGGATCTCTTCAAATCTTTTAAGGTGGCTGTCATGTGCGAGCTATGAGTGACACATGAATGCTTTGTAAAACAGCTTTCAAAGCACTTGTGCTTCAGTCTCCCACCACAAAATAAAAACTGTCGGAGGACACTACTCTTTCTTTGCGCTGTTACATCACAAATATCTTTTATCTCACGTGTCTTGCTTTCTGCAAGCAACTGTCTCTCTTACAAAACACACATAAAAGACGATGGATGGATGGATGGATGGATGGATGGATGGATGGATGGATGGATGGATGGATGGATGGATGGATGGATGGATGGATGGATGGATGGATGGATGGATGGATGGATGGATGGATGGATGGATGGATGGATGGATGGATGGATGGATGGATGGATGGATGGGAAATTTAGATAAATATAATGATGGAAGGATGGATGGAAAATTAGATAATAATGGATGGATGGGGAAAATTAGATAATAATGGGTGGATGGATGGGTAAATTAGATATAATAATGGATGGATGGGAAATTTTAATATAATAATGGATGGGAAAATTGGAGAAATTGGATGGATGGATGGATGGGAAAATTAGATATAATGGTGAATGGAGAATTAGAGAAATACAATGATGGAAGGATGGATGGAGAAATTAGATATAATGATGGATGGATGGATTGGTGGGTAAACTAGATATAATAATGGGTGGATGGGAAAATTGGAGAAATATAATGATGGATGAATAAGAAAATTAGACAGAAATTATGATGGTGGATGGATGGAAAAATATATATATATATATTGATGGATAGGAGAATTAGATAAATATAATGATGAATGGATGGATGGAAGGACGGACGGATAAATTAGATAGATATAATGATGGATGTATGAAAAAACCAGACGGACAGACAGACAGACAGACAGACAGATAGACAGATAGATAGATAGATAGATAGATAGATAGATAGATAGATAGATAGATAGATAGATAGATAGATAGATAGATAGATAGATAGATAGATAGATAGATAGATAGATAGATAGATAGATAGATAGTCTGAAATGAACCGACCTCAGCTGTTTCAAACGTGTTGACTAGATTTTCCCCCTTCCCAGAATGAAACATGCGTGTTTTGACAGGAGATGCCATGAACATTTGTTCTGGGATGGAAAGATGAGCAGATTCCATACAAGTGTGATATGTGTTCTGACTGTGCTCATCACCGTCATCATGGAAAGATTTTCTCCACTTAAATAGGAACCGGTGATATTGCCTAAAGTGTAAGTAATTGTCTCTGAATAATTTTAAATATTGATGCAGCATCAAATACCTAAAGCTGTGGTGGGTATTTTTAGGTTGAGGCACCCTGATTAAGCATTTCATTCAGAAGGCAAAAAAAATATCAGATTCAGAAGACTCCAATGCATATTATTATAAACTGTAAATAAAACAGGAGGTTCAATTAAATCCACAATTCACCCAAAAATCTAAATTCTGTCATCATTTACTCACTCACGTCTCATGTCCTAGCAGTTCTTTTCTGTAAACTTTTCTGAAAATTCAGCGCTGCCATCACAGCAATACATTACATTTTAAAATATATTAAAATAGAAAACAGTTATTTTAAATGATAATATTTCACAATATTATTGATTATACTGTATTTTTGATCAGATAACTGAAGCAATGAGACTTCTTTCAAAATATAACAAAATCTTAACAAGTTCAAACTTTTGAACAGTAGCGTATGGAGGCCTCATTATCTAATCTTTATATCAAACTTGGCGCATCAATCTTAATCAGCCATATTTGTATGTAATAAAGTGCAAACGAGATTCAACTGTAAAAGAGTAAAATAGATTTATCAATGACAAATTTTGTTCTCTTCTTCACATAAAGCTATTGTATAATTTCAGAAGATCTGAAGCCATATGGACCCATTTTATGATACTTTTATGGTTCTTTTTAGGAAAAAAGTTCCAATTCCCTGTAATTGTTTAGGAAAAAGCCAGCAGGACATTCAACAAAATTTCTCAGGAAATCTAAATTGCAAAAAAAAAAAAGAAGCCATAAATGTTTTAATGAAATCCCTACAACATCTTGTCATGACTTCTATCTCCTTCATTCACTGTAGTTATATTGTTATGTCCTGCAGCCACCTGAGGACCATGTCCAACTTCTCGTCTCCGGTGCTCTGCCTCAGACTCGAGGAGGCACTGAGCCGAGGGTTGCTTTCAGAAGCTTCTGCCGCTGCTGCTTCTTCATGTACGGTCAGTAACTCCCCACAGTCCTGCATGTCCTTCAGCTTCCGGTAGAACGTTCTGCAGCTGTAGCCTTCTATCCAGCCCTGCTTTATGTGTGCCATCAGCTGCTCCAGCTCATTGTAGTAGCACAGACAGCCTGAGCACTTATACCTTTTAATCCCACAAACTACTTTTGTCGCTGTTACAGTTTGGATAAAACACGCATTCAGTCCTAAGCTTTGAAGGTCTCTGAAAAGGTGGTTGATTCCAGTGCAGAATTTGAGGTCAGTTGTTCTGGTGATGGCTTGAAGGTGACCAAAAGGTCCACGTTTTATGGTGTAAAGCCTTGGGAGGAACTTAGATCGTCTTTGCTTAACATCAGATCTTTGCATTCTTTTGGATGGCACCCTTGCAAAGTTTGCAAGGCTCTTTTGACCTCAAACTTTAGGGTTTATTCTTGTCCTTGAACACTAACAGAAGTTGACAAATAATCTGTGACGAGAGGGAAAAAAAGATCAGCATTTAAACCGAAAGGTCAAACTTTTTTGAAAGAACACAAAAATGGTGAAAAATGGGTTTAATTCGTTTTGACTTTTAACAAGTCTGTAAATAAATATAAGATATATCCTTTTTCCCAAGATTGATGGCCGCTCAGTCACTGAGATTACATGCTACAGACAATTACCTTTCTACATGTTGAAATGGTAAGAAGAGAGGATATGAGTTGCACTGCAAATCAATAAATCTGATGAAATACAAAGAAAGACTCCAACAACAACATAACTATCAACCTGAAATCTCATAAAGTGTCACCAAACCGGTTTGATCCTGCTTAAAGAGGTCAAATCGTGAGAAACTGAATTTTCCTCAACTTTGGAAATCCTCAACTTTTGAAAACTTCCTCTTTAGTCCAACAAGAGCATTTACTAACACAAAGCTACAAAACCAGCTCGCTCTGAATCGCTGAGGTAAGGTGAGGTACTAAGGATGGAACGCCCTCAAGTTGTTCCAAACCTGTATGAATTTCTTTGTTCTGCTGAACACAAAGGAAGATATTTGGAAGAATGTTTGTAACCAAGCAGATCTTGCCCCCCATTGACTACCATTGTAGGGGGAAAAAAGACTAGTTAAAACCGAAGAAATGTATTCAGGTTTGGAACAACTAGAGGGTGAATTTTCATTTTTGGTTGAACTATCCCTTTAAAGGTTCAGTGTGTAGTATTTATAAGGATCTATTGACAGAAATGCAATATAATATACATAACTATGTTTTTAGTGGAATATGACCTTGCATAATGTACTGTTATGTTTTTATTACCTTAGAATGAGGCATTTCTATCTCCATACAATGCGGGTCCCCTCCCATTTTGCACCGTCATGTTTCTACAGTAGCCCTAAACGGACAAACTGCTCTACAGACATAGACAGCAAAAGAAATGGACTCAGCGACTACATAGACTTCAAAGGTGAAAACCGAAGTCAATTAGAAGCACTCACTTCCTGATGGCTGAGCGACTGCGCAGCCTCAGACTGAGCTTGACGACGCAGATGTGACGTGAGCAACCTGTCTGACTGTTGTTAGTCTTTCAGTAGTTGTGCAAAGTGAAATCTGAATCACGTTGTTTAAATGTTTTGTCCCGTTGCTTTTGGCTCTCTATGGGCTTCTCCCCATGCTTCTCCCTTGACTTTATCGGACTTTAAGCTTCCAAGTCCCCCCGATTGCCTCATAGACAGTAAAAGATTGCCTGCGAGCTTCTCCTCTCTACATGGTAATTTTTTACTCCGTGACAGAGAGTCGTGTGGTTATGACGCGATCGTTAGCCTATTTTTACAAAAACAGCTTCTACGGGGCGATAGTGTAAGATACAAGGTAATGGAGCCTTTTATACATTGTCGTGTTTCTTTAGAAATAAACAATGGACAAATGGAGTCTTTAAACGCCTCAGATGTAAAGTTATTCGCTGTCAAAGTGATGCCAAAATGAGTGGGAGTCAATGGAATGCTAACAGCAGGTGATGGCTTGGTTAGCAATGGCCGCTCCTATGGAAGGTACGCTTGCCCCTTGTCCCTCTCCGCTCTCTCCGACGACCATATTTTTGTCCTGTGTCGCCCCCGTAGCGTCTCTATGTTCTCCGAAAAGGAGGGGTGGGGGTGCAATTCAAAACATCGACGCTAGATGTCCCTAAAGATAACACACTGCACCTTTAACAAAAAGTTGTTGCAAAACAGCTGTTATTGAAGGATGAATCAGTACATGCATTTATTTGATCAAAAATACAGTAAAAACAGAAGCTTTGTGAAATATTATTAAAATGTATTACACAACTCTCTGAAATGCTTGATTCTGATTGGTCAGTCATGACATTCTGAGGTCAGTTAGGGGAAAACCTGGGCTAAAGTAACTCGGGACAAAGTAACAAAGCGATTTTATTTTATTCATTCCCCGACAATGAAACGCTGTATAATGAGCGCTCATCCGGGTATTTGAGATTGCCTCTTCTTTTATGCATCTTGTATCACATTGCGAACGCGCCAGCAACGAAGACTTCAGTATTAATAGCAGACCTAACTTCACTATTGTTTAGTACAGAGGCAGAGCACCTAAAAGGACATGGTAATGGAAAAATTATGAGATGGGAGAAAAAATATATATTTTAATGCTTTTGTGTTCGCCCAAGAAACTGCGTTCGCTCGCAAAGGTTTTGTATTCCCCTGAGAGACTTTGTGTCCGCTGGGAAAATAAACTTGCAGTTCTGACCATCATTACTCCAGTCTCTAGTGTCACATGATCCTTCGAAATAATTCTAATATGATGATTTGCTGCTCAAGAGACATTTCTTTTTATTGACCAATAGTATTTTTGTGGAACCAATGAAAAATATTTTTTTCAAGATACTTTAATGAACAGAAAGCTCAAAAGAACAGCATTTGTTAGAAAAAGAAATATTTTGTAACATAAATTTCTTTACTGTTACACTGACCCCAAAGTAAGTTATCAGTAAGTTATAATGTCATATGTAAAGAGAGTGTTCACATTATAGTCTTACATGTAGCCTATAGCTTATTAATTTAATTATAAGGATCAAAAACTAATATTATAAAGGAAAAAATCTTGGTGAAGAAAAAACATGATATGGTCCCTTTAGTCCCTTTAAATTTTCAACTGAATATAACCTTACTACTTCAATGACAAAAAACAAAGGACAAAACAAATAGTAACGTTGCTGGGTTCTCAGTTGCGCTTCTGTGACTTTGTGAAGAGCAGCAGGCACCTTCCATACTGATGTACTCAAGGCTTTAGTGAAGATAATCTAATCAATTCATTCTCAGAGTCTGTACGTCTAGTATGGGCAACATTCTGTCACCTCAAATCATAAAGGAACAGACAAGGATGACAAAGTTACCTTCCCTTGCAGATTGTCTGGCATCAGCGTCCGTCGTGGCAGTGATTCGGAGGCTGGTTATTGCACATGGACCCTTTGAAAGATGACTTGAGAGGAGAAACAAACAGCTGAGACGGGTAAATGCAATTGTCCACAAATAAATCAAATAAGGGTAATTGTCTATGGTATCCAAAGAGACAAATGCCACTGTGACTGAAGCATATGAAAACATTGGCTTAGACACAAATGGTGTAAATGACTCTAATTCTGGGGAAGTGCAATAAACTGATTTCAAAAGGATACAGCCCTCAATTTGAGAAAGTAGCAGGAGAGAGGCAGAAAGAGAGGAAAAAGTGGGGCATGTAGTTACATAATGCAACTAAAGTTAAATTATACATAATAACCCCAATAGTAATTCTCAAAAAGCTTTGAAAAGAGGCATAACCTCTTACTGCAGTTCACAACAAAGCAACCCTGTATCTAAACACGTAATAGCTGCAATACAACTACACTCTTACCTTGAATGTCCTTCATAACATCTCCATCATATTTTTCAAGTTCACCATTCAACAACTGCTCATCAGTCACGATGTCTACATTTATAAAAGCAACTGTATCCATCCGTTATTTTTTAAATGATTGTTTAGTGTTACCGAGGAAACCAGAATAGCCTAAGGTTCTAACTGTGATTACATCAGATGTTTAGTGACTTTTTTTAATGAAACAGCACTCAAAATATCCCTATACCTGACAGAGATTGCTGCATTCGGTATCCTGAAATGTCACGGCTGTCTCGGGTACAGTAAAAACATAATAGGACAGCGGGTCGCAGTCGGAATCGGTATAGGGAATGAAAAGGCTTTGAGGTGCACTCAGCCTGTCAATCATTTTCTAAGCGTTCACAGGATGGCTCATGTAGCAGAAAAACAGGGATCATTTTTAAGCGCTGTATTTCGTTTAATTAGCAGTAGCTGTTGGATAATGCTGTTTTTTTTTGGAACGAATAACAACATTATCAAGCATAAAGACAAACAAAATATTATAAGAGGGTAATAACACTGTAAAAAAAAAAAAATTAAAAAATGAAGGAAATTTCCGTATTGTTTTTTTTTTTTTTTTTTTTTTAACAGGGGTTTGACCTGTAGGCTATTTTGAATTACGCATTGCATTAGGTTATGTTGAAATCCGTGAAATTACTGGATAATGTCCTGGCAGAAAATTACCAGTAGGCTAGGCCTTTATTTTTACGTTTTTTTTTTTTTTTTTTCAGTGAATAGCCTACATTACATTTTTAAATAAAGTAAAGCTTATTATATTATCACTTTCAAAGCAATTGAATTTTATTTTTTAAATACTTTTTGAAACTTAATATGAAAAGGCTCTATTTTCAAATAGCTAATACAGAAGTGTGGGGATAAATACATTTTAAAAACATTAAAAAGTGAAACCAAACTTAAAAAAAAAAAAAATTGTTCCTTCCATTCACCCGACTCCCACATTCCGTCAGATTTCCTTTTGCAGCGTTGCGCGTTATAACCAATCATACGCGTTTCTGTTGAGCGTGATGGCCCATCGGAAGTGTTCAGATGAGTCAGCGCTGAAATTATACACGGTAACGTTAGAGAAGTATTCGCTTTCAGACGCAGCTGAAGAGTTTTGTTCAGTGAGCGCGCTCTCTGTCTGAATTCATTTCTGACTGAAACTCGAATTGTCCCGTCATCATAAACAACAAAGTGCAGATTGGATGTAAGATTCAAGTGGCAGTGTCGCAGAGAACAGCCTCATCGGTCACATTCTCTTTTCCTTTTCTGTGTAACGTCAGTTTATTCCGATTAATAATTTATTCATCATACTGGTAAGATTGCTTTATCTGTGTAGTCAGAATGTGACGTGTAGAATTAGGAGCCAAAGCTGTTTTAAAATCTTAAAATTTTGCAGTCCAAAAGTTTGTCTCTGTAAAGTTACTGTCTGTCAGTGTTACTGGACACTTTTATTTACTTATTTAACATTGTTGCCTCCCTTGATGTGTGTTAATCAATTCATTGCTAGTTTTTCTAACCACATATATTGCCGTTAATTAATTAGTTAAAGTTATGCTGTGATTTAACATTTGAACATGGATTTTTATTTTATTTTACATGTATACACAGACGTTTCATGGAAGGTTAGGTCATGAATATTTGCCTAAAAGTCATGGAAATGTATTGGTAGAAATGTGTATGAACCCTGTATTGGTTGATCTCATGTGATTGACAGGTTTTCCCGCCCTCACGCCAGTTAGTCAATGCAGATAGTGAGGGCACATGGATTTTAAAAATGATGTGCACAGCACAGATCAATTTATAAAGACAAGATTTGATTTCATAGTGACTACAGCCACTGTTAACCCCTGAATGTTAATTACATGTTCACACCATTAATTTGAACTCTTTTCCCATAGTGTTTTTTTTTTTTTGCCAACTACCGCCAGCATTTTTTTATCATTTTCATTTGTTCGTTGCTGTTAAACAATTTTTTTTATTCTAGCTCAGTCAGTGCATTCGTTCTTTTATCAATAATTAGCAAAAAGCAACATTTTGAGCAAAAAGCTGAGAAAAACATGTTTTTGTCAAAGACTATGTCCAGTTCGGAGTCAGAACGATGATCAAAAAACAGAGCAGATCCATCAACACCCCTAAAGCTTCACAGTCCTGTAGCTCGTCCTGGGTCGACATTTCATTCAGTAACATTAGGCAGTTTTGATTTAAATGCTGTTTAATGTTGATGATTGTGTTATTTTACATATGCTATCGCTTCTTTCTGCTTTTCATCTGTTTTGATCCAAAGATTCTCTACTCTTTCAGAAGATGCGTCATAGTGCCCCCTACTTTATAACAGTGAAAACACAAAGCTGGAAATTTACATCAATGGCGGGGAAGTGTTTTCTCATTAAAGAGTTAGTTCACCCAAAAATGAAACTTCCTTCATTAATTATTAACCCTCATGTTGTTTATGAACCCATGAGAACTTAATTCATCTTCGAGACACAAGTTAGGATTTTTGATGAAATCCGAGAGCTTTCTGACACCCCATAACTGCACCGTTATTACCACTTTCAGTGCCCAGAAAGGTAGAAAAGACATTGTTAAAGTCCATGTGACTCCAGTGGTTCAACCTTAGTGAGTGTTATGAGAGAGGAGAATACTTTTTGTGTGCCAAAAACAATGACTTTATTCAACAATTTCTTCTCTTCCTTGTCATTCTCCGACGTCATTCTTGATGTCTTTTCCTTACTTTTTTGGGCATTGAAAGTGGTTATTGCGTTGCTGTCTATGGAGGGGTCAGAGAGCTCTCAGATCTCATCAAAAATATCTTCATTTGTGTTCCAAAGATTAACAAACGTCTTACAGGTTTGGACCGAAAAAATAAATTCATTTTTGGTTGAACTAACCCTTTAATGACAGAAATAACGGGGGAAGAGTTAAAAAGGGTTCACATGCTACAGTATGTTCAGCTTCACTGCCTGAAAGAGTGTTGAACATTAATGCTAAACGTGACTTTGCAATGCAACCCCTGAAGTAATGCAAATGGGGTGAAATCAGTCGTTCACAATGAAGGCTATCTAGCCATTTGTTCGACAACACAAGCCAGTTGAACAGACAGTGTAGAGAAGGATAGTGTGTATCTGTCATAGTCTTTCTCATCTTGCTTTGCCAAATCAAGCTTATTTCCATCTCTGAAAAGAGAAGCTCGGTTATACAGAGAGACCTTGTCAAGCAACACATGGGATGTGGGCGAGCAAGCT
The DNA here is from genome assembly GCA_023029165.1 of Gobiocypris rarus. Taxonomy (NCBI): domain Eukaryota; kingdom Metazoa; phylum Chordata; class Actinopteri; order Cypriniformes; family Gobionidae; genus Gobiocypris; species Gobiocypris rarus. The sequence continues at coordinate 10,753,869 of CM040919.1, forward strand.
GCCTTCATATCTAAGATCCCAAACGCATCACAAGGAGGTGAGAGCCGTTTTCAACATAGAGATCATTTCAATATTTAATGGCCTTTTATAAAGCGAAAAAGTGACGTGGTCGCAATCCCATTTGCAGATGACTACAGTGCACCAACACGGACGCCGTTGCCAAAAAAAAAAAAAAGTTGTGCAGCTTCAGCGAGATGAAAATAAGGTTCTCCACACCAATTCACAGGGAAGGCACATCTAACGCCTCTCTGGCAGCGGTGCTGGTGTGATCTGACGGCTTCCAAAAGCTTCATTCCATGACCCTGTTTTTCCTAAAGCCTGACGGAGTGTTCCAAACTAATCCCATCCTGCACCCGGAGAGCGAGGCAGATGACACCATACAAAAGAAGCCCACAAACAGTATGAAATATCAAACAGACGCACATCATGAATGAGTAATTGAGAATGACTGCGGGGCAGAGCCATAGTGAGGAGCATCTTGGCATGAGCGCTTCCTCACTCAGCTGCACATCTTCAAGCCAGTCAGCCAGGCTGCCAATGACACCTCCGTCGTCTTTCTGCAACTGTGACTCCATCAGAAACGGAAAGAACAAACACGCATTCACAGGGAGAACGAGATTAGTGCTTTATAAAGGAAAAAGTTCGCCATTTATTCTTTTCCGCAGTAACGCGAGTGACGTGCCAGAATATGAAATCAAACGCTTGCTGGGGAGAGGGGAGTGTGTAATACAGCGGAAAAAAAGATTGCCAGAGGTTGCTGGTTGTTGGTGAAGAAAGATAGGCACACATTGGGATGTTATTCAATGGCTTTTATGTGTAAAAATTCAAACATGAAATCAATTTTAAGTTAGAGCAAAAAAGTTTTTCATTACAATTAAAAGGTGCACTCAATCATTTTCTTCCTCACGAAAACGTTCCGCACAAAGAAATAAACAGTCCTTTCATATAAAGTACACTCGCATGAACTGAAATCATATCAGTTGCCATGATGTTTTACATGGAGTGGATCAGCTCATGTTGAGATGACCAGTAAATACTACTCATCTTGTTTCAGAAACTTTGCAGAATAATTTAATCATCGCTTACTGCAAATAACAAATACCGTAGCATAACGAACAAAACTGAGTTCACCTTTAGCTAGAAATAAGACATTTTAGTAACCATGTGTTTTCAAGAATACCTTCATTTCTGATGTTAAGGTCACTTACATAACAGCATAAAATTACCTGAATTTTCCTTCCAGCATAGATACGGCTTCAAAACATTCTGCCTTTAGCTAAATTAAACGGAAAGCAAAATGAAATTAGAAATCATTCATTATTCCAGGAAAAGTGCATACTCGCTGCCGCTGTAACCAACAGCACTTTTTTGGCCATTCATTTTTTGGGATCGGTACTATGTCAGCGTTGGGCATTTTTGAAGATCAAATCGCATAATATGAACTTTAACCCTCTGGTGATGTTCAGTCATTTCAGACCGTAAAAAATGTTTTAACATTTTAAAAATCGCTACTTCATTGGAATGGAATGAAACTCTGTGACTTTTGTGGCAGTCGCTATGTCACCACAAAAAGCGTGGACTTCATTTGAAAAAGTTAAATGGTCGTTAAAAAAAAAGCCACTTGTGTTGCTCGTGGTCAAAAATTACCACCATAGGAAATGGTAAATGGGCAAAAATGCAAAACTACAAAGACTTTTTGTGTGTAAAATCTATAAATCAGCCACGATGAAGAAAAATAGACACACACATACAGTATATGAACTGGTGTGATTGTAACACAAAGCAAGGTTTGCAAATAAAGGTGTAATAAAAAATAATTCAGCCACAATGCAGTAAAAAATTGGACAGCAACGAGGTTACACTCTAAAACATCAAGAGTACAGTCGAACCCACTCAAACACACACACACACACACACACACACAAGACACTATTATACACACACACACAAATGAACTGGTATGGCTGTAACAACATGGCAAATTTGAGCCAGAAAACTCAAATAAGATGTTGAAATCAGGTTGATTGAGCTCTGAATAATATTTTATTTTATTGGGAAAAAATAAAAGTTAATTTCAGGTGTTCATCACTTTTGACTGCGAACAACACAAGTGTGAATCCCAAATGAACAATACCAGAGGGTTTAAACCACATTTATCTAGAGAATGTATCAGTTTGTGTTTTGTACTTCCATTGTATGGAGGATACAATAAAATGACCATGTAAACAAAATTGTCTCAATAGGGCCATTCATACATCTTTTTTGGCCTCATCAAACAAACCCATTGTCAATTTTGAGGCTTTGATAGACAGGAAAAACCCTAGTGCTTCAAAAATAATGTGTTCTCTTTTTATAATCATCATATAATCAATCACCTTCTTATCTATTGAGGCCCTGGAAACATCTGTTCAGTATTGAGCTCATGCCACATGCTCTCAGAGAATCACATCAGTAAACCAATTCTCCCCATGACAATGATAAGTTAGCCCATAACCTTATAGATTAATGCCAGTTCCATAAACTTCACCAAAGAAAACCTTCCTCTCACCCATATTTGAGAAAAATGGCCCTCTTTTGAACACGTTGTAAGTCACTTAAAACATGTTAAATATCTTACAAATAAAACAATTGTCTTTATTTACTCACCTTTACGTTTTTTTAAAACATTTTCCTTGGTGGAGCACAAAAAGAGATATTTACAGCAGAATGCCAAAGCTGCTTTTTTTCATAAAATGAAAGTGAATGGTTATTTTTAAATCAATAACTACTTAAAATGTTCCCATTTTTCACACACAATCTTTCATATGACTTCGAAGAATATTGTGCACGACTTGTATGGACCACTTTTATGATACTTTAAAGTGATTTTTTTTGGAAAATAGCAGCATGTGCATTCTTCAAAATATCTTCTTTTGTGATCCAAAGAAGAAACTCATGGAGGTTTGGAAAGGCATAAGAGTGAGTAAATGATGAGTTAATGAGTTAATATCTGACAAAAAAAATCCAGTTTTTAAACATACCAGCAATTTCAAGTGGTGCAGGACTGACGAATGAGTTTGCATTTTATCATCCTGAAGTCAATGGGTTTTAGTTTAAATGCTTGAAATAAGGTCTGTAGTTAATTTATAAGAATCATAAGGGTTTTTTTAGTCACAGACCTTATTTTCTGCAATAATCCAAAAGCCAATGGTAAAATCCTATTGGGTTTTTGTCGAGGGAACCAGGGTGAAGTTAATAACCGGTTTGGCCTACAAAAATACGTCATCCCTGCACCACACTTTTACGTAAGTAATAAATAATTGAGAGCGTTAATAAAACAAATTCATGACAAATGACATTAGCCTGACAGAAATGTGAATCATTCAGCATGGGAAACTGACCCACAGATGGCCATAATTTAAAGACATTTATATCCACATCACTCAAAAAAAAATCTGTAAAAATAGGGCACTATTAATTTGACAGAATTTTTCATATACATTTTTTTAAAGGTGTTTTTCCTGTATTTTGAAATTCATTGCATTGTTTTTTACGGTTAACAGAAATGTCCAGATAGAAGAAGTACTGGTACTTAAAAGTACTTATTGTTATTTTACGGATTCATTTTTTTTTACAGTGTACTCTAACTGACCACATACTCTAAACTCTCTTCAACCTTAAAGAAATGTGAAGCAAAAATCACAGCACTTCGGCCACTACAATCTAGTATTTGCTGTGACATCCAGCTTTGTCCCCTTAAAATGCCCAACAATCACATACAGCAGGTAAATGACTAGAGGTAGACTGCCTACGCTTTCAGATACAGTTAACAATCTCCGTAATTGTGTATAAAAAGTGTAAACTAGCATCTCAATCACTGCATAGTGGGCTAATGAAATGACAGACATGTACTGTAAATATAAGCTGATGTTACGACATGGACGACATGGCGTAAAACGGGGGTTTGGCACCATCTAGTGGTTGGAAAGAGAATAGCATCAGTGGCACTGCCATCACTGCTGCTTATCTCTGCCTAACCTCAATACTCAGCCAAATATAAAACCACAACAAAGCTGCCAAGAGGCTCTAAGTGCGCGCGAGATCTGAGTAACATCAGGTACCAGATCGCAGAGGAGGAGATAAAATGCTAGTCACTCGAAAATGTCACGTCGAAAGCTTCTAATAGAAGCTACTTTGCAGAATAGCAGGGGAGGTTAAGACACCAGCAGATGGAGCTGGCAGCTCTGGCTGATTAAAATAACTCAAATTAACTTCTGAAAATGATATGATAAATACAGTGTTTATATCTCGCAGAGAAAAGGATGTGTTCAGTGATGATGTCTATTTGCAGGCCAGTCTGGAAGACTAATTCACTGTGGGTTCACTCGGGAACGTCCTGTGGGCTTTAAGAAAGGCAGTTTTGGATTTATGATTAAAATATGGTCTGTGGTTTTAAGACTTTTACATTTTATTAAACAAAATACAATAGTGTTCAAAAGTTTGGAGTCTGTAAGATTTTTTAAAAATGTTTTTGAAGTCATGCTTATGTTCACCAAGGCTGCATTCATCTAAAATACAGTAATATTGTGAAACTATTTGTACATTTTATAATGTATTGATGTATGCCAGTGATACAAAGCTCCATTTTCAGAATCCTCACTCCAGTCTTTCGTGTCACATGATCCTCCAGAAATCATTCTAATATGCTGATTTGATGCACAAGAAACGTTTCTTATTATCAATGTTGATAACATTTGTGCTGTTTAATATTGTTGTAGAAACTGTGATATATTTTCCCAGGATTCTTTGATGAATAGAAAGAACAGCATTCATTTAAGATATTTTTTTACTTTAAAGGGGTACTTCACCGCTGGGAAGATGAATATGTATTTAAATTGGGTCATTTATGTAGTAGAAATGTGAAATTATTTATGAAGTTTGTGCCTTCTAGACTGAGAAAAGCAAGAAAACGTATTTCTGGCTCATGGGGATGAAAGACTTGCCCACTGTGGCAACACCCCACCATGGTTTAGATTTTTATAGTAATAAAATAATTTAGTTCAGTTAGAGAACAGACACTTCAATACAATACTGCTGGTGTGAGCTGAACGCACACCAGCAGATTTCATTCATCACGAGACCAAGGAGCTCTAGATAATCGCAGAAGATTTGGTTTTAAAGCGAAATGTAAAAGCGCCTATTTAAGGGAGTTTGTCATTGTACCATTTTGTTGTTGTGTTTTTCATTAAGAATAATAGGCTAATTAACCCACAATTCAAGCAACCCACCCCCGAATTGCCATTCATTTAAAACCGAAACTAAAATTAGCACGGCCGCACACTGCGCACACACTTACGGCTGCACTGTCATTCATTCACGGTGCGTGTCCAGTCTGGTGCGTTTTCAGTTCATACCTAACTTTCATAGGAATTTATTGAAAACACTTGCGTTGCTCCGACCGAATGCCCAAACCTCGTCCGTGCGCATTTACATTCTGTGAGTGAGATCCCACCCCTACGGGCGGGTTGAAAACATGCTGGCTGTAGTCTTCAGCCTCTGGGCAAAAAAGAGCCCAATCATTCGAATATACTACCGGGTTTCTACTGATACAAAGCTTAATGCTAAATCGCTGAAGTAACTCTTTAAAAAAATCTGTCAATTTTGATAAATTGAATGCATCCTTTCTGACAAAAAGCATGAATTTCTTTTAATTAAATCCTACTGACCCAAACTTTTGAACGGTAGTTATATGTTGTTAAATTATTTTCCTCAACATACGTTTACACATATATTTTACTCATAAATCCAAAACTCATTGGCACGAAAATAGTCACTCGCTTCAGGTGTCAGGATTACAAACTGAACGACTCCATTATAAGCGATGAATTTTAATCCACTGCAAAAATGTTAAAATCGAATACATTAATCTCAGTCTGTACTATTGCACCGCTTGTATCAGGAAGGCACTATCAATCCTAAGTGGAGGAACTGGAATGCTCAATAAACTGGTGTGGAGTTGGAGCAGCCGATATGAAACTGGAGTGCAGGTGAAAGGTGTAGAGAGAACCTTTGCTATGTTCTCTCTTCAAAGAACCACTTCTGGAAGGCCGAGTCCGAGCAGGAGCGGAGAGCGGGGCCAGGGTTCCCGTTATCAGTCCGGTCCACTGCCTCAACGCATTTCTGCGTCTGAACGTGGTAGAGAGAGCCATCCTGCGAACGCAAAGATTATGAGAAGAGTTAGACACCTAAGTTTAATACTTACAGTCAATGGTTTGTTCAAATACTATAAAGGCCTTTGGCCCACTAGAACAGGAAGCTCAGCCAACCCTAGCATTTTATTTGCTCCCTGCTCTAATTCCCCACAGTCAAGTGAGAAACCTGCTGTCGTCACGCTGTTCTTCAGGTGCTTGCTGTACTGGCAAAGAGTTCACACTGAGGCTTGCTTCTGAAATGACACCGCAAGCCACAATGAAACCTCTTCCTGTCCACTTTCTCAAGTAACACTTTAATGTGACATTTACTCGGCCCGTTATTTGCTTTAAAGAACGCTTGGGGTGCTGCAAAGCATGCATATTAGTGTGTACAATTCTTGTCCTGACTAACTGTCAAACCACATGATGACACCTATCGATTTCAAATGAATTAAATGTATGTAAAAATATATATATATATATATATATATATATATATATATATATATATATATTATGAAATTGTGAAAAGCACAAGATAATAAAGCAACCATTATGCGTTGAGTGTGAATTGCTGATGACTAAAGGCCAGTGATAGTGTTGTTTATTTATATGAATTTAAATAATATTCTAATGATGAATATGAAATGTTGAATCAAATGCAACAAAAATGTCTTAAAATGATCTTTATGTGCTGGCATTTCTCAGCAATTACAATACTGTTTAAAAATTTGGGGTTGGTAAGATTTTTAAATGTTTTTGAAAGAAGTTGCATTTATTTGATCAAATATAGTAATATTGTGAATTATGAGTCTCATGATCCTTCAGAATCATTCTAATGTGCTGATTTGTTGCTCAAGAAACATTTATTATTATTAACATCAACTAAAGACAGTGTGCTGCATAATATTTTTGTGGAAACCGTGATTCTTTGATTAATAGAAAGTTCAAAACAATATACTTCATTTTGAAATAGAATCTTTTGTAACATTATAAATGTCTCTACTGTCACCTGTGATTAATTTAATGCATCCTTGTTAGGAAAAAAAAGGAATTTCTTTCAAAAAAAGAAACAAAGAAAATCTTACTGACCCCAAACGTCTGACCAGTAGTGTATATGCAATTATTTGGGATTAATTTAATGAATGTAACTGCTTGTACTGTTGTGTTCAAAGATAGATCTCACCTCTCTGAATATAAACTTCTGGTCTTCAGGCACAGGTTCCCTGGGTTTACTGCAGTGATGCATGGTAAGGAATGTGGATACGGGATCTGCTACGATACAGCCTGCAGGATCCCTCGTGTTATAACGGATCTCTTGGAGCGTGGAGTACTCGAAGAACTATCACAAAACGAGAAAGGAAGCATAACACATCAACAATTTAAATCTTAATCAAAGACAAACACAAAAACTGAAACATCTGATAGAGAGGCACATACAGGTCAATGTTATGCAGTACATTTTGTCCCCATCATATTTTATCTTAATGTATTAGATAAAATATCACAATTTTTTAAAGATGGAAAATATTAGTTTTCTTTTATCGTAATATCACAATTATGTGAACTACAAATAATTTCATTACTTTAAAAGACATGAAAAACTGGCAAATTAAGAAATATTTTAGGAGTTTCTTAATTTTTTTCTTTCTCTAATCAAAATCTTTAAACTACTAAATTTTACTAGGAATATTGCTTTAATTGCAAATACATACATAGGTTTTCCTGTGTCTTCAATATCTTCTCTGACTAACATACTTTAGTTTTTTGTAATCAGGGCTCGAATTTTGGCATGGGTATTGCGCATAATTTTAATTCCCGCAGGTCTCATGCTTATAATGCGGAAAATTCCCGCAAACATTCATTCACTTTAGCATGTAGGTTGTATGAGCAAATTAATCCACACAGATTATAAAATCAAAGCAGTCATTTTAAAACATTGACAAATCTACTTACCCCCAGGGCATCCAAGATGTAGGTGACTTTGTTTCTTCAGTGGAACATAAATGAAGATTTTCATTGCTGTGTGCCAGTCGGAAAATGCTTGTGAACGGGTAACAATTCTATGAGAGCAAAAACAAATAGACATACGAATCTACCGAGTAAGGTCAAAATACTGACGCGATCATATATATATCTATGATGGCGTCGGTATTTTAACCTTACTCGGCTGAAGTAATGGGCTGGGAAATACTAGATAAGATTCGTCTGATATGAGGTAAAAAAATAACAAATATTGTTCGGTTTCTCTCAGAAACCGTTTGTTTCGTGTCTTAAGACATCAATATGTCGCCATGAGCCACAGGGTTCAATATGGATTCGTATGTCTGTGTTTTTGCTCTCATAGAATTGTTACCCGTTCACATGCATTATCCGACTGGCACACAGCAACAGTTGAAGTTAAAAAATTGTAATTTGTGTTCTACTGAAGAAACAAAGTCCCCTACATCTTGGATGCCCTAGGAGTAAGTAGATAAACATCAAATTTTTTGAAGTGCCTAAAACATTTCACAGTACTGTAGCTTTGCAGGAAGGTTCTTATTATGTTTATGTTTTTGACCAGGCTGTGAAAGACATCTCTTATGTTCATCAAGGCTGCATTTATATAATCAAAAATACAGTAAAAACATTAATTTTGCAAAACATCACAAATTAAAATAACTAATTCAAAACTTTGAAAAAGGGCTAAATAGGTCCCCTTTAAGTCTCAAAGGGTACTGCTTAACCGGCCTGACCCACATATACTAAACATTTATCTTGTATTCACAGAGAGAATCCATTAGAAGAGTGTTGTTGTGCTGTACATAGCTGATATTGTGCACTGATAAGTCTCTTGGGCTCGTCTGCCTCCCCACAGAGAGGGAGGAGACGAATGAAGTCACGCTGCTGTGCCAGGCGGCTGAAGTCGCTTTAAAAACAAGCGATCTGTGAAGTACACAACACACTATATACTTACTGCAGCGTATTAGTATGCCATTTTAATAATACATTACAGTTGTGAGACACACTTTCATGTGTATTCCTGAGGACACATTACAATCTCTGTGTATTGTGCATGTGCCGGTGAGCGCAGAGGTATAAAGTATTTGTGTGAATGTAATTAGCTGCTTAATTGGCTACTTTGTGTTTTTACTGAGTGAGTGTTAAATACATTACAACTTTTACTAAATACTTGACTATTTTCTTGCACAAGCGTCGTATTGTTCCGAGTAGAAGACAATATTTTTTTCTTAGAAATACATCTGAAAAAAAACTGGTTTGTCTTATATTCAGGGTCCAGACTTTCACATGTAATAATACACCCGCAACAATAGGTGGCGCCACGTACGTGTAAGAACGAGTGTGCCAGAAATACGTTGTGTCAGAGTGTAATGTTAGAAGATTGAGGATGCTTCTCAATACCCCTCCTCGTTTCCTTCGCTCCTCCGTCCTCCATCCTATGACCCGGAAACTGACCGACGAGCTCAGCCATCTTGTAGGACATCTCTATTCTCTTATCACACCGTTAAGAGGCGACGATCGAGGAGTGAGGAGGCTTTCTGAGGAGTCATGAGCGAGGATACACAGGTGTAACCTTTGCGGATATGTTTTATCGACTAAACATGACACACGTATTAATTCTCCCCCTTCAAGTAATCTTGCCACAGTTTGTTAATTATATTATTATTTTTACATATACAAGACACAAATGTATGTCAAATAACAACAACTGTTGGACAGCTATAAAAATTATATCAAAGCACAAGAAAATTAAACAAACTGTAAATATACACTACAAATAAACAACAGTTTACTGGTAATAATTTATTGTTAATAATAACTGGTAATATTAAATAAAATATGAACAAATGTGGTATTTTGTGGAGGTTTAAACTATTACAATATAAATTGTTATCTCTGATCAAGATTCCCGAAGTGCAAGCTAAATCCAGCAGTGTAGAATCATCATTAATTGACGACGCTTTGAAGTGACGCTAAAGGGAGCGAGGATATTTCATTTCACTTGATTCAATTCCTCCGTCCTCGCGTCTTTTCCTCGCATCCTGAAGGGGTGGAGCTAAGACGCGAGGAAAGGAAGCTATAAGGAATCGAGGATGCACAAATAAGAATTGAGAAGCACCCTGATAGTCTTTAAAATGCAAAGTAAAAAAAAAGTGATACATGATTTTTAAATGAAAGACGGTATCCAGATTTTACTTCTCCTGTTAATGAAATTTTGGTAGGCTACATGGTTTTCACTATGACATGGATAGCCTAATTGTTATATAATTCAGATGGGCTAGGCCTACATATTTTTACCTACCGTATTTACATACCATATTTTTATGGTATACCAAAAAATATTTATTTCTAAATGTGATCAGTAATTATCATACTTTCAATAAAAAATTTGAAAAATAGGCAGTATGAAAATTATTTTCAAATAAAAGCATTTACTTTATCAAAAAGGTACATCCTGAAAAGGTGGGGGGGGGGTCATCTTATATTAGAATATATTAGAAACAATAAGGTGTATGTGCTCTTTATTCTAATACATTTGTGATGAGGAAAGCAATTACCATGCATAAAAATATGGACGTAGTGTCCGTGACGTCACCCATAGGAATCTGCAGAGCAATTTTGAAGCGTAAAGTAGGGACGAGCTGACCGTTGCCATCAACCATCACTCCCGGATAACAGAAAATGGGCAAAGAGGCGGGACGTGGGTGGAGCTGAGGTGACGCGATGACTAACAGACAGAAGATAAATGGCTATCCACCTGCCACTCAAAGTGGCCACACCCTTAATTATGCAGAAATTTAAGGCTTTATTTAATGTAAACAAATGCGTTATAAAAAAATTCACCTCCCTCACAGTTGTCATGAAGGGCAAAATTAGCCATTTAGACCAAAACTAGATTTTGTACTAGGCTGTAAACATGTTTTATTCTGCTGTAAAGTTGGGAATTTTAACATGGGGCTCAATGAGATCAAAAACGCGATCTGAGAGAATCGCAGACGCCCGTGAGATATTTGGCATGCTAAATATCTGGACCTGTCGGTGATTGAAAATCCTGCTGCGTGAAATGAGTTCTGACTGAAAATAACATCAAAGATGACCTACAGCCAATGAGAGAAACAGGGCAGCTCCGGTCTGATCTTTACTTGTCACATCTCACGCGTGTTTGGTTGTGAAACGTAGTTTGCGCACCGGAGAGCGTTGTCCGAGATTCTTCCTCTTGTGCAGTCATGCAGTGTGAAACCTCCTGTCGCCGATCCATCATGCAGTGTGAATACAGCAGTGACTGAATGCTACCCCAGATAGTCATGCAGTGTGAATAGAACCGTGATCCGACCAGTTTGAAAATCGTGCAGTCTGAACTTGGCATTAGGCTACGTTCAGACTGCAAGCAAATGTGACCCAAATACGTTTTTTTGCTCACATGTGACTTTTTCTCATGACAGCGTGAACAGCACAAACCACATGGAATCTGATCTTTTCAATTCCGATTTGTGTAATTTCCATATGTGGTCCGATGTACAGGTCAGATGTTTTGCAACTTTTATATCACCCTATGCCTAGACCAACATATATCACAATTCTGTGCTCATGGGAGTCACTTCAAAGATTTGACATACCCGACGTTATCAAGAGTTGCGAAAGGTAGTCAGTGGAAGGACAGCGATGTGTCAGAACTCATAAGCATCACTATGACAGCTCTATATACAAGCAAAGCATCATAAATGTCTAAAAACTCTGCTCTCTTTTTTTCACATCCTCCTCTTTGTTTTTATATTGACTGAGCTTAAATTCGCTGGCTTCGGCTGCAGATCACACTATAAATAAATGTGTAATTGCTTACTTTATAATGTCTTCCGCATGACATCTTTTTAATGTTCTTTTGTGCATGAGGGTCAGTCCAAGACCATCTGTTCAAACTGGAATCTGATATTGGTTACATTAAAAAAACAACATGAACTGCTATACAAAAAAAATTATATCTGAGCAATAAATCGGAATTGAGCACTAAGGCTCGCAGTGTGAACCTAAGACGTTTACTCAAGTCGTATTTTAACTGGTGACTTGTAATGGAGTCATTTTCACTGTAAGGTATCTGTACTTTTACTCAAGTATGGTTTTCAGGTACTCTTTACACCTCTGGGTGAATGCTAATTGGAGCACGGATGTCTGTCATTACAGTTGAGAGAATGAAAGTTACCTGGTTTTGTCCCATGCCGTGACACGGGTAAAGAATGACCCGGTGACCGGCCATATTATGATCATCAGGTGGGTTGTAGTCAAAGCAGTAGTTGGCCTTTCCTTTATTCTTCAGCTACAATTGAGAAGAAACAAAGGAATATTCCATCAATAAGGTTACAAATTAAATGATTAGCCTAATATGAGTGAAAAGTTATATAGAAATTAATATTTCATTTCAAACAAAAGTTCTGTTTATTTGAACTTTTTAAATGAAATAGTCCCATATTTTGAATGTAGTCTACACTTTGCCACTAGACTTTACCACTCGCTTTGTTGATTGTAAAGGAACTCATTTCATCATGTCACACTATGCTTGCATTGTACACTTTGAACCAAAACAACCAGCTAACAGCTGCGGATAATGGCATTTTTACTTCTGGTACTCTGCTGTTTACAAAGCAGTGCATGTAAATAGAAGACGTTTGCCTCTTCTCACCATGCCAAACATTCCAGGCCTGTCCTCTGGGACTTGAATGTCAGGGTAGATGTTATCCAAAAACCACTTAAAATCTTTACACCTAAGGCGCATTCGGAGTTTCAGTCTGTCCGTCACATCACCATATGCTTCCTAAAAACAAGCAAATAAAACAAGTTAATAACTGCTCTAATATAGCATAAGGTACAGTGATAATCCGCATTGACTACCATTGTAATTTTTTTTTTTCATACCATGGAGTCAAAGGGGACCAGCAACTGTTTGGTTACCAAAATTCCTTCTTTTGTGTTTAACAGAACAAAGAAACTCATACAGGTTTAGAACAACTTGAGGGTTTGTAAATGATGACAGGATTTTCATTACTATCCCTTTAAGCCCATAAAGTGTGAGAAGTTATAATTATTCTTAAAAGTTAATATATTATTATTTAATTTCCTATGCGCTTTGATGCAGTTTCAGATCTTTATTTGTGCACATTTATCATACATGCACAATTATGTGCTTATAGCTTATTATTTGCATTCTCTTTCAAAAGAGAATGAGATTTTACCTGTAGGACAAAAGGTTTTTCTGAGGTATGAATAGATACAGGAGCTCTACATCCAGTACCAGAAGCTTTAGCATCATTAACACACTGAATTGTGCAGCAACAGCGGTTAACACCTAGATGTTTCACACATATTGTATTGGGTTTTCACATTAGTCTATGAAAGAGTTGCAGCTATGCACAGAAAATGGTTGTTTTTTTAATTCTACAGCCGATATTTTCTTAAACGACCAAATATTATAAAATGATTATAGGAGTTGGGAAGCTATTACACATTGATCATTATGAAATCATTTTTAAATGGCTGCTTCAATCATCTGAAATCAGAGTTTACTATTTAGATTTTTTTGTTTTCTAGAGTGCTCAGATCTGCCAAGTTCATTGTTAATCTGTTAATGTGGGCACCAAAATGAGCATGTGTAGATCACGCCCCACAGTGTGTGCAAAACAGAATGCGAAACAAAAACTCATATGCCATTGGTCGATTTGTTTTCTTTGTCAAACAAAGACAAAATGAAATATTTGTCCCCAGTGTGAATAGGTCTTTAGGAATCCATCAAGTATGAGCAACAGAAATTCTCGCTTTAAGACTCCGATATACTCAAGGCAAAGTTCTTTTTCACTCTTTGGATAGGGGTAAAAAGACGTTTAAAATACATTTACAGCAGTATACTGTTAGCGAACATCCAGATGCCACCCTTGCTACTAAGAGGGGCGTTTAGATGTAAATATGTGTTGAGCACTTTCCTCTCAATAACAAAAACACACAAGAAAAATGAGAGCGGTGAGAAAACAGCAGTTAAGAAAGCATCTGATCATAGCGATGTAAATATGTTTGCGCTAACTCTGTAATTCTGCACTTCAATCAAGTCAAGTCATGTTTATTTATATAGCACTTTATACAATAGATTGCTTTAAAGCAAGCAGCTTTACCAACCCTCTACACACACCTTGGTAATAGAATCGCCATTGGCTAGTACATTCTTTGTTATTTTATAGATATTTAGTTGCCTAGAGTGAAGATATAGTCACGAACGCGCGTGATTTACTCGCATTGTAGAGGGTCGTTTACAGTAGTAATCATGAAAAACAGTATCAGTGTTTCCTTCAATTACAATTACAACTTCAGTTTCTACTTTAAAGCAGTTCTTTAGTGTGTTTATTTTTTACTCGCACATGACCTTGACAAACTGAACAAAAGAAATGAACTGGAGAAGATTTTCATGTCATAGAGGGTGGAGCCTCAGAGCACACCTACCTTTTATGTCATCAGCATACGGACCAATGGTAGTTCGAAGGCGTTTACCAAACTGAACAAACTTTTCCATTAAGTTCACTTTTGGCAAACAATTTCAAACTCCTGAAACAAACTTCAATTGTCCTGATTTTTTTCAAAATGACATTACACCACTTTGCTCTTCGATGTTGCTTGAAGTATATCGCAGCTTTAGTAAATGCCACATGAACAGACTGTTTACAATGCTCTCTCTTTATAGTACATCAACTGTTTCCACAAAATCATCACATAAAACCAAACATCTAATCAATGTTTGTCATGTTGTTTTTTAAGCATTCTGATGCAATTATCCCACTGCGGTATACCACAAAATGCTACATGCTGCAACATCCCCTTGCAAAATAATGCTGCAACCCCACCTCAGCAAACAAGACCAAGTTCCCCTGTATGTTTGTGGCTGTGGTATCCCCTCATAACCACCTGACAGGCAAGAATTACTGGTGAGTGATGGTCCACATAGTGGTGCCAGAGATATGATCCCTTATTTGAGGAACATCTGTTGGAAGTAGAGCTCTGTCGAAGAGGTTCAGCAGATGAATGAAAGGAAATGCACTTCTAATTAACCAACTTGATAATGATTCATCAATAACGTACAGCCCTGCTGTGAGTGCCAGCCGGGTGGCACAACAACACACACATTGATGATCTGTCTGTGATCAGGCTTCAGTCTCAACAAAGTCCTGAGGCAGGCATGTACCATCCAGCTACACGGTCAATCAAACGGCTGTCAAATTAAGCTATCTGTTCATCGAGATTTATCACAGAGCCTCGTTTTGTTGATCTTTAGGACTCTGTGGCTCAATCGACAGAGATTTTGGCCATGAATAAAATATGCCGTGAGACTCGGAGGGTGAAAGAGATAGCGATCCTCTTACGAATTTGCGTGGAATGGAGTATGAAGGTTGTCAAACCTGATCCACGCTGGCAAGGCCAGTGTTTGCCTGTGGTTTATACCTGAAGAGAGAGAGAGCCTTATCTGCCTGGCATCACATCAGATAGATTTCGAGTTGGCAGAGCCAAGATTCAGAGAGAAAATAGTCACCTGATCTGTCACAGAGAGCACCTCTCTCTTTAACTACAGGGCTCAGTGGGGATCGTGAATGACAAACACAGACTGAAAGAGGTGGCACTTCTCACTGTAGTAATTTCACACTGAGCACAGAGAATGTCACCTGAGGAGTTTCAGCCCACCTGCTAAATGTCATTCATTCAGAGTATATGAACATATTGTGTTGATATATCTAGGTTTGTGCCAAGGAATATGTGCATCGTTCACAAAGGCTACGTGAGTCTATTTTCCACTAATCTCAAAGATAGATTGTGTGATAAACATACTCTTTGAAAAAGAGCAGACAAGCAAACAAAAGCAGAGTTATGCAACAGACCGCAGAAGTAGGCGTACCAGACGTGCATGAGGGCTGCGGTGGTAATATACTTCTTTGTATTCATCCATCCAGACTTCTGCCGCTCGCACGCTGTTGGCCAAGGCCTTGTTTCTCGAATATGGTGCTTTCTTTGGAAATACATGACCAACGTGAGAGCAAGGATGGATTTCCAGACTCCCTCCACACTGCCAGATCTGAAAAACACCACCAAGACAGGAAATAGATTAGCCATCGTTAGCCATTTTAGGCATCATAGGCACATTTGGCTATTCCAAACTGTAGGCAATTTAATTATGCTACTATTAAATACATTTCTACCTACAAAATGTACTTACTTCATATTAAATGTATTACAAAATGTGTGTAATATATCACAAACCAAAAAAAGCTTGAATTATTTTAAATTAAATTATCTGTTTAATACGTTAACTCGAATTCTCCCACCATTGAGCTTTAAAATGAATCTTGAGGATTCGCCAACCTATGTCACATGACCATTAGTCTCAGCCTCAGACGTCACGCCCACGGACCGTTGGCTGAATGTCTGATGCATAAGGCACACTTATCTGGAAACACTTCAGTTTCAAAGTCATCATTCTACAGGATGTCTGCGAGACGTGCGTGTTGCGTTCTTTAAACGGTCCACCTGGAAACAAATGCCGCAACTCCAAACTCCCTTGTGGAAGAAGAACGGCGTTGTGTTTACAACTGTGCTTACCAGGATCAACTAAACGCTGGATTTTCAAAAGTATGTGAAGTTCGCGGCTCCATTGTTGCAGTAAACTTGAACAACGTTTAAGAATGAATCATTTATAGATATATAATTTATAGTTATTGCAGGGACTTCGACTTGACATTTTCACACCCCTAAACATGACGTGGAACAAAACGAACTGTGATTGGTTGCGTTGCATATCAGTCAAATGTCCTCTTGGGCGGTCCTTGACCAATGAAAACTGTGATGGAGTCCAGACCCTTCTGCCGTCAGTCGCTCTGGCTTCGCGACACTACATGACCATAAATGCTAAAATTACTTCCTTGAAGTGTCCATCACATGCATCCTTCACTAATGGACTTGTGGAAGGGCCTTTCGTGAAGGGATTCAGTAGTTCACTTTCGTTACAATGGCGTCTACAAATGATGTCCCCTTCCCGAAGTGCCCTTCAAGAGTGCAAAAACGACACTTGGAATACCCTCTGATGACATCCCCTAATGAATGAATGAGGTATTTATATAGTGCCAGAACGCCCACCACACACCAGCTGATTGGTGGAAAGGAGACCGACTGATGAAGCCAATCGGTGTAGGGGGATTATTAGGAGGCCATAATGGACAGAGGCCAATGGGCAATTTTGGCCTGGATGCTGGGGTTACACCCCTACTCTTTTTCTGAAGGACGTCCTGGGATTTTTAATGACATAGAGAGTCAGGACCTCGGTTTAACGTCTTATTCGAAGGACGGTGCTTGTTACAGTATAGTGTCCCCATCACTATACTGGGGTTTTAGGACCCACACAGGTTGAGCACCCGCTGCTGGCCTCACTAACACCTCTTCCAGCAGCAACATAGTTTTCCCAAGAGGTCTCCCATCCAGGTACTGGCCAGGCTCAGCCCTGCTTAGCTTCAGTGGGAAACCAGTCTTAAACTACAGGGTGATATGGCTGCTGGCAATGAACACCGCTAAAAACCAATCCACCTTCTTGAACCTGAAAAAGCAGACTTCTGCTGATCCAGAGAATAAATAGGCTGGTCTGTCATTTTGCATTGAAAGAGCAGCTGTCTGGTCTTTGTGACATTCCCTGCTAAAATTTGGTTAAAATGCAGCCCTTGGTGTTCAAGGCACTCAAAACACAAATTAACCATTACTGTCTATGAAACAGTGCTGGAATCCTTTAGGGGATGAGCTGAGTAATCAGAGGAATTATGAGCAAGTAAATACTGCATAAACAGTGAAGGTCGCTTTAGTCATCCTACTAGCTGGCATCCACTTTAAAAAGGCGCTGACCGACCTCCTAACCTTGTGTGACTCATCAGAGTTTTCAAACTAGGTTTGTGACCATCTGTCCAAAGGCTTTCTTCCCTCAGGAAACCAAAACCTGGAGAGCAACTAGAGGAAAATGTTACAGAAAAAGCAACAAAATGCACTTACTCTGAATGAGAACTCCAGGTTCTCTCCACCCCACACCTCCATTCCTGTGTCATATGTGCCCAGGTAAAGGAAGTACTTCTTATTGACTGCAAACAAACCCCCAGCCATTGTAGGAGACCTAGATATAAACCAACATAGAGAAATATTTCTGTGTCTACTAGTAAAATGACATTACCTTCCAGGAAAAGCTTAAAGGCAGGGTTTAATGTTGTTTGATATTTAATTAGTAGAGAGCACGTTCAAATTTGTGACCCTGGACCACAAAACCAGTCATAAGGGCCATTTTTTTAATTAATAAAGAATAAATAAGCTTTCAATTGATGTATGGTTTATTAGGATAGGACAATATTTGGCCAAGATACAACTTTTTGAAAATCTGTATATTGTATATTAAAAAATTCTAGATATTGAGAAAATCGCCTTTAAAGTTGTCCAAATTAAGTCCTTAGCAATGCATATTACTAGTAATAATAAAGTTTTGATATATTTATGTTAGGAAATTTACAAAATATTTTCATGGAACATGATTTTTACTTAATATCCTAATGATTTTTGGCATAAAAGAAAAATCAATCATTCTGACCTATTCAATGCATTGTTGGCTATTGCTACAAATATACCCGTGTGACCTATGACTGGTTTTGTGGTCCAGGGTCACATATGTTGACCTAAACAGTTCTGGTGCCTGAAAATTAAAAAAAAAAAAATCTCTAGATAAGAAAAATCAACTGCTCTGGTGAGTGTATTTGAACCCTCATGAATCAGGCAATGCATAATAAAGCTCAAAACCTAATGACATATCAATTGCAGGTTGTATTGTTTTTTAAATTGGAGTGGGACAAAAAATTCAACACGTTTCCGCTTAGGTGCACCCATGAAGCACAGACCTGACGACATCAGTGGCAGAACTTCTGTGTTTCTGCTCATATTCTGGGATACTGTGCCACGTGAACACCAATCGCCAATCAAATCCCCCGATCTGAGGTTCTCCAGGGTTGCCCAGGTACTGGAAAGTGTTCCAGTCAATGACATCAATTACTGGACACACCACAGCCGAAGGTTCGTCCTTAATTCTACAGGATTTAGAGATAAAAAAGGGGAGATAAATATTAGTTTTCATAAAACAAACTGTGATGTGATTTTTTGCTTAACTTTGAATTGAAAAAGCATGCAAATTTTGTTAAGCTAATAAAAAAAAACTGTGCCGAATGCATAATAATTGCTAAAGAGCAAATTTATACACAAATTTTTAAAATACTGCATGTTTTGTGTTTGTAGAGAGGGGTTTATCCGTCTCACCTCTGGAGTAAAGGTTCCAACCATCCTTCATGGCACTCACAGTGGCAATCGAGGAAGGTCAGCACGTCCCCTGTGGCAATGGAAGCTCCCAGGAGCCGCGCTCGCACCAAACCCTCTCTCTTCCTTGCTCGGATCAGACGCACCTTTTTGATAGTGGCGATGTAGTTCTCTAGAGGCTCCTTTAAATGATCTGTGGGTCAGAATTCACGAGAAGTGCTCAGTGACAGCTGCAGGCTTAAAGGGAACAGGGACTTAGGAAATATGCTAATTGGCTTTTGCATTAAGGAACAACTTGCTGTTTCACCACAGGGTGGAGCTGAGATGATGTTGTTGCTTTGGTATTTCATTAAGAATGCAAAACATTGATTTATAATTCTGTAAAAGTTTTTTGTGCTCAGGGAAGTGTGTCCTCAGCGTTCTTTGACTAGAGCAAACTTAAATAATGGCCATTAAATACTTAATTAAAATGTAAGTAAGTAACTGTGTTTACAAAGTGCTTTACAGAGTAGAAACACAGATAGAGAGAAAAAAAGTACACTATTATATTCCAGGATTTTTTTCTTTGTTTTGTTCTTTGTTAACGTTAAATGCATGAAACCTTAATATTAGCCTAGGAGACAGTATACGTTGAGTAAGCCATTATTTATATTTTTATTTATTTAATATTGGTATAATTATTTTTGTATGTTTATTTATACATTTTTATTAATGTTTTTATTTATTTTATTTTTAGTTTAGAGCAGGTTAGCTGCGGAGCGTAAGTTACTATGGAGATGAACACTGCTAAAAGCCAAACCACTTTAATGGTACTAATTTCTCTATGTGCTTCTGTCATTTTATGACATTTTTTAAATATTGCTATTTAAGTTTCATTTATTTTTTTCCGTTTTAGTTTTATTTATTTCCAATTAATACATTTTAGTGTTTCAACTTAAACTTATTAAATTGTATTGCCAAGGCAAAATTAGGTTTCATTTAGTTTAAATTTTTCAACTAATATTTATATTTTCTTTTATTTCAGCTTTATTTTATTTAATAAAAGTCTTTTTAATACTTTCAGTTTTAGTTAATGATAATAACCCTGGGGGGTATTCCAGAAAGCAGGTTATGTAACATACCTGGGTATGTTTAAGGATAAATATGCGGATAACCTCAACTTTCAGTTCCAAAAACGGAGGTAACTTTCAGGGTATGAAAGTAGCCACAGTAACTCACTCTCTGAACAACCTGTAAGATTACTTATTACACAAAGAGGTTGAAATAATGATTCCACAACCACCGACTAGGAAGCGATGTGCACTAAACTGGTTATGTAAATTGCCATTTAACAAAAGGAGGAGGAAGTAGAATGGCGCTATGTCTAAGCGTCTGTTTCCATTTTGAATCATTGATTTGTTGCTCTGTTGAGAATGTCTTGTGTGTTAACCGGGAACATACTCTAAATCAGGCACGTGCACAGGTAGGGCTTAACCTGTGCAGACCACATGCCCTTTTTCCCCTTACACTGTGGTGGTGGTGGTGTTTTTTTCTTTTCTTCTATAAATCAATGCTATGGTCACCCTTTACATATGTCTGTCTGTTTTACGCATATTTAGCCAATGAAAGGTATTAAAAAGAGCTTGTGACTAAATCTCATCAAACTGTCAGTAAACCTCATAACTCCGCCCCCTCTATCTTGACTGAATGAACTGAAGTTCAGCAGCAATCAAAATTAAGAAAATATTAAAAAAGTGTAAATAAAGCATCTAACGTGTTTAATAATAAAGTGTTAGGGGTAGGCGAACAGACATGCAACTGCCCTTGGGGTGCCCTTTTTCAGTTTCAGTACTCAAAAGGTATGTGCACGGTCCAGTCTGAGTTGTCTGAACTTACTCACAGACTGGTTTTCGGAACCAGCATACCTTGAGTAAGCAAGGTTTGGGTTAATCAACCGAGAGTTCAAGGTATATGGAATGGTAAGTTAACCTTGCTTTCTGGAATACCCGCCAGGGGCCCGTACCATGATGGTAGATTAACAAACTCAGGGTTATAGGATTAGTTTTGAGTTGACAAAACCAAACCAATCAATTCAGGCTTTGTTGGTCCCATGATGCTGATCATCAACTCTCTCTGTCAACTCAGGCTTTGATCCTGAGTTTGTGGAGCGCGTGCACGTGAAAGTGTGACATCAGCAGTGAGCAGCCAATCACATGCCTTTCAACGCAAAGTGTGACTCATTTCTCGCGAGAGAGCTAACGTGATTCAAAACTCTTTTGCTGAAGATAAAGACATTGAAGTATATATAAAGAGTTTAAAAGCATTTACAAAGAAGAAAATACTTTTCCATGTAAGAGGATAAATAAAGAAAATTGTGAAAGTAGTTTATATATATATATTTTTTTTTTCTTCTTGTGCTCACCAAGTCTGCATTTGATTGATATATATATATATATATATATATATATATATATATATATATATATATATATATATATATATATATATATATATATATATATATATATATAAAAACTTTAATATTGTGAAATATTATTAACATGTAAAATAACTGATTTCTATTTGAACATATTTTACTATGTAATTTATAATTGTACAATTATTATATTAGGTAATCAACATTAGACTATATATATATTTATTATGTAGTGACCTTTAATTATGAGCAAGAGAACCAGGGGGAGTGGCTTTATTGCATCAGAGATGAGTCACTTTGCTCACATCTGATTGGTTCAAATTCAGTTTGGGATCTCTTATCCTGAACATAACCTGCTCTGGAGCAGGTTAGCTGCAGAGCGTAAGTTACTATGGAGATGAACACTGCTAAAAGCCAAACCACTTTAATGGTACTTAAAACCCAGGATTGGTACAAACTAAGCTTAAACATATCAGGCTAGCTAGCTAAACTGGCTTCATGGTATAGGCCCCAGGTCCATTGTTATCAACGGTTCCCTGTTATTGAAAATAAAATAAAGAATAAAAAAAGTTATTCAGTTAAAATTAAGCAGATTTCACTAAATATTACAATATCCTGAAGAAAAATCTGAGTAATGTTTGCACATGCAAACCTTTATGTAGCAGTGTTAGCTATGGCAGTCATTTTAGATGTTTGCTATGCAGTTGCTACTAGGATGTTGTTTGTGTTGTTCTGGGCTGTCCCAAATCAAAAATGCTATACGTTTCCAAGTTCATCCTAATATGATTAACTTTTAATACATATGATCTAATCACAATTACATTCTGAAAGATTGCATGAGAAGTTCCCATTCAGACTGATACCTCGGTCACTGTAGTCATCCACCAGTATGACTTCAGTCAGCAGACGGTCAGGCGAGGTCTCCAGGACACTGTGCACTGTCCGCAGTAGTGTGGACCAGGCTTCATTGTAGAAGGCTATCACTACAGATGTCGTAGGTAGGCTCAGGTAGTCATATTTCAGGTTTCTACATCTGATTAGAGAGATCTTGTTAGTTAAGGTCTTGCTTGCTACTGTACATCAGACGCATACATGTTTTCAGTGGTATAAAAAAATACATATTCAGAGTCACTATGCAGGGTTATTTGATCTTAATACTAAATTACAAAATATGCAATAAGATTAGCACATACAGTAGCGTAACAGCACATCACAAAACACGGAACAATATCAAATCAAAATCAGACAAAAAATGATTTGTATATTATAAAACCACAAAGTGCTGCCAAGTTACAGGTAAAAATAAGTGTATTGCATATAATACATTACATTTACTAAAAGTAAAAATACATAAATAAAATAACCACCACAGATGCATCTGTTCAAGCCTAATTGTCATTATAAAATATTGAAGGCTTCGTTAAACAAATATGATGCAACAATAAACACATTAAAAACACGACCAAAAAGAGTAAATAAAATAACCGTTTGGTAATAAATTGGCTCGTTATTTTACATTCATGTTTAACGTATTTAGGTAAATCCAATTGCAGACTGTTCCTCTAGGTCAGTGGTTCTCAACCAGGAGCCCACTAGGGGGCCTCATTCTTAAAATTCTTTAAATTGAGTTATATTAACATAATATTTGAATTACAATGCTAGATGCACGTTAAACTGACTGTTCTTATTTCTTAGGCTCCACTTTTGATTAGTCTTGTGTTAGACTGCCCTTGTCTAACTTTTTTTTGTGCACATCATGGAAACATCTAGACAAAACAAGAAAATAATTCTAGGCCTTAAACACACTTGTACACTCGCACGCAAACAGGAGCTTGTTTGCACATACATTTGAATATCTGACCTTCTTGTTAATCTATCTTATTATATTTTTTAATATGCCAAATATGGTAGGGGTTGATTTTTGAAGATGACCTGGATATCATGGGCGATTTAGCTTTCTTGTATAAAAAATATGTCCCTTCTTCCTTAATAAACTTGCTTAATCAATCTCCCGAGATCTTGTGCTGCTGCCACTCATCACAGGTGGTTGAGGCGCTTGTTTCCAACTGATGACTGATAGCGTCAAGGCTGCACAGAATGTCTACACTGACATATTTTAGTTCATTTGTTTTAGTACAACAGAAGTTACACAGGTAGCCTACAAATCAGCTTAGTTATGAGAGACTTTGAATATTGTCTATAATAGGGCCTTGGAGTCAAAAAGGTTGAAAACCACTGCTCCAGCTGGTTATAATAATGCAAACCCTTTTGGATTTGGTTAATTGTTTGACTTCAAAAATTCATTTTGTAATTAGGGGTCCACAAATGGGTCATTGTTCTGAAGAAAAAAGGATGACTGCTGTGGATTTTATTTATTATTTTAACATTTCAATAGCATTTCTTCAGTAAAACCAACTCAAAACAACACATGCCCTCTGGATTTTATAGGCTATATGTTTTTTTGTTGTTGTTGTTGCATAATTTATTTGAGACTGAGAGTAAGGCCAACTGCAAACTGCACCTCTAGATGTGACGGAGCCACATTGAACGATTTTCTCCTCCTCTGGTACTTTGTAGACGTTCTCTATCTGTAATCGCATATTAAACACTGGGGCAAAGATGGGGACTGTGTACAAAAGCATTTACAACTTCCCTGTTTGGCATTTAATCGAAGCGGATTTAAACAATAAACTACGAGTTGTAGCCTATCCTCTTCTACATTCTGGTGCTATTCAAATAAACCAATTCAACACAATTATACCACAGAGTTAATTATCTATTGAGGCTGAATATGAGACAAATATCAAACAAACTTCAAACATTCATGTAACGTTACAGCAATAGAGACTTACAATGGGTTCCATCTTTCAGGAAGTCTGCGGTGTAGTGATATTTTATCGCTCACATAAGTGTTTATCTGATGCTTTTTGATGCTCTCCTCCTCCTCTCGCTTCTCTTCTCCAGTCAGGTCTAGTTTAACAGCTCTACCCATCTCCCCCAAAGCATTAACATCTAAAGGAGGCTTCTCGTAAACAGGTTTCTTCAGAAAATCTTCGTCCACATTTTCGCGCTGCTCGACTGGCACTTCTCTTCTAACCGTTAGCTCGACATCACTTTGAGTGTTCCTATGAAAAACTAAATATCCCACTATAAAAGCACCGAGAATGTACAGAATGAACTTGGACCGACTCCGTCTGCCACATATTGCCATAATGTGTCCTTCTAGTCCGCCCTGGTTCCCTCAAACCGTTTGTCATCCAAAGTTCAATCTCATGAAAAGTTCGAAAAAAGTTCGCCCATGTTAGAGGATATCGTTTACAAAGTGCCAGATTTCATTTTGAAGTCCACAATAGTAAAGGGGAAACTATCCAAGCAAAGCGACCATTTGGTCATTTCATTAACAGTGGCAAACCAACTGTTGTTGAAGTGTGTGTGTAATCGACATGAAGGGCGAGCACTCAGAGCACAGAGCAGCAGAGCCGGTTGCAGGGGGAGGAGTTGAAAACAGGAATCGTTACATTCTATGGAAGCCTATTTCCGCCACATGAGAGAAAAAAAATCATGCTTTTGGAAATCATAATGAGATAAAATGTTGAAATTATGATATACTAAGACATATAATGAAGTTAAAAGTTGAAATTGTGACATACAAAATAGGAATTATTACATAAAATGTAGAAATATTACCAGAAAGTCGTAATTTCATCTCATAATTTGATCTCTTGATTTATCATCTTATCTCATAGGCCTATTCATGACTTAATTTTGACTTTTCATATCATCATTTCGATCTTTTTATGTTTATATGACATGGTACGTCACGATTATGACTTAGTATGCTGTAATATAAATTTTTATGTCATAATTATGACTTCTTATGTCATAATTACAGTCACTGTGAAATCAAATTGACCATTTAAAATGTTATGGAATATTGGAATATTACTTATTATTATAATGATTTCCTGCACATCATTATTTATTTATTTTTAAATTCATTAAACTTATAATTCTTCTAAATTAGGAAGTTATGGAATTAGTAAATTAGGGAGAGCAATTTTTTTACAAGAGCAATTGCACAAATCATTTATAATAAATAGGTCTACTGCAATAATAAAATAAGTTGGCTGATTTGTATTTTTATTATGTTTCTGGATATGTTGCTTAAAGAGCATACAGAAAATCCATCCTTGAACTTATAAATAAAGTCATTGAAGGGATAATATTTTTTTAAAGTTTATACTTTGTTTGGAATTACATATATATTGATAAAGAACCACAACATGGGAAAAAACAGAGGGGTATCAATGCCCCCATATAAGAACCAATGCAGATGTATGCATCTTTTTAATAAGTAGTAGTTTTGGTGAAATACAATGAAGACTTTTGAAAATGTATTTTTTAGATATTGTACATTTATCTCAACATTACTGGTTTTGAGCCACAGCCACATAGTGGCATGTCCCACAGGTCTGAGCACTGCAAGAGGGATTTGCGTGATCACATTAGCAAGCTTGTTTGTCAGATAAGGCCAGCAGAACTGGAAGAGGCATAAAGAAAGAAATCCAGGTCAAATCACAGAGAGTCTTAGGGGGCACACACTGTGACAGAGCGCTAATCCAAATCCAGTTAGTGCACGTCCGCTCTATAAACACTGTTATGCCAAGATATGCACACGGGCCTGTGAAAGTGCACACACATCATTACTTAATACATAGAAAAATGTATGATTTAAATAATAATGAATAATGATTTACATTTTACAAACAGCTTAACTCTTTGTGTTGTTTACTTTGACAATTTAAAGCAACAATAGTTTTGGTTTTGCATATGCACTGTCATGTGATTCAGTCATATGAAAATATGCATTCCTGTAGACATCATTTCCTCACAGTTTCTGCCATATGCAGTTGTTGCTTTTATAATGTTTCTGCATTAACATATTTATTGAATATTTTATTGAATTAACATAACATAATCTTCTGCATATCGCTGGTGTCAGAATGTAGTGTCTGTTAAAGGGAGGGCTTCAGTATACATATACAGTTGCAAGAAAAGGTATGTTAATAGCTTGCAGAATCTGAAAATGTGAATAATTTTAACAAAATAAGAGAGATCATACAAAATGTGTTATTTTTTATTTAGTGCTGTCCTGAATAATATATTGTACATAACAGTGTTTGTCCACAAAAAAATTATTAAAATGACCCATTCAAAAGTTTATGGACCATTGCTTCTCAATACTGTGTGTCATTCCCTGCATCATCGATGATCCACAGCATTTTTTTGTTCATGAGTCCATTGTTTGTCCTGAGCAGTGCCCAATGTTCATCAGAAAAACCCTCCAGGTCCTGGAAATTCTTCTGGTTTCCAGCATCTTTTGCATATTTGAACCCTCCCCAGCAATGACTGTATGCATGATTTTGAGATCCATCTTTTCACACTGAGGAAGATTGAGGGACTCAATCACAACTATTAAAAAAGGTTCAAACATACTTTTTTTTTTTAGCTGATTCTGCTGCTGCTGCAGCGACAACCCTCAAATATGCAGAGTAACAGGAAAATTGCCATTCTTTTCTACATTTTTTTCAACAGCTACAGTTTTACTTGAAACCAGTCTCTTTGGTTCAGCAGAATGTGCCCTCGGGGTAAATATGGATGATATTTATCTTAATACAGAGATCCACTTTCATAGTCAATCTGTAGGCTCTTATTTATTAGATAAGAATGTGATTTAGTCAGAAAGTGTATACTTTTTTATCATAATATTAACCCTTTCAGGTACAAATTATGTTCCAGGGACTCAAAAAATATGAACATGCTTAATTTCATGCAAAAAAAGTTTTATGAACATTTAGCTTATTTAATGTCCAGTACAATAAACACTGCTGTATATTCAGTCAGTAGAATTGAAATATTGGTATTAATTAGTCAGGGTTTTTCTTTCTTTCTAATATACACCCAAGAAATTGTTTTTGTTTTTAGATTTTAATATTTTCCTCCCTCAACCATGAATTTCAACATCCATTCACTTCATACAAGCAATATGTTATAATAAACATGTAAGATGATCCATGTAGCAAGCAAAATATGTTTACCCAAATGAATGTGTTTAATTATTGATTAGGCCATCAGAGAGGTGAGATGGTAATTTGAGTTTGACTTATCATATTCCACTTATTTTTATCTTTATTTCCTATTTTTATCTTTTACTTGATTATTTATAATTCTACATATGTTTAGTACTTTTTATTCTATTTTATTCTATTTCTATTTTAATCTCCTCTTGTGTTTTCTTGTAACTGTTATTTGCACTGTCTTTAGAGCGGACCTGTTTACATTTCACTGCCAGTTGTATATTCTGTATATAACTGTGTATGTGACAAATAAAACTCTTGAATCCTTGAATCTTGAGTGCCACACTTTTTGGATTGAACATTCCTGTAAAAGATCCAAAGTGTGTTGTAATAATCTATGGTACACTGCACACAATGTTGCACAGTCATTTCCCACATATGAACACAGAGCCGTGTAGAATAGTTTTTCTAACATGCCCAAACCATCATTAAAAATATAGGCTGATATATTCATAACACCCAATATAAATCAGCACACTATACACTCGCCTAAAGGATTATTAGGAACACCATACTAATACTGTGTTTGACCCCCTTTCGCCTTCAGAACTGCCTTTATTCTAAGTGGGATTGATTCAACAAGGTGCTGAAAGCATTCTTTAGAAATGTTGGCCCATATTGATAGGATAGCATCTTGCAGTTGATGGAGATTTGTGGGACGCACATCCAGGGCACGGCTCCGTTCCACCACATCCCAAAGATGCTCTATTGGGTTGAGATCTGGTGACTGTGGGGGCCATTTTAGTACAGTGAACTCATTGTCATGTTCAAGAAACCAATTTGAAATGATTCGAGCTTTGTGACATGGTGCATTATCCTGCTGGAAGTAGCCATCAGAGGATGGGTACATGGTGGTCATAAAGGGATGGACATGGTCAGAAACAATGCTCAGGCAGGCCATGGCATTTAAACAATGCCCAATTGGCACTAAGGGACCTAAAGTGTGCCAAGAAAACATCCTCCACACCATTACACCACTACCACTAGCCTGCAAAGTGGTAACAAGGCATGATGGATCCATGTTCTCATTCTGTTTACGCCAAAATCTGACTCTACCATCTGAATGTCTCAACAGAAATCGAGACTCAGATTGAACTACACTCTCATTCCTGGTTACTCTCAATTCTGGTTCCTTATAATATCATTGCTCCTGCTGCACCCATGGTACGGCAGCAAAGTTCCTTGATTATTACTCAGGAATGAGAGTGTAGTTCCTAGCCATATCGGTCTAGAAAATCGCAACTTTTCATTTTCCGTCAGTCTTGGTACACAATGTCTTTGTGATAAGCTAGGCTAGTGGTGGGTGCGTCAGACAGAGTTATGGCACGCACGGTGATAAAAATGGTATGTATAGACTTGTAAGTATAGATTCTTGGGGATATGGTGAATAAGCTAAAGTTCCAAAAAGTGCGCGTGTTCCTTTAAGGGAAATGTGATGAGTAAGATGGCAATTAGAAACGAAGGACTCATTTGCTGTGATATTCTCAGAGGACCAACAAGAAGATTACATTAGCACACGTTTCTGAGGATTCATAATGCATCAACTGCCCACAATCCAACCATAAGTCATATGGGAAAATACAGCCTAATTTATGCGTGCTGTAGATATAAGCATGACGATGACAATGTTCAGTGACCTCCAGCTTCATTTATGTAATTGCCTGCCACACCTGGAAATTGTGCCATTAAACTTTTTTGCCTGACTTGGCAGAACCTCCTATGGGTTTTCCTCATGATCTGGTTGGTAGATAAGCTCAGGTCACGAATGTAAAACTGCAGAGTACACCTTATTTTAAGGGGGTGTAAATCAGGTAAACATTGCATGCATTTCAACCTAATCCCACAGCACATTTCCCCACCACTAGATGGCACAGCAACAGAAAGGCAAGGACAAGTCACACAGTCAAGATAAACAAACCAACACAACAAATGTAACATTTAAAACTTGAATTCAATTTATTCAGACAAAAATACTTTGCACTTTTTCCATGTTCCAAAAATACTTCATTACAGTCGATAAGCAAAACACATGATCACCACAAACTGTGCTTTATCAGTAGTAATTTCATGATCACTTTCCCACAATCCCTATTAAACCATTTAATTCAGACAATTACAAAGGATGACACCTAAAAAAGTATTTTGCCATTTTAAATCCATTTTAGTGCAAAAATAAAGGCGTTATTCATGTACAGTCATTTTCAAGATATTTGTCGATAGTTGAATGAATGATACTTTATTCTCAGGAGTTTTAAATGTTTAGAAGCTGGAAGTCCCGCAATAAAGCACTTAGTCAATTTTCTGAATGTTTTACTTTGGACAATATCATGGTAATGTACTGTAATACTCTGATTTGTGAAGATAAATTAGCACTTTTGTGAAAGGAACCAGGCTAAAGAGGCACTTTCTGTTGAGTCAATAAATTACCTACTAGGGGTGCTATTCATGTACTCATCCCAAACCGCCACGGTGCGGACGTCACGGTTCAGTGCATGCAGTCAGACGCCGAATACAGTCAGTCACATGCGATCGACACTCCAATCCAGAAGGGGGAATGTGCGGTAATGAAACAGTTTGAAGTCCTGAAAATTTTTCACTTCACGCTAGTGTTGTCAAAAGTACCGACCGCGATACCAAATCGATTTTAAAAATTAAAAAATGTGACGCTTTGAGCGCTGTTGAGCTGTAAACACCTCTGACTGGCCATTGTGCTCACATGCTCATCAAACATGTCTGTGATTGGCTACAACGATCAGCGCTTCAAAAACATGTAAATATACATCAATGACGCTTTTCACAGAACGCTTACATGGATACACAAGGAGCGTTTGAATGCAGGTGCCTATCAGCCTACCGGTCCACTGGTCGAGGACTGTTGGCTGTTTATTAGTACTTATAAAGCATATATTATTGCCTTTTTCTGCATGACCATATTCTACATCCCTCAATCCTTCCCCATACCTAAACTTAACCAGTTTACTAACCAGTGATTAGGGGTTTATTGGGGCAAAAGCCATAGTTAATACTTACTTAGTGAGAATTAGACCCTAAACTAAAGTGTGACCATTTTTTCTATTGTACCAAACTCGTATCAAATCGTGACCCCAAAACTGAGGTATGTTCCGAACCGTGACTTCTGTGTAGTATTACATCCCTATTATACATTTTTCTAGGAA
Organism: Gobiocypris rarus; assembly: GCA_023029165.1. NCBI lineage: Eukaryota > Metazoa > Chordata > Actinopteri > Cypriniformes > Gobionidae > Gobiocypris > Gobiocypris rarus. The sequence goes on from CM040919.1 coordinate 10,785,118, forward strand.
AACTATTTTCAGATAAAGTGGATACTTGTGTAGTTGATAAAAACTTGTTTCTGAAATGCAAGGTAACAACGGTTTTGGACAATGAAAAAACGTTTGGTCCACAATTGCTTTATATTTTGTCCCCAACTCTCAAGTGCAGTTCCTGTAATCTACTTCAAAATGAAGTGTACGTATTAACAAACTATTTGAACATGATGTTAGTTTCAGTGAGACTTTAAATGCTGGTACAGTTTTAACTCAACACCACTGTGCCAAAATCCTCCTTGCAGCTTGCACAAAATAAGGTGAAAAGACCCTAAATACCCTTGCAATATAAAAAAAGATAAGAAAAGAAAAACTGTCTCAAAATTACACAAAAAATATCTTAGGAAACCAAACAGACAACAATCAAGACAGACCCGTTCACAACATCTTCAAATCAGTTACTTCTGGTACAATTAAATAAAATCTGTGCAGTAGGTGTAAAGATTAGCTACTGCTGAGTCTAAAAATGATTCATTAAAAGCAGATAGTGCATCAATGTAAACAAAAATGCTGCTCCTACACAAAGCTACGTTGGGTGGTTGAATTTGCTACAATGTCTTTTTAACAGTTCTAATATGCACTTCAGACTTAGTAATAGCACACTGAACGTCTCTATCAAGGAAACGCAAGAATTGGCCACTTTGGTTTGCAAAGGCACTATATGGAGGATGGGTCCCATTTTTATGCCTGTTCTTCTTTCCTTTTTTAATGCCAACCTGGAAGAGACGTTCCTTTGGATAATTGCACTTACATTTAAGTTCACATGAGGTTTAAAGTCACTCGAAGTTCCAGCGCTGGTGTTTGTCTCCGGGAGAGCAACTTCTCATCTGGATATCAGTACGGCCGTTTTCTGTGCGGTAGGACGTGATGCACATGTTTGAATGAGGGTTATATATGCTGCCATCCTGAAAAGATACAATTGCCAGACAGTATCCGTTTTAGGCATGGAAATGCAACAGGAAAGCATATCTGATATACAGTACAATAACATGGCAAACCAGGTTTTTCCTTATCTCCTGTTTTCTGATGGCACACGAGTGATAAACTGAACTACAAACAAACACACTCACGTCTCTGAACTCCCACATGATGCTGGGAGGTCTGGGAGCACCGTCTTGTGGACAATGCTTCATCCCTATGTGTGTCATTCCATCCTGGACTTCGGCACACAGCTCAGTCACAGAGTTGAAGCGAATCTCCTTTTGAGATGTATACTCGAAATACTAAGAGAGAAAAATTACATTTTGTTTGAAATGTATTTCGGCACATACCTTGTGAGTTTTATTGTTGGTGAAGGTATTGGTAAGTCCAATTTATTTCTATTAATGAGTCCAAACAGCCAATTTTTAATTCATTTTCACACATGAATTGGCACCTCTAAAGTCCAGATCCAGAAAAGTCCCAGTTCAATATAAATGCATAAATATTGAAATACAAAAGGCAGAAAAATATTGAGAAAATATATGTTGAATTTCACTAAAAACATGCCTCTAGGAAAACTAAATGTTCTGCAGCAAATGTCATTTAAGCAACAAATACGGATCTTTGCACGGATGTTGTTAATCAAAGTCGGGTTAATAATTCATAAGCAAACAATTTCTCGAAGAAGAGGATAAGAAGTAGATCCTTTGAGGGGAAAGGTTAAAAGGCTGCAATAAGAAAAAACAGGGTGGAAGGAACTAAAAGGCGTAGCCATTCAGTGAAATAATCCATCTCCAATGTTTATCAGACGGACAGATGTGACCCCTGTCAGGTTCAAACTGCAGTCACCATTAGTCTCATTCTCCACATGTATATTTCATACAGATGTCTATCTTTGAGGAGAAGTGGCTAAGGTTTCCTTTTTAGCCCAGGCTGTGGAAACATTGATTTTCACTCACACGCGGTGCTACTTCAGAGTCCCTTGATGCAGAGCGGGGACATAAGCCACCGGACACATTTGCAGGTTGCCCTTTCCATTACATATACATCCCCAGCAATTCATTCATTTCTTCAACTGTGATACTAGATAAATGACAAACCTCAGAAGGGCAGCACATCTCAGGATGGATTATGTTTCAGCACAAATAAAGCTAGCTTTGTTTCGCTGCAAATTTAACAAAGAAGGTCTGATGGATCTCCTGACTCCTGCATCTGCTGTCGTAAGTGTTATATAACTGGACATGAAGTGCAATGATTTTTAAAGTTACTCGATAGCTCTGGCATTAATAGAAAGCTCACTTTAATCCATTTAAGAAGATGTCAGGCTGTGGAGTAAGACAGCGGCTTTAGAAACGTGGGGGAAACTCCCTGCGGAAGACTATTCTCAAATCTCGTTCTCTTCCTTAAAATTCAAATTTGCCATATTAACGATCCACGTGAGAACTCTTTCTCCTCCACCATATTCTGTTTATATAGCGTTAAATAGTAATGCACCAAAATTAAAATTCTGGGCTGAAATTGAAAATTCAAGATGCTCTTGGCTAAAAATGCCAAGTGAACTGAATTTTTTGAATTTTGTATAATTGTATTAAAGGCACAATATGTTGGATTTCTTGCATTCAAATATAAAAAAACTACTAGCACTGTTATATATTTTGTTCACTTGTGTACAACTATTTACATTATAAAATTTTCCCACCAATACTTAAATCCAGAGAAATACTCAATTTTAACCGGTGTAACGTCCCATTACAACAATTAATAGTTGTAGTGTCTAGCACGCCACTCTGTTGTAGTTTCGCACAGTCATCATTAACCACAATTATTCATTCTTTAGCAGCAGGTTCTGTCACCAAAGATAACTCCAAGAAACAAACGTACGGGTGAATTAAATGACCCAAGAAGAGTTTTGGATAGGAGGAGAAAATAAACGAGGATTAATATCAGCGTGGCATTTCCTTACACTGTTTTACAAGTCCAGAGAACAAGTTTATGGCAGTGGAAATAAATACAGTATGTGCTATTTACATAAATAGTAAGTCATCCTTTTTGCAAATGCTGTGGGTACGTTCAAATGTACTTTTAGTATGATAGTTTTGAACACTTAAAATAGAGCTGCGCTACTTCATTTAATTCGAGAAATAAAGTGACATGTAGGAGTATTAATTTAGCATTAAACATTCCATTACTTGCGGGAATTTAATCGAATAATATTAAATCATGTTATCAAACATAATGATTTATAAGTATTTCATTACCTCATCCATGAAAATTATTTATGAGTCCTATCGGATTGATTCCCTTCGGATTGATTTCCATCGGCAGTGGAGGCGAAGACAACAACTCTAATCATTCACAATTTAAACAACCCGCTCCCGAATTGGCGCTTATACAAAACCAAAACTGAAAGTGTGTGGCCGCACAGAGCACGCATTTAGGGCTGCTCTATCATCCACTCACAGCCTCACAGAGTGCACATTTAAGGACGAAGTCATTCACGGTGTGTGTGCACTGCCGCATTTTTAGTTTATGCATATTATGGAAGCTTAACTTTCATATGAATTAAATGAAATCACTCACTTTGCTCCGCTCCATTATTAATGCCCGAGCGGCCGTGTGCATTACTTCTGGTTATATAGAATTAGCGATTTAAAAGCCCAGTCGGTGATACCGGTGTCGTCACACGTCGATTAACCGGTGAAAAATTTCCTCACCGTCACATCCCTACTTAGGACCATGTGATATTTCAGTTTTTCTTTTTTAATAAATCTGCAAAAATGTCAACAATTCTGTGTTTTTCTGTCAATGTGGGTTGCTGTGTGTACATTAAAGAGAGAAAAAAAGAACTTAAATGATTTTAGCAAATGGTTGCAATATAACAAAGAGTGAAAAATGTAAGGGGGTCTGAATACTTTCCGTACCCACTGTATATGTATTTTGACCAGCTGAAAACTCAAAGAGCTTAGAAAATGTGTAAAGGAGTCAAAACTGTGGCAGGAATCCCTCCGTCACACACACAAACAAAGTTCAGCTGCTACGATTCTGATGCCTGTACCGAACTGTAATTTCAACATTGTGACTATGACGAGAAAAAACAGGTATGCTTGAGCATTCTGCCCTTTTTAGGGTCTCATCTTCCTGTTTTTGGTTCGTTTACATGTCTTTGGTCCCTGTTGCATTCATATTTCATTCGAACCGCACCAGAGTTTGTTTGGAATCGTACCGAGAGCCATCTTTTCAGAGCTCTCCCTCGCTTGTTTGGTGCGCACCAGGGGTTCAGAAGTCAGTGTTAACACTTATTCAAATAAACCGAAGTAACAGAGCAATCACACCAAGGTTCAATTTAATCGTCCCAAACTTGCCAAGTGTGAACGCACCCTAAAATTATACTGTAAATATTCTGTAAATATATACAAAGCAGTAGTTTTTAAGTATTCATTTTTAAAAATGAAGTCATAAAATTCATTTAAAAAAAAAGTTTTGTTAATGTATTTTGCACTAACAATCTAGGTCTAGTAGACTTTTGATGCTTTTTGATGCTTTTTATTATTCAACAAAATAGTGAAAACGGAAATAACAGATTTTTTATAGCTATTTTTTCCAATTATACATTTGTCCACAGAAATGTTAATATTGATTTTAGTTACCTGATTACCGCCCTGACCATGGCAGCCGAACAGGGACAGGTGAGCTCCTGTGGGATTGTGGTCCGGGGCGTTATAGTCCAGACATTCAGAGTGGATTCCGACACTACGCACCTACACCAGGAACCAGGACAGATATAAAACCAGCGAAAAATAGTGAGAGTGACATTAATCTAATTCCCTCTGGAGTTACTCTTTAGACTATATTAGATTAGTCTCTCACCGCTCCGTGCCATCCATGCCTGTCCTCTGGCACATGCAGGCCGGGATAGATGTTCTGCAGGTACCATTCAAAGCTCTTACACTGAAGCCGTTTTCTCAGTACAATCCTTTCGGATATATCCCCATAAGATTCCTACAAAAGCAAATCAGAATCAGGCCTCGAGCTAATGTGTTTGTTTTTGCATGACAAGATGAATTAAATTAGACACTAAAACTTTCTGCTTAATCTATTTTATTTTTAACCACCTTTACTGATATTCCAAACCTGTAGCCTATGAATTCTTTCTTCTGTTGAACACAAAAGAAGACATTTTAAAGAATGTTGGTATCCATACATATATATATTTTTTTCCTACTATGGAAGTCAATGGGTGTGAAATGTTTGATTACCAACATTCTTTAAAATATCCTCTTTTGTGTTCAACAGAAGAAAGAAACTCATTCAGTTTGGAACAACATGAGGGCGAGTAAATGATGACAGAATTTTCATTTTTGGCTGAACTATTCCTTTATTTAACTTTTTTATATCTTTACTCTAGTTGTAACTTCAATGATGTCAAACTAGAATACCACGTAAGTACTTCCTCTAAACTGTTCTGTTATGTTGACACAAAAACTGCCACGACACACTGCCAACGAAACACCAGTCAGTCAGGTAAACAAGATAATATTAATTTAGGTAACACCTCACACAAGTATGAAGAAAGGGTGTGTTTGCATTCAAACCTGAGGTATACGAATAACTTGTGACAGCCAAACACGAGAGGACAAACATTCTTACTCATGGCTTCTGGTGTCGTGGCTACCAGAGAATGATTTATTATTTGATCACAGATCTGCATCATTAATAATGTACTTTCTCCGAGAAGTAATATGGAGTTACATGGCACATTCATGTCAGCCAGGGTGATAGAATATATGTTTGGCCTAGTTTTAGTATCTTTGAAAAGCTAATACGCTTTTCAAAGACAGCCAAAGGAAGAACAAACACTGTAAGCCGATAGAACGGACGCATTCAAGCAAAACCTGAGCATCATTTATCTCTTTCAGGTTTTTCCTCTACAGGAGTACGCAAGCAATTTTAAGAACAGCACTTTTATAGATAAACGCTGAAGCAGTTAATAGAGGAAACAACACAAGGGCTGTACACCTCTGATTATGCAACAGCACAGGATGTTTAAGAGGTGCAGCCCACTGACAGGTTGTGATGGGTGGATGGATGGAGGTGTACCTTGCGTGCTGGAGGGTTTCGGTTATAGAAGTGCTGCTTGTAAGAGTCCATCCAAACCTCCGCAGCACGGACAGTGTTCTGAAGGAAGTTGGATCGGGAGTACGGCGCTTTCTTGGGGAACACATGGCCCACATGGGAGCATGGGTGAATTTCTAAAGACCCTCCACACTGCCACACCTGTAACAAAATATGTTTCAAATGAAGCAAAAGTTATTAAAAATAGCTGATCAAACTGAATTTCTGATTTAAAAAAAGACAATGTAGGTGGTTCTGCTATATTAAAAATTGTAAGGTGAAGAACTGAACAAATATGTTAATTGAAGTAATAGTAATAAATATATAGCAAATAATGAAAAATGAATTACCTTATTAATTCAAATAAAAGTGAAATATATAATGTGTATCACTAGTGACACAACATTAATAAAAATAAATTATGAAATATATAAATAATGCATTTACATACAAGTAATTGTAAATTATAAATATAAATAATTAAATTAAAAAAATAAAATTATTTTTTTTCAATATGGTTAGGATGCCCAAACAGAGCAATGTTTGCTCTTTTTGGGGAAAATCAACCTATGATTGACCTATTTATAGTTCTGCATATTACAATACGATACGAGAAAGTATTTTAACATTGAAAAAATATCACAGTTCAGTTTTAAAATGAAAGCCAATTACCCAAAAGCATTTAATAGGGCATCATTTTTTATTTACTGAGATTCGACTCATCTCACAAACCGTACTTTTTTGCACACAAACTCAACATTCTGCAAACAAAGTTATATTATCTGATTTTAATGGAATGTTCTGCCTGTCAGAAATAAAACATGACATCGCTTTAGATCCGTTGAGACACCAACAAATTCTTTTTAGGCATTTATTTCCCACATGCTTTAATATTTCAATTCACTGCACATAAATTATACATGAACATCTTACAGCCCTAGAAGACACAGGATTGTATTCTGTTTCCATATGCATAAAAGATTACTCCATGGTATACACCATCAATCTTCATTTCTAAACATAGGCTGAAAAAAGAAATCCAATATGAGAGATGTGTCTGATTATAAATGCTCAGTCTATCATGCTACCAAGAGCCTGTCGACACGCTCTGATGAGAAGCCTATGCAAATGATCAGTACAATAGGTAGTGTGAATACAGAATCCAAGTGTCTTACCCGGAAAGAAAGTTCCAGATTCTCTCCTCCCCAGACCTCCATGCCCATGTCGTAAGTGCCCAGATACTCAAAGTAGGCCTTGCTGACGGCAAACAGGCCGCCTGCCATAGTGGGAGACCTGTGAAGCGAGAAGAAGCAGAGCATTGGCAATTCATCAGAGAAATTTCCTAGCACCAACTTTCTAGCAGGTAAGTGCTTCTTAGTTTCAGTTGAGCGCCTCTGGGTCTGCCCTCGGCCGAGCCTGAGAGAAATCTAGCACAGGACTGGACAGCATTTTAATGAGCCCCGGGATCTGAACTTTAAATTCAGTATATTCAATGCATCTGAATTTAATCTACACAATATACATTTTCTTGTGAAAATAACTTTCAATAAGTTTTCACTGAAAGTCTGAATTTCTTAAAGGGATAGTTAATGGGTTAGTTCACCCAAAAATGAAAATTCTGTCATTAATGACTCACCCTAATGTCGCTCCAAACCCGTAAGACCTCCGTTCATCTATGGAACACAGTTTAAGATGTGTTAGATTTAGTCCGAGAGCCTTCTGTCCTTCAATTGAAAGTGTATGCACACTCTACAGTCCGTGTCCAGAAATGTAGGAAGAATGGTATGAAAAACATCATCAAAGTCCATGTGACATCAGTGGGTTAGTTAGACTCTTTTGAAGCATCGACAATACATTTAGGTCCAAAAATAGCATTTATTCAGCATTGTCTTCTCTTCCGCGTTTGTTTGAATCCCCATTCACGAGTCCACAGTGCTGACGTAAGACGCTGCTGCTGCGTTATCTGGCTTCCATGTAGTCTGAGGGAGACGTACGCTTCACGTCAGCAGCGTCACTGTGGACTCGTGAACGCGGATTCAAACAAACACAGAAGAGAAGACAATGCTGAATAAAGTCGTAGTTTTTGTTATTTTTGGACCAAAATGTATTGTTGATGCTTCAAAAGAGTCTAACTAACCCACTGATGTCACATGGACTACTTTGATGATGTTTTTCATACCTTACTTCTTACCTTTATGGACACGGACAGTAGAGTGTGCATACACTTTCAATTGAAGGACAGAAGGCTCTCGGACTAAATCTAAAATATCTTAAACTGTGTTCGAGATAAACGGAGGTCTTACGGGTTTGGAACGACATTAGGGTGAGTCATTAATGACAGAATTTTCATTTTTGGGTGAACGAACCCTTTAAATGAAAAAAGTCTCATGTCATTCCAAATCATTATGACATTAATTTAGGAACGAACCAAAATTAAAACTGATAATCTAGTTGAAAGCCAACATTAAATTTCTATACTATTATGTCTAAATAAATATAAAATAAATCTAAAATCAATCATTTAAATGCTACAAGTGAATTTAGACATCATAACATTAGAATGTAAAGTAAGAAAATTGACTGTTAAAGGGATAGTTCACCCAAAAATCATTGACTTGCCATCATGTTGTTCCAAACACTAAAGACTTTAGGAAGACGTTCATCTTTAAAACACAAATGAAGATATTTTAATAAATAAAGAAAATGAGAGACTACCACTTTGTTCAAAAAGTTGCTTTTAAGAGATCATACAACGAATCCATATGAATTGAGTGTATGATGAACAGATTTAATTTAGTCTTTTATTCAAATATCAACACACATATGATTAACACACGTTCATCAACACACATATAATTTATGGTAAACTGAAGCTCAAACATGTTTGCTTGATGTCCGAGAACCAATGAGGTTCATTCTCCTGTTGCACAGCACATTTGAGCTTCCGCAAAAACCGATGAGGTTAATTCTTATGTGTTACGCAGCACATTTGAGCTTCCACAATAACCAATGAGGTTTGTTTTCACTTGTCATCGCTGATCGATGTTTATATGTGGAAAAAGCCTAAATTCAATCTGTTCATCATATAAAGCAATCAAGCCTCCTCAGAAAATTTGGCCTAAACCATTCATATGGATTCGTTTTACGTTCTCTTTATGAACCTTTTGATTCATCAAAGTGTCAATTGTATTGCTATCAACAGAAGGGCAGAAATCTCTCAAGATTTCATCAAAACGATCTTCATTTGTGTTCGTCATTCGAATAATTATTTAAATCTATTTTAAATAATAACTTTAAGTGAGCATTAAATGACAGCAAATCTAAATGTAAAAACAGAGGAAATAAGCATGAAAAGTTAAATATGCAATACCAGCTTGTATAAATATCCAATATGTATCGATAAACTAACAAAAGGTGTATTACTATAAATAGTAATATTGTAAAATTGTCAGATTTCTTCTTTTGTGTTCCATAGGATAAATAACAGGTTTGAAACAACATACAGGTGAGGGTGACTATCTCATTAAACATCTCTAATTCATTTCTTAAATTGCAGAAAACCACACAGCAAAGATGGACTCAGTAAAGTTGACCAGAAACCAACCTAATGGGGTCAATTCTGGATTTGCGTATCTTGCGATCGATTTCAGGCACGGCATGCCACTGGAATGTCAGCCTCCAGTCAAAGCCGCCCACCATCGGCTCATCTGTCTGCATGTAGAACTCAAATGTGTTCCAGTCAATGGTGTCGATCACTGGACATATGATGGTGGTCTCATTCTCAGCAATTCTGAGGCAAAAGACAATAAAAAAAATTGCATCTCCCTGATGTAATACACTTCGCAAACCTGTTACTGTGGATAAGAAGAGTGTTTCTATGATACATTTGAATTGAATTTAAGTCACACCTCTCCAGCAGTGGCTCGATCCAGCCAGGCACACACTCACAGTGGCAGTCCAGGAAGGTGAGCACGTGTCCTGTAGCATAGGTGGCGCCAATGAGCCGTGCCCGTACTAGACCTTCTCTTTTTTTGGTGCGAATGAGACGAACACGCTCAAGGTTACTGATATACTGAGCTAGCTCCGACTTCAGATAGCCTGTAAATTGTGCAAAGAGAATTAGAATCTTTCTATCAGGATCCAACAAATAATGTCCAAATCACAAGAAAACAACTGATTTACTAGTGGGCACATTTGGATCTCAGCTAATATAAAAAATCTAATGGAATGATGACTATGAAATTTAAAATGTCAGGAAATGTTTGAGAATATTTCAATGCAAATAAGGCATGTTGAAAATGTTTGCTTTTTAAACATAAACATAAAAGAAATATTAAACATAATACGGTTTTGTTAAAGCCCATTCACACCAGGGATGGTAAATGGACTGCATTTATATAGCGCTTTCAACAGACCCATGGCCATCCAAAGCGCTTTACATCTTGTAAGACTTCTACATGCTTTGTAAGTCGGCAAACCTGCAAAATCGATAGTGTATCATATACTTGTTCTCCCCACTGTATCTATGTGCAATTAACGCAGCATCTGTTTTGCTATCATCCTTTGGCTAGCGTTACGTTTTATGACCACGCTCGTATTCATGTAAATGCTTTAAAACAATTCCAGTGCCACAAGACAAAAGAGACTATCTGTGAATGTCCTAGGTGTGTCTTAATCAGCTTCCTAGGTGGTAAATCAGTATATCGTGAACATGAATGTGGCCAACTCCCTGATCAGTGCCCTTATTACTGAAGTAGGGAGCTGACTGAGCCGCAGCCCATTTTTTTGTAGCGTATTATCACAAGAGCATTTAAGTGAGTTAACGTCTTAAATTAACTTAAGAGCACATCAGGCTAGGTTTGCACCAGTCGTTCGTAAGTTCGTTTGAACGTAAAGTCAACACTAGAGGCTTAGTAACTACTAGCTAGTTTGTAACTAACTCTGTACTTTATTCAGTTGCACCATTTGATCTTAAGGCAGAACGTAGCTAGTAGGTCGTAAGCTCTCCGTAAAGTAATGCGCAGTCGCATATGACGTTTGCCCTCAATGATCCAATAGCAGCCTTCAAATACATGAGCAAAAGTTTATGTAGAAATGCTGTGAATTTCAGTTTATCCTTTATTCTAACTTTTGCCTCACGTAACCAACAGTAAAAGATTTTCCATTAAATACGATACTTAATCATGAATTACATATGTGTTTTTATATATAAATAACATTCAGAAGCATTCAGTATATTAAAAGACATATAAGGATCAATAAATAAATACAAAAAAACGTATGACACAACATGGAGCGATGGGACCGATGCACCCAGCGGCGTGCTGTTTTGGACGGGATTGTGTTGAAGAGCCGCTAACAAAGTAATCTATTCACATAATGTTTTCTCTTGTAAATGTCAGCATTATCATATACGTGTAAAGGATTGAAGTCTGTCATGTAAAACAAGAGCTTATTATGCAGTTCAGTCTGTCTGCAATTATTCCAACCGTTACTCCTGATCGGAGGCTTCCGTAAATATTTAGTTTATACGTAGAGTTACGCTTCAACTAAGTTTATAAATATTTAGTACTGCATAAGTTGTAACTTAGTGCCCATTTACGTCAAAACTAGGCTAAGTTGTAACTTACGCACAGATAGGCAGCAGCAGATCTTAAAGGGACAGCAGCGACTAATGCTATCTGTCATTATTGTTAATCATAGAACAAATGTAACAGATAAAATTGTAGCTTTAAAAAGAAGTTATTCTATATTTATTTATGCAATGCAAACAATTTGATAACTTATATTTAAATTTAATCTATTCAATTTCTGTATTTGTCGTCCTACCTGTTAGACAGGTAGAAAGGCCACAGGTAAATATGATTATAATATTTATTATAATGGTTTTACGTGAAGATTGCTTTAAGTTCACTTGAAAGCTTTTAATTATACTGTAATGTTTAAAAAAAAATTCAGGGACATCAGTATCACTATTACAATCAGTGACATGCCATTACAACAAATATTTAAAATATACTATCTTTAAGTTGTTTCTACATTAGGACTTGTTGTTCCAGACAAGCTGGCGCCTATTCACCACCTGGAAGGTCACAATGGGCTTAATTCCAGGATTCCAGTGTCAGCAGTTTGATTGATGGAGATATGCTTCTGCCTATCAGCCGATGTGTGGACATTTTTAGCCAAACAGAATCATTCAACCTGCAGTAACGATGTAGCTAGACCTTGAAAAGAGTGTAATTGTGTTGAGAAATTTAATGCACGAGAGCGCAGCCTACAAACTCCTTATGAGACCTGGAAGCTAGCTTCTGCTGATGAAACTGCTAACTATTCTTCAGTAAAATGTTTCTTTAATTAATCACACTTCTGACTCTTGGTCTTCATTCTTCACATCTGGTCTTGGGTCCTAAACTGTTGTCCCCAACAACAGACATACATACATATATATGTAATTAATCACAATTAATTTGATTTGAAAGCCGTTTATAGCTGTTATTCTTGGCATAAGTCACCAATATTCAATATCAGTGCAAATTCAAAAAAATGTGCATGCTTCCTTCAAACATATTCTTTGCTATCACTTGATGGTGGAATTGTTGGCCATTCAGGAAGAGACAAATGTTCCTTTAGAGTGGCAAATGGATTTAAATAATTAAGAAGTAATTTGAAACTAGTGGAATTTACATTTAAAAATGTGAAGTCTGTCTAGAAAGTGTCACGTCACCTCTGTCGCTGAAGTCATCCACAAGTATGACCTCCTTTAGTAGGATGGCTGGCGTCGTCTCCAGCACGCTATGGATGGTTCGGAGTAAAGTCGACCAGGCCTCATTGTAAAATGCTATGACCACTGATGTTGTAGGCAAATGACGAATGTTGTACTTCTTTGCTTTGCATCTAGAATTGCAAAAATAGAGAAAACGTTAATCAGAAGCTAAAGCAAACTGCATTTATTCAAATCATGTGGTTTAGACAAACAGTTTTCCCTGCGAAGTTACAGACTTGTAATGTGCAAATGTGAACATCCAAAACATAGAGAAACCTGAAACAGCTCTGTGAAACTGACATATGTTTTTCCTGCAGTTACAGTATGAATGACGGCTTACAAAGTTGCATGTTACAGTTAATGGTGTGAAGGAATCTGATGGGTGTCCCTCATTTTGTCACAGTGAAGGTGGCAACCCTAGCAACTACATTTGTGCACATTTACAATCATTATCCCTACAAAGAGAAATGCACAAGCAAAATACCCACAGCAGCATTTCTGGCAGTAATGCTTAAGTCTTTGACAAGAACTAACTTGCCTAAAAGTTATTTCAGAAAGCAAGCAAAAGAACTTCACATTAACAGATAAAAATCCCTGCTGATGCCAAGAAATGTGCTCCTGCCGTGTGTGATCTCCAGGAGAGCCTGTGATGTGGAAATCGGAGCGCAGTTGAAAGACTGTGTGTGTGTGGGGGACGCATCCAATTTGTCTCACTTCTCTTCTTCCAAAGGGACACTTTCTCTTTTCAGAGCAGCAGCTTGAACCCTACTCATTACTGTGTGACAAGAGCCGTGAAATAATTATTCTCATACAAAAGCGCTGCCGTTCTGAGAAAACGTCGCAGCTCTGTTTTCTATTGTTGTTCATTTTTTCTCGTCTTGTCTGGCTGCAGGCAATGGATTCATTTCAGGCAACCAGACAACATCTGTAAACTGGTGAGGTGGACTGAAGTGTATAAATCACATGAGGAATCACAATTTAGAAACATTATTTTAATTCCTCTGGAGGTGAAAACAAGCACATTTGCTATTTATATTTCATGCTTATTTGTAACGCAATATAAAACAATTTATATGTCACAGGCCTCTAGCATGAGCATCAGCATGAGCCTAGCTTGTTCTTGGTGGTTACCAGAGCTTTTCTATACCATTATAAAGGTGCATGTTGCTATGCAGCTGTAAGGTGTTTTGGCTGGTTGCCATGGTGTTGCTTTGTGGTTACCAGGGCTTTGCTATACAGTTACTAAGTTGTTCTGAGTGTTTTTTTAACCTGTTGCTATGAAATTGTTAGGGTGTACTGGACAGTCGCTAGGGTGTTGCTAAGTGGTTTCCAGGGCTTTTCCTTACAGGTATAAAGTAGCATTTTGCTATGCAGTTGCTAGGTGTTTTGGGTGGTTGCCATAGTGTTGCTAGGTGGTTACCAGGGCTTTGCCATTCAGTTACTAAGGTGTTCTGAGTGTTTGTAACAGGATGTTATGAATTTGTTAGGATGTTTTGGATGGTGGAAAAGGTGTTGCTAGGTGATTGCCAGAACTCTTACAGTTACTACTGAGGTGCATGTTGCTGTGCGGTTACTATGGTTTTCTGGAGGTTTGCTGAAGTGTTGCTAGGTGGTTCCAGTGCTTTTCCTTACCTTTAGGTGCATGCTGCTATGCAGTTGCTAGGTGTTCTAGGTGGTTGACATGGTGTTGCTAGGTAGTTACCAGGGCTATGCTATACAGTTACCAAGGTGTTCAGAGCATTTATACATGTCACTGCAGGGTGTTCTGGATGGTTACTAAGGTGTTGCTAGGTGGGTGTGTAATGAGCCCATTGCAATGAGGTATGGTAAGGTGTGGAAGACATACTCGTGCATCCGGTTGTCTTGAATATGGCGATGAAGGGATATCTTGTCGCTTATGAAAATGTTGATGGCATAGCGCTCAATGCTGGCTTCCTCCTCTTTCTTCTCCTCAGTGCTGAGGGTCAATCGAGTAGCTCGGCCATATTCTCCTGGAGCATTGGGGTCTGGTGCTGATTTCTCGTAAACAGGCCGCAGGAGGTTGGCGGAGTCCTCCTCCTTCTCATTAGATGGAAAGTCACGGACCAGGATGTCACGTTGACCATCCTTATCAGCCAGAGATGGCGGGGAAGAAGGGACTATAAGGAGATAGAAGAGCCACAGCAGAGAAATGAGGAAGCAGACCTTGGCCAGGAAAGCCACCTTCCTTGACCAGCGGATCTTCATGACCTGGCAGCCAGCACCACTAACAGCACCAGTCAAAGAGCCCTAGACTCCCACCTTTCTGAAGGGTGAGAGAGGAAAGAGAAGGTGTACATTAGTGATAACCTGATGCATTGCCCAGACTGATAGCCTTGCCAATTAAAAACTGTACAGTTTACAAAAAAAAAATGTTTCAACAAATAAGTAGAAAACTTTTTACAGAAAAATAAACATTTACAATGATTTGAGGATAAGATAGCAGATACATTATTATGAATAGCACCAAAAAAGAAATTTGCGGAACATAAAATTCAGACCAGAGTCCTGCATGGTCCAACAGCCAAGACTATTTAGACCCAATTCAGTACCCACTGATAGGCAGCTGCTTTCAAACGGTCCCTTTCTTATTTGTGTCCATGCTCTGCGCGAGAGCACAGCATTTGCGCGCTGCAACTTAAGTGAATGACAGCTTCCATCATTAAAGAGTTACTTCAGCGATTAGCATTAAGCTTTGCACCAGTAGAAACCCGGGAGTATATCCAAATTATCGTACTTTCCCCCCTCATTTCCCCCTGAGAAGAGAGAATTATGTATTTTATTTCTGGAAAAAATCCTCAGATGACGCAAATATCGTCATTTTGAGTCACCGGAGGATTTTTTTGGCCAGATGCTAAAGACTACAGCCAGCAGAGAGCGCTATTTCCGCATGTTTTCAACATCGCACTCACAGCACTCGGCTCTGGGAGCTGCGGAGATTCATGTAAACGGAGCGGTGGAGAGCAAAGTGAGTGTTTCAACTTTTTCAAATGAAGTTAAGCTTCCAAAGACATGAACTGAAAATGTGCCAGACTGAGCAGGCGCTGTGAATGCGGCCGCAGCCCCGATTACCACAGCGATTACCTCATTCTTGTTATGAATGAAATCTGACTCCTGCTGCGTTTGTGCCGTGACACTCAATCGGCTCACTCACATTATATTAAACAGACTTTTAATTGTAGTGTCTCTAACTGAACTGATTTTATGAAAATGAACGCGGTGGGCAAGTGATCCAGTAAACCAGTAGCCATGCCTAGAGTGTGCCTAGCAGGGCAGCAAAGCAAATGCATTCTGGGAGTTGTTGTCTTTCATCAACAAATCAAAAAATTTATTTTCTCAGTCTAGAAGGCACCAAATTCAAAAATAATTTCACATTTCTACTACATAAATGACCCAGTTTAAATACAGATTAATCTTCCCAGCGCTGAAGTACTCCTTTAAGGGAGCACTCTTTTCTCGCTTTCTGTATATAATCTATTTGCGATTTGAAAAAAAAAAATGTATCTTGCGTGCTGCTAAAAGACCCAATGGACATGTACACACTGCAGAGTTTCTGCTAAAATATCCCCAATATTATATGACAGTAAAGGCTCATATTTGGCTAAATGTTCTTTTAATTGATTAAGATCTTAAAGCGTCTGTATAGCCTATGGGGTGATTTATGCAGATTTGTTCAAAATAGCCTATATGGGTAGACTGTTCACATGATGTAGATGCAAAACTTTTGTATTGTTTACACGATGGATGCACATTCTCATCTTTCCATCTTTTAATTATTACCATGTTGGGCTGTGTGTGTATTTTTCTTAAATGCATTAACTCAGAATGCATGATGTTGGTTTTAATGCTTGGGTTCGGGTCGAGGTTATGTCAAACAGGTTGCTGTCAAATAACGGGTCGGGCAGGTGCGGGTTTAACAAACGGTCGTTTTTTCCTTTTTAATCCCAGTCTGTTTGACTCAAGTCTCATGCTAACCGCCAGCTCCAATCACTGAAGCTGAATTTGAGGGGTTGAATACAGACAATCCCTCATCAACTGAGGGGAACGGAGTAATCACATAATTGAGCTGCATTAATATTTCAGCAGGCAGGGATTTAGCTGAACAGTGTTTGTGACAGACAGACAGTCTGAGACAGTAATCCTCCTCAATCACAACTTTATTTAATGATGCCTTATTTAATGATGAATGTTGCATTTGCACATGTATATTTGCAACAAAACTGTACACGACATAATTTAAATGGACCATCAATGCACTTAAAATATTTGGGAGTCTGTGGTTAAAATGTTTGCCAGCTGATGGCAGATAAACGCTTAACTACTGTATGAATGTGTGCAAGACCGAGCAAAAATATCTATGAAAACAAACTCAGAACATTCTCAGAAGATCCAACTAGATGCTATAAATACCTATTGGGTCATTAAATTTTGGAAACTTCCCCAGCTAAAATTATTGTATTCATATTTTTTCAGAAGAAAGACAAAAATAATAGTGATGAAAGCCAAAATATTAAATGTATACTTAGTATATTTACTCTATATTTTTTCAAAGAGGTCAAAATGACAATTTTCACATCAGATTTGGCGACAAATTACAGGGGGGTAAAATGACTTCAGAAAGATGGCAGCATATTTATTTTATTTTTACAGAGATTGGTAGGTCTGGTTAGTTAAATCGGTTTATTTTAGCAATCTTTGTTGTATTATATGCCAATGGTGACAGTTCAAAAAGGCTTGTTTTGCTTTTAACCCCAAGTCCGCATGCCTGTAACTCAAAAAGTATAAAAAATATCTTTATATAATTTTAGATTTTGGTTTTAAATAAACATTTCTTTTGGTATCTTCATTTTAAAGGCCCTATATGGTTCAATCCCAGAGACATGTAGAGCTTAATGTGGCTCCATGAGTAAATTGGTCAACTGTACACATTTTAACTGGTTAAAAAACAAATATGGCTCACTTTGAATGTACAGCTGATAGGAATACCTGAACCATAAATAATGTTCAAACTAGATATGTATCTTGTTTTTTTTCTATCAACACAATTGGATAGAATATAGGTGTCTGACTGCCATAAATATTGTTTTTCCAAAGTATGCATGCCTGTCACTCAAAAAGTGACTGCTTTAAATTGCTTCCACTTCTGTGTGCACTTTTAAAAATAGTAACACGCGTATAGGTTTAACTGTACATCTTATGTTGAAACCATACGTCTGTTATGAAACAGTTAGGCCTACTCATAAAAATGTTCCAAAACGTTGTCATAAATACAACCATTAAATTCTAAATGGTAAATATAAAACTATTTGTTTGACCCTCAAGATGACCCTACCAACATTATTCAAAATATCTTATTTTGTGTTCAACAGAAGAAAGAAACTCATACAGGTTTAAAAACAACCTGAGGGTGAGTAAATGACGACAGAATTTATTTTTTATTTTTGGGAGAACTATCCCTTCAAGTCCATCATAAAAATGTATTCATTAAAACTTATTATTTATATTATTTTTTCATCCTTTAAGGTGGCTATCAAAATTATGAAAAGAGCTTTATTAAAGAGTATTTTCTTCTGCTGCCCAGATCTATTGAAGATGTAGCTGCCCCTTTCCAAAAGACTGGTCACAAGCCAAGGGACAAAAGCTTTCTGGGATTACAAAATGGAGAGCTCTCTGAAAGCAACCCTTTACTGGGAACCCGTAAAAACTTCCGTACTAAACCTGATAGGTTGGTTAGATGTGGGAAAGCTGGGGAACTGCAGTTCTTTAGGGTTGAGAAACTTGAGTATCACCTTTGTGGCATTATTACCTTTAAATTATGAGGTTAAAAAAATGGTTTTGTGCACAAAAGCGCTTAAAAACTTACCGGTGTTGTCTTTTGAAACCCGTTTTACATTCTTTCATGATACACTAAAGGAGAAATTCACAGCAGAATGTCCAAGCTGTTAGTTTCCATATAATGAAAGTGAATATTTCCACAGATGTCGAAGAAAGTGATTAATAACTTACATTTCAAAACTATCACATGACTTCATAAGACTTTGCTTGTAGTGCCTGGGTAATATTTAGTGCATTTCTTTATCCATTTTGGAGC
Organism: Gobiocypris rarus; assembly: GCA_023029165.1. Classification (NCBI taxonomy): domain Eukaryota; kingdom Metazoa; phylum Chordata; class Actinopteri; order Cypriniformes; family Gobionidae; genus Gobiocypris; species Gobiocypris rarus. Next base: position 10,804,047 of record CM040919.1, read on the forward strand.
TTGACAGCCACTGGTCGCCATCAATTTTTCACTGCGTGTTAAAGAGAAGCTCAGACAATTTTGCTAAACTTCTCCCTTTGTGTTTCACAAAAGAAAGGAAGTCATACAGGTTTTGAACAACATGAGGATGAGTAAATGATGAAAGAAAGGACTGGCATGCTGTATTCTGTTAGTACAGCCATCTAGGGAGTCACAACATTGTCATTATGCTGTTTACAGTAAGATGGATGTTGCTGCTACATGTGGATCAGAAGCTAGAACATCTGTGTTATAGACTACAGCTGTGTTACAGTTCCTGCTGGAAGCTAATGTGTATATACTGTAAAATGAGTTTGATGACTCGCTATTTACATTTAGGTGTTACTTAGTACCAGCCCAAAATGACAGACATATCCAGATTTACTTGTCAGACAAGTGCTCTCCATTTGTCAGATTTTTTTCAAAACACGTCATTTGCAAATACCAACAACCACTTAGAAATGAATCAGTGATGGTCACTTGCTTGTTGTTAACACAAATGTAGCATTTCCTTCAATTTTTTCTTTATTAAAATTATGACATTTAATTATCATTATCACTCACTCCCCCTAAAACCACCTGTCCTCAAACAGGAACAATTTATAACTTGAACTTCATATAGATTCAAATATTTATCTTTATTTATAGTTCTATTAAAATGTATAGTTTATTACAAGTTATTGTCACTCACAGCACACCCATATCAAAACATCACTGTAAATACATTTTGGGACATTTTTAAAATAATACATTAAAATGTACTATATATATATATATATATATATATATATATATATATATATATATATATATATATATATATATATATATATATATATATATATATATATATATATATGGACAACCCTGATGAAAAAAAAGAATGTGTTTCCTGGTTTTAGCTGGTCACCCAGCCTGGTCAAATTGCTACTCAACTGGTTTAGCTTGTTTAGGCAAAGAAATAACACATTTTGTAAAAGAAAAAAAATTGGAAGAAGATTTAATAGTGGAAAATTCCAAAATAATAAGTAGCGGTGCCAAATAAGCACTGCATTTTGACTGTCTCAACTTCATTCACACAATCAGACCAGCACCAGACACCAACAAAAACATACCAAAGTTCAAAGCAGATTTGAAAACATGGTGGTACCATGATGCATGTGCCATGGAAGTGTAGTTCTTTGAGAGCTTGAATTATTATGAATACACCCTTTTATATCTACTGTCATCATTCAAAAGCATGGTATACATCAAAGCAATAGGTTATGGTTAATTATCAGTGCACCATGGTACCACTAGAGTATTTTTTTAAGAAGTCACACACACACACACAGTAATCTGAGATCACTTCGTAAAGATGCAGCAGAAGCACATGACATCATCAAACTATTAATATAAGTAGGCTAACACATAACATGTTAACTGTATATAACATAAGGTCAAACTGAATGCAAAATACAACCGAGCAGTGACTTTCCGTGTAAGAACATGAGTGTATGGTTCACTAACCATCCAAACAACAATCATCATCGAATGTATCAGTGCTCTGACTCTGACTAAGGCTCGTTAATATGTAAAACATATTCATATTGCGCACACACATACACATACACATACACGAGTCTCGTGTAACTCAATAGCTGATGATCTTACCTGATCTCTTCATGCCGTGCTCTTGGACAGATATAAGGAGCTGCTCGTTTGCCGCTCGTGTCACTGTCAGCACACACACATCCTCCTCAAACAACAAACCCGCTCTACTCCACACAACTGCTGCTCACGCAAATCGCTTTAAGTAGCTGGAGTTTTCGCAAACGCGCGATCTTTTGACGAGTTACATGGCTGAAGTAAATGTCATAGTCTTGCAAGTACTGCATCGCACCCCAGGAAGTTTCAGATTTGACAGCCTGGCTTCATAAAGTGAGTCACGTGACCAGAGCATTATGGGAAGGCTGGAGTTCAATGTTCGTGCATTAGCTGCAAACTCAAGAGTGCGTCAATTTATACTCACACTGTTGTTACTCACACTATCTATCTATCTATCTATCTATCTATCTATCTATCTATCTATCTATCTATCTATCTATCTATCTATCTATCTATCTATCTATCTATCTATCTATCTATCTATCTATCTATCTATCTATCTATCTATCTATCTATCTATCTATCTATCTATCTATCTATCTATCTATCTAGCATCTGTTTTTGTCTAATCATAAAATTTTATAATTTTTTTTTAGAATTAACCTTTATTTATTTTTTGTTTGTTTATAATTTTGTATAAACAAACTATTTTTTTCTTCTTGGTCCAATTATGCAATTTCATTTTTTTTTCTTGATAATCAAACATGTTTACCAAATCTTTAACATTAACACTTCTTTATTATAAAATGTGTATCAGATCATTTGTTAGAGAATAGGCCTACTTTAAAATTAAATTAAAAAACACACACAAAAAACCCATCTGATCTTCTGCAAAGACAGTGCTATTACCTTCATGGACATAAACAGTTTTACAGTAAAAGCCTGAGAAATATATATATATATATATATATATATATATATATATATATATATATATATATATATATATATATATATATATATATATATATATATATATATATATATATATATAATGTTTTGAAGCTCCAAAAACTAATCGATTTGAGTGAACACATGACAATCCACAGACAAATGAAAATGCTCTTTTTAAGCCTCTATAAAGATTTCAAAAGTAATTACCTTTTTTATTAAAAAGAATTGACAAAGATAATTTACAAATAAGAACCAGTTGGTGCATAAATGGTTAAGAATTTGAACACAATGCTTGCGAAAGGAAAACAGCAGTTAGAGGGGTTTTCTTTCATTTAAAAAAAAACCTATTAAATGACACAGAAGTAGGCTATGAACAATCATAATCTTGCCATTGAAGTCTTGCTCATGTGTTGTTGGAGGATGCTCAGAATATGCGTAAGCATGTTGTATTTCTTTCAAATGTTGACTTAACCACGCCCTCAACTTGCAGAGAAACTCCCATTCTGCAACGTGGCAAGACTTTTATGTTCAATTGGTTAGACTAAATGACCCTCTGTGTCTGGACACAATATGGTTAACTGTGCTTCAGTATTACCTTTCTATTGTGCATGTGAAACAGGTATATCCGGGCCCTGTTGTAAACCATTTCCAGTTCTGCACACAAGCCACAATCCTATTAGTATTGTTCCTACCCACAAATGTAAATATATTAAACACAATACTTAACAGCTCATGTAGGCAGATATTTTAATTTGTAGACTTTTTCCATTACACAGCGCGCGTGAACACCGTGAAATAACCACCATTGGCTGATGTCCTTTGCTCATCAGGACCACTACTGTTACCATATCATCTAGATCAGAAGTAATTATTGACAAGGGCGGAACATGAACTGCATGCTGGCCAGTGTAGAGCTGCGTGTTGAACAGAAAGCCGAGCTGCTGCCCTGCCAATGCACTGTATAACTCTTGTCTGAAACATTTATGCTCATGCTCATCTGTCCCAAGGCAGCCATCAAACTAAGAACTATGTCTCAGATAGTTTTATATGCTACATAATTTAAATGGACACTGAGACACTGAATTTATAGCCAAGATGTTACCATTATAATTTATTTAAACAATCATGTGCAATGCTTTCATAACTTTACACTGAAAAAATCATATTCTTAATCATAAACTCTTAAAAAAGTTTCTAATTAAAATTTGTTTTAATTACTTATTATAATAAAATACTTATTATTATTATTATTAGAGTTCTTCTTATTATAAAATTAGTTATAATTTTACTGGAAAACAAGACAAGACAAAAATACTGATTATTTTATATATATATATATTTTTTAATTTTATTTATTTATTTTATTTTATTCCAAAAAGATTTTATTTATAAGGAGAATACCTTAAATGAATAAATAATACTTCCCTGTTTAGCAGGTTATTTACTGATAAAGTATTTATAAGATGATTGATTCATAAAAAAATATATTAAAAATGAATTCATTAAAAACTAAACCCAAAAGATTATCCCATGGTGGGAACATTACAAAGGTTCTATTATAAAGTGCTTGCTAGAACCCTTTAAGGTTCAGTAACATTGTCTTCTGTGTGTAAAGAGGATTTGGTGACTCTCGTGTAAGGCGATTCACTTACAGTGACAGAAGACAATTGTAAGATCCTTATCTGTAATGAACCGTGACATTTCTGAACGCTGTCCACACCCAGTTTGTTTTCTTTGGAAAGAATTGGTGTGTCCTTCCCAACATGTCCTGCTAGTACCGGACTCCATCTGGAGCTTGTGAAGCGTGACAGCTTTTAAAGACACAACCCTTAATTTCAGAGCTATTGTGTGATAGAGCACTAATGGCTCTGGAGCCTGTAAAATACTGAAAACAACACATGCAATCAGTTTTTGCTAAGGAATTACAATTACAAATGCAGCTGAATAGATGAGTCCAATAAACAGCATGCATCAATCCTAAACATTATTAGGGTATTTTTACACGACAACAATGTACTAAAGATGGAAAAGTTTTTCCTTTGCATTTTTTTTTCGTACAGTTGAGAATCGAAACTTGCACTTTGAAACCCTTTTTCAAAAGTTTGCGTTTTCAGGCCCCCAAAAACGTTTTCAAAACTTTTAAAGGTCCCGTTCTTCGCGATTCCATCTTTGTAATGATCAGTTTAAATGATTTGTTTATTATATCTGTTGTTTACTGTTTAACCACATGCTCGTTCAGCTGCAGCCACGCATGCAAATCAGCTAAATATAAAAGCATGACAACTACTGAATAGACAGCTTACCATTGTGAAACATCCTGCAAAAGTCTTTCCTGAGCAGGTTGTAATCGATCCTCTTCGATATTCTCCGGGTCTGATTCCGGCTCAAATTGATAAGGCAATATAGACATTTTTGCAATAACATTGAGCGCGCATATCTTCCCGTTATGGTAAGAGGCGGGACCTTTCCTGGGCAACGTGGGCTAAGCTGCTGTCGAATCACAACACAGGAAGCGCTGGCCCAATCAGAACTCGTTACGTATGTCTGAAGGAGGGACTTCATAGAACAAGGAAATCATCAGGCCGTTTTTAGGACCGAGAAAACAGCGGTGTACAGATAAGTAAAATGTGTGAAAAAACTGTGTTTTTTTACACGCGAAACATGAACTCATGTTATATTGTAAACATAATCAAAGCTTCGAAAACACGCATAGAACGGGACCTTTAAAGAGTTTTGGCCGTCCTGAGAAAAGTTTCAAGGTACAAGATTCACATGACAACAGTGTAGGCCTACTAAAGACTTTTTGCATACAGATGACAACGTTGTCAATACAATCCTCGTTTACACAGATCAGCGAAAACGACTGAAAACGCTGTATTATGCTACAGGCCAGTAGTTGGCGATGTCACATTGTAAAGAAATACTACGCCTAATAGACGAAACCACGAAACACTTAGCCTAAATACGCATGCGGGTGATGTCACCGTTTTCACAAATGTACGTTTTTGTAGTTTAAACCTTTAACAGAGACTGTACTAGTATAATTTTCAAAACTTTGATTGTTTTTAAAAGTTTGTGTTTTCAGGCCCCCAAAAGGTTTTCAAATAAAAACATTTTATGCGTTTAGGCCGTCCTGAGAAAAGTTTCAGGGTACGTTTACACGACAACCATGTACTAAAAATGAAAAAGGTTTTCCTTTGCCTATTTTGCATAGAGACGTCAACGTTTTCAAAACTATCCCGTTCAGACGGATCCACGAAAAAGACTAAAAACGCTGTACGTTACTACCATGCAAGGCCAGTAGGCCTAGTTGGCTTTGTTAAGAAACACTGCTCGCCCCTAGACTGAATATGTATCCATTACGTTACCATTTTCACAAATTTGATTACTCGGAGACATAACGATGTCGTTTTTAAAACTGCACTTGATACCCGTTTTCAAAAGTTTTAATTTTAGCGCCACAAAATGGCGTAGTAAAAACGGCCCCTCAAAGTGCACATTTTTGAAAACGCCCATTAGGCACAATGTTTTTTTGTAAAGTGACATAATGGCATGGCATGCATAATACAGCGTTTTTAGACATTTTTCACGGATCTCGGATCGTTTGTTCGTCTGTATGCACAAAAATAAAAATAAAAACAAAGGTAAAACTTTGTAGTTTTCAGTTCATTGTTGTCGTGTAAATTTGCCCTAAAAAATTACATATTGTCTGATCTTATGATTTTTAACCCTTTCCAACTCAAAATACAAAAATATGTGCATATTTGTTTCTTAAATATTATTAAGGTTTAAATAATGTAATCTATGTCTGCAGATGTAGTTCATATTCAGCAATACCAGTATTGTTTAGAACAGCCCCCTTTCTGTTTTCACTTTTTTTCACAAGGTTTTTGGATTGCACCTTGAGGTTTTATATTTGCCAAGAACCTGCTAGCGCTTGATATTTTGCCAGTTGTGTTGCTGTCTATTCCAAAACCAATTGATTTTTTTCTTTTTTGTTGCAGGGGAACTCGTTGCAAGAGATGGAGTTCTATTTCCACGATAAGATCTCCAGCAACCTTTACTAGATAGGCGCACACATTGTATGTGTCTTACATTACTGATTTTCTTCAGTGCACAAACTTAATAAGCCTGTTCAGAGTTGTGCTATAGACCTTGCTTGAGGTGTACTGTTTTCTTAATATAAAGGGCAACAACACTGAATTAAACCTGTAATCATCTATATCAAATGTTGTGTAGGTCTATGCATTTCTGTGCTTTCACACACTTCCACACACACAAGTTCATTCACAATTGAGTAGGCTACTATACTGCATGTCGCCTTATATGTTTAATAGAAACAGAACTGACTAGATTTTCACCACCCCTATCAACTTATAGTTTAAATTTGTATATTGTCACTCACTGTATGTCTGCAGAAAGACGCTCACTCCCACAATAATTTGATGAAGTGAAGGCTGTCACCTAGTGGTTATTGTATGAAACAGATTTATTATATTAGGTGTATGTGTTCTTTTGACTAAACCTTCCATTTGCAGAATTGATCTTTTAGAGAACAAAAAATGAGAATCTTTTAACAAAACAAGGTAAAAAGAAAATGTTATGCTCCAAAATCACACAGTTGTGCGTTTACTCTTTACGATGTATCAGAATCAGGTTTGAAGGTATATCATTTATATTTTTTTTACATTTACATGTATCCATTTATCTAAAGCAACTTACAAATGAGGAATACAACAAGTGATTCATATCAAGGAGGCAATAACATGAAAAGTGCTAGCATTACAAGTTTCAAACATTGCAGTACAAATTAGAACAGAGATGATGATGATGAAGATACTTTATTTGTCGCACTAAGGGGGATTTGTTTTAGGCATACATATGAAGCAGGGTTATTATAAAACTAAAATTATTAAAAACATATCTGTTGAGATGAGTTTTCAGCTGTTTCTTGAATATTGTCAGGCTGTCCAGATTAGGAAGATAATTTCACTAGCAAGGAACAGTGACAGAATATTCTGGAAAATGATTTTGTACCTCTCTGTGATGGTACCACGAGGTACACTATCACTGGGGATATTCCGCTTTAAGAGCTAAGCCTTAGCGCTGAACTATTGACATACCATCAGATATGCTGGGAAATGTAAGGGCGCAAGCATTTTACAGCGTAATAAATCATAGCCAGACTTCAAAACACTGTCTGCAGCTAATGAACTTATTGAAGATTTACTCGGTTTGTTTGAACTCGTGGAATTTGGAAATGAGGTTTGGCTCATTCTCCCAAAGAACAAAATTACAAGTTGTGACTTTGCAGAGGCTGGAAAAGATTCATAAACAAGACAGTCCTGGCGACTTGGATCGTCACAGTTATTTGGTGAAGGACACAGTCAGGGTGAACGTTGGTGATATGAATTTCCCAGGGGATCAGACACACTCAAAGGCATTTGCATATTAATAGTTAACACTTTCATTGTATGATTTTTCAAATAAAAACAAAACGTTTGATAATTGTTATGTGTTCCACTTCTAAAGGAAGGGTCATTGAGGTCGCTGTGGCGTCCTTAATCTCAAGCAGGCAGAGCAGCTTCAGGGTTACAGGAGGCAGCGTGCCATGCCATTATTCTACGGCCAGGATCACAGATTCCCAGCTAACAGGGAACGTTCTCAGAACATTGGCAAGGTTCTCTCAAAAAGTTAATAACAAACGTTCTTCCAGTTATGTTAAAGGCACAATATGTAAAATTTATGGATTAAAATATCCACGATAATTCTAGAACAATGTTATATTTTTGACTTTATGTGTACATTATCCCAAATGTTTTCAACGATGTTTAACTCCAGAGAAATCCACAATTTTGGTGTGAAGGCCTGTGTCATTGTGTCGCCTGTCAATGCCGTCATATCCACGTTTACCTCGATTTCCGATTTTATTCCCATAGAAACCAACATCAAAGACTTAAATATACAGTATTATGTGTTTTATTAGACAGGTGAGCAATTGTTTGGATAACGTTATCAACGGAAAACTAATCATTATTATATAGCTTAATAATTGTTTGGATACCGTTATCAACAGACAACTAATCATTATTATATAGCTTAATATAGAGTAAATTTATATAGAGTACATTTTTAATTCTTTACTTACCCTCATGTTGTTCCAAACCCATAAGACCTCATCTTCAGAACACAAGTTAAGTTGTCTGGCAATGCATTTTCTACTGCACAATAGGTTTGATAAACGAGCATCATTCAAATGACTACGCAATTGGATAGTCTTTCATCCAATCAGACCACAAGAGGCGTCATCAACAGGCAATGACCCGCTTCTCTATCCATCATCGTGTTAAACCCGCCAATAGCGTGCCAGGTGGATAAGCCAGTCTGTGATTGGTTCCCGCAAAAGTGTAACAGAAGCAGTAGAAATGAATGTACAGGTTTCCAGACTGAGTTGCAAGGCGAAATCAAATCGCCGGCAGATCAGGTTGCCCAGTCTACAAGTTAAGATATTTGTGATGAAATCCGAAAGCTTTCTGTCCCCACATAGACAGCAACACAACGACACAACGTAGTAAAGACATTGTCAGAATAGTCCATGTGACTCCAGTGGTTCAACCTTAATGTTATGAAGTGATGAGAATACTTTTTGTGCGCAAAAAACAAACAAAAATAACAGCTTTATTCAACAATCTCTATCGCGTCACTCTCCTACGCCATTCACGTGAACACTACAACGCACTCATGTGCTGCTCAGCCAATAGTGAGCCAGCGTTCTGCTGTAGAACTAGGAAGTGCTGCACTTTGTGAATAGCCCAACAACATGAATAGCATAAGAGAGTGACAGGGAAGAAAAAACATTGTTGAAGTCGTTATTTTTGGTCACGAAAAGTATTCTTGTCAAATGTAACTGTAACAAAATTCAAGTTCAGGGAATCAGGCATAACTTTATTCGTAAAAATATACATAAACCACAAATGCAAGGGGTGGCAGTGGCCAACTGCGGCATATAAATATCACAAAAGCTACGGAGCTCCTTCATGGGTCTCGAGACCGGTGTGCTGTGCAGGTGTAACATAAGGCTGTAAGAGCTGTGTGTGTAGACCTGACTGACACTAGCGGCTGCTGTCTTTAGAGTCCTTGCCTCCCACGTCGGAAACCCTGATTCGAATCCTGCTCTGAGCAGGACGATTAGGACTAGTTACATTTGCTGCCGTGACCCAGATGGGAGTGAGGTTTATGGGGCGTGAGTGAAACGTAGGCAAGAAAGAGCTGTGCATGTGAACCAGACTCACCTGATCTCAAGTGCTCTAGCGACTGAGACTAGAGGCTGCGGTCTGTACTTGTTAGTGCGCACACCTCCCACAACGGAGAGACTGGTTCAAATCCCGCTCGGAGCGGGTGAAGTATTACCCTTTACACAGGTGTCATTAGCATTCGCTCCACCGACCTTGTTCTGCTCCCATATGGCTTTCGGACTCACCTTGCTTCATACCACAGTAACGTTAATAAAACTTCAACTAAAACTTTTAACTTTAGAAATAAACAACAAAACAAAAGAAGCGGCAGCGGCCGACTGTGGCACATAAGCATAATAAAAGCTCCGTCTACTACGCCTATTGTTTTGAATAAGCGACCTCTAGCAGCAAACCATACTGTGCCTTTAATAGAATGGTCGTTCAGAGTTATCTGGTCTTTAATAGTGTTCTAAAAACAATAGAAAAACATTAGGCCTATTTCTACATTGTTCATGGAAGGTTTTTTCTGAAACGTTTTAGTTGGACAATAGTCTAACTTTTTTAAATGTTACTACTTGTTTTACAATTTTCAGAGGACATTCAGGAGTAACTTTCCCATAATCTTTGCAAACTGGAAAAGCTCCATAAGCATTCGTATAAGCAAGAACATTTAAACATTTAAAGGGTTACTTCAGCGATTAGCATTAAGCTTTGTATCTGTAGAAACCCGGGAGTAAATTCAAATTATCGTACTTTCCCCCCTCATATGACCCTGAGACGAGAGAATTATGTATTTTATTTCTGGAAAAATTCCTCCGATGACGCAAATATTGTCAGTTTTTGGCCAGAGGCCAAGACTACAGCCAGCAGAAGGCGCTATTTACACATGTTTTCAACATCGCACTCACAGCACTCGGCTCGCGGAGCTGCGGAGATTCATGTAAACGGAGTGGTGGAGACCAAAGTGAGTGTTTTAACTTTTAAAATGAACTTCCTATGAAAGTTAAGCTTCCAAAGACATGAGCTGAACACGTGCCAGACTGATCACACGCTGTGAATGCGGTCGTGAATCCCGCGATTACCCCAGCTCATGTGGTGAATGTAATCCGATTCTGCTGCGTTTGTGCTGTGACGCTCAATCGGCTCACTCGCATTATATCGAACAGACACGTTCAGTTTTTAATTGTAGTGTCTCTAACTGATATATATATATATATATATATATATAGGCAAGTGATCCAGTAATCTTTTCAGCAGATGGAAGCATGAAGTGCTCCAAAATCTCCTGATGGCTAGCTGCATCGAACCTGCCCTTGATAAAACACAGTGGACCAACACCAGCAGCTGACATGGCACCCCAGACCATCACTGACTGTGGGTACTTGACACTGGACTTCAGGCATTTTGGCATTTCCTTCTCCCCAGTCTTCCTCCAGACTCTGGCACCTTGATTTCCGAATGACATGCAAAATTTGAGCGACAGTCCAGTGCTGCTTCTCTGTAGCCCAGGTCAGGCGCTTCTGAACCTGTTTCTGGTTCAAAAGTGGCTTGACCTGGGGAATGCGACACCTGTAGCCCATTTCCTGCACACGCCTGTGCATGGTGGCTCTGGATGTTTCTACTCCAGACTCAGTCCACTGCTTCCGCAGGTCCCCCAAGGTCTGGAATCGGTCCTTCTCCACAATCTTCCTCAGGGTCCGGTCACCTCTTCTCATTGTGCAGCGTTTTTTGCCACACTTTTTCCTTCCCACAGACTTCCCACTGAGGTGCCTTGATACAGCACTCTGGGAACAGCCTATTCTTTCAGAAATTTATTTCTGTGTCTTACCCTCTCGCTTGAGGGTGTCAATGATGGCCTTCTGGACAGCAGTCAGGTCGGCAGTCTTACCCATGATTGTAAGTTAAGCTTCCAAAGACATGAGCTGAACACGCGCCAGACTGATCACACGCTGTGAATGTGGTCGTGAATCCCGCGATTACCTCAGCTCATGTGGTGAATGTAATCCGTTCCTGCTGCGTTTGTGCCGTGAAACTCAATCGGCTCACTCGCATTATATTGAACAGACGCGTTCAGTTTTTAATTGTAGTGTCTATAACTGAACTGATTTTCTGAAAATGAACGTGGTAGGAAAGCGATCCAGTAATCCAGTAGCCGACTAGCCGTGCCTAGAGTAGGGCAGTGAAGCAGTGCGTTCTGGGAATTGTTGTTTTTGATCCCCATTAGACAAAAATAAATTTTCTGTGTTTTCTCAGTCTAGAAGGCACCAAATTCAAAAATAATTTCACATTTCTACTACATTAATGACCCAGTTTAAATACAGATTCATCTTCCCAGCGCTGAAGTACCCCTTTAAAAAACATTCAGATAACATTCAGAAATTATGTTTTATTAACAACGTTCGGGAGGAGCACGTTCAGATAATCTACACAATCGGCATGAGGAGGCCTATATATTTAATTAGCCGACTCACCTCTGTCCCATGTCAGTTTCCAGCACTCCTTCTCCACCCAAATTTTTCACTCTGATCTGCTCTTATCCCAGCCGGGGATACGGTGGTAGTACTCTGGGATCAGGCCACATTCTGAGTTTGGAGCCCTCTCCCCCGGACAGCACGCCAAATACGCATAATGTATTAAATTACAGGTCCTTCTCAAAAAATGTGCATATTGTGATAAAAGTTCATTATTTTCAATAATGTAATGATAAAATTAAAATTTCATATATTTTTCGAACAAAAAGTGAATAACATCCGCTCTCACCTCACCACCACTGCTGCTCTGCCCTCCAACGGCTAACCCAACATTTGAGATTGTCCAGCACCTGAGCTATTTCTCCGACGCCACACAGGAAGAGGTGGAGGATGTCATCAAGAGAATGAAGCCATCCACCTGTGCCCTGGATCCTTTCCCTTCTACTCTGCTGAAGGCCAACCTCTCAGTTGTTTCACCGTTCATCACTAAGATCATTAACCACTCCCTTCTGGTTGGTGATATTCCATCTGCGTTAAAAACAGCTGTCATCAGACCTCTACTGAAAAAAACAAGGATGGATCCAGATGTTCTCTCCAACTACAGGCCCATTTCAAATCTGCCATTCCTATCAAAGGTATAGGTAAAATAGTGGCAGCACAACTTCAAGCTCATCTCAAACACAATAACCTGTTTGAAAAGTTTCAGTCTGGTTTCCGCCCTGGCCATAGCACAGAAACAGCACTGGTCAGGATCACCAATGACCTCCTGATGGCAGCAGATGCTGGCTCCCCACCTCTACTCGTCCTACTAGACCTAACAGCTGCATTTGATACAGTAGACCATAACATTCTCCTCCACCGCCTGAAATACACCATTGGACTCTCAAAGGGTGTCTTTGAGTGGTTTGCTTCGTACCTTACTGGCAGAACTGAGTACGTTGCCCTGGGCAAAGCTAAATCACTCACCCATAATGTCACCTGCGGGTTCCTCAGGGCTCTGTGCTGGGTCCCACACTTTTCTCTGTTTACATGCTCCCCTTTGGAAAAATCATTAGCAGACATGGTATATCGTTCCATTGTTATGCTGATGACACACAGCTGTATATTAAGACTACCCCACTTCTTCTGCTCCTTTCCAACATCCACACTGACCACCTGCATGGAGGAGATAGAGACGTGGATGAAGCTCAACTTCCTTCAGTTAAACAGCTCCAAAACAGATGCTATTGATCGGTATACCACATCAGCTTCGCTCTTCACCCATCACTAGTATCACTTTCTCTGGCCACAATATCTCCCTTTCCACTTCTGTCAATAATTTGGGTGTCAAAATGGATTCAAACCTTTGACAACCATATCAATCACCTTTGTAAGACATCATTCTTCCACCTCAAGAACATCGCCAAACTCCGTCCAACACTCAGCCTGGCAGATGCAGAGAAGCTTGTCCATGCCTTTGTCTCATCCAGGCTGGACTACTGTAATGCACTCCTCATCGGGATCTCTGGCAAAAGCATACAGCGACTGCAGTACATCCAAAACAGCGCAGCCAGGATCCTGATGAGGGTGCGCAAGCATGAACACATCACCCCCATCCTTAAATCTCTTCACTGGCTCCTGTCCCGCTCAGAGTGGAATATAAAGTCTCCCTCCTCACCCACCAGTGTATTTACGGACATGCCCCCCTTTACCTACAGGAACTTCTCACCCACCCAACATCCCTACGCACACTTCTGCTAACACAAACACCATCCAAGTTCCCAGAACAAAACTTTGCAGCATGGGCGGTAGGGCCTTTTCATCTGCTGCTCCGAGGCTGTGGAATACCCTCCCGGACTACCTGAGGGCCCCACAGACTACAGATGTTTTTAAACGAAACCTAAAAACATTTCTTTTACTAAAGCCTTCCACTGAATGTGTTTTAAATAATTTTTCTTGAATAGTTTCTTAAATAGTTTTTTTAATAGTTCTTATTTTTTTGTATTTAATTAACTGTGTTTTTATTTATTTTTATTGTACTTCTAGATGCTCTGTAGCACTTTGAGATTGCAGAAATGTAAAGTGCATTACAAATAAAATTCATTATTATTATTATTATTATTATATATTTTAGATTCATTCTACACCAACTGAAATATTTCAGGTCTTTTAATTTTTTAATACTGATGATTTTGGCATACAGCTCATGAAATCCCAAAATTCCTATCTCAAAAAATTAGCATATTTCATCCGACTAATAAAAGAAAAGTGTTTTAATACAAAAAAAGTAAACCTTCAAATAATTATGTTCAGATATGCACTCAATACTTGGTGGGGAATGCTTTTGCAGAAATGACTGCTTCAATGCGGCGTGGCATGGAGGCAATCAGCCTGTGGCACTGCTGAGGTGTTATGGAGGCCCAGGATGCTTCGATAGCGGCCTTAAGCTCATCCAGAGTGTTGGGTCTTGCGTCTCTCAACTTTCTCTTCACAATATCCCACAGATTCTCTATGGGGTTCAGGTCAGGAGAGTTGGCAGGCCAATTGAGCACAGTAATACCATGGTCAGTAAACCATTTACCAGTGGTTTTGCCAGGTCGTGCTGAAAAATAAAATCTTCATCTTCATAAAGCTTTTCAGCAGATGGAAAGTGCATGAAGTGCTCCAACATCTCCTGATAGCTAGCTGCATCGACCCTGCCCTTGATAAAAGACAGTGGACCAACACCAGCAGCTGACATGGCACCCCAGACCATCATTGACTGTGGGTACTTGACTCTGGACTTCAGGCATTTTGGCATTTCCTTCTCCCCAGTCTTCCTCTAGACTCTGGCATCTTGATTTCCGAATGACATGCAAAATTTGAGCGACAGTCCAGTGCTGCTTCTCTGTAGCCCAGGTCAGGCGCTTCTGCCGCTGTTTCTGGTTCAAAAGTGGCTTGACCTGGGGAATGCGACACCTGTAGCCCATTTCCTGCACAAGCCTGTGCACGGTGGCTCTGGATGTTTCTACTCCAGACTCAGTCCACTGCTTCCGCTGGTCCCCCAAGGTCTGGAATCGGTCCTTCTCCACAATCTTCCTCAGGGTCCGGTCACCTCTTCTCATTGTGCAGCGTTTTTTGCCACACTTTTTCCTTCCCACAGACTTCCCACTGAGGTGCCTTGATACAGCACTCTGGGAACAGCCTATTCTTTCAGAAATGTCTTTCTGTGTCTTACCCTCTCACTTGAGGGTGTCAATGATGGCCTTCTGGACAGCAGTCAGGTCGGCAGTCTTACCCATGATTGCGGTTTTGAGTAATGAACCAGGCTGGGAGTTTTTAAAAGCCTCAGGAATCTTTTGCAGGTGTTTAGAGTTAATTAGTTGATTCAGATGATTAGGTTAATAGCTCGTTTAGAGAACCTTTTCATGATATGCAAATTTTTTGAGATAGGAATTTTGGGTTTTCATGAGCTGTATGCCAAAATCATCAGTATTAAAACAATAAAAGTCCTGAAATATTTCAGTTGGTGTGCAATGAATCTAAAATATATGAGTTTTTAATTTTATCATTACATTATGGAAAATAATGAATTTTTATCACAATATGCACATTTTTTGAGAAGGACTTGTACAGTATATGCAAGTGTGAACTTGTGAAAAAATATTTTCATATTGTGAACATTAACATTATTGGAGCATATATTTGTGGATCATAGTAATGCAGAACATCTTCTGAGAAAGCTTGAGGGCATTTGTCAGCACGGATTATTGTGTTTCAGAGTAACACATTGGTTCAGCATACTTTACCCCATTTTTACTTTCTTCTTGTTAAAGAAACCACAGAAGGGGTCTTAGATGGAAACAAAAGCAGTCCTCTCAGTGTGTTCGCCTCAACCATTGACCCCCCTAAACTCCTATCAAATACCCCAGAAACCTGAACTCGGCATCCTGGCAACAGCCAGAACTGTTTGTTTGTGCTGAATTATAGACAAAGGGTGAAAAAGTAGATGGAATGAAGCATGACACTAAAAGGAAGCCTTGCTAGGTGTCCTCTGTGAATGAAGGAGGCCATCTTGTTCTACTGAGAGTCTATAAAAGGCTCCTGAGTTGCTCAACTGTCACATTAATTTCATTAAAAATTATCTTGATGCTAGAATACATTTTTTTTAAAAGGATGTCAAGTGAAATAGGTAGTTGGTTAAAATCAGAAGCAGTGACAGCAAAATAACATGCTACACTTCTTCAGTTTTTTTTGATAATAATTTTTTATATAAATATTACATATATTTTATTTTTTACAAATGTTACATATATTTTATTTATTTCTGTGTGTGTTTGTATAAAATGGCATAAACAGTCATTAGATTTATGGAATGATAATAAGGAAAGGGATTAAATAGTGACACTTGTCTTTATCAATAATAAGACGGCAGTCTAGGAGATGCTCTGGAGAATCGCCATCCCTCTGCCAGCTGAATGAGTCATGGCCTGTCCACGCTCGTGAAGGAAGGCGAGCAACACGGCTGTGATCTCGTTCCTGCAGATGGGGCCCCATGACTCTGCCTGTTTGCTCCTGATAACACTGCTGGAATTGTTCCTTGCTTCACTCCCCCTCACATTTATCAAAAGCGAGTACAATGACATCCTTCAGTGCTGCTGCATGCTGAGGTGCTTTCATGGCTGTTGGCCATCAAACGAACATCCCAAGCACTCGCACAAATATCAGTCTGGAAAATGTTATGGGTTTACATAAGACAACAACGTTCTGACAAAAACATGAATCACCACCAGCAAAATGATTGTAACACATTTTCATCTAAGTGTTTGCCATAGCTTTGTTGTGCGGTTGCTGAGGTGTTCTGAGTGATTGTTAGGCATGCTGGAAAATCCAGCATTGCTGGTCACCAGCAGGTAGGTCACCTTGCCCACCAGCAGGTGAGACAAGCATGGGATGCTGGTTTGCTGGTCCTCAGCATGGACATGGACCCAAGCTGGAACAACTACACCAGCTCAGATTTGCGTGAGACCACCAAATCCACCAGCTAACAGCACTATACCAGTAATAACCTGCCTGGACCAACAGTTATGAAAACATTATTTCTGAATGGTCCCTGAACATTCAAGATGTCACTATACGAACTTGATTATATGAACATTAAGGGAGCATTCCATTTTATTATTCTGCAAGCATTTTGGGAATGTTACTTATGTTCTCTGAACATTCTGAAACAAGTATTAACATTTAAAAAATGTTAGACAAATATCAAGCTAAAACGTTTTAGAAAAAAAAATGCCCCATGAATGATGAACCTTGCCAGAAAGTTAGCCAAAGTTCTGACTTAGCTGGGTTGCTTTGTGGTTACTAAAAGCCAAAAGCCCATTCCCAAGACTCTAAGGCCCGGTTTACACCTTGTATTAAGATGCTTTTTGGTTGATAGGATCAACAATAAATACAGGTGGACAACACTAAATACAGGTGGACAACACTACAGGTGTAAACGGGGTCTTTTTTTTTTTAATTCGTGATGTAATGTGGTCGAATGCCACAAAAGACGCCTACTGACCTAACGCGTAAACATTATGGGAAAGACGTGCTAGGCTAGCCAGATGGGATTCAAATCTTGTCAGCTGATGACCCAAGTTTAGTTTGAAGACGTAATGTTCCAAGCACAATGTTCTCTCACCATTTCTGATTTCTAGCTCACTGTTCTCTGTGTGTTTTTCCATCGTCTCTGGGCAAGTTCATATGTAAATTGCGCAAGCTTATTTTGTCCATTAGATCGAAAGCTCTGGAAAAAACCCATACATTGACCCGCCCATATACCCTCCCCATGAAGAAATCAGGACAGAAGTGAAGCATGTCTGCCTTGTCTATTTGTGAGCCGATAAACCAAAACACCAAAATCTTAATACCAGGTCTAAACAGGGCCTTCAAAATAGTTCATTGCATCCGAATATGCCTATACTTCCATACTGTATAGTCGGCCAAAATATGTCCGAATTCATAGTGTTCATAAAACAGTAAGCGAAAAGTGATGCCGTAGGTCATATGACAATGACAAAATTGTGGTCTTAGTACGTCCGGATTTCATTCACTACACACATTCATACTATACAAAATGTAGACCTACTTTTTAATGGTCACAAGGTAAGTTGTACCAAATGTACCTATAGTATGCAATGTGCAGCACTAGTCTCGACAAGTAGTGTTTTTTTGAGTGTGAATGAACTAGTGGATTAGAATGAATATTTCAGAATCGTATAGTGAACCATTTTCGTTTTCTTGAATGTCAAAGCTCAGTGGCCTTGATGCACACTAAATCTCATAAGATAGAAGAGTATTAAAATGAAGAAGAGCTGTAGTAGCTAATGCTAATTAAAACAACATGATGTCTTTCATCTTCATGCTTATTTTTAGTGATAGGAGAAAGATAGCTTATATTTCACAGTTCACTTTGGCCTATCTATCAACACAACTATACAACCATCTCCCTTCTTTGGCTCAGTACCCAAACTTTTGCCACTAAGCATATTTATTTCTTGACACGGCTGTTAGCAGAAGTGTTCCCTGCCCTGGGGTGAGAAATGAATAAACCATGATGGAGAAGAGAGAGATCTAGTCAGCAATCTGAAAGAGACTGGCAGAGATAGAGTCACCTTGTCTGGTTTCCCTGTCCTCCATTTCACCTCCCCGTGTTTCCACTGCACCTCCCGCCGGCATCTTTCCACTCTGAGTGTTTAATATTTTACGATGACAACTGGGATGATCAGTTGATATGAAAGCCGGTTAGATATGTTTAGGACAAGAAAGTCACTTCATTACACAGATAATAACACATACTTTATTGCATTTTTCTACATTTTCACACACAGACATCCACGGTTTTACTGCCTACATATTTCTTTGTATTAGTGACTGTTAATGGCCTTGCTGTTATGAGCAAAACAGTCCTTGTCTGTCCTTTATAAACTCACAGCACCTGGCATTTATAACAGAATTTGTGTGCCAAAATTATACCGTTCAATAGCGTGTTGTTTTGCTAAATCATTGCCCATTATTTCTCCCATCATAAGCCCCACAGAGGAGACCGCAGGGCGATGTTTGTGTTATCAAAGGCTGACTCAAGCGCTCTGCTTCAGCGTACAGAGGTAGCAATAAAACTCTTGTCTGTGCGCTGTGTCACAGCTGAATGCTTTAACAGAGACTCACCCACACATCTGAAATGCTCAGCGCTTTGTCAAGGACATCCAGTCTTTCTTTCCTTTTTCGCTCATGGTTTAGTCTTTTTTTAGAGCACCAGAAGGTCTTAACTCTCTGACAAGAGATAGCTATCATAGAAACAAATGGAGTAGAGATGTTTTTTAATAACCCTCATCACTCTCTCCCACTGTTATTTGAAACTATTATTTTTCCAGGCTGTTAAACTCCTAAAAATAAGAAATGATTGCTATAAAGAAACAGTTCGCCCCAAAATTACGTTTGTTTGTTTTCTATTTTGTTCACTTTTTATTAGCATGAATGCAACTGTATGGAAATGAGGGATCAGTGCAATCTTCTGCTTTGCATTTTCATTTTTTAAACTTAAGTTGGTGTGTAATGTTGCTGTTCGAGCAGAAAAAGATCTGCAAAGCTTAAAGTACACTCCAAAGGGAGATATTTTATTTAACAGAAACACTTTCCAAGAACTACAACGAACGGCTCGTTTGGACTACAAAGCGTTATTCAGAGTTTTGTGAAGTCACAATGTTACTCACTGAAATAATCCCCGCCCAAGGAATAAGCAAAATGGGGGACGAGGCCTGGTTGAGCTGCATTAGAGAAGACAGTGTTGTCGTTATATCAAAGAGAAGCTGTTTTGTCCACCCCGATTCCAAAATTCATTTGTTTGACCTTCCTTAGGCTGACAAGTGGTTTAAATCTATTTTAAACAGTGCCTGAACATTATAACCCCAATGTTTGTGTGCTGCACATTTTACGGAGAACAGCTTCCAGAACATAAGAATGCATGCTATAGCTACACACAAAAGCTTCTCCTGAAATGGACCAGTTCACTTTATCGGGACAATCTGTTGTTTGTGGATCACAACTTGTATGTTTTTCTTTTTATTCAAATAACAGTTCCAATTATAAGTTGTATGTAGTTGCAATGATGTAAACAAAGGGCAAAGCTTTGCCTCTGCTAGCCTGCTAGCCGTCACTAGTTTTGATATAGCTTTACTAGTCACTAGTTTTGATAGCTTTAAAGCTTTTGACCGCCCCTTAGGAACATGAACCATGGTTTTGTGATCGATTAGTATAACATCATATCTAAAATGTATAAGAAAATTATAACAACAAAAACAACATACCACTCTGAAATGTCCTGTGAAATACATGCATAAAATCCTTTATGCACGATCCTCTTGTTTGTTAACATTCTTAAGTCTGAATCAGGCTTGAATTGGCTTGAAATTACATCTGAGTCAAACTTGCGGTTATGGTAACCACAGTGAGACACTCCTCGCTGCAGCCTGAAGCATAATGACGTAGCTGGATCAGATCCAATATGTACTGGATGATGGTGGTTCGTTATGGCAAGTGCGTATGTTATAATGCGAGTGCGAGTCTAGTTATAATGCGTATGCGCTGGTCTTAAGTGACATGTATTCAATATTGTATATAGATGATGTTCTAACCTGTGTAGTAGTAGTACTGATAAATAGTAATACGTAATTATTGATGAATAAGTCATCGTGATGCTGAAATTATCCTAGTTTCTCTCTACATTCATGCAAAACAGTAAAAATTGTAACATATTCTGGTCATACTTGCTGTTGAGTGGAAGCAAAAATGAGTCAAGTAGCTAATTGTCTGTAATTTTAATCCTCAAGGTAAAACCGGTACACATTCAAGGGAAAATGCAAAACGTGTGTCCTGATTTCGTGAGCATGTTATTAATAATTGTTTTTGCGCGAGCGGTTTGAGTATTTATACAGTTCGCAAAGCTCTCAACTGCGCGTGCGCATGTGACGTCATCAAAATGTGAATGAAACCACCGCGCATGCGCGTCCAGTACATGTTGGATCTGATCCAGTACGTCATCGTGCTTCAGGAAACTGGGCCAGCTAACCAATCTCAGATTATTTTAACATTAAAATAAATAATAAAACTCCAAACCTGTATGACTTTCTTTCTGCTGTGCAACATAAAATAAGATCTTTTTGAAGAATTGTATGGGAGGAGGAGACACTGCCATCTTTTGTTTTCTGCAGAAGAAAGTCATACAGGAACGACATGAGAGTAAGTAAATGATGACAGAATTTACATTTCTTGGGAGAACTATATTTAAAAATGACTCAGTGTAACCTAATGTATTCAGGTTTATTCAGTTATAATGAATATTTTTATCTGAATAAACCAGAATAGATGTTAACACATAAAGCATATTTTAGGTAAATATATCACAAAGTAGAGATTTATTGAGAAAGCAGAGCTTCTTCTGAAGATCCCTAGCTTAACATGCAATATTGACCTTGAATATGTAAATAGATGAATATATCGCTGATAAAGGGATTGATTTATAGATCTGCTGAGCGGAGACTGTGTTTTGTGCATTCACACCAGCAGCTGGACACAGTTTGATGAAATGCAGCTACTCAGGTTAAGTACAAATCTAAAGGGCATGGCAGCGAGCCAGCTACCTGACTCTACCAATGAGAGCGCTTCGTTTTCTAGTCCATGCGACAAGGCTAATTAAGAGAACGGGCATGACAAAACCAACCGTTGTTCCCATTACTTACAAGATCTGTCACAGTAAATCATTCTGAGTCTGACTGTCAACTGCCAGGTGCAAAGACGAGCATTCATGATTCACACTGAGCAGAAAAGTCTTTGATATGCAGATCTCTGCTTGTCACATGTTGCTTTTGTTTCAGCTGTGGCTTGTCTTGAACGTTCTCCGAGGTGAGCCTGATGCAGACTGATAGATATATATATAATATTATTTATCTAAATAAGTAAAATGCAGTCAAAAATGACAATAAAAGCAATCATATAGCCTAAATACATTTTTATATGCATTTTTTGTTGAAGACTTCTCCTTTTATGCCCTGTCTTGCATGCTGCATTGAGCCCATCACAATGCGTTTGACTTTGACACAAACAATTCTCTCTTAGATACTGTTAGATTTAAATTCCAATCAAGTGGCACCCCTGACAGAAAACTGCTTCATTTCGCAAGTTTAAATGGGCAGCACCGCTTGCCTTTCTTCAGCACTGGCGGGTCTCAGTTGGCAGAGCGGCAACATGATCCGAATATTTACACATGGCAGCAAAAAGATCATCTGAGGCTGCTTTTTCCTCCTTTGTGTGTGTTTGTATACATCTGTATGTGTGTGCAGTATAGCCAAGCTTCTTCATCTGTGTTATTCATGCATAACCTTGAGGAAGATAAAAGGCCATTAATAAGGCACCAGACAGCCAGAGTGTGCATTTTATGCTTTCCTGAAACTAAACACAGGTGCATCAGTGTTGACATGGTCTCACTCTGTCAATATGAAATGTTTGCACTTATTGAAGGGGACGAAATTGCTATTTCAATTCAGGTCAATGACAAATAGGATTGCCCAAGATAATGAAAAGGAATTAGTTAAGACTTAGGCGAATACATTATATATATATATTTTTAACTTAAATTTAAAATGATAGTTTGATTTTTCCAATCATTTCAATCAATCATCTGATATGATGGCTTTCTTGTCACATGACAACAAAATGGCTCCCTACATGTTGGTTACACCAAACTGACAATTATGGTGCTTCTCAATTCTTATTTATTTCATCCTCTTTCCTTCCCTAGCTTCCTTTCCTCCCGTCTTAGCTCCACCCCTCCAGGATGCGAGGGAAGGACGAAAGGAAAAGACGCAAGGGCAGAGGAATTAAATCAAGTGAAATGACATATCCTCACTCTCTTTAGCGTCACTTCAAAGCGTCGTCAATTAATGATGACTCTACTGCTGGATTTAGCTTGCACTTCGGGACTCTTGAACATTTGAGATAATTATTTATATCGTAATAGTTTCAACCTACACAAAATACCACATTTGACTCATGACTCCTCAGGAAGCCTCCTCACTCCTTGATCCTCGCCTCCTCACCGTGCAATTAGAGTTGAGATTTCCTACAAGATGGCTGAGCTCGATTGGTTTCTTTTTTCATAGGATGGAGGACGGAGGCGCGAGGAAACAAGAAGCATGTTGAGAAGCATGGTCTGAAAGAAGTCTCTTATGCTTACCAAGTTTGCATGTATGATATCTGGAATATTATTCATATAAAATAACCAGGTTATTTTTTAAAATATTTTGTATATATAAAAAAGTGATACATATTTTTCACGATTCTTGATGAACAGAAAGTTCAAAAGACCAGTATTTATTTAAAACTGAAATCTTTAACATAAATGTTTTTACTGTCACTTTTGATGAATTTAATGTATTCTTACTTGAATAAATGTATTAATTTATTTTAAAGAAAAAAACGTACTGTCCCCAACCTTAACAATAGCGTATATAATATATAAATAATATAACAATAATATATTAAAAATATACAAGCGATATATAATAGAATATACTGTACCTATATAATATTTAAAATATTACTAATATTTTACAAACCTGCTTTTTTTCAAGAAGTAATCAAATATTAGTACTTACAAAGCACTTTTCACTCTATGAATTTATTCAATGTTTTTTCTCAGGAGATATTATTTTTGACTTTATGCCCCACCAAAAAAAAACTGCATGAATTTTATTTCAGAAATTGAAAACATGTTCATCATAGAAGTGGTGTATTCAAGTAAGTTGCATTTTTAATGTTTCTTAAAATAAATCACAAGCGTTTATGTCTTTTAATCAGGAACTTACACATCTTTATCTCCTTACAGAAGAAGATGAGAAGAGAAATGATTTCACAGGAAGCCACTGAAGATGTTGTAATGTTTCCCCGAGCGTGATGGTTCCGTCTCTGCTGTGGACAGTGCAACCGTTCCACTGGCTGCAACACAAGACACGAGCGGGAGTGAGAGGCAGCTCCCATGTCCTGTGTTGCAGCCCCTGGCCCAGCCACAGGTCACCTTCATCTCTCCCACTTCTGCTGCCGTACTGCAAAAAAAGATAAAGAGGCACAGACTGAGTATAAAGGACAGAGAAAATGAGGGGGAGAGATACAGAATGGTACTTATGTGAGAAGGAGAGGAAAAGAGAGAAAGAATGCTTCCATGTCTTGAATACCACATCCATCACAAACACTGAAAATAACTTTCCTGTTTCATCTCGTATCGGACTAGCCCTTCCCCTCACGTGTGACCACGCCAGGGGAACGCAGACACTCTGGCCTAAATTGCTTAAAGTGAGGTTAATGACATCGTAGGGCACCTTCCAGCAAAGACAGAGAATCTCTCGAGAGCCTTCCTCAGATATCGAGCAAAGTCAGAGCAAAGCATTTCCATTTTTATCACAGGCATGTATATCCCAGAGGTAGACAAAACAGAAGGGCTGGTGACAAATGTGTAATTCACAGCATACAGATTATGCTTTGAATGCTTAGAAAAACTGATCAAAAACTACAAAATTACGTTAATGACATGTGTTTTATATGTACTCTTTGAAGTACCATGATATTTTATTCAAATTAATAACAAAATCAGTTTCTTTAGGTGCCATTGTTTTTGCTTTAGTGTGTAATAGCTGTTTGTGAATGTAAAAGTTCTGCAAAGTTTTAAAGATCAAAGTGAATAACAAATAGTTATTGACTCCTAAAAGAAAGAATCGATTCTGAACTGCCGAAACGAGTCGTCGATAAAGGCCTGTTCACACCAAGAACTTTAACTATAAAGATAACTATATTAGCATTTTATCGTTCATTAGCTGGAAAAAAATCGCTCTGAAAGTAATTCCACCGATATAATTTCTCTGTGCATTTATCATTATCGCTGTGGTGTGAACTCTGCTATTCTTTAATATTGAGAATGATTTTTAGAACTATATCTTTATTATTATCTTCATAGTTATCGTCCTTTGTGTGAACAGGCTTTAATTCTAGTCTCACTTCCTGTTACACGTGAGAATGTAATACATTTGCATAATGCCAGCCTATTGTCTTCATTGGCTGCCCATGAAGGTCTCCTTTGACCCGCCCTCAAACGCTGTAGTTGTAGCTGAGACTGGAAGAGTTTGGTACGTGTTGTCGACATGTCGAGAAGACGCTGTTTTCTGCGAATCCACTTTGCATCGGGCTCGAATTGAAAAGAAAAAAGAAATGGCCATATTTACTGTTCATATGACTGTCTATAGAAGCGCAGAGGGAGATCTGCAGCTGAAATTGAGATATGGTTATGGTGGTTTTGCAGTCGACCAATCACACCAGACTGGGCCGTTTGATCAATCAGAGCAGAGTAGTCTCTCGGAAAGGAGACTGATTCTTCGAACGAGCTGTTTTCAGACTCTTGGAGAAATGTTGTGATGCGAAATGTATATTATGAGAACATTTAAGTGTTTTTTGACCTTTGATGCATGTAAATCTATTGTAGGAGAATTAGGAACCTATAAAACAGCATAATAGGGGCACTTTAAATGAACATTTCACCCAAAAATGACATTTCTGTCAGATTTGCTATATGGAAAACAGCTGCATGAACATTCTAGAAAAAATTATGATAATCTAGGTACTTTTTGCACATGACAGCAAAACTTTGACGGGTTTGAAATAACATGAAAGTGAACAAATAATGACGGAACAATTTTTGGGTGAACCATTCATTTAATTCTCTCGCCTTTATATTCCAAATTACAAAATCCTTATATCTCCCTCCCATTAAGGTGAAAGACAGCAATCAGTGAAATCTCGCAGCTTCTTGTGTGAAAATGGGTCCAACCTACTTCTGAAACTGCTGGGAGACGCTACATGACGCTTTAGCAGTCAGTCCAAGGACGACCCGGCAAGGTGAACTGAAAGAAGAGCTGGTAGGAAAAACTTGCGTGCTGACAAAATGGTGAAATACAGTCTGGACCCGATCAGATAATACGGAACTGAGAGTTCGGATGTGCTCTATGAAACGCGGTCTGCCGTTGTAGGGGAAAAAGGACTGTAAAATGAAAAAACATACTAATGCAAAAAAGAAAAGAAAAGAGAAATCAGAGATGGCGCTTGAATTGATCTGAGTGTGGATTATGGTACATGGGAAATAGGAAATGTCAAAAAGTGAAGTAGTGAATTGAAATCATACATTTGTCACATAGTAAAGCAGAGTTATTTTAAGAAAAAGTAGGCCATCTCTATAAGCATTTATTCCTTTGCTTACCTGAACTGCTTTTTATCAGTGCCTCAATGAAATGATTTAAATGGGTCTTCATGGTTTGCTGAGGGAGCTGCTAGCGATTAATGAAAATTGTAATTAAAGAATTGATGTAAGCTAATGAGAACCACTGATGGCACAGAATGAAACATAAACGTGTTCAGCCTTGTAAGTGCCTATTGCCTCAAAAGACCACAATGCTGTACTGTACGTACCGAAACAATAGCCAAATCCCACAGAGAAGCGTTTAGGACGATGTCAATGTGAATGACTGTGCAGAGACGTGCTTTAAAGACCCTTTCCTATATTATGAAGCCGACGTGGAGTAGTGCCCAAAAGTGTGGGCAATGACCTTGGGGTCAGTATGAGGGTCCATTGTGCTTGGTCCCACAACACAGTTCTTCCTGTGTGCGAAACAATGGATGTCCAGTTTTCAACAAGCCCACTGCAATCCACAGCCCAACAAACATCCTTCTTCTGTACCAGGCTCAGCCATCCTGCAATGTCTAATGACAGGAACTCTTCAATCAGATCTATGAACAATCAGGCCAAGGGAAGCATATAGAGGCCGTCTGAGGAGAACACTGGACACATTCTGTTTTAATCACGGTAAAAAAGGGGCCTTACACAGAAGCTTAATAAAATAACACACTGCAATGACAATGTGTCAGGATGCTTTATCGGATCTTGCTTTTCTTGTTTAGCTGGTATTATGATCGAAGTTTAGATTTGAAAATAAGATTAGATTAATAAGATCTAATTAATAATTAGATGATGGCACCAACCATTCTTCTTACTTATTTCTGTATTGCCCACACTCAATATCTGTATTTGTTACAAACTTGCAACACTGCATCTTATGCTTCGAGAATGGTTGAAACCAATTTTAATGCGGTTTAATAGGTTTCGTTTGCTGCGGCATATACCGCACAAATAATTCCCTTCCTCAGAAATATTCTAGTGGTTTTGGAGAGTCTACTTGAGTAAGAAAAAATAACCATACCATCATGAGTGTTGTTTCCCTTTTCAGAAACCCATATTATTCAGAAGAGGTGTAAACAAGTCACTGTAAAAATGTAAAACGCACATATCCTGCAGTTGCGCTCCCATCCCGAGTTCGAGTCCCAGTTCAAGGTCCAATTCGAGTTTTTTATGAGTTTTGTTACATTTCTGTTTATCGCCTAAGTTTAGTGTTGCGTATTAACCTGATTATGTGTTGTCTTTGTGTGGGTAACAGCCAGAAGCACCACGGTTCTTTTCACTTCTGGCAACCACAGCTACCATGAGAGGATTTTTTTTTTTACAGTCTTGTAATCTTTTTCTTAATTTTTTTTAGAAGTCTGTTCCAAAAAACTATTCAATGAAAGAAATGATCATCCCACACTTAGCTTCAATGCTGACGTCTATTTTTGTCCTGCTGACAGATTGGAGGATTGAATAGACTAGAGCAAGGAAACATGTTTTGGATTTCAATACGGATGAAAAGCCAGGGCTTCAGTGAATTGTTTACACTGTATTTTCATCATTGTCAAAAGTAAATGGGGAAGGAGAATCACTATGTAAAAATATTCAACTATCTAGAGGCTTTTAAAATTGTTTCTGCATGATATGACAAGTAAAACACGGTGCCAATTCACTCCTTGCTCTCATATCCATCTATCACTTTGCCAGCAAATGCGTGCTCTGCTGTACGTCTACATTTGTGTGCAGTGACAGAACTATAAGAGGACTGCAAGTTTTAACAGAGTGGCTCACACGGACCTCTGCACCTCCTGAGCCTTCATTCGCAGGTCTCAGCAGAATCAGAGTCGGTGTTGCATTACATATTCGTAGAGACTCACTCAGCTCTCTGCCTCCTACAAGCCAGTTTAGCGTTTCCAGTATGCTGACAGCACACTTCATCCCCCTCAAGACTTTGGACCTGTGAGAGGGGAAAGGCTTTATTCTCCACTAAGAAACGACTTAAAAAGACACGATTGATCGAGCTAGAAGGGCACAAACCCCTGCATAGTTTTGCATTCAATGACACTGACATGCAACATTTTGAGCTCCAATAAGCAAAGTCAAGAATGTCCATGCCAAATGTCTGCATCATATGCAAATAACATGATCAAGGACAGCAGGATAATCAAGATGTAAATAAATAAATAAATATATTCTGGATTGAAGTGAATTGAGAACCATTTTTGCTGCAAATGAATGGAAAGCGTTTGCTGGTTGCAGCCATAACAGCCATCGCCTATTACAAACATTCAGAAAGAATAATTTAAGAAATGCTGCTGGTGGTGATAATAACAAATATAACATAAAATAACCAGTTATGAGACGCAGTTTGTAGCAGCACAATTAAACGTTTAGTAACGATAAAAAGTGCGAGTGCTGTATGCGCCTACCTGGAGCTGGAGTTCAGCGACACGCGCTCTTCTGAGAGGTGACGCACTGGTAACGCGCGCGCTGAAGTAAGCGCTCGCGGTCATCAAACCGTCCTCCTCAAAAACCATCCGCGTTGAACGGGGGCTCAGTCATTCCGTACCTTGTTCTCTTCTCGGTCACGTTATAAGAAGCCACAGCACTATATTCTCATATTATCTGTCAGGCAGTGACAGAGCGCGCGTCTACACCCTCTGCCTCTCTGGCCGCGTGCCCGCTGAGAGTGAACGTGAACTGCTTTCTCCGCTGCCTTAAATATCCAATTTCATCGACGCAGCGCCTCGGGCCATCTGAGTCCGTGTGATGATGATTTCCTCTCTGTGCTCTATGAGAAGCGACGCAGCGAACGGTCCAGGAGGAGTCCGCTCTCGTGTAATGTTAAATGGGTTACTGAAGTCCCTCGACAGTAATTGCGGGAAAAACAATTTTCCCAAACAATCAATTTAGCTTTCTGTCAAAACTAAATCTTTCGCGGGGTTTCTTTTGGCCGCTTGAAATCTTAAATCTTATGTCTTCATTTATATTTGACAAATTATACTGATATTAATAATGACAACAAGAATGATAGTATATTATACACACACACACACACACACACACACACACACACACTGTGTGTGTGTGTGTGTGTGTGTGTATGTGTGTGTATATATATATATATATATATATATATATATATATATATATATATATATATATATATATATATATATATATATATATATATATACATTATATAGCTAATATACATATATAGGCCTATATTATAGCTTATTATATGATATAAGTCCATTATTATATTTATTTTTATTGGCCTATGTTATCGTTAATATTATTATAATAACAATATTGATAATTATTATTATTTTGCAAGTTAATAACACTTAATTACAACAATTATTATTGTCATTAATGTTATTATTATTTGTCTAAATAAATGCAGATCTTTAATAGTACATTATTATAATACTATTAATAATCAATATTTTAATATTATATTATGATGTGGTATTATTGTATGTATATATATATATATATATATATATATATATATATATATATATATATATATATATATATATATATATATATATATATATATATATATATATATATATATATATACAGTGTTGGGGAAAGTTACTATTAATATGATGAGTATTATTGTTATTATCATCATCATCATCATTATTGTTAAGATCTTGACTTTGATATGTCCCTGTAATGCTGATGAAAACGTTATATTATGTTAATATTATTATAAATAACAAAACATTATTAATAATAATGATTCTTTTACAAATAATAACACTACAGATATTTAATAATAATAATAATAATAATAATAATAATAATAATAATAATAATAATAATAATAATAATAATAATAATAATACATTATAATACTATTAATAATCAACGTATTATATTATGCATTTAGCCTAATAATCAACATTATAATAATCAACATATTACATTATGCTATAGCATATATAAAGCAGATAACAAATGGCACAAATGGACCCCTCGCGCACTCAACCCGCAACATTGCTATGTCGTTATATTATAGTTATATATTTGGTTACAGTCTATTTTATGATGACTAGATACATTGTACTTTCTCAAGTAGCCTACTGAGTAGGCTACTATAAAAGAACTAGCCTACATGTAGGCTACTTAGCTTCGAGTTAGGGGTTGCTTTAGGGTTATTTACTTGTAGGCTAATTATGCATCATTTAGCCTACTGTTAAAACTACATGTAGTAACGTGTAAATACGTCATCTTAAAATAAAATGTTACCATATATTTAGTATGAACGCATTGTCCTTTACTTACACTGTAGGCCTAGCTGTTGCTAAGGGAGTGCTTTTTTTATCGAGTGCTATACATTTAATTTACATCAACACCAGCACTATCGTTTAGTGAGTGTTCATTTGTTTAGGATGTTATTTTTCTACTGCAGATCATTGTATTAGGGCTTTATTGGACCAGTGCACAGTACGCGTCACAAAAAAAAAAAAAAACTCGCACTCCCATAATTCCTCACCCGCATTGCGGCATTGTGGGTAATTTTACAGTAGGCTAAAGACTCGGGTGCTTCCTGTAGTCACGCTGGACCGAGAAAACACACACCTTTTCAACATTATTTTATTATACACCAGAATTATCTAATAAGATAGCATTTAGTACAGGTTTGGACGCCCGGCTGTTATCAAAAATGCCTTCCTGTAAAAGCAAACTCGAAATTAGTTTTTTATTCAAGGCTTCTCTTCTTTACAAAGACATTTGCCCTGAACAGTCGCGCTTTCTCATGTAAGTAGTATGTACGTTTCTTATGTAAGTTCAGCTTTCATCAACCGTTCATATTTATATTTCTAATGAGTTGTTGTGTGGACTTTGAACATGCTGTACTGTATATGCTGTAATGTCATTAAGAAACCAGTAGATGGCAGGCTACTCCTCATGTTCATGTCATAATGCATTTTCTTACATTTGAAGGCATTTAGTTATATTAGTTTGTATGATGACCTTTACAGATTTCTTTTTAATGAAAGAGAATTGATATATATATATATATATATATATATATATATATATATATATATATATATATATATATATATATATATACCTGTACTTCAATATAATACATACAGAGGATCACAGTGTATTCAATTATTATCTATTACATTCATAATAGCATCAAAGGAAACAGAGAATAAAAAAACTATACAGGGGAAAACTTACTAAAATTCTAAAAGAAAAAAAAATTCTACACATCTCTTTTGCTTTATTACTTGAATCTTTTAAATTTATCAATGAAATCACACACATCCTGATCTTCAGCATCTTCAAACTCTGGAGCATCTTTCACCCAAAATAATTAAGGCCTCAATATAATGCTTAAGTTAAATTTTAAATAATATAATGTTAGGTTAATTATTTGTCCATTTCTGTTTGTGTATTATGGTATTTTCCATATATAATTATATTAGTTATGTTAATCACCAAATTTTGCTCCAAACTCATCTTTTTATATAACCAGAAGTTTTGTGAATTTAATGCCATTGTTGGATGTTCTTTAGAGAATAAAGAATGACACACATTGAGAATAACAGTGATTTCTTCAGTGAATTTTCATAAAATCTTGTGGTTAGCTCAGAAATTTGAAGTGTACTAATGTTTTAGTGATGTGCTCAAAAGCACAAGTGCATTCCCGGTCACATTATGTTCGTATTTGTGGATATAATAGCAATTGAAATGCACCATCAAGGTGATGAAATAAACACGTGTACTCAAATCTCATCAGCTGAACAGTGTGTTAGTAATTTTAGAGTTTTTGTCCGGTGTGTTAGGTTAATCCCATGTAGCATCATTAAACACTTGTTCCTTTAATATTGAAAGTGGATGGAGAATGTCTGATTTCCATTGAAAAACCCATCATCAATATAGATTCCTTTATTTTGAACCTGTTCACTTCCAGCAGCTTCTGTGTCACACAAGGCTAGGAAAGGTATGGTGAAAAGTCAAGTAAAAATTTGGATTTTCTGAAGACTCTTGTTTTATTTAAAATTTCTCATGCTGCTTTGAATCACCGGTTTATTGGCTAGTACTGACTGTGTTCTCACAGCAGAGTGAGTGAAAATACATGACGCTTAGCCTTGGGTTGTGGCATGTTTTTCTTGGATGAAATGTGTCCCAAGCCCATGTTCAGGGTCAGCGCACTGCATGTTTTGAGTGTTAGGGGCTTGTTGTGATCGCAGAGTTCAGAGTACATCTGCACTGACTCACTACTTACATGCACGTAAGTTACTGGAATCTGTGGTCTCAAAGTATGCATGCCATGAGATATGTTCTTATTTATAAACCACTTGTGTTAAGCCCTCTTGAATGTAAGGCTCACTTCTCAGATCTTCGTAAGGCATGGCCTTTTGCTGCCAGGCTCATTGATAGGGATAAGATGTGTCTGCTAGAGTTATCAGTGGACTGCAATGTGGGCATTATTCTCTTTCTTGATTTTTATCACCGGTGATTTAGCTAGAGTAGAGTTTAGTCTTTGTTGATATAATCATGCTGAGACAGTACATTGTAAATTAATTGAAAGGGGTCTTTATCTAGGTTCTGAGAGCACTTAAAAGAAGCTGCATTATTAATAGGTAAATCATTTTAATTAGATTACCACAGGGAAGAAGTTATGTGGCGATATTACATGCCAATGGCGGTGCTGGTCGGTTATTTGTAAAATCAAACAAAACTCTGAAATAATAATACTAAAACAAATAAATGAATGATTGTGTGTGTATGTGTGTGTGTGTCAGTCAAAAAGACAAATTAAAATTAAACAGAACAAAATAAAACAAAAAACCCAACCAATAAATGCATACCTCGGGTCTTTAGTGACCGGGACGTCATTCATTATACTCCTCCTCCATTTTTAGACAAGTTAGACATCAACCTTTTTAGTATTCCTTAATCAATTAATTATGCACAATATAACAAAACCAATGTATTTTTTATGAGGTGGCTAATTCACACAAAGTCGTACAAACTCACATGTACGAATTTGTACGATTTTTAAAAAAGTGTCATCAGGAAGGACCGCCCTAATCCTACCCTTCACTGGGGTCTAGACAAATCGTACGAAACCATACCACCTCGTAAAATACGTACAAACTGCTGTGGCATTGCGTTGAAAAGGTCGCTTACGATCTGAGTTGTGTAATAGTGCAAGTATATTTATTCTACAATAATTTAATCTTTGGTGAATGAATAAGTACATAAGGATGAAGTGTCGTTTCACAGTTACCGCAGGCAGAAACAGAGCAAGAACTGAACGCAATCAAATATTACTATCTGTGTCACTTGATGGTGGATCTGGTGAAGCTTTCAGAGATCAAATTATTGATTTTGAAGTTGTTTTAAATGATAGTTTTGAGAATATGTTTGAGATTGCGAATATAGGCCAGATGCGGAATGTACTGGATAATGAGCTCTGACGAGGACCGTGATGAGGGTATAAAACATCTGCTCAAACTCAACACTTATATGCTTTATTTTATTCTTCTATAACTGTTACTCTAATATCAGGAGAGTTTTAGATCAACGTGACAGGTAGAGATCCATCCGTGTTAGATACAGTATAGATCCGGGTTGTTAAAGAAATGAATGTGTCATAATAATTGCTGAAACATTCATGCATTTAAGGGTTAAACAAAACAATGAAATAAACTAAAAATATATTTTTCTTAGAAAATATAAGAAAAGTTTTCAAAATAAACAAATAAATAAATGAAATAAATTATATAGTCAATACAGTTTTGTTCTTAAAGTAAATAAAAGCAATTATATAATTAAAATAAAAAAAAAGCTTTAATACAATAAAATGAATCAATGGAATAAAACAAAAATAAATAAGCAATTAAATATGTAGCTTTAAAATAAGTAAGTGCTGGTGCATGTTTCCAATTCTGCATATACAACTTTCAGTCAAAAAAAGCAAATCATTAAATTATAATAATACAATTAAATAAAGGGAGAAAAAGGAAAAGAAAATTAAATAATGAAAAAGAAAATCCATTTAAGCTTGGACACAATCGACAGAGAATGTTTGTGGAACAAATACATTTGTCCCTGTTTGTAATGTGTTTGGAGGACATTTATCAAACTTCATGGCAGGCAGGAATAATTTCTCTCACACTTCATCACTTCCAAGATAAGTGCTCTCATTGGGAACAAGAGGTTTGCCCTGGCTCTGTGGAATGCTGTGAAACATCCGCCGTGGCTTCACAAACAGTTGTAGATCAGACAGTAGATGATTCGAATTAAATGACCCTGCCCCCTAACCATGCACGTGCCACACAATAACAACACACAGCTTTTAGCAATGTGAACTAATTTTAGACAGGGTTATGGAGCTTAGATAAAGGAGGTAGGAAGAACAGCACGATGTCCAAAAATAGGTTGCACACTCACAGAGTCTCGGGGGATATCAAAGCCCCTGGGGAAGCCATCGTCATGAGTTCAGGCCACTGACTGCCCGTGTGTTTACAGTACTTTGACCTCAGTATTTGAGTTTTAACATTGTAATTCGAAGTGAGGTCCCCTGAAAATACATATCTGACAGGATATTAAATGTACCAGGCAGCAACACTGGGTAGTCAGAAGACAACAACATTGGGTAGTCATCTTTTTTATTCATAGTCTGTTACAGAGATTTCACTCTGCATGTTGGAAACTATGAACTTTATGTAGCCCCACCCCTTTTCAGTACTGAGCTCGTTGTGTTCTTTTCTGTCGGTTTGGTTTTCATTTTCAAATCTTCCCGGTCTACTGACTTGCGCAGTATGCCGGTACTGGGAAAATACTGGTATATTTGTTTCAAACAGTACAATATCATGATTTTGCTCATTTTGGTACTTGACATGCTGCTGTGTGTTACCCAAACTGACGTGAAACCGGCAAATGTGACAACATAGAGGAGCAAAATAGATAAAGCAGTTGAATCTCACTCAACACGCCAAAAACGAATTAATAAACAGGGCAGTAGAAGTGAAATTTGGAATTACTTTGCTTAAAAAACTGATGAAGAACCATCAAACCTTGCCAAGAAAATGACTGATTTTATGTGATAATTATAAATGCGAAACCTTTGAGAATGAGTGCGATTATGTGCAATACCTGTGCCAAAATTCAGACCCTGTATGGTATCGATTTAATATCTAATACTTCTGTATTAGATTGTGGTACCGTACCAAAGCCAAAATTTAGGTATTGAGCCATCCCTAATTTGTTATGGGACAAACATTACATTGCTCATGATAACTTTATAATTAAATCCACTTCACCAGCTAATTACTCTTCCACAGCAAGAGTAATAGAAATATACAGAGCTAGCGCAAAAACACAACATTCTAAAGATGTCTGCGCTATTGTTTCTCGGGGGCATATGGTCTATAAGATATAAAATAAAATAAAAACACATAAATTATTCATAAGCTTCTGTATTTGAGTCTAACTCTTTTAAAGTCTGAGATTTAAAGACTAACACTTGTACTGCTTTTTTATTACAGGAGACTGCATCAGTGCAAGGGTAAGTTGTGGCTTTGTTATTTATATTAATAGACTTGTATGTCATTGTAAAGAGCTTTTAATATATTCCCAAAGTCTATATAAGACCCTGTAGGCAACAGAACAGAAAGTTGGTTTTGAAAAGGAACCGTAGCCCAAGTTAAACCCAGTAAGTCCGACCACATTTTCTCATGTAAAACATGAATCCATTTCTACGGCCTTCACAGACCTCAAAGATGGCCCGACAGCGGGGTAGGATGACCGCATATTGGAAAAGCTAAAGTCCAAAATTCCAAACTGTCCTCAGAATAGAGCATAGCATCACCTGTTTTATTTTAACCAGTTGCCATGCCAAAGACCTCATCTATATTTCTCCCACCGTTTCAGCCGCTGCCTTGCCGGAGTCTGTGATCTGCCCCCTCTGTTTCCAGTGGCGACAACCAGGCAATCATCACGTGCGTCTGCGACCCAAGCGGAAGCCCACGGCGAGGATCAGAAAACTTCTGAAGAGGGAGTCGGCAGGAAAGAGACTCAGCACGGAGCAGACTGTAGTCCTCCGAAAGTTTAAAAGGGCCTCCAATGCTCTGGTGAGGTCAAGTCCACCTGTTTTATGTCCTCTTCAGTTCAGTTTATTTGCTATCACAATTTCTACCTCTCTGCCCTTTCCTGAGTGTTTTAAGAACAGGTGCTTGAGATTAGATTAGATGAAAATAAACAAGAAAGAACAAACAGTATGTTGCCATATATGTATACCACTGTTCAGTAAGACTTTTTG
The DNA here is from genome assembly GCA_023029165.1 of Gobiocypris rarus. NCBI lineage: Eukaryota > Metazoa > Chordata > Actinopteri > Cypriniformes > Gobionidae > Gobiocypris > Gobiocypris rarus. The sequence continues at coordinate 10,840,878 of CM040919.1, forward strand.
AAAGAAACAAATACTTTCATTTAGCAAGTTTGCCTTCAGTTGATCAAAAGAGACAGTAAAGACATTTAGAATTAGGGGTGTATGTCACTAATTGATACATATCACAATACTGAACTCCCGATATGATATTATTGCGAGACTCAAAGACATACAGTAAAAGGTTAACAAAAAAATTCACTGTTGATTAAAATGCTAAATTTGGCATTATGTTTCGGGGTGGGAATGAATAGGCTTAGACTTGGTGCTGGTAACCCAATACACAGGACAATGCTGACACCAGAAAAAAAAAATATTCATGATTCTGAAGCTGAAAATACCGAATTATTTTAGACGATTATGCTTGCATGCTGTCAATGACTAGATATATTTAAAATAATGTAGGCCACTTTTTACTGGTAACATAAGACATTTGGTATTTTCAGGACCCACACATATTCCCCCATTGCATTATTATACATTTTATTCAACTTTATTTATAGTAGTTTAATGTAGTACTGACACTAAAACTGCATTTTTTCCTCACACAGTAATTTCAATTTGGGTGAACTATACATAATATAACAATATATTGTTACTTACATCCCTATTTATAATGTTACAAAAGATCTTTATTTCAAATAAACACTGTTCCTTTGAACGTTCATGGTTTCCACAAAAAAATATTAAGCAGCACAATTATTTTCAACACTGATAAGAATAAAATAAAAATGACTGAAGACAGGAGTAATAATGCTGAAAATTCAGCTTTGCCATCACAGAAATAAATTACTATATAAAATATATTCAAATAGAAAATAGTTATTTCTAATTGTAATCATTTCACAATATTACTGTATTTACTATAATTTGATCAAATAAATGGAACCTTACAAAAAAAATAAAAAATCTTACAGAATCTTAAGTCTATTTTATAATTGGGTCTTTTTTGTTTTATAGGATAGTGGCGTAGATAAAGGGAGGTATGGGTGAAAAAGGAGGCACGGAATTAGGACATGGCCCAGGTCAGATTCAAACTGGGCTCCCTGTGAGCTAGCAGCTCTTGCGCATCCTGACCACAGTCCACTGCACCACAACTCCTCTCACTTTTCTGTTTTTGGCCCTCTTGCTTGCCAGACATCCATTGTAATTGCATTATTGTAAAATTATTTATTTTTCTTTGAAGGACAAAATTTATTTGAAAAATACATTTATATTTATTCATTTAGCAGACACTTTTATCTAAAGCGTCTTAGGATATAACAAGCGAATCATCATGAAGATGGAATAAACATGAGAAGTGCATCAGGCATCGCTTAGAATAGTACAAGCTAGAACAGGGAGAGATTAAGGAATAGTGGAAGCATAGAGGAAGACATTTCTTTCTTTCTTTTCAGCAGGATGCAGTTAAGTGCTGATGGAAGAGAGCTGTTAGCTGTTTCTTGAATAAGGTCAGGGATTCTGCTTGCCGGATAGGGTTGGGAAAATCATTCTGTGATCGTCCTGTGTGTCTGTGTATACCTGTATATATCTTTTTGTCTGCTCCAATTTCAGTAGACACAGACAGGATCATTGATGCGGCCCTAAAAGCAGTTCCCATTGACTTTGGTATATGGCCTACATGAGGGCACTTTACTGCTGATGCAATCTTGGAAGACCTTTAGGGTACAATTTAACACTTTAAAATGTTTGGAAATTTAGCAAGGAGTATGATTTCTATTTTTAAAGTTGTGATTACAGACTGTCAAGTTAATCATCATTTATCTGGCAGAAATACATTAATCAGGCACTGAAACGCTCCTTTTATAGTGATTTGTTTAGCCTCGGATGACTTTGATTTGAAACCAAGGAAGATCCACTTAAAATGATTTAGAGCGGAAAAGCTCATTTTCTGAAGCTCTTGTGAAATGGGACTGGATCAATGTGTGATTGGATGCGTTTCTTTTTAAAATGTGGTTATTTGTAGAAGTATTTAACCCTCAAAAGCACCGGATGCCACGGATGTTATGGAGGTGTACGTGCTGGTGTACACGGATGCATAGCTCTCTGCTGCATGAGACTCGTGGTTCTGGGGGTGGAGTGGTTGGCGTTAGACTGCTAGATTCTGCACACATTTCTGGCATTCAATTCTCTGCAGGAAGACTCTGGCAAGACGAGTAATGAACTTGATAGAGAGCCAATGTCAGGAGAGTTCATTTATATTAACTCGTCTCGTATTTTCCCACTGTGCATTAAAGAGGACAGTCTTTTAGCTGTGAGGGTCAGAGCATTTAGAGAACTTTCAAGGCAATAATCTCTTTTGTGGAGGTCATGGAAGATGGTCTTTCTCTGTTTGTCATCTTTTAATAGATGATGTCAGATTGAATAGAACATAAGTTTAGCATCAAATCTATTTTAAGATGAAGAATAATTTGTCATTCTGAATTAATGCCATCTAATTTGTAAGCATTAGAAAAAGTATTATAAAAGTTGCTGACTACACAGACAGTTGCCTTTTAATGCTAACAAATCGTGAAAGCTCATTAGTGACTGATTTGGAACCCTTATATGTAGGCAGCAACGGTTAGCAGACATAACACAGTTCTGACATCCTGAAAAAATGTATCACTGTTTCCAAAAATATTAAGATAAAGACATTTATGTTACAAAAGATTTCTGTTTCAAACTTTCAGTTTCCACAAAAATATTAAGCCGTTTCAACACTGATAATAAGAAGTAGAACTTGAGCACCAAATCAGCATGAAATCATTCTATTCTGACCGATCATGTGACACATTCTGAATATTCAGTGTTGCCATCACAAGAATAAATTACTTAATTATTTACAAAATATATTAAAATAGAAAACAGTTGTTTTAAATTGTAATATTATTTCCCTATTTTTTTCCTGTATTTTTAATCTAACAATGAATTCTTTCAAAAATGTTATAAAAAAAACCCAAATTATTGATTGGTAGTGTACAAATAATGGGAAAAACATTTCATTTATAATAACACTACAATATTTTTTAATAAAATGTGTAATACTTATTTATTTAAACTGTATAAGTTCTTGTCCACCATCTCAGTTGGGTTATCGTCCTTCCTGTCTAGAAGTTGGCAATCAAGTCAAGAAGTTAAAAGTAACAGGTTTTATTAGAATTCATATCATATAGACAGCTTCTTTGCATGTGATTCTTTTCACGTACAAAAGTTTAGTTACTTTGCTGCATGCCACTGGCTTGCAGTTGTGTGTCGAATCGAGAACGTGCTTCCTGTACACAGCATAGCTTGAGAGAGAGAGAGAGAGATAAATTACAGAAATATTTCAAATTATTATTATTTCCTGCATTATAAGCATGAAGCATAGGGTAAAATTTTGCACAATCTCGAGATTCACTACCTATTCACTACAATATCCCCACACAAAATATTGCGATACTATGCTGTATTGATTATTTCCCCCACCCCTAGTAAACACGTTGTCAGAGAAGAGAAGAGATGTTGGTACAAGTGAGAGGGATTATGAGGGCACATAAAAATAAAAAAAATAAAAAAACAGATGTGCATGGATAAATCGTTTATAATAAATACTGCAATAATTCCATAAAAAATAAATATTGTCAATTTTCATGTTGACTTTAATATCAGCTGCTTAATATCAGACTGATGATTCGTGTGTGGCGTTAAACCTCAGAAGTTTTAACCTTTTAGAAGCATCAATAATAAAAAGTTGATTGTTTTAAAATGCTAATTGGGATGAATCATTGTGGTGGGGTTGAATGAGTTGATTCCAGGTGATGATGCCTGTTGAATTGTGGTATTTGTTGTTAGTTGGGGTATCAGTCAGAGCCACAGAGTCTCTTGCAGTGACATGCTTGACATGCTGTGGCTTGTGACAGCTCTGCCAGGTCTTTAGAAAGTTATTTTAAGTATCCTTTTATTTACTTGTTGGCCTGAGAGTTGGATTAATACCTGTTTCATCTTCCCGAACACATGCAGTATGTGGATTTGGGTAAAACCTGAGTGATTTTAGAAGTACATACACAAAAAATAGGGTGGGGCCTGATTGAGTTGCATTAGTAGTGTGTTGAAACTCAGGGTTGTGGTAAGGTACATGACATTTCTGAACACACACTAGTCCAGCCGACCAATCGGAGCACATTGCGCTTTTCAAAAGGTGGGGCTTCATAAAAACAGGAACTAATCAGATGATTACTGACAGACTTGGAAGAGAGGTGCTGCAACATTGTAAAATTGTTGATTCAATTATAAAAATCTATAAAAAATGATAAAATCTATTTCACTAAGTATGCATACTCACAAATTTGTGCGTGAAATGTGCGCACAAACTATTTTAAGAACAAATCACGATTCACTAAAAATTCACCATAAATTTATGGAAAAAAACAGGAACAACCAAAACCACACAAAAAACACTTACTCTTACGGCCTTATAATCATCCTAACATGACTATAATTATATTGAAGTTATAAAAATGATATAATAAAAATGTTTAAATACAATTTAATCTTAAACACATTCCATTATATACAGTTAAAGAGTAAGAAAAGCTGCATTATAGCTTCAGCTGCGAGGTTTCTCTGAATAATGCAGATATATGTGTATGTACAGCTGGCTAATGAAATAATCATAATCTGGGTCTTTATAAAAGGTGTTTATTGTGAGAATTACACAGTTGGCATTGCTCGAGTATCCGGGCGCGAGCGGCGAGTTTGACGAGAGTGATGAAAGGCTGTGAGGAAAGCGTGTGCAGAAAGCCCTTATATGGGGATGGTTTGGGGATGTTTTATGCAAATGACTTACCTTGTGCTAACAGAACGAGCTTAAGAACAAATTCATGTATATACAAATGTTTGGTTAATTAGCCAGAGATTTTTCATGAGTTGTTCTCCTGTGCATACAAATGCGAAATGAAAACCTGATGAAAACCTATTTTAGTCGACCTCGAAAACAAAATCAAGTCTTTGTTAAAGGGCACAGCATGGCCCCTTTAACTTTAAATTCATTATTACTTCACCATTAAGTTCATACATTTACATAACAAACAAAAAACTGTTCTCTAATTTCTTGCTTTTTGTTTTCAACTGAAAAAAGTTGAAAAATCTCTCAAAATTCTGATGCGGAAGGGTTTGTGTGTCACAGATGACCTGAGCATCTTTGCCAAAAGATTATATAATATTTTCAACATTCCATGATTTGTGATGCACTAATTACATTTTTATGCACTATTTAGGATGGATGTTGTGCACTATTTAGGATGGATATTATGCAGATTTGTATGCAGCGCTACCTCTTTGGTTGGACATGCATTTCCAGTATCTTTGGTGTTGTCACCTTTGAGTTGGAAAGTTTCCATACGTCCAACAGAAAACTCAGATGTTGCATGTGCATCTTTCAACATTTTGGGAAGCATCTGTGCCAGCAACCTTGGCTTTTTCCAGCCTGTGTTTGATGTAGGTTATGCTTGTGACATCCTGTTTCCCCTCAGGGAAAGAATCAGTGATGCAGCTTTTCCATGCTTGGTCAAGGGGATGGGCCTACCACAGATCGATCGCCCTGAAAAGCAGATGGGTCTCCACATATCAATAGCTGAACACACACACACACACACATATTACTTGGTCAGGCTTGCATATCAAGGGCAGCTATGGCATCTAGAATCTCAGCAGGAAGGTCAGAGCCGACAGTCTAGCCCAGCTTGTGGCTGTTTGGTTGAGGGTATTTCAGGAGCCTAGACTATTAATAGAACACAAAAAGCCCATCTGCTGGACTGATGTGTGTGTGTGTGCATGAGAGGCAAAGTGTCAGTGAATGTTTAGAAGTTTAGGGATGGCTCGGTGAAAAGCTCAGTGTAACTGCTTGTCTCTGGCATTTACAAACGTCAACAAAGCTTTTGGATCCTGCATACATACATTTTCATTTTCTGTTATAGATAAACATAGTTTATCTATGACTCAAGTCTGAGACCACATTCAAAATCTTATATTAAACCTCAAAAGTTACAAATATATAAAATAACACACATATGTTTATATAGACACTGCCATTCAAAAGTTTGGGTTTTTAAAAAGTCTCTTCTGCTCACCAAGGCTGTATTTATTTAATCAAAAATACTGTAAAAACAGTAATATAGTGATATATTATTATAATTTAAGATAATTGTTTTCTGTTTGAATATATTTTAAAATCTTTTATTTATTCTTAATAATTTCTGATAATGCATGGATGCAACCTTTCTGCATTAATTGTAGGCCAATGGCTCAAGACATGATGAAATTCACACACTTTTTCAAGTCAAATTTTCACTATTAAATGAGAAAGTTGATCTCAGACTTTTGGATCTCACTGTACATGTGTTCATTTTAGCATAATGGTAGGGTTAGAAGTAAAAGAAACCTCTGGCAGTATTGTTATTCCATGTATGACCCTTCACCTGGCATTGGATTAATCTATATGCTGTCATTCCATGTCCGTTTTGCTTTGCCTATTTGTTTCCGTTCTCTTGACAGCTGCTGTGGACTGATTGCATCAGTGTCACACAAGGGAGCTGTGGGGTTTTTGCCAGTATAAACTAGCTTGATAAAGGCTTGTGAATTCTCTCTGCCATAATTGGTAGAACTCTGTTTACCATCATTCTTCAAAATGGCAGAAAGGAAGTCGATTGATTTGTTTGTGAAAACGCTTATGTTGGAAGACTGTGAGGCATTATGGGATATCTTGCCTAATAGACTTATAATCGATGGTTTATGGAAGCTTGTTTCCGCCACAGAGTAAAAAATAAGAGGTAATTGCGACTTTTTGCCCCACAATTCAGATTTTTTTTTGTGAGTTTATCTCGCAATTTGAATTTATAACTCAAAATTGCGAGTTTATATCTTACAGTTGTGAAAAAGTTAGAATTGACTGTAATAAATTCGCAATTGTGAGAAAAAAGGTTTATATCTCCCAAATCTGACTTTATAACTTACAGACTCGCAGTTGTAAGTTATAATCTAACAATTCTGAGATAAAATCGCAATTGTGTTTGTGGAAAAAAGTGAGAATTGTGAGATAAAATCATAACAGTGAGGGGGGAAAATCAGAATTGTGAGAGAAAATCGTAATTGTGTCGGTGGAAAAAGTCATAATTATGAGAATCATAATTGCGAGGGGAAAAAGTTGGAACTATGAGATTAATTCGTAGTTGTGTCATGGGAAAAAAGTCAGAGTTGTGAGATATAGCATTTGCCTAATTTTTTATTTCTGTGGTAGAAACAAGCTTCCATAATGACTTCCTTTATTTAGTGGAACACTAAAAACATATTTCGAAGAGCGTTGGTATCCGAGTTTTATTTGTTTTTGTTAATTTTTACTATCTGAGGTATGAATCTAAATAATTTATATGGTAATTTTAGTTGTTTGTTTTTGTCACATACTGCATGTTGTGTTTTAGCTGCTGGTTTGTTGGTGTCCCCTTTTCAGGCTTCTTAACTATCTTAACCAGCAAGAATTCCTTAATCTACAGTCTCCACCAAATCATGTCAGCCTAAACTGGCCTCTACAGCAGAGACCCAGAACTTTCCTTTTATGAACGAGGGAATCGAAACTGGTTATGAATGACATCTCTATTATGTCCATATCTCTCATCTCCTTCTGAATCCGGCCAAGGATTAATTTCCAGCCCGGCTGTGTCGGACGTATTTGTTTTGAGCATTGTGTTTATGGCCATGTTTAATGGGCAGATTTTGATCATGGGGAATGATCTATTTCGGGATTGAGCTGTGTGATGGAGATTAAAGGATGTGACAGAGTCTACTGTCTACTTATATGGAAAACCGCTCCACTTTAAAAGCAGTGGTTAACTAGTATGTGGTGTTTTCTATTTTAGCTTTAATCTTGATATCATGTTCTCCTAAATCTCTTTGGTTAGTGTGGTCAGTGTTTTAGTCAAATGGCAAAGCATTGATTTATATAATAATTAAGCTTCATAAGATGAAAAGATCAAATGGGCTTTTGTGGCATTAAGTACAAGCAAAAATGTTTAATTCTCACAAACCAAGTGTACTTAGCCTACAGTTCCCATTGAAGACAAGAATTCAAAGGAGAATTATGTGCTTTATTTGATAATAATTGTGTAACTTTTTAAAGACTTGGCTCAAGTTTCTGAGAAATTCCATAAAGGATTGTTCGGACACTACAGAGCATTCCTTGAGTCCAATCAGTGTGAAGAGTCAGTCAGGCAGACTCCGCCCCCTCTTGCAGCTGATTGGCCTTCCCTGCTCTTTATATAAAGGGAATAAAGGGTGCCATAGTAAACAAAGCTGTTCTTACATACATGCCTGGATCATCTCAAATCATCTACATTTCAGCTTAGCCACCTGTTACCTCAACAAACAATGGCAGCCTTTGTGTCGGTGAGTTCCATTTCCACACAGAAGAACGTGAGTTTCTTAGTTTGATGAATTCATATACTGTAAATAACATTAATGCAACAATATAACCATATGTTCAGGATTTAAGATACAACTACTGAAAGGTTTTTCTTGCGTATTCTACCGTTCCAAAGTTTGGGATCTGTAAGATTTTTTCAATGTTTTTGAAAGTCTCTTATTTACACCAAAACTGCATTCATTTAATCAAAAATACTACATTTTTAACAACGGTTTTATATTTTAAAGATGGCAAAGTTTCAGTGTCACGTGATCCTTCAGAAATCATTTTAATATGCTGATTTGCTGCTCAAAAACATTCATTATCAATGTTGAAAACAGTTGCTGCTTGATATTTCTGTAGAGATACTTTTTTAGGATTCTTTGAATAAAGTTCAAAAGAACAGCATTTGAAATGCAAATCTTTTGTGATGTTATGAATAAATTGATAATTGTAATGCATCCTTGCTGAATAAAATAAATTGTATGTCATTATATTAAAGAGTATAAAGTAGAAGATTGTATAGTCAAGTGTCAGAAGAATATGGGGAATGCTAGGGGTTGGTTGGCTTAATTTAGTGCCGGTCTCTGGCAGGTTCTGGCAGGTTCTGGCTGTGTGGACGGCTTCTGGGCATGTGTTCAGTGTACTTTTGGCCTGTACCTTGCTGTATATAGAGCTCACGTTCATATACAATGTGTGAAATACCTGAGATAAGTGCTCACATGTGTCTGCTAAACCTGACTATCACGTTATAAAACTCATTAGCATAACAGTATAATCACATTAAAAAATGTTTTTATACATTTAAGTAACTTATTCATGCTGAAGCAGTTCATTTTTCGACTTGATCGTTTTTGTGAGACACTTGCCTGTCAACATTATTAATTAATTAATTGTGCATATCAGTATTTTTGCATTCCAATTTTAAGATCCACGAGAATACATATAAGGTCAGACATCCTTTATCTTATTTTCAGATTGTTTTGATAGTTTTCTATTTTTTAAACGTATTTCAAAAACATCAGTGTTTTGTCTATGTAGAGCATGTATATTTGAATTTATCCTTAATATGATAAAACATTTTATATACTAATTTTGTCATCAGGAAGAAAGAAATCGCACCTAACATAAGTGTGTGTGTGTGTTGTTTATATTACATTGTGGGGACCAGATGTCCCCATGAGGATAGTAAAACCAGCCAGCGGTCCCCACTTTTCAAAAGGCTTATAAATCACACAGGATGAGTTTTTTGAGAAAGTAAAAATGCAGAATGTTTCCTGTGATGGGTAGGTTTAGGGGCAGGGGCAGTGTAGGGGTAGAATGTACAGTTTGTACGGTATAAAAACCATTACGTCTATGGAGAGTCCCCACAAAGATAGTGAACCATATACACACACACACCTATATTATATAAACACAAACATTTATGTTAGATTGTGATTAATCATTTTTACTGACCTATATGTGTGTGTATGTGTATATATATCTCCTTGGAATGCATTGGCAATTTGGATGATGACTTGGCCAAAAACATATTTTATCATTTAACCGCCATTTAACCAAGACACTCTGTTCTCTTAGATGGCAACGTGTCACACCTGTAATAAGGTGTCCAGAAAACCTGGAATGAACCGTGAGCTTTTGGCTACTCTGTCAAAGAACCGAAGTACTCCGGGAAGTGCGATCAAATACAGAACTCCACAGTCAGTGAACAGGGCGACTCCAAAATCTATATTGGACAGAACACCAAGTGGCACACCAAGGTAAGCTACTCTTAGTGAACATATATGCTACTACATCTCACAGAACTCTTAAAACCATTTACTCAATGCTTTCTTTCCACAGGTCGGTTTCTTCAACCACCAGCTCATCAATGTCCGGCAGTGCAAAGTCGTCACCGTTCGCCCGCCTCAAAAAGATCCTTATGATGGAAAACAAACAGCAGAGTAAGAATGGTGGCCTGAAGGACTTCCTCTTATCTCTATGAAGACCTTGGGATTGTTGAAAATGAAAGACTCTGGCCCACTTTGAGAGGAGCTGCTGAAGTTCATGATGAGGATGATGATCTCTTCTCCTCATGTATTACAATGCCACCTAGTGGAGGAGTCGTTATAGCCTGGTTTATATTGAAGGAATATTGAAGGGTTATATTGAACATAACATTTCCTTTCCTTCTATTAAGAAACATTTTCTGTATCCATCTGGACAAGTGGAATAAAAATGTCCTTTTGTAAGAGAGTGTATCTTGTGCTACAGAACCATGCTGTGACTTTTTTAAAAGTTTTTTTTATTTTCTATTATTTTCATGATACCACGTATTGTTATTTTTTCTACAAGAAAGATAACTATTATATGTTGTGTGTTTAATGTTCATTTTGTACACTTTGAATTCAAACATTTGTATCCACTGACATTAAAAGAAGGATTGTCTTTACACTTGGCTTACACATTGAATTTTTTTAATGCTCATAAAATTTGTGCTGTGTTGTTTACATTTGTTGGCTTTTTTGCCTTCAGACTAAATAGAAAAGACCAAAAATATTTCATACTGACTACTTATTCTCTCTCGATACATTTAAATTGTGTTGTTTAATCTTTGACAGATTTCTTTCAATAAAAAGTAAGATAATAACGTTTGTTTGTGTGTTTATTTAGTCCTCTTAAAAGACCTGTAATGTTTTTTTTAGTTTTTTTGGCCCCAACCTGCATTATTTTAAAATCTCACAAAAAGTGAGTACACCCCTTACATTTCAGCATGTGTGTGTGTGTGTGTGTGTGTGTATATATATATATATATTCTGGATGCGATTAATCGATTTTGACAAAATAAAAGTTAGTGTTTACATTATATTTGTGTGTGTACTGTTTAATTATGTGTAATTATAAATACACACTAATTCATGTGTTCATGTATTAAAAATACATATAAGTATTTTTTTTCTTAAATATATACATGCATGTGTGTGTATTTACATATACATTATAATTATACACAGTACACACAACACATATTATGGAAACAAACTTATTCTGAATGCTATTAATAATGCTATATACTTATAAAAAATATAGAAAAATGGAATCACAAAATGAATTGGTTATTACGGTTATAGGTTATAATGAAATGGTTAATAAACTTAATACTTGCTTAGACGCTCCCGGTTTCTGTTAATAAAAATAAAACAAACTAATCATATTCATTTACTGTAACGGTGAAAGTACATTGAGCACTTTGGGCTTATTGTTACAGATAATTAAATCTAAAAAAAAATGTTTAAATTTTATATTTTGTTTTGTATGTATTTGTGTATAATGAAGTTACTGTTGTATGTCTTTGACGCCATTTAGTTTAGATGTCAATGCGGGTTTTGGGGGCCTTTTAATTTGAAAAGGCACTTTCACCCGGAAGTGGTCAACAGACGTGCCTTTACAATTATCTGAAGTATTAACTTTTTGAAAATAAGATGTGATTCTAGATTTTAGAAGAGGTAACCCCCAGCGAATGTACAATGTCAGATCGCAAACGAAGCCGAGAGCATCACGAGGACAGACATGAGCGAAAGAAACACAAGGAGTCAAAACAAGATGAAGACAAATTCAAGAACCAAACCCGAAAACTGATTCAAGAGGTGCAGAAGCTCAAGCATGTGGAGACTTTGTGAGTATTTGCATAATATCCGTTTGCTAATGCTTGTATAATAGATTTGTTTATTATGTGAACTGCTGTAGATTTCTGTTGCACGTTTGTATTATATACATGTTATTTTATTTTCCCTTTCAGCTATGAAAACCCTCCTCCTGGATTCATCAAGGTTTGGCCACGGCTTGAAGTGTTGACATTAAATGCTCCGTACATATCCTGAACTAGTTGGGTTACACTTTATTTTAAGATGTCATTGTTACAGTTTATACATTGTATATAATTAAGGACTTAATAATTATTAACAACATGTACTTGGTATGTATAGAGGGTTTGGGATAGTGTTTGTTTTAAGGTTAGTGTCAGTTACAGTAAGCAAGCACCAGTAATATAATAACAACGATACTGTAAAATAAAGTGTTACCTCTAGTTGTTTTGGCCCTCCTACAACAGGCCTATGTCATCAGAGATCATGTAAAGACATTAGAAATTAGTTTTTGAGTGAGCATTTTGCAATACACACACAGAACTGCTTTTGCAGGAAGATGATTACAGACCAGAGGACTGTATTCCTGATGACCCTGGTAATGAGGATGCCAGGAGCTTCTTGGCTCACGCTCCCACTAAAGGACTGTGGATGCCTCTGGGAAAAGAGGTGAAGGTCATGCAGTGTAAGGACACTTTCAGATATATTTACTTTGTTCTTAAAATAAAGAATTGTGTTATTTTGTAGTTACAGAGAGGTGTGTCTTTTACGGAAGCTTCTTTCTGCTGTGTAATAAAACATAATAAAAGGTAAATGTGACTTTTTCTCTCTCACACAATTCTTGCTTATAGCTCTTGCAAGATAATAATTGTGAGATAAAAAGTCAAAATTACCTTTTTTAATTGCGAGTTCATATCTGATAATTATTATTTCTAATTTTTTTTCTTGCAATCTAAAAAGATAAGTCAGAATTGAAAGTTACAAACTCAGAACAAAAAATTTAAGAAATTTTAAGAAATAAACCCGGAATTGTGAGAAAATGTCAGAATTGTAAGATATAAACCCAGAATTACGAGTAATAATCTCGTATTTGCAAGAAAAAAAGGCAGAATTGCGAGATACAAACTTTAATTGCGAGAAAAAAGGCAGAATTGCGTACATTTCTTTCTTTATATTAAAGTAAGACATTTTAAGATATAAAGCCGGAATTGTGAGGGGAAAAAATCAGATTTGCTAGATATAAACTTCTAGAGTCTTTTGTCTGGTCATGTGTATAGGACTACAGAGTAATAGGTAATGCCTGTAACTTTTAGCGACAAATGATATTTTAGGTGTTACTGTGTTGATGAAGGTCATTGATAAATCTTAATTGCTCAAACTGTGTGTAGGCTGGAGATGCAAGAAGTACGGCCACAGAACAGGAGACAGAGAGTGTCCTTTCTTCATCAAAGGCAACCAGAAACTGGAGCAGTTTAGAGTTGTAAGTGACACACATGGCCTACTTTTTGCACCGCTGCAAGGATTTATTTAAAAGCATGCACATTAACCTTCACTTAAAGCCTGATTAAAAAGTTTGGCCTTGCAGGGTTTGAACATTTTTAGAGCTTGACCCATGAAGTAGCAGATTGGTGATTATACAGAGTATTGAAGCAAGGCTGTAACCATGTCTTAGACACTGGGGGGTGTATTGGTCTTATTGGTTTGTTTAAACTTTAAAGGAATTAAATCATTAAAGAATTAAAGGAAATAAAGAAAACAAAGTATCCAGTTTTATTGTAGTTTTGAAGTGAACTATTTGCATATGCACACATTCACTCATATTTCCATTTGTCTAATATGGTTCTAAATGTTTCTTGTCACGTCAAATTCAGTTGTCTTATTTTCAATTCAAAATGGTGCAATTTCATAAAAAGTTTGAAAAAAAGTAGTTTGGATAACTTGATGTCACCGTTGGTCGCTGAACATTTTTATCATAAAACAATATTGTCAAAATATTAAAAGTTTAGCTACTTGCATCTTACGACGCACTCTTTCACTGCTAAATCTAAAGTGTCGTGTTGTAAACCCCGCCTAGTTTGATTTGATTGGCCATCTCCCTCTTTCTGACAGTGACGAGCGCTGTTAGACCGCTGAGGCAGACCACCCTAAAAATGTAACATTTTACTTTTGTCATCCTAGCAGCAAACCGAGCGGTGTGTAATGGAGTACAGCAGAGCAGTAGCAACAATATCAAATATTGAGGGGGGACGATTTGGTCATTTCTAATTATTCGGGGGGACTTGTCCCCCTCAGTGTCTATGGTGGTTATATTAATATATAACCATACTTTTTTTTTTTTTTTCTTCTCATGGCATGTAGTTTTTATTTTATTTTTATTGAATAAACTTTATCATTATACATGCACTCTCATTCAAACTACAAAAACTCTATACATGCACTCTCATTCAACTCATATATTATCAAAAATAATCTAAACTTTTATTTTTGTGTGATGTTGCATCCAAACCACTAGGTGTAAGTATGAGTCCATGACGACTGCCATATTGACTGCACAACTTAAAAAATTAACTATAACTAAAGCTATAACACATTTTACGTCCATTTCAGGTTGGTTAGTTTTTTTAATATGGTGAATCTGAACTGTTTATGAACTGTCATATCATTTCTATGTTTCTTTCACAGGCACATGAGGATCCGATGTACGATATCATTCGAGAAAACAAACGCAATGAAAAAGAGACAAGGTACAATTATGTCAAGATTTTAAATATTGAAGCCATCATATGTTTTGGGAACGCATTCATATTTTATCAGTCCATGTTGTATTGAAATGACTTTCAAAAGCAATTTACAATCAATCAATATGATGTACAGTACCGTTCAAAAGTTTGGAATCATTTTTATGTGAATTGTGAAATTGTATTACAATTTAAAATGTTCTTTTTTTAATATATTTTAAAATTGAATTTATTCCTGTGATGGCAAAGCTGAATTTCTAACATCATTCCTCCAGTCTCTAATGTCACATGCATGTCTTTACTTTCACTTTTGATCAATTGAATGCCTCTTACTGAAAAGAAACTCTTACTAACCCCAAACTTTTGAATGGTAGTGTGTGTCTATGAGATGAGGAGCTTTTAATAATGTTCAGCCTCTGCTGGATCTGCTTATTAATAAAATATTTGGTGTGTTGAGGTCTCTCAGAGGCCAGTGTTGATGAATTGTGTCAGTTCAACAAAAGAGCCCTGTTGCAGACGATTACGTAACTCTTTACTCCACTGTGATTATCTTCTGCTATGTGGTGACAAGAGCTCTTGCTACATGGGAGTAATTAGAAACCGTTATGTGGGATGTAAACTCATTGTGGGCCTTTTGACAGATTATTATGTTCGTACATTGCTGAGCTCCACATTTATGCCGCAGAACTGATACTAAACATTCCCCTGAGGATGGCAATTTGAATTTTTCAGCAGGATGTTGGAAAACAAGGAGTAGCTTGTTAAAAAAAGTTGAAAGTCAGAAAGCAGCCGCTTTAACGTTGATGCAGTCTTCACAGCATGTAGTGAATGAAAGCAGAGCTAAAACGGGGTTGTGCGCTTCTGTTTGAGGATGCGAACCCTCTGAACAGCAGTGATCTGATGAATTGTTAATAGTTTCAGGTCAGTGTGGCACAGGCTGTCAGAAGGGCTTGTGTTTGCTGCTTCCTCTTATGTTGCCCAAATGAATAGCTAAATACAAAATATTCAAAATAAATCCAATTGCTCAAAGGTGAAGTGTGAAAAGATAATTACTGAAATCTATAAATAAGTATAAAATGTAATGTTTTCTATTCAAGTTTGTCGGTTCATAAATATTATAAATATAATATAAAATTTAATTTATATTTCATCATTTATTTGTATTTTATATTTTTTTATATTCATATATTTTTATATAGATATTAAATATAAATATTATTTGTGTGTATTTATGTGTGTATATGTATATACATTAACTATTATTATTATAAATATTAAATATATTTATTATAATTTTTTTATATGTTTGTGTGTGTGTGTGTATATATACACATAAAATATATGTATGTGTATATATGTATGTACATATATCTTAAATATTATTTGTATACATACATACACATAAATATATGTGTATATAAATATATGATTAATTATTAATATAAATATGTAAATATTAGTTGTGTATAAGATTATATGCACAAATATGTATATTTATTTAAAATAATATATATATACATACATACATACATACATATACACACACACACACATATATAAAATGTATGAATATTTGTAAAATAAATATTATAAATGTGATGTGAATATGTATATACATGCATGCATGCACACACACATACGAGTGTGAGAAAGATCTCTCAATATAAATGTGCATATGTGCGTGTATGTATATAAATAAATACATTTTTGTTGTAAATGTTAGAAATATTATTTGTGTGTATTTTTTATTATATACACAAATATTTATAATATTATATATATATATAGAGAGAGAGAGAGAGAGAGAGAGAGAGAGAGAGAGAGAGAGAATGTGTGTACATATGCATATAAATATTACATATTTTTATAAATATTATATTATAAATATTATTTGTATACTAAATTTATTTTAAATCAGTAATAGGACTACTCTAAATGATATGGGCAATTTTTTATGTTCAATGTTTTTATGATATCCATTATCAATAGCTTGTTTGCCTTCTTTTTGTCTGCATATTACAATTTTGTGCATAAAAAATCATTTTGATGTCTTTTCTCCTCACTGTAGGATCCAGCAGTTGAAACAGCTGCTTCAAGACACCACCTCCGACTCTGACTCCACCTCGTCTTCCTCTGCCTCCTCCGATCACAACCGAAAGAAGAAGAAGAAAAAGGAGAAGAAGAAGAAAGAAAAGAAGAAACACAAGAAGAAAAAGAAGCAGCACAAGGCCAAGGCTAGCGATGACTCAGACTCCGACTGAAACAGGGGCCAGTGGTCTGGGTGTCTCAGTGCTCATTAATAGAAGCTCTGCAATAGTGTGTCAGCCCTATCAAATATACACAGGAGGCTTCCCATCAGTTCCCCAGGCCATCTTCAGATCTGCTTAATAATGCATGGATGCATTTAATCCCCTCTGTCGCATGGAATGCTTAGGATATGCGCATCTTTATCAGATTTCCTATAGCTGTTCCTTATCAGACTGTTTGTTCCTTGGGCTTCTTGGACTGAAGTCTGAACAAACAGAGTTTCTGAATGTATGATGATTTACATTTTGAGAATGTGTCATTGTGAAAACAACTGATGAGAGCTCATGATACATGCCATCTGCTGCCGTGAACAGTGACATCCTTAAATGTCATGCGAATAAATCAATGACTTTTCAGCATTTACAGCTTCTTTTTGTGGTAATCTGATATTTCATAAAGAGCTTTGAGCATCTTGTTACTCAAATTACAAGTGTGAATTTGCATCTTCTGCTTCCATCAAAGTCTTTGGGGCTTCTGCATCTGGCTGTGGTACGTAAGTGCAGCAAATTAGCACCTCTTGAATGGGTGACAATGGTTTGCACATCATTCACATCACCAGAGAGGCATATTGAGAAAGGATGCTTTTCCTTTGATCTTGTCGCTGAAATCCAGAGTCCTGCGGTTGCCGTTGGAGTACATGTGCCAATTTGTATCAGGATAAATAGTGCATCACATCATCAAAGCAGCTCTTCATAACGCTGATTCGATTAGAGACTATTTAAATGTGTGCTTTAAAAAAACAAAGCAATAGTGAATTATATGTAAATGTTAATATTATTATATTATGAACATCAAATCAACTTCAAAATACAGTCTATGACCGACTATCAGGGCTTTATTTGATTTTCAAGTCGTTCGCTTAATTGTGCTCGTCTCCAGAATGTGTTTGTACTGTTAATAAAAGCTTGATTCTCATGTTTCCTTTTTAGTTCCTGTCTTTTCATTGTATCTCCCCTTGTTCTGATCTGGCCAGGGCCATTAGAAACGTGTGTGTACGTGACATGTTCCCTTTTTATCTGACAAGGCGTTAATCTCACAAATGAGTTCCCCACTGTTCTGCTCAATGCTTTGCTGAATTACTACGGTTAAATAGATTTTACATTTTGGTTTACTCTAATAAGACAAGCGTAATTTAAATATCATTTGTGACAGAAAATTCCAGCACTATAGTTTTGCCTGCAAAAATATGCAATTTATATAATAAAATAATTAGCAAAACATTACATTATCACATATACCAATTACAAATAAAATAAATGGTGTTTATATGATATATATTTATCATTTTATTGTAATTTGAGTGTAGATATATAGACAAAAATGTATCTATAAAATTCTATAATATAATTGTAAATGGAGTGTATACCTGCCTTAACATGCACATGAACATTACTGGCATTACATACTTTTTAATCAGTATGGTTTAATATGGAGTCGGCCCACGCCCACCCTTTGCAGCTATAACAGCTTCAGCTTTTCTAGGATGGCTTTCCACAAGGTTTAGGAATGTGTTTATGAGAATTTTTAGATGTTGGCAGCAGATCCTTTAAGTCCTGTAAGTTGTGAGGTGGGGCCTCCATGGATCAGACTTGTTAGTTACAGCACATCCCACAGATGCGCGATTGGATTGAGATCTGGGGAATTTGGAGGCCAAGTCAACACCTCAAGCTCGTTGTTGTGCTCCTCAAACCATTCCTGAACCATTTTTGCTTTGTGGCAGGGCACATTATCCTGCTGAAAGAGGCCACGTCCACCAGGGAACATTGCCCAAAGCATCACACTGCCTCCGCCGGCTTGCCTTCTTCCCATAGTGCATCCTGGTGCCATGTGTTCCCCAGGTAAGCAACACACACACACCCGGCCATCCACGTGATGTAAAAGAAAACGTGATTCATCAGACCAGGCCACCTTCTTCCATTGCTCTGTGGTCCAGTTCTGATGCTCACTGTTGGCGCTTTTGGCGGTGGACAGGGGTCATTATGGGCACCCTGACTGGTCTGCGGCTATGCAGCCCCATACACAACAAACTGTGATGCACTGTGTATTCTGACACCTTTCTATCAGAACCAGAATTAACTTATTGAGCAATTTGAGCTACAGTAGCTCGTCTGTTTGATCAGACCACACGGGCCAGCCTTCGCTCCCCACGTGCATCAACGAGCCTTGGCCGCCCATGACCCTGTCACCGGTTCACCACTGTTCCTTCCTTGGACTGCTTTTGACCACTGCAGACCGGAAACACCCCACAAGAGCTGCAGTTTTGGAGATGCTCTGACCCAGTCATCAGCCATCACAATTTGGCCCTTGACAAATTTGTTCACGCTTACGCTTTCCCATTGTTCCTGCTTCTAACACATCAACTTTGAGGACAAAATGTTCACTTACTGCCTAATATATGCCACCCACTAACAGGTGCCATGATGAAGAGATAATCAGTGTTATTCAAATCACCTGTCAGTGGTCATAATGTTGCGCCTGATCGGTATATATATATACTCTATTTACAATAGAATAAATTACAAAATATTAAAATGAATTACAAAACATCATATACACCAGTTACATTGATTTATTTATTATTCGAACTTCAGACAAATATAATTTTTAAGTATATTAAATCAGAATCATATATCACAGAAAGTGCATTGGATGTAATCATCAGTGCAGATGCATGTGTGAAGCAGAGTATGGGTTTGGTTTTCAGCAGTTTCTTTTCCTAAAGAACTAGAGTTGTTCATCATTTCACACAGTCCCAAAAAATGATTCCAAAGTATGCCACAGCATTCAGAGCAGAGCTGGTGCCGAGATTGACCCATGATGTTTATTTGCATAATGGTTTTTATTTAGAGACAAACTAAAGGTAACGTCACCTCTGCTGTCATGGACTGAAGCGCAGTGACATTGCATGTAGACTGGATTTTGGTTTACATAACCTTTTACATCATGAGTGTTGCTTAACAGAATTCTAGAGATTCTTTAAAGGCTTTTATAGAATTACATCCCCAATCTAATCATCAAAATGGAGTAGGCAAATGATGTCAGCATGGGGCGGTTAATACATCACCTTGTGTGGGACAGATAATCTATTTCCTGTGTGTGTGTGGACATTGTGAGGATGTAAAGATCTGATGGACAGATATTTACAAAATGCCAACATGCCTTGAAGACTAATGGCCAGGCAATGATGTTCTGTTTCAATCCTATTTTCTTCTATAAAGACTTGCTGGCATTAATTCAGGTTTTAAAAAAACAAACAAAAAACATAATTATCATCAGAATATATATCTGTTTAACACCTTAAAATGTAGTAATGCTAGTTAATGTTCTTTTGTAAATATATACATTTTTATGTAAGTCCCCATGGCTTGTTATACTATGCACTTAAAGGGTTAGTTCACCCAAAATTGAAAATTATCACATGATTCACTCACGCCATCCTTAGGGGAGGGGGTTAACAAAGGCCTTCTGAAGCGAATCGATAGGATTGTGTCGCGTCACACTGCATTCACACTCTGCATTAACGCTTCCCATTTACTTTGAATGGGTTCCGTCGCGTCGCTTCACTCGCGTTGCAAGCGGCAGAAGTTGAAAATTTCTAAATTTTTCAAGCGCCAACACAGACGTCATCCAATCAGATCGCCCTATGCAAATACCCTAGCGCAGGCGCTAGCCAATTGTGTTCATGCAATCCTAGAGCAGACATGTGATTGGCTGTTGTTCAAAATTCAATTCAATTCAAATTTATTTGTATAGCGCTTTTCACAATACACATTGTTTCAAAGCAGCTTTACAGAAAGTGCATTTCATAAATGTACATTGAAAAATGTTAGAAAAAGTTAATCAATCATGTATTATTTTAGGCCGCTATAACAGCGCTGGTGTTGAGTCGTCTCATCACAGGCGTCGAGTCGTCGCATCACAGGTGTTGGGGCATCTGAAGTCTCCATGAGAGGCTGGATACAAACTGGAGCTGACCAACTATTTACCTCGGGACTAGTGTCCCGAGATAATAACAGAAAAGCAGATGGGAAATAATTAGCATAGCTGCTGTTCAGAATATTAATTCTTTTGATCCGATTTAACTGTAGTATAAAGGTAATTATAATGTGAATGCTTGGCTAAAGAGATCGTCTTTAATCTAGTTTTAAACTGGGACAGCGAGTCTGAACCTCGAACAATATCAGGAAGACTATTCCAGAGTTTAGGAGCTAAATGTGAAAATGCCCTCCCTCCTTTAGTGGACTTAGATATCCTAGGAATGACCAGAAGCCTCGAGTTTAGTGATCTTAAAAGCGCGATGGATTGTAGGCGATAGAAGATCCGTTAAATACACTGGAGCTAAACCATTTAGGGCTTTATAGGTCAGTAGCAATACTTTGTAATTGATACGGAACTTAATAGGTAACCAGTGTAGAGATGATAAAATTGGTGTTATATGATCATATTTTCTTGACCTAGTAAGAACTCTAGCAGCTGCGTTTTGGACTAACTGTAGCTTGTTTATTGAGGATGCAGGACAACCAGCTAATAAAGCATTACAGTAATCTAGTCTCGAGGTCATGAATGCATGAACTAACTTTTCTGCATCAGAAATAGATAGCATGTTACGTAGCTTAGCAATGTTTCTAAGGTGGAAAAATGCTGTTCTTGTAACATATGAAATATGATTTTGAAAGACAAGTTGCGGTCTAATATAACACCCAGGTCTTTTACTGTAGTGGATAAAGTGACAGGGCGTCCTTCCAAGTTAAAGTTGTATTGTGAGAGGTTTTGTGGGCCGTTTTTGGACCAATAAGTAATACCTCTGTTTTATCTGAATTTAATAGCAGAAAATTACACGTCATCCAGTATTTAATATCTTCAACACACGCTGTCAGTTTAGATAATTTAGCGTTTTCATCTGGTCGTGATGAAATATATAATTGAGTGTCATCAGCATAACAGTGGAAATTAATTCCATGTTTTCTTATAATATTACCAAGTGGCAGCATATATATTGAGAATAGCAGAGGGCCTAACACAGATCCTTGCGGCACCCCATAGTCTACTGGCGTTATCTTTGATTTTCCCCATTTAGACAGACAAAATGGTAGCGGTCTGATAAAGTACGATCTAAACCAGTTTAATGCATGTCCCTGAACACCAGTGTAATTTTGAAGTCGATCTAAGAGTATTTTATGATCTATAGTATCGAGCAGCACTAAGATCGAGTAGAACTAGTATTGAGATACAGCCTTGGTCAGAAGCTAGAAGTAAATCATTTGTGATTTTAACGGCGCAGTTTCTGTGCTATGGTGTGGTCTGAATCAGTTGAAATTTTCATAGATATCATTTTCTTGCAAGAAAGAGCACAATTGAGCAGACACAACTTTTTCTAGTATTTTAGACATAAATGGAAGATTTGAAATGGGTCTGTAATTTGCTAGGTTATTATGATCTAATTGTGGCTTCTTAATGAGAGGTTTTATGACTGCCAACTTGAATATTCTTGGAACATGACCTAAAGATAAAGCGAGTTAATAATATTGAGAAGAGGCTCTTCCACTACAGGTAACAGCTCTTTCAGTAGTTTAGTGGGTATAGGATCTAATAAACATGTTGTTGGTTTAGATGCAATGATAAGTTTATTTAGCTCTTCCTGTCCTATAGTTGTAAAGCGGTGTAGTAGTTCTTGAGGGCGATAATTGAGGTTGAATCATAAGACATCATTAAAGGTTGTACATTTACAATTCTGTTTCTGATGCTTTCTATTTTCTCAGTGAAGAAATTCATAAAATCGTTACTACTAAACTGTAGAATATTTTGCTCAGGCGATGCTTGTTTATTTGTTAATCTAGCCACGGTGTTAAATAAAAACCTTGGATTATTTTGGTTATTTTCTATTAGTTTGCGGAGATGCTCAGCCCTGGCTGCTTTTAGGGCCTTTTTATAACGTGACGTACTATCTTTCCACGCGATTCTAAAGACCTCTAAATTAGTTTGTTTCCATTTTCGCTCTAAGTTCTGAGTTTCTCTCTTGATAACATGTGTAGCACTGTTGTACCATGGTGCTTTAGTTTTCTCTCTAACCTTTTTTAATCTAATTGGTGCAACATTTTCTAATGTACTAGAGAAAATGGTGCTCATACTGCTAGTCATTTCCTCTAGTTCATCTGTTTGTTTGGGTTCACTGAGCAGCTGAGACAGATCAGGTAAGCTATTTGAGAATCTATCTATAGTGGTTGGAAGGATCGTTCTGCCTGGTCGATAACGTGGCGCAACATGACAGATTTCAGCAGTACGCAGTATACAAGTTACCATGTAATGGTCAGTGACATCATCACTTTGTTGTATAATATCTATATCGGTTGGGTTGGTTCCATGTGATATAATTAAATCTAGTGTGTGATTAAGGCGATGAGTCGGACCAGTGACGTTTTGCTTGACCCCAAAGGAGTTTAATAGATCTGTAAACGCAGCCCCTAACGCATCATTTGTGTTATCTCGTGTATGTTAAAATCTCCAACAATTAATGCTTTATCGACATTGACCAATAGATCTGAGAGAAAGTCTGCAAACTCTTTTAGGAAATCAGCATAGGGCCCTGGAGGTCTATATACAGTAGCCAAGGCTAGAGATAAAACAGTTTTCTTTCTTACATCTAAGAGCGTAACATTTAGCACTAGTACTTCAAGCATTAAACCTGTGACCTGTTTTCTGAGTAACATTTAGAATATCTCTATAGATTATTGCAACACCGCCGCCACGACCAATCAGGCGGCTCATGCTTATAACAGTATCCTGGTGGAGTAGACTCATTTAGACCGAAATAATCATTTGGCTTAAGCCAGGTTTCAGTAAGGCAAAGTACATGAAACTATTATCTGTGACCATTTCATTTACAATAACACGCCTTAGGTGTGAGCGATCTAATGTTTAGAAGACCTAGTTTTAGAAATTGTTTTGTTTACTAATATTGAGATTTTCTGGTTTAATCACAATTAGATTTTCCTAGATCTTACAGTAGATTTAAAGTTTGACCTCACTAAGCGAGGAATAGACACAGTTTCTATATAATGTTCTACATTGGTACTTATGTCAATTAAGTTAGGACAGCAAAGACTGTGATTTGAACTTTGACTTACTAGTCATATGGTGGTGTGTAACGCCCTGGAGATGTTGTCCGACAGTAGAGCCGCTCCGATTCTGCTGGGGTGAAGGCCATCAGGACGGAAGAGCCTAGGTCGCTCCCAAAACAGATTCCAATTATTTACAAAGAGCAGCTTCTGTTCATTACACCATGACATTAACCATTCATTTAGAGCAAGTAATCTACTAAACCTTTCATGTCCTAGTCGGTACGTGGGAAGGGGTCCAGACACGATGATCGTTGCTTCAGGCGATGTTCTGCGCACCGTCTCGACCAGACTCCTGTAGTCCTTCTTCAGAATCTCCGTCTGCCGCAGCCTGATGTCGTTCGTTCCCGCGTGCAGCACGACAGCTCCGATGCGCTCGTGACCGTTCACGATCTCGGGAACCTGCGCTGCGACATCGAGAACACGAGCACCAGGAAAGCAGTGAGTGCGCACCTTACCTTTACCTGAAGTAAGCGCGGACATGCCGGACGATGGAAGTACCGATGACCACAGCGTCGCGTTCCGTCGCGAAGAGGGAGAAGCGGTTCTGAGTGGAGATCTCGAAGACCGGGAGGGAGGTCCTTGCTCTGGTCCTGGCTCGCGTCTTCCGCTGTGGAAACACCCAGGGTCCATGGTGCTGTGTCGGTGCGGAGTGAGCGAAACCAGGGATGATCGCGTCCTGGGTGCTTGGGTCCTGTGCAGAGAAACACACGGAGTAGGCGGTCGGAGTCAAAAGTTACCAACCACTGACTTGTGAGCATCGGCGCGTGATGTTTCCAGCGCTGAGCGTCGCTCTCTCAGCACCGTCTGTCTTGTAGGTTGCGAATCTGCTTGTCCAACGACTCCAACTCCAACTGCACGAATGCAGCTCGAGCGTGTCCTCACCTGCACTCAAAGGTAACATTAGACACACATCCGAGTTATTCGCCATTGTAGTAAATGTGCTACAATGGCGAATTGTAGGTTTCAGTGGTTACGGTGTAAATAAGTTACCACGCGTGCAATGCTAGCGGCTACGGCTAGTAGCGGAAGTTCGGATATAAATGGCGATATCAAAGCAATCCGATTGTTGTTGTTTTTTGAGAATCGTATCGGTGATATGTTCACACGCTGTAATTAATAGAAAGTATTCGTTTGTAAGCGAGTGTTAAGAAGAAAATCAAGGATTATGAGTCAATTCGACGGAGCTACAAACACATGTGAACGAAACCACTGTTGTCACTATAACGGCCAAGCTTCAGCCACGCCCTCCATCAAGCGTTAACGCTGAAGCACTGTGTGAATGCAACGTTTGTTACGCTTTTTTTTTCGTAAGATGAATACGGAAGGCGGTGTGGCTGGAAATTTTACTTTATAAAGTTTTAAATATATTTTTCTTTCAAAAGGGCATCGCTTCCCTTCAGAAGGCCTTTATTAACCCCTTGGAGCCATGTGGAATACTTTTATAATTCAAATGTTGTTCTCCATTCACTACTATTATAAAGCTAGGATTAGCCAGGACATTTTTTAATATAACTCCGATTGTATTCGTCAGAAACACCTAGAAACACGCCATATACACCTAGGATGGCTCGAGGGTGAGTAATTAATGGAGTAATTTTCATTTTTTGGGTGATCAAACCCTTTAAATCATACCGAAAACTATTTTATATTAAGAAACAAAAGAAGGCATCACAGACTGAGAAAGCACACTGATGCTCTTTTATCGGTCTATTGAATGATCAGGATTTACTGTGCTGTTATTGGTGGATGATTGAGACAGCGGAGCCAATGAGCATCCGGGAGGAGGAGGAAAGAGGAAGTGAAAACAACATCAGCACTATCATTCTAGTGCGCTATAGAAAGGGAGGGAGCGACCGACTGCAACAAACTCCCAAACATCAATCCCTGGAAGGAGGAAAAGTCGCCTCGCCGCTTCAGGTCTGTACGTTTTATTACGCGTCGCCGATTCCTCTGATGATAATCGGTTGTCGGTGCGACCACAGGACAGTTCGTGCTGTTTCATTCTTGCTGGTTGAAGTTTAAGCGCTGTAGTGTGCAGTTGTAAGACAATCGTGATTCGTGAATAGCCCCTCTATTGAGCGCGAACAGACAGATCGCAGCGGGTGGAGAGTTTGACAGAGCTCAGTGCATGACTGACCGTGCTTTACTTCAAACGTGGACTCTATGGGGTCAAAAGAGTGTCTCAAACATCAGTGGTTGTATTTTTACAATTCATACTGTTTATGTGCATTAGAGAGTTCTGCACAATGACAATGACTTCTCTATTGTCTCTTTAGGAAAGACCTGCAATATAGAAAAGCATAAGCTTTAATGTTCTTTGAAACTTATTTTATACGATTTTATTTATTTAATGGAAGCTCCTGATAGACTTTGGAATAATACATCGCGACTGTGTGAGTGAAATAAATGTTCATTTAAAGGGACAAATCGCCAAATTCTGTCATCTTGTTGCCTATGACGTTATTATTATGCATATTACTCGCCCTCATGTCGTTACAAACCCATATGACATTGTTTCCTCAGTTGAACACAAAAGGAGATGTGAGAAAGAGGGACAGTCTCAGTCACTGTTTGCTTGCATTGTAGGCAAAAATGATGCAATGAAAGTGAATGGTGACTGAAGCGTGACAGTTTGTCTTTTGCCTAACATCTCCTTTTGTGTTCCTCGCACGTGAGTAAACGATGGCTTCATTTTTTTTTACACTTTTGGATGAACGGTCCCTTTAAAATTTAAATGAATGAAAGGAAGTTATATGTGCCCTGTTATTAAGATGACTCATACAAAAATTGACAGTTACAAAGAAAACATAGGCCTATAAAAAACAGCAATAAACAAACATGAAAAAACCCAGATTGAAATATGAAGCATTCTATTAATATATTTTACTGTTTTTGTGCATTTGGTGCTTTAGTCAGCACTGTTGTAAAATCATGCAGCAATATCAAAATGTAGTGATTTTTTTATTTTTTTGCTTCTGTAATAGTAGGCTAAGTGTCAAACTGTCATAATATTCCCATGTTTATCTTCTTCAAATTAAATTAGTACATGATGGTGTTCATCTACCATAGAGATTCACTTCTGTGTATTTGTACTATTTATTTTATTTTATTTTTATGATCTATCATTGAATTAGTTGCTGCAGCTCTAAATTAGACTTGATCTACCAGCAATTCTTTATTGTCTCTTTTATATATTGTGTTTATTTGAAGAACTTTAAAAAAATAAGGAAGAAATTACATCTGTAAGAAGTAGAGAGACTTCCATGCCCTTTGGGAAGGAAATAGTTCCTTCCTTTTCATTTGAAAAACTATCAGAAGCTCAAAGTTTCTCCAATTTTTTTCATGCATATTTCCTTGACTTTGTGTTTCTGATACATGCGGGTCATGTGGAGTCCAGATGAAAATGTGTTTTGTTGCTGTGACAGTCTTTATCCTCATGTCGTTGAGTCACTTTTGTGTCTTGAGGGAAGTGTGAGCTCAGCGTCTTGCCCCATTGGTCTTTTAGATCACATGTATGCGCTCTTGGTCTTAAAACGTAAGCATGTCCAGTCAGTCTATGTTATGCTGCATGTAATGTGTTTTCTGGGTCAGAAATAATTGAGTCACATCACAACATTAATGTCAAATGCATCTTTTTGGTTGTAGACAAGAGGCTGTCTGTTGTGTGCCACTGTGTGTTATTTTTTTGTTATATGCACTCTTTAAAATAAAGGTTCTTTATTGGCATTGATGGTTCCATGAAGAACATTTAACCTCTGTGGAACCTTTCCACTACACAAACGATTCTTTACGGTGGAAAAAGGTTCTGACCAAACAGAGTGAGCCCAAGTGGGCTTAGGCATCAGCCAGGAAGCCCCTGGAGCTCAGACCTCCAGGAGCTGAAACGTTTCTAAGTCCAGACTTCCAGTGATCCATCATGGTCACATTTGACCTCTCTGATAGACCAGAGTGAGCCCAAGTGGGCTTGGGTATCAGCCATTAAGCCCCTGGAGGTCTGAGCTCCAGGAGATCTACCGGGGTGGGCCTCACTATGTTCTGAGGAGGAGGCATCAACCCTCCCACCCCTCCTTAGATAATTAGATAATTAAAATGTACTTCTAAAGAAAATAACGGTTCTAAAAAAACATTCACTGAAAGGTGAATTCAATGGCATCTTTGCAAAAATCCCTTTGGAACCTTTATTTTTAAGAGTGTAGGGTAAGTGAGTAGGACAGCATTTTCAGTGAGAAGAGCTTGAAAGGAGACGTGTTGCGTGCCGGATTCGAGCCCAAATAAGCACCATGGCGCAATGTGTCAGAGCTTGGACTGCTAAGCCTCAGAGATTTGATGAATGTATGCGTTCAGTTACTTATCCTCTCTTTAAAACGGTTATGTGTCGTAAACTCATGAGGGAAAGCATCTTAAGTCATGTAAGAAATGATTTTCTGCTTTTCATTGTCCTCATTCCTGGGTTGAGTCAGGGGGGTGGGTTATCATTGTCTGTGTGCAGTAGAGGCAGTAACTGAGATCAGATGAGTTTTCTAAGAGAGTCAGAAGTTTACGGAGTCACTGTGCGAGCGGCTTATTGAAATTCTGCACATGTGCGGCATGTATATATATAAATTACTTTCTGCAGTTTCTCAGTCTCTCACCTCTGAGTGCAACCTTGCCAATTTATGATGAGTTCTTGACTGCAAGTGATTACACGCGCACACACACGCGCACACTCACACACACACACACACTCCTACCTACACACCTCATAGCCTTCTCACCACCCAGCCCCCTTATCTCACATCTAAACCTCACTTACTCAGGGGGGTAATCTTAACTGTTTCGTGTCTGATGTGCTCGTCCCTGTCTTCTCTTGTCTTCCTTTTCACCAAAATAAGAGAGAAGTTTTGGCTTTTTCTTATCTTGGTGGCGAACATCTCTTCATCTAGTCGAGTGCATCTCCACTGTGCTATTGCACGTACCCATGCACATAAAAAAAAGAAAAAAGAAGCCAATTGCATCAGAGGTTGTTGCGTGAAAATTGTCATTTTTACAGTTTGAAAAAAATCGACTGAGGAGCCTGGTGCCTCATTTACAAACGCACGTATGGTTGGAATTGATCCTTAAACATCAAAAATAAGGAATAAATTGGGGTTTATAGAGGCAGAAACCGTTGTCACCTGTTGTAGCTTCACATTTAGGATCATATATTCATGACACGTCTTCATAAATAAGGCCCCTGCTCTGTTGCATTTAGCTGTAAAAGATTAACTAGAAAATAGTTAACTTGTTTGGTAACAATTGTTATTTTTGCAATTTCAAGTGGAAAAATTACACACTTCAGTTTTAAAGAACTCTTGAGTTTTGTAGATTTCAGTCCATGCCTGTTATAGCTTTATTCGCTATTGTGAATGCTGCCAAAATACATTTTGAGCAGATAGCCTGTAGGCTGTATTTCTTTGATGAAAGATACAATAAAAATTTTAATATTGTGAAATATTATTACAATTTAAAATAAGTCATCAGTGTCACATCCTTCAGAAATAATTCTAATATGCTGATTTGCTGCTCGAGAAACATATTTATTATCAATGTTAGCAGTGCTGCTTAATATTTTTGTAGAAACCATACTTTAAGTATTCTTTCAAGAATAGAAAATGTTTGTACCATTTATAAATGTCTTTACTGTCATTTTTAATAGTTTAATGTGTTCTTCCTGAATAAAAGTAAACCTTTCTTTCTTTCTTTCTTTCTTTCTTTCTTTCTTTCTTTCTTTCTTTCTTTCTTTCTTTCTTTCTTTCTTTCTTTCTTTCTTTCTTTCTTTCTTTCTTTCTTTCTTTCTTTCTTTCTTTCTTTCTTTCTTTCTTTCTTTCTTTCTTTCTTTCTTTCTTTCTTTCTTTCTTTCTCTTTCTTTCTTTCTTTCTTTCTTTCTTTCTCTCTCTTTATCTCTCTTTCTTTCTTTCTCTCTTTCTTTCTTTCTCTCTTTCTTTCTTTCTCTTTCTTTCTTTCTTTCTTTCTTTCTTTCTTTCTTTCTTTCTTTCTTTCTTTCTTTCTTTCTTTCTTTCTTTCTTTCTTTCTTTCTTTCTTTCTTTCTTTCTTTCTTTCTTTCTTTCTTTCTTTATCTCTTTCTTTCTTTCTTTATCTCTTTATCTCTATCTCTTTCTTTCTTTCTTTATCTCTTTATCTCTTTCTTTATCTCTTTATCTCTTTCTTTATCTCTTTATCTCTTTCTTTATCTCTTTCTTAATATTTTAGATAATCAGTGATTTCACATTTTTGAAGTTAAGAAATGTAAAGTCTAAGCAAGCAGAATTTGCAGATCTTTACTTTGTACTCAAACATTTGAATTGATCTAAACTTAAAATATTTCAGTAAGCTAATTTATGAAATTATTTGCTAGCTTTAACTAGCTAATTCAATAAATGCTACCTTGCTGATTGGTAAAACAATGCTTTGATAGCACTTGCTGAATGATATAAAACATTTAATATATATCTGTTCTGAAACTAAGCTCATGTTCCACTCATCACCATGATGGTAACCCCACCAAAAAAAAAAAAAAAAAAAAACACTTAACCTACAAACATAACAGAAACTCTTACCTAGCCTAACAAAACATTGAACACTACTAAATCTTAACATTAAACTTGCACAGACAAAAAACATTATATAACAATTAATTTTAGTATGTACTCTACCCTTTGAGTGTTGTGGAAAAGTGTTATTTTTTCCACGACTGGGAAATAGAAATACCAGCCCAGTTTCAGTTAAATTTAAGTTTGTCAAAATAAATAGAAACAAGCTCCTAAAACTCAAAACAATGAAACATTTCAGATTACTTAAAATGTGTCCGTTTTGTGAACTCAAAAGAACAATAAAGTTCTAGATACTCATAAAAGGTAATTTGATTTAACTAATTTGTTTAATTTGAGTTGGCTCTACTTAAACCAATTAATTATTTTGACCATTAGGGTTTACAGTGTAGCCAGTGCTCTTTTGGTTCCTTATGGCACCAGATGTTATCTGATGGGAACACCCCGTCTCCCCCCCCAGCATTGCCTGACTAGATCAATTTCCTCCATTAGCAGAAAATGTAGCAGTGCATGTAATTATTGCTTCTGGCATTACATTAATTACAGAAGCAGACAGGTTTAAATGAAGGTGTTAAAATCGCTGAATAAGTGTCGGTGGAAGTGTAAAGAGAATCAGTGATGCTGTCGTAGTTTTTATTTTAGGTTAAAATTGCGTACTTCCTTGCTTTGGATAACGAATATAAACGTGAGATTAAAACCAGGTCATTAGAAAGCTTTGTTTAGACCACATTCTTCAATATTCTGTCCCTTGTGTTTACACTATGTTTTACTTTTTTTCTGGACGTCCTCTGTGTCCTCTGGGTTGGGCGTCATCTCTAGACTGTGCCAGCAACACTGGGCGGGTTTTGAAGCTTTTCCTCGCACCTGTGCTCTCGGGAAGCCAGTGATCCTGTGGTGCCACTTGTATGTACTAACATTTGGTTGAACTGGCCCGGCTGGTACTGATTTGGCACAGTCCGTTGTCTCTGAGCGGGCACAGACAGTCTTTGTGAGCCTCAGGTCATCGCAGCTGCACGCTCGCGATCGGTCCAGCTGTGCGCTCCAGCTGCGCACTTGCAGTAAAATCTTTCTCTCTCGGAAAGCAGTCACATGTGGCATCTCCCTCTCTATCCCTCTGGCGAGCTTTTCAAACTGCATCCTGGTGGTGTTATCGTCACTTAGCCAAGACTTAGCCCATTAAAAGAGCAAGAGGTCTGGGATGACAATAATATTAACGGTGTTGATTTGTAGGGATCAACACAAATCCAGCTTTGATCCTCTCCACGTGGATCATGCGGCTTTAAAGTTGAGCACTTCTAGCCCACATCTTGATCTACTTTGCCAGGACTTCATCTTGGGTTAAGATTTGTCATGTTCCTGTTGTGAGCTGTTGGATTAGCCGTGTTTGCTTTAGCACTGATTCACAGGCTCTCTGTAAACACAGACCTGCACCATCATCTATGGTGTTTTGCTCAATGTCAGACTGTCAGCTCATGGGGATTCTGGGATCGGCTAGGCAAGTGCAAAATTACATGATTTTAAAGTCAATTAGTTTGTTGAGTAACTGGCATTGAGATGAGTGAGAATGTGTTGATGGCAACTTTTTTTTTTTCTCTGGATCTATTCAAAAAATATTCAAAAAGTGCCATTCACATACAATGACTTGAATCTCTTCAATGATCAACATGTTTTTAATGTCTAATATTTTTTTGTATATAAAGTAAAGTAAAGTAAAAAAATGTCAGGGAAACAGCTGCCTTTTAACCTTTTTTTTCTTCATTATGTGACAATTTTATGTGAAAATGTGATGCAACTCCTTAAACCATAACTATATATCTATATATTTTATATATATTTAAAAACATATTTATATTTATGCATATATTAAAAAACTTTGAAAAAGTTCTACCTCGCGAGCAGGGACTTTTTGAGGGGGACGTTTTTACCCAGAATTGAATTTAGACCCTGGCCCCTGTGGTCAAAGCACACCTAGTACCACCCCAAAGTCCCTAGTTCCTGTGGAAATTTCCTTCGGTGGAAACGTGTTTAATGATTCTATTTCAAATACATTTTATAACAGTCGCTTGTCGCCACCTACTGGTGTAACAATGTAATCAATACAATCATTACCGTATTTTCCGCACTGTAAGGCGCACTTAAAAGCCTTTAATTTTTTCAAAAAACGACAGTGCGCCTTATAAATCCGGATCAAGGCTCTGTTATAAATGGATCAAGGCGCTCTGTCAAAATGTTTCAGTATGAAAAACCAACAAAAACAATTTAATAATAATAAAATGTTTCAGTACGACTGGTAAACTACAAAGCCGCACCGCTTGCAGCATTACGGCTGCCGTAGTCAGTAAACACCGGTACTGTGCTTTCGGATAATGACGAGAGGGAGCCGGCCAGGTCGGATGCCGTAGTCGCCCAACTGTTCAATTCGGACACTGCAGAAGAATTCGAGGGATTCGTGGACGGGGAATGAACTGAAAAAGTGAGCTTTACGTGTTATATGTTACTGAACAATGTGGAGTTATGCACTAACGTTTGATTTAGTGGTATCCGACTGTTTCTTTTACTAGGCTACGTGTTTACTGAATTAAGGAAAAGTTCCCCTCCACGTTTTGGAGAAAAGTTAGCAAGGCTGGGAGATTTGTTTGAACAACGTTACCATGGGAGTGAACGGAGTTGTCAGAACGCTTAATAAAGTTTGACTTTATCTGACTGTTTTGTTGACATTCCCTTTAGCACAGAGCTCCATCTAGTGAATGCATAACGCAAACGTTTGACTGCAGTATCTTCTATTATATGCGCCTTATAATCCGGTGCACCTTATAGTGCGGAAAATACGGTATTTGAATCACCAAGTTACTTTCAATAAGTGATTTGCTCTATTTTGATCGCTTCTGTAGACATCAGTTTTATATCAGAAATATAAGCTTTTATTCCAGTACTTCCTTTATGATGTGAATATTTGCACTAATGCGGATTTGAATGTTCCTCTGTGACTTTGTCAAAGAGTTAATAGACATGGCCGAATCGTTGTTATTTAGGAATGAGATTGTGTGGGTGTTTGAATCGAGATCTCATATATATTATTATAATTTTTTTAAATTAACGATTAACCCTTAAACGCATACCTTGGGTCTTTACTCTTGGGTCGCATACCTTGCGTCATTCACTACCCTCCCCGTCATTCATTTTTTTTGTTAGATATCAATCTTCTTAGTATTCTTTAATCAATTCGATATAAACAATTATACATTTTTTATAAAATAACACAAAAATGGTATAGAGTCGCTAATGACCCATTGTGTGTAACAGTGCAAGTATATAATATTAAATATTTTATTGAGACAGTAAAGAATAGAGATGGTTGTCCTAGATGGATCCGTTCCGATAGTGGGACTGAAAACATTGCTATGGAGCAGATGCAGATCTTTCTTCGACGAGATGCTATGGCAATTAACACTGCATTATTCATATAAATATAGAAATACCCCAAGATGGCTTGAAAAATACACAAACCATATATGATCACATCGTGTGTTAATTGTCCTCTTGTTTCTTCAGTCAAAATGTTTCTGCTTTTTTTATTCAACTTAGCTGGATGTTTTTTTCCATTTACTTGAACGTCATATCATTACTTCTACGAGACCGTTCGTTCTGCGTGAGAGCGCCCTGCGGCTTTAAACTGTCGAGTTACACTACATAAGGCTCACATGATCATCTCATTTTGGATAAGAATAATCCAAATCCGTCAGGTCATGCATATCTTGTCTCCCTGAATTTAAATCTAGATTTATCCACATTGAACCATAGAAATCTTTTACGTGAACACATCCGAAAAAGTGCGGGGATTTTAAGATTATTCTCTCAGGACAGATAGCCTATTAATGTAGGCTATAAGATAATATTGATAAAACGGTTTATTTAATTATATTCACAATCACAGCAGTTTAGGCCTATAATCATTCTTTTTGAGCCTCGCTAGGCGCTCGCAGTTTGAAAACTCCTGTTTGTAATTTTGACTTTATTATCGAAACATTTAGACTTTTATTTCCGAAGAATTTCGACTTTAATCTCGAAATTCTAGATTTTTTTTACTTTGCGGTTCAGGGTTTCCATAGTTAATCACCTAAAAATTAACAAAATAAGTTTAATTATATTATTTAAATATTTTTACATTTTTTCTTTTTTTATACCAGTAGTATAATAGTGTTGAATGCTTATGTCTGATTGGTTGACAATATTGGGCATGATTTTTAAAGACATTACAAATGTGTAATGAAAATATTATAAATTTGTGACCCGCTGACCCAGGAACAGTTTTGAAATATCAGTTAATCTCAGCCTCATTGGTCATCCTCTACCTACAAATTAACTTTAAATAATTAATATTCAGAGTCATTCAATTTACATGTTTCATGAAAATATCAAAACATGTGAAACCAACATAAAAACAATAAATACATTTCTAAGAACTTGCATGTTTTAATTATTTCCCCCATTTTCTTATACAGTATGTCACTTACATTAACCCTCCAAGTGAACGGATATAACATTTGTATCCTCTCTATGCAGTGTCATTTTGTCATTTTGGATAAATCTGTCTACCAGAGTATGTAAATGTTGGACATATGGATAAGAGGAAGTGGAAGTGAAAGTCTGGGCAGGATGCTAGATCTTTGTTGTCATGAAAGCTCGAGACTTCTTTGTCTTTCTATCTGTCTCTTGTTCTCCCTCAGGTTTAGTGAGGTCCAACAGTAGGGCATGCAATTCCTAGAATGTTTGTTTGCATAAAGAGGAAAACACTGCACCCCCATTTTGTCTTTCTTCTTGTTGATGGGTGTCATTACGACTAATTATATCAAGCCCCAGTAGATGTTTGTGTTGGGTGTGTCAGACATGCGCTATATGAGTCTAGTGGATAGACTGTACGTTGCTCTTTTATCCTTCACAAGGTTTCATTTAAAGACGGCTGATTCATCATACAGATTTGTGTTTTACCAAGAACAGCCTGTGTCTTTTGTGACAGTATCAGGCTGCATTTGGTTGCAATTTGAGGAGGGTGGACACGGACTGAATTTGTCATTGCTGTCTGGCTTTGACTTTAAGCTTTGTTGATAAAGCTAGGACGCTGCAATGTGTTAGCAAGGATTTTTATTCACTGTTGAAGTGCTTATCGGAGATGATGAGACCCTTTTACAGTGTGATTGTGAATGTGCAGCAGTAAACAGCGGGTGTCTCTGTGTACACAAATGAAACCGCTCTTTAGAGTTTGAGCATGCACTGAGAAAGTGATGAGTGTACACTACAGTTTAAATACAGTCAAATTTGCGGAGCTAGAGTTTTTCACTTATAAGAACCTTTGTTGGTGCACTTTCTGGATTTTCAGTCGCTTTGTGGATGATTTCTGGGGTGATGCTTCAAATCATTTTAAATTTATTCTAGGGTGGCCTGGCTGTAATTCAATAAAAAAGGCATACAAACTTTAAAAAGCATTACACCGTCTCAGTTTTATTCATCTGTTTTTATGTCAGTTAATCACACCCTTGCCCACCAATTTAATTGAATTGCCATTTTATTTATTTCAATTTTTGTATTTTATTTTAAATATTATTAAAGCTACAATATGTGTTTTTTCGCCACTAGGAGTCACTAACCTCTTCAAAACCATAACAAAGGCTCAGATTGATGACGCAGTGAATAAGCGTGGAACGATAGTGTTTATGGATGAGTGAATGCATTCACGTTTTTAACATGACCGTGGAATGAAGCACGGTGCAATTAATAATGAGAGAGTCCCGGGGATATAAAGAAATTAGGACGTTTCATTCTACCGAACTACCTGCAAGTGCTGAATTACTCATATAGGTCAGTTTATTTGACAAATTAAAATAGTGAGGAAAGCGAGTGTGTTGAAAGTTATGATGTTATTCTGTGTGTTCGTTTGTTGGCTGTATGAGACTAGCATTAAGAACATCATACTGATGATATTCTAATATTTCATCGTGTTGAGCTACATAATATTGATTAGTTTTATGTACATTTGCTCACCTGTCTAATAAAGCAAAAGTTTGTTCCAAAGTCTGCTTGCCATGGTCCATAATGTTTGAACGAAACTACAACAGCGTGCCGCTAGACGTTACACAGTTTCCACGTCTGTTGCCATGGTTGCTACGGCAGTAAAAGCAGAAAACCGAGGGTAACACAGATATGAGCCATTGACAGGCGACTCCTTCACATGTCTCGGTTCCTTGGTTAAAAATGCTATTTTCTCACGATTTACAAATAGTTGGAAACATTTGGGATATTGTAAGTACTCAACTGAACAAAATATATAACACTGGCCTATTGGTTTTTGGATATTTTACTGCAAAAATCCTACATATTGCACCTTTAAAGGAACACTCCACTGTTTTTAGAAACAGGGCTTATTCAACTTCTTTCCTTATTCAACTTCTATATTCCATTTAGATATGTGGGCAAATGCATTTTTGTCTCAGTGCATGCATTGTTTTAGTTTGGCAGGGTCGCCGCTAGCTTAGCTTTGCATAATGAATGGATATGTTGCCAGCTAGCATTACCCGAGTAAAAGCAACATTGCGTGATATCTCTGCGCCCAAGTAGCAGTGCTTCGCCTGTGCTTCCCCATAATATAGTCCCAAGTTAATATCTGCCTAGGAAATCGCAGAAGTCTTAATCTGCATCACTATTTGTATTCGTTGTGAATACGCATGCCAACAAGAAGTAATTAGGTGGGTTTTTTTTAATCACTTTTACTCGAGACATGCTAGCTGGCAATATAGCTTAGCTTAGCATAATGAATGGAATCCTAAGCTAACAATGCATGCACTGAGACAATAATGCATCTGCCCACATTTCTAAATGTAGGAAAGATATTGAATAAGCCCTATTTCTACAAATGGTGGAGTGTTCCTTTAATCTGGGTCATTGCCCATGCACCCATTATAATTTATTTATTTAATTATTATTAATTTCATTTATTTTAATTTTTGTTAGTTAATCACAGGATCATTGATCATCCATTGCCTGCCAATTGCAATTTAATTAATTTTATTGTTGTCGTCGTTGTTGTCAGTTAATTGCAGGATCATTGATGCATTGCCCACCAATTTTATTAAATTAAATTTAAGTTGAATTTAGTTGATTTTAAAAATATGATACTACTACTACTATTTTATTATTATACTAGTAGTATAATAAAACTGTTGAATGCTTGTGCCTGATTGGTTGACAGAAGTTGACCTTGAGGAGTGCTTAAATTTTCAGTAATTCAATGGACCATCAATAATTATTCGTCGTGTACTCCAAGAATAATAACAAAACAAATAAACTTCTACCTAAAATGACTAAATGTGTATTCATTATAGTGTTTCCTCCCCTATTCCTCAGTGCGAAAGGCTCCAGGATTGTTTGGTTAACCTGCATGCATCTGTGAACCTGCTGGTGGGTATCTACTGCCACCCGTATATGTGAGGATAAAGTGGGTAGCAGTGCTAGACCACGCCCTTTAAAGGGATAGAAGATTCATTTTTGGGTGAACTGTCATCATTTACTCACCCTCAAGTTGTTCCAAAACTGTATGAATTTATTTCTTCTGTTGAACACAAAAGAAGATATTGTGAAGAATATGACTTCCTTAATATTTTTTTCCCCTTACTATTGAAGTCAATGGATCCCATCAACTGTTTGGTTACCGACATTATTCAAAATATAATTTTTTGTTTTCAGCAGAAGAAAGAAATTCATACAGGTTGAGTAAATGAGGGCAACATGAAACCAGATATCTAGGAATTTCAGCTTAGATAAACATACTGTAACTGTTGTCTAAATGCACTGGAGGTTAGTTTAGTGGGTTGCGTCTCTGAATTTACAGCCATACTGATCAAAATCTGGGGCTTGTGAAGATACGCACATTTGCTAAAGTTGGCCGTACGCCCCCTCTGCAGGGCTTTAATCTGGAAAGACAAATGTCTGCTCAGGGAGACAGACTGTGAAGATGGACTTTTTTTTTAGGGGTGCTGGAATGTCTCCTCTGAAAACATGCTTGACCTGTGCTACTGTTCAGCTAGGAATGTTCTGCAGGTGGTTTTCTTTACTACTGTTCTGCTGTTTCTTTCTTTTCACTCTCTCTCTCTTTCACTCTTCGTAGTCTATCAGTTTGTTTCACTCTCTGTCAGGCTGCTATGAACTCTGGCAGGCGGGTGCATCTGTCTGCTGACCACCTGCTGTAGACATTGTCACAGAGTCTGACCTCTGACATGCCTGTTTCTGTAAAGCATCTGTGTGAGAAATCTACCTCTATCCAGTGTTATAATATAGGCTAATATAATATAATATAATATAATATAATATAATATAATATAATATAATATAATATAATATAATATATTTTTAGTTTTATTTCAACAGTTGCCAGGTTTTTTGTTTCATTTTTGCTTATTTAAATGAATGAACTAGAGTTGTGTTACTGCCACTGTATCTGAAAAAAAAACAACAACAAAAACAACCAAGCAAAAAAAGCTGCACATCCGCCCTCAGCGGAGAGGAACTCTGAGTACAAAGTCAGGTGAGCTGCTTCCTGTGCCGCCTACAGTGTGCACTCATCTATTTCCTGCTCTAACGGACGTGTAGAATGTTTTTCCAGAGATGAGTGTTATGTTCTTTCCTGTTTGATCACCTCATAATGACATTCAAGAGGGTTATTACTCTCTCCGTGGTCAGAATAGAACCCTGAGAATGCCTTTTATCGCTGATGTAATGGATTTAATATGAACAATTCTGTAATAAGAGAATCTCCAGCATTTTGAGAAAAGTGACAGACAAAGGAAGGTCATTTTCTGATGCATATTTTAATTGTTCTGGTTCATGTTAAGATGAACCATGTTGTTCCACAGATGTACTACAGATTAAATCTACAGTAGATAGATATATAATTTTGTTTTTATACATTCTTTTTATTGTACATTTCTTATATAACCAACATTTCCCCCCTCACCCTGTACACACACACACTCCTGTCCCATCCACTTTTTAAAACAACGTTATGCCACTGAATAAGTACATGTATCAAATTGAGTCAAAATAGTCTTGGACCTGCAGTCCGCCCTTGCCTATTGATCCCCGAACCACCCGTACCGCAAATGACAACGTAAATTTCACCTATATGTTTAAACTAGGGGTTTCCTTTTCTTTATCATGGACATTCTTGTTTGTCATTGTCCCAAAATCAAACAAAAAGAAAAAAGGTAGCCATGCCCATGCCTATAATAGATCTACATCAATTGAAGGACCTCCTGAGTGACACAACCACCATGAAGAATTACAGCTCAAAGCAACCCCAATGAATGGGTAGGGCTGAGGCCCAGAGATGGAAGCATGTGTGGGCACGCACACTCGTACACACATAATGAAGGCTGGCATTGCGATGCGCGTTCCCAGTGAAGGCGGTTTGACTGAGGAGAAGATCCTGAAAATGGACAGTGGAAATGACTGTGTTTGGTCTTGGTCTGTGATGATGGGGGGGGATGGTTGGTGAAAGACCAGATACAGCTGGGTTAGTGAGGAGCAAGGGACAGCTGGCTTTGTGTGTTTGTATATATGTGTGTGTGTTAAGCACAGTGTCTCTTTGTTCCCCTCCCCATCCGCCTGGCACCAACCGGATCATTTAAGACCACAGCCGTTCATTGGCACCTCAGGTTCAGGAACAGCCTGGCGACTCTACAGAACGGCTGCGCGCTATGGGGAAGATGCTTTGAAGGTTAGAAGGCCCAGCAGACAATAAGCTATGCCAGCACTCCCACAGTGTGCAGTATTTCCATAGCACGCTATTATTGCTCAAATTGCAGTGCTTGGGATAATTATGTATATATATTATAATGCTTACTATGGAAGCTTAAACTTTACTGCCTCTGAATGATAGTTTTCGGGTTTGAGATATTCAGAAAATCCTGCCTGTCATGGCTCAGTGCAGGTTAAGGCATTACTTTTGACCCTGACTTTTGACTTTGTTTGTGTAACTTGGAGAGTTTATTTTTATTGCTCTCGAGAATATTTTCCACCAATGGTGAGATATATTAGCGGAAAATTTCTGTTAAATTGTCGGGTAAAGCCATGTAGTTTTGTGCTGGGGATTACAGAGCGAGTCTCGTTTCTCGAAAAAGACTTTCTGTACTTAAATGGACCGTATATTTGAACCAGATCTTTGAAGTGGGGCGCGTAAAAATAGCATCAAATCAATCACAGAATGTTCCAGGCTCTTGCAGGTCTCAATTCAGGATAAATTAACCCATCAGGGATTGTGGTGACATGTTGCTCTATATTTTCAGTACGTAAGAAATAGAATTGCTGGTCTAAAATGGGTAGAAACGTATCCCCTTACAGTGAGTTTAGTATGTAATTTGCTTTGTCATAGTGGCCTTGTTGGGTTTGCAGACTTATCCCTGCTAGATGTGCATGTGTGTTATTAGTGGGGCTTGCTAAGGCAAGAATCACTAGCTACTTTTCCACTGTCGGGCCAGAACGTGCTGGGAGGGGCCAGTAGCCTTGTACCTCAAGCCGCAAGGCCAAAATCAAGTATAGCTCCACAGCGATACCCTAAAATCTGCCCTTAACACACCTCCAGAGAACAACGTCACACAACCCCACTGTTTTACCAGCACGGGAAAGCTAGCGGACTGAAAACTAGTTCAGGAGTGCACATCAAACAAGCTAACTCACATTTATTTCAAATAGAAAGAGAACACACATACTTATTCAGTTGTGCCTGAGGATGTTTGAGCGATCTTTCTCGTCTCACTTTATCCCTTCAGTCAGAGCAACAGAGGGAGTTCATGATCAGAAAACAGGTATTATATGAGTTAACCAGAGTATACATCATTTTTCGGGAAAATAAGTGAGTAGTGTCATTCACACTATATCACAGTATGCTGATGAATCAGACTGCAGATGTCAAGTATGCATACTTACAGACCCCTCCAGCAGAGAGCCTGGGAACTCCCACATCATTAGCAAACTGACGGAGGTCATTAATCTTTACGTCGCGTGACTGATTGTTCATGTTATGATCCTCTGTGAAATGGAGCTGGTCCAGCTGCTCTTTATTTTCCATGTTGTCTGTGACTCCTGCTGTTATCCGTGTCCTGAATTCACCTCTCGTCTGGCTGTACGTTAGGCTGCCTGCTCGAAGCAAAATTCTCATCATCCTCTGAGCAGAATAATCTAGAGCTGTTTAGAGATGCTTCATTCTCAGGTGTGGATCGCTGTTGATATACTCGTCTGAGGTCAATGAAACCTCAGACTAGCAGGAGTGCTTTGACAAAATGGGCGTAACACAAACCCTTTCTATAAAGTTAAGGTAAGAAAATATATGTACAGTGTTTTGTATATTCTTAATATGCGGAGACAACCATTGATGAACCAATGGTTAACCTTTGATGGGTTGAGTTCACTATCAAGTCATTGTTCTGCTTGTTTGAGCTTCCTGATCGACCCTACACAGCAACACTGACTCAACCAATGCCGTTAGTTCTGGGGCAAGGTTATACAATCTCAGAAAAAAAGGTACAGAGCTGTCACTGGGGCGGTACCCTAAGGTACAAAAGTGAAAAGGTACATCTTTGTACCTTACTCACTCCTAAATGGTACATATTAGTACCTTAAAAGGTAAATATCAGTACTTTAAGAGTGCATATTAGTACCTTAAAGGTACATAATAGTACCTTTTCGGTTTTTAGGGTACCGCCCCAATGTCAGCAATGTACCTTTTTTCTGACAATGTATATTTGTCTTTCCTATGGATGTCGTAAAGAAAGTTCGGGAAATCTTTTTAGGGTTCCCATGTTTATGGAAAACTTGGAAATATCAGTGAATTGGTATTGTAACAGAAATTTAATTAATTTAAAGTTTCTTTAAGATAACCTTAAAGTATCTTTTCTTCCACATTGTGAAGTACATCCGAGTGAAACTCTTTGGGAGCAGAATTATTTTTTGCAACTCTGTCTAATTCTTGTGCCATTACCATTAAACACAGTTTTTACAACAATCTTTCATTAAAGTTTCTGTTTATAGAAGACTGGATTAGCCTGGTTTCAGGTGTTTTTCAGATTATTATTATTATTATTTTTTTTTGTAAAAGTGAGGCAAGGTGTGTGTAGCTCCAGCATTGTGTTTGCTCAGTCCTTTTCATTGACACAGCCACTCACATAGTCTTTGCAATCAGTTGTTTACAATGTTCATGTTGAAACCTGTCCAAAAATTATCATCTTTTCTTCAGATTTTAGTTTGGGTTTGTTGTCCTCAACTGTCTGTCACTCTCTTTGTGCACATACTCAAGATGATCAAAGA
The DNA here is from genome assembly GCA_023029165.1 of Gobiocypris rarus. Taxonomy (NCBI): domain Eukaryota; kingdom Metazoa; phylum Chordata; class Actinopteri; order Cypriniformes; family Gobionidae; genus Gobiocypris; species Gobiocypris rarus. Next base: position 10,883,973 of record CM040919.1, read on the forward strand.
ATCATGTGACCAAACTGAAATGTTTCCCTCATTCCATGAGAGCAGAACGGCTGTGTTTATCTACTCCTGGCATGATGCATCTTTTTTTAGGTGTTTTCTGTCAATTTTTGAATTTGAAGTGAATTTATGATCTCAACAGACGATAATAGTCAGTTGACACGACCCACCTCTGCAGACAAAATTAGAGCAATTAGAGCATTTATTTATATGCCAGGGGAAACAAGTTCTTCCACTTCCCTTTTCTTTTTAATAAGTTTACATAAAACCGACTTGGAAACAAGTATTTTGTTTTACTTCCACAATTGCGCAATTTGAGATATTGTGTTTTGGATGCCTGTTCTGGGAGCTGTCCAAATGCATTGCAGATGCTATACTATTACTAATTCTGTTGCGATTTGAACAAACCCTTAATCCTGAGGAATAAACTTTCATGTGTAACCTATCCCACACTGTTTTAATGCGATTAGACAGTGATGCCTCAGATTTATGGGTGGGCTGCTGGGCTCTTTTGAATAGTCCCAGTAAGAAAAACTTGCTATGTGCATGTGGTTTCTAGGGTGTTACGATTTAATTGTATATAGGTACCATGACACTTTTGGCAATTGTTATTTTTTTAATTAATATAATAATGTAATATCATAAGCAACCCCAAACTTTTAAACAATATTATTATAAGTCATAGGTCATTTATGCTCGCCAAGGCTGCATTTATTTGTCCAAAATACAGTAAAAACAGTAATTTTGTAAAACATTATTACAATTCAAAATAACATTTGTTTTAATATATTTTAAAATGTAATGTATTGTATTCCTGAGATGACAAGCTGAATTTTCAGCATCCTTACTCCAGTCTTCAGTGTCACATGTTCCTTCAGAAATCCTTTTTACTGCTTGTTCAAATTGCTTAGTTAAAATGAGCTAAAGCAACACAATTGCTGTACATTTTGTCCTACCTTAATTTAATTATGTTAAATCCACTTAAATATAAGTCAAATTGAAGTTTACTTAATCCTGTTTGTGTTGAGATTACACAAATGATTTGTTGCATTAACTGAAACTGGGTGGGACTTGTTAGTTCCCAGCATGCTTTGCATATGGCTAAATCGAGAGAGAGTAAAATGTTATTTTATGTAATTAGCACATAGTAATTTTTTTAGCAAGATTAGAAAGAAAGGGGGAGACTTGGTAGTGTGTAATATGTTTAATATTCAATTATGTTGGAATTATTTAAACAATTTAAATTACAGTGGGTTACCGTTGTGGAGAAGAGTGGAGCATTTGCTTAGACTGTGGAATAATACAACTGAGTCATAAATTGCTGAAGGAGCTTTTAATGCTTAGCATTTAAAATGCTAAGGTGTGCTTTTACTAGCTAAAAGTTTGTCAACTAGCTAGTGCAGTATTATAATTCAGTTGTGTAACATAAAAGTATATGAAATTGAAGTGGATGAATTGATATATGAAATGCCTGAATCACGTCAGGGAGCCATACAAAATTAAATTTGAAACTACTTAATTGAGTGACTTAAAATGTATTCCTTCCATGATGTTGAAGTTACATGATCAAATGTTTGTTTAACTTAATTCATTCATGTGGGACTGATGTACACAATTAAATCATGTAAATCCAACATTTTTTATTCAGTGTAATATGTTGATTTACTGCTTAAAGTATAACATATCAAACCTAACATGTAACGTAACGTCATGAATGTACCGTGGTACATGTTGGAATTTAGTTTTTTGTTAGTGAAAGATGAGAAGCATTGTTAAACAAGCTCTCCTTTACTCTGATTATCTAATGCTTGTTTTTCATTGAAGAGCATGTTTCATAACCCACGTGTTTGTGTAATTCAGTACTTTATATGTATTTATATAGTGCGCTCACTATTTCTGAAAGAACAGTTTATGAACAATGCCGCCCACTCCATCCCACTCTATGGTAAGTGGTCCTGAGGGCAGCGCATCGCCTGCATTTAACATTCATCAGTGGTTGTAACAGTTAGACTCTGCGCTGCTAAATAAAGGTTTTGTGCTTATCCCTGGAGAGTCCCACACCTCTTCCATCTCCTCGGCCTGAGGCCATCTTCATGTGAGAGACTATACAAATGAACACGGTTCCCATGGTTTCCCAAACAGGGTCTATCCATCAGAGCCGGTGTCAAACGGTCAGAGACCACCATTGTGTGATGCTTACAACAGCCAGAGGTCAGCGGCACATTTTCAGCATGGATTCGCCCATGGGCTCTTCCTCTTTCTGAGAAGAGAACTCATTCATGAGACATGTTCATTGATTGTATTCCATTAGCTTATCCCCATTAAGTTGTTTAATTTCCTTTTATTTAATTATAGTTATTGTATTATTTAAATAGATTAATATTGCAAACAATAAGAAATTGACAATGAGGATGTGACAAGATTAGAATAAAAATGTTGTGGTACTAACTTTTTACAGATTTATAGGAGACCTGCATTTTAGGTATTTATCAGAACAAGCCCAATATTGTGGTTAAAATACAAAAAACAAGTTGTATTCATAATTAATTTTTTGTTGACATAAAGATACATTTAGGTTAATATATTGGGGTTGTGTGTGTGTGTGTATAATACATACTAATATGAATTATTCTAGATATAAAATAATAATTATTAGTATAGTTAACTCTTTACCTGCCATTGACAAGATTTTCCATCATTTATGACACAACGGTTTCCCGCCATTGACAAGTTTTTCCAGCTGAGTCTGCCGGAAGGGCTGCTGCTTTTGCATAGTTTATGCTTGCTGTTTAATAATTCTTTGAAACTTAGCAAACTGCCAGCTCCGTTAAGATGAAAAGATTTATCTTGAACTGAATTTAATAATCAATTAAAAAAGTAATTTATACCTATGCTATTACTCTGTAGCCACATTGAACCAGTGGTTTGGATGGATGGTTGACTCCGCTGCGGGCGCCATCTTCTAGTCAGACGCAGGAATTTACTTTATTTATTTTATTTAGCTTCATGAACTTGTGTTAGCAGTTACGATTACCTTACGCAGACAAGCAATAAAAAATGTCAGAAACTGTTTCGCCTTTTATGTTCAAACCAGAGTCGGACAGTGATGGAGAGTGTGATAATGAACACAGGGCTCATCATCACGAGAACGTCCGTTCACATGATTATGGAGTGTTTTGTTTATTACTGAGTGTTTTGATTTATTATTTTCATGAGTATGATTTATATGTACAAATAAAGGCTTAACTACTATATTGTGTTGCTTAGCTGAGGGAAGCAATTGAACCTAGACTTTGGGGATTGTTATATTTTCTTTATTTAGTATTGTTTACAGAGGGATCAATGATATTCATGATTTGAATTATGTTTAAATGTGAATCTGATAGCATTATTGATCTAAACCAGAATTCTTGTGTTACGGGTGTTAGTTGAGTCGACCCTGTAGTTGGTATGATTCCATCAGTGTTAGGTGGGAATTTTGCTTATACAAGCTTGAGTGTTGGTGGGAGGAGGTGGTTGGGCCAGGGACAGCCAAGGGCTGTAGCATGTACGGCTATGCTGTGAGACGAGGCCTAATGCCTAGTTTGCTGTTCTCAGCATGTGCCTTTTATGTCTTCTATTGCTTAATTTGCGGGTTTTGTTGATTTATTTTTGTTTGTTTTTTTAACTTAACTTGGAGCACGTGTGCAGAGGCAGCTGTCTGAATAAAAATCACTTGGACTGTAAGTTTACCAATGCTGTACTCCACTCATTCATCTGTCCCCGGGCTTGCCGGCGAAAGAAAAGACGTTACAAATAAGGTAAACTGCAAACATCCAGCCCTTCACCCCTGGTTGTGTACAGGTCCTTCTAAAAAAATTAGCATATTGTGATAAAAGTTCATTATTTTCCATAATGTAATGATAAAAATTAAACTTTCATATATTTTAGATTCATTGCACACCAAGTGAAATATTTCAGGTCTTTTATTGTTTTAATACTGATGATTTTGGCATACAGCTCATGAAAACCCAAAATTCCTATCTCAAAACATTTTCATATTTCATCCGACCAATAAAAGAAAAGTGTTTTTAATACAAAAAAAGTCAACCTTCAAATAATTATGTTCAGTTATGCACTCAATACTTGATCGGGAATGCTTTTGCAGAAATGACTGCTTCAATGCGGCGTGGCATGGAGGCAATCAGTCTGTGGCACTGCTGAGGTGTTATGGAGGCCCAGGATGCTTTGATAGCCTTAAGCTCATCCAGAGTGTTGGGTCTTGCTCTCAACTTTCTCTTCACAATATCCCACAGATTCTCTATGGGGTTCAGGTCAGGAGAGTTGGCAGGCCAATTGAGCACAGTAATACCATGGTGAGTAAACCATTTACCAGTGGTTTTGGCACTGTGAGCAGGTGCCAGGTCATGCTGAAAAACGAAATCTTCATCTCCATAAAGCTTTTCAGCAGATGGAAGCATGAAGTGCTCCAAAATCTCCTGATAGCTAGCTGCATTGACCCTGCCCTTGATAAAACACAGTGGACCAACACCAGCAGCTGACAGGCACCCCAGACCATCAACTGACTGTGGGTACTTGACACTGGACTTCTCCCCAGTCTTCCTCCAGACTCTGGCACCTTGATTTCCGAATGACATGCAAAATTTGAGCGACAGTCCAGTGCTGCTTCTCTGTAGCCCAGGTCAGGCACTTCTGCCACTGTTTCTGGTTCAAAAGTGGCTTGACCTGGGGAATGCGGCACCTGTAGCCCATTTCCTGCACACGCCTGTGCACGGTGGCTCTGGATGTTTCTACTCCAGACTCAGTCCACTGCTTCCGCAGGTCCCCCAAGTTCTGGAATCGGTCCTTCTCCACAATCTTCCTCAGGGTCCGGTCACCTCTTCTCGTTGTGCAGCGTTTTTTTGCCACACTTTTTCCTTCCCACAGACTTCCCACTGAGGTGCCTTGATACAGCACTCTGGGAACAGCCTTTCGTTCAGAAATGTCTTTTTGTGTCTTACCCTCTCGCTTGAGGGTGTCAATGATGGCCTTCTGGACAGCAGTCAGGTCAGCAGTCTTACCCATGATTGCGGTTTTGAGTAATGAACCAGGCTGGGAGTTTTTAAAAGCCTCAGGAATCTTTTGCAGGTGTTTAGAGTTAATTAGTTGATTCAGATGATTAGGTTAATAGCTCGTTTAGAGAACCTTTTCATGATATGCACATTTTTTGAGATAGGAATTTTGGGTTTTCATGAGCTGTATGCCAAAATCATCAGTATTAAAACAATAAAAGTCCTGAAATATTTCAGTTGGTGTGCAATGAATCTAAAATATATGAAATTTTTATTTTATCATTACATTATGGAAAATAATGAACTTTTATCACAATATGCTAATTTTTTGAGAAGGACCTGTATGTCATACCAATTCAGGTGGCTGTGTTTGTTGCGGCGTTAGGGCAGAGAGACTCAAGAAGAAGTGACAAAATGTAGAATGCAACAGGACGTTTCTGAAATTAGTTGATGTGGTTAGTTGATGAATTTTACGTAGCTGATGTGAAGTCATCGATTAGCATATTCTCTCATGATAATCTATAAATCGCTCGTGTGGAAACTGTTGTAAGGTGCCTTCAGAGCCAGAGAATATATGCTGCATGAAGATAGAATGTATAGTTTAGTTAATTATGGTTATACCTTGTATTGTCATCTTGCTTTTGACATACTATTGCATTTGTTATATGTACTGTATTGCAATAAATGTTAAAAGACGGATGCGACAGCTTGAGCAGACTACCAAATGTACTCTTACAACTGCTTTCTCTAAAGCAGCCCAACATGGCCTCACCCCTTTTGTTGTGTATTTCCGGGGCAGGGTTTATGTACATTTTAAGGTTTGTGATACCACCAACCCGGGAAGAAGCTCCTTGTAGTCCCTATCAGCTGGTTGTTGTAGTCCTTAAAAAGCAATTTATGTAAAACAAAATATCTCCATTTGCATTGAACTTTGTGCGTTGTAACTTTGCAGATGTTGTTTATACTCAAACAGCAACATTCCACACTAATTAAAGTTAAATAAGTAAAATCATAATCAAGGGCTCCTTTTAAATAGTTTTTTTATTTTTATTAAACTTATCCACATTCAAGTGTTGATAAAAAAAGAATGAATGTAGCTAGAATCAAATGGTTGTTGTTGTTGTTGTTGTCTAAAAGCAGACACTTTGACTGTTTACTTATTCATACATTCATAAAGATTCTGGGAGCCATGACATTTTTGTGAATATGATCAAAAAAGCTGCTGTTGGCTGGCAACTAAAAAATTTAATGCTGGCGGGGAAAGAGTCAAGTCATTGAAAACTGGCGTTGGTGTTTGTGCACTTTGCTTCACTTGCAGTGAAATTCACAGCCACCAGTATGAGATCCAAGTAGTGTTAAAGGCTGAATTAGTAACTGATGTTGCAATCCGGATACAGAGCTTCTCCTCAGTCATCACTGACTGCTGGATGCCTCTAAAACCTCTCTTAATCTCTCTGCTATGTCTGTTAGCCATTTATCAGATCCAAGAGATGCACTGGCCAGGATCTTGTGGGGATGTTTGGGGAAATTGCTTGAATTTCTCTTTTCCCATCCCATCATTACTAATTAGTTTCAATTTATCTAGTGAAACCAGTGTAATGAGGTGAGGGTTGATTTAAATGTTCCAGTTCACTTTGTGGGATGTGGTGAAGGGGGTGGGAGCTGGTCAACATGGTGATTTTTAGTGTTTGTGTGCATTGGCATGTGTGCACGAAGTGACTTACCAGAAGTGGTTCATGTAAGTGCACTAAGGCAATTATTGCAGAAACTGTAGACCACAAAATAATCAACTTCCTACAGTTTATTTGAATAATAATTATAGGTTGTCTAGTTGCTCATTTGACTTTTTACAAAAAGTTTGTTTCAATGGTAGTGTATCTATTTAAAGAAAAAAAAAAGTTTTTAAATCAGCTGATAAGTGGAATACTACAGAGCCTCTAAAGGGACATTTAGAGACGGAGGAAGAAATATTTGTCAATGCTTTTGTGTTCTCTCGCTTGTTTTGTGTTCCCTTACGTTTTGTGTTAAAAACGTTCTCAGGGGAACGCAAAGGCTTAGAAGCGAACGCAATGTTTATCGGGCAATGCAAAGGTTTAGAAGCAAATGCAACGTTTCTCGGGGGAACGCAAAGGCTTAGAAGCAAACGCAAAGTTTATCAGGGGCAACGCAAAGGTTCTGCAAGCGAATGAAATATTTCTTGAGGAAACACAAAGGTTTAGAAGCGAATGCAAAGTTTCTCTAGGGGAAACCAAAGGTTCAGAAGCAAACGCAAAGTTTCTTGGGGAACACAAAGGTTTAGACGCAAATCAAAGTTTCTTCGGGAATGCAAAGGTTTTGCGAGCGAACGTAAAGTTTCTTTAGGAAACACAAAGCGAGCAAACGCAAAGTTTCTCAGGGGAACGCAAAGCATTTTGGGAGTGAGCGCAAAGTTTCTCGGCGAAACGTAAAGGTTCTGAAAGCCAACACAAAGTTTCTGGGGGGAACGCAAAACGTTTTGGGAGTGAGCGCAAAGTTTCTCGGGGAAACGTAGAGGTTCTGAGAGCCAACACAAAGTTTCTGGTGGGAATGCAAAGGTTTTGAGGGAAAGGGGAACGCAAACGTTTTTGCAAAAGAACGCAAAAGCATTGACTTATTATTTTCCTCCAGTCTCATGATTTTTCCACCCCATGACCCTTTAGGGCAGGGGTGGGGAACGTTGATCCAGAAGGGCCACTCTCTTGCAGAGTTTGACTCTAACCCTAATCAAACACACCTGAAGCTAATCAAGGTCTTCAAGATTACTGATGTTACAGGAAAGTGTGTTTTTTTTGCAGGGTTGGAGCTAAACTCTGCAAGAGTGGCCCTTCTGGATCAACGTTCCCCACCCCTGCTTTAGGGGCTCTGGAATTCTGCCCTTTTTTTGTTGTTTTTTTATCGTTCTACAAATTCCATTCATTGGTTGCCCTCTAGTTTGTTGCAGCCATATTTATAAATGCATTTTTTTATAATTGGATTGCGAGAGAGGTGTTTCTTTTTGCAGGTATCTTTCTGGGTGTTTTCCTTTTCTCAGGGAGGGAATGTGGTAACCACGTCTCATGTATTTTGGCTGTCGTGGGTCTGACCTGTTTAGAGCATTTCCTGGGTTGAGGAGTCTGTGAGCAGAAGGTCACGCAGCCAGTGACTGAATCATAATCTCCCCACCTCCATCACTTGTCTTGTGTCCACAAAACCTTTTGTAGAGGTAAGGACTTTTTTTAGATGCTCTAGTCTAGTCTTAAACCTAAAAAAACACTGTGCTTTACAATAAATGTCACTGCGACCAAACTCTCGGCTTATGCTGCATTAAATTTAGACGTTAGTCATTCTCTCAGTGTTAACTTTAGTTATAAGTAATCTTTCCTGGAATATGGCAGTTGGGAAATAGCATTTCATCCTATTCACAGAATAATCTCTTAGTGAGCTATTTGATTTCACATTGTTATTGAAATGGAAATGTAAAGGAGTAAAGACAAGCTGCAAATTGATTTTCCTGGTTTAAAAGGAGGGAAAAGGCATCATTGCATATATCTTATATAATCTTGCAGCAGTGTACATCTGTTACTGTCCTCTTTTAAAAGCTCTATTTTTCTGTGTAGATTAAAGATTATTACAATTACTGCGGTAGTATTCGGATGGGTGGCTGGGCTCTTTTCCCATCTGCACTGGTGCTTTTAACTCTTTCCCGCCAGCGTCGCCAGCTCCCTGCAGCGTTGCCAGCCTGTCAGCATTTTTAAAAATCATTTTCACAGAATTTTCATGGCCCCCAGAATATTTTGTTGTATGAACATGCAATATATCAATAGAAAGAACAGAGGCTTTGCTTTTACCAAAAACAAACAAACCCTGTTTTATTCTAGCTTCATGTATTAATTTTTAGCAACACTTGAATGTGGCTGTTTCATAAAAAAGCTACGTTTTGAGCAAAAACCTAAGAAAATCACGCATTTATCAAAGACTACGTCCAGATCGGATTTAGAACGATGATCAAAACATAGATGGAGTAGATCGAGTCCATCAACACCCCTAAAGCTTGCACAGTCCTATATCTCGTCCTCGCTCGACATTTCATTTGGTAACGTTAGGCAGTTTTTATTTTTATTTTATTTCAGAAGATGTGAAAACTGAAAGCTGAACATTTCCGTCAATTGCAGGGAAAAGGATCTTAAAATAAATTTCCATCAACAGCTGGAAAGAGTTATTTTGAATCTGGTGTATATGAAATGATCTTTGAATGCTTCATTGATTTAATTGAAAAATATTTTGCTATGTGAATCTCATAAATGCACACACTGTTTCGATTGTGTGCAAAAATTGTTTAAATAAATGTTGTTTCCAAAACAAAGTATTAAAAAAAAGTTGGAAGCAGCAAAACGGATAAAATTACCAAAGTGAGATGAGCCTGAATACATCCAGACCAAGTGTTTCCATGTGCAAAGGTGGTTGGCAGCTCTGCTCACGAGTACCACCAGCCTGTGTCTGCTTTTGGCAAACTAACTCCCAGGGCTGGATTGGGTGACTTAATCAGGTTTGTCAGAGGCAGTATAGCGTGTAGGGGGTCTCTTTGCTCCTGGGGAGGGGTTTAGGTACCAAACACAAGGAAGGGCTAATTGGAACACAGCGCATCATACATGCATCTCCAAGGAGACAGCTGGCTCCTCGACCACCAAGACGGGAACATCGCTTCTAGGTCAATTATGTTTGTTTCTCTGTTCAGTAGACTTTAGATTTAAAGTGAGATGAGGAGTTTGTGTGCTTATTTTTCATGGCTGAATCCATGGACTAGTGGACTATTTTTATGGTGCTTTTATTCATGACTTTTTTGGAGCTTGACAGTAGGTCTTAATATACTTTTGTTGCAAAAGAGCAGCATGAACATTCTTGGAAAACCTTTTATGTCTCCTTTTGTATTTCACAGAAAACAGTCATACAGGTTTAAAACAATAGTAGGGTGAGTAAATATGCCTGAAGTTTCATCTTTAAAATGTATTTCCTTAAATTAGCCTAAAAACTAAATACTCTGTTTCAGCCTAAATGGTTTTGGAGAGCTGAAGTCAATGACAGAAATGGTGGCATTTAATTAGCATTTTTTTCCCGTCAGTGCATTTTTACTCTGTCCATGTCTACTTTGTGCACATATCTTGGATAAGCTACAAGAGGTACACATGTCGGCTGTGTGGACACTAGGGCTGCATCCAAAATCACATACTTCCCTTCCAGGGCTTGACATTAACACCTGCCAAATGCGGGTGGATTTTAGCAGTCACTCCTGCTAGTGACTTTGGTGGGTTGAATTTTGTATGTAATATATAACGTTTTTAAATTGTAGTCTTTTAAAAAGACACCTGAAATGATGATCTAAGCTGTGCTTACTCACTCTCTCATCTCTCCGACAGCAAGTTGATACACAAACCCGCCTCCCCTCACTCACTTCTCTTTTGATTAAATGAAATTTTGATGAAATGTAATGCAGTAAAATGTAGAGAAAAAATAAAGATATTGTTGGTGTTACAGGGATTGAAATTCGGCATGGGATCATTTTACTAATTTTTCTTGTACTTCACTACATTCCAAAGCATAATGTCCTACATTTTACTGCATTACATTTCATAAATAAATTAATATATTAAATAAATAAATATATATATATATTTATACTTACATATACTTAATTACTTTCAAAGTTGTACTTGAGTACAAGAAAGAAAGTACTACATTTTTGTTCTCATTAAGTATTAAATTATATTCAATATGAAACATAGTGCAGTAAAAAGTACAAAAACACTCTGAAAAAGTACAGACACTTGAAAAATGTACTTAAAGGAACACACTTTTTTTTTAAAATAGGTTAATTTTCTAGCCATTTTACTGTTTTTGAATCCATTCAGCCGATCTCTGGATCTGGCGGTAGAACTTTTGTAGCATAGCTTAGCATAAATCATTGATGCAGATTAGACCGTTAGCATCTCGCTCAAAAATGTTGTTTAAAATATTTTTCCTATTTAAAACTGGACTTTTCTGTAGTTACTAGGGGTGTCACAAGATCGCGAGACTAAACTGTGACGAGATTTCTTGTCGAGGTGAAAAGCTGTCTCGCGTCACATTTTCAGAGTATGAGGTCTCTGCGGAACAAGAGTGGGTGTTTCTAAATTAGTGGGTGTTTTCAAATTGATGGGTGTTTATAAATCGCGCAATGAAAATGATCCCCTTCACCCGACCCCACCTAAACCCTACCCACACTGTGACGTTGGCAAATCAGGTAACACAGTTGAAACCATCCCTCCGTTTATGGCCACACCCACTGATGAGGTAACTCCTATTACTAACCTGCAGAGACATATACTTGCATTTTCATGACAGAGTGTGAGGGTGAATTTAGGACAGAATGTGCCTATGCTACGTTCACATTACGCCTCCACTCTAGTTTTGTTTTTAAAAGAAATAATGTAATTTGGGTGGATAATCATAACAGTCGCTTCATTTCCATCAGCTTGTCCAACACGAGCTGTTTGAGTCGTGCATATTGCTTAGCACTGATCACGTGACGAGAATACGCGCGTGTGTTATGAGTGTGTGTTACATGTTAGTAAAGCATTGAGTGTGTGTTACATGTTAGTGGACTAGACCGTGTCGGAGGATTCGTAGAGCAGCAGAAGCGTCAGACTTATATTTTATAATGCGCGTTCAGCACCACCTCTCCCTATTCACAGATTAGCACGATTCGCAAAAGTGAAAGTAAACGGGATCGCGCATTCAAACGTGATTTCAGTACATTACTGCTGTTTGAAAGCGACTCCCTGAGGCACGCGAATATCTCCCAATATAAAAGCTATCTAGTTGTAACCATCTCTGAGCTCTGTATCATGCTTGAAGAAAAATGTGGTCTCTATTTGCACTTTGAATATTGAGTACTTTGATTATGGTTATTGTTTGCAATTAATATCTGTGATCAATTTGTGGGAAGGGGTTCAGTTAGGAGGTCAAAAGAAGCTCATGTGCAGACTAAGGTCTGAAGAGACAATCATACAGGAAATAAGCCAGTCAGTTTTTGGCAAAACCTTTACAGTGCTTGTTGTCTTTGACTGCATATGATAATTCATACTCAAAGTAGAACTGAAATGACATTAAATCACAAGATGATGAGTTAAAACATTTCAAATGCACCTGCAAACAATTTGTCTAGTCATGTATTTCATCATTGAGGATTTCTTAAAAATACTATGTAAAAATCTTCTCGTCTCGTTCTTGTGAACCCAATCTCGTGTCTCATCTCGTGAGATAACTCTCTCGTCACACCCCAGTAGTTAGATCGTGTACTAAGACTAAGATTTTCTAGACCAATATGGCTAAGAACTACGCTCTCATTCCTGCGTAATAATCAAGGAACTTTGCTGCTGTACCATGGGTGCAGCAGATGCAATGATATTGCGCAGCGCCTGAAAATAGGCTAACTTCCGTCAACATAACCAACGTGACAAGCTGCTTGCACAAGGTGCTTGCCTTGTAACCATGGAGACGTTTGCGAGAGACGATTCAGAAGATATTTACTTTGGTGCAGATCCTGAACCGTATTTAAACCGGAATACACTGAAGATGGCATGCATGTAAACGTGAACTACAAGCTTTTTGGTCACACTTAAACTGCTCCATCTATTTAGCTTTACTTCTAGTTAAAGCATGAAATAAACATGAATGAACATCAGAAGGAAGTCTGAAAGATATAGTACAACTTATTATGTCTCTTGGACTTGCTTAGTGTTACAGCAATGGAAAGTTGTAAATAAAACCGCCTGTTAACAAATGTCACATAACATTTACCTAAGGAAAGCCATTCAGTGTATAACTTGTTAGTTATTTTTGTTTTAAACAACTATTTATATTTTAACAACACATTGGAGTAGAAACCGATTTATATAATTAAAATGTTGACATAAAAACTTGCATGCAAATTTAAATGCTTATATACAACTCGCTTTCGGCTGAATGAAACTTTAATTTTCCGTTTCGGTGCATCATAACACATTTTAATAGAGAACATCTGAGCGTGTTGCACATTGTATTCAAAGTGGAGCTGCCATTCATTTATCACAGTAAATGCCCCAAAAGGACACTGTTTAATTTTAGATGTGCTCATTTTCTGGAAAAATGTGTGGCTCTCTTTCTTTCTCCTCATTTGTCTCCTTTTCTCTCTAGCTGGTCTCAAAGACCTTGACCAATTTTACCAGTCAGTCTAAACAGCGATGGTTTGATGTACCCGACCACGCATGAATATAGGCCAGACCCAACATTTTTCATTGACCAGCTCTCCACTGATCTCTATTCATAGCTCAAGGGAACCCAGAGCCACCTCAACAGCTGTCAGAGCAGGGCCGGTCGGCCCCTAGGAGCCCACAGTGGGTGGAACTGACATATGCTCCTTCTCATTCACTGACATGAGCCAATTTAGCCATCATCCTCCTGAACCTTTAATGGATAACGAGATGTTAACAGTTCTTGAGTTTGCCACCCAGCTGCTGCTATTGCATCAGAAACAACAGAGCTTGCTCCTTGAAATATTTTGAGGATGAGTAATTTGGGAAATGAGAGTGGCCGGCCCATGCTGTAATCAGCAGCTCTTGGGCTCGTTTCCTTTTTTAATCCTTTAAAAATGTGTCATTGTGACAATTAGCACACTGATCATTAGAGCTATTTATGTGTTGCACCAGGCATCAATTTCCGGGAATGTCATTCTGCCCATCTAGTCATAATCTGAGCCTGTTATTTTTCCGCTTGATGGGTTGTTTTTCAATTTTGTTACCATGGCACTATGAGTCATTGTCAGTGTCAACTTTGTTTATGTGGGCCGCACGTGTATTGCAGGGGACGCGTGAGTTCTTTGAAAAACCAAAGGCATTATTTAAAAATAAATTTAAACACAGAAATGGACTGCTTTAATGTCAGGTTATTTATACTCATTGAGATGCAGAAGTGTTTATTAAATGCCCAGCTGAGTGTGAAATTATTTTATATTTAGTTTTTATTTATATTTTCTTATATTTTATTTTATATTTTGTTTTATTTTTATATTCATTATTATTTATTTATTTTATAATTATATATATTTTTATTTTTATTCTTTTTATATATATTTATATTATACTAATTTATTTTATTATTTTTATTTTTTTATATATTTTTATGTTTTATATTTATATTTTATTTTATTTTAGGACCAGATTTCCACTTATTCTCATTACTCTAATGCAAAAATAAGGAAAAAAATATTTTATAAATAAAAGTATTTATAAATCGTGGTTTTATTCAGTAAAAAAGGAGTTTCATTCTCATTTAAATGGAGGGAAAAAAGATGATTTTCATTACTGTATTAAAGGAATGTGTTACAAATTCTTTATAACAGTATTGAGAATTATGAATGAAATTCAGTCTCATGTTAAAGAGCACCTATTATGGCAATTAAAATGTTCCAAATATTGTTTTAGAAGTCCCCAACAACAGTTTTGCATGCATGCAATGACAAAAAAGACTTTAGTTTTCTTATAATATGCATTTATTTTTACCTGTTTTGACAGCGATTCTCAAATGATTCGTTTAGTGATTCACTTTCCAAAACCCCGCCTTTACGTGACGCTAATCTGCGGTGATTGGTCCGATGACCCAGTCAGTTGTGATTGGTATATTCTGTGCAGATATTTTTGGAAACAGAACACCCATCACCATAAATGGTTTTCGGTTTAACAAGTTTAAACGCGTATAAAGTGTATGAACAAACATGGCATCAATTTTACCCTATCAATTTGAGCCTGAATATGAAGGGCAAACGTCTGGAGATGCGAATGATCAACAAACTCCATCGCAAACACCACGACTGGAGCAGGATATTTCTCAATGGTAAGCATCAATGTAACGTTAGTTGTCACTTCAGGGCAATGGAGCGTTAACTCGATGCATAAACAAAGTTTTAACCAAAAAAAAAATGCAGTAACGTTTTGTTACTACGAGGAGTCTATTCTTAAAGAAAACTCAGAAAACTACAACAAACAATTCACATCTCAATACAATTGTCACTGAAGACCTAAGCTAAACGGTGCTTACACAACAAACCAAACAATTATTAAGCATGCTACATAAAACATAAAAGCAACAATTATGAAAAAATGAAAAAAGTTTGCTTTTGAGTCGCACTTCAGAACACAGCGTCTCGTCGCCATGATGTTTTCTAGTTTTCACTGGCGTGCGCAATAAGTGGGCGTATCGTATTCATATAACTTGACAAGTTGACATCATCTAGTCAGAGAAAAAGCTTCGGTCTTCTAACGATTCATAAAAATGACTCTGAGTCAACTCTTACTTTTGAAAGACAATAACTTTATATATGGTGCACTGTCATATTTCAAACTTTGCAGGATGTTTTTGTTCACTTAGATCTATGTTACACACTACATGAAAGGTACATTTCAAAATTCCATGATAGGTGCTCTTTGAAGTACAACTCATATACCAGTCCTAAAATAGGTTTCATTATCTTTACATAAAGTATAATTTCTTTCATTTCCTTTTACAAGTACACATGTATCTTGAAAGCTACTTCCTATAATGACCACACCGCTTTATTTTCACAGATTATGTCTTCTAAATACATGCTCCAAATCATTGCTTTATCTCATGCAATCAGTGCATCCCCATATATCCTGTTATTGTTTGCCACTCTCAGATAAGCCGAGCAAGGAGCCCGTAGGTCTGTTTCCTCCTCATGTCTTCTGTTGTGTTGCGTCTTTGAAATTTGCCGCCTTTTCGTGTAACTGTGGCCCAGCAGTTTCCTCTTCTCGTGATGAACGCCTACTTCCTCCGTCTCTTTCACCTCTTTTTCTTTATCTCTCTGTCTTTCTCGCTGGTTAAGACAAGGTTTGTGTAAAGCCGTGTGATAAATACGGGCATAGTCTTGATTTTGAAGATCTTTTGTTTGATGATGCATCTCGGTGCTGAGGCAGCATACTGTACTGCTGAAGAATAATCGGCTTAAAGAGCTGGAAACAGCAACTTGTTCGACCAGCTGCTGTTGCGGAGGTTTCCGGGTAAGTTTCTTTATGCTTTCGGATGAGTTCGGGCCGCTCAGGGTGTGGCTTTGGCCGCTGGGGTCAGCTCTGCGACCCCTAATATATCACAGCAGGTCTATCTGTGAACCAGGCAGCGTTTTTCTTTTTGAAAATCTAAATTATTGTTGAAATGTTTCGCTTGCTTCATTGAGCTGTCTCCATCCAGCCGGTAGGCAAGGCAATTGGCGGGCGTCGACACTCAGAATGTTCTTTTAAATGATGTATAATTAAGATTTGAAGATGTTTTTGACCAAGTGACATTATCCACACTGTCTTGCGCTATGCATACAAAATGCATTCATATTTTTAGTACATACTTATTTTTTTGTGGTTGGATGTTTGTATTAACATCGTGCAGTTTCACTATAGGGTAATTTTGATTAGAAACAGTGTAGTTTTCTTGTAGGTCCTACTGAGGAGCTGGAGATGTGGAAACTGTTGCTTAGTTGTGACAGGATATCCTGGTTACTGCATGAGACTTAGAGGTCTTGTTTTTGACACAAGGCGTCTCCTAATGCTCAGGCTGAAAGAAACGAGCACAGAATCTTTACATCTAAAACTAAATATTTCTAAGAATAAAAAATCTAAATTTTTCTTTTTTTTAACAGATCATTGTTAGTATTGAGTAGAGGAAACGGTTAGTTCATGTTTGATTGTAACTTAAAATGCCTGTTTTATGTCACATGATCTCACATTCTTGGCTGAGGTTCTCTCATTGTTTCCCAAACAGAGATTATACTATGGAAAAGCTACTGTGTTGTTTTAGACATTTGGAGCAGGATTATGGGAATCATTCAGTACCATGGTATCAAAGGATCATTATGTGACCATGTAATATCCTCACTCTAGTATTTTTGTAATATTGTAAAAAAATTTTTTTATATATATTTATATTTAATGTATATATATATATAGTAGTAATAATAATGTGTTTGTTTTTATCTATTATATTTATTATTATCATTATTAATACTACTAAAAATAATAAAATGTAAAACAAGTTGTTTTTATTATTATTAATTCATTACATGAACCAATTAATTATTAATAATTGGTGCGAGGACCCTCTTGGAATTGCTCTGTTTATTATATTTATTTTTGTTGTTTATTAATATTTATTATTGCTATTATTAATATTAATATTAACTAATATACATATTTATTCACTAATTTATTTAATAATAATAATAATAATATAATAATAATAGTTTGTGTTTGTTTATTATTGTATTATTATTATTAATACATTTTATTTATAAAGCACTTTACATTTTAAAGAAAATCTCAAAGTGATACAAAGGGAGGAAAAAAATAAATAAATAAATCAGTTAGAGCAATTAAGAATTCAATTAAAATTCAACACAAACATGTAAACACAAAGCAATTTAAACATTGAAAGACTTTCTAAACAGGTACGTTTTTAGTCCCTTTTTTAAAGCACCAGTCGTTTGTGTTTGTGGAGCCCTCAGATGTTCAGAGAAGGCATTCCACAGGCGTGGAGCAGCAGCACAGAAGGCTCTGTCCCCAGTGGTGCGGGTCTTAATCCTAGGGGATGGAAGAGCCTACTACTACTATTACTATTACTACTACTATTACTACTACTACTACTACTACTACTACTATTACTACTACTACTACTACTACTACTACTACTACTATTACTACTACTACTACTACTACTTCTACTACTACTACTACTACTACTACTACTAATTATAATTATAATAATTAATATTTTTTAAAATAAATTCTTTAATACATT
This sequence comes from Gobiocypris rarus, assembly GCA_023029165.1. Lineage (NCBI taxonomy): Eukaryota > Metazoa > Chordata > Actinopteri > Cypriniformes > Gobionidae > Gobiocypris > Gobiocypris rarus. Next base: position 10,901,891 of record CM040919.1, read on the forward strand.
TTATTTTATATTTTATTTTGTCTTATTTTGTAGTAGTTTTGGTCTTTCAGGATATGACCCATGTGTAACATACAAAGTGTGCAGTGTTGTCTGAAGCTTTGTCTGAATACACTCATTTTTACTCACACTTTCCTCATGTGAATGGTGTGACATTCATTATGAATAGTGAATGAGTCAGTGGTTTTGTACAATACATGCATGAATGTGTAAAATGCCTGTTGTGTGTGTTCGTCATCATACTCTTGTGAGTTCAGCGCTGAGGCGAGGTGTCATGTTAGATGTGAGCAGAGTCCAAGTATCCGATTTTCCCATCCTCTCCTTCCACACTGACAGCTCCGCTCAGTTGTTGTATGAGACTGTCTCTTGGCATCATGCAGAGGTTTACATAATTACTATAGCAACTAATAGAAATGCAACATATTTTGTATGTGACTCAAAACGGTTTAGTCTCAAAGGTTTGTAGCAACATGGCACAGAGCCGACTGGCTCCGTGAAAGAGAGAACGTGAGTAGCAATAACTCAGTAGCTGTCTCGCGTGTCTTTGTTTCTCAGCACAGATAAAGCTTGCCGCTCCTTTGTAGTCCCTGACGGTGTGGGTCCTCTGGGCTCTGGGGCCCTTTGTAGAGGTGTCAGATGAATCACTGGAGGGCTCTTTTGAAAGCTATACAGGACGTAGGCAATCCAGGGAAGCGAAACCTGGTGAAAGCGTGAACGTCTGACCATTCTTTCACTTTCTTCTCACAACTGACGGACTGCAGCTGTTCAGATCGGTAGTGTTGTTCTCTCTGCAGGAGTGAAGTCTTAACATTTAAACAGCACTGGGCCCATCACACTGACAACCACATGCTGTACCGTCCATGATACTCTGCATCTAATAAAGGTAGTCTCTGTTTGACTGCAAGGATGAACAGACTGTTTAGTTTGATCATGTACTCGTGTTTTCTTGTGGGTCATATGTTACATTGCAGTTATATCTTTACATAATTCCTGAGTAATACTAGTGAAACATCATATTGGCTGCTTGGTTTGTAATTATGCTTCAGAGTGGCCTGCTATTACTGTAGTAATTTGTATTGCTATAATTTGTTCAAGGCCCTGTTTTCACCTGGTTTTAAGATGATTTTTGTCGATCTGATCACAAGTGGACAACGCTAAATACAGGTATAAACGGGGTTTAAAATGTTTTGAGCTTGTCCACTTTCAACCACTTCCAGAGGTAGTCGAAAACGCTCACACTCATGGAGATGCTCATGCGCTCAAGCAGCCACAAAAGTCTGCCTACTGACCTAATGCGTAAACAAAAGCATGGTATTGCCATGGTGTGTCCCCCAAAACATGGTATTCCAAACACATCCAAAATCATTGTATTGTCATGGTATTGTACCATTTCCTAAAACATTGTAATGCCATGGTTTCTGTGCTAAAACAACATGGCTTTACCATGGCAAATGTCCTAAAACATAAAAATACAATGGTTCATGCCCCAAAATATGGTATTACCATTATGTGTCCAAAGAATCATGGTATTGCCATGGCTCATGTTCAAAAACATGATATTTTAATGGCACATATCCTTGAAACAAGGTATTGTACTGGCATGTGTCCTCAACAGGGTATTACCATGGTACATGTCATAAAACATGGTACTGTCATTTGTATATGTGGGTCCTGCCATGTCCGCTCAATCAGAGGTACCCGGCTAAAAAATAGATTTTTACGATTTTTCATAAGAAATATATAAATGAAGAAAGCCAAATATATATTAAATAAGAACTGATTTATTTTATTTGTATTTATTTTTTTAAATTGGAATATTTGAAGAACAAGTAGGTAATGTTGAAATCAGAAATCTTACACCTCTATCAAAACAATTGCATAGAACATGCCTGCCAAAAATATTCTTGTGACCCATCAAAAAAAAAAAAAAAGAGAAAAGTGGATTACTTGGTAAATATTCATCTATGATTTTTTAACTTTCATCACTTTTTTTGTCTTTCTCAGTAATATGAATAAAATCAAAAATGTTAGCTGCGACAGTTTCTGAAATTTGGTTTATTTGACCATGTCCAAAACCATTATGGTGCACGTCTGGAAAACTGTTATTTTAATGTGCCGTATGAGAAACTGGTTTAATGTGCCGGTTGGATGTTTCGCGGAAACTTGTGTGGCCACTGGCCAGAGTGATTGATTAATTCAACAGGTTTTCCAGAAGGAATTGGAAAGGAAGAGCAGGCGATGCTGTGTGTGTCCCTCCCTGCCCCTCATCAGAGAGACAGAGACATCTCTAGGCCTGCCTGTTTGTCTGACTGGTCTATTAAGCCCTCTGAAGAAATCCAATCCCTTCTGTCAGTCTGTTTTCTTCTTGGTTCCTTTCATCAGCATTATTGTGTAGGTTTACGAAACCATGTCTATCAAAAATGTAAATTTGTTTCACATCAGTTGGGCTTTTGTTTTGCAGAACTTCTTGATTGACAAGAAATGAATGCTTTAGCCTTACATAGCTGTTGCTTGTGTCCCACTGGCTTTGTGGTAGTGTCCACATATCCAGCTTTTCATGCTTTTACTGTTATGTCAACATACAGTGTGGAATAAAACCGCTTGTAGGTGCTCGTGGGTTTCCTCCGGGTACTCTGGTTTCCCCCATAGTCCAAAATCATGCAGTTTAGGTGAATTGGAGAGTTGAAATTGTGTGATTGTTTGTGTGTGTGTGAGAGCCCTGGGATGGACTGTCTATCTTTCCAGGGTTTCCCCTGCCTCTGGCCTAAAGAAACTGGGAAAGGCTCCATTCTCATGACCCTAGAAGGTCATATAAGAAAGAGATGGATTGATAGATGGATAGATAGATATATGTATACTAGGCCGGTCAAGTGGTAAATTTTTAATCTAATAGTAATTAATTACATGTGCCAAGTAATTGATCTAATTACATTACCCCCAAAAGATCATTTAAAGTAATTTTTTGTGTAAATTAGAAAAGCATCAAATAGACATTACAAAAAGTAGCTTTAGAAATAAATATTTTATTTGATTAATATTTTATTTGACATCAAAGTACTGCAAGAGGAATCAGAGAGTAGACTGGATAAACCCAGCCTGATCTGCCAGTGATTTGATTTCGCCCTGCAACTCAGTCTGGAAACCTGTACATTCATTTATTCTGCTTCTGTTACACTTTTGCGGGAACCAATCACAGACTGGCTTATCCACCTTCCGCTATTGGCGGGTTTAACACGATGACAGATAGAGAAGCAATGGGTCGTTGCCTGTTGATCACACCTCTTGCGGTCTAATTGGTTGAAGGACTATCCAATTGCATACAGAGTCACTCGAATTATGCTCATTTATCACGCCTTTTGTGCAGTAGAAAATACAAAGCAGACTCCCCAGACCAATGTTTAATTTTAAATTGAGCTTGGTCTGTGATAGCCAGACAAATCAGAGAGTGCTTTGGAATCGCTCTCGCGGTACTTTGATGTCACACATTGATCGCAGTGCCACTTTGTCGAACACACTTAATGGCTCTCTTTATAAATTATCCAGTTAACCCAATTGATTTGCTCAAAAAGTGGATTCTTTCAGACTGTCACACTCTGCGATGCACAACAGTTCTGCTCTGGCTTTATTGGTAATATTTTTGTTGGCAAAATTTAGCAAAAACAGACAATATTGTCTAAAATATAACGTAATATTACATTCTTATTTATTGAACTGTTGTATAAAATCAATATCACATTTGCCCTTGTGCTATTCAAGACAAAAACTGTACTCGTGTGATGTCGCGCTCATTACTTGTGTAATATTTCTTAACTATATCATATAAATATGAGACAACTCGTATAGAGGCATTTTTGCCCTGAAATCTTGCATTTTAGGAGTATTCTAACTGCATTCTATATAGGCTACATCGCCCTGTTAGTCACCAATCTACAGTATGAAATCAAATGTAAGGTTGGCTACGTAGGTCTGGGGCGGGTGCGTTAAATCATTTTAACACGTTTAACAGTCCAGACCCAAAAGGAAAATGATACATTTAGTCCAATGGCTTAATGCTCACATTGTAATTTTTAACACCGTACCTAAAGATAACACCAACATCTGCACTGAGATGGTGGTTTGGCCCGTTCCTGTACCGAACTGTAATGGGCAATGTAGTTCCTTATGACAAGAGGAATTTTGAGCATTCTCTCTTTTTTTTATGGTCGTCTCTTGTGAACTCATTTTCAGTTTTTGGTTTGTTTAGATGTCTGTGGTCCGCGTTGCATTCATATTTCAGACGAGTTTGTTTGGAAGTGAAAAGGTAGGTCTCAGTCCACTTGTTTGGTGCGCTCCAGGGTTCGGATTGCAGTGTTGTTCACATTTATTCAAATGAACCACACTAACAGAGCAATGCCAAGAGGTGTGAACACCCTATTCATCTTAAGTATGCATTGTGACGAGGTGATACAGACTCTTTATTTGCATTTGCCTTTTTGTATTTTGTGCTCATGTGTACAAAAGTTGCCTTAACTCATTAAATTTAGCTTCTGTTTCTCCCAACTTATGTTTACAGTATCTCAAATCACATAATAGCAACAGATTAAAAATTAAACTCTGTTTCAAACAAGAGTGCAGCTATTCGGTTCATTTGAACGACAGCAGAGAGTTTTACATAAAACCTGGTACTGAGATTTATTGACTTCTGTCAGCTGAAATCATGCCATCTGTAATGGGGAAACTTCTTACAAGGAATGAAACATTTCCAAGCAAACCACCCTGGAAAGATGCAACTTCTGATGGAACAGCTGCCATAGCAACAGAGCCTGGGTAGTGTCTGTGGAGATTATTATGGGATGAGTCATGGCAGAGTGACATGGCAGCTTGTTTGAATGGGTTGAATGAATGCTTGTTTCACAGGCTGCGTGTGTTCTTGTTTTCTCTCCAAGAATCATCCCCATGCATTATGGAACGGGGGATTAAAAATGTAACTGGGTTTATCCACAAGGACCAAAGATGATCTGCACTGTCCTGTGTGTCAGGAGTAAATAATTTAGATATTGCTTAGTGGAGGTCACTTTTTCTCTTGATAGGCTCCCCTAACCTTTCCTTCGAGAGGGTTTACTGTGTTTTTTATTTTATTTTATGTAATTCTACTGTACCAGCTTCAGACAATTATTTATCTTTTTAAATAGTTATATAATGTTATTTTGTAATTTCCCATGCTTAAAGGGTTAGTTCACCCCAAAAGGAAAATTAGCCCATGGTTTACTCGTCCTCAAGCCGTCCTAGGTGTTCTTTCAGACAAATACAATCAGAGTTCTATAAAAAATGTCCTGGCTCTTCCAAGCTTTATAATGGCGGTGACTGTTGCTCTGTTTATGAAATCCATGGAAAAAGTGTAGCGCCCGTTCCTCTCGCAGTTCAAAATGCTTACGCCAGGTCTGAAGACATTGCACACCAGTTACGCTCGTCAGACGTAGCGTCACCATTTTTAACTGCTAGAGGCGCGGGCGCTACACTTTTTCTGTAAGTTGAAATCGGAAGGCGATTCAACAGAAGCTAGATAATTTACTGTATAAAGTTTTAAATATGGATATTTTTCTTACACCAAATGCATCGATTCGCTTCAGAAGGCCTTTATTAACTCCCTGGAGCCGTGTGGAGCAGTTATAGGATGGATAGATGCACTTTTATGGACTTCAAAAACAGAGCAACAGTCACTGTCATTATAAAGCTTAGAAGAGCCAGGACATTTTTAATAGAACTCTGATTTTATTCGTCTGAGAGAAGAATGTCATATACATCTAGGATGGCTTGAGGGTGAGTAAATCATGGGATCATTTTCATTTTTGGGTGAACTAAACTTTAAGGGAAAAACGTATGCTTTATGCAACCGGGCACAGATACTTAAGGAAAATTTAGCTAGTATTAACTTGTGTTATTTTGACTAACAGTTATAAAGAAAAATCTGTCTTTAAAATGCAAATTAGTTTATTTGTTAATGTGCTTTAGAGAGAGAAATGTGCTTTTCACTGTCACATTGGAAATGGGCTGAAATGGGCTGCAAGAAAATGGTCCACACACTTTCGGCCAATAGCCCACATCATGGAAAACAAAATTTCTCTTGCTCTTTTGAAATAAAGAGTTCATACACTAATTACAATACAAAGCTCCCTCAGCAATCCTCACCAAGACCATTTATAGCAAAAATGAGCCATTTGTCAACATGTCAGATTGTCATCATTATGATGTTACAACCATGAGCACATTAATATATAACAGTCTTTGTTTACATCAATGACTCAGCAACTTGGCCTACTAAATAACACTGTTGACTTTTGAGGCAAGCTTATCATAACAGATGTCATTTAAGTACAGACGTCTTAAAGGTACAGTTGCAAAGATGTCATGCAGTCATGTGATTTTACATAAGAATCTACTGAGTATGTTGTTGTTGTTTGTTTGGACTGAAAAGCACATTATGACCAATATATTAACTAGCTAGTTAATACTTTATTACAAGCCTATAACCATGAAAAATCTAACTTTAATAGGGGATTTAGCTTGTAGATGTGTCAGGCTTTTTGATCATTATTTCTTTAGATTTACTTCATTTTATAACATTATTTAATTATAAGTTGTTCACGCTAAACCCAGGTTTATTGAGATGAATAGGTGCTATATGTCTGATGTCAGCTGATCGCCATTGTTTTAGTTTAAAAGCAAAGTTCAGACATAATTGTTTAAAAGAAACAAGTATATAGAACTTACTGCAGAAATTAAGATGTCAAGAATCAGATGTCACAAAGGAAGAATGTTCTTGTTCAGAGTCAGAGTGGATCTTTCACACTGCACCAGTCAAAGCTTTGCATTCCTGAAATACATTTTCAAGGTTTTTCAGAGGAATTCCTCAGTGTCAGCTTTTGTGCATTAGCAGCAAGTTATCTAGTGACAGAAAGAGCTCTCTGTCCTGACCCTGGGGTCAAACATGCTTTTTGACCAAATATATGGATGTCTGTTAAGGTGGATGTTAAAAGATCATATAGATAACGTTTATGACTATAAATGGTAAAACTAATTGCACCTCAGAAATGTACTTAATTGATAATTAAATTCCACACTAGTAATATAATTTAGTTTAAATAAATTAGAGCCCCTCCCCATATTTGTGAGTATAATCAGGAGAATGTTATATATAATTGTGTACAATAAATGTGTTAGTGTGCTGCTTATTCTTAAGTGATCTTGAGTGTTGAATAGAATAATATTTGTCACAAATCTGCATTCATTGGCATTCACAGCTAGAACCAAACATAACTTCACATTTGTATATGGGCTTTTAAATATTTTAACTCTTCTCCCGCCAGTGTTTTTATATCAAATGAAAGAACAGTGCCTCTGCTTTTAAATAAACACACACACACAGAAAAAGTTTTATTCTAGCTCAATGCATTTTTTTTCAACACTTGAATGTAGGTACGTTTCATAAAGAAAAAGCTAAATTTTGAGCAAAAAAACTGAGAAAATAACTTTTTTTGTCATCCAGATCAGATTCAGATTGATGATCAAAACATAGAGTAGATTGAGTCCATCAACAACCCCAAAGCTACACAGTCCTATAGCTTGTTCTGGGTCAACATTTCATTCAGTAACATTTGCCAGTTTGAACTTTTATGCTGTTTCATGTTGATGATCGTTTTATTTCACATATGAGATCACTTAATTCTGCTGCTTTTTCTCCTGTGTTTTGATACAGAGATTCTGTACTCTTTCAGAAGATGTCATAGCGTCCCCTACCAGAAAACAGTGAAAACATGGAAATCTGGAAGATTCGGTCAAATCATAGCGTTTTTAACAAGGGATATTTAAAGATTAAATTCAGTTTACACCTTTTTCATGATGCATACTATATACAGGGGAGTAGATGAGCCAAGGATATGAACACAACGCATTTCCTTTTATAATGGTTTTTGATGGGAAAAACACTTCACAGGAAACCTTGTTGTATTAAATATTCTGTGTTCATTTGCTTGCCTGTACAAAGAATGCATCATCAATAAGGTATATTTGTTTTTTTAATATCACTGTCTTACTACATTAAAACTTACTCCAAACCTGGTGAAAATAACTGGTGGGCCTGTTTTTGGAGAGAAGCCTTGTTTTGTAAATTACGAACATTTCAGCAGCTCAACTTTTAAAAGCTTTTAATAAAGCACTGGTATGACATCCCTGTTGTACTAATCAGTTTTCTGAAAAAGAGGTGTGTTTGATATATCAGTAAGCGTTGTATGACCCTCGCTCTCTCCTTATGTCTCCCTCTACAGGCTTGGATGACAGCCAGACAGCAGTGAGAGGCCACATCCTCCACCAGCGCAACCATGCCTCCCCCAGCAGACATTGTGAAGGTGGCCATCGAGTGGCCGGGGGCCTTTCCCAAACTTATGGAGATTGACCAGGTCAGTTCATATAGTTTACTAAATCTCCTTGTATATGCATGTATATATAGGTTACAGAAGTGCATGCTTGCTGCTTTTTTTTTTTACACATGTAAATTCTGTCAATATTTACTTGTTCTAAACCCGTTTCTTTCCATACAATGACATTTCTTGACTATTTCATGTTTTCTGTTGATATCCGAAAACACAACACCAATAAGGGACCCCCAGTCCGTAATTGTTTGAAGTCATATGGGTTTGGAACAACATTTTGAATAAATAATGATAGGATTTTCACTGAACTGTTCCTTTAACGTGTGAGAGAAAAGGCCCTGCAGTGCATGTCTAACTGAGGAAGATATGCTATAAAAACTATTAAGGCTAACCTTGGATAAACATTCCTCATTCATCATTTATCTTTATTCTGACTTGACTCAACCAAATGTTTGCTCAAAAGTTGTAGGAACTGATGTGAAAGTAGCTGGTTTATTGCATATGAGAGTGTTTATTAGCCATAAAGAAATAAGGTAGAATATAATTTCTAAGACCAGGGGGAAAAACACTTTTCTTTTGTTTTGTTTGCTGCAGAAAAAGCCTCTCTCAGCTATCATTAAAGAAGTGTGTGATGGGTAAGTATCAAACAAATTTTTTTAAATTAAGTTTTATGCATTCATACCTGCAAACTCTGTTTTTTTTGTGTTTTTTGGGGGGCTAAATTCACCTTTCTGACATTGAAATAGGCCATTCACGTGATTCGTGCAAATCTGAGGAGTTTTTATTTTGTTTATATGTCTATCTGAAGGGAACATTTCAATGGCATTTTCTTTTCAACTTGCCTCTGAATGATGCCTAATAGACCTTTATTCAGAGCAGTGCCCTGACAGGTATGAAAGCGAGGCTGCGAGGGATAGACTTTTTGTGTTCTCAGTGGCATCCGCTGTAAATAGCTGTATAAAGCTCCTAGATAACTTATACGTTTCCACAGCTCATGTTGTCTCATGTTGTTTTTTTGGCTACTGAAATGTCCCGAAAATATATTTTTGCAGTGTTTCGTCAACAGAACAATCCAAAAACACATGAAATGACAGTCACCCATTGAAGAGATGTACGTCAATCCCTCACAGCCGCGCTTTCAGTTCCCGTTAAAAATTAGAAAATTAAAAGATGGTGCTGCTGGGAATAACATCTATAAAGTAGTGATTATAAATGCAGCGCTGCTTTGTGTACAGGGGTAACCACGGTAATTGCTGTATTTCTGCATTTCCATTACGCTTACTCGTCTGCCATTTTGGTTCATACCAATTATAAATAACACATAATTAATCTGAAATGTGAGGTTTATCATTTCATAAACAGTTTAGAACGTTACCAAAGACATTTGTGTTTTATTTTTTTAAAGAATGTTGCTACCTAAACAGCACAGTTCTATTATAATATAGAATATTATAATTTATTCTATGGGGGTGTGAATGCTTGAATCTGATTGGTTTGCGAACGTTCTAAGGTGTGCAGTTATTTTCAGGGAAACGCATGCCTAAAGTAGTTCCATGCAGGTCTTGACCGCATTACAGTTCCATATCACTTCGCCAAATGATTTCAGTTATTTCATCCTACAACAGCAAAAGAACCAAAGCCCACAACGACACTGAACAAGTAAATAAATATAGTAAACCATAGGATAAAACGACAAATATTTCCATGTTTTTTGCCTCAAATTATGTTTATTATGTACAGAAAGCACATACACTCTTTCTCCCGCTCTCTCTCTCACTCAAACACGCACACATATAGTACGGACACAGAAACATGTTGTCAGCGCTGCTCTGACGATTTTATCGGTAAAAAAGTTTTAACAACTTAAAAGCTACATGACATTTCTCACTCAGGTAATTCACATATGCTTAATTTCTCTCTCTCTCTCTCTCTCTCTCTCTCTCTCTCTCTCTCTCTTTCTCTCTCTCACTGCATTATTAACTGCATTAGTCTTCTGTCAGTGACTGAAGCCTCTGTTACTAGCTCTAAAATGATTCGGAGCTCTGTTACTAGCTCTAAAAGCAACGGAGGCTTGGTATTAGATGTGCAGCCCTACACACAAGAGCATTTTAAGGACAAAAAAACAATGTTTTTGAGGTGTGGTAACCATAATATAAGCGGAATAATTGACTCTGGGCTGTTTAATTATTAAAGAAATAATGCACACCCAGGGCATAACTGCCACATTAAATCAATGGCCCATCGACAGTTATTCCTTACTTAATATATAGAATTTTCTTAAAAACAGTTTCAACTGTTGATTCAGTTGAAACTGATTCATTTTTAGCTTTTTTGCCTGTCAAGAGTTTGCAGGTATGTGCATTATGCTGATAATTGTTTTTTGTTAGCAAACATCACTGTATAGCAATCCTGGATGTTTGTCTAAATCTTCTAGATGGAACTTGCCAAACCCTGAAACCTTTGCCCTGCAGAATGCTGACTCGACCAACTTCTACATCACCGAAAAGGTTCAATGCAAAATCTTGAAAAGAAGCTGTATTGCTAAGCTCATTCGTTTAAAAAAAAAAAATCCTTATAACAGTACCTCTTCTCCTCTTTTTTTTTAAACACAGAATCGCAACAACATCAAAAACGGCTCCATTCTGCGGCTCACTACGTCTGCTGTGAGTAGCACATTTGAGTTTACAGATGGCAGAAATACATACTTTATATAAAGGCTACATCATCAGGAGGAACCTGCCTTTATCCTCTGAAGCCCTGACCTATCCAGCTGGGGCCTGTAATCCTTCAGATGTGAGGGGTGAAAGGTTATATTACCAAAGCTTCCTAAAGTGTCAGGCAGCAGCTGAGAAACATTCTTGCATGACCTGTCAATGCGTAAATGTGCCCAGCTGTCGTTTTTTTTCTCCTCTTTTCTCTCTACCGGTTACAGAAAATGTCAGGATTTGCTCTTTGTTATAAAAATGTAGTCGTTTTGGAAACGCATTACATTGGAATAGATATTTCATTCAGAAACGCTTTTCTTATGACCCATCTGAATTTGCAGCTTGGGGATGATGATATTTAAAGCTGATGCCTGTGACATTTGAAACCGTCCCTCCAGCACAATGACAACAATGGCTGTTTCTCTTCCAGTGATGTTCTGCACCAGCCACCGCTGATATTAAACAGTCATCAGTGCTCTGTATGGATGCGATAGGTTTCACAGAAGAAAGCAATAGTGTTCATGATGAAGCATATTATGATGCTGTGTTCAGTTAAATTGGTGCAATCAAAGTTTTTTAATAAATTTTTATTTAAGATGATCAAAGCATGCAAGTTTAGTTTGAGGGGAAGAAAGATAGAAATGGAATAACAGAATAAAAAAAAGTTTTTGGACACAAAGTCCACACTTTAAAAAAATATGAATGTCATTGTCCAAGTGAAAACCTATGCCAAAATATATTTGAAATACATTTATGTCATACTAAGTATATTACAAATCCATTACCATGTTTACTGACCTATCGCTTGAGACTTGCTGATATAAATATTATAATTAAACTTTATTTGGAGTACTTGTTTATTGTATATATTAAGCCTAAAATGTTTAATATCACTGTAAGGAAGGATTTTAATTAGTATTTCTGTATAATATCAGTCTTTAAATGCAAGATATTTTGAAGTGTACCTAAAGTATATAGAGTATATAAAGTATAAAGTATATATATATTTGATTGTGCTAAAATGTATCTAAGTATATCTTTAGTTGGACTTTCCAGATAACTAAAGTACATAAAGTACAAAATTAGTTGTTCCAATTTAGCAGACTTTAAGTTACCAAAAGTACAATTGCAGTGTATTCATATTAAGTACATACATATGTAAATGCATTTGTAGTATACTTATACCAAACCAAATGATATCTGTAAACAAATTATGTTTTTGCTTTACTATTTTTATAATTGTGCTACAGGAAATCTAGATATTCCACTTTCATCAGAGGTGACACAAAATTCATAATTTTTGACAAATCTGGTCTACTGCATTTCACTTAGTTTTGGAACAATGTCATAGTAAAGGAAACTTTAGTCAACTAAAAAACGTTATTTAACTAAAACTAAAACCATTAAAAATACATTTTTGTTACTGGAAATAAAATAAACTGTAACTGTAAAATAGCTTTTAATTTATTTGAAAATAACTTTTTTATATTTTATAATTAGTAATTGTTGACATTGAAATGGATATGATATGACAGCATGTTGAATCTTTAGGATAAAGGGCGTATGTAAAACCAAACCTTACACACCGACATGCTAAAGACTGTTGAATGAGAGAATCACTGTGGAATCAGCGATGGCGTGATTTTAGAGAAGTGTAGTCTCGCCTTCTTCCTTGAGTTGTATGACTAAAAGGCCTGACCTCCTACATGACGATCTGTCACCCTCTCATTAACACGCCTCTTCTGTGGCCATGGTAACAGGCCCAGATGGCCCAGCAGCTGCACGAGCGCATCCAGTCATCCAGCATGGACATGAAGCTGGACGCTCTGAAGGATCTGGCCAACTCTTCACGAGACATCACCTTTGCTCAGGAGTTCATCAACCTTGATGGCATCTCGCTGCTGACACAGATGGTAGAGAGCGGCACAGAGTAAGTAACTGTCTTTGTTCCTCTGGCTGCCTTTCCTTCTGTCTCTGTTTTCATCACAGTGCTCTTGATATTCACACATTGGTTTGTTGCGTTAGCAGGGCTTAAACAAATGAAAATAAAGACACGGCCAGTGACTTGCACTGTACGCCGTGATGAAGCCCATTCAAATGTCTCAGTGAGATTCTGAGATGTTGTTCAATAGGAGTCTTCAAAAAGGACAGATACAATCTACCATTCAAAAGTTTGGGGTCGGTAAGATGTTTTTGTTAAAGACATGAATACTTTTATTCTATAGGGATGTTGATCAAAAAATCTAAATAAATCATTTGTAACTTTATCAATGTCTATACTATTTCAGATAATGTTCTTTTGAACTTTCCATAAAATGTATTCTAATCCACAAACAATATTTAGCAGCAGAACTGTTTTTAACATTGATAATAATAATAATAAAAAAGAAAAGTTATTTAAAATTGTAATAATATTTCACAATATTGCTGTTTTCAGTATTTTTATAAATATATGTAGCCTTGGTGAGCATAAGAGACCTCTTTAAAAAAAATAAACGTACCTGCTCCAAACTGGTCATACATAATGTACTCTGAAAGCTAGTCCATTATTCTCAATGAGAACAAAAACACAATGATTTGGCTTTGATAATACCTGTGCCATAAAACGCAACACAGCGCCTCACCTTCAAACATAACACAATGCCGTAAAACACAAAACAACACAAAACTGTGGCTTGTAACCCAACACAACAAAGTGCCCTCAATCACCGCACCAATTACAATGTTCCCTCAAAAATAAAAATGTGTTTTTAATCACATAACACAACAGTATGTCCTCAAACACAAAGCACAACAAAATGTCCTTTAACACAAAACAATGTCATGATCATGTTTGAGGCCACAATGTTTTGTCTGAGAGTGTGTGTTTGATCATACTATGTTGTGTTGTTTGGTGTTGTGTTTGAGGCCACAATGTTGCGGCTGGGAGTGTGTGGTGTTGTTTGATAATGCTTTGTTGTGTTGTGTTTGAGGCCACAATGTTGTGTCTGGGAGTGTGGTGTTGTTTGATAATGCTTTGTTCTGTTGTGTTTGAGGCCACAATGTTGTGTCTGGGAGTGTGGTGTTGTTTGATAATGCTTTGTTCTGTTGTGTTTGAGGCCACAATGTTGTGTCTGGGAGTGTGGTGTTGTTTGATAATGCTTTGTTCTGTTGTGTTTGAGGCCACAATGTTTTGTCCGAGAGTGTGTGGTGTTGTGTTTGATCACACACTGTTGTGTAGTGTTGTGTTTGAGGCCACAATGTTGTGTCCGAGAGTGTGTGGTGTTGTGTTTGATCACACACTGTTGTTTAGTGTTGTGTTTGAGGCCACAATGTTGTCTGAGAGTGTGTGGTGTTGTGTATGATCACACACTGTTGTTTAGTGTTGTGTTTGAGGCCACAATGTTGTGTCTGAGAGTGTGTGGTGTTGTGTTTGATCACACACTGTTGTGTAGTGTTGTGTTTGAGGCCACAATGTTGTGTCTGAGAGTGTGTGGTGTTGTGTATGATCACACACTGTTGTGTAGTGTTGTGTTTGAGGCCACAATGTTTTGTCTGAGAGTGTGTGGTGGTGTTGTGTTTGATCACACACTGTTGTGTAGTGTTGTGTTTGAGGCCACAATGTTTTGTCTGAGAGTGTGTGGTGTTGTGTTTGATCACACACTGTTGTGTAGTGTTGTGTTTGAGGCCACAATGTTGTGTCTGAGAGTGTGTGTTTGATCATGCTATGTTGTGTTGTTTGGTGTTGTGTTTGCGGCCACAATGTTGCGGCTGGGAGTGTGTGGTGTTGTTTGATCATGCTTTGTTGTGTTGTGTTTGAGGCCACAATGTTGTGTCTGAGAGTGTGTGGTGTTGTGTTTGATCATGCTTTGTTGTGTTGTGTTTGAGGCCACAATGTTGTGTCTGAGAGTGTGTGGTGTTGTGTATGATCACACACTGTTGTGTAGTGTTGTGTTTGAGGCCACAATGTTTTATCTGAGAGTGTGTGGTGTTGTTAGATCATGCTTTGTTGTGTTGTGTTTGAGGCCACAATGTTGTGTCTGAGAGTGTGTGGTGTTGTGTTTGATCACACACTGTTGTGTAGTGTTGTGTTTGAGGCCACAATGTTTTGTTTGAGAGTGTGTGGTGTTGTGTTTGATCACACACTGTTGTGTAGTGTTGTGTTTGAGGCCACAATGTTGTGTCTGAGAGTGTGTGTTTGATCATGCTATGTTGTGTTGTGTTTGAGGCCACAATGTTGCGGCTGGGAGTGTGTGGTGTTGTTTGATCATGCTTTGTTGTGTTTGAGGCCACAATGTTATGTGTGTGTTTGTGTTTGATCATGCTTTGTTGTGTTGTGTGGTGTTGTGTTTGAGGCCACAGTGTTGTGTCTGAGAGTGTGTGGTGTTGTGGTGTGGTTAATCACACTTTGTTGTGTTGTGTTTGAGGCCATGTGGTGTTGTGTTTGAGGCCACAGCGTTGCATCTGAGAGTGTGTGGTGTTGTGTTTGATCACACTTTGTTGTATGGTGTTGTGTTTGAGGCCACAGCGTTGCATCTGAGAGTGCATGTGTGGTGTTGTTTGATCACACTCAGTTGTGTGATGTTGTGTCCGAGAGTGTGTGACCTGTGGAGTTGTTTGATCACACTTTGTAGGGTTTTGTTTGAAGCTGAACACAAACAATGTGCCTTCCAACACAACACAACTCAATCACATCAGAGATGCATCATCTAAATAAACTGCAGATATTTTATATCAGACACTGGTCTATTAATAATAAATGAGTGTATACATTTCACTCCCTCCTCCAGTCTCCTCTGTGATATAAAGCAGCCGTGTGGCCTGACCATCTCAGTTGAAGGTTAAAGCGGAGATACTATTTGCTGAGCTGGCACTTTTTCAACTCCTATACGGATGGTCCCATGAGGAGGCCGAGCTCTGCCAGCAGACACAAACTGCCTTAGGAGAGAGACAGAGAACAGAAACATGGAGGGAGAGAACTGGGACTGGAGAGAAACACACTTAGAGGCAGAGTCAAAGAATAATAATTCACAAAAGAAACACAAAAGCGCAAGATATATACACTTTCAAGACAGCTAGAGGGAAAAACATGGTTGTCTGTCAAACTGGATGTCTCCTCTACGGCTGGTCAACTTCACAGGCTTGTGCTTTTGTTTTCCGTTACATGCTAACCTAATTATGCCTGTCCTTGCTCCATTTGTCAAGGTCATACTATTCCAATGGCTCTTTTCATGTAGTTGTGGAAGGAGATTTATCTGAATTACCCAATACATTTATTTTCTTACATGAGCAGAAGTGAATTCCCTCTGGTGCTCTGCCGGTTGAGTGAAATTAGGCTGCCGTTGGGATGTTGGTTTTATTTCACTGAATCAATAGCTGCGTTTTTACTTATCGGAGCCCTGCGCCGCCAGCTGAGGTGTTTCAGCATTTTGGTACGCTGAAGAGCTGACCATGGAAATCATTTCCATGGGTATGTTTTATATAAAGCAGCTCTGTGTCAACAGCTCCTGACCTCAAAGAGCCTATGTGTGGGTTTCTATGCAGTCCTTTCATACCATTAAGAATCCAAGTGGACACGCACATGCACACAAGTACACACTGTTTCACATTCTTGCCGTGGATTCCTGTTAGCCGCTGACCAGGCGATGATTATTCAAAAGACTTGAGCATGACAGCACTCTTGAGAGTAAGGAGTGAGTACTCTTACATCATGGGCCATGAATGTAGCCGGCTGAAGGGTTAGTGGTGTAGTGGCTCCCTCTACTGGTTATGTGCCACAGTGGTGCCCGGATTGAGGTTGTTGATAACAGTTAAAGATGCAGAAAGTAACTTTATGCACAATTATTTTGGAAGTCTATAAGCTTGTGTTATTAGTGAAGGTTGAGGATATCAAACTATTATAATTGTCAGACACACAGCAGTTGATCATTAACCCATTTTATCCCAAATTATCCCCAAAAGTTGAAAGTATTGAATTTTTTTTTCTTGGTCACAATTGTAACCCTGTGGGAAAATGCAGAAAATTTACACAGTTGCTCAATAAGATCCTAAAGAAAGTTGAAAACAAAGTTTGTTGTATTGTATTTATTGCATAATTATTTATTACATTTAAGGTATTAATGGTGTATCACTTCTATGCAATTGATTGGAAAGTAGCTAAATAAAGCCATATATTTATTTTTCATTATATTACATCTTCACTTAGTGTAGCTATACTTTGAAATCTGTAATTTCAATATGAGTCAATGTGTTTTACTCATGAATCATGAACATATCATGAAT
Organism: Gobiocypris rarus; assembly: GCA_023029165.1. Classification (NCBI taxonomy): domain Eukaryota; kingdom Metazoa; phylum Chordata; class Actinopteri; order Cypriniformes; family Gobionidae; genus Gobiocypris; species Gobiocypris rarus. The sequence continues at coordinate 10,919,262 of CM040919.1, forward strand.
ATGGTTTCCCACAATTGTGACCACTAACATGTGTACATGTCCTGTGACCAATTAGTGTATAAGCCAGAGCAATATTATTAATAAACTAACAATAGAGTTTTAAAAATGATATGCACCTTCGGGCCCTATTTTAAGGATCTAAGCGCATGATCTAAAGAGCATGGCGCATGTGCACTTTGATTAAATAATATTTACCGAATCCACATTTTCTAGATTAATGATCCGATGCATGGTCTAAAAGGGTTGCCCCTGTTCTCTTAATGAGTAATGGGTGTGTTTTGGGCATAACGTGCAATAAACCAATCAGAGTCTCCTCTCCCGTTCCCTTTGAAACCATGGCAGAATATAGACACCCTCAACCTGACGAGTCAATTTAAATGCATGTGTGTGTAATGCCACGATTGGTTAAATAAGTAGTCAATTTCATCGTCATTACTGCAAATTGGTGATTCTGATACATGCAATGACTATCCATTATGACATGTAGGCATTTTTATCTTTATGTACACAATAATAATCTTTTATATTGTAATGCTTTTATTGTTTTTGGCATGTTTGTCTGCTGCTGCACGTCCCTGTAATAAGCAGAGTGTACACGCGTTGTGCATATTACTGACACACCCTTTAAATAACAAAAAATACTTTGCTATTGACTGTAGACCAGCTTTCAGTTGGTCAATGGTGCAGTCGTTTTCAATTGCCTCAAAATAGCAACGCCAACAATGCGCCAGAACACACCTTGTTTTCAGGCCAGCACGCCCATGGGTGATTAAATGGGTTTTTAAAGTACAGTGCAAGTCATTAGGTCAGAAATGACGCAGCAAACGGGCAATGTGCCTCATCTTTAATGACTAAACATGAGTAACATATGTGGATAATAGCCATGCTGACAGGACCATGAGAGAAAACAAGAGCCACGTTTGAGTTATAAATGAATGCAATATAATGTATGATGATTTGTAATGGAGACTTTAGGTAATCCTTCACACTTGCTCATAACCACGTCAGGGAGTTAAGCACACGTCGTGCATTAAGTGAGTGTGAAGGCAGTGTGCAGTGTTCTTCTCCCACAGTTCTGCTTTGCATGCTTTGTCTCTCTGAAAGTTTTTTTAATGTTCAGCTATGTTTTTCTCTCAGCTCATGCCTCACTGGATGTTTAAGATGTACTGTTTTGTTTTAAACCTTGTGTAACAATAACAATGGGTTTTCCACAGATTTTCCTAATGTAATTGTCATAATGGGTTCATAAAGGAATATTTGGACCCTGACTATGTAACTGTTTCTGTCTCCCTGACGTCAAAGTTTTTAAATCTTTTCAGACGGTATCAGAAACTACAGAAGATAATGAAGCCCTGGTAAGCCCCTCCCCTCGAGCTGGATAACCCCCCTGTCACTTACCCTCTAATCTCCGGGCCGAGTCTCTGCATGATCGGGCTCTGGCCTCAGTGCTCAAAACCAATCAAAGCGATGGGAACACTTGCCTACTGCTGCAGTCACTACCATTTTTCTGATGATTTTATGGTTTTGTGTGGATGATTATTTCCATGTAACCAAATCAGCTGTATTTCTTTCTTTTGCATGTGGTATTGGGCAACATGGTGCTTTAGGGGAAGCTTTGCACTAATCTCTTTTGGGAAACGTTTTTTTTTTGTGGTTCACACTCATCGACACGAATCTGCTCTCACATTTCCATATAATTGTATCAAAATAATTGATCAAAACACTGCTGTTTCTTTAAAAATCCTTTTGCCCAAGATTACTCTAAAATGATTGATAATCATAAACAACCAGAAACTACTTTACTCAACACTTAATATCCCCTTGTGGCATTTTATCATCCCTTAGTGTCATCGTGGACTTTTTTTGTAGGGTTTTGCCCAATTCCAGCTGCAAATACTTCTTGCTCCCAGTGGTACATTTATGAATTGCTATTCAAACTTATGTCTTTTTATTATAAGGTCTAACTAATGCTGTATTAACTCCCTGCTATATAAATACTCAACATCAAGCTCAGTGCAGGCAACTTAAGTAATTCCTGTTTCATTTCTGCCTTTAATGTTACTTAAAAATTTTATTATGTGTATGTTTTTGTAACTTCAGGGGCCTGTACCATGAAGATAGTAGAACAAACTCAGGGTTACACGATAAGTTTTGAGTTGACAAAACCAAACCAAACCAATCCAGTCAGGCTTTGTTGGTACCATGACGCTGATCATCAACTTTTTCTGTCAACTCGGGCTTTGATCCTGAGTTCATGGAGCGCGTGTGCACTATTCAAGTAGTCGCTATTCAAATCTCTCTTCTAGCGAAGAATGAGAATAGATACTTCGTACATGCATTTACACAGCAAGAAGAAAAGATCTTGCTATATCAGTGAAATTAGGTTATACAGTTGATAATAGGCCTATACAGAGGTTTGAATATGTAAGATCACGTAGTCATTTTTAAAACTTATATTATATATATATATATATATATATATATATATATATATATATATATTTATTTATTTATTTATTTATTTATTTATTTATTTATTTATTTATTTATTTATTTATTTCTATATATATATATATATATATATATATATATATATATATATAAATATCATCATTATAGTTTTTTTACTATGTAGTGACTAATTTGGCGCAAGAGTAACTGGGGGAGCGACTTTATTGCGTCAGAGATGTCACTCACAGCTGATCCAATTTTGGTTTGAGATCTCTTACCCAGAACATAACCTGCCCAGGAGCAGGTTAGCCGTGCAACGTAAGTTTATTATGGCGATGAACACCACTAAAAGCCATTGGGTTGTCTTAAGCAAACATTAAACCCAACCACAGGGTTAAAACAACCCGATTGCTGGGTTAGTCCATTTTCAACCCAACTTAGGTTGTTTTTTACCCAGCATTTTCTAGAGAGCAATTTTTGGCATGATCCTATTCCCGTCTTAGTAAAATTGAAAATGATCACTGAAAAAGAGTGGAAACCCTGCTGGCTAGCCACCTAAACCGGCTTCGTGGTATAGGCCCCTGATGTCTTGGCCAAAGTTTTGTTTTTGTTTTTGTTTTTTCTCAAAAGCTTTTTGTTTCATCTGTATTTTCATTATGAGAAAAGGCATGAACTGACTTTTTTGTGACTATAGGGGGCAGTGTTATTCATTTAAATAAAAAAATCTGAATGTAATGCTGTGGCACATAGGGTGCTTCTCAAACTGAAGGCTGTGTCCAGTGATGCTGTTTGCTTCCTAGTCCAGTCCTTCTGAGACTAGAGTCCTCCTCAGCATTAAACGCTAGAATGAAACTGTAGTAAGTGGCTACGTCATAAATGTTTCCACCCCCTCGGTCATAAAATAATCATTTTTATTTATAATTTATTTTTTAATAAACTGCCTTTCTGTTGTTGCCGTACAGGTAATGACAACCATCTGTGGTTTAAATTAGGCACAGTTTAGCATTTTGTGTATAACACAATGCTTTTAATACGTAGTGAACCTGGACAAGCTCAGTGCTTATTCATTTTCTGCTAATTCTTGATTTTGAATTGGAACGTGTGCAGAGGATTGTGGGTGATTGGAGGGCATGAAGGATATATCCTTCAAAACAAACGAAGGCTGCCTTCAAAGAATACTTTAAATTGAGACGTCCTTTGACAGAGTTTGATGACTTGTCAGCCGAGATATGCAGCCTAACTAGGACGCTGCCTTCCCATTGAGAAGCACCTGTAATGAGGATTCAAATGAGCTTTTAGGTAGACACTAGTTTTTTTTTACTCAAAACTATGAATTAACCCCCCGTCTTATTACTTAAAGGAATATTTGAGGTTTAATACAAATGATGCTATTGACGACAGGATCAGTGACATGGTAGTATGACTGTATATTTGTTCAGGAAAGGCCCTGTTTTTTTTTCTTTCCTCAAATTATTTTGTAGAATTAATTTCATAAACCATATGCTACATATGCTGCTTATGGAAGTTGTTCCAAACCTGTATGACTTTTTATGAACATAAAATGGATATTTTAAGGAAATGTGTGTTTCACCCATGTTGCTAATGTTAACTAAAACTATTAAGAAATAATTTGTTAACTTATATAAAGCTAAAGTAAAATATAATTATTACTGGCTTAAAAACTAATTGAAATAAAGTTGAAATACTAAAATTACTAAAACTAAAACTACATTAAATATCTTAAAGCTATAGAAATATAAAAAGATGACAAAATCACAAACAATTCAATTAAAATAATGAAAGATGACTATTAAGTATTAATAAATAATATAATATTAAGAACAGAAATGAATACTAAAATAACTAAAATAAGTGAGAAAGTAATTCAGGTTTGGAACAAATAATGACATTGTTAATTTTCAGATGAACTATCCCTTTAAGTTGTATCTAACCTGCAATATTCCTATCATATTCTATTGTGTGTCCATTCATCATAACTATAATGTCCCAAACAAACTGCTGCATGATACCACTGAACATTTCTGCCAGTGTAATTCTACTGCTGCCGCTCCTGCTGCCAAACTCTCTTGGCTGCTCTTCTGAAGGACAGGGACTTCAGCTGGGCTGACTCCATGTCCTCCTATTCGCCAGCTTCACTACTTGACTCCTCTCACTTACTATCGCTGAGGCTTAGCTATTCTTTCAGTGCAGGTGAGCGGTAGAGACGTGGCTAGTGGCTGTTGTCTTGTCTTTTATAGCTTTGGTGACCTGCTCTCCTTCACCCTGACGGCCTTCGTGGAGCTCATGGACCATGGCATTGTCTCCTGGGACACCTTCTCTGTGGCCTTCATCAAGAAGGTGCGTCCACATGGGTATTTTTTTCAGAAGTTTCAGGCGTTTTCCTGGAATAGGGTATCAAAGAGTGGGGTGCAGTGACGTATTTTTATTCCCTTGACAAAAACATAATTAGAATTTTTCCACTGGCCCGAAAATAAGCTCTGTAACCAAGAAAAGATTATGATTCTTACCTGTTTTGCTCATCATGATAATGTTCAGAAATAAACACAACTTTTAAGGATTTTGAAGCCTAAATAAAATCGGCAGAAGTGATAAACAAACTACATCATGGTGGCACAATATCAACACCATTAAGCTTCAGAAAACTCTTTCAGTCTTTGTTTTAAAACAGTTTCCCTGAAAGTTTGAGTTAGAATAGTTTACAAAAACATGACTAAACACAACGAAGCTGTGAAAGCGGACTAGTAAGCAGATGAGTGTACATGTTCGACGTGATGACGTTGAAGCTGTGAAAGCGGACTAGTGAAAGCAGATGAGATGTGATGACGTTTAACGTGTCCGACAACCTGTGTATTTCTATTTAGCCACTTGTTAGCAACCACCTTTTTCAAGACAAGTCTTGAAAATCTTTGAAAAAAAAAGGGGTATAACGGATGTATTTTAACGTAAAAACAACATCTTGAGCTTGTGATCCTATTTCAGGCATTTTACAAAAAAATAAAAATAAATTGACTTTGGGATTATGGAACCAGAAGTGTAATATGCATAATAAACATAAATTTACATTATAAAATAAATAAAATTCACTAAGTTGTCACTGAGTTGGGGCTTCGGCTGAATATAGTGTTTAATTATTAAAAATGTAATACGACTCTAATTCGTACTGTGTTCATGCTCTTTTTTGATGGAACTCTAGCTTTTAAAAATGTTAAAGGAACACTCCACCGTTTTTAGAAATAGGGCTTATTCAACATCTTTCCTATATTTTAGATATGTGGGCAAATGCATTTTTGTCTCAGTGCATGCATTGTTTTAGTTTGGCAGGGTCGCCGCTAGCTTAGCTTAGCATAATGAATGGAATCCTATGTTGCCAGCTAGCATGTCCCGAGTAAAGTGATTCCACCCCCGCCAAAAAAACCTAATTATTTCTTGTGGCCTGCATATTCACAATGAATACAAATAGCGATGCAGATTGAGACTAGGTAATTTCCTAGGCAGAGATATCACGCAACACATGCACAACATACGCTGGTATGTTGACAGAAGTTTGGGGATTTCATGTGTTGCATGATATCTCTCCACCCAAGTAGCAGTGCTTCGCCTGTGCTTCCCTATAATATAGTCCCAAGTTAATATCTGCCTAGGAAATCCCCTAGTCTTAATCTGCATCACTATTTGTATTCATTGTGAATACGCAGGCCACAAGAAGTAATTAGGTGGGTTTTTTTATCACTTTTACTCAGGACATGCTAGCTGGCAACATAGGATTCCATTCATTACGCTAAGCTAAGCTAGCGGCGACCCTGCCAAACTAAAACAATGCATGCACTGAGACAAAAATGCATTTGCCCACATATCCAAATGTAGGAAAGATGTTGAATAAGCCCTATTTCTAAAAACGGTGGAGTGTTCTTTTAAATCTACTTTATGCATTCTATCGTTTTTAATTTGTCACTTCATCCTCAGATCGCCAGTTATGTGTGTAAATCTGCCATGGACACTGCTGTACTCCAGAGGTCTCTAGCCATCCTGGAATCAATGGTGCTCAACAGTCAAGATCTCTATCAGAAGGTGGCTCAAGAAATCACCATTGGCCAGCTCATCCCTCATCTCCAAGGGTATGGAGCAGGGATAATTGATTATCTACTTATCATTGTAGTTATCATATTGTACTCAGTTTATTTAAAGTAAAAGTTTATTCATTTTTTCATACCCATTTGGCATTTATTCTTCTTCATTTAATGAAAGCATGTTGTGACTCCAAACATGCACTGTTACTAGGGCATGCAGCCAAGTTTGAATATGCACGTCTGGGCATCAAGCTTTTGGTGCTTTACAAACCTTTGTTACTGTATGCTTTTGTTGTAAAATGTAAATGATGATATTTTTTTTGGTGAACTATACCTTTACTTGTTGCTCTCTAATTTTTTTGCTTTTTCCCTCTCTCTGGCAACAGGACGGATCAGGACATTCAGACTTACACTATCGCAGTGATTAATGCGTTGTTCCTCAAAGCCCCTGAGGAGAAGAGACAGGTACAGCACACACAAACACACTTTCTGCTTATTTTAAAGGCGTTTGTTTGTTGTTGTCTAGACTAAATAATGGCACTGTGTCTTCATCAGGCAAGACGTGAGAAAATGTCACCCAAATGTTTTCAACATTTTTGTTCTAACAAGCCGCAACTGTCAGTAGCGTCACAAAACATTATTTCAATCATGACAAATCTCTAAATAGTTTAAGTATGTTATTGAATATGGCAATGTTAATGTATTTGCCTTGGTGGACTAGATCTGCTACGCTACTGCTTATGCTGATAAAGATTATTGCAGCTGCAGCGCAAATATGGACTTGCTACTGCTAATAGATACACAGACACGTTGCTGTGAGCATGTAAGATATGCTGCTGCTGCATAAGCAGACATGCATAAATCCTTTAGCAGATCCAGGCAGGTGGAGCTGGGGGAGGTGGAGCAAACAATAAACCAGACTATTTAAATGTTGAGCAAGCAATCTCATTGGCTTCAGCTTGGGCCAGCTTGGGCCATTTGGTAATGATGTGATTGCTTGCAGATTGTAAGTAAAGGACCTATCATGACTGAACTAAATACATTTTGTCAGTTGTTCGAATTTATCTTGGATAGCCCCGCATGCTGTGAAACCTCATTGGTCCAAATTCTTACTCCACATCACTGCATGTTAAACATGAAATATGTTGTTATCGGCTAAGATTCTGTCACTTCATGCTGCATTTTGTTTTCAGTGCGAAAATAAAAATTTGGAAACTTGGTTAGGACACAGTGTAAGAAGTGCTGTTTGTGAAAAGTCATGCAAGTTTGTCAACTTAATTTTGTTATTTTGTGCCTGAATGTGCATGAGTGTCTGTTTGTGTGTTTGCATATGTTTGTAAGTGCTTAATGTGTTTAGTTTTTCACCTCAGATCATTTCCCTTCATCCTCAACTCTATTAAATGCCTGTCGTTATTAATAGCCAACTGAGTGGAGTGTGACAACAATCCTTAAAGGTGCGGTCACATTTACTGTTGTTCTGTGAATTTTCACGTGTGAAATCCAGTCATTTCAATAGGAATCCACATGATCATGAATTTTGTGAAATTGAAATATTTTTCCATGCAAATTTTGTCACTCGAATTTGCTGCATTAACTTCCAGAAAGCTGATTAGTTTGAAAGTGGCTTCTTGTGATCTGTGCGACAATGGACCTTTTTTGGTCATGAAATTTCACTAATGTGACCGCACCTTAACAGTTCACTTTTCCTTTTTGTCATCGTACTTACAGTGACATCGTTTTTAATTGATAAACTAAAGTGAAAGAAAAATATTTTGTGAAAAAATACAGTTAAAGCTGTTGAAAGCAACGCAAACCACCTTTGCTAACGTCCCTTAGACTTAGCCACTGAATTAGATCTTCCCTCGTTCATATGACCAGCTCTCCAAAGAAGAAGTCGTCAGCAGAACCTGAACATGCGAAATGATTGACAGGCAGAGTCAGACAGTGTTCTGATTGGCTAACACATGCTATCTGTTTACAGAGCCCAGGGCTGTATGGTTTCTCAGGACACCTATTTTTGTGATATTTGTCAGGCAGTTGGACAGTTTACGTGTAGTATTAAAAAAAAAAAGCTTACAGCAGCTTTAATTAAGAGTGACTTCGGAGTCACAGCAGTTCATGTAACTGCGTCATATCCTAAATGTCAATTTACAGTTTCTCCAAGTCTGTTTTGCTGACCTTTCATTTCTGTGCTACTAACAAAATGCCTCTTTCTCTCTCTCGCTTCTTTTCTTTTCTCTTTCTCTGTCTCATTCTCTCATTATTTCCGCCCTTTGCTGTGCTCGTAATGGTAGTTTGATGAGGACAATGTGAACATCCTTGATTGTCCTCTTACAGTAAGTGCTCTCTAGTTAAGGTGAACCCTCTGTAGGTGATTTAACACTATAACACTGATACACTATATTGCCAAAAGTTTTGGGACGCCTGAATTCCCTGCACTTGAATTTAACGACATCACTTTCTTAATCTGTAGGGTTTAATATGAAGTTGACCCACCCTTTGCAGCTTTAACAGCTTCAACTATTCTGAGAAGGCTTTCCGCAAGGTTTAGGAGTGTGCTTATGGGAATTTTTTACCATTCTTCTAGAAGCGCATTTGTGAGGTCAGGCACTGATGTTGGACGAGAAGGCCTGGCTTGCAGTCTCCACTAATTCATTCCAAAGCTGTTCTGTCGGGTTGAGGTCAGGACACTGTGCAGGCCAGTCAAATTCCTCCACACCAAACTCGCTCATCCATTTCTTTATGGACCTTGCTTTGTGCACTGGTGTGCAGTCATGTTGGAACAGGAAGGTGCCTTCCCCAAACTGTCCCCACAAAGTTGGGAGCATGAAATTGTCCAAAATGTCTTGGTATGCTGAAGCATTAAGAGTCCATCAGATTGCCAGACAGAGAAGTGTGATTCATCACTCCAGAGAACACGTCTCCCCTGCTCTACAGTCCAGTGGTGGCGTGCTTCACACCATTGCATCCCACGCTTTGCATTGCACTTGGTAATTTATGGCTTGGATGCAGCTGCTCGGTCATGGAAACCCATTCCATGAAGCTCTCTACACACTGTTCTTGAGATAATCTGAAGGCCACACAAGGTTTGGAGGTCTGTAGCTATTGACTCTGCAGAAAGTTGGCGACATCTGCACACTGCGCCTCAGCATGTGCTGACCCCGCTCTGTGATTTTTACGTGGCCTACCACTTCGTGGCTGAGTTGCTGTTGTTCACAATTGCTTCCACATTTGTTATAATACCACTAAGAGTTGCACAGATGGCAACCTATCATGGTACCACGCCTGAATTCCCTGAGCTCCTGAGAGCGACCCATTCTTTCACAAATTTTTGTAGAAGTGTCTGCATGCCTAGGTGCTTGACTTTATACACCTATGGCAATGGAAGTGTTTGGAACACCTGAATTCAATGATTTGGAGGGGTGTCCCAATACTTTTGGCAAATATAGTGTATTTGACTGAGCTGTTTCGTGTTTTGTAGAGCTATACCTTTTAAGGAGGTTATTGAAGATGTGTGTGTGTGTGTGTGTGTGTGTGTGTGTGTGTGTGTGTGTGTGTGTGTGTGTGTGTGTGTGTGTGTGTGTGTGTGTGTGTGTGTGTGTGTGTGTGTGTGTGTGTGTGTGTGTGTGTGTGTGTGTGTGTGTGTGTGTGTGTAAGTGTGTGAAATGTGTATGAGCATGTGAGATTTAAGGTGACTCAGTGTTTTGTTTGATTGTAGGAGATGGCTCACATTCTAGCACAGAAGCAGCTGCGCTCAATCATCCTCAGTGTAAGTGCACAGTATACATACTACAAAAATAGTATGAGTAATATGGCAGTATGCCAATCGGAACATAAACCTCTCTCTCTGGTTCTGTTTTCATGTAATTACTGCAAAAAACATACTGTAAACATCAGGGTAGCAGTCATGATACCCTCTCCAAAGCAGTCAAACGTTCTTCATCTCTGTCTAACATTCTTTCTCATTTGTCAGAATGTGATCCGGAGTAACAAACCGATAAATGATGAGATGGCACACCAGCTCTATGTGCTACAAGTCTTGACCTTTAACCTTTTGGAGGACCGCATGATGACGAAGATGGACCCTCAAGACCAGGTAAAACTCTATCACAGTTATTACAGTTGTAGACCATGTTCATTCCTGCTTATTTTACAGCTGCTTCCCAAATAAATAAATGGACCTCACATATTGATTTTAGTTTCAGTCATTTTATTGTGTTGAGAAAGGGTGATAGGAGAAATATGTAACTATTAAGAAAATCAGTTAGCTTTTTGTAGCATTTAGTAGTCATTATATAATGTAACTACATTTGACGACAGAATGTTGCAATTGAACATAATATGTGCAATAATATGGTTTCATACCTGTGTTTGTGAAGGCTCAGAGGGACATCATCTTCGAGCTGCGCAGGATTGCTTTTGACGTTGAGTGCGAGTCCAACAACAGCGGCAGCATTGAGAAGCGCAAGTCCATGTACACACGGGACTACAAAAAACTGGGCTTCATCGTAAGTTTTCATACATTTACATTAGCTATGTTTCTGTCTAAAGTTGCGAATTTTGAAAAATTGGAATATCGCATAAAATATTTGTGAATAAGGTCACACTTTAGGCTTCCAATTTTCACTATTAACTAACTATGACATTTGCCTTATTGAACTTCTAATTACTACTAATTAATAGTTAGTAAGGTAGCTGAGGTTAAGTTTAGGTATTGGGTTTAGGTATTAAGGGATGTAGAATAAGGTCATGCAGAACAAAGCATTAATATGTGCTTTATAAGTACTAATAAACAGCCGATATCATAGTAATATGCATGCTAACAAGCAACTAGTCAATAGTGAGAATTTGACCCTAAACTAAAGTGTTACGCCGAATAAAGAGCTGTCTCCATCCAGTGAGAACAAAACTGTCATTTCCTGATAAATTGGTGAAAAATATCACTAAGAAAAATGGAAGTTGCTGCAGTAAGAGAAGCCACTAAATTAATTTTGTATATAATAAATTACTTGCGCCTCAGAGCGCACAGATGAAACGCAATAAACACATTATCTTGCTTTCTGAGGCGGATGCCTGCTGTTTGGGAATGCAATTGTGTAAGACACTTCTGGGAGGTTATTATACTGAACCACTTTGTCGACAGACTTTGCTCAGGCATTTCAGATGCTGTGCAACGAGATCGGTCTGCTGGTTGGTCCAGTTATGCCATTCCATCGCAAAGTGACATGTCTTTTTTGACGTGCATCAAGAAAATGTATTCGGTAAATGTGTTTCCGTCATAGTTTTGCGCATGTTTCTCTGAGCGCATATGTTTTTACATGTGTTTTTGGAATCTGTGCATTTTGATGTCTCCATCCAGCATCTTTTTTAAAATGTGATATCCCAAAATACACAAATTGAGAGTACTGGAAAAAAAATCTAAATGTTTTTCATAGTAGTCCATGCTCATTTAATAAACTCAGAATCAGTGGTGGAGAAGATCAATTTCAGTATGTGGGTGCAAGTGAGAGTCTCATTTAGGTGCAAGCTCCCAAAATTGAATAAAGTATCAATCGTACAGCTGCATGAAGAAATTCATGAACAATGACCCGGAATTGTTTCACTAAAGCTGTTTGTCCCCCCAAAAAATCACTATAATTGCATAGTTCAAAGCATTGTCTGAATCCACTGAGACTCGGCTAAGCTCAGAGCATTCAGAGCTCTTTTATCAAATTTGTTTGACACATTTCACTGTAATAAAGTATCCAGCGCTCTCTTCTTTGCACATCAAACAAGTCACCTCATCGGACATGCCCAGATGGCAGACATGTGCCGAGGGTCAATCGGTCATATTTTTACACTATATTATTTTCTCATGTAAGTTTGTCAGCCAGATTTCAAGCAGCAACAACAAGGGCTGGGCAATGTGAATGAAATATATGTATTATTATTTTGTTGGCAAAATATTTTTATTATTTAGTTTTTTTTTGCTAGTTTTTCACCTACATTTTAATGCTGAAAATAAAATGTGTAATATAAAAATTATTCAATTCCAAAAAGAAAAAAGAAGCATTTTCTATTTTGGTCTTTAGCAACCCCCTGTAAGTCAAATAAAGTCAAAAGGGTGGAGATAATGTGAAGATAAGCCTACTAAACTTTTAACCTGGTATCAGCTTGAGAACAGGAAAGCAGCAGGGAAGAGGGAGAAAGAGAGGCCAAGGTAGGTGTGAAGAGGAGTAGAAACAGGAAAGGTCCATGTACAGAAGCAGTGTGGTCAGTAGCCTGAAGAGGGCAAGACTGAAGTTGTCATGTGGTCCTAAGCCCCTGTGAGCTTCTGAGGTTCACTAAGACCCCTTTCACAGTGCCGTGTGCTGTCTGAAGATAAGACCTAAACACCTCCTGTAGTGTTAACACCCCCTCAGATCACACACACACACACACACACATACACCCACGTGCACACACTTGTTTCCCTTGCCACCAATGTCAAATGACAGCTAGCTCTGAGGGTCTAGATATAATTTTGTGCAGTGTTTTAGGAGAAGCATGGAGTCTGCTGTTAGGGAGCTGTGCAGAATGTGTTAAGACAACAGTGTTGCTAATGAGGGCTGTGTTCCAACTCTCTCAGGGCATTGTCACGTTGATGGATGGGAAATTGGTCTCCAGTGCCTTCGCCACAGACGTGTTTTTAAGTACTGTGCATTGCCAGTGGACCTTGTCTCTGGTTGACTGTGTTCTGAATGGAATATTAGCGTTCTGCATACTCTCGCTGTCGCTGTTCAGATTTAAATAGGCAAAGGCTTAAGTCTATGATTGGATTATTATTGCTGTGATTTTATAATGTTTCTAGTATGTTATATGTTTGGCAACAGTTCTTCTAACCCTAATTGTTGGTGTGTAGCTTTTCATTTCTTAAACAAACATGTAGGAAGACACATCATGGCCATATTCCAGGATGACAATGTCAAGTTTCATCCAGCTTAAATTGTGAAAGAATGGTTGGGAGCGAGCATGAATGATGAAAAATGTATGCACCTCTTGGTGGAAATAACATCACAGGGTTTTTTCAATGCAAAAATGATCTAATCATAGACTTTTAAGCATCTGCCTATTTAAATCCAAACAGAAACTATTTTTATTTTGTCTCGTCATCATGTCACCCGTTAGAACATTTTGTCCTCAAAGTTGATGTGTTAGAAGCAGGAAAAATGTGATGGCTAGATGACTGGGTCAGGGCATCTACAAAACTGCAGCTCTTGTGGGGTGTTCCTGGTCTGCTGCAGTGGTCAGTATCTATCAAAAGTGGTAAGAAGTTAATGCGGGTTCTGATAGAAAGGTGTCAGAATACACAGTGCATCACAGTTTGTTGCGTATGGGGCTGCATAGCCGCAGAACTGTCTGGCAGAAACTCCTGTCAACCGCCGAAAGTGCCAACAGTGAGCATCAGAACTGGACCATGGAGCAATGGAAGAAAGTGGCCTGGTCTGATGGATCACGTTTTCTTTTACATCATGTGAATGGCCGGGTGAGTGTGTGTCAGTTACCTGTGGAACACATGGCACCAGGATGCACTATGGAAAGAAGGCAAGCCAACGGAGGATGCTTTGGCAATGTTCTGCTGGGAAACCTTGGGTCCTGCCGTACATGTGGATGTTACTTTGACACGTACCACCTACCTAAGCATTGTTGCAGACCATGTACACCCTTTCATGGAAACGGTATGGTTTCCTAACCCTGCCACAAAGCAAAAATGGTTCAGGAATGGTTTGAGGAGCACAACAAGTTTGAGGTGTTGACTTGGCCTCCAAATTCCCCAGATCTCAATCCAATCACGCATCTGTGGGATGTGCAGAACCAACAAGTCTGATCCATGGAGGCCCCACCTTACAACTTACAGGATCTGCTGCTAACATCTTGGTGCCAGATACCACAGCACACCTTAACAGTTTTTGATGGGTCAGGGCTGTTTTGGCAGCAAAATGGGGGGACTAACACAATACTGTCATAATGTTATGCCTGATCGGTGTATATGGAAATGTGTGTGTGTGTGTGTATAAACTTTTAGTAATTCCTCAGAAAGGATTGATCAAAAGTGACAGAAATCTTTTGTACCATTTTAAATGTCTTTACTATTTCAAATAAATGCTTTTTTGATATTTGATAATGATATAATAATGAGAAATGTTTCTTGAGTACCAAATCAGCATATTAGAATGATTTCTGAAGGATCATGTGATAGAGTAATGATGCTGAAAATTGAAAGTAGAACAGTTATTTTAAATTTCACAATATTACTGTTTTTACTATACTTTTGATCAAATAAATACAGTCTTGGTGAGCAGAAGAGACTTCTTTTTGAAATCCGTTAGCTATTCGTATTGCTTCATTTAACGTGCTATTAACTAATGATTTAAGAAAAATATTGGTATTACTTGTGGCTCATTTGAAATGTAATGTCAGGTTGAGCATATTGCAATGTGCGAGACAGAACTTAATTCTGGTTACTTACTGCTTATTTATTCCATGCATGGCATTTTTGCACAGTACTTCTAAGCTCCAAATGTGCTAAGTTGGTAGTATGCCCTTCCATGACCTTCTGTCTGCTTCTCTTTCTTTGAGTTCTCTGAGTAATCAACCATATTTTTGCTCTGTGGTTCCTCTATTCAGTGCCTCAGACTCACCAGGGTCCATCCAAAAGCAAGAAGTTTCAAACACAGCATAATTGGCAACCCTAAATCCAGTCAGACAGCCACAGAGCTCTCATCCTCAAAGCCAACCATCTCATATTTTCTGAAAAGCGCAGATTAGTTTGAAGTAGACGGTCGAGCAGAGGGAGCCGATATCGCAGTTGTAGCATTTGCAGAGAGCTTGCTGGGTCTTTGTCATCTACCGGGAATATACAGGCCTGTTTCTGAATCAGACTCTTTCAGCAGTTCGAGCAGTGAAACCAATTTAACACTAGTCTTATCTCGACTCAACTACTCAAAATGCAATACGAGCCTCTCGGCGTGATTACGATGCGAGTCATGGAGTCACGGCTGGAGTGTGTGTTTCCTCTCGATCATGCTTGTGTTTGTGTTTGTGTAGAATCATGTGAATCCTGCGGTGGACTTCACTCAGATTCCTCCTGGGATGCTGGCTCTGGATAACATGCTCTATTTCGCCAGGCACCATCAGGATGCTTATATCAGGGTAAGTGATTCCTCACTTTACATAAGTGAGGAAACGAGAAAACGCTTATTTTTAACGCATATTTATTTATAATTTCTAATCTATTTTCTAATGTTTATTTATAAACTGAATAGTGCTCAATTATCACCTCTAAAGCCAAGTGTTACCTCACCACTGCAATCTGTTTCGCTTGGATGTTCGTCACAAAGAAAAAGAGAAAAAAAGAGCTGTTGCTAATGAACCGTTTCATCGCGACTTTAATACTACCAATCATTTGGTTTATTTATGTTCTTTTTAATCTCATTTATTTTACAGTTTGTGGAAGAGAAATGGAACATAGCAAACTTTTAATGACAGATCTGATACTGCGTCTGGTTTCTTTGCTGTTTGCAATTCTCTCAGGGCTTGACGCTTACTTTTTCCCCAGGGAGCACATAAGCTATTGAGCAGAAATGTAAGAGCGCTTTAATTAACTGGAATGAAAATGTAAAAAAAATTGATTTATATACAATACAGATAATTTAGTAATCAGCATACCAATATTAATCAGGGGAAAAAAACCTATTATGAATAATGCTGGACTTTTAATTACAAACAAGCCTGAAATACTCCAGGACTGTTATTTTGAAATGTATATGCTTTACTATTGCTGGTTGCTCATTCAGAAAGATGAGGGAGATCAAATATGCAATTTTGCAACAATCTACGGCATATTATAATATAAACTTTATAAAGTTAACATTGTCAATATTAATCATCAGCACATCACAAGCAATCTATGGACCCACTTCATATTAGGTGGCCTTAACTACTATGCACTAACATTTAAATGAATAATTTGATACAATGCCCTTATTGTGTACATATGTTTTTACATTGTACTTACATTTAAAAAAATACCTGCATGTAATTACATCTGTAATAACATCATTAATTACATTTATAATGACACTGTTGACCCTTCCCTTACACAAGTACATTGTACTCATTTTTTTGAGGCCACCTAAAGTGGGACCCAATCTATGGATAATGCATAAATGCATTTACAGTTTGCATTGTTAGCCGTAACTTGCACTGTCGAGCCCTGTCTCTTATTCTCCTCTAAAATGTGTCATCCACCCCTCTATTCATACTCATAGACTTCAACACAAGTGAAGTGGTGTTGAATGAGGACATTCCTTGTCTCCTTGCATTACTCTTTAACTGTACTATTCCACTTCACTGCCCTCTGCAACTGCGTGCTGTGATTCTGCAGCTCATCGCTGTTTACAAATTCAAGCGATACCCAGATAAACACTAAAATGCACTCACTACTCAGTATACACCCCAATGCACAAACACTTAGCAGTAAAAAGACACTTTATAAGAACCCCCACCTTCATCACAGGATCGGGGTTGCAAATTTAGCCTAAATTAACCTATTGCTCATTAGGGTTTAGAGTCTTTCTGACCAATTGTTGGATGTCCAATTAATGGATGAGTGTGAATTTCCCATAAATTAAAAATTTGTTTGATAATTTTTCTCATATTAAATCTATCCCTGCCAGGGTTTCTTAAAGTTGCCAGCCAGCTCCAGCATTTTAGATAATTTTCACAAAACTTTCATGGCACCTAGCATATTTTGTTTTATGAATATCTGAACATACAATATATCAAAAGAAAGAACAGTGCCTTTGATTTAAAAAAAGAAAAAAAAAACAGTGATCGAAACATAGTAGATCGAGTCCATTAACACCCCCAAAGCTTGCACAGACTCACAACAAAACCTGCCCAATTGCTACTCAAAACTACAAGCCCAGTCGCGTTTCATGGGAGGTCCCTGGTAAAATAATATCACATTATTGTGGTCGCTTCAACCCGCGGACGTGAGAAACAGCTTGCAGCAACGGTGTTACAGTAGCCCAATTCCGCGTGAAACCCCAGACTTGGCAACACTGGTATGACTCTTCATGGGTCGACATTTCATTCAGTAACATTATCTTTAAACGTGCAACCAAAAATGAATATTCTGTCATCATTTACTTCTTTTGTGTTCAGCAGAAGAAAGAAATTCATACAGGGTTGGCGTAAGTAAGTGATGACAGAATTTTTATTGTGTTGTTGATTGTTTGATGATTGCGTTAGCTTTCAAATGCGCAAGCTCGTATCGATCTTTTTTGCTTGTTTTTTTTTATCTGAAAATTCTGTAAAAACATTTGAACATTTAATAGTGCCCCCTACCGTATATACATGAGAACATGTGCTGTGTGCGAAAATTGAAAACTTCCCTACTCTATAGTAGAGAAAAAACTGTATGTAATATGAGTAGTATGTCCGAATACATAGTACCCGGTTGACTTACTACTTCCAGCCATTTCTGAAGTGCGCAGCTGATGGACACTTTACTATCCCATGAGGCCACAGGACAGTATTTGTAAATGGCAGTGAAACAACGCAACATGACCATAATGACAGGGCATATGGAGTACGCTCGAATTTCATCAATACTACCCATATTTATACTATATAGAAAGTACTTTTTTACAGTCTCAAAGTAAGTTCAAATTCAAATGTAGTACCTACTCAGTATGCGAGTCCATGCACAGCTATGGGTTGCCAGAAAATTCTGTCAATGGTGGGGAAAGAGTTAACTTGTATAACGGTGGTTGAGTAAAAACGAATACATTTAGGAGTGTGATTTATTTATTTTGTTTATCAGTGATTTTATGAAGAAAAATTCCAAGTTTATTTCATGGGTGTCACAATTTTAATAAATATTACATATTTTTGAAAATGGGAAAATCATTGTTAACCAGGTTGTACACAAAATTGAAAAGTAGTTCATACAGTTCACTCATTTTTTTTCTACAAAGAATTTAGTTTTAACAGTTTAATAGACAGCATTTGGACATTATTGCCCTTTAATTCTGTGTGTATGTTACAGATTGTACTGGAGAACAGCAGTCGTGAGGATAAACACGAGTGTCCATTCGGGCGCAGTAGTATTGAACTGACGAAGATGCTGTGTGAGATTCTCAAAGTCGGAGAACTTCGTAAGTGCCTTCTTATTTACAATTGGCTTGTGCCAGATGTTTTCATTGAGAATCATTTTTGCTATTGTTTGTCTTTGTCTTTATTCTGCACATGTTGAGACTGAACAGTTGCAAGCAGTGAAGATAAAAGGCTACATTAGACTTTATATTTGTAGAGGAGTTCATAAATTAATGAAGTAAAGAGCCTAATGTTTCCCCTCTTCCACCTCTGCAGTGTCTGAGCTTTTAAGACTTGCTTTTATGTCTCAAGTTGAGGCTGCAACAACTGACAATATCTGACCTGAGCTAATGCATGAGGATTGAGACTAGTCTGAGTCAAACTCAAAGCAGGGCGCTCTGTTAAGTTTTTATAACCTTGCACATAGAGGAAAGAGTAATTGAAAGTGGCAGAGAGAGAGAGAGGGATGATATATGGAGGTGAGCATTTTGCTTATTGATTCCTGTGTGCGCATTTTAATATGGTTTTAAACCGTTCAAGCACAAGATGATGTGAAGGAGAACTCAATTGGGCACTTGGACACTGTTTCTGTGCTGGGCATACCAGAGTGCACCAAAAGTGCACAAATACTTAATTTTGTGTGTTTTTGTCTGTTCAAGCGAAAGATGATGCAAAAGAGAACTCAATTATGTCAAGATGTCCTTGTGAACAGTCATTTATGTCTTAAGTGAACGTAAATAGTTGAGAAAGAAAATGCATGTGATCCGTGCATTAGGTCTTAAAGTGACAGCAGCCAATAAACCTGCTGCCGTCTGTGTCATTACTGTTAAACACAGAGCAAAAGAAAATCACACTGATTTTGACTGAATAATGTTTGTAACTTTTATAACGATTCATCTATATTTTATTTATAAAAAGAAACCTATGCAGTGTTATTTTACACTGATTTCAATTTCTGAACTTTGTTTGCTTGTATTTATTTGTGCTATTGCTAATTTGCTTATTTGTTCTTATTGTATTACCGACTGTATACTTGTCTTAAATAATGTTTGAAATTTATATTAGTTATAGTTCTTTAGGCTGCTGATTTTGTTCATGGAAATCAGCTGCAACAGAATGTTTAGCAAAAAGGCAGAATAAAAACGTTAATGTCAGTGTTTTTTAAATGAAAAATAGGAATCGTAAATTGAAATCGCTAACGATACCCAACCCTAGGCTTCTGGATGATTGCTAGGTGGTTCCATACAGTCAAAGAGCCCATTCCCATAACATCCTGGTCCTTAGATAGGTCTGTCAATGTTAATTTGATGTTTTTTTCCCCTCTGTTTTATCAATTTTGTTGTTCAAGCTGCATGATAGGTGATTTTAATCATGTCCAGTGCACATCCAGTTACTAAAAAATTCAAGTTAAAGTTTTTCCTAAACCCTTAACATTTTTTCCCCAAAATAATAATAAGTATTATAAATAAATAAAACCTACAAAGAAAAACATCTCACTGTAAAGAAATACATTTTCTAGTGATATTTTGTTTGGATGCGAGTTTCTGCCCGACATCCGTAAATTCAACCTTAAAGCCCGGTCTAAGACAAAGAGTCTCTTTTTCATCCTTCTCTGGAGTGCTGAGGAATCTCAAAGAACTGTAAATCCCTTGCTATATTCAGTCACGCACCATTTACCGTGGCACAGTTGAAGTGATTCATCACATTTATTAAGTACAATATTGAGAGAGTAATGAGCAGCCAGCAAAGCATTTTATTGTTTAAAAACTCAATTTGGTATTCTGATTCAAGTTAGCAGAAAAGAGGTTATTAGCACAACCTCACTGACAGCTTTTGGGTGTTATTGAACGGCAAGTATATTCTCAGTGGAGATTGCTCCACCAACCTGTCATCGGAAACTTAATTAAATGAACTTGCTGAGAAAGCTTAATGTAATTCCTCATTTAAAAAGTAATGCGTGTCTTTTAAAGCAAGGGCTGATGGAGGACACTGCAGTTTTAACTAGGAGAAGAACACTTTCACATACTCCTTTTAGTAAGTTTCCATTTGGCAGATACTTTTGTTCAAAGCAATTTATATTGCACTTACGGACTTTAGGCAGGGTAGATGCTATGTTTGAGTTGACGTGGCAGTGAAGTGAGTAGAATGGCTTGTTTGGATGTTTGGGAACCTTAAAGGGCCGCATATCTTTAACCACTATGCCATGCTACCCACTCTACTCTTCTCATTTGGTGTCTTCTACAAATAGACAGACACTTATTTTGATGGGTATGACTCACTTTGATGTCCTAACTTCAGCAGTGATGAGCCAGTTTGTGTACTCATCAATCCAAGAAGAGCTCTAAGCCATGTCACACCTGTGAAAGCTCTGGAGACCACAACGGTGTTGCAGATGATTGCTCATTTTATGTTAGAGTTTCCCAACACTTGTTTTAGCTTTTAGGCTATCTTTTCCCTTCAATTACAATGACACAATACACTTTTGCGGGAAAACAATTCTTCCTGAACCATTTGACCTTACCAGTGATTTTTATTTTATTTTAATGGCATTTCCCACATCACATTTAAATATGTTTTATCTAGTTGTGGTACAAAAGTTTCTGTTGGACTGGCACTTCCGTCAGCAGTCATGAATTATTCATCAGGAATCCAGGTGTCCCTGCTTCACCTCCTCTCAGAGAAGTATTGAAAGTTTTATAGCGGTCCATGTTTTCCCTGCAAAAGCTTTAATGGAATCTGCGGTGGTCAGACGCCACGCAATGACTTCCTATTTCAGCCTTTAAAAAGGTGTATCTAATATTTATGAGGAGAATCAAAATGGCTACTGGCAGAAATGTCCTTGCTTATGGATTTATAGTGTTATTGCAGTTTCACAGGGGGAAGAGAGTGGTGTGCTTCCATCTTATGACTCAACTAACACACTAATGATGGCTCAGAACTGTGAATCATTTGGCCAACTAAAAAGTTGAAATATAGTAACTATATTGAAAATCTGTATATTGAATATAAAATTCTTACAAAAATCTATTTTACATACCATCTAAACCATAAACGTAGCAAAAATGTCTGGTGAATGCTGTTGTAATATCTGACCGGGATAGTTTTAGCAATGAGCAAATGCTCTAAAAATTACATTTAACATTTATCTAATGAATCAAACTCCTTATGAGCAATAATATTAATGATTCTTAGATTATATAGATTTATAATCTATATACACTACAGTTCAAAAGTTTGGGGTTAGTGCAAATTAATTTTTTACACTTTAATATATTTTAAAATATAATTTATTCCTGTGATGGGATTTTATTTTTATGAATATTTTAATGAATTTATTTAAAAATAATAATCTTCTGTAACAGAAAATTTTAAACAATTTAATGCATCTTTGCTGAATTTATTACATAAAAATTATATACAAAATAAATTATTTATTTCTTTAAAATACCTTTTTTAATATAAAAGAGCGATATACTGTAATATCAAAGTTTATATAAATGAAGAAATATCAGAAAGATATCAGGGTGAAAATGTTAAAATATTAATAATAATATTTTTTTTGAAAGAATAAAAAAAGTTATTCTGATTTCTAAGATAAATCATAATTATTTTATTCTATTTATTGCGCGCATCAAATGTAGGCTATGTCTGGACCACACATGTGCCATCAGGGATGGTTTGCAAATTCCTTGTTTTCTATTATGATTTGTAAAACTTATCATAATGAGCATGTCACGGTCAGATCACTTGGAGGTTAATGGTGTTTGATTTCTTTTAATACACCCAGCTCCCCGCAGTCGAAGTGTAAGTTAACAGCGTCAGGAATCAGTGATGGAGTACTTGAGTCCGAATTACTCCCAGTGTACTCCCAAATTACTGACAAGTAGTGTATATTGTTGTTACAAAAGATTTCTATTTTTAAAACATTTGCTTCTTTTTTTTATTCATCAAAGTATCCTAAAAAGTATCACAGGTTATGAAAAAAATATTAAGCAGCAGAACTGTTTCCAACTTTGATAATAAATCATCATATTAGAATGATTTGACTCGACTCGGACTAGAACACGGGACTCGAGCCTCGCCTCGCCTCGCCTCGACTCAGACTCAGACTCGGACTCGACTCTGACTCTTCTTTGGTGACTCAGACTTGGATTCGGAACACTGGGACTCGACTCGGACTCGACAGTTGGTGACTCGACTACAACACTGTCAGGAATAGGCGTGCCTGTAACTGTCCGTATAATCTCACACCTCTAAGATGATGTTCTTGACATCCTGCTGCTCAATCATAAGCTCCCTACTGAGATATGGCACACTTTTAAGATGGGCACATGGCGCCATGCCTGGGCAAGCCTGTGTAATGCCTGAGGGATCCACTTTAAGTCTGTGGATGAAAGCAGACCATTCTTCTGTTTGCTCTATTTGCTAAAGAAATGCAGCAGAAGAAAATATACAATGGGTAAAAAAGTGTTTCTTTCTGCATATTGACATGGAGCTCCCGCATGTCTTGTTAACCACTGAAGTGTATTTGTTTAGTGGGAAATGTTCTCCTAGGAACATCTTCTGCTTCAGTACTCACTGAGGCTCCTTCTCTTCTCTGTACAGAAGTTAGTGTATATGGATGTCGGTATTGACAGCCCATACTATTGGAGTACTTCAGTTTCACTTCAGCTGCATTCGGTAATAAAATCATGGCACAATGCACAAATGCTGACAAAAATACACACAGTGTGGGCAATTACATGGAGTGAATGATGGACGCTATAGAGAGCTAAGTTGAGTTAAATAGAAATGTACACTGCCTTTGAAGTGATCCCTGCGGCTGATTCATATTATAAGGTCCCATTAGCAGCTGAAAGAGGTTCAAAAGAACCACTTACATGCAGTATTTTATCTAGTTGAGGTCAAGAATAGTTGAAATCAGGGGTCTTGTATCTTTTTGAGGACAAAGACCACTTTGTGAATAGAGAGGCTGTCCAAATAACTCATTATATTGGGTGTTGCATTGTAAGCCTCTATAGTAATTTTTATAGTACCTTTCGTTTTGATGTATTAAATTAAGTTCAAATGCCGTCATAATGATATTGGCTCCTCTGCAATGTAACCATTTTAATGTGGAAGGGACAGTGAAACATTTCTTTCCCTTTTTAACAAAAGAAGCTGAATATTACCTTCTTAACTTTGGTTCAAGTTAACTTAAAAGCGTAGTGAATCCACTATAATGTTGTTTTAAACCTGTATTATATTTATTCTTTAGTGGTTCACAAAAGAAGATTATTTTAAAAATATTTTTGTCTATACTATGAAAGTCAGTGGGGTCCAAAACAACATTGAACCCCATTGCCTTTCATTTAATGGTCAACATTTTTGGAGTTTTATGTGGACTTTTAATAGATATCATCGTTTTTGTGCTGCACAAACTGTATATTTTATCTCCTAACCCTACCCCTAAACATAACCCTGACCGAAAACTTTCTGTATTTTTCAATTGTCAAAAAACATAATTTAATATGATTTTATTAGCTGTTTTAAGATGGCTCATAGGGAACAAAAATGTCCCCAAAATCACACACACAAATACATTAAAAAAAAAAAAACCTTTTGAAAATCAAATTTTTCAAAATATCTGTAAAGTCATACCAGTTTGGGTGAACTATACCTTTTAAATAATGTATTTGTTTTTTTATTTAATTTGTTTTTGCAGAAAAAAATAGATTTAAATCCAGCAATAATTGGTGGACCCCCTGCATTATTGTTGTAGATTCCTGTAGAAGTTAAGCTTAAAGTTGTCAAATCTTTAAGACAAAAATTGGATGGTTACTTTTTGAACACTGTATGAAATGTCAGACTGCTGGGAGGTCTTTTCAGGATAGAATGAATGCCTTAAAAATGGATTAAAAAAAAAGATAAAACAGCTGTGCCATTGGTGTGGTCAAGTTTTCTCATGCAAAATAAATGAGTGAACAGATGCAGCTGCTGTCAGCATCTCCCCCGCATTCAAACACAGAGGTGCAGGTTCAGTAGAACATCTGCTGCGCTTATATTACACAGCAAGATAGATCCCGTGGTGTATGTGTGTGACGAAATGATGCTAGTCATGTTTATTTACAAAGGATATCAATAGTCTGTGACTGTCTATTAGTGTACAGTATGTGTATATATGTATGATAGTTTGTGGAATGACAAGCATTTATGATAGTTGATTGACGTGCTTGTATTATAATTTTTGACGTGTAGGCTATTATAGTTTGTGGATTGAAGCGTGTTTATGGAAGTTTGTGGATAGATGGTTGAATATGAGACGAATGAACAGATTGGCAGCGGTCTCAACTGTCATGTATTGTCAGTTGTTTACATCATGTTGGCAAACCTGTCCCTAGTAATACTTCTCCTTGATCTCCCTCAATTCTGCTTAAAGCCAATTAAAGCCAATAAATTCCTTCTGTCATTATTCACTTACCCTCATATTGTTCCAAAACTGTATGACTGAACTTTTGCCTGAGAACACAAAAAGAAACATTTATTTTTTGCTTAATTCTGTTAAATGTCCCCAGGTCATGGTTCATGTGTATTTTTTTCTGTGCAATCTTTAATGATTTTTATAAAGTAAACGTAAGAATCACATTTATATTGTTAGTAATAGTTCAAGATAAAATGTAAAATTCTTGATACAAAAACCACACAAAATCAGATTTAAAACAAAAAAGTTTATGGAGTTAAAAGTAAGTACCAAGTCTTCAGAAGTCATTTGATAGTTTCTTTGACTTAACCAATGTATGGCTTTCCATATTTTTTTTTAGATTTCATTTCCCTCTGGAGATGTCACAGGGTGTACTTTGTCTAATGGAAATGATTATTTGATTCTCTGTGTCTTGAAGAGTGTTCTCTCTGCATTGAAGAGTCAGGGTGGCATCTGCCACTGTACATTCGTCAGTTTATCACAGCTCTTGCCTTGAAGATGACCTCTCGCAGCTGTCATCTCATCTAGACGTCTCATTGTTCTCTGTGTGATGTTTGAATATCATCCTTGGGGCTTTAGCCATGTACTTGCTAGTTTAGTTTGTACACCATTTTCCTCCCCTAAGATGCATCTGGTCTTCCATAATTATCTGTGGCAGAACATCAAGAAGTGAGATGATCATGTCAGATTTGCACAGACGCAGAGGTGGCCATGGCATCTGCCAGTCCTACAATCCTATGACCTTTTTGTTGATGCACAAGGATATGGACATATGGGTAAAATTCCTGGGCAGATTCCTAGTACGTGGGAAGATCATATGTCTTCATTAAAGACCACCCAGACAAGTCTGTACTCTGGAGGATAAGGCTTCCTAGTTGTGGAAGCTCTTAGTGTTGTCAAAGATGAACCATTGTTCAATCATCAAGTGCTCAGAGTTCAGTCTACCTCATGCAACTTGTATGAAGTGGCCACATATGCCCTCCATAGCGGTGTCTTCTACAGAGTTCAGACCACATATCTTATCCTTTTTGTTGATGATTCATTTCTGCATATTGTGGCTCGTCATTTGCCTTGAGGGATCAGCAGATTGCCACACCATTACATCACTTTTCTATAAACAATACACCAAGTTGAATCATTACCATGAAGAGTTTGTGGCAGTTAGTGTTGAGTCTATACCCTTCACGTACTGTGGGGATTGATGTGATTAGATTAAACGGTAGGAAATAAAAGGATATTGATTCTAAAGCCAATTGTAAAATCATTTGGCAGGCCTTTCATGCACTGACATCAAATGTTGAAGGATTCAATGAGAAAAGCCATGAGGAATTAAAACTTCTTCTGGATTGAAAGCTGGTATGATGCTGCTGATTCATGGCAGGCTCATGGAGTGAGTACAGGAGGTTAGATTTGACAGCTGACGGATTAAGGTCATGCAACGGGTCTTAATGCTTGTCTGACAGCTCTTATGTTTACCCAACTAACCAGTTGACATGTTGAATTGTAAGCTATTTACACTGCAGCTTTGCACTGTGCTGTTGCTGTTAGCCGGAGGGCATAAAGCCCATGTTAATACTCACACCAAGCACATAATATCTCTGCCTCCTCAGTTATGTGTCAGTCATGGGAAACTGACTAATATGATGTAATGATGTTATATGATGTAATTGTGCTTTTGAGTGTGGACATAATGGATACAAGGAGGTCTATAATAGCTGCACAAACATTTGTGTTGTTTGGCAGGTGCAGGATCCCCGCAAGTATGTCTGAATTCTGTCATTTTTTTGCTAGTGGGAAATTTTTGAGCCAATCACCTGGTTTGCAAATGCCATGTGACTAATCACTTTGAAGCTGCATTCAATTAAATTAAAAGTTATTAAAATATAATATTTATTATTCAAAGTATTGTGTATATATATTTCCCCCCTAATGATCCCCTAGTGTATAATGGTGTATATTTGCAGAAAGTCTTTTGACTTCTAGACAAATAGGAAAGGATTGTGTAAATCACACTGCTTTGAAGATAAAAGGTCTTTTGAGGATTCTTTAGTTACAATATGAGAGAACATCCTGGTTTAATGAGATTCCTCCATTCAGCGTGACTGCCAGCTAGAATTTTTGAGTTGCATCAGGCTGTTAATACGGTCCAAACCTGTGAGCTCAGGGCTTAGGCGAGAGCCAAAGTGACTCTGACATTTCATTCCTCAGCAGGTGGGTGCTGATAGTGCTGCCCTCCCCTTCAGCACACCCTTGAACTCCTCTGACTTCTGAAGGAGAAGGAAACTATTACAAAGAATCAGTTGGAGCCATCCCAAAGGACCAGGCTCTGTGGCTTGGGCGGTCTGGTGGATTGAGCCTCAGATTGACCGGTCAGATGACGTCACTCTCAATGAATGCCCCATTGCGCCTTCAGGCATCATTCATTATGCTGTGAAGTTTCAATTTTGACCAAGCCAATGCAATTACTGGCCCTCTGCAGGGGATTTGGCAGGTTCTCTGAAGCTTCAATTCCCCTAAATGAGAATCTCAAATAGTGGCTCTCATTCAAAGCACCATTCCACTTGAGTAGTGTTTGTATTAAAGTGGCGTAGCTGACATACACATAGGTGCGTGCCGCCTCAGGGTGAAAGCCTCAGTTTCATTTTCACCTTGACTGCTGCTGTTTATAAACATAATAATGGCACCTTCTGTTTTT
Organism: Gobiocypris rarus; assembly: GCA_023029165.1. NCBI lineage: Eukaryota > Metazoa > Chordata > Actinopteri > Cypriniformes > Gobionidae > Gobiocypris > Gobiocypris rarus. The sequence goes on from CM040919.1 coordinate 10,947,076, forward strand.
ATAGCGCTCACACAGACTTTAATTTCCCACGCAGCCATTCTGATTTGATTCATTTTATTTTTTTTATAAAGCACTAATCTCACACGATAGATCATCACAGAGCTCTCCATCCATATTCCTGCTTTAGTAATATCCCGGGGGGGAAATCTTTGAGGATCGTTTATGAAGTGGTGAGATGAAGAGCAAGTCTCTCTCTTATCATTCTTATGAGGGTAATCAGCCAACATCACATCCATCTATATGCCATCTCTATGTTGCTGTTACGTAATGTGTTACGTGCTTGTAAGCCTAGTAAGAGGGTAGTTGGAGTCAAGAACTCAAAGAACCATGCCAATATCGGACCCCTCAGACTAAGATTAAGATTAGACACCTTGAGACCTGCCAGTCCAAAAAGCATGAACTGAAAAAGAGAAATGTTGAATTTATTGACTGTAAAATGAGACCCAAGTGCATTTACTTTTATTTAGCAGGTGCTTTTATTCAAAGTGACTTAGACATAAGGTAAACAAAAAAGTAAAGATAAGAAGTTCTGGAATTGTAATGTGAATATACAAAAAAGAGTGATCTCTCTCACCAACTAGTGCCATCGGTGTGGAACACACTGCAGAACTAGGCCGACAGATGCTTAACGACAGTTTTAAAACCCAGATCAGAACAAGCAACTAAGTAATGAAATCCAGAGAACACATTTTTGTGATCTTGAGAGGTCCCAAGACCACAAATAAAGACCCTAACTCTGGAGTCAGAAGATTAATGTAACAAACTATTACAGTATGATGTCAGTAATTTTTGGGGGGGATTGGGAGAGGTTCTTGAGAATCTCAAAGGTTTTTTAGAATTTCTGAATTAAGACCAGTGTCTGGCTGGCAGGGGAATGCATTGAAAGAACACAGCTATAAAAAAAGCAATTTTTAACCAACTGTTCACATTCATTTCAAATGTGTAGGTGTCCTGAGAGCCAAGCCCATGCTTCTCATGCTTGAGAATAATCGTCTGCTTTGCCAAGAGGCTCTTTCAGAGAGATGTGTCGTGATGTAGCACCATTCGTTCCTAGCCATATCTGATGCATCAATGCATGAGAAGCCCACGTGAGGGCAGAAGCTGGCTAAGAAAGCAGACACGTGAGCCTCCTTAAAAGCTCAAAATCCTTGTTGGAGAGTCAGAAGTTCTCTTGAGACTAGTGCAGACCAATCTAAATATAGGGCATTGCTTTGTCATTGCATATGGATATTGATGCTTTACCTGATAAATCAACTTTCCTCAGGTGGATTAGGGTGCAACATTTGACAATGAACAAAATGCTCACTTTGTCCCATTTGTTTGTTCACAGCCAGTGAGAACTGCCATGACTTCCACCCCATGTTTTTCACCCATGACCGTTCGTTTGAGGAGTTCTTCTGCATCTGTATCCAGCTACTCAACAAAACCTGGAAAGAGATGAGAGCCACTTCTGAGGACTTCAATAAGGTGAGAGCAGCCCTTTTGATTGAGACCATACACCTGTGTCTAATTGTACATCAATCTCCATCTTCCTCATGTTCTCTGCTCATTCTCTTTTGGCGCTCTTCCACTGCGTGGTGCGACTCGGCTCGGCACGACTCTGCTTGGCTTGCTTTGCTTTGGCTCGGTTTGCTTTTCCATTGCAGTTTAGTACAACTTCAAAGTGGGTGGGATTATAGACTGATCGTTATAGTTGTGCCACCACCTTTTCTGCTGACCACGATATAGCCATTTCTTTTTTCAAGTTGTCATTTGAAGCAAGTCCTTTCAAAAAGTTGTGTAAAACAAATGATACTGCGGTGGCTGTTGCTGACTATTTAAATCTAGTGGGATTGGTGTCTGGTGTTGCAAATCCAATGACGCTGGTAGTGACGATTATCTCTGACCAATCAGTGATCTGCAGTGTTTACATATCACATTTTAGTATCGGTACAGCTCACTTGGAAGTGGAAGAGTACTAGTAAACCCCCCAAAAGTAAGCCATACCGAGCCATACCATGCAGTGGAAGAGTGCCATTTCTCTTACTTGAGCTTTCTGATGTTCTCTCATGTTCTCCTCACATTAGTGGTCAACCAATAAAGGTTTTTGATTGGCCGATACTAGGGTTGTGCATTGGCTGGTATGTCAATAGATTTTAAAGTAGTTTATCGGCCAATCAAGCTCTTTATCAGATAATTAGTCTATCACTACTTCGCACTACTTGGAAACGCAGGACTTTGTCATTTGCAGCTCTTGGCAGAGGCAAAAAAAATGTTTCTGGTAAAAGAGGCGGTTGAGATTTTGCTAGGCTGTTGTTTGTGTAATTATGATAATCACACAGCAAACTTGTCCCTGAGTTGTAACTAGGATAAAATACCATCTTGTGTAAAGCTGTATATTTGAGCTTAATTGAGATTTATGGACATGAAAACTCATTTTTTTAAATATCTCCCTGGAGCATGTCTCCCTGGACACTATGATTAAATTCATCATTCTTTTGTTTTCTTACATGAGCAGCACATCTGAGAAAATGTGCTTGCATTTGCCCTTCGTCTGTATTCCTGCCTTATTATAAATAGGCTTGCTGAATATAGAGATAAAACTGCTGTTTAATCCTGTGATCAGAACTCGCAATTCTTTCTTTCTGACAGTTGTCTGGCAGTGTGCACACATGGAAATAGTCTCTGTCCTAAACTTTTACTGGAGGGGTGAAAAGTTTCTGTTGGTAGATTGATTTGTTTCAGGTTCTTTTGATGGTAGCGAGAAAGCTGAGGTGGTGAAATGCACAAATCAAAACTTTAGTCCTATCAAGCTGTTGTTTCATAGAATGACTTTTGCATTAGTGGCCTGTGATTCTTGCCTGTGTTCCCTTCACATAAAAATCACCCTTACCATCACATTCTGACATGCATTGAATAAAAAGACCATCACGTTATCAACGACCTCATGTGATTTCTCCTACTAAATATGAAGTTATGGCAGTGGGAGATAGTCAATCCTTTTTCTTTTTAGTGAAAAAAAATTATTCTAACACCTAAGTCTTGACATCCCTAGGTTGTGTTTACTTGTTGTGTATGGACACAATCCTGATTGAACTCAAGAAGATTAGACCCACCTCTCCACCCACCTTCGTGGGAGCTTAATACAGACTTAGAAGAATAACTCTCAGCTTCATTGTTCAGATGTCACCTTCTCAAGTAGACTTAACTTTGGCATTGTTTTAAAATTAAAGTTTTATAGTGTATTAAAGGTTTAAGAGACAGTTGTTAATTACATGTTGGTCTTGTATCCCTCCAGAATAAATAACTCTTTAAACCTTTAATACTATATAATACTCACTTCTAATAAAGTAGTATAAATTTTATAACACCGTGTTGCTCCAGTTTAATATTCGTTTCCAACTCGTTATTTTTGTAAGGTTCAAAGGGAGGCAAAGTCCTTTTTTTGTCTCCCTTGAGCTGATTGCAATCTTTTTGAGCTCTTAAATGCATGGCTTTGCTTTGATATTTGAAGGTAACTTTCTTTTATTTTGTATTAAATATCATTATTATTATTAATTTATGTTTTAATAAAAATGAATTGAGGAATAATATTAATTTACATTATAAAAATGTACATAATCATTTTCACACTACTATATATATATATATATATATATATATATATATATATATATATATATATATATATATAAAAATAATAAATATATATATATATATATATATATATATATATATATATGTATCTCCTACTATATCATATATATATATATATATATATATATATATATATATATATATATATATATATATATATATATATATATAGTAGGAGATACATACATATATATATATATATATATATATATATATATATATATATATATATATATATATATATATATATATATATATATATATATATATATATATATATATATATATTTATATATATATATATATATATATTTATATATATATTAGGGCTGTCAAAATATTAATCATGATTAATTATGTGTGTGTTCTGTGCATAATTATTATGTGTATTTATACACACAATGCACGTATATATTGAAGAATAATATTATATATGATATAAATCTATATACCGTATATTTACTTGCAAATATTTCTTAAATATATACATGTATGTGTGTGTGTATATATATATACACATAATAATTATGCACAGAACACACACATAAATAATGTAAACAAAACTTTTATTTTGGATGTGATTAATCATGATTAATTTTTTGACAGCCCTAATATATATATATATATATATATATATATATATATATATATATATATATATATATATATATATATATATAATATATATAATATATATAATATATATAATATTGAGCAAGTTTGACAAGGGCCAAATTGTTATGGCTGACGACTGGGTCAGAGCATCTCCAAAACTGCAGCTCTTGTGGGGTGTTCCTGTGGTCAGTATCTATCAAAAGTGGTCCAAGGAAGGAACAGTGGTGAACCGGCGAAGGCTCATTGATGCATGTGGGAAGCGAAGGCTGGCCCGTGTGGTCCGATCAAACAGACAAGCTACTGTAGCTCAAATTTCTCAAGAAGTTCATGCTGGGTCTGATAGAAAGGTGTCAGAATACACAGTGCATCACAGTTTGTTGTGTATGGGGCTGCATAGCCGCAGACCGGTCAGGGTGCCCATGCTGACCCCTGTCCACCACCAAAAGCGCCAACAGTGAGCATCAGAATTGGACCACAAAGCAATGGAAGAAGGTAATCTAGTCTAATGAATCACATTTTCTTTTACATCACGTGAATGGCCAGGTGCGTGTGTGTTGCTTACCTGGGGAACACATGGCACCAGGATGCACTATTGGAAGAAGGCAAGCCGGCAGAGGCTTTGAACCTTTGGGGAATGTTCTACTTTGACACGTACCACCTGCCTAAACATTGTTGCAGACCATGTACACCCTTTCATGGAAACGGTATTCCCTGGTGGCTGTGGCCTCTTTCAATGGTTCAAAGGTTTGTGGAGCACAAGTTTGAGGTGTTGACTTGGCCCCCCAAATTCCCCAGATCTCAATCCGATCGCACAGCTGTGGGATGTGCTGAACAAACAAGACCGATCCATTTAGGCCCCACTTCTTACAGGACTTAAAGGATCTGCTTCTAACATCTTGGTGCCAGATACCGTAGCACACCTTCAGGGGTCTAGTGGAGTCCATGCCTTGATGGGTCAGGGCTGTTTTGGCAACAAAAGGGGGACCAACACAAAATTAGGACATATAAAGACATTATGCTTGATCGCTCTATATAGGAATAAATATGAGAAATGGTGAGGAATAATGTACAGGGATAATATAATGTAATATCAAATATGTATGCAGCTGACTTCAGGCCATACTTTGTTGCATTAAATGCACATTTTATGTAAGAAATGTTATTTTAATGCAAGCTAAATGCATGTTCTGAATCTGTTGATGTTTTTGTGGCTTTTTTTTGGCATGTGAGCTGATATCTTTTATTCTGTCCTCCATTTTGTGCTTTTGTCTTGGTGGGTCCAGTCAGACACGTGTTAAAATGATTGAGGCTTCACTGTTACTATACAGCATTGATGGACCTCCACCGTTTTTGGATGATTGCACCTTACCATCCTCTTCCTCTTCCTCCTCTCTCTCTCACACACACACACACACACACACATGTTTGTTTTTGTGAAATGTGGGGACATTCCATAGGCGTAATGCATTTTATACTGTACACACTGTATTTTCTATCCCCCTACACTGCCCCTGCCCCTAAACCTACCCATCACAGGAGACTGCGCAGTTTACTTTCTGTGAAAAAAACCTCATCCTGTGTGATTTATAAGGATTTTGAAAAGTGAGGACATGGGGAACGTCCTCATATTTCACCCTCTTTTTGTAATACCTATGTCATACCCATGTCATTATACACATTTGTGTCCTGATATTTCACAAAAACATGCCCACACACACACACACACACACACACACACACACACACACACACACACACACACACACATTTTTATACGCACATGCTGGTTTTCTCCTCCCCCACTGTCTCTCTGTCTTCGTGATAGGCCTGTCACATCCTGTAAATATTGTCTGCCCATCTGTGTGTGTGTGTGTGTGTGTGCTTGCGCGCGCGCGTGTGTGTGTGCTCGCGTGTGTGTGAGGTGTGGAGACGAGAAGCAGGAGACAGGTCTGCTCTCATCGATGCTCTTGGGGCTAAAAAAAAGAAAAGAAAAAAAAACCTGACGGGCAATGGTTTGCCTGTTTCCATGGCAACCACATTCTAATTACTCCCTCTCCCGCTTCACGATAACATAGAACAGCTATTGTGTGCGTGTGTGTTTTGGTTCATAAACAGCTGTCTTCTCCACCCAATCAGCTCTGACGAAGACAGCTATGACACCTGACTTTAAAATGGCCACTTCGATGCATCCAAGCACAGTAGTAGTGATGTAGCTACTCTAAGCAATAGCACAACCCCCACCCCTCCCCCCTCCAATCTCTCCCTATTCAGACGCCCTCCCTTGTATACAAACCACGTGATCCATATTGCCAGAACTCCATTGGCTGAAGCAGCTGTGGCGTCTGGCCAATCAGGCTTAAGCGCTGAAATGGACATAAACTGAGCTGCTTGGAGATGCTTTCAGACTTCAGAGTGCTGATGGGCATGAACAGCCAGACGAAAGCAACCTTTGGCTAAAGCTTGGTCTGTTTTCATCAGCAGCACACATACACACAACAAAACCAACCCAGGAACCATCTGCCGCCAGTGTTTATTTTCTTTCTGGGGATCCGATCGTCCCTGCACCTGGTCAGGGTTCATCTCTGCTACACTGGGTTGGACCAGCGTGGATCCGCGCTCCCAAACATGGAGGTGACAATGGCATGTGAGTACTGCTGAAGAGATCGCGTCGGGTGCATGGAGGAAAAACGGGTGTAGACTGAATGAAAAGGATGAAGGGTCATTTGCAATTTTGCCTGGATGCTGACGGGAAACGAGAGATAAAACAGGCGCACAGATGGAGCAGGCTTTGTGTGAAGCTGCTTGTAGTAATCAGGTTAGAGGCAGATTTCAGCTTGCGATTAAAGAGGAAGCGATCCAGAGCCAACGCTCCAACCTGCCCAGCCCCTCCTTAGGTACTTGTTATGAATGAGCGCTTTAATGTGTAATTTCTCCATCACTCCTTTCTTCGTAGCACATTGACCTCTAGTCGCTCTCGTTGCTGTGTGGCTGTTCATTAAGTTTTAGCTATTTGTGCATGTAGCCTCGTGTACATAGGCGTGTAGTGAGATCTGCACATTTTTTGTTACTCTTTTCACAGGGAAAGCTTGTATAGAGGTTAATCCCTTTTGTATACAGCCTAGCCTTTGTGAATTCTTTTGTTGTTGTTGTTGTTGGTTCAATGTTCACAGGATTTACCTTTTTTTGGATGATCAAAAAGACTAAAAATCTCCTAGCACTTCTGAATTCTGTGATGGGCTGTCAGTTAGCTCCTAACGTTGATTGATTATGGTAATATCACAGGCAGCATTTTTTTTTTAGCATAAATCTGCAAGATCTCATAAAGTGAATGATGTCTCGAGGTGTTGTTTGGTTGTGCTCAGCATCCGCACCCAAGCCTTCAATCCACAATTCCCTACTTCCGTTTTTTTTCTTTGTTTCTTCTTTCCTATCTTCACTCTTTCCTTTCTTCCTTCTTCTTTTCCCTTCCTCTATCCTTCATTCCATCTTTCCCTTCTTTCGTTCGTTTCCATTTTTTCTTGCGTCTGTCCTTTCCTTCTTAATTCCTTCCTTTCATACTTTCTTTCTTACTTCCTTACTTCTTTTCACCTTTCATCTCCTTTCTTGCTGCCACCATTCGTTTATTTCTATCTTTTTGTCCTTTTGATTCTCACACACAAAAGCAGTGCTACCATACGTTATAAGCTGAGTCTCCTGAGACCTTAAGTGACCTTAATGCGTTGCATGCCTCATGCTGGTCCATGGAGAAACAGTTACTCCTGCCAGTGGAGTGGGTGTGTGGCTGGATCCTGAGAGAGCTGAGTGCCACCTGCTAGAGTACTCCATTTTGGGTTGCTTTTTTAAAACCCTTTGTTATGAGATGTTTCCTTGTCAGAGAGTACTTGCGTGTTTAGACTGTGTAACCGGTCCTACTCGACCCACTCCAAGTGAGATTCAAACCGGGGTCTCCGGTGTGGGGGCGGGTGCGTTAACAAGGATGCAGCAGTAGCGCACCGCTTGAGGCCAGAGGTGTGAGGTTTACACACAGCTCTTACTGGCCTACGTCCATTACACTCACCCCCCTAAACCTCCTATCCGTGTCACAGCATCAAATGTAACTGCTCCTAATTGACCCGCTCCAAGCGGGATTCAAACTGGGGTCTCTGGTGTGGGCACACTAACAAGGACACTAAAGACCGCTGCTGCAAGCGTACCTCTTGAGGCCAGAAGAGAGAGGTTTAAACACACACATCTCTTACTGGCCTACGTCTGTTACATCTGCACTTGGCCATGTTTGTTCGAGTGTCTTTCTCTGTGTGGTCATCCTCAATACTGCAGCAACTATTGGAGGCTACACACTAATGGTACACCTTAAAACACTATTCTGTGAGAATGCACAATTCTTTAAAAAAGGAACCATGAGACGATCAGTTTCAGACAAAGGAAAGGGAGCACTCAAAGGAGCCTGACAGATGTCATCACTCTACAGATGACTGCAGGTTGTATGGCCAAGTCCAAAAACTCACTATCCTGTGACATAAATAGGTGCCAGGTCATTCTTCTCAACACCCCGGAAAGTATCCAGCAACCTGCTCCACAACTCACCAGGTTCTCCAGTGTAACCCTGGCAAGGTCAGTGATTTATTGAAGAGAGTGGGAAAGAGTCGAAGGACCTTTTTTCCAGAGTGGGTGCAGACCCATAGCATTCTATTGCATGCAAGACTACAGGTCTCTCTCTTTGCATGCATATGCATGCACAGGTGTTTTATCCTTGTCTATTCCACTTGTTATTCATAGGCTTACCCCCAGCATTTATGAAAAAAATACTTCAGACTGTACTGCATGTAAATTAATCACATGGTCTTTGCAGTCAGTGTTTCAAGCAAATTATTTTTCCGTTAATGATATCTATTTGTTTTCTTTGAAGTAATGCCCATTTCTTTGATGTGAATCATTATTAACTGTTATAAAAATCATTATGGGGGAGGAAACGGCATAATTACCGTGTCAATTGTGGAATGGATAAATGTCCCCTTTCTTTTTCATGCCTGATTACCCCATTGGGTCCACGGACCATAACAAGCAAAATAAATGCGAAGAGGGATGACAGAGGCATGTGCGAGATATCTTCCCACCAGCCTATACTGCAAATTTGTTTTCTGTTCCTTTCCAGTTCAGATTTTAAGTTTATTAAACATTATTTGAATGATTGACAATTATAAATGGTTGCCGGTGTGTTGACTTCCTGGGCTAATTAAGTAGCTCTGTCGTTGGAGAACTACTCCAATACAAAGGTTTTGGGGTTGATCATAACACTGTGTCCTAACCAAATGTGATTCAACACCGCTACATGCGATGAAAGGTATCTTTGCCGTGTTAATAGGTGTTTGTCCTAACCTGCCTCGACCCCCGTCATCATAGGATTCTGTTAAACTGAATAAAATGTTAAACTGTGAACTCAAGTGTATTCCATGACAAAGACTGTATCATTCTCTCTGTATATATTTTAATGATGCTACAAAATGTTTAATAATGTATGGATTAGATTATGTACTATGTAGCAATTTCATTGAAAATGCAGTGCCCTTGCAGAGAGAGCCCACCCATATGCTCTTCTGATTGGCTGCGATTTTTTTTTTTTTGATTGATTCTGTAGTCATGTCATGTCTGGTGCGGACAGACAAATTGCTTGTCACTGAAATTTTACCACGTCGCATCTGGTTAGGACACAGTATAAAGTTTTACAAAGACAATCCTGTGGCTGTTGCCGATGTTCACTTTAGCATTACGTGCAGAATGTTTTCACATGGCAGTTCCTGCGTATATTAGTCATACAAAATGTCGGGATCATAAATAAAGATAATCCTCTTCTAGGCTTTGTTTACAGCAAAGCTGCTCATAAACGTATATGTGATTTAATCTTCCTAAATCAATAAAAAAAAGTCTTCTGATTTAACTGAATAACGGCTTTTGCATAATTACAGGTAGGAAAAAAATATGACTATTAATAATGTGCTGGTATGTAAAACAGAAAGGCATACCTGTGAATTTATGATGGATAGCTATGCAAAGTTGTAATTAAAATTGGACAGGAGCGATAAATCTTGCCTGCCCTGATTGGAGGCACAACAGTGCTTTGTGATTGGCTGTCTGGATGAGGGAAGTAAGCAAACTGCCACAGCTACAAAAAAATGGTGCTGTAAACCAAAGAGTGGACCACTAAGGTTACTAGAAGTAATGTGCTTTTCAAGGGTCATATATGGAATAACATCGTCCTATGTCATGGTGGTTTTTGCGTTTTAAATTGTTGGTTTGTGTATAGTCCAGACAGACGTATATTTAAAAGAGTTTTACCTTTAATGTACTCATATCACTTTCATACTGGATCAGTTTCTCATAGTTTGTTTGTTGGTGGTTGTTCTTTCACGTTTGGATGCGCATTGGTTGCAGTGCACTGCTTATGATCTGACTATAAAAAGAAAGGAAAACCTAATGCACATGTCTTACTGATGCATATAATAGCCTAGTTAACTACTTTTGGTCTGTTTCTCATTAACATTTGGCTTGTGTATCATAGCCATTTGTTTGGACCCCAAAGGACAATATTTTTAATCATTCAGAAAATCCATTTGTTATCTATTTTTCAGTTGTTTAGCAGCCAGTTTATCAGATATAAAAAAAAAAATATGAAGGGGATATAAATATAGTTTACAGCACTTGTCTGTAAGGGCCCTAAAATCTGGATTTGTTTACTTCTGTTTCCTCAGTATAATCCAGGACGGCAGTATACGAAAGCTTGTGTTTTCTGACATTTTATATTATATATTATTTTACTTTGTGTCATAGCACAACTCTCTTCATGGCCTTTAATGGCACTGGCATCATCCCACAAGCTCACTCACTTTCCAAAGATGCTATATATTCAGAAATGCTTTAATATTAAGATTAATCCCTAATTTGTTGTGCCTAAGGGAAGCAATAGATTTGTTCAATGGCGTTACAGCTTTGACATTTAAATGTATTAAATAATGCAGGCGCCTTAGAGAGTATAATAATAGCTCTGATGTATCAATATAAATCAAAATATATAGTCCAATGCAGAATAACAGCCTTGGTCTTAAGAGTGCTTTCAATTTTCGAATTCACAAGCACACAAACATGCACAAATACACACACATTCATTCTTCTGTATGTCACTCTGTATTATCTGCAGGCTGACACACAGTGGGCGAGTGTGTTCTGTGCATTTAGATGCTCAAGAGAGGAGAGGCGAGAGAAAGACAATAAGTGTGGCAGGGCAGTTGAAGACTCGCACACTTCTTGCTGAGGCTGTGACACACTTGCGTGCGTTTGTCAAAAAAAAAAAAAGGTCAATTTCCGCTTTATTCATAAATATCACCGCCTACCACATCAGCAGCTGAATTCTGCTGTTCCCCATATCACCTCGTCCTCACAAATAAAAGGTCTGCTTCCTTTTATCAGCCTCTTTAAATCAAGTCGTGATGGCTGAAATAGAAGTGAGAGAGCGCTTTGGATTAATTAATTTTGAACCGTGAAAAATCTGCAAATGTGCTCAGAAAATTGTTTCCCCCGGCATAAGGGATTGTTTCAAGTGGAGATGTTCACTTCTTCGTCCCCCTCCGGCAGCCTTCAAAACCCCCTCCCCTTTAAACCTCACTGTTCTGTTGAATAGAGCCATATTGGTTTATTCCTCCAGCAATGACTCCTCATTCTTCAATCAGCCTAGTGATTTGGGAGGGGGCCTTGACCTTGGCCCAATCTTATCACTAATTAAACCTCATCTAATCCTGCTGTGCGAGCCAGCGGCACCTGCTTCTCTGGATGACTGGGAGGGGATGCATGCGCGAATAGCTACCGGACTTGTTTCCAGCTTCCCAACTCATGCGTTGCTGTGCTCCCCAGCTAATCACAGCATATGATCTGTAGCCTAAGCCTCGGTGCGTACACCAACCCTCTGTTTGCAATTTCGAGCTGTGCATTATTCAAGCATCACCAGGAAAGCCGTGGCTCTATTGCAGCTGGCCGTTTCTGTATCTAAGGATAAAGGAAAGCTGTCGTCTTGTGCTGCATATGGGGGAATTCTTGTCATAGTCAATTGCTGACTGTCGTTGATGTTTATTTGCATTTGAATCTTCATCAAACAGTAATCCCCAAGATGGTTTTCATGACTGTGTGCAACTTTATAATACGTGCTCTTCAGTGGTGGAACCAATACCTGTGAGAACAGCCTCGAAACTGATCTACTTCAGACATCACGTTTTACTTCATCACTATCCTCTTCCAACACACTTAGTTAAAGTTTGTTTATCTTCTTTGTCTTCCTTAATTACTGAGATAATTTGTCTTCTGGTCTTGTTCCCTAATCTCAACTTCTATAATAACTCCCATACTTAATAAACCAGGAGCAGATCCAACTAATTTGGACAATTTTCATTCTATTTCTAACTTACAGTTTGTTTATAAAATATTAGAAAAGAGTGTATCAGCACAGGTCACTCACAACCTTTCAGACAACAATTTGTTAAAAAAAAAAATCAATCTGGCTTCCGTCCACTTCATAGCAAAGAAACCGCACTTGTCAAAGTTATTAACTATCTACTTATGGCAGTGTATTCTGGTCAGCTAGCTTTACTTATTTTGCTCGATCTGAGCGTGGCCTTTGATACAATCTCACATAGCATCCTCCTAGACAGGCTGGTCTCCCTTGGAGTTATGGGCACCTGTCTATCTTGGTTTAGATCGTATCTTTCTGGTTGCACTGATTCTATTTCTGATCTAAGCCATTGCAAGTTACCACTGGTGTTCCCCAAGGCTCAGTCTTGGGCCCTATTTTATTTATTAATTATTTACTGCCCCTTGGATATATTTTTTAGGAAGTACAATATTAATTTCCACTGCTAAGCTGAGGACACCCAGCTATACCTGTCTATACCTGCCTACTTCTGTCTTTCCTCCACTTTCTCTGTCCAGCTGATTAGCTGAAATAAAAACTGGTTTTCATCAAATTTCCTTAAACTCAGGAGTGGTAAAACTGAAATTCTCCTGGTAGGTACAACATCTACTCTGGCAAAATCTGATAGCTTCTCTGTGACTATTGATCAGTCCATCCACGCAGGTTATATGTCTGGGTGTCGTCCTTGATAGCACCCTATATTTGAAGCTCACTCCTTCTCTGACAAAGAACAGCACTGCTATATAGATTATTGCAGTTTTCTTCTCTTTGGTCTTCCTTCTAAATGTGTACATATACTGCAGCTGGTACAGAATTCAGCTGCATTAATTATTTCTAGAACCCTCCCACAGAGCACAATTCTCCTGTTCTTCAACACTTGCACTGGCTTCTGGTAAAATATCGAATTGCTCCTTGCCTACAAGACTCTTAATAATCTAGCTCCATCATATCTTTCTGATCTTCTTCAAATTTATATTCCTGCCTGTACCCTCAGATCCTCTTCATCAGTCTTTTTGGTCATTCGCTTGAACAGAATGGGGTCTAGGGCTTTTAGTCATTTGTCGAACTCCCTTCCCCTGGACATTTGTGACAGCGACTGTCTTTTTGTAAATCTCGTCTTAAAGCTCATTTATTTAAACAGGCTTTTTATGATTACACACAAATTGAGCAATATCTTATTCTTCAGTGTCTAACGTGTATTATAGTATCAGTTGCTGTTATACTAATGTTTTTGGAAGATTTGTAAGGTGTGTTGTGAAAGGAGCCTATAAATAAAATGTATTATTATTACACACAAAAAAGTGTGTATGTTAACATACAGTTTAACTGTATGCACTACTCATACCCTGTAGTCATTAGATCTTCCCAAAATTGAGCACTTGATAAGGTAGTCTTGTAGTTTGTGTCCGAGCGCATCTGTGATATCCCATTTGTCATTTTATAAATCAGAAGGGTTTGGCTGAACTGTGCAGAGATTCAATGAAAATAGATCAATCAAAATTAAATTCAAAGTCTCTGAAGCCAGTCAGTTCCATTGTTGGCAGTTACTGTGTTTCACATTTTGTAGGACAGTAATTAAAGAAGCATTAGGGAGTCTCATTTAAGATGCATACAGTAGTATCTTGGGCAGGTATTAACTGATCTTTGTTCAAGGATTATACTGTATCGACAGTGTTAGAAGCTTCTCATTTGGAGCTTAATACGTTTGTGAATGCTTGTCCAGATATTTGCAAGTAAAGTGATTTTTGCACACAATGTTTTAAGATGATTTGGTAAGAAAGGGTTTGCTAATAACATATGAATTGAATTATATTGCACTCTCTCTCTCTCTCTCTCTCTCTCTCTCTGTGTATTCAGAACCGTTTTTTCTGGGAATGTATGTAGACACTATATAGTTTTGTCTACATGTAAGCATAGGGTCCTTAGTTATACTGACCTTGTGCTGTCATAGTCATGAACAGTTTGTCAACGGTCTGATCTTTTGTCTTTGTTTGATTCAAAAGCTTAACTAAAGTAAAAGCAAGATATAAGAATGAGAAGTTTGTCTTCCTGAATGCCTAAAATGATGTACTAAATGATGAAATCTGTGTGTATGTGCTATAGGTGATGCAGGTGGTGAAGGAACAGATCACTCGTGCTCTCACGATCAAGCCTAACTCTCTGGACCAGTTTAAAAGTCGTCTGCAAAATCTGAGCTACACTGAGATCCTCAAATTGCGCCAGTCCGAAAGGATGAACCAGGAGGATTTCCAATCCCGGCCCATCCTGTGAGTCACTGGAAACTGTTCAATTATCTGAAGCACTAATTTCCTACAATCAGACTCAACCAGTTTCGGTCCATGTGTACTGCACCTGTGTCCCACTCATGATTGAAAACAAGCCTTTAAATGGTTCATAACTAATTAAACTAAGAGGAGACTCCATTAAATAAATTACTCACTGCATTACAGTACATCGCTGTACAATCGCAGAGAACATTCTAAAACATCAACGTGCAATACAACAGTGATGGAAATGTCCGTGTTGAACCTTCAGAGCTTGTTTGAACTTAAATGCTGGAAATATCACTCATCATTTCATGTTATATCAATGTGAAAAATGTAACATGGTTCAGTCTGTTTACTATAACAGGCATATCAATTGGTCAGCTTGGCTTTTGGGACAGTATACACAAGGTTCCCACATTTTTAACAGTGTTTTTTCCATTAGCTTTCCCTATTTTTTTTTTTCTTTGAGTATTCAGAAACATTTTTAATTGGTTTTATTTTTATTATTATATTTATTTTTTACAGTAGTACGGTAAACATTGTTACTATGGCAATTTAGCTATGGTTTTACTATGGTTATTGTAGCTAAATTAAATAATTAATAAATTAAGTAAGTGGTCTTAAATAAAGACCACTTACATGATTTTGAGGAGGGTTACTTTGCAATTCCTGACAAAATTAAACATAAATATAAAAACTAAAATCAGAAACAGATAAGCAATTCATTACCACAGAATGTGATCAAAATATTGTTTTCTGATAAATTACTTAGCTAATGCTCAGGGCATTGATTAAATGACATTAAGTCTTTAAATTGCTAATTAATATTGCAAAATTATCAGCTTTAGATCTAAAGCAGCTAAACAAGTATTAGCAAAACAACAAGATTGTGGTACAAAGAAATGTCTAAACACCACGTCTGTATGTGACGATGATGTTTTTGACTCTTCCTTTGTGTAAACCGCCAGTAAAGTGGTGGATCAGTACTATAAACTGTGTTTGTCTGATGTTTCTCCAGGGAGCTTAGGGAGAAAATCCAGCCAGAGATCATGGAGTTGATCAAACAGCAACGCCTCAATCGCCTGTGTGAGGGCACCTGCTTCAGGAAGATCAGCAGCCGAAGGAGACAGGGTAAGAAAAACACACCTTTTTTTATTCCATAAAGATTCCAAATAGTTTTTGGCTCCAAAGACTCCTGTGTCATTTCGGTTTTTGTTGTGCCACTCTTTCTTGTTAATCCAAGGTTTTGTCCTAACCAGCAGCTATGAACAACATTACATTTTGTCTGTTGCTTGATTCTGTTTTTGCATTTCCCGCCCACACAGAAAACTCATTCAGCAACAATCCCCCACCTCATGTATATTATCCATTAAACACTGGCAAGCCTGAGAGAGATTGCTTGTGGTAGTAGAGAAACATAGAATATTGCATGACAAATCCCTCAAGGTTCCCTAAGGAGAACCATAAAAAGTATGCCGTTTGCTGAACCAGCACAGAAATGAATTAAAATACACTCAGCCTTTTCTCCTTCAGTTTCCCCTTACAATTAGCTTGTAATTGTGTCTGGTTAGTGCACAGTGTAAGCTTTTTCACCCCTAAAATGAATGAGCTTTCAGCTGAAATGTCTTAAATGTATCCGCTCCGAGTGAGTATTTAGTTCACTATCTTTCTTGTGCTCATCTTAAGTGTGTGAACGGATTCATTTAATGGGGTTACTTTATTCTGCCTTTTATTGGTAAGCTCTTCTGGGCTGCTTCTCATTCAAAAACAGAACTTTGGAATTACAGGAATTTACAGAGACCCTCATTGGTCACAATTGGTAAAGTTAGAATGTCTTACGCAATCATTTTTATCCAACTATTTTACATAAACACTCTGAAATATGTATGCCGTGTGAAATAATATATTTATGAGTGCTATTATTAAACCAACAGCATGATTTAGCAAGTGTGAAAAATAGCCTTGTCCGTTGCTGAGAGAGCGGAAGTATGGAGCCAATTTCAAACAAGTGCTGAGTAGTGGGAGTGATAAAGCTTACGGCAGAGATTGGAGAGTTGAAGGATCGTCAAATGTAATATCGCTTTTTACGCGGGCTGGCTGAAGAGGAGGCCTGTCTGCTGAGCTCAGAGGGAGGCTTTATCAGTTAGCCTGGATAATTTAACACTCTTCACACTTCTACAGGATTAGATCATTCTGAGACGTGACACCTTGTCTGTCTCTTTCTATGCATCTGTCTGCCTGCCTCTCTTTCTCCTTTCTCTGTCTCTAGGGTCCTCACTTTCCCACTAGATCTCTCATTCTTGCTTTTTCTATTTATTTGAGAATTGTCACACTTTGCCTGTTTTATTGACATCATTTTCTTTCAAACCTCATTTGTGTGAATGAAACACATTTTTTTATTATCTGCCAAAAGATGGAGGTACTAAATATGACTTACATGGCACCCTCTTATAATTTAACTGACATTACACATGTGATAAGTCAATATTTGCCGGTGGTTTGTCTCAGGGATGGGTATTTTGCAAAAATATTGTATTCTAATATTTGTTCTCATTAAAAATGAATATTCAAATATTTGTTTATTTAAATGAAGTTTAACGAGAAAGACGTTTTTATTATTACGTCATTTTAGTAAGATCAAAGTAATTCCAAACTTCGCTGCGCCTACAGGCAGAAAACGACATTGATTAAATACAATAAACTTGTTAAAGGATAAGTTCACTTTAAAAGGAAAACTACCCCATGATTTACTCACCCTCAAGCCATTAATAAATATCCTGATGTTTCCAAGCTTTATAATGGCAGTGAACAGGGCTCACAAGTTTGAAGCTAAAAAAAGTGCATCCATGCATCATATACGTACTCCACACGGCTCTAGGGGGGTTAATAAATGGGAGTAATACATTTTTTTGTAAGAAAAATATTCTGTCCTTCGGATGAGACATTAAACCGAGGTCCTGACTCTCTGTGGTCATTAAAAATCCCAGGATGTCTTTAGGAAAAATAGAGTAGGGGTGTAACCCCGGCATCCTGGCCAAATTTGCCCATTGGCCTCTGTTCATCATGGCCTCCTAATCCTCCCCCTATACTGATTGGCTTCATCACTCTCTCCTCTCCACCAATCAGCTGGTGTGTGTTGGGGGTTCTGGTGCAATATGGCTGCCGTCGCATCATCCAGGTGGATGCTGCACATTGGTGGTGGTTGAGGAGATTCCCCCCTTCTATATGTAAAGAGCTTTGAGTACCCAGAAAAGCGCTATACAAATGTAACAAATTATTATTTATTATTATTATTACTTTTTTTATGTTCATCTGAAAGAAGAAAGTCATATACACCTAGGATGTCTTGAGGGTGAGTAAATCATGGAGTAATAAGTGAACTAATCCTTTAACAAGCTCCACAGTGCCACCCAGTGCATTTAGTAATATCTGAGTTTTAGTTTGCGTGCTTAGGTTTTCACTGCATTTATGGCCGTCAAAAATAGTTTTTGAATAATAATTGCAGATTGAATATTTGTCTATTAATGCACACTCCTAGTTTGCCTTAATGCAACAAAGTTAAGCAGAGTTCTGCTTTATGCAGGAAAATGAAATGGTGAGAGTGCAGACAGAGAAGCTCACGTGAACAGAGTTGAAATCAGATCAAATCCAGGGTGGGAATGTTTGAATATGTTGCTTCCAACTTTAAACTATTTCAGCAAGCTGCATTCCTGGAAAACTCAAAATTTGATTGGATTATTTTCACTTCCACTGAAAAAAGTGGGATGGCGCTTGATCGATCTGTCGCAACATAGTTTTCAGTAGAATGTAGGAGAATTCCAAGTTCCAAGGTGTCTGGAATGCAGGATTGGACACAGCAGTAAAGGAGAAATTCCTACTAGAATCCAATAGTACAGTGGCTCATTGAAATAACATTGAATATTTACCTTTGCACATGTCCACATCTTTGTGGTATTTGGCAGTATATATCAAGTTTTTTATTCGTTTATTATTGTTATTATTGCTACTTCCTAATACAATATTTAGAATGAGGTTCCCCACAGGAAGCACTAACCACATAAAGCCACCAACATTCAGATACATTTAACCACAAGATAACCCAATGTCAGACCATTGCTTTTGTCCATGAACAACTAACCTTTTCAGCAAGCTTTTAAGGACTGCTCTTAAATGACAGAATGAAGTGCACCTGTGGATTTTCACTGTGATAGGTGCTACATTGACATTTGTATTCCCTATTGTTCCCCTATAGCAGAGCTCTATTGTCATGGTGGACAAAATGAGCTGGCCAGTTTCAACCTAGAATCTTAAGTATTGCAGAAGTTGTCTGAGGCTGAGCTTTCCGGATAATGTTAAAATGTAATTCTTCTTTGCCTTATATTCAGTGAAACATTTTAGATTTGTGTTCTTTTTTAGACTGCAAACAATCCTGAATCCAGAATCTAGCTCCAACCCTAGTTACAAATGCTCAACCAGCTAATCTTTAGATTTGGAGCAGATTGAGTTCAGATTGAGTTCGAGAGATTTGAATGAATTGGTTTCGCTCTGTTTCCTGGTTGGCGTTTGTTTACTTTTTAGATTTCCATGCACTAGTTTGTACATTTGATAGATGTTAACTGTGTTGCAGTGTCATCTTAAGGTTAAGGAGATCTTATGTTCTTAGTCCCAGATGTAGGTTTAAGTGGATGCATGATGCCAGAGGAAAGGGTAAATAAAAATCACTTCTTTCTTCATCCACATTGCTCCCTCTGTCTCATGACTTGTGTATGCCATCAATTAGAATAGAAATTCAGGAAAGCCATGCATGAATGGGCTCACAGATGGCTGTTGGCTGCAATATCCATTGTACATTCGTAGTGGTGGATAAACAGCCTATTGAGCGGGTTTGTAGCTATAGAAAGAGTACACTTCTGATCTCTTTGGGTGTGTATATAGCAGCCTGTGAAGTGCCAACCTGCAGGACACTCTTTCATCCCACAATGTTTTTTAATCTGCCAAACTGCTATTCCCAGCTATTTGGATTTGGATTCAGGCACCAGGGTTGAGTGCCAGCCATGGCCTTCTATGCTAAATGTGCGCAGTCCTGGCAGTGATCACTTTTGTCTGCTTTTGGTGTGGCACAGGAAGCATCGTGAAGTGGTTTGGGGGAAAAAATGTGGAAGACTGACTGACTACTCTGCTTCTTTACAGACAAGTTCTGGTACTGTCGATTGTCGCCCAATCATAAAGTTCTCCACTATGGGGATTTGGAGGAGAGCCCTCAGGGAGAGGTACCCCATGATTCCCTACAGGACAAGCGTGAGTACAGCCTGCATTCTGATCATGGTGTAGTGGTTTCATTCTATAAAGATGGGATTTAAAAATGGCCACACCCTGTCTTATCAATTTATTCTTTGTTCCCTGTGGCAGTTCCTGTGGCTGACATCAAAGCTGTTGTCACTGGTAAAGACTGTCCACACATGAAGGAAAAGGGAGCTCTGAAGCAGAACAAGGTGAGCAAAAATGCTCTTGAATATCAAAAGATCAAATTTTCCTTTGATGCAGTGGTGTGTGGCTTGGTGACAAAGGATGCATTAGTTATGCCTTGTAGCTTTGTGAGTAATGATACATCAGCTCACTTCAGTTTCAAACTCACCCTTTCTTCTTCCCAGAGAACAAAGCAGACAGTGTCAAATGTATGCCACAACTGTAAAAAATGACTCCCTGTTGACCAAATTGATTAAACTTGAAGACAGGATATCAAGCATAGCTGGAACTTTCTGGCACATCCCCTTAATCCTGATGACACTGATTGTAAAATTGCAATGTGTATCAATGTACTTTCTTTAAGCTTAATTTATCTTAATAGGAATTTGACTTGAAAAAACACTTCCATCATCAGCTGCTAAAAGAGAGACGGTTCTATTCTGATTGTCTTGATTGTCTATAAACTCATCTCTGTGTGGATGGATGTGAGGGGTCAGAAATGTTTGTTTGCTCTCATTTTTGATGTGAATGATCTCATCCAATGATCCTTTAAGCTGTTTGGATAATCCAGTTTCATCCTGTTTTTTTATTTTATTTGTTTTTTTAGGTTAGTTGACCAAATTTAGACAATTAGAGATGATGTGAGAGCAGATTTTATCAAGGCTAAGCAGCACTTCACAAATAATGCCTGTGGTAAACTCAGTATTTGCCGGAAAAGTACATCCTTTGTCATGGTCTTGTTTATCATCCAATGATAACAATGTAGTTAATTTCATAGTTTAGAAGTATCTAGTCTTTCACCTGAATTACCATATTCCTGCAGAGTTAGCTCCAACCAGCATGGAACTTAATAATCCTAATTAGCTTGTAAATTAGATTTAGAGCCACAGGCTGCGGATAGGCCCACCACTGTACTAGGAAAGGAAGGAAATGACAAGTTGTTCCCTGGGCACCACACCAAAAATGGCTGCTCTCTACTCACTACCCTAATTTGTGTGTACAAACTTGGATGGGTTAAATGCAAAGGACAAATTCTGAGTATGGAGTATTCCAAGTATGGTAATTCATGGGTTACCATACTTGGCCTTCACATGTTTTACTTTTTTTTCCGTATTTGCCTAGTGGGACCCAGCCCCCTGGTTGAAATCCACTACCCTAGAGCACTTAACACTCTTGGCTGTTAGAGCTTCATCTTAACACTTTGTTTTACCTTCTGCATCTATTCACTCATCACATTTGTGAATAAGGTCAATGAATTTGAATCTGTGTCAGTCATATAAAAGAAACATGGCACAGCAAGCTTGCTTTGTAGAAATAGACCAGGACTTTTTTGTTCATTCATAACCTGAGATCCTCTGTTTAGTCAGGTCTAGACAGGCCAAGGGTATGGAGGGATTTTTGGGTCAGATTATAAACTAAAAGTCTAAAACTAAAAGTCTTAAACCAAAACTAAAAATCTAAATTTGAAACTTAAAGTCCATGTCGAAAATGTATTTGGTATTTAGGATTGGGCATTTGGTATTTAGGATTGGGCATTTTCTATTTAGGGTTGGGCATTTGGTCATTTAGCCATTTAGGATTTAGGACTGGGCATTTGGGGATTTAGGATTGGGAATTTGGTATTTAGGATTGGGCATTTAAGCATTTCGCCATTTAGGATTCAGGATTGGGGATTTGTGGATTTAGGATTGGGCATTTGAGGATTGAGGATTGGGGAGTGTATGCAAATTAGGAGGCGTGGCCCAAATACTGGAGGCTGGGTTTGAAATGGCTGGTGCGCAGAGGCACCTTATGGACAGCAGAGGGAGCTCCCAGTGCTAAGGAGCACACTGTAATGAAACCAAGCGGAGCGAGTGGCGGCTGCAATCATATATGATATAATATATATATGATTACAGCCACTCACTCGCTCCGTTTGTTTTCAACGTGAGACGATAAGAGTCTCACGTTAACGCAGCACGGCGTTAACGTGAGACTCTTATCGTGCGATAAAAAAAATAACGCCGTTAATCTATTCTCAAAGTTGGGTTGGGAGCCGGGTCTATACCAGCGTTTCCCAACCGAGTGCCGTATGGCGAGAGCAGGGGCGTGCAAAGGTGCTCTTGCACCGCGGTTCATCTCACATCTGATGACGCATATTTAATATGGGTTGTAACTTGAAAATAATCCTTTATGTATGTTTCTGTCGATGGATACACGTGCTGGCTTCTCAGTGATACACTACAACAGCCATAATAAAAGAAAAACGTGGGGGAAAAACGGCCTCTCTTTGTAAACTGTTCAATGCATGCGAGTGCTGCCTTATGTCCGAATATGAACAGTCATTTCGCCTTCATCACCAGCGTCGTGTAGAGCCAGAAGGCGCGGGTGAGAACTCAGCAGCGCACTGAGAAGAGAAGATCTGTCTCTGCACTCGTCCCAAAGCGCGTAAGCGTCTCACAGCGCAAATATTGAGTTATCTTTCAAGTCTTGCGCTTGAACGGACAAACTTACACATAAAGTATGTCAACATGTCCATCTTGATGAGTATTCATTCTATTCAAGCAGACATACTCTGAATATGCCTTAAGTGAACTGTATAGAGTCGAGAAAGACGACGCATATCCCTTCATTAGGTCTTAAAGGGGCAGTAGCCTTAACTGCTGTCTCAAATAAAAGATCACTCACTGCTCTTGATTGAATAGCTCGTGTAAGTTTAATAAGGATTAATCTTTAATTTAAACAGTGAAATATGCAAATTTTACATTTGATTACTTTATTCAATTTCTTTACTTAAAAACTAATGTTAGACCCACCTGAAAAGCATTGTTTATTTTATTAGTATCTTTGCTCAATAGTATTTATTTGTGCTGCTGCTTGTATTTAAGTTATTTGTTCTTATTTTCTTTATTTTTATTGGACAGTAGTCCTTTTTTCCCTGAAAATATCAAATACCGAACCGTACAGAAACCGTGAACCTAAAACCATGATCGGATTAATCTAGATAAAAAAAATGTATCTATGCCCACCTCTAATATATAAATATATACAACGGCAACAGCTTTGCCATTGTTAATATGGCAGCCAACGTGGATGGCAGAGCACGCAGAGAACCACAATTTTTACTCTGAACGCTCTGTCAGTGTGCTCCTTAGCACTGGGAGCTCCCTCTGCTGTCCATAAGGTGCCTCTGCGCACCAGCCATTTCAAACCCAGCCTCCAGTATTTGGGCCACGCCTCCTAATTTGCATGCACTCCCCAATCCTCAATCCTCAAATGCCCAATCCTACTCCCCAATCGTCAATCCTAAATGGCTAAATGATTAAATGCCCAATCCTAAATACCAAATTCCCAATCCTAAATCCCCAAATGCCCAGTCCTAAATCCTAAATGGCTAAATGACCAAATGCCCAACCCTAAATAGAAAATGCCCAATCCTAAATACCAAATGCCCTATCCTAAATACCAAATGCCCAATCATAAATACCAAATACATTTTCGACTTGGACTTTAAGTTTCAAATTTAGATTTTTAGTTTTGGTTTAAAACTTTAAGTTTTAGACTTTTAGTTTATAATCTGACCCAAAAATCCCTCCATACAAGGGGTCTGAAAAGTGTTGATGAGATATTTTCAAATGTGCCATAGAAAGGATTAGATTGTTGGCCAATTGAACAAGGAGTCCTTTCTTGCTTGAATTGGTGACTTTGCTGGCACATCCATAATTTTGACAGGGTTGTTACCAAATGCAATTACACAGAAAATACATAGTTTTTTTTTTTTTGGTAGCTTTTGGGGTAGAGTTGGGTCAATGAGACTCAAGTATCTTGTTAAGGTAAAGCATCGATGCACTTCCTGTTCTGATCATTGCTGTCTCTTGGTGCCCGGCAGGAGATGCATGTATACAAACACACACACAACAGATTGGACCATCTGCTGTCGTAATATGTTCGGAAAGGATCTGCAAAAGTCACGCAATAGGAGGCACACAAACACAGCAGCCCCATTAGTATTTGACAGACGGTGTCAATTCTCTTTCCTTCTTTTAGGAGGTGCTGGAGCTGGCTTTCTCTGTCCTCTACGAGTCTGATGAGTATCTAAACTTCATTGCCCCTGACAAGCACGAGGTGAGCAACCAGAAACTGCAAGATACAAAGTGTTAGCTGTTGCACCCCCTTTGTGTGATTTGGACTGTGCATGGGGTTTAATGGCATGTTTTCTGGCTGTTTTTCAGTACTGTGTGTGGACAGATGGGCTAAATGCACTGCTGGGGAAGGAGATGACCAGTGAGTTTACTCGCTCAGACATGGACACTCTTCTCAACATGGAAATGAAGCTCCGCCTCCTTGACCTGGAGAACATCCAGATCCCTGAAGTTCCTCCCCCAATCCCCAAAGAGCCAAGCAATTATGACTTTGTTTATGACTGCAACTAATCCCCTTTCACTGGACTGACTGGTTTTTCACAAATGCATACTGGAAGAAAGAATCTTTCCTGCTAAAACTTGGCTCTCTAGTACGCCTCATCACAATGGATTTGCTGAACTTAATGGACTTGGCTTGC
Organism: Gobiocypris rarus; assembly: GCA_023029165.1. Lineage (NCBI taxonomy): Eukaryota > Metazoa > Chordata > Actinopteri > Cypriniformes > Gobionidae > Gobiocypris > Gobiocypris rarus. Next base: position 10,972,052 of record CM040919.1, read on the forward strand.
AAGGCCTATGAACCATCTGGTCTGGTTGAAGAACCACCACAAACTGGTCCTCAGGTCCTAAACTACTCTAGTCCGGTCGCAGTCATTTCCAGACATCTCTTCAAACAGTTACATTCCTCAGCCCACCTGCTCTGGCTTAAAAATGGTTATGTCAAGAATTTTTGTCCCATCATAATTTCTGGCTGTTCGGAGTGGGATACTCCATGTAGAGTGTGCAAAAAAATCTAGGGAATTGTGGCATGTAGCACTCACTGTAGTACATTTCTCACTCCAACACGCGGCAGCTATATTGCTAGCAAAGTCCAAGTTTGTTCTTGATTTCTCCAAGTATCCCATTCATGCCTCTTATACTGTAGACTGTTAAATTAAATAGGCAGCTTCATGCAAGAGGTTGCCTTTTTTTGTCTTAAACCATATCTGCTTTGTGCGTACATCATTGTCTTACCATAACGCAGGCGTGTAGATATAGCTCTTTCCTTCACTTGACATCAACCAGACTCATGGCAGACTGCTGTAACATTCCAAAGCAATATTGAGCTTCTGTTTTTGTAAGCTGGTATAAACTTTTGTGATATTCGTGATTGCTGCCAAGTAGTCAGTATTATATACATTTCTGTGTGTTAAGGAATTTTATTTTTCAGGGCCGTCAAATTTCATTTGAACTTTCATGATTAATTTAAGATTGTGGGTATAATAATTATGATTTTTTCCCCCTCATGTTTGTTATAGGTTTAAGAACGCAACATCCTGCTGTTTACATTAAAGATGGATTCCAATTCAGTTTTTAGTTTCAGCATTTCTTTTTTAGGTTTGGGCATTGAGAACCAGTTCCAACTTGGAACCGTTTAAAAAATAACGATGCCATTGGAATCGTTTAGAATACTTGTTTTCGATTCCGTTCATTGGTTCCAAACCCTCAAGTTTTGGTTTCCATAGTGGCCACCGGATTTCTGGAAGTGCTTGCCGTGCCCGCTTGTTTTGTTACGAGGCTGAATCCAGCTTCTTATTCGCAGCTTCTTATTGACGCTATCCGGTCCACCTTAAAAGACGCGGCGCTTGCGTCTTTGGTTTCTTATTCACGCTCAATTTAGGGACCGTGCGGTTTTACTCTTTTTCACGCTTTTTAAGGGATTGTGTTGCTTTTTGTCCATTTTCAGAATAAATTAATAATATATTAGCGAAGATTGACTGTAAAATATTAAGGCACATTCAATATAATTACAGTTTCATTTCATATGCCATCAGCTAAATTTAGGGACCATGTGGTTTTTCTCTTATTCACACGTTTGATACTATTGTGTCTATTTTCAGAAAAGAATAATAAACTATTTTAAAAGGTAATTTACACAGAAATATCAGTGAAGAAAAATCTTCAATCATTGTACTTGAATGCTTTGAATGAATTAATAAATCAATACAAGGTAAGGTAACTAGAGATTAATGCCAGCTCCAGCTTGGATCCAGCCTCTGAAGACTTCAGATGTACCAACACCAGATGACACCTACCCTGCAAGGCCTCCAGAACATCAAATATGGATGAAATACAAAATGTATAATCATGTTATCATTGCTTTGAAATGCAAACTAATTTTGCTTAAATGGATAGATGATATTTGTCAATACTGTAATTCGTAATATCTTACAGCTGTACCTTCTGATTTAATTGATTAATTAAATTGGCTTGAAAGAGCCATTGCATTATGGTTACTGTACCATTTTGATGCTATTGATCCAATCTGACAATGCAGTTAGAAGAGAGCCATCACATTCTGGACCCATTTGGGGAAGTACAACATTTCACTGGTGCTCTATACCTATCGTGCTTGAATATCATAATTTAAATTTTCGAAAAATTGTACTGTAGCGTTATGAATTTATGGACCAACGAATTTGACAAACGACAGTACAGTAAGAGCCTTTGCATTAATGGCACAAGTGGCCCATTTGGAGGCGCTATATCTCGGCTGCCTTTATGGGTGCGTTCACAGTTCTACTGGGGCATTATACCCAGTGTGCCCGACTGTCACCATGCAAAATTCCAGACATTTTACTGTAGCATTTTGAAGTTATGGATTCATGAATTTGACATATGACAGTACAGTTAAAATAGCTATTGCATTGTTGGCCCATTTGGAGGCGCTATATCTCGGCTGCCTTTATGGGTGCGTTCACAGTTCTACTGGGGCATTATACCCAGTGTGCCCGACTGTCACCATGCAAAATTCCAGACATTTTTACTGTAGCATTTTGAAGTTATGGATTCATGAATTTGTCACATATGTACAGTTAGAATAGCTATTGCATTGTTTGCCCATTTGGGCGCTATATCTCGGCTGCCTTTATGGGTGCGTTCACAGTTCCACTAGGGCATTATACTACAATGCTACAGTAAAAATGTCTGGAATTTTGCATGGTGACAGTCGGGCACACTGGGTATAATGCCCCAGTAGAACTGTGAACGCACCCATAAAGGCAGCCGAGATATAGCGCTCTAAATGGGCAAACAATGCAATAGCTATTCTAACTGTACTGTCATATGTGACAAATTCATGAATCCATAACTTCAAAATGCTACAGTAAAAATGTCTGGAATTTTGCATGGTGACAGTCGGGCACACTGGGTATAATGCCCTAGTGGAACTTCGAACGCACCCATAAAGGCAGCCGAGATATAGCGCCTCCAAATGGGCAAACAATGCAATAGCTATTCTAACTGTACTGTCATATGTGACAAATTCATGAATCCATAACTTCAAAATGCTACAGTAAAAATGTCTGTAATTTTGCATGGTGACAGTCGGGTACACTGGGTATAATGCCCCAGTAGAACTGTGAACGCACCCATAAAGGCAGCCGAGATATAGCGCCTCTAAATGGGCAAACAATGCAATAGCTATTCTTTCTGTACTGTCATATGTGTCAATTTCATGAATCCATAACTTCAAAATGCTACAGTAAAAATGTCTGGAATTTTGCATGGTGACAGTCGGGCACACTGGGTATAATGCCCCAGTAGAACTGTGAACGCACCCATAAAGGCAGCCGAGATATAGCGCCTCCAAATGGGCAAACAATGCAATAGCTATTCTAACTGTATTGTCATGTGTCAATTTCATGAATCCATAACTTCAAAATGCTACAGTAAAAATGTCTGGAATTTTGCATGGTGACAGTCGGGCACACTGGGTATAATGCCCCAGTAGAACTGTGAACGCACCCATAAAGGCAGCCGAGATATAGCGCCTCTAAATGGGCAAACAATGCAATAGCTATTCTAACTGTACTGTCATATGTGACAAATTCATGAATCCATAACTTCAAAATGCTACAGTAAAAATGTCTGGAATTTTGCATGGTGACAGTCGGGTACACTGGGTATAATGCCCCAGTAGAACTGTGAACGCACCCGTAAAGGCAGCCGAGATATAGCGCCTCTAAATGGGCAAACAATGCAATAGCTATTCTATCTGTACTGTCATATGTCAATTTGATGAATCCATAACTTCAAAATGCTACAGTAAAAATGTCTGGAATTTTGCATGGTGACAGTCGGGCACACTGGGTATAATGCCCCAGTAGAACTGTGAACGCACCCATAAAGGCAGCCGAGATATAGCGCCTCTAAATGGGCAAACAATGCAATAGCTATTCTAACTGTACTGTCATATGTGACAAATTCATGAATCCATAACTTGAAAATGCTACAGTAAAAATGTCTGGAATTTTGTATGGTGACAGTCGGGCACACTGGGTATAATGCCCCAGTAGAACTGTGAACGCACCCATAAAGGCAGCCGAGATATAGCGCCTCCAAATGGGCAAACAATGCAATAGCTATTCTAACTGTACTGTCATATGTGACAAATTCATGAATCCATAACTTCAAAATGCTACAGTAAAAATGTCTGGAATTTTGCATGGTGACAGTCGGGCACACTGGGTATAATGCCCTAGTGGAACTGTGAACGCACCCATAAAGGCAGCCGAGATATAGCGCCAACAAATGGGCAAACAATGCAATAGCTATTCTAACTGTACTGTCATATGTGACAAATTCATGAATCCATAACTTCAAAATGCTACAGTAAAAATGTCTGGAATTTTGCATGGTGACAGTTGGGCACACTGGGTATAATGCCCTAGTGGAACTGTGAACGCACCCATAAAGGCAGCCGAGATATAGCGCCTCCAAATGGGCAAACAATGCAATAGCTATTCTAACTGTATTGTCATGTGTCAATTTCATGAATCCATAACTTCAAAATGCTACAGTAAAAATGTCTGGAATTTTGCATGGTGACAGTCGGGCACACTGGGTATAATGCCCCAGTAGAACTGTGAACGCACCCATAAAGGCAGCCGAGATATAGCGCCTCCAAATGGGCAAACAATACAATAGCTATTCTAACTGTATTGTCATGTGTCAATTTCATGAATCCATAACTTCAAAATGCTACAGTAAAAATGTCTGGAATTTTGCATGGTGACAGTCGGGCACACTGGGTATAATGCCCCAGTAGAACTGTGAACGCACCCATAAAGGCAGCCGAGATATAGCGCCTCTAAATGGGCAAACAATGCAATAGCTATTCTAACTGTACTGTCATATGTGACAAATTCATGAATCCATAACTTCAAAATGCTACAGTAAAAATGTCTGGAATTTTGCATGGTGACAGTCGGGTACACTGGGTATAATGCCCCAGTAGAACTGTGAATGCACCCGAAAGGCAGCCGAGATATAGCGCCTCTAAATGGGCAAACAATGCAATAGCTATTCTAACTGTACTGTCATATGTGACAAATTCATGATTCCATAACTTCAAAATGCTACAGTAAAAATGTCTGTAATTAATTTTGCATGGTGACAGTCGGGTACACTGGGTATAATGCCTAGTGGAACTTGAACGCACCCATAAAGGCAGCCGAGATATAGCGCCTCCAAATGGGCAAACAATGTAATAGCTATTCTAACTGTACTGTCATATGTGACAAATTCATGAATCCATAACTTCAAAATGCTACAGTAAAAATGTCTGTAATTTTGCATGGTGACAGTCGGGTACACTGGGTATAATGCCCCAGTAGAACTGTGAACGCACCCATAAAGGCAGCCGAGATATAGCGCCTCTAAATGGGCAAACAATGCAATAGCTATTCTTTCTGTACTGTCATATGTGTCAAATTCATGAATCCATAACTTCAAAATGCTACAGTAAAAATGTCTGGAATTTTGCATGGTGACAGTCGGGCACACTGGGTATAATGCCCTAGTGGAACTTCGAACGCACCCATAAAGGCAGCCGAGATATAGCGCCTCCAATGGGCCAACAATGCAATAGCTATTTTAACTGTACTGTCATATGTGTCAATTTCATGAATCCATAACTTCAAAATGCTACAGTAAAAATGTCTGGAATTTTGCATGGTGACAGTCGGGCACACTGGGTATAATGCCCCAGTAGAACTGTGAACGCACCCATAAAGGCAGCCGAGATATAGCGCCTCCAAATGGGCAAACAATGCAATAGCTATTCTATCTGTACTGTCATATGTGTCAATTTCATGAATCCATAACTTCAAAATGCTACAGTAAAAATGTCTGGAATTTTGCATGGTGACAGTCGGGCACACTGGGTATAATGCCCCAGTAGAACTGTGAACGCACCCATAAAGGCAGCCGAGATATAGCGCCTCTAAATGGGCAAACAATGCAATAGCTATTCTAACTGTACTGTCATATGTGACAAATTCATGAATCCATAACTTGAAAATGCTACAGTAAAAATGTCTGGAATTTTGTATGGTGACAGTCGGGCACACTGGGTATAATGCCCCAGTAGAACTGTGAACGCACCCATAAAGGCAGCCGAGATATAGCGCCTCCAAATGGGCAAACAATGCAATAGCTATTCTAACTGTACTGTCATATGTGACAAATTCATGAATCCATAACTTCAAAATGCTACAGTAAAAATGTCTGGAATTTTGCATGGTGACAGTCGGGTACACTGGGTATAATGCCCCAGTAGAACTGTGAACGCACCCATAAAGGCAGCCGAGATATAGCGCCTCTAAATGGGCAAACAATGCAATAGCTATTCTAACTGTACTGTCATATGTGACAAATTCATGAATCCATAACTTCAAAATGCTACAGTAAAAATGTCTGGAATTTTGCATGGTGACAGTCGGGCACACTGGGTATAATGCCCTAGTGGAACTGTGAACGCACCCATAAAGGCAGCCGAGATATAGCGCCTCCAAATGGGCAAACAATGCAATAGCTATTCTAACTGTACTGTCATATGTGACAAATTCATGAATCCATAACTTCAAAATGCTACAGTAAAAATGTCTGTAATTTTGCATGGTGACAGTCGGGTACACTGGGTATAATGCCCCAGTAGAACTGTGAACGCACCCATAAAGGCAGCCGAGATATAGCGCCTCCAAATGGGCAAACAATGCAATAGCTATTCTAACTGTACTGTCATATGTGACAAATTCATGAATCCATAACTTCAAAATGCTACAGTAAAAATGTCTGGAATTTTGCAGTGTGACAGTCGGGTACACTGGGTATAATGCCCCAGTAGAACTGTGAACGCACCCATAAAGGCAGCCGAGATATAGCGCCTCCAAATGGGCAAACAATGCAATAGCTATTCTATCTGTACTGTCATATGTGTCAATTTAATGAATCCATAACTTCAAAATGCTACAGTAAAAATGTCTGGAATTTTGCATGGTGACAGTCGGGCACACTGGGTATAATGCCCTAGTGGAACTGTGAACGCACCCATAAAGGCAGCCGAGATATAGCGCCCAAATGGGCAAACAATGCAATAGCTATTCTAACTGTACTGTCATATGTGACAAATTCATGAATCCATAACTTCAAAATGCTACAGTAAAAATGTCTGGAATTTTGCATGGTGACAGTTGGGCACACTGGGTATAATGCCCTAGTGGAACTGTGAACGCACCCATAAAGGCAGCCGAGATATAGCGCCTCCAAATGGGCAAACAATGCAATAGCTATTCTAACTGTATTGTCATGTGTCAATTTCATGAATCCATAACTTCAAAATGCTACAGTAAAAATGTCTGGAATTTTGCATGGTGACAGTCGGGCACACTGGGTATAATGCCCCAGTAGAACTGTGAACGCACCCATAAAGGCAGCCGAGATATAGCGCCTCCAAATGGGCAAACAATGCAATAGCTATTCTAACTGTATTGTCATGTGTCAATTTCATGAATCCATAACTTCAAAATGCTACAGAAAAATGTCTGGAATTTTGCATGGTGACAGTCGGGCACACTGGGTATAATGCCCCAGTAGAACTGTGAACGCACCCATAAAGGCAGCCGAGATATAGCGCCTCTAAATGGGCAAACAATGCAATAGCTATTCTAACTGTACTGTCATATGTGACAAATTCATGAATCCATAACTTCAAAATGCTACAGTAAAAATGTCTGAATTTTGCATGGTGACAGTCGGGCACACTGGGTATAATGCCCCAGTAGAACTGTGAACGCACCCATAAAGGCAGCCGAGATATAGCGCCTCTAAATGGGCAAACAATGCAATAGCTATTCTATCTGTACTGTCATATGTGTCAATTTCATGAATCCATAACTTCAAAATGCTACAGTAAAAATGTCTGGAATTTTGCATGGTGACAGTCGGGCACACTGGGTATAATGCCCTAGTGGAACTGTGAACGCACCCATAAAGGCAGCCGAGATATAGCGCCAACAAATGGGCAAACAATGCAATAGCTATTCTAACTGTACTGTCATATGTGACAAATTCATGATTCCATAACTTCAAAATGCTACAGTAAAAATGTCTGTAATTTTGCATGGTGACAGTCGGGTACACTGGGTATAATGCCCTAGTGGAACATGTGAACGCACCCATAAAGGCAGCCGAGATATAGCGCCTCCAAATGGGCAAACAATGTAATAGCTATTCTAACTGTACTGTCATATGTGACAAATTCATGAATCCATAACTTCAAAATGCTACAGTAAAAATGTCTGTAATTTTGCATGGTGACAGTCGGGTGCACTGGGTATAATGCCCCAGTAGAACTGTGAACGCACCCATAAAGGCAGCCGAGATATAGCGCCTCTAAATGGGCAAACAATGCAATAGCTATTCTAACTGTACTGTCATATGTGTCAAATTCATGAATCCATAACTTCAAAATGCTACAGTAAAAATGTCTGGAATTTTGTATGGTGACAGTCGGGCACACTGGGTATAATGCCCCAGTAGAACTGTGAACGCACCCATAAAGGCAGCCGAGATATAGCGCCTCCAAATGGGCAAACAATGCAATAGCTATTCTAACTGTACTGTCATATGTGACAAATTCATGAATCCATAACTTCAAAATGCTACAGTAAAAATGTCTGGAATTTTGTATGGTGACAGTCGGGCACACTGGGTATAATGCCCCAGTAGAACTGTGAACGCACCCATAAAGGCAGCCGAGATATAGCGCCTCCAAATGGGCAAACAATGCAATAGCTATTCTAACTGTACTGTCATATGTGACAAATTCATGAATCCATAACTTCAAAATGCTACAGTAAAAATGTCTGGAATTTTGCATGGTGACAGTCGGGCACACTGGGTATAATGCCCTAGTGGAACTGTGAACGCACCCATAAAGGCAGCCGAGATATAGCGCCTCCAAATGGGCCATTTGTGCCATTAATGCAAAGGCTCTTACTGTCGTTTGTCAAATTCGTTGGTCCATAAATTCATAACGCTACAGTACAATTTTTCGAAAATTTAAATTATGATATTCAAGCACGATAGGTATAGAGCACCAGTGAAATGTTGTACTTCCCCAAATGGGTCCAGAATGTGATGGCTCTCTTCTAACTGCATTGTCAGATTGGATCAATAGCATCAAAATGGTACAGTAACCATAGTGCAATGGCTCTTTCAAGCCAATTTAATTAATCAATTAAATCAGAAGGTACAGCTGTAAGATATTACGAATTACAGTATTGACAAATATCATCTATCCATTTAAGCAAAATTAGTTTGCATTTCAAAGCAATGATAACATGATTAAACATTTTGTATTTCATCCATATTTGATGTTCTGGAGGCCTTGCAGGGTAGGTGTCATCTGGTGTTGGTACATCTGAAGTCTTCAGAGGCTGGATCCAAGCTGGAGCTGGCATTAATCTCTAGTTACCTTACCTTGTATTGATTTATTAATTCATTCAAAGCATTCAAGTACAATGATTGAAGATTTTTCTTCACTGATATTTCTGTGTAAATTACCTTTTAAAATAGTTTATTATTCTTTTCTGAAAATAGACACAATAGTATCAAACGTGTGAATAAGAGAAAAACCACATGGTCCCTAAATTTAGCTGATGGCATATGAAATAAAACTGTAATTATATTGAATGTGCCTTTTTTTTTTACAGTCAATCTTCGCTACTATATTATTAATTTATTCTGAAAATGGACAAAAAAGCAACACAATCCCTTAAAAAGCGTGAAAAAGAGTAAAACCGCACGGTCCCTAAATTGAGCGTGAATAAGAAACCAAAGACGCGGAAGCGTCGCGTCTTTAAGGTGGACCGGATAGCGTCAATAAGAAGCTGCGAATAAGAAGCTGGATTCAGCCTCGTTGTTTTGTTGCAGTCATGGAACACGGTAAGCGACGCTCAAAAGTATGGTTTTATTTCACTTTTAAAAAGCCTGGGTCGGCACAGTGCAACACATGTGACAAACTCATTCTTGCACGAGAGGATGCACTACAAATATGACTAAACATCTACGCTTGTTTAGTCACCTACGCTGTCTCGTCCTCCTCGGGCAACACTGCGCTAACCTACGTTATTAACCTTACCTCGTCACAATCAGGTAAGTGACTGTAGTGTAATAACTAGGGATGGGCATTCGATAACATTTTCTTAGTCGATCGTCGGGAGAATTAACGATCGACTATCGATTAATCATTAATATTTTTAATAATAAAATTAATTATTAGGGGACTGACGTTACCGGGATGCACAGACCTCCGCGCTAACTTGGCCAGCCCGGGAAACCTTATTCCGTTCACTTTTCACCAGTCTGTAGATGTGCAGTTCAGGGGTGGGGAAGTCTCCCTCAGAAAGTTCTGCTTCGATGCCAGCCTCGCATTGAGTGGTACTGCACCCTGGTGGTAAAATGTTTAATTGCTGCCACACAGTGAAATTCGTTTAATTGCTGACTCACACTACGCAATGCAACCTGCATTAGATTAAAAAAATGCATTAGATTAATCGATAACAAATTAACGTGATCGAAATTCTTAACGATCAATTATCGATCGTCGATTAATCATGCACATCCCTAGTGATAACAAACACCTTGACCAAATTGCTAATTGCGGTGAACAACAACGTTACAGACATTATTTTGGATAAATGAATGTAGAATTACGCAAATTGCCCATGCTATTAACAGTCCTATGACTGCTGCTAATACTATTGCTAAACTGGTGGAGACTCTGTGTTAAACTCCATTCACCTTTTCAGCAAAGAGAAAATCAGTTTTTTAGTCTGGTGATGAGCCATAATTTTCTCCCACATGGGCTGCAACTCCCAAAACTAAATCTCATTATTGAATCAAAATAAAAGGATCTTGTGTGAAATGACCCGGTGACATGCTTTGACTCCACCCCTCAAAGAATCGGAATCGAGAATCGAAAAGAAACAAAATCGAAAGTAAGAATCGGAATCAGAATCGTTCAAATCAAAACGATGCCCAACCCTATTCTTTATCATGTTGTCTTGCATACTTTATATCAGGGATGACCAGTCCTGCTCCTAGAGGCACACCTTCCTGAAGAGTTTAGTTTCAAGCTAAACTGGTTTAATTAAGGCTGGAACTAAATTCTGCTGGAACGTGGCCCTCCAGAAACAGAAATGGACTCCCCTAGTTTGTATGTATTATTCTTTACACCGATCAGGCATAACGCTGGTAGAAGTGAATAACACTGATTATCTCTTCATAATGGCACCTGTTAGTGGGTGGGATATTAGGCAGCAAGTGAACATTTTGTTCTCAAAGTTGATATGTTATAAGCAGGAAAATGGGCAAGCGTAATGATTTGAGCGAGTTTGACAAGGGCCAAATTGTGATGGCTAGACGATTGGGTCAGAGCATCTCCAAAACTGCAGCTCTTGTGGGGTGTTCCCGGTCTGCAGTGGTCAGTATCTATCAAAAGTGGACAGAGGAAGGAACAGTGGTGAACAGGTGACAGGTTCATGGGCGGCCAAGGCTCACTGATGCATGTGGGGAGCGAAGGCCTGACGAGCTACTCAAATTGCTCAAGAAGTTAATTGTGAAAATTAAGTTCCTGAACTTAATGTTTGTAACAAAAAATGAAGGCCAACGAAAGGGCGCACAGGGGTTAAGAGAAAGTGTTAAAAACCACAAGTGGATGACTAATGACAAACGCTACTGTAAAAAAAAGGAAAAGAGTGTAAGACAAACTATTACTTTTACTGTTACTGTTGCCTACAAACTAAGCCTCAAAAAAGAACAACCACAAGAGAGGTTGTCATTCCTGAAGAACTTCAACCTGCAGGATTTATATTGTAGACAAGATTTGACTATCCTTACCCTACCTGAATAATCATAGGAACAGGGTTAAGGGTGTGAGATAAAGACACAACGACACGTCAAAGAGATGGTGAAGTGCACATACGATGGACAATTTACTATCCCATGAGGCCATATGAGCAGAATTTCAAAAAAAGAGAACCGTAAATATTTAGAACACAATGTTATAGATGTGATATTTACACTAAAATAAAGCATTCCAGGGTTAGTAAACGGGCAGTGTGGTGTCAGCCCACTGAATGTGAAGTCCACTTTCAAAATTCCTTTAAAAGAATTATGTGCTATTTTGAAATAGACCTACAAGAGCAGATTCAAGTTTGTTACATTAACATTTAAACATTACTCTCATATATGTATATATATTTACACATAAATATACTGACTAATTTAGAATTTACTAAAATAACTAGTCTGGCCCGTACGGGGATCGAACCCGCGACCTTGGCGTTATTAGCACCACGCTCTAACCAACTGAGCTAACCGGCCTTGACGCGCGACCATGAAGACTTAATTATTCCTAAAAATTGTGGAACACTGTGTTATATAGTGCGGCTCGATCATTATTATACACTAAACATTATTTACTCACCTTTATTTACTGGCGTTTTTCCATTTTTCTTTGTCTTTGATGGAAACGTATTATTAAAAATGTATTTTCAATTATATTCAAACAAGTGGTGACTGGATCCTCAGGAAAATAAAAGCAACTGTAAAGTTGTCCTCATGACTCGTGCGCAATATTCAACATCATCTGAAGTCATGGCGTTGTCCGAGGAACAGTTCGAAATTTAAAGTGCCCCTATTACGGGTTTTTGAAAATTACCTTTCATGTAGAAAACATCCTGCAAAGTTTTAAATCTGAAAGTGCACCGTCCGTATATAAAGTTGTTGTCTCTCAAAAGTAGAGTCGACTCTGAGTCAATTAAATTAATCGTTTTAAACGAATCCCAAGACAATCGTTGTAACGTCAAGACGAAAACATTATGTTGCCCGCATTTTCAGCCGATCGCTTGGCTTTTTGATAACTCACAGTTCCCACTAGTGCATCTAAATAAATTCGGCAATTAATTTGTCTGTGACGCATACACTGAACTAACAAATGGCGGCAGACAGCAAGATTAATCAGATTACAGCACTTCTCAGACATTCTTACTCCGATTCTGCATGTTCAGTCAGCCTAAAGTGACATAAACTACATTGACACTTAACGTTGAGAAAGGTCCTGCTCCAGTCATGTTTTTGATTTACGATCTGGTTCATCGGCTACTCTGAACGTTTCCTCGTCGGACTCTGGCTCGAATTGGTAAAGCAGAATTGATGCGTGTTCATGTATCAACATTTCAACACTTGACAAACCTTAATCCAGTAATGGTGATAGGCTGACCCTTCACCGCAGATTAGCGTCACGCAAAGGAGGGGTTTGGAAAAATGAAACGTTTTGCGAATCCTTGGAAGCAAATAAGGTAAACAATAAATGCATATTATAAGACAATTAAAGTGTTTGTTTTTTTGTTGTTTGTTTTTGACCTGGCATGCATGTAAACCTGTTGGTTTTGGGAACCCAAAACAAAAATATGAATCGTTCAAATGCCATAATAAGCTCTTTAAAGGTAGGGTAGGTAAGAATGATCTAAAACACTTTTGTCTAAATTTGTTTAAACTTTCTTTATATGTCAATACATAATTAAAATGTAAGTAGTCTGAAAAAGAGAGTATAAAAATCGAGTGACTCTAGACTGTTTAATCTGCAATAAACACCGCTCATTATTTTCATTCGGGGAAGAAACAAATGATTGGCTTGGGCGACTGTCACTCTCTCTCGCTACCATGGCTACCACCCTTTTTGCTACAGGATCTGCCCACATGCGCGAACCTCTGCTTCCTCGGAACCTGTTGCCCGCACTCTTCCCTCTTGCACGACCTCTTCTGCTTCGCCCTGGACCCCGGCCTTGTCCTCGAGCCGACGATGCGGTAGGGCGGCTACTTGTCTCCGGAGTGTAGTCCTCATCAGAGTCAGCAATGCTTTCATCATGGAAACTCTTACATGCAAAACACCGCATACCTATGTTATGAATCTTACACGAAATTCATCTTCATCACAGTATAACTGATGTTATTGGGAAAACATGTATCAATGCTACCCGTTTTTAGGTTTGCCTTATAAATAGTATCTGTATTCTAGCTTGATAATGAGTACTAAAAGACATCTTATTTGTTTATATTCATACTGATAAAGTTAGATTTTTTTATTCCATGTGATTCTGACATGATGTCACTACATGCACTCCGCTCGTCTCAGGTAAATAATGCGTCTTCCAGCTGAGCGGTCGGCGGAGCGCGTTCATGCGTTTTGGGGGCGTGGCTTTGGAAAGAGCCCAGAAGGGAGAAGGTGGAGTGAATGGAAATAATGAGCTGTCTTTAAAAGGTCTACAGACACTCAATTTTTATACTTTCTTTTTCAGAGTACTTACATTTTAATTACGTATTGATATATAAAGAAAGTTTAAACAAATTTGGAAAAAAAGTTAACCAATTCTTACCTACCCTACCTTTAAGTCCTTTTTCACTGGTCATCAAAGCTCTCCTTCATGAACAAATGAGCCATGTTGAATTTGAACGAATGATTCATTAGAGAGTCATCATGTCTTTTCAATGAATCGGTCTAATCGCAAAAGATTAACAGTTAATTCATTCTTGACTTCTGAAGACCTGGAATATTTAGTGCATTCAAATCATCCTGGGATGTTCGTTACGAGGTGAGAAGTCATACACATCATGTGCGTGAAGTCTCTTCGGTCGGCGCAAGACGGCGGTGTACCTTCTTTAATGAATTTCACAAAAATACAGCAAGGTTTGTTAACTCTGCTTATAGAAAATGAAGAACAAAGAATGTGCATCAGGTGATAATCTTACATTTTTAATTAATCTATGAAGCCACTGTAAACGGTATCATTATATATTTTTAGGCTTATTGTTATATTACAGTGCTATCTTACTTTGTTGTAAATGATAAAGCCTGACAGGGTCACTGCTAAATACCCGATATATTTAACTACAGACGTTGCATCCATTGATTCCACCATTTTTCTCACTGACATGCCCCCAACTCGTACAGATCGTGGCTTAAAGAGTTAGTTCACCCAAAAATTTAAATTCTGTCATTAATTACCCCCTCATGTCGCTCAACACCCGTAAGAACTTTGTTCATCTTCGAACACAAACTAAGATATTTTGTTGAAATCCAATAATGGCTCAGTAGGCCTCCACTGGCAGCAATGTCATTTGCACTCACAAGACCCATACAGGGTACTAAAGACGTCATTACAATGTCCATCTCACCACAGTTGTTCTACAATAATCTTATGAAGCGACGAGAATAGTTTTTGTGCACAAAAAAAACAACTAAATAACGACTTATATAGTGATGGTCGATTTCAAAGCACTGCTTCCTGAAGCTTCAGAGTTAATTAATTAGTGTATCGAATCAGCGGTTCAGAGCGCCAAAGTCACGTGATTTTAGCAGTTTGGCGGTTTGGCACGTGATCCGAATCATGAATTGATACACTGATTCATAATGCTCCGAAGCATCAGGAAGCAGTGTTTTATAATCGGCCAGCACTATATGGGGCTTTATTATAAGTTAAATTTTACAATGCTTACCACAGTAGCTAATCAGCCTGGGGCATTGTTTCAAAAGTCTGTGTTTTCAAACTCTGATGTCAGTTGGCTTAACTGCTGAGCGTAGAAAAATACAACCCTTCTCAGGAATAGTTCGCTTTCCTAATTCGTTGGATAGTCCACAAGGCATTTTAACTGATTTATCCTTTATGTTAATGTACATGGAGTGAAAATTTAAAACACAACTTGTTAATATAGATTCATTCTTGATACTGATCACTATCAGACACTATCAGAGTGTATAATAAAGGATGAATCTACAGACTGAACTGATGCGCGGCACCCTACTGAGAGCAATTTTGCTTGTTTCATTTAATTTTTTTCCACGATGCCAGTACCGTGACTGATTCTATTCTAGTTCCATGATGTCATTTTTTTTCTGTTTTGGCTGAGATATGGTTCAATGGGCCTTCCGTGCTCCTGTGGTCCTTAGTGTAAGCCTATACGATACTAACAGCAGGGGCCAGAACAAAGGCTGGCTATATTTACCTCAGCAGAAACTGCTGCATCAAGCTGTATATGTATAGGCCGTGGTGCATCTTGCGGCAACTCTGGATTCAGCTTAACGATTTGTGAGGGGAAAATCCAACTCGCACAAAACTGAGAATGTGCTAGGAACATTAATGATAAATATAAAAAAGGTGCAGAGACAGCTGTAGCTTCAAGGCATGTCCTAAGGGGGACTAATGACTATGAAAAAATGAAAAATCAATTTAGGAGAACTCAGATCCTGGGGGTCTGCAGATGTCAGTTATCCACAGAAAAAGCCAGAGGCATTTACGGTTGATGAAATAGAAAATTCTGCTCTTCTACAAAGTGAAGGACACACAGGTCTTTGAATACAGATTGAAAAGTATCAACAAACCAATTGGCTTTTAGATTGTAGGGATATACTGCCACCAACTGGTTATGGTAAGTATCCTTCGATATTGATGGTAGAGAAACAGCAACAACACTAAAAAAAAAATAAAAAAACACCAACTAGCATTCAAATGAATTATTTACTACTATCTATTAATAATCTACTTTTGGATATACAACATATTCAGTTATACTGAGGCATGTGCAATATATCTGAGGCACTGAAGAAATCACAGGCATCATGATTCCAAGAAGAATTGTTATTTATTAAAAAGTTCATTAATTACATATGTAATGTATATACACATTTGTTTTCTTTATATTGCCTACAGCAGCTAAGCAAATAAAAAAAAACATATCACTTGATAAACTTCAAAATTATCTTTAAATTATTTGTTCAGTGCTACTGAATTCAAATCAAGTTATTGATACATCCCTCTACTTAACATTGCAAGTATGGATTTGGTCTTGAGGCAAGGAGTAGAAAAGCCCAGAATGTGTGCTACAAACCGAGTCGATCGTATCACACAAAAATGTGCCGTCTAATGCCCTGAGCTGTATTAATCTATGCAAGGCTCTCATTAAGCCAAGGTCACACGCTGACCTGCTTTTAATGAAGCGGTTCTCTGAGACTTGCCTTCGTTTGAGGCTCCGAAAGACTCATATCTGCATAACGGAAGGAGAAAACCAACAGAAATATGTGATTCAGCAATGGAGTGGTCTAAATGGTGTAATTGAAATGTGTATAAACAGTGCACTCACAGTGTAGTGTATCTCCTCCAGTCTTCTCTGCTGACAGATGCTCTAGTGTTAGCCAAAGCGCTGGTCAGGTGAGTTTGGCATATGAGAGAGCCAGGCTTACTGGGGCCAGTCTGCACCAGAGATGATTCATCCTGTGAACACAGAAGAGCAGCAGGTCTCATCTACTGGGCAGCTATACACTCAAACAAAGTCTGATGGATGGATGGGAAAACTGGATGGATGGGAGGGATATAGCAGTGGGTGGGAAATGTGGAAAAACTAGATGAATAGAAGGATGGATGGATGGGAAAACTTGATAGAATGATGAATGGACTGGAAATCTATAGAATCATAAATGGATGGATGGATGGAAAAACTAAAGAAATATAGCAATGGATGGGAAAACTGAATAGATGCATAGATGGATGGGAAGATTAGATAATAAAGGATGGATGTAGGGGGAAACTAGATAGAATGATGAATGGATAAATGGATGATGGATGGATGGGTAAACTTAATGGATATAACGACGGATAGACAGGAAAACTAGTCATACAAATGAATGGATGGATGTATAGATGGACGATGTTTGAGGAAGACAACTGACCGTGTTTTTGCGGTAACTATTCTTAACGGTGTTGACTTCTGCCCGGAGGCGTTCCGACTGCTCATGGGTCAGTTCCTGAAAGCCCTCTTGCAGACAGGACATAAAAAAGGGCACCCGACAGGAGCTCGGATCCCTCATTGATGCCCCTGTCAGGTCGGGGGCAGTAGAATTGTGTCCAGACAGGCACTGAGAATTCTGGGAGCAGAGCAAACAGAATGTGACAGTCTCATAAGGAGCTCAAAAGCATTCAATTATCATAGTAGTTGGAATGACATATAATCAATTATTTTTAAATATAACATTGGCACATTTAGCGTCTCACCAATTCAGATAGAGACTGGTTATCCAGTTCAGACTCAAAAGAGCTACCGAAGTAAAGGCGCCAGATGTTGTGACGCGGGTCCTCAGGTGGGAGTTCACTGGGGTCCAGCAGAACCATAGAGTGCTCCAGCCCTGTGTCCCCCTCCCCGGCTGAGTCATCTGACCCACTGCTATGGTTCAGGAAGATCAGGGAGGAGAGGCTGACATCACTGTCTGACCCTGAGCCCAGATCCTATAAAACAGCAGAGAGAGTCTGATTCACACACAAGCTTTATATTTAGCACTGATGTACTGACTACTTTTTATATAATTTCTATACCTAGTGTAGTTATAGACTTGTATATCGACCAGGCCCTTTATTGACAACTTTGAGATTACTAGTGTTGATAACTTGGCCAATCGTACATTTTATTTATATAAATATTTTGAGTGAATTTAGTGTACATGTTAATTTCAACACTTTAGTTCAAATCTTGATTGCATATGACACATCTACTGCATATATTTTCCACTATGATGGTAATAAGAAAAGTTTCTTGAACACCAAATCAGCAAATTTGAATGATTTATAAAGGATCATGTGAAAATGAAGACTAGAGTAATGATGCTGAAAAATAAGGTTTGCCATCACAGGAATAAATTACATTTTTAATTAGTATTAAAAATAGTTTTTTTTAAACTCCAATTGATAGTAATAATATTTCGCATTATTACAGTTTTTATTGTATTTTGATCAAATAAATTTAGTCTAAGTAAGCATAAGTCTTTCAAAAACACTGCAAAATCTTACCGACCCTAAACCTTTGAACATTAGAGTATATGTTGACCGTTGGCCACTTATCTTTAGATATGGCCATCAGCCACAGAAAAACCCATGTAGAACAACCACTGATCATGTGTCTAGGGTATGTATGGGTCAATGTTTGAGTTTGTGTGTAACATACATGCAGAAGGTTGGGCCCCAGGCTGCTATGGATCGCCTCTAGCTGAGCGTTGTAGAGAAGGGCCTTCAGGTCGGCTCCAGTGAATAGCTCTGTTGCCACAGCTATCTGCTCCAAGTCCACATCTGCAGCCAATGGCACACAACGGGTCAAAGCCTTCAGGATCTCCAGCCGTGCTTCCTGAAGGACAGATACGTGTCAGTTCATTAATATTGTTGATCTTTTAGGTGTAAAGATGTTAAACCGATGTGCGGCAGACAACATGCTGACTCGATCAGGTGGAGGGCAGTGGAGAGACTTGTCCAGTCGCCCAGGTCTCAAGAGAGCAGGATCAATCAGGTCAGGACGACTGGTGGCAGCCAAAACATACACCCCTGGAAATAAGAAAATATGCAAATACAACCATGCAATATTTCAAATATATAAAAAACTGATATTTCACAACAACCCCGTACAACAATTCTGAAGTCACATAATTGGCTTTGCTTTACACTCTACAGCAAGGATGCATTCAATTGATCAAGTGACGGTAAAGACATTTATAATGTTACACAAGATTTCTATTTCAAATAAATGCAGTTTTTGATAATGAAAATATGTAGTAGCACTTTTTTTAACATTGAGAAAATGATGAGAAATTATTCATGAGCAGCAAATATTAGAATGATTTCTGAAGGATCATGTGACACTGAAGACTGGAGTAATGATGCTGAAAATTCAGCTTTGCCATCACAGCAACACATTACATTTTAAACAGGTAAAAGTGTGAGCGTTTGATCATCAGTCCTGATGTACCTGTCAATCCTTCCACTCCATCCAGTTGAGTAAGTAGCTGATTAACCACACGGTCAGTGACTCCTGTGTTGTCATGACCTCTTCGAGGGGCCAGAGAGTCAAACTCATCAAAGAACAGTATGCACGGCTTAGCTTGTTGAGCCCTACAGCAACACAGGCACACATATGATGACGACTCTAGTAAACTGCTATTATATTTCATATAGAAGAGCATTCGGGCTGACCTCTGAAACACATCTCTAACTGCCTGCTCACTGGCACCAATATACTTGCTGAGGAGTTCGGGTCCCTGGAGAAATAGGACATCGCAATACATCAGTATATTCAAATTTAATGTCAATAAACAAATTGTATACTTTCCCTTACCTTGATGCTGATGAAGTTCATGCCACTCTCTTTGGCCATAGCTCCGGCCAGTAAAGTCTTGCCTGTGCCAGGAGCACCATAAAGCAGCACACCGGAGCACTGACGCATGGGCAGGCTGGAGAAGAGCAGAGGGTACTGGACACAACATGACACATCAGACTATTACTTCAACCACACACTTAATATTCAATATTATTGATTATCTGACTGAACTCAGCAGGACAATGACATCTTTTTTTGCAGAACTGCTTTATAGATGAAAGGAATTACATTTAATAACTGATGAATCAACACTGAACTGACTTCAGCTGAACAGCAGCCGAAATGAATATTTTCACTGTAAAGCTGCTTTGAAACAATATGTGTTGTATGAAGTGCTATATAAATAAAGGTGACTTGACATGTACCTGAGTAATGTTATTATAGTGTCATTGATATACAAGTTTTTTTCATTTTAGATTTTAATTTTTAAATATTTTGTTAAACTTTTAGTAACTTTTGTTGTTGTTGTTTGTTTCTATATGGGTTTTATTCATTTGTATTTATTAGTTTTAGTTTATATAGATTGCTATTTTAGTGTTTCAAGTAAAACTAAATGAGGTTGACACTTTGCAACACTAAGCAAAACTGAACAAAATTTTGGTTTTAAACAATTCCGTGACTTTGTAAGAATTTTTTTCTTTTTTCCTAGCAGACTGAAAATGTTAAAGTCCGTTCAGTTAGACTGCCCTTTAACACAGATATGTGACCAGTCTAGTTGATTCGCCAAATCTTCTTGCACATAAACTGGATTTTTTTAATTTAGAAAAGTCTTATACTTAAAAAAAAGAAAGAAAAATATGCCTACACTGAAATTAAACTCCCAAAATGTATAAACAGTGCAATGTTTTAACCAGTCAGGTCTTCATTAGGCACAGGCTGTGTACGGTCATTATTTTTCTTTGTTTATCTTTTTGTCCAGCACCTGAGCCCAATTTGTGTTTTGAATGTGCACACATTTTTGTATTTTATTTCTACACTGAAATGGACATTGCGAGCACAAACGCTGCTTTACCTTAGCTGGCAGCAGTATGATGTCCATCAGGAGCTGACGTGCCTGATGAAGTCCCCCAATACGCTCCATGCCGGCTCCGGTTGGAGTCTGCAACTGAGCCCCCCAGAGGGAGGGTGGGGTGAAGCCCTGAAGGGCCTGTCTGAAGTCCTTATAGCTCAAATCTGTGGAACCAGAAAACTTAGATTTTCAGAAAAACAGCTGAATCATAGAAAGGTATAACTAGATTAAGCACTTGCCTTCAGAGTTGCCGTTGTTTCTGCTGTGTAGAGTGTTGGCATGGATGGCCCTCTCGAGCAGCAGGTTCAGGTCTCGTGCCATGAACCCCTCTGTTTCTTTGGCAACACTCTCCAGGTCAAGAGTAGTTTGACAGTCTCGGAAGTTCTTTTTGACTGTCAAAGACCTCAGGATCTCAACCCTTTGAGCCTATAAAGAGAAACCATCCTTTTACAGTCATTTAAAAAAAATTAAACTAGTCTTATGTAGTCAGACTTTTCAAAACATGCATAAAGTTTGGTCCATACTGCAGCTTGTTCAGTAACAGGGATTCAATAACAGGAACATCACATTTGAGCAAATACAGTGATTTTCACTTCTAAAATGTGACCACCTTTGAAACGCGTACAAAAGTGTACATTTTTTTGTTATTTCCGCATGATTCATCTAAATAAAACTGAAATTGTGATATAGCTTAGTATGAAAATTAATAAAGACACTCATAAATATAAGTATTGTAATTTTAAAAGTTTAACATTATTATAATTATTATTTTTTATTTTTCATAAAAAATTAGTACTTTATTTTACAGTGAAATATTACAATAGTTATTTTGTTTAATATTATTAAGGAATAATAATAATTATTATTATTTATTATTGCTGTTTTTGTTGATGAATATAATTATATCTATTATTATAATAGTCATATTGATATACAATCAAAATTGTGCAGACCTAGCACATTAACACTGGACATTTTAAATCATATTTTAAACCACAACTGCAATTTTTCTCAGAAAAATCACAATTAAATTTTTCATACATTCCTAGATTGCACTTTTTAATGAACCCACCTGATCTGGTGTTTGGATCTTGCAGAAGCTTTGGAAGAAGTGTGAACCCTGCACCGCAGTCAGAGTCTGATGAAGGGAATGTTCACTCTGTGCGGTGACCATCAGAGCTATGAGACTGGAGCGCACCACCACCTCATCCACCAAATCCCTCAGACCTGAGGAGCACACGCAAAGTACAGATGTCCATCAGATGATTTCATCAGGGATACACGTAGAGTTAGGCACGTCTGTTATGATGTCTTACTCTGCGCTATGTGCTGCCGCAGTACAGCCTCTGGCCCATGCTCGTGCTCAGGTGAGGTCGCAGCACCGGTCACGTGATCCAAGTCATCCAGCAGGACCACTGAGGGTTGTCTCCAAACTGCCTGCTCGAAAACCTCTCCCAAACTCTGTCTGATTTTGTCTGCTCTCTTACCTAACAAATTCATTCATAATAACGAGAAATATGATTGATAAAAGACAAAAAAATTGAATACACAGCAAAACAGGTCAGTCTAACATTCTTGCCTACCTTTCAGTGTCTTGCAGTCCACAACTTGAATGTGGGCATCCAACTCTTCACTGGCCCTTCGACACAGTGCTCTAGATAGAGAAGATTTTCCACTGCCCTGCGGAGAAAAGCAGGACATTTATCACATATATCCTATTTTCATTCATTCATTACTTTCACAGTATAAATTAACACGTCCTTGACTGTTATCTGAATGTACTTTATGTAAAATTTCAAACTTCATGACTATAATCACATTTAAGTATATTGCATTAATTGTATTATATAATCCATATATAAATTTAGGCTATATAGTAAAATTATTCAATAATACAATTCAATTTAATCTTAAATACATTCCATCATATACAGTTAAAGAGTAAGAAAAGCTGCGTTATAGCTTCTTCTGCAAGGTTTCTCTGAATAACGCAGATAGACACGTATGTACAGCCGTCTATGAGAACTCTGTAATCTGGGTCTTTATTAAAGGTGTTTATCGAGAGTGACGAAAGGAAAGGTTGTAAGGAAAGCGTGTGCGGAAAGCCCTTATATGGAGATGGTTTGGGTGTGTTTTATGCAAATAACTAACCTTGGCACGCGGCAACTTATTTAGAATTCTCCAAATTCACTAACATCAGAACGACGTTAAAGGGTAACTAAACCCCTGTTCACAGCCTTACTCCACCCACTGGCAATATCAGAACAAATTCAAGTGTGTACAACTGTTTTGTGAATCAGGTGGAGATTTTTCATGAGAAGTACAAAAAATCCACACAATTATTAGTGAATGAGACACATTAATACTATTATTCAGTAAGGATGCATTGAAGTGACCAAAAATGACAGTAAATACATTTATGTACAGTTTAACATTACCAAAAAATGATATTTAAAATAAAAGTTGTTCTCTTAAACTTTCTATTCATCAAAGAATCCTGAAAAAAATGCCTCACAGTCAAATCAGTACATTAGATTGATTTCTGAAGGATCATGTGACACTGAAGACTGGAGTAATGGATGCTGAAAATTCAGCTTTGCCATCACTGGAACTGACCACAAACTTTTGAATGGTAGCAAACCTGATCGGTATGATCCTAATTAATGTTTTGTGTTTATAATTGTACACCTGCAAAAACAATTACTTGCATAAGTAGAAGTATCCCACATCTGACTTTGAAACGGCCATAGCATACGTGTGTGAAGGTTACCTTTGCACCTGTGATGAGCAGAGCTCCACCCCTCAGTCCACGTCCTGTGGAGACCAGCTCACGCGACAGACAACCTCCCATTAGAGCGTGAGAGATGTGCTCCAAAGCAGACCTGCTGATGTCCTCTACCCCACTGAGCAAACAGATTCAACAATCACAAACAACAAAGAACAGCTACACTGACTCAACACAAAGTAAATTATGGCTATTAAAATACAAATACATTGATATTTCCATACCCAAGAGAGCTGAGGGAGGGAAAGCCAAGATACAGATCTTCGTGATCATCATCAACACCACTATGGTCAGAATCATGCGGCTCTCTGATAATCTAAACAGAGATTGAGTTGGTTTGTTGTGCATGCATGAGAAGGAAAATTTATTTCTAAAAACGATATGTGACTTTATACCTGCACGTCTGTTTTCTTTAGTAAACTGGATGATAGAAAGAACATCTCATCCTCTTGCTGTTGCTCTGGTTTTAGCACAGTCAAGTCAAACTCTTCTTTTCCTGAGAAGAGAAAAACCCCAAATAGTCTCTAATAAACGTAATATGATTGAAAACATACATTTTGAGGGTTCTTCCTCACACCTTCAGCACAGGGTAAGAGAATGACATTAGAGCGTCCGGTCAGACAGGTCAAAGGTTGATGGCTCTGAGCATGCAGCCAGTTGAGGAATGCTGACTGAATATCTTCTTCTTTTTCACTTTCTGCCTGCAGACGAAAAAAGGGAATAATGTTACGATACAATATTTGCATTATCTGACAACATAAAGCATTAGCCTGAAAGAAAAACTTGCCAGTGGTTGTAATGGCCGAACCATAACTGCTTCTGCTACTCTTGGCAATGATTTCAAAGGCTGAATTCTCACAGCCGAGTGAGGCTCTATCCTCAAATGCTTCTGAAGCCCCTTTGGGATCTACAACAAAACATTTTTACTAGGGATGCATGTTCACAATATATCTGTCAGTTATCTGTCAGCCTATATTAGCTTTTTTCATGTTTGTATCGGTTAAATACTATATAAATAATATTTCTATGAAACATTATTAATGAACTTACCCAAACCTTCCCAGAGTAAATTTCTTCACATTTACTGAATTGCTGGTCTTCCTGCAGCCTTTTTATATTTTGACAAAGCATCCTGACCACAACAGCGTTCTCCTTACATTCCTCTGTGTTGTTCCCTTTGTGAGGTCCATCTCTGATTTTCTTCTTCTCCATGGCCTGCTTGACTTTCTCCCTGAGTTCTTTAGGTGAAAGGATCTTTGAAAGTCTACCGTATGTTAAGGCAGACTGCCCTGGATTCCAGTTCTCTTGTTCTTGCAGGTTCCAAGGCAGTATATGGACATCCCCATGACATGAGCCTAAATGGCTGACAGAGCTAGGAGAGGTTCCACATGTTCTGAGGATACAGTCTTTCAGGATGGTGGGAATTGTGGGAACTGTGAGATTCTCCTTTGGCTCAAATCCTCTTATAAACAAGTATCTAAACAAGCTTTTCAGATTAGCTATACCTCCCCAATGGCCTTCATTCTGACTCTCCAGATGATCATTGAGGGGTTCCCGATGGACGATTGAGCTGGAGGAAGACCTGACATCAACATTCTGGTGTTGTAGATGTTGGTTTGGCTCCACTGATCGAGTTTGATGGAGTTGTTCATTTCCTGGATGTAGTTTTGGAGAGACAATGAGCTCAGTGAACTGCTCCAGTCGGCCATAAGGAACAGATGGAGATATGGATGCTAAAAATATAAGAATCATTAGTGTACAGGAATCAGTTCATACCCAACAACAACTTCAATATGACAGACCTTTAAAATAGGGCTGACTAACCTATCCTGATATAGATGACAGTGTGCTGGTCCACCCATACAGGGAACACACCATCACTGTAGACCACTCGGATCTGATCCAGGAGTCTCTGCTCCAGAGCAATGCTGTGCAGCTCCTGGAACAAAGTTCAATCAAAATCTGACTGAAAAGGCACAACCCATTTTACTTGATCTAATGTATTTGCATAAAGTAAAAAAAGGGTGTTCAATAAGAAAAAATATGTAATTGATCAGGTCATGAAAAGTGAAATGAAAATGTATCAGGTCATACCAAAATTGAGCAAGAATGTAAGTTTGCAGTGGATTGCGAAGGACTAACTTTATTGTTTTTTCAGAATGACACGCTCTTATTAATTGTGCAAAATAATATCAGTAATGTGTATTATGAAAGAAAACAGGGTCCATTTAGATTTCAAGTAGGCTTTGGAAAATGTATGATTTCTATTTATATGCATCATAATGGACATATATCACTATAGAAAGACATAAATGATGCCATTATGTCCTCACCAGGATCTCCCAGTCATCTGGAGACAGAGGCTCTACGAACACCTGCTGCACTGACTGCACCTGATGACATGGCCGAAGATACCCCTAAAACACATCAAAACCATGTTATCTACATCAGTGGATTGACTACAAGGCCATCCGCAATATTTATGTATTTATGTATGATTTAATGCCACATCAGCAGCAATGGCTATATTTATGGCCATCAACAGTATGTCAATTAAAGATATATATTTATTACAATATCACAATCAATACACTGTTTACAATAACAAGGCTCGTACAGATACTGTAAAATTAAATTCCAGGACTTTTTTGGTGTTCAAGGACTACAATCAAAGATCTCACTTATAAAAGCAATAAAAAATGGTAAAAGGTAAATAGATAAATAAAAATATACTAGTATAACAAAATGCTAGAAATAAAGTGAAGCACATGCAAAGTATGCAATGACTGTGGCAACTTAAAGAAAGGGAACATTAACAAAGCCCTAAAGTTTTCAGTGCACAGAAGAGCAAATCGAAAAAGGGCAAACACTTCTTGTACGATTCTTATTAAAATATCTAATAACCGACGAAAACAAAGGATTTCATTTCATTTGTAAAATGTCAAGCATTTCATTATAACTAATTACAAAGTAATTATATTGCAATCTAATGACTTGTTTGCACTAAAACATTTTTTTAAGGATTTGTTGATTTTGAAAGCTGTATTATATATTTGGAAATATATAAGCAATATCAAGTTCATAGCCATGTGAAATGGCTCTATATCTAGTCTATATCAGACAGGCTGCAGCAATGATTTTGTGTGAAAAGACTTTTTTTAATTGAATATTTAAACACAAATTTCATTTATAATGTCCTTCAATAATTCAAAAACGTATATTCATAAAATGTATACAAAATGCCCATGGACTTTTCCCAGTCTACTTTTAAAATGAGGCATATATCCAGTTTGTTAATGCTTGTTTTGTTTTATTTTAAATCATCCCCATGGTTGAGAATCACTGATCTACAGCCACGTTCATCACATAAATATAATTTCATATGTTATCCAGTGACAAACCTGTTCTCCCTCCTTGAGCCCAAGTTTTTCTCCCAGTTGTCTGCTGATCTCAACTCTGTCCTCTGGACCTGAAGACCTGATCCAGCTGAGGAACACGGGTGCAGAAACACCACATGACAGCTCCAGGATCTGGTTCTGACATCACATTAGTGATACATGACTCTCAAAACATTCAGAACGTTATATATGATGGAAGGTAAACATACAGTACAGTTGCAGACTAGTAATTGGCGTGTATATATTATAAAGCAGCTAGCTAGACACGAACCTCATGAAGACAGAGATGAGTGGCGAAGTTTGATGACAGCTGAAGAAAGCAGTTCTTGGAGTTATTGAAGACCAGAGTGACAGGTTGAATCCCATGGCTTCCCAACATTGCCTGCAAGGCTGCAGAAACCTCGCTCTTACTGAAAATTATACCTTATTGAAGTTAATCTGTGGTATTAAAGTCAGCATGCTAGAACTGTCAACATGAATTGCACGTCAGACATTATAAGCCAATGGAATATGTGTCGATCGGTCGTAAGCGAACATTTTCGATTAGCTGCGTCTCGCAGTGTTGCCAAATTTCACTGGAAAAACCATGGAAAAAACAATTAACACAGACTGATTAAAGCAACTAACCTCATTAAAATATATTTTGGAAATAATCCCCAAAAAACTCAAACTCACAACGGTCGATTTTTATAAGTGAGTTCGTTAATAAAGAAACTTATTGTTGCTTATAATAAGCAGTCATGGCAACACTCTTGCAACTTGATAATGGTTTCAAAATTATTTTTATTTACCCAGAAATTTCGTTGAATAAATAATTAGGCGCACAAAAAACTGTTTTTAAGGTACTGTGTAAATTACCGGGTTAGTGTACGTAACTAGTTATATATTCTGACATTTTATACTATTGAAAACACCGAAATACCGTCTAGTGTAGTAAGACTTTTATTTTGAAACGTTACATTCCCGGATGTGTTCTGTTACTGTATGTTCCCATCGAATCCATGCGTTTGACTTGCAGATCAATTGAACTGCAAATCAACTGATTTTTATTAACAGAAACAGCAATTCAGTCATTGTTGGAATATAAGTAAAACCGATGGAAACTAATAATGTGTTTATCGTTTAGATACATTTTTACAAACATTTTATTGCTCTGAATATTTAGGGAATTTTGACATGGAGGAAGTGGAGACAGCAGAGGAGCTGTTAGCTAAACAGCATCGCAAGGAAAAGAAAGACCTGCAAGGTGAGACTTAAGTAACATGTCACTATTACGTCTATAAATACTATTAGACTAATATCTCAGACATTTCGCTTTGACATACCACAAAATGCATTGCATGACACTGGATGGGTGCTCAGTACCAAATCTAGATGTATTTTTGATGTTATAGCAAAAATACAAACTATGAAAAATGCTGTTCCCAAAAATGATAAGAAGAGGAGGAAACAGCTGACAGAAGACATCGTCAAACTAGAGACTGAACTCAATCAAAAACATGAAAATGAGCTCAAACTACTTCAGAACTCTTCCCCGGTAAGTAAAATAATGAAGATGTTGTTAGATGTTAAAACCCCCTACCTAGACACCAGATACATACACTAGATGCACATGACTGCAGCACACTCATTCTGATTTCATGGATTGTTCCAAGGTGGAGGAGGTTTCAAATGCATTGGATTCTGTGAGTTTGGCAAATAATGAGGAAAAAACGGAGTCAAGCAAGCAAAGTCGGACATCTAAAGCCCAGAAGAAACGGGTGAGTTCTTTATCACGTAAGGTGGCTGTACTTAAAGGGTTAGTATTCTGTCATTAATTACTCACCCTCATGTCGTTCCAAACCCGTACAACCTTTGTTCATCTTCAGAACACATGAAGATACTTTTGATGAAATCCAAGAGTTCTCTGACCCCTCCATTGACAGCTATTTAATTAACACTTTCAAGGCCCAGAAAGGTAGTAAAACATTGTTAAAATAGTCCATGTGACTCCAGTGGTTCAACCTTAATTTTATGAAGTGATGAGAGTACTTTTTGTGTGAAAAAAAAACAAAAATAACAATTTTATTCAACAATTTCTTCTAGCCTGTGTCAGACTCTTACACTGCACTTCCAGAACGCTGGCTTACCATTGCTGCCAATGCTGTTCATGTGAGCACCACAACGCATGCGCACGAGTCGTTCTGCTGTAGAACTAGGACACTGCACAGTTTTCATCATAAATATCTTAATTTGTGTTCCAAAGAGGAACGAAAGTCTTGTGGGTTTGGAATGACATGAGGGTGAGTAATTAATGACACAAATTTCAATTCTGGGTGAACTAACCCTTTAAGTGTATTTTGAAAGTTCTTGATGTTTTGTTTTTTTTCAGGACAAAAAGGCTGCTCTTGAGAAAGAGCGCGAGGTCCGGATTGCTGAAGCGGAAGTGGAGAATCTCTCAGGCTCCCGTCATCAGGAGGGTCTGAAGCTGAGACAGAAGCTGGTGGAGAGGCACCTGCAGATTAAAGAGATCTCCTCTGACGGTCACTGCATGTACCGCGCTGTGGAGGATCAGCTGAACGAGCGAGGACACACTCTCAGCCTTAAAGAGCTTCGCGCTCAAACAGCTCAGTACATGAGGAGCCATGCAGACGACTTCCTGCCGTTCCTCACTGACCCCAATTCAGGAGACATGTTCACTGCAGGTGAATGCCATACTCTCTTCCATACACTTCAGTGGATAGATCGATATTGATAAAACATGTAAATTATATAATAAAAGATCTTGACCAAAACTTGATGGAAATAACATTACAACATTTATTTCCATCAAGAGGTGCATCAACTTTTGGTCAAGATCTTGTATTGACAATGCAAGAGTCAAGCACTCTGTAAAGTCTCCTCCAGCACATCTCAAAGATTTTCAATGAATTTTAGATCTGGAGAGGTGCCAATTCATGTGTGAAAATGTTTTTCATGCTCCCTCCCAACCATTCTTTCACAGTTTGAGCCTAATGAATCTTGACATTCTCATCTGGAATATGGCCATGATGTGTCTTCATACATGGTTGTTGAACAAATTAAAAGCTACACACTCCATCAATTAGGGTCGGAAGAACTGTTGCCAAACAACACGCTAGAACCACAATAATCACTGCAATAACGTTCCAATCATTGACTCTTAAGCGTTTGCCTATTTATATCCAAACATCAACTTTTTATGTGTATATGTATGTGCAGAAGTACTGTATGTCATAAAGCCAAATGCTTGTTGTTACATGATATGAATGGATTCTCTTGGTAACTGTATATTAATTTTCACTTTAGATGAGTTTGAGAAATACTGCAATGATGTTGCAGACACAGCTGCTTGGGGTGGACAGTTAGAGGTAAGAATACCAGCCATTTAGCCCAACAACAAACATTAACAAGTCATAATACACCATTTGCCTATGTTTTAATATGTTCATATTTTCTCCATGACAGTTAAAAGCCCTTTCTCTGGTCGTCCAGTTACCAATAGAAGTCATTCAGGCAGAATCCCCCTCTATTATTATTGGTGAAGAATATAACAAGCCACCAATCACACTAATGTAAATAACTTGAGTTGTATTTTTATTTATTTATAAATAATATTCTCTGCAGAAGTACAATCCATACTGCTGTACTAAAGTTTGTTTCATTGTCTCTTTCAGTTATATGCGGCATGCTTATGGACTTGGTGAGCACTACAACTCTGTGGAGCCTCTGAAGGATTTGGCAAATGAAGAAGATGGCTGAACCAGTCACTGACACACATTATTATATATGCATCTGTGCATAATTACCCTGTAGAAATGGACCTTCTGGAGTTTGATTCCATGTTGCTAGGATGAGCGGAACTAAGGTTGTTCAGTCAGTTTGCTTATTATAGAAGATACTGAAATAACACTTGCTGGTGACTTCAGTAGCAGTGGACAAGCTTAATGAAGTAGTCCTTGCTTGACAGTGTTATTTATGAATAAACTGCTATGTGCTTTGTGTCATTAATGGAAAACTGCATATCTGCAAGTAATTTGCTCCAAGAGGTGCTGGAGCATGGTCATGCTTACTTCATTGAATAAAAATAACTTTTTATAAACATCAACAAGCTTCTGTCTTGAAGGGATCATTCACCCAAAAATGAAAATTGTGTCATTTACTCACCTTCAAGTTGTTCCAAACCTGTAGAAATTTATTCTGCTGAGAACAGAGGAAGATATTAGGAAAAATTTATCAATATAAGTTGATATTGTTGAAGTCCTTTTTTTTTCCAGCAGAAGAAAGACATTTCTACAGGTTTGGAACAACTTGAAGGTGAGTAAATGATGACACAATTTTCATTTTTGTGTGAATGATCCCTTAAACAGCACATTAGACAAATACAGTCTCCTTAAAATGTGGATTTTGGTTAAACACACACACACACACACACATTAGTGCCCAGTTGCACAGACAAGGCTTAAGATTAGTCCCAGACTAAAAATGCAAGTTTGAGCTATCTTAACTGAAAACAACTTGCACTGATATATCTTAAAGGTATCCCTCGTGAAAAAAAGTATACTTTATTGTATTTCAAATATATTCTCTTTTCCAATAGTATATTGGAAATATACTAACAAAATTGTACCATCTCTAAATATATACAAAGTATATTAGCATCATATTTTCACGATACAACTTAACACAATTTAAAATAGTTGTATTTTAGTATATTTTCAAAAAATATATTTAAAATGAAAGTTCTCTGTGTACTTTTGTAAAGTGTTCTTATTTGAACATTACTTTAAAATATATTTTTTGTATATTTTAAACTGTATGCTCAAAATTGTCATTGTAACAAATTAACAATGCACTAAAAGCATATTTAAAAAATATATCATTAAAGTTAATTAATGTTTAAGGTTATTTATTCATGCTTAAGTGTTCAAATTAAGCATGAATAAATAAGTGTTAAATAATGACTAATGCTTTAGTTGTGATTTAAGAGTAAATATGTTTAATACGTTTACAGTGGCAGAGAAGAATCGTGTTACAATCGTACACACACATCTATATTAAACCAACAGCACACTTAAAATACAACGCAAGAAAATATGAGTTGAGTATTTGAGTTTTATCGGAATTGGTCTGTGACCAATCAGATTGTGCTGCTCAATGTCTGCAGCCAATCAGAGGCAGAGCTGCTGACGATACTCGTCTGGCTGACGCTGGCTCACTCGCGGGAGGTTTGCAGCCTTGCAGGTGAAGTAGGCTACAATGTTGCTTTACATTATTTATTTA
The DNA here is from genome assembly GCA_023029165.1 of Gobiocypris rarus. Taxonomy (NCBI): domain Eukaryota; kingdom Metazoa; phylum Chordata; class Actinopteri; order Cypriniformes; family Gobionidae; genus Gobiocypris; species Gobiocypris rarus. The sequence continues at coordinate 11,004,532 of CM040919.1, forward strand.
ATAAAACATTGAGAGCGGAAAGTACATGGCTCATTCTTCGACCAGTTCAATTACGTCACATTGCAACCTGACCTTGATGGTGACGATAAACTGTTTTGGAATAAAATGGCCTAACGAGAACTGGAGAAAAAGTCCTGCTGTTTGGAGGTAAGTAATAAGACTAATGTAACTAAAGATGAATAAAAAGTTGTATGAACATGCACCCGACCTTATCTCTTGTCTTGTATGGTCTGTTAACAGATGCTGTTCTTCACGAGTGTTTGCTGTCTGATGTATCTGATGTGTAAGCGACCATCAGACGCAAGTGTACTGAGCAGCTCATCAGAAAATGGCATATAATGTGTAATTTATATTTATGTATAGAGATGGTCAGTGGAATTAGTTCAATAATATATTTTCCAACATCTTCCAGTGTTCAGTTCATGAAAAACATAGTAAGTTAATTTTGTTTAGCTTTGCTGAAACCATGTGAAACCATTAATAAAAACCGTTGGGCTTGTTAATGAAATGTCTCTTCATTAGTTATGTGTGTTAGATTTAATATATATACATATATATATATATATATATATATATATATATATATATATATATATATATATATATATATATATATATATATATATATATATATATATATATTGTGTGTGTTCTGAAGAAACTGGTAATTAATTTGTAATGTACTTACAATGCAAATAAAGTATAATATAACACAAATAAAGTATACAATACAAATAAAGTACACTTATAATACAAATAAAGAATACTTATAATACAAATAAAATATACTTAACACAAGTAAAATATACTTATAATACAAATAAACTATACTTATAATAAAAATAAAATATACTTAATACAAATAAAATATACTTATAATACAAATAAAAACATTTAATATCACTAATCAAGCATGTAATTATGCCCTATACTTAAAGTGTACTAAGTATACTTAAAGTTGTTCCAATTTAGCACATAAAAGTAGGCTACACTAAATACACTTAAAGCTATGCTTTAACACAGCTTAATTACAGTACAAAATTAGTTGTTTCAAAATAGCACACTTCAAGTTAACTAGTCATTAACACACTTCAAGTATACTGAAAATTAGTCTGGCTGCAAGTATATAGCATGCTTTTTTCCACTAGGGATGGTTCATCTAAAAATTTCAATTCTGTAATTTACTCACCCTCATGTCATTCCAAACCTGAAAGACTTTCATTCATCTTTAGAACAAAAATGAAGATTTTTTTTTTTCTAATGAAATCTGACCTTTCTGTCCCTCCGCAACTACCACTTCGACTCTTCAGAAAAGTTCATAGCCTAAAGAGATCATAAAACTAATTTATATAGAGCGGTTTAGTATACATTTTCTTCAGGGACTTGATCGCAATATGTTAAACAGATTTAATTTAGGCTTTTATTCACACATAAACATGTATCAGCAACATAAACAAGTTCAACCGAACCTGCTTGACTCTCAATGACAAACCTCTTGCTGAAGCTCAAGAGAATGAACCTCAATGGTTTATGCGGAAGCTCAAACTACATCAACGGATGTAACGCGAGAATGAACCTCATATTTCTGATAACAAATATTATGATGGCTAAATATTTAATATTTAGCTGTGCTTGCGCCCTGTAACGATTGACCACTATTAAAAAATAATTCCTTAAAATCATGACACTTACGCAATAATATTATTGCTTAAAATAATATAAATGTTTTGTTTAAAGGTTACTACTAAAAATACAATGTAATCACACAAATCAGCTAGGGATCTAGCGGTCTTAGTCGTTTGGATGTAGTACAAATCATAGACTGTATAAAATCGCAAAGCCAAGAGAAAATTACTGTAAAATAAAAATTATCAAGATATTCATAAAAACGTTTAATATCCTATATTTGGTATAATATTCGTCGAACTTGATTTTCTGCGGTCATGCCATGACGGCATGTTATACTCATTCAGGCCGTCACGCGGCGCTAGTGGCCTAAGGCAAGTTGCGTTGCATCTCCATAGAAACGTGGGGAACGTTTAAGTCAAATGGCTAATGATTCAATTATCAGAGCTTTAAAAACGAAATCAAAGTCGCTTAATTTGAGTTCTAGCAAAATTACACACATTCCAGAAGTTTTTGCGAGGCTGGCATGGATTGTTGTATTAAAGTTGAATAATAATTATCTGTCGAGTCTGCCGTCTGAACTGATGTGTTTACAGAAGGTGAGTAGGCTACAATAGCATTTATTTAACAATATGAAAAATGAAATATATAATTATCATGTGAAAGAGCCTAACAAATGTTCATAACCATTTTAGTAAAGTTTTTATTCATATTTGCGAGTGACCCAATGTTGAGCAATAGAAATATAGGTCAAACACGCTTAACCAACAACAAAACATTTTAATTAGAAAAACCATGACAACTGAATTATTGCAAAGCTAAAATCTATTTTAATGTTTTCGGTTTGTATTGTGCATTTATTAATATGCATCTTAAGTTGACAGAGCTCAATCTGGGAAATAATGTTCTTGAGGAGATCCCATCTGTGTTAAAACACCTCTGTTGCCTTAATAAACTTTATTTATATGGGAACAAAATCAGCCATTTGTCACCAGAGGTGCTGGGTAAGTTTAAACTCTTATTCATGTTTATTTTATTATATTTTATTAAACTGGGTTTTAGCCTACTGTGTTATGTATTTTAGAGGGTCTACCAAACCTTGTGCTTCTCAATTTGAACCACAACAGAATCAAAGTCATTCCTGCAGAAATTAAAAAGTAAGATGGATCATGTCTGTTGACACTTTGATCATTGATTATCATGCATGGTTTTAAAATGTTTCTTGATTATTTGCAGACTGTGTAGTCTAAAGAGCATCAGTGTCACAGACAATCATTTGCAGAAGATTCCAGCTGAACTGGGCTTGATGGAGAGTTTGACTGAGATTAACTTCACTAATAATGAACTGACTCAAATACCACAGCAGATATACAATTTATCACAGCTGAGGAAGCTGTATTTGGCCCGAAACAACCTGACAGAACTACCAGAGGCAAGTGAGACAATTATCATCATACTTAACCCATTCGTATGTATATTAGTTTAATATGTGTCCGTTGTTTGCTTAGGGTGCTCTTGGTTGGACAAATCTGAAGATCTTAGATGTTGCTGGAAATCGTTTATCTTTGTTTCCAGTTGGTGTAAGTTAATTGGACAAATTGCCAGCCAGTATTTCAGTTGTTTCTTTAAATCATTTTTTTAAATCCTTCAAATAAGCTGATTATAATTGAAATACATAGCTGATACAAAATGCTAATTAGTGGGACCTCAGCCCCATAAAATACACAATTAACTTTGTTATTAACTTTTTATACACATTTTAATGATGTTTTTCTCTTTAATATTTAGTTTCAGTTTCTCACATTGGAGGAACTGTTCTTTGAAGGAAACTGTTTAGTTCCATTCACACTGATGGAGTCCATTCAAGTGAAAGAAGTCCTCTCATTAAAAGTAACTTATGTTATTATTATTATTATTATTATTATTAATATTATTATTGTCATTATATTACTTTTTTAAGAGGGATTGTTGATGAACAATGTCAGTGCCTATGCCTTTACTGCTGTACTATATTTATGGCATGTTGTTATTTGCAAGTTATTTTAGTATCATTGAGATATTATTATATTTTTAATTCATATTTTGAATATCCCGTTTTCATTTTAAATTTAGTTCAAGTTTAAGTAATTTTGTTGTATGCTGACATTTTTGTTAGTTTGATATTTTAGTTTATATATATATATAGTTTTGATTATTTTTTGTTTTAGTTGTATTAGTACATCAAGTTAAACTAAATGAAAATAACAGTAAAAGTATAGGTTCATCTTTTACATCTTAAAACCAATGTGTCATTTTCTTTTTCGTCTGGACCAAAAGAACCAAGAAAAACACACCTTTTGGCCAAATTTACACTGCAGGTCTTGATTCCCAATTCTGCTTTAACTATATCCAAATTTTTTGATGACCAGCTTACTTCTTTTAAAAGCGACCAATATCCAATATCTGCATTTACACTATACAATCTATGAAACAACCCAAGGTAGATGTACTGACCGGAAAAGCTTAGAACGAAAAAGAAGAAAAAGCGGAATGATTTACAATGGATGAAATGATAATACAAGCTTTAAAGGTCAGCAAAACATTTGTCACTTAAGGCAGGGGAAAAAGAGGACAGTCTTTGTTGCAGCCTGGGCATTGAAAAGAGTCACCACCACCGTCAATGTCACTTTTCAATGATGAATGACTCACATTGGCGGGAATATCCAATCTGTCCGCTTGCATGGCAGATGCAAATGCACTTATTCGATTCATTTGAGATTTATTTCCACGTATGAATGAGGTCAGAAACCGATCTTAGAATATCAATCCATCTGCTTTTTTACTGCGTACATGTTTGTGGGTCATATCCGATCTGTGTCAGATGGGTGGGAAAAACGGAATCGGAATTCGGTCACTTGAACCATGTCATGTAAATTTGGCCTTAGTTAACTTAACTATAATAACCCTGGTACCTTGTGTGTGCTTTAATGTTTAATGTGTTCAGGAACTTTCAGCCAGGCTCATCCTCCAGGAGAGCACTAACAGGTTCTCAGTGATGTCCAGAGATCTGCCAATGTACCCAGAGCTGCAGGACATGCTGTCTCAATGGGGCCAGTGTGGCTTGTGCTCACAGCCCTTCCTCACCACCTGGCTGGAGTGTGTGCAGTTCATCAACACCAAGAAGGTATCAGTTCATACTGCATATCACTTTACCATAACACCAATGTTCAGCATTCAGTGCCCGTGGCAATAAATGCAAAAAAGTGGTGCTGTAGTATAAAGACTGACAGGACGTGCTTCACTGGATTCTGGAGTTTGATGCCAGTTTAGTACATTATTCCCCGGTTTCACAGACAAGGCTTAAGATATAGTTCCAGACTATAATGCATGTTTGAGCTGTTTTAAATAAAGGCAACATGCACTGACATATTTTAGGAACCACTGTTTTGTCTCAAGATGCACACCATAGTTTATAAGGCTTAAATGCCTAATTGAACTACTGTAAGGCCTAAGTCTGGCTTAATCCCTTAAACCCTGTCTGTGTAACCGGATTTATATGTATTTAATATGCCACATTTGTTATTTGAATCAACAGATTAACAGGGTCACAACTTAACTTAACTTAGTGAATATTAGCAAAACAACGGCAATATTTTACTTGCATGATCCACACTGCATGTCCATAAAAGTACTAGAGAACTTAAGACTATCCTTTAGTAATATGAGTCTGTTGTATTGTCTTTGAACAGCACATGGGGATGAAAATCTCACAGTCTTTTCCAGTGAGAGTTTTGCTGTGCTCTTACGACTGCTTCCACAGAGATGACCACCAATACTATGGGCTTGTGCGATTATAAATTAAAAATGTGTCTTTATGTTTTACCCCATGCCATGACTGATCAGGATCTAAATCTCTTTTTATTATGAAGAATTAATATTTGATGTTCTTGTAATACACCAGCAGATGGCAACATTTGATCACTGACATTCTTTGATCTGGGTGTCAGATTGATATCTGCCGAAGTAAATAATTCCAGTCATTTTTATTTGTATAAATCTCACAATAACGCACATCAGTATCCTTCTATATTAAAAGCATTTTTTTTTCATTTCAGTAAAATGAAATGTTCTATTTTAATAATGAAATGCACAAAATGACTTGTATTGTAGGTAGTTATTATACATTTCCCTCTGAGTTGATTTTTTATAAAGTAATCTGAAGCTCTCCGCCACAGGCTATTCCCAATTTTTTCCATTAGTATTTTCGCCCTTTCTATAGAATAGCTTTATGCTTGCCATTACAATTTCCTACAATGAATGCACTCCTTACTATGTTTGGGCCAATGGCATCTGTTCTTCTAACCTGAGAGGAAACTTCATCTCTCCAAATTAATTTCGCATGCAGGCCTCCTGAGCTCAGAGCAGAGTCTACTGAGTTGGGCCTGATGAATAATGCAGCAGGTTTAATTGCAAAGCCAGAAACTAATGACTTTGGACTGGTTAACAGCAGGGGAACCATACATCTCTGCAAACTGAATGAAAAATCAGTTCAGAAAAAAAGAGCGGGGAGAAAAAAACGCTAATTGATGAATAATTAAAGCTTGAGCTAAAGGGCATAATTGTGACATTTTGTTTCAATCAATTTAGAAGTGCGGGGAAAAGTGCACTTAGGAAACTAATGGTGACTGTGTGGATGTCCACTGAAAAGTGCCACAAGACTCTTACAGCCCTCAGTCAAGCTCAGCCATTATTCCAGAGCAGTTGCCTCAATTTCCAAGTGATTGTGCACTTGGCGGGCGTTAATGTGCCTCACAAATGGTATATGGACTCCCTGTGAAAGGAGGAGAGGAGATAGTGTAAACAAGTCTGTTTCAGTCTGATGTTACTAAATTACTTTCTTTGAGGCAAATGCACCAACAAGCAGAAAGCTGTCAGGAGAGCCGCCCGCTCGGCCATGATAAGACTGTATTGTATTCAAACGCCTGCAAAATCAATCAACAAAAAGACAAGGCTCTCAATATAGCACTTCCTGAACCATCACAACTGTCTTTGCAAACCATCAAGAGTACATACAGATCTTTTGTTCATGGTTTGGCACTCTGATGAAAAATCAGTTACATTTGATCCAGCATGCAATTTTATTGAGTCAGAAATACAAAAAAAAAACGTGAATGACTTTGAATCTACATTTGTTAGACCATCAATAGTCCTCCCAAATGTAAACCCTGCCCTTGGATTGTCGTCTAAACCAACAATTTCATATTGAAGGATGTTGTTGATTACCTACTGATTTCAGGCTCTCAGCATGCATGAATAAATTAAGTGGTTGCCATTAAAAGATTATTAAAAGAAAAAGCTGTTGCTTTTTAATGGAGTTTAGGCAGCATCACAACAAGAGTGATGATATCCAAATGCATGGCACAAGGCCGTAGGTAATCACAGCTATGCTGCTATTCAGAACAGTAATTAAGAGTGATATTGATTTTATACATCAGTTAATGTTGAGTAAAGGTGCCATTGAACTGCAAATTTTTGCAGGTGAAATCCAGTCATTTCTATAGACCTTATGTAGCGAACCTCTTTTCAGCGCAGCACTGCACTTGTTGTGTTTTGTCTACCAGTTTGTATTTCCAGAGCATGAAGTATTAATCAATGAATCGCTCGTTTCGAAATAATCCCTGTCTACTGCCATTTATGACATCCGCTTTAAAGATAATGCTCATGATAACTTTCGTTAACTCCACAATAATTAAATCCACTTCACCAGCTAACTCTTCCAGTCTTCGACTGTGGTGCATTAGAAATATACAGAGCCACCGCAAAATTCAAATACAAAAGATTCTAAAGATGCCCGCTTGTTTGACGCATAATGTCAGGAATACACGCAATCGGGAATTTGCACCAACAGAAGCTGCTTGGTTTTTAAGCTACTTCTGTGTGAACTTCATACATCGCTACATACACTTTTGCTAATGTGACAGCAACTTTTTAAGCTTGTCTATTTGTGCTCTTCCAATGAAGTTCAAAATGAAGCGACTGCAGAATTAAATGTTGTGTTTCAGAGTAACAACGCAGTGGTGTCTAATTTCTGAATGAATCAGCATTTCGAACAAATCCTTTGAATGAATGATTTAGTGACTCGCTCAATTGACACCACCTATTGGGGTAACGAGAAAGATAATGGCTGTGTCTGAAAACTTAGGTAGCAGACTTGTTGCCTTGCTGAAATCAGGCAATGACTTTGCAGGCAGCATTTGTGCATGAAGGTACCTCACAAAACTGATTTCGGACAAACTTCTGAGGCAGTTTAGCGGTTTAATGATCTACTACATTTATCTACTAGCTTTGGTGATAACCAAGCAAATATTTAATTACTAGTAATTTCTCGCTAGAAATTACATCAAAAGTGATAAACATAGGTCAAAAACATACATTTACACATGACAGCTGTCACAGAATGGAAAGGGCAGGATTGTGGGATATCAAAGACAGTGAAGGATACATCTATGCTGCCTTCAACAATGTATCCAGATGAAGGTATCTCAGCAGTCAGGAAGTGAAGCTAACTTTGGATTTGATGACTTGCCTTGATGACTTCCTACCTTGGAATGTGTCCTCCGTAGGCGGCAAATTTTCAGACGCAGCCAATGTGACACTGTTGTGGTCGACATAAATGCACACTTTCTCCTTCACTGCGGTAAAAGGAGGGAGCGAAACACTTCAATAAACTCTCAAACCTCATGTTTCCCAGTTCTTCGGAAATGGATCAAATGCAGATGCTACTCTGGGAAGACTCTTTCAGCTGCACACCCTCAGAAACCAATTACTGCCTTGATCAGTAAGATCCATTGTACATAGTACAGTATTGTTTTATTCATCATATCTTTTTAACTTTTTATTTTATATTATATATACATATATTTTTTATCTTATTTTATTATTTCCATAGCACCTTATTTTGATATCTTTTTATTGTTATTTGTTATTAAAAAAAATGTATATTTCTTTTTCTTTTAATGACTTGAATAAAATGATTTGGCAATGTACACAATCATCCCAATAAAAGGACAAATTGTAAACAGCAAAAAGAGCCTCGTATTGTCCAAACTGTATCTGAGTGGAAAAGTCCCGCTGATGTTAGATTGTATCAAATTCGAGAAACGGAACACACTGTTTGTAAATTGTTGTTGTGTGGCAATGTCAAGAGCTCATTTAACTTGACTTGATATTTTAAAATGACATTTGGAAATTATTAAGGTAATTATTGAGAGAACATATGCAACAATATATTTTTATAGTGCGTACTGTAAGATTAAAAATACATAAAGGCTAGAGGGGCTTTTGTTAATTTGTTTGTGTTGATTTACATGTGTGTGTACATTAGGAAGCACACCAGCCTGGATATTTCTTTGTGCGTCTAGACTGAAACAGTCTGCCTCTGTGGCAGAGCCCAGTGGCAGCTATTACTCAGTGCACTGGAAACAAATGGTGCACCAGTCTCCTCCATCTCTGTAGCTGGATTGTGAGTGCCCGAGGACAGCTTTGAGGCTACCAGAGCAGAGTTTACCGCATGATCTGTGGCCTTTGCATTACAGGCAGATCACCGCTCCATTTTAGAAAGAGAGGGAGCATCTGAAATGAAACATGCATTATTCCAGAGAGCAGATGTTGGGGTCCTGGAGCAGCAGGACCGCCTCGGGCCCTGTCTGGTGTCAGCGTGTGTGTGTTTGCGGATGTGTATGTGTGCGTGAGCAGCTCTCCTCTGTCAGACCACTTTGTTAAAACAGAGCCCAGCCTTTCCTCTTGTTTTGCTAACCTCGTTTCACACAAACACTCCACTGTTGTTTTCATACATCAACGATGCGGGAATGTCACGACACGTCTGGTGTGCCCGATTCCCTATTTGTGGGCATTTGTGTTGCCTGAATAGAGAGAATGTGTTTGATTGACATTAATAGCAATGCAGAATATCTGTCAGTGGAGAAAATATCACACAGTGGGAGACGCTGTGGAGAACTGAGAGCATTATGCCTCTACACTCTGAACATGTATGCCATATGTTAATTAGAAAGTCTACACTGATATAATTACTGAAAGGGAATATTGCCTATGGTGAGAATATCTCCCCGCCACCTCATGGGGAACGTAAAGGAAGATAAAGTAGGTGTGCATAAATTTTAATTTACTAGCCTTGAAACGGCAAGAGTAATGTTGGCAAATTCACTCAGGATGATCTATTGGAAAGCAGGAGCTTTATTACATTTCTCCTTTGTCAGACTATTTAAACTCCTATCAAGCCCTTACACACAAACATGCGCACATTAAGAACGCTTCAGTAGCTACGTTACAGATTAGATCTCTTTAATTGGGTTTCGTTTGACCCGTTTCAGAGATTTCTCCGTAATGCATCACGGCATCACTTATAATGTAAAATAGGGTTTTACACACTTAAATATCAGCAGTAATAGGTTGCATAATGTATTTACTTTATTTACCTGCAGTCACTGTATCAAGTTTACGCAACATGAATTGTTCATAAGATGCCACTCAGAGGGCTTTATTGTCACATTGGACTTTGGCAGATCAACCAAACAAGATTTCATCACACCATATTGCTTTCATAATCTCTTACACACAAGTAACCGGAAAGAGATTGCTTTGATTGTGCTTTTGCCCGAGGCATCCCTGCTCATCTCTCCCACCGTGCCCAGTCTCCCAGGTCCATCTTTATAGCCCTGAACATTCTTGTGTGCTGGTGAGAAAAATGTACCCTGTTTAATTGTAGGAATATGCATTGAAAGAGTGAAAAGACTATATATTTGTTATACACACACACACACACACACACACACACACACACACACACACACACATGTTGTGTTTCCATGTTTTGTGGGGACATTCCATAGGCGTAATGCATTTTATACTGTACAAACCGTATTTTCTATCCCCCTACACTGCCCCTAACCCTAAACCTACCCATCACAGGAGACATGCTGCATTTTTACTTTTTCAAAAACATCACTTAGTGTGATTTATAAGATGTTTTCCTCATGGGGACCAAAAATGTCCCCACAAGGACAAAAATTTGGATATTGCCATCTTTGTGGGGACATTTTGTCCCCATACCGTAGGGATTACCAGTCACACACACACACACACACACACACACACACACACACACACACACACACACACACACACACACACACACACACACACACACACACACACTTTTGTTTTACTCTTTTTATGTCACCTTGGCTCACAGAAAAGCACAAAAAGGGGTTTAAAAAAAGTACTCTTTAAAAAGAGAACATATTAATAACTATACTTGTTTTTAGAAACTAAAAGAATTTCCATGTATTAATCGCCTTTTTATTGCTAATGTGTGAACAGCTTGACTAATCTTTAAAAACGAGACTTGTCTATGTACTGATTTTTTTGTTAATCACATGGGTAGTTTTTGCTGGGAAAATCAAAAGGATGTGATGTTTGTTCTATGACACATGAAACAAATGGCACACATAATTCAGTGATAATATGATAATAATGTCGAAAGAGCTATTCTGTAATGTCAGTGTCATACAGCCAGATCTATATAGTATAGTCTCAAATAGGTGTAGTCTACTTTATTATCAACCTATCATAACACAGTAATTTTAAATACCTTCTCTGTCAACATGCTGATGGTGAATGGCAGAGCTTCTGCAAACACTCATATCACTGATCAGATGCTTTCTTAACTGTTGCTTTCTCACTGCTTTCCTTGAATGTGTAAATTGCATTGGATCTCTATGGAGAAACCTCTCGGATTTCATAAAAAATATCTTAATGTGTTACGAAAATGAACAAAGGTCTTTTTTATGGGTTTGGAATGACACAAGGGTGAGTAATTAATGAAAGTATTTACATTTTTTTGGTGAACTAAACCTTTAAGCACACTTTGTCTCAAGAGAGACTTGTGACAGATCTACACCCTTATTTAAAAATGTATCAGTTTCACAGACAGGGCTCAGATTAAAGGGCTATAGTTAAATTAGGACATTTAGGTAGATTTTATAAATGTGTCTTAGAAAAAAAAAAACATTACTGGTGTGCATCTTGAGACAAAACAATGGCAGACATTTTAAGATATGCCTGTGCAAGTTACTTTCAGTTAAAACAACTCAATCGTGCATTTTATTTTATTCTGGTTTTGTCTTCACTCATTTAAAGTGATGGCTTTATATATTTTATTTCCTGGCAAATTGATTATTTGATGCAAATGACCACATCATTACTTTTATACATCAATGCTTGTCTTTCATTTTTGTGATATGCCAAATCTCTAGGGAGAATAGGCCTACCCCTCTGAATATGACTGGTGTGGGTCGATTTTTAGTCCTACAACCAGACCTGTTATCTTCTGTGTTCAAGTATTAAAATTAGCATCATTGATTGGTGTATTGGACTGCTTCTGAGAAGGGGAAAAACAGCTACTCAATACCACGCAGTGAACCACTGTCAAGCTACGAAGAGCACTCTCCAATCAGGGAAATCTATTGTCTCGCATCTTATGCTGAATGAGGGCTCTCCTATTGAGCTGCTGGCATGGCACCAAGGCGTTGTCAACATGATGGTTCCACAATCAATCTGCCACACTCCTTCTAGGAGCCACTAGGAGGCACTGTGCCTCTCTGGTAAATGTCTCGACAGAGCTCAGGATTGAAAAGCATTGAAGCAGAGCCTGTGAAAGCATCTAAGAGGATGAGAATACCACACTAAACAAAATGGCTGAGGAGTTCTGGAAATGTGCCAAAATGTAACCAGAAAATAATCAGAAACACTGACAATAGGATATTTGAGGCACCGCTTTAGCCCCAAAAAACTGAAAGTCTGAATGAGCGTCAAGCTTTTTATATTGTCACATTGATTCTTATATATGATTGTACCCAAATCAAAGCCAGAACTCTGTTTTTAAAGAAAATGTGCATCCAATGTTTCATATTACTCCACAGCAACATTTTTCTTTTGATATATTGATTTCCTTAAAAGACAGTGCATTCAGAAGCGTCCAAGCCATGTAGGCCTTTGTTTTTCTGTCTCGGCTCCAAACATATGAAAGTAAGTGTTAGACAGAGTGAAGCGCAGAGGCTTTGAGGTGAAGATGAGGATATACCATCATTGGGTCTCTCCTTATTAGCTGGAGCACAGAAAGGCCCTTTCGCTGTGGCAGTTTTGGGTCATTCGCCCCTTTTTCCAAGTGTAAAAACACCTCATGTTGTTAAGAGCAAGAAAGCACAGAAGAAGCAAAAAAACTTCAAAGAGCAAATAAGCTTTAATCTTGTTTCGTGCTCTTTGAGAGTTTCAGTAGTCACAATAATGACTGTAGACTATCCTTAGGGAATTATAAACCTGGGCCTCTTTCATACTTTTGAGAGGCTTTGTTTTTCTCAGAAAGTTGGTTTTCAAGTTTTGTAATTTGAGACAAACTACAGCGGATGCACTGAACCAAACAATCCTTTGATGCATCTTGGTTGAAAGAAAAGGAACAGGGGAAAAAAAAGGTCAGCAAATTGTGTGCACAGACACTGATATGAGCATTGAGTTATTAGGACGATGATTCTCTGCTACAAGTCCATCTTGCTATATAAAGTAGACATGAAATCAAAACATGAAAAATAGAAAAATAGTTTTAAACATTGTGCATAATTCTCAGTGGACATTATTCAAACCAATTAAAACTTTTGTGTTTGTAATCTTTCATTAACATGACTTCCTCCACCTCTGATTTTTTTTTGGGTACACTGTTGATCACCTAAACCCAAATAAACAATGTTAACTTCATGTCTGTAGATTTCAAAAAGAAGAGTTACTGTTGAACATCATGATGCTCTTGAGGGTGAACTTGACCTCCTCAAAGGTGGATGTCAGTGGTGTTTCAGGATGAAAGTAGCCTAGTTCTATTTTTTGCTCTCCTTGAATATCCTTCACCTAGAAATATGTCACATTAAAGTCAACGTGGATATGTTTATCCACACTACAAATCATATGTGCACATACAACACAAAAAAAGAGAACAGATTGTCAATATGTCTTCAATCCTCATGCTTGTGAAGCATAAAAGCCTTATCACATTTTGTAAAATACTGTACAATAATTTTTTTGCAAATGTCTGCAATCATTACATTTTTTTTCTATATTTGTAAAAAATGTTTCCTTTGCTAGTGGAAGTGTTGTGTATGTAATTTTTGCCAGTCAGCATAATGCCTTGACCATCCAGCGTAGGTGCCGTCTACTGTCTGTGTCTCAGTAATATGGGTCTGTTTTCCTCATTACTCCCGAATGGCTCACATGGCCCGAGGAGCATGCTCAATGTGAGAGTCAGCTGACACCAGCACGACCCAGGTAGAGGCATCTGCACGCAGGATTTTTCTGGAACATGCTGCGCCTGTGGCATTCTACCTCCACCGGCTCAACATCTGTTTCATATGGAGGGACAGGAGCAACGTCCTTGAGGAATATGTCCGCTGTATTCATTAATCTCTCTCTCTCTCACTCTCTATTTCAGTAACTCCCCACCACAGCATCAGTCATTGCCCTGTCATATGTTACATTTACCCTATCACACTGCCATATGTCTGGTTCATATGTGCACTCATGATTAGACTTAAAGTGACAACAGGATTTGGACATCACATGAATAACAGATCTATTAAAGGGGCTTTTTAAAATGTTCAACTTTCCTTACTCTGCAAACCAGAATAAGTTAGCAAAACTTAAAAAATAAAATAGAAAAAATAAGGTAAAGTTTAATTAGCTGAGCAGAGCTGGACTTAGTACTTTTGTACTTGACAATTTTAAGTAAGTAAATTCACAAATTTGATCTAAAATTATCATATCCATTTAAATATTTTTTAGTAGTGGAAATTTAGCTAGCTATAACTATCTAATTCAGCAAACGCTCATTGGTAACAATGCTTTGATAGCATATTGAGAATACCATAGCAATTGCTAAAAGAGAATGGGGTAAGACTTTACAATAAGGTTGTATTAGTTAGTATTAGTTAACATGAACTAACCATGAACAACACATCTTTTCAGCATTAGTTAATCTTTGTTAACGTTAGTTAATAAAAAATACAGCTGTTCATGTTAGTTCACAGTGCATTAATTAATGTTAACAAGATTTTATTAATGCATTAGTAAATGTTGAAATTAACATTAACAAAGATAAATAAATGCTTTATAAGTGCATTTCATCATTAGTTCATGTTAACTAATGCATTAGCTAATACAACCTTATTGTAAAGTGTTACAGAGAATGGCAATATAGAACATATAACATATATCTGTTCTCAAACCAAGCTCATGCTCCATTCGTCACCATGCATGATAGAATTCCAAGCCCAGTTTCAGGTACATTTAAGGTTGTTTAAATTAAAAGAAAGAAGTTCATAAAACTTAAAACAATAAGGTAAGGGTTGTGACATTGGTCCAGCCGACCAATCAGAGCACTCCTTTTTGGAAGGACTAAACAGAGTATAGAGTGGTGCAGGTATGATGCCACTTTGTAGGCCAACCAGCAGTTACCATCACACTGGTTCCCTCGACAAAACCAATTGTTTTTTTTCTTTTGGATAATTGTAAAAAACAGGCTCTGTGATCAACAAAAGGTAATGATACTTACACGTTCTGTCCATCAAGATTATTTACACAGATGAACACAACTTTTATGTTTTTTTTTATAAGCTAAATGCAGTCACCAGAAGTAAACAGCTAAAGGTATTACTTCAACTTCACCATCACCAAGCTTCCGACGACAACTCTTTCTGTTTTTATCTCAAATCATTTTCCCAGAAAGTATGAGAATATTTAGAAATGTTTGTAAGAGCACAATTATAAGCATAACGAGGCTGTAAAACTGGACTGGGCTTCACCGGTTTGCCGTACCTGACTGTTTCTGTAGTCCCATTTAGACACCAGTGCCACCCATTTTTTCAAATCACGAGTGGGGTAATACTGATGTATTTTATGTCGTAGAATAAAACGTGAAAATTGCTTGTATTCACCACAAACCCTATTTCAGCCATTTAACCAAAAACACATTCAAAAACCCATTGACCCCTAACCCATTATGGAACTGGAAGTGCTAAAATGCTAACTTGTTTCTGTGTTTTGCCATACAAAGTGATGTCATACATGCACCATGCTATTACTGACAGACTGGGATTAGAGGTTCTGCAACAACATAAAATGCATGAAAAATAATGTTTTTGAACATTTTTGCATGAAAACATATTCTAGTAAACATAGTAGCACAATATGGTATCTTTAAAGACAATATCAATCTCCCTTTTCTCTCACTGCACAGTAAGACATAGTCACGGATTTTCAACCAGGACAGTTATTTGTTTAGTTTTCAATGATTCTCAATACAGAACATGCATATTATGAATCTATTAGATCTTATTGTGCTGGTCTAGTGCGGCATATGGAAAGGCTGAGTTTGCTCCAGCAGGTGTGTTTGTGGAAGGGAAAGTGCTCCGAATGCTGGTGACGGGCGGCACTGCAGCCGTATGTGCTGGAACATAGCCAGCCTAATTGAAGCACCTGGCTTAAGTCAACCTCCTCAACCCACCCATTAATGCTACCGCTCTGTTAATGCAAGGAACATTTCCAAAATGAGAAGATGAAGACTGTGACCCATTGAGACTGATATGCAGACTGTCTAGTTAGGAGCTAGTAGCAAAAATGTAATCCGGTGAGAAACACTGGCCATATTTTTGAGGCATAATATTAAAGAGAGATGATGATTCCACCCACATAAGAATAGAGTAGACTAAGTGTTAAAAGTATTGCGCTCTTATACATTTGCATTACGGTATACAAGATTTGCCTGGAGTTTTTATTTGGAGGTATACGGTTTTTTGTACGTGATGACGTTGTGATTACGTGATGTTCTAAGCTGAAGAAAATGTGAACTGATGTTATGTTCAAGTGATGCTGCTAATAATAAAAGATGCTACCAGAAGATAAATATGCATTGAGCAACGTTTTCGTTTGTTTTCCCACACGCAAGTGAAAGTGTGCACTCAGATGCTCAACAGGTTATGGGCCCAGGCATGAAAACAACGGCGTGAGTAAGTTAGACGCGACGTATAACGCGTTCAGTGCAGCTAACGAAAAAGCTTAAGACTGAAGAGACACAACGTTATAAGAAGAAAAGTCGACGATCCTATAAAATGGCGAACAGAACGGTAGGAGTCATGACACACTCTTTGTTTGACGGATCAGAAGATAAATATGATCTTTGGGAAACGAGATTCTTAAGTTACCTACACACTCTAAAGCTAAAAGAGACTATTTTGCATGAGCCCACTGGTGCTAACGAAGAACAGCTAGCTGAAGACGGACGGAAGAATGCCGATTGCTATGCTGAACTTGTAAGACTGATAGATGATAAAGCCTATCACTGATAAGACATGAAGCTGCTGACGATGGCAGGAAAGCCCTAAAAATACTGAAAGAACATTATTCGGGAAAAGCAAGCCACGAATAATAAATATGTACACATCGTTAACTCAGTTACGCATGGCAGACAACGAGGGTGTTACAGACTACTTGATAAGAGCAGAGAACATCATTACAGCACTGAGAGATGCAGGAGAAACCATGAGTGATGGATTAACCATAGCGATGGTTCTACGTGGATTACCAGATTTTTTCAAGCCGCTAGCCGTCCACATAACACAGAATGAGGACAACGTAACGTTCACAGATTTTAAGAGAAGACTGCGAATTTACGAAGAGGCAGAGAAAATGAAAGGAACAGAATCCACAGATAATGTGATGAAGACACAGGAGACAAGGAAGAGGTCCTGTCAGGTACCACACTAAAGAAAGAAAAGATGAAGACGCAAATGTGACCTGTTACAAATGTGGAATAAAGGGACACAGAGCAAGAAAATGTTACAAGAAAGTGTGGTGCAATCATTGTAAAATAATACACACGCGGAATTCCTGTGTAAGAAAAAGGAGACCAAGACGGCATCAGAAAGATTACAGATGAACACAATGATCAAGACCATCTCTTCAAAGCTGAACACTCAGAATACGAAAAATCGCAAAATAAAGTAAAGATGAAAGGTATCATGGTAGACGCTGGAGCGACATCTCATATTGTGAGCGACATCAGAAAGTTCAGAAGTTTTGATAGCTCTTTTCACCCAGAGACTCATTCAGTGGAATTAGCCGACGGAACGAAGTGCACCGGAATGGCGCAACAAAGAGGAACCGCAGTGATTTATCTCCTAGATGAAGCTGGAAAACAGCACACTGCACAGCTACGGGACGCGCTTTACATGCCTTCTTACCCACATGATATCTTCTCAGTAGCAAGAGCAACAAATGGAGGAGCAACAATCATTTTCAAAAGAGGAGACAATCACTTGATTACCAGAAACAAAAGCAGGTTTGATATCCATGAAAGTGGAAACTTGTACTATCTGCCAACATTAGAAGAGGATGTTGACCAGTGCAAAGTGTGTCATGATTTACAAACCTGGCATGAAATTCTGGGGCATTGTAACTATGAAGATTTAAAGAAGCTACAAGATGTAGTAAGAGGCATGGAAATAAGAAGAAACAAAGTGAGTGAAAAACAGCTATGTGAAGTGTGTACACAAGGAAAATTCACGCAGACCAGAAACAGGGAGCCAGACAGAAAGGCAAAGAAACCCCTAGAACTAATTCACACGGATCTGGCGGTCCCATGCCAACACCGAGCAAAGAAGGACACCGATATGCACAGTCATTCACAGATGACTATTCGGTACTATGTTGGTGTATTTCTTGAAGACTAAAGGTGACAGCAAGCTACAGAAAAGTTTTTAGCTGACATTGCACCTTTTGGAGAAGTCAAGTGCATCCGTTCAGATAACGGCACCGAATTCATGAGTCGAGATTTTCAAACACTGTTGACAAGGAATAAGATTCGACATGAAACATCTGCACCTTATTCCCCACATCAAAATGGCACAGCGGAGAGGATGGAGAACACTCTATGAAATGAGTAGGTGTTTACTGATAGAGAGTGAGTTACCAGATGAGCTGTGGAACTACGCTATGCAAACATCGGCCTACGTGAGAAATAGGTGCTACAGTAGACGCACAAAGAAAACACCATACGAGTTATTTACAGGCAAAAAGCCAGATGTATCCAAAATGCAGAAATTTGGATCAATGTGTTTTACAAACAAGAGAAAAGCAAATTTGACTCAAGATGCGAACAAGGTGTTTTCATAGGCTACGACAAAAACAGCCCAGCTTATGTAGTATACTATCCTAACACTGAAAAAGTCCAAAAGCACAGATTGGTGAAATTCACAACTAAGACGATCAGTGGAAAAGAAACACAAACATCTAAGACACACGAGGAATATGAAAACATGAATCCAAGAATCTTAAGCAGTGAAATTGATGCTGATGAAAATATGGAGGATGAACCAGGTCATGTGATTGGGAGTGATGTTCCAGAGACTTTGCCTGAACAAGCTGATCTTAATCAGTCAAGTAGAGCTACAGACACCGTGATCAGAAAGAACCCCCCAAGAACCAGGAAGAAACCAGCTCACCTACAGGATTTTGAAACTGAGGACACAGAAGACAGACTGCAAACATGCATAGATTTTTGCTACAGAGCAGTATGTGATATACCTCAAACTTACCAGGACGCCATAACATCAACAAAATCCAAACAATGGAAGGATGCTATGGACAAAGAAATGCGATCATTAGAGGAGAACAAGACGTTCAAACTCACTAAACTGCCACCAGGAAAACAACCAGTAGGAGGAAGATGGGTTTACGCACTCAAAAGAGACATTGACGGATCTGAAAAATTCAAGGCAAGATTTGTGGCAAAAGGTTACAGTCAGAAACAAGGGACTGACTATGATGAAACATTCTCACCCACAGCTGACATGACAAGTGTGAGAGTGGTTATGCAAAAGCAGCACAAGAAAATCTCATCTTGCATCAGATGGACGTTGAGACAGCTTACTTGCATGCACAAATAGATCACGAGATCTATATGGAACAACCGGAAGGTTATGAACAAAAATCTGAAAAAGGTGCAAAGCTAGTATGTAAGCTAAAGAAATCTCTCTATGGCCTTAAGCAATCTGGCAGAAACTGGAATGCTATGTTGCATGAATGTTTGACAGAAAATGGTTTCACATAAAACCAAGCTGATAACTGTGTGTATACAAAAGAAATGCCAGATGAGAAAGTAATCCTGATAGTATGGGTTGATGATTTGATTATAGCTGCTAACAGTGAAGGTGTTCTGGAAAGTGTAAAAAGAATGCTCACAGAAAGGTTCAAAATGAAAGACATGGGAAGGTTGAAACATTTCCTGGGCATAGATTTTGAACAAACAGAGGGTCTGGTCAAAATGTCACAAGAAAGATATGTGAGAAAAATACTAGATCGTTTCGACATGCAGAACTGTAAATCTAGAGAAACTCCATGTGAACCAAAGCTAGATTATGCAGAAAATGCTGAAAAAATGAAAGAGCCAAAGAAGTTCAGGGAGGCAGTGGGAAGTTTAATTTACTTGTCCACTTGCACGAGACCAGATTTATGTTTTGTCGTCAGTAAACTATCTCAGTATTTTTCTGAACCAACAGAACAGCAATTGTACTTCAGGAAAAATGACACAGAGAGGCTAGGTCTGAGAGTGTATAGCGACGCTGACTGGGCGTCGGATACAAAAGACAGACGTAGTACTTCAGGGTACTGTGTTAATTTAAGTGAAGGAAGCTCTTTGATCTCATGGAAAACCAGAAAACAACCAACAGTAGCTTTATCTACTTGCGAAGCAGAGTACATGTCCTTAGCATCTGCCATGCAGGAATGTATCTACTTAGAGCAGTTGTTTAAGTGTATGGACTCATACAAATACGCACAGACAAAGGTGTATGAGGACAACCAAGGTACCATTGCGCTAGCCAAAAACCCAATCTGTAGGCAAAGGTGTAAGCACATCGATATCAAATACCATTTCATAAGAGAAATAGTAAATGATGGCAGAGTTACTTTGGAATATTGTCCTACAGAGACAATGATAGCTGACATAATGACAAAGCCACCCACCAAGCAGAAGTTAAAGAGGTTTACACAAAACATGTTTGGAATATAAAAAAAAAAAAAAAAATGTATTTGTTGTTTTGATAATGCAAAAGGGCTAAGAGCGAGTGGGGTGTTAAAAGTATTGCGCTCTTATACATTGCATTACGGTATACAAGATTTGCCTGGAGTTTTTATTTGGAGGTATACGGTTTTTGTACGTGATGACGTTGTGATTACGTGATGTTCTAAGCTGAAGAAAAATGTGAACTGATGTTATGTTCAAGTGATGCTGCTAATAATAAAAGATGCTACCAGAAGATAAATATGCATTGAGCAACGTTTTCGTTTGTTTTCCCACACGCAAGTGAAAGTGTGCACTCAGATGCTCAACACTAAGACAGGTCCTTTTTCAATACTTTTAGTTCTTTTTGTCACTTTAATTTATTCCTTCTCAACAGATGACATAATTATAGGGGACAGGTTATGTCAAACTGTGTCAAACTTCTGTCACCCACATGAGCACCATGACTCAATATGACATGCTCACCGGTAGGTCAACATGGATTGATTGCCAACTTTTGACTAATGAATCATTTGAATAATTTTTGTATTATGTTCTGAACGTTGGAGGGTTGGTTTCGCAGTTCCTTCTTTAACAGCCAAAACACACAACACAATTGAATACGTTCTTTGATGTACAGGAAAGGTTATGATGTGATTAATGAGTGTACTCATGTTTTGTTACAGCAGGTTATCTCAGATAACGCTCTTGCACTGCAAAAGAAAAAAATCTTAGTACAATGATCTAATGCTGCCTTTATGTACCAGAATTATCGTAAATACAAGTTTCCTAGTTTAAAAAGTGGACATGAATGCCCTCTCAAGTCAAAATTTGAATGCACTGACTTCAGAAGTGGGAAGTATGAAATTTCCGATAGCATTTATTTATTCATTTAGTTACATATATTTCATATTTTTTTAATTATATATTTTTTTGACACTTTTTGTACAAACTACTCCACAGAATGTCTAGGAATGGATCAAATGGACTAAAACCTGGGATAACCAGCTTTGTGAAAACATTCATTTCTTTATTTTTTTATTATTTATTGAAAGAGTAAATTGTTTCTTATTATCAGATGCTGCAGGGACAACAAAGTCAAGTTTCAATGTGTGAGCAATCCTGACTTAAAAATGTATCCATGTTCTTATCATCTCCATACAGCGGTGATCAGCGGGAAGGAAAAGTCAGCACAAGGAAATTCCAGCATGTTCCATCATTTATGCATTCAAGCCAGTCAAGGTGGCGGAAACCTCCTCGGCACATCCGAATAAATCACTCTCGCTGAGACAGACAAAAGACCGTCTGTAAATATTTATCTGGAATCTATATAATTAAACGGGCAAATGTGTTATGTCAAATGTGTCAGGTTCTTCGCGCAGCTGAATAATACAGTGGAACAGCTTGGTCAAACATTTGTTTTAGATCTGGGTGGCATCAGTCATTGTAGATGGATGGCTGGGACAGAGGGTGAGGAAATCTCACTGCTGAGCCCAGCGACTCACTGCTGGAGGGAAGTGCAGGGTATGAAAAACAAAGATGTATAATGCTGAAGAAATTATAGAGGGTAGTAAATCTGCATGATTAAGGCAAGCATGACATTGAATGTGAGGGTGCAGCTACGATTCGCCCGAGGGGAGAGAACGGAACATGGTTTAGTTGGCACATAGAGTCTCATTTACATGGGCTAGTGTCACACATTTATCTTGTATCCGTAGGGCAAAAGCTGAATACAGCTGCAAACCTACACTGCCTACAGGTACTGTGTACTAAGTATGCCACAGTATGTTCTGCATCCCTTCTTCACCAGTGGGAATACAGCTTTTGATCTCTTACAATAAACATGCCATGAAAATGATGATTAATCATTTTTCAATCCCTGACCTTAAAGATGAAACATAACATTGTTTCTTTGGTAATGTGATGTACATCCAAAAGGATGTAATGGATTATCGAAAAGAAGGGTGAATAAGTGCCCATGCTAAACATGGTCAAAGTTTCAAAAAAATAAGTTGGACGTTTGATGGAGTATTTCTGTGTCAAAAATACTCCTTCCAGTTTCTCACAAGTTTCGGAACGTTTTTGTCGAGTATGGGCCTGTGACGTCAACAAGGGCAGAATTACTTTGTACGGATGGGCACTTCTCTCCGAAGGGCACTTCTCTCACTTCGACCAGAGCGAGCACCAGTGTCAGAAGTCAGAAGTGTTGTTCTTGGTTGTCATGGCAAGCCAACCCTGTGCAGCTTCTCAAAGAACCTAGCATTAATGGGACGGTGGATGGAGTTTGGTGTTCCGGAGCAGCAGTTGCACAAATGTTTTTGTGATCTGATTCTGGATCATGGTCAACGTTTTTTCCCACGTTTTCGAGCGTCAAAATTAGCTCTGGCCTCTCTGCCAACGACGCTGTAGCAAGATTCATGGACGCGCTGGCGCTCTGATGTAGATCTAATACTGTCTTTTTTAAACTGTATTTAAAGGGGCCGCAAAGCAAACAAGCATGTTGATTGAGAGACTGGCCTCAAGTAGAGTATAAGTTAACCACATGAAATCGTTTTAAATGTGAAAGTAAGAATGAATTGCATTCCCGCTGAAAAACAAGTGTTCTAGTGCCTATAAAATAGTGTTGCGCGCCTTCTTAACAAATTTCACATCACTTTGAATGATCACATCGTAAATTATAGGGAAACCCGCACAACAATGATCAACTTCTCCTCCATTTTGCTTAGGAGCTAATGTGGTCGGAACCAAAGTTTACAGGACTGCGTTCTCTGGATTTCTCTCAAGCGGAGCACATCTTCTACATTCCAACTGATTGCCACCAAACCGCGTCATTGCTCATTACCATAAAGTTGAGCTGATTTCAACGCTCCTTGACGGCCAAATCGTCCACGACGCGACGCGCGCCGCTCTCGCCGGAGCTTGCCGCCGACTCCCATTGAAAATGAATGACTTCCAGCCACCTTGACTCTCTGGCGGTGTGAACGCACAGTTAAATTGAGCTGCATGCTCGTGATTCTTTAGCTCCGCCCACACTATACGCCTCCAGCCGCTTGGTTCTATTCGGAAAGACTCGGTACAGCGTATCTGTCTTTTATAAATAAGATAAAACTAAAGACTTTTCGGAGATATGAAGGATGCAATACTACTCTATAGGTACTGAAGATTGACATGAGATTGACAGAAACTGAATATAATACCCTCCGTTTAACTATTGTTATTCGTTTTAGTTTTTTCAGTGTTTTATAGTTTTCTTTTTTTGTTTTAATATTTTTGTGCGGCCAACGTAAGTGTGTTAAATGATAACTAAATTAGCAGTATTCAATTTCACAGGACCGTCTAGCATTTTCATGTTTAATAGCTGATTTTTAAAAACGGAAACATTTACAAAAGAATCCTGTCAAAAACTAAAACTAACATTTTATATCGATTTAAAAAAATCTTAGTTAGATTTGTCAGTTAATGCTGCAGTCCGCACATTTTACCTCTTTGTCTCCATCTCTGTTTGAACCCTAAAATCGCAGTTATTTGCAGAGTCATCTTTACGTGAGTTGTGCATCAGCACGGCTCCTCAGCGCAGAAAAATTAGAACTATGATTGTCATTTTGAACTTTCTGGATTACAAGCCGTCATCAAAATGACAAGTTTAATTACATTCCAGCTGCAGTAAGAAGAGACAAGAAACGATCTGCCACCTGCAGCATCCACACCCGATATAGTCTAGCTGGACTCATTTATACACGTAATGATGCAAAAACTTTATTTCCCTTGGAAAGCTTACAGTAGCATTCAAATTATAACACATTATTACAAGCTTACCGTTGTGAAGCGGGCTACGGCAAGGAGATTGTTTTGAACACTGGCTGGTTATGTACTTGCTCAATTTGATTTTGGATCATTTTTAACCATAAAAATGTACGGACTGCAGCTTTCTTTTAGGCATGAACATGTATTTTAGTTTAGTCCCAATTTCTCAATTTCAAGTAGGTTGTATTTTTATTTCAGTTAACAAATTTTTTTTAAAATTCATTTTAGTTTTAGTTAATGATAACACTGCCACTAAGCAACCACTCTATTTCCAGTGAGTTCTGCACCACTACCACTCACATTTCCATTTGAAAATGTCAAAATCCAGTAGTTTTGCCCCTCTGAGGTTTTGGAGGATGAGATCATTCATCTATGTGCATGAAGGTGAAGATGAAAGAATTGTGGCATATGAGACTGGGTCTGTCTCACAAGGGGTTAGAGGTGTCATCGCTGCCACTGGATTGATCAAGATGAGTGTGAATAGGGTGACATTGTGCCAATCTTGACATGTCTTGCTCATCTGCTCTCGATGATCTTGCAGCTTGAAATTATTTCTTTTTCCCCATTCTTTTAGAGGGCCCAGAGCCCAGATGCATATTTCAGTGTGATTTCAAATCATCTGAGGGTCTTGGGTGGCATTCCCATGTGAAGATAAGGTGCCTTTTAAGTCTCAACGCTATAAAAAATTTAATTTACTGAAAAATCAATTCCACATTTTGAAGCATCGGCCATCCATACAGATTCCCATTCCAACAGGGGCCACTTTTATCACATCTCATCAAAGTGTGACTGAGGGAGGAGGTTTATTCGCTTCCCAGAGACTCTATAGGAATCTGAGCTATGATGCTTGTCAGCATGAAATATGATTTGGGGGCCTGATAAGCAGACTTTGACAGCTTGCTAATTTTAAATGCGGCAGATGTGTGATTGCTGCATTTCGCATTGAGACCCCGAACAGCGTTTACCTGCAATGCTGTTTTGTTTTACGTGTTTTTGACGCTTTCTCTCCTTCCTAACTCCAACGAGCACCTGCTGGGTGCTCGCGCTCCCTCACCCCTCCCTCTGTGGCCTGTGAGAGATGGATGGCTCGTCTCTCTCCCGGGCCCACGTCCAGGTGTGGAACAGCTGGGGAAGACCGTGGTGGGGGGACGGCAGAGATGAGGATGGGGGGAAAGCGCGGCAGGAGCTATAAATTGCGCAGGAACTCTGGGTACTTAACACCGGCGTGTCTCTCTAGCACTATTAATCATGCGCAGGAGCTCAGGTGTGTCCTGTCACTCCTCTGGCCGTCAGCTGCACTTATTCACCTCCAATCCTTCTCTTGCTTTTTCTCTCTTCTACGTTAGCTCTCTTTTGCTCTATATTTCTCATTTGCCGTCCTCCTCCTTTCGCTCCTCATGCCGTTACTCTGTGCGTTCAGTAGGGAGAAGGATGGGGGTAGGGAAGGCCAGACGGAGCCCTACTGATTTATGACCTCTTTCTGGTTGTTTATTTGGTGGAATGAAAGGCACATTACCAGCTTCGCCACACTGAATTTCTCACATCCTCCATTTCCCAAGTGATCAGTGCAGTCGTGTGTATGAGAGAGGAAACTTGAGTACGGATCCAACGAGGATATAAGACTCTAATATTCACTCTACTTTTGAAGTAGACCTGTGGTTGACTTGCTCTCAAATTCAACCCAACAATCTATCCACCTTAAACTTAAGAGCGCTGCGAGGACTCCAATGTCAGGCACAAGTTATTTTAGCTGTACAAAAAGAGTCCATTATGCTGATTGATGTTGCAAACTGGTACATGTTATCATGTTATTTTATTTAGAACTGTAAATAACAGAACTAATAGGTTTACCAGTTACTTCATTTTGCTATTCTTTACATTAGTTCTGTAATGACATCTCTTGGAGAGATTGGCATGGTAATGGTATTGGATGTGGCAATGTTAATGTATTTGGTCTTGGCAGAATAGATCTGCTGCTTTAGAGCAAGTACAGAGGCTTGCTACTGACAATACATTCACAGACATGCAGCTGCTGCTGCACATGTAACATATATGAAACAACCTCCCATAGCAGATCTATACAGGTGGAGCTAGGGAAGATGGAGGGTTTCAGAAAGCGTGATGAAGACTGATAACAGCAACACCAGTATTTGAATGTTGAGCCACAACTCATTGGCCGCTGATGCCACAGCAACTAATCAGCTGCGCAGTGTAGATAATGATGTGATACCAAATGAGTAAAGTACCTATCAGCCTGCACCATCTAGAGTTTCATGCCAGAACTTAAACCCTAACGCTAAAAATAACGAATCGGTTTGAGCAGGGCAAACTTAGATTAAACAAATTAGTTTAAACAAATTAAAGGTGCACTATGTAACTTTTCCATCCGCTAGAGGTCGCCTATTCAAAACAAAGGCATAGTTTGATGACGCCAAGTTTGAGCGCAGAATCTTGGGACATGTGGTCTTCACCTCATAGCCGGTGGAAAACAATCGGGATAGGACTCGGGCAGAAATCATGTTCACGGATGAAATTATTAATGTTACTATAGTATGAAGCAAAGCAGGACCGAGTGTTGTGGGAGCTGAGCAGGGCCGCTGGAGCGGTTGCTAATAAGATGAACGCTACACACGCCTCGTGAGCAGCGAGACTTATGCCAGTCGCCAGCACCATTTCCACTTTTTTGTTCATGAGTATGAGGTAACGCAGCTCTCTTTACCATATTAGATACATTTATCTGAGTGTGTTGAAGATATACTCTGTGAGTTCGCTCGGCGGCTGCTATGACACTTGTTGCAGACCGCAGTGAGAGTAAAGCGTTTCTGCAAAATAAAACCAGAAACTGAAAGTAACGCAGATATGACCCCATTAAAAGGCGACTCCCTCCCACGTCCCAGTTCATTGTTTAAAATAGAAATTTTCTCACGATTTACAAATAGTTGGAAACATTTGGGATATTGTAAGTACTCAACTGAACAAAATATAACACTGGCCTAGTGGTTTATGGATATTTTACTGCAAAAATGTTAAATAGTGGACCTTTAACTTTCATGAGTATTTACATCTTTCTTTTTCTTTTGAGATCACAAAACTGACACATTTGAATTAATCTGAATTGTTTCATTGTTTTGAGTTTTAAGAACTTGTTTCTTTTAATTTAGACAAACTTAAATTTAACTAAACTGGGCTGGGATTTCTATTTCCCAGCATGCTTTGCTATGACACTCAAAAAGGAGGGTAAATTCTAAAATTAAGTGTTATATAAAATTAGTTGCATAATAATCATATCCAACATATTATTAAAATGAATGAGATAAATAATAAAAGCTTACTTCAGTTATTACAATAAAACTCACATTTGGCTCCAGAAGAGGAGGACACATATGTCAGGCAGCACCTGACCCAGCTGCTCCGCTGTATTGCCTTTTGCTGGCAAACTGAAAGCCACATTTATTTGGAACCATTTATCAACATAATAAGCACTTGGAAAAACACAGTGTATGGGATCTCTGTTTACTCTGAAACTTGCCCGCTGTGATCTCTTTAGCAGTGTTTCTCAAAACAGTTTACAAAACAGATTACAAAAATGTATCAGCTGGCTGCAATATTCCAATGATGGCAGCCTGGATTGTGTTGGTGTGATATCTCACATGAGAAATCCTCTGTGGAAGACTATATTAGCAGTCCATACACAGTCCCACTTCATGGATTCAGACGTTTCTAGTGCCAAAATCCTGGTGGTAAACTATGATGATTCAACAGTCCCAAACTTGATAAAAACATTACTACCAAGGCCTTAACCACACACGTCTTCATTTTACATTGATTCTTAATCAAGGTCATAAGATGAGCCACGTGCCTGTTTCACAGCTGCATTAGTTTCAAGCCTAGCCAACAGACAGTATGCAGAGCACATCCAGTGAGGTCTGAAAGTTGTGGGTTCCATATGCCTCCTAAAGTTTTATAGTGCACTAGGCTGGCTCTCGTAAACATAAAGTTTGTATTTAAGTCAGCAAGTGCTGCCCTGTGTGTTTAGAGCAAGCTGTTCCTGTGAAGAGGGGGCTCGGGAGCCATGAAAAGCATCAATCACGCTTTAAACACACAGTGGGTAGCAGTCGGCCTGGTCCTCACTCTACTCTCATTAGCCATCAGTCATCTCAGCTGGGTAAGACCCACAGCTCTGGGCTTCTGGCGGTGTGCACGTCGGCACTTTTCTTGCAATCTAGCTCAGGTTCAGTTTCAGGGGGCCTGCAGGTGATTCTCCTGTTCTGTCTCATCACTGCATTTCCAGAGGTGTGTTTCCACTCTTGCCCTGTCCTCATTAATGCACACTATCTAGGTCATTGCTTCTCAAATCAGCTTGTTAGTGTTGTTAAATAGGGAGACATCTAAATCATTCTGGAAGGTTGGTCCCGAAGACTGGAATTGAGAAATACTGATCTAGGTGATGCGTCATGTGTGGTTGTTTGTAACGGAGGGCAGCTAGTGAAGAGCTGTGCAGATAAACCTCACTACCCAGACCTCAAGAGGCACACTACTAGCACCTGACGCCTTTAGTGTTTTTGTTAGTGTGCCTGCCTCCCATGCCGGAAAAGGTAGTTTGATTCCTGCTCAGAGAGATGGGAGTATAACCGTTACATTGGTGCCATGACCCAGATGTGAGTGAGGTTTAGGGGTATGAGTGTAATAGAGGCCAGCTAGTAAAGAGCTGTACAGGTAAACCTCACTGGCTCCCTAGCTTTAAGAGGAGCACTGGCGACTGATGCTAGAGGTTGCGCCCAATGGTGTCCTTGTTGGTGCACACCTCCCATGCCAGTGACGCTGATACGAATCCCGCTCAGAGCGGGTGCAAGTAGGAATTGTTAAACTGGTGCCGTGACCCGGATGGGAGTGAGGGGGTGGTGGTGAGTGTAACGTAGGCCAGCTAGTAGAGACCTGTGTGAGTACACCTCACTACCCTAGCTTTAAGAGCGCACTGGTGAATGATGCTAGAGGCTGTGGTCTATGCCGTCCTTGTTAGTGCGCACCTCCCATGCTAGTGACCCTATTTCAAATCCTGCTCGGATTAGTTGCAAGTAGACGCTAGAGGCTGCGAGTAGACGCTATATTCCATACAATCTCTCAGTATATATTACACAAAGTGCTCATGCAGTGAATCTGAATTACCATAAAATAAATAGATTCATTAATTTGTTCTTACAAGCTGCACATAAACAAACATTTCTGATGTCTGATTTGCACAAATGGGTTTGTTCAAAATGGATTTGTCATTTGTTCAAGCTAATTTTACAAAGAGTTTGTCTTTCAGAGTCGACATTGAGGACTGTTTGGAAAGGAGTTTAAAACGAGTTTGATGTGACATGTTGGGAGAGCAAACGTTTGACACAATGTGAAAAATTAACTGAGATGAACCACGGTCTTTAACTATTTCACTAAAAAGTAACTAAATGCATTGTGGTGACTTAATCGAGGTGATGCTTTTTTATGACTTAACTGCAGCAAATTGTGTTGGAAAACCAATACAGTGGCTCCAGATTGTCTTTTCATCCCTATTGTGACATCTATCCAAGTGAAACAGTATCTCGGACATGAAAGAATGTAGGGAGGGATCATTGAGGTTTGCTATTGCTGGGTATTATGTGAGTGACAGGTTGTCCCACCCGCAATTTTGATTTTGATTAGATGGGGGCATTTAATTATGATTATGAGGGCATATGAATGAAAAAAAAAAGAAAAAAAGATGTGCATGCATAAATCCTTTAAAAATACCAAAACATTCCTTTAAAAAAATTGCAACAAAAGTATATTTGCCACCATCATTGCTGCTGCATCTCCGGAAACATAGGCTGAATCCCAAATGGCACACTTCTATGCACTTTTATTCTTGTGGACTTACAATGTTTGCCGTGTGCGTGTCCGCTATTTCATGCATTCTGACTTATTTACACTGTTAATTACACTGTTAAAAAGTTGGATGCTCATGCTAAACATGGCCAAAAATTAGTTGGACATATGACAGAGTATTTCTGTGCCAAATACACTCCTTCCGGAACGTTTTTTGTAAGGCCATGTATTACGTCAAAATGGGTGGAATTCCCAGTATGGGCACCTTGTATGAGTCTGTACAGCATATCTATCTTTTATAAATCTAATAAAACTTTTTTGAGATATGAAGGATGCAATGCTACTGTAGGTACTCAAGATTAACATGAGATTGGCTGAAACTGTGTGTGTTACCCCGCCTTTAAGTCCACATAGGTCCCCCATTCATCATTTTAGGTTTCAGAAGGGTGCTCCCGAGCGCCCCTTTGCGGCTGTTTTGCACCCTTGCTTCGCACTTCAGCTGAGCCTGCAAGTTTGCGAGCTACACAGAGGACTTTACCCGCAGTCAAAGCGGGATTACGTCACGGAAGTTTGCACTCAGAGGAAGACCATGAGGGTTTAGGGTGCCATTTGGGATCCGGTTGTGGCTAGAAGGGATACAGCAATGGTCGGAAGTGAGGCAAAATCTCACGATAAAATAACAATAAATACATTTGCTACTTACCAGATTATGCTTTATTAACACATACACCTACCCCAACCCTAAACCTAGGCTGAATCAGAAATGGCCCCCCATACCCTCAAATAGGGCACTATTTAAGGGGACAGCCATTTGTAGTGGTGTCCAAAACCATAGTGGACATGTTCGAGTGCACTCATTCAATCCCAAATCATTGCACCACAATAACGAGTGTGCAGCCGATGTACACTCAACGGCTGTCCGACTTCACGCACTCGTTTTCATTCACTCCTTCAAGTGAATTGTAATAGTGGACTAACGTAGGGAATAGTGAATGAGGGTTTAGGGGACAATTTCAGATTCACCCTTACACTTACAATAATGCAAATACAGCAATTAAATGACACAATATTGATGTGCGCATGCCCAGTGGCCATAGCTGTGTCCCTTAGTCTTTACCTTGGGATCCAGCCATACACAACAAGCTGCTTCTTCTGCTTTTGCCTTGATACTGTGGGTTACACCATCAACATGCCCATGGACACTGCCCACAAGTGGTCTGCATGTGTAATTGCATGTTGACGTGGACAATGACTGTTACGTCCCCTGAAGGCGTAGAGGTATGAGGAAGACGTACATAATAAAATTAAAACACACTCCGATAATTTTGGTCCCTGGGCAGTACTGTTGGGTGATTGACGCAAGGACAACAGAGATCACTGAAAGCAGGTGGTTTGCTTTATTTACAAGACAGAAATATAACATACAAATGAAATAAGAAAACAAACTTATTTACACTATGTACTATTAAGCAAAAAGAAAATAAGCGCCCTAACTAAAGCTGCACTAACTAGAACAAAACGTACACAAAGTGTCACCCGCTCTGGGGGCTCGTCCGGGATCCACCTGATTGCAGTGATCTCGGTTGTTCTTATTTACTCAACTTAGATCCTAGATTTACACATTTTGAAACCAGAGTTTATATGTCCACCAAGAACTATAATGATTACACATTTTCTCAGTGTAGCAGATTTTAAGATGGTGTGAGAAAGAGCAGTGTTGTTCACTGGATAAATATAGGCTTGAGCTTTTCGGCCCCTGGAGATAAACGGTAGATAGCTTTCTGTTCTTTTTTTTCTTTCTTTTTTGCCCAGCTCATCAGCAGGGTGCCGTGGAACCATTAGCTGACATTTAAGCAGTACTTTTGTCATTGACAGACAGCCTCTTTCTCTCTCTGTCTCTCTCTATCTCTCTCTCTCCATCACGGCCCACATCTTCTGTCTAGGATGATGGAGGGTCGGCTACATGCATCATTCAGGCCTGGGTGGAGATGCAGTACTCCACTTCCTTAATAATGTCATTATGCTTGAATGGTATTAACAGATTATCCAGGCCCGGGGCAGTGAGGCATGTGCTGGAGAAAGATAACCTTGTGTTCTGTAATTTAATCAAAAATGTTTTCTCCATAGAGTCACTTTGCCCCCACCATAACAGGCCTAATATGCTCTCGTACCCCCTAGTTGTATTCCTCTGTGGTTGCAGAGTAAAAAAAAAACCTATTACAAGAGAGTTTCGCGAAGATTCCTCAACGAGGTGTTTCGAATCACTCAGCGCCTCATCCGTGGACATGGGGCTATAAACAGGCTTAGATGAAATCAGATTTAAATCCTCAAATTTAGCTGGGCTGCATATCAAAGAGACACTCTCGCCAGACTCTCAAAGGCAGAGCGTTATTTTCTCCTCCGTCACTGTAGGCCTACAGTAATATTCCTCGCCGCATATCGGGTTCAAAAAAGCACGGTGAAATTCTGCGACACAGTTTGATTCAGAGGCAAAAAATGTAAACCATTTAAAGGCAAACTCTTTATGGAGTTTAATCCTGCGTTCCATCCCTGGAAGCCGAATTTATATCCTGCATTAGCTCGTCGGAGTATTGCTCTTTTCCTCGCATGAGCGTTTTGGGGGCAGACGGAGGCCCTATCGCTCACGAGCACATGCACACACGGGCATTATGGGCTTATCTCATCTCGCGCAGCCCGCGCTAGGCCGTGGCTCGGTCCTCCGGGCTACTTTACTAATAACCTTTTCCTTATCAGGCACTCTGCACCTCTGCCTGTGATCAAAGACCCAATTAATGGAGCGGGGAAAAGGTGAAGCATTCAAATAATAGAGACAGCTGTTTTTCTCTGTTTGAGAGAATCCATTTGTATTGTTATCGGCGGAGAACAGTTCTCCGGACCTCGCTTAATTGAGGGTCTGTCAATTCTCGGCACTTGATAAAAAAACGCGAGTTGAAACGCGAAAGGTGGTAAATGGCAGGAATATCACAGTGTTTCAACTTATCCTTAGCTTTATGATCTCTTAAATGGTAATAAAAGCAGATAAGGGGCATAAGAGGTTCACAAATGCGTAGACCTCTTGGAAGAGTCGTGTGATTCTCTGAAGGTTTTGTAATGGCTGAGCAATCGCCAGGGTTCATTTTGGCGTGGCGTGGGGGGCAGACGCATTTGTAAAGCCTTTGGCCGGGGCAAAGGTAATTGCTGGTAAATGTGTTGCCTCGTCAATGTTGCTGTCACATTTCAGGACAAAGTGGGCTGAATATTGCACATATTAACATTTCAACATTAGGTAAAATGTAAAAAGGGGGACATGGGAATTAAGTGACACTTTAAATACAGACCTTCCACACTAATAGCTTCCCTTCAGAGAGCATTTACTCTTCAGTTCCGAAGGCTATTTACGTTGGGTGTAGAAAGCATTTCATCACTCCAAGCTTCTCGATTCATGTATACATGCATACCAAATCACAATTTACTCAACCTTTAACAGTACGTCTCTTACTTGCAGTATAGCTTTAGTTTTGGACACATTTGTTGTAAAAAGGTCATTTGAATTGAGTTTAGAAAAACTAAGAAGTCTATAATTCCCACCATTTGACCAATAACCATGACTTTTCCAGCCACTCCAAAAAATGCTTGGTAAATCATAATTATGACATTAAAATTCAAAAATACAAAATGACGAGATACTAAGACATAATTATAAGATAAAAAGTCAATGACAAGTAATTGAGAGAAAAAAACTGACATAAAAAGTAAAAATTAGTACATAAAAAGTAATAAATATGACAAAAACGATTATAGGATAAATAAAAAATGTACAACAATAACAGGGAAATATGTTGAAATTATGAGTTAAAGGTAATAGTTATGACAGAAACAATATGATACAAAAAGTTAAAATTATTACATAAAAGTTAAGTGGTAAAAAAAGTCAATGTAATTTTACTATGTCAATGTCAATTATTTTAATAATATTAATAATAATAAACATTTTTAAAACCTTATTTTTTATAGTCATAATGTCATTTTTTGACTGTCAAATAGTCATAATGATTTACATAAACCTGTAAGTTAAAAAAAATTCTTACATAGGCCTAAATCTCTATTCTAGTCTCTACTTGAACCCCACTTTATTGTATTTCTCATTTTCTAAATTGCTAAATGAATAAACTCGAATGTACTGTATATGATGCATCCAAACAGAATGCATTCTGTCCTGTAACATGCAACAGGTACTTTAGATTTCAGAGTACTTTAAACAAAGGCTAAAATAAATCCACATTCTCCAATGCAGGTATGAACATATTTATTACACAGTAAAGAGTACAACAATACCAGAATCATACTGCAAAGATTCACAGACTGACAGACCATTTACTACAGCCCCCAAAAACGAGAGAATAAAATAAAGAAAACAGATTAAACAAGAAACCACAGTTCTGACATAGTAGACTCGAAAAAACCCTAGAGTACACTGAAACGGTGTGACGAGAGACCACACCCTCCCAGCCCACCTGTAAACTGTGGTTCATGTTTCCGTTAAGTATTGCACAACAACTTTCATGAGTTTTTTTTCACAATAAAGATTTTTCGAAGAACCCTATGACTGCCCGTCCTGAACCCACCCCACCAAGTTTCCACTGTCCCTTTAATATCCCAAAGTTTAATTAACTTTACAAACTGAAAAAAAAAAAAAGAAAACGTAAGAACACCTGGCAAAGAAGGCATGCGCAAATTCACCAGCCGTTACTTTTCGCTCACGTTTGGTGTGAATCCCCCAATAACACAAACCTAAATGACATTGACAAGCAGCCAAGAGTGTCTCACAACAGAAGACATAAACGGGGGGAAAGGGGGTGCAGGAGAAGAGGAGGGCAATAGGAATATATCACATTTCTCATTTACTGAATTATAGTGTATATCAAATGGAGTCAACACTCTGCAATTTTTTTTTTTTTTGCTTTGAGTTGACTCAAAGTGATTTGTACATGTGACAAACTTAAAATGAACATAACATTTTTTTTTCCCGTTTTTTATTTTACGTATTCTATTTATTAAGGTTTTTTTTTCTTTTTCTCATGAGGTCTGCATTGTTACCAAGTAGTGATATGGTTTGCAGCTATATGAGCTTTTAACTTTGGGTTTAAGTCCTGTTCTCATGTGCCCATTTGGTTTGTCTAGACCAGTGTCCGCTCGGCGACTGGTGCTCCTAACGTGCTGTCAGAGGTAGAGTGAGACTTTTTGCCACCGAGGAAAAAAGGTTGTAGCAAAACAGACGTACTAGAGTGGGAAGGAGGAGTTTCTTAATGCTTTGTCCGTGCTTATTTTATTCAGGTCACCCTGATCGAAGTTACTACACTAACTGTATGTATTTTTCAAAAATAGTACACTAGTGTTTCAAGACAGCTTAGCTGACAGGTTCTCTGGAGATGTGGACAGGTGTCTTACACCTTTGTTTTTTGGATTATTTAACATTTAACCGTAGCATGCCGGAGGAGGCCGGGAGTGCGTCCAGGGCCAGCCCCTCCTCCTAAGAGGTCAAATGCACAGCGTTTAGCACCATGGTTTGGAGGGCGTGAGCCATCAGAGTGCAGCTAAGTGCTCGTTTAGACCCCTCTTCCTCTTAAGCCATTGACGAGGTTGTTTCGTTTAGTCTTAGTTTCTCACATGGCTTTTTATCTTGAGCTGAAACACTTGAAGGTTTGGTTATGCGCCGTTAGTGAACGAGAAGAGCTTCGCTTCAGTCGGGCAGGTAGCCTTTTGGGGTGACGAATCCGTTTCGAGGAATGATACGGAAAGAAAAAGGACGACAATGAAACGGTTGTGAAAACCTAGCCCTGGAGGATCTAGATATGGGATCCATCTTTTCAGTTATTGCTCAATCATTCAGTCCGCCTCATCCACACGTGAAACCCTCTTTTTTTAGGATCTGCTACATGGTTTTGAGTGGCTCCTCCTCCCTACGAGCTGAACAGGGCTGGTCTTGGCTCTGGACAGGGGCGAGTTAAAGGTTTTCAAATGGAAACATTGCTCAATGTGGCTTCCCCTGATAAACACGTTGAGAAAACAAGAATGCATTTGAGTGAGTCTCTTTTGTCATGTTTAAATCTTGGATAAAATCAGGTTTTGGTCCTTCATGTCTGTCTTTGGCTGTCTTCCATGTTAATTCTTTTGTAATACTGTGTATCCTGGTGCTCTGCAGTGTTAAAGCTGTCTGTTTTTCACCTCTGCATTTGGAAAGTTAGTTTCTTAGTGTCTTTTTTGTAAAAATTTTTTCTTTTTTGTAGAAAACAAAAACAACATATACCATAGCCGTTCAGTATGCATGT
The DNA here is from genome assembly GCA_023029165.1 of Gobiocypris rarus. NCBI lineage: Eukaryota > Metazoa > Chordata > Actinopteri > Cypriniformes > Gobionidae > Gobiocypris > Gobiocypris rarus. The sequence goes on from CM040919.1 coordinate 11,041,291, forward strand.
GCATGCACTGTCCTTAACTATTCAAAGCAAAATGTTTAGAAAAAAAATGTTAACAAAAGCAGATTGTGATACTTCTGTTTTGTCTTTTTTCCATTTTCTTTTTGCTCTTTTTTTCATACATTTTCTCAATTTTTTTTTTTACAAGAAAAGAAAATCACAGATATGTAACAAAGCACTCCAAAGATAACCTATGAAGTGAGGCTCCCTATGAAAAAGAAAAAAAAAACTGCCAAAAGAAGCATGCCGAGAGAAACAGTGACAGTGCAAATACATTTATGTACGTCCCATGTACAAAAACATTTATGTTAGCATTCCATGTAACATGCTAGTTCTCAGAAAAAACATCTGAATGAGACTGAAGTAGCAGCTCTGAGAGATAGCGTTTGTCTTTCGAGGACAATGGGAAAAGTGTTTTTTTCTTCTTAGAGAACTACGGAGGACTAGCACAAACACATACAGATAGAAAAGCAGCTTGCGAGAAAGAGAGAGCGAGAGAGAGAAAAAGAGAAATATGTTCTTCCTTTTTGCACCTAGAAAGACTAAAAAGTTGTGACCGTGGTTTAAACTATTAATGCGTCGTCACAATTGTCCAGCACATGTACAATAAATAACCATTGGAGACGGCACAGGACACAAGTGTTTAACACAATGAGATCTAGAAGGGCAAAAAGAAGCAGAACGAGGACTGATGGCGGGGTTAGAGATAGGCAGGACAGGAGAAGGGCTCTGGACTGGTTCCAATAGCCAGTGATTTATGGGTAATTTCTCAGCCCTTTGTTTCCCAGCGGCTGTCACAGTGAGGTTCTGACAGTCCTGCTCTGGTGGGCCGATGACTTCACTTCCTGTTTTGGGAGCTGATGGAGTGCATTTGGGATCGGGGCTCAGAGCGCATCCCTCATTAGGCCGTGTGGTACTCAACATCCAGCACGGGGCCCTCCTCGCCCCTACATTCCTCAGTGAAACAGCTTTTTATTTCTCAGACCATTGACCTGGATATTATCTTGCAGAAGAGGGACGAACATCTGCGTTCCTTCACAATCTGCTGCACATCTGCAGAGTTCAGCGCGTGAGCCAGAAACGCCGTCTACTCCACCACGTCTGACACAGATGCCCTTCACGGCATGTTTTTTTTTCTCAACAACATTTCATTGTCTTCTTTACAAGGAATGCTTCCTAATAATATCCGGAGTCTCTGCTTACATCAGCTATGAAATATTTCCTTGGTTTTTGTCATTTAAAGTGTCTTTTTATGAGGTCAAATAGTTTCATATCCCAGCTACTGGATAAAGAGCTTTGAGAACAGAACGGAGGAAGAAAAAAAACGACAAAAACAAAATGAAGGGGAGGTCAAATATACTCATCAAGAGGTCCCGGCTGTCTACTCCATTTGTCTTCTTATTTACAAGAATGCAAGAGAGCCACAACAACAATAAACGACATTACCAGCAGTAATCGATAATAGCTGTAGTAACAATAAAAGAACAATGAGAATTTCAAACAAAGAATATCTTTGCGTTCTCTATCATGGCAAGTCAATATGACCCGAAATGGACCTCCTGTGGGTGATCGCCCTAAGTACAGTCTTCTTTCTTGGTTAGTGCGCTAGCTTTAGCATTTTGGAGCGAGTGAGGCAGGTGAGTCAGTCCCCAGTCTGCTGAGGCGTCAGGAATGGTCTGCTCGGACTCTAGCGCGGCGTGTTCTCTATGGTGGAGGGCGTGCCGGGCGTGGCCGAGCGGGGAGTGGCGGCGGATGGCGTGTCCGCTGGGCTGCCGGCTCCGCTGCTGGGGGTGGCTGAGGAGCTGACGGTGGCGGGGGTCTCGCCTTGTTGCTGTGCCTGCAGAGTCTGGCCACATACGTGGTGGTGCTTTTCCCAGTCCTTGTGCTGGCAGAATGAACCACAGTAACGCGCCGTGTTGCAGCCGCTGCAGGTCTCGCTCGCCTTACGCCCACAATTCCAGCAGCTCTGCACAGGAAAGAGGGGGATGGGAGATTTAAGTGATGATATATTAAAAAAACATGCATTTCTTTCCTTGGGTATTGTCCCAATTAGGAAATAATAGATGCACAGACCTTTGAGAAAAGTGAGCGAAAGTCTCGGCTCATTAGCAGCAAACATTTCCCATTTGAATTTAAGTGTAAATAGAGAATTCAGCTTTATTTTTCTTTGGATCTCCCTGCTTTGAAAACATGGAAATAATGAGCTGGCTGGGGAAAAACGCAGTCATTTTACCCAGTTCCACATGGCGCTTTGTGAGGACACATTTGTAACAGGTTAACTACAAAACCCTCAAAGATCACACAGAAACTCAGGTTACCACTGTGGCCTCGTTGTGTTTGTCTCCGGGCCAAATAAGAGCAATTATCACAAAGTCTCGAATGTGTCCCAGAGACGAGAAGCCGGAGTTATAAACGGCTACCGATGCAATCCTCCGGAGAGACGTGCATAAACATGGCTCGTGCAATTAAACTCAGATGCGTGCCGCCTTTCTCTGCTAACTGATTAAACGAGCCGTACCCCCGCTGTGCACAGACACTCGGCGCTCCCTTCCCAATTTCCCTCATCCAAATCAGTACCACCTTAACTGTCCACATGTTTCATTTAGTGGAGGAAAAGCACCGCTCTGCCTGAGGTGATAAATGCAATGTTATATTCCTCGGCTCTGCGTGACACCAGCCCGCATGAGGAATTATCTGGGACACACTTTCTCTTCCCCCTGTGCTTTTCATATGATCTCCATGTTTTTCTACAGATTTCCATACTAAGGAGATCAATTGAAAGTCACTACCCAACCAAGTAAATCGGGCATGTACAAATCATATAAAATATAAGAAAATCCCCAAGATAATATCTAATGCAAAATATAATAAAGTATGGAATATATTACCATGCCAATGAATCATTGTGCAGTATGTGAATGCTGCAGCTGTTCACTAATATAATAACAATGTGCGGCAGGCGTACAAGCTGTTACCTCACTAGAGTCCTCCTGCTGGTTGATGACTGACAGCGCGTCCTCCGCTGCTTGCCTCTTGGCCTCGGCCACCGTGCGTTCCATCTTGGCTCGCTCTGTGCTGATCATCTCGTGTGCCTTGCGCTCAGCCTCTGACACAGCTTTCTGCAGCTCAGACATTGCCTGCCTCTTCACCTCATTCACAGCCTCTTCTGAAAGAAAGAGCATAGTGCTTTTAAGTGTCCATGGCACAGCAAGGAAAACCAAGAAAATAGTGCAGAAAAGATTAACCGATATGTGGAACATATGTGACCCTGTACCACAAAACCAGTCATAAGTCACACAGGTATATTTGTGGCAATAGCCAACAATACATTGTCAAAATGATCCATTTTATCAAAAAATAATTAGGATATTAAGTAAAGATCATGTTCCAAGAAGATATTTTGTAAATGTCCTACCGTAAATATATATACAAATATATTATTAGTAGTAATATGCATTGCTAAAGACGTCATTTGGACAACTTTAAAGGCGATTTTCTCAATATTTCGATTTTTTTGCACCCTCAGATTCCAGATTTTCATATAAAATTAACTGGTTTTGTTAAAGTCAAATATTATTTTTAATGACTTCATCAACCTGTCTACAGTGTGTTACATCAAGTCTATTTTTAAGGGTCAGACCAAGTAGAAATAGCTCACTAAACTGACAACTGCACACGTTGAACTGTTGACATGACATCTCACAGCAAAAGATTGTCTTCTAAAATACAATTACCTAATAGTTCAAATTAATAGATACAAATTCTAATAAAATAATTTTTTTCATTCAAAGTAACAGAACAACTTATTATTATGCATTTTGAAAACAATATTTACGTTGTTTAATTGATCCCATTGGTTTGTTTTGTTCAAAAGCAGCTGAGAGATTAATCTGGGGATTAATTAGAAACATCAATTATTATGTGAATGTGCTTAGATGACTTTCTGTGTTTGCTGAACACAAATAAACAAAAATAAAATGCTTTTGTTTAGCCTCAAACCAAAGACTCCACTGTAGTGCACAAGACAGATTACAGGTAATCCTTGATATTTTTCCCTCTGAAGTATAAATGTATTTCCTTGAACTCGCACTTTATCTCTACTTTTACATTGTTATCCCATTAACCGTAAATACTTCTGGCTGGAAAACTCATCTCAAGAGCAGACTAGGGATTTTTAGTGTTTGTTTGTTTGCATTGTTCAAGGCTGCAGCCTGACTAATTGCATATGCAAATCTGGCAATTTATATTTAAATTATGCATTTCAATTGCGGCCCCAAAGGACCGTGCAGATCAGGATATGGCACTGTGCGAGAAAACGGTTTGAATATTCATCACCTACTGTACACTGTCTTTCTTACAAAAAAAGGACAGTCACCTCTTACGCTGGGGCAACTTGAAGACCGCTTTAAGGCTGACTCTTAAACACTTTATACTTGAGTTAGAAAAAGACTATTCTTAAGGAATTATAATAGACTAAACCGTCATGGCAGGCTCTTGTTTTGCAGAAATGGATGGCTGTGGTTGTGCAGACCCCAGTCTTAAATATGAAGGATTATAGAGCCAGAGACATTTTCATCAAGACTGGACTGAATTGTAAAACCATGGTGGTTTGGTGCACAGAGTCGTCCTCTTGATGGGCTGAGGTCACGGAAAATGCACCACATTCCCTGATATGTTTTACTGCATTTATACTTGACTATTCAGATGGAATTTCAATCAGCGGCGATTTGTTTAGGGTGTTACTACCGCTGTTGTGTTGCAAATGCAATGTATTAGCTGAAACTAGCTTCTTAGAGTGTCTTTAGTAACGTCATTTTCATGGCAAGGTTTGTTTGCTTTTATAAAGCCTTTGGTAAGACCACACAGTGAAGACAAACTGCTTTAGCAGATGCTTTGGTCGTGTAGTAGCGAGCTGAAGCCAAGGTAAACAATCTGCTATTACAGAATCCATCACTTGTCATATTTCACACAGATCAACTGCTCTTTAAACAAAGCCTTTTAATATCTTTATCCATCTTTTAACCAGCTCCTCTGCTGTGATAAAACAGAGTGCCGTGGAGAGCGGAGAGCCTGTTGCACAGCTAATGGCAAGAGTGCTGAAGTGCTGTAAAGGCTGGGAGCACTTATGTGTCCTGTTCAGCCAGAGCAATAAAAGAGCTTTATGATCTGACATCACTGTTGGAATGTGTAGAGGTGCTTCCAGTGAAAGCCAATCACTGAACTGCCCAACACACGACTCAGGGACATTACAGGAGTCAAACAAAATGCCACAAAAACAGACGGATGTTTCAAAACTCGCTCTAGAGCTCCAAGACCTTCTAAACTCTAAACTTCTAACGTTTTTTGAATGTTGGTTTTAAATGTAAATGCATGGTGACAAGACATGTTCATTTTTAAACAAATGCTATACGTATTGTCATCTTAAATGTGTATGAAAGGGAAATAATTCTGTTTTAAAAAGCATTTTTTAAACATTAAATCTTTTAAAAATATATTAATTCATATATTTATCATTTGTTCATTTATTTATAAATATGGGTATTTGTGCATTACTATTTTTTTTTATAATTTTGCCTAAAAATTAACCTGCAATTATATTATATATATCATTTGATGTGCATAAATTTTTCCCCCTAATTCAGGAAAACAACCAGAGTTTGATGTGAACCAGGTTCCCACCTGACTCTGCAGTTCTGCATACAAATAACGAACTGACTGACTGACTGATTGAATTTCAGAGCGCTTTTAAATCACAGACAGGCTTTGAAAGAGCTCTGTGTGAATAATTTAGCTTTGATTTTCCACCTGTGCTTATTGAGTATGTGTACAAAAATAAGACAGCATGCTAACCGGCTTTCTTCCAGATTTCTTCAGGTACATATCCAGACACTGGCCTGTGAAGGAGCTCCCTATGGACATCTGTGAAAGAGAAAACAAAGGACACTTCATATACAATGAACTCAATAGACAGCATTTTTTTCAAGTCAAAATAACAGATAGATCATTATATTGTCATCAAGACAATTGTCTGTAAATCTGGTCAGACATATCAATTGCTTTCCAGGTGATACAGACATCTCATACACACATCTTGTGCTGAATATGTGTTACCTAAAGGATTGCTTTCTTGGCTGGCGGGGCTCTGCTGTCTGGACTGACTGCTGCTGGAGCTGCTGGTCTTCTTAAGGTCTTCAGCATCACTGTAACGACGGATCCAGTAGTTGAGCTCCTCCCGGTCGGCCTCCTGACACCTCCGCAACACTGTCAGCGAGCGGCGTGTCTTCTCCACCATGTCCATGATGCAGTTCAGGAGCTGTGGGGGAGATGCAGGCAGATTGTTACCAACACAACATCTCCAACATATCCAAATTTAGATATAAATATATACAGGCTTACATCGAACACTGACTCACAACTCTTTATGTTTACAGTCATTAAAACACTGATGCCAACCCCTGAGAAAAAGTTAATGCTCTGAGGTTTTTAGCTCAGGAGACTTTACAACTGTCTCAGATGTTTCTCCTGAAAACTCTTTAGGCAAAACGTAAGCAATCGTTTCAAAAGTTTGATCTTTGAACAACTTGAAAAAAAAAATAGCATTCATGTTAAAATCTCTCACTTTTTATTCCAGACTTCGGTATCTTGCAGTTTGAAATCACCATGAGCTCAATATAATCTCATTGCTGTCTAGGAGAAGTGCTTTTGTGATAAAGCAAAAAAAGCAAAAAAAACATGCAAACACACAAGTGAACTAGCAAAACACACTTCTCATTTTGTGATGTTTCTCACTCTCTCACACACACACACACACACACATACACTTTGGATAGTAATAAAAAATGTTATTACTTTTCTTACATGGTCAAGGTGCTTCCACTCTTCTGCCCATTCTCTGTCCGTGAGCCTGTGATCTATGACTTCCTCCTGGCGTGTGCTGCCGTGCATCCCTGACACAGAACGAGAGAAAGAGAGAGAGCGAGTGTTAAACGTGTTACTATTTGGACCTCGGTTTTCCATTTCTCTTGCTTGCCCTCAGCGGCATGTCGTGCCCGTCTGTTTCACAGCCATAGCTCACCCGCTTCCTGACATCCTTCATCGCTCACACACTCTTCATTCCTCACATGCTCTCATCCCTCACTCCGCTCTCCCGTGCTGCCTGCGGGCACACTCCCTCCCTCTCTCCACACCGCACCAGAGCTGCCAGGCTCATGCATATCTTGTGCATATATCACCGGCTAACGTGCTCGAGTATTTTTAGCACATTTAAACCTGATATGGCGAGTTGGCTTTATATAAACCTAAAATTATTTTTAAAGAAGTTTATGTTCCTGATCCAACTGAGTCTCGCCTGGTTTAACTTCTAAGACTCTGAGTGGCATGCAGTGGACTTTTGAGGATTTGAGGCCTTGGCAAAGTCAGACTTGGAGAATGGGACTCTCATATTGCATTTATTGCAAATTAATATATATATAAAAGTTCCAAAAGTCCAAAATTCCTATCTCAAAAATTTGCATATCATGAAAAGGTTCTCTAAACGAGCTATTAACCTAATCATCTGAATCAACTAATTAACTCTAAACACCTGCAAAAGATTCCTGAGGCTTTGAAAACTCCCAGCCTGGTTCTCGTGACTTGGAGAATGACTCTCATATTGCATTTATTAAATTAATATATATATATATATATATATATATATATATAATTTCTGAATGAATAGGCTGTTCCCAGAGTGCTGTATCAAGGCACCTCAGTGGGAAGTCTGTGGGAAGGAAAGTCTGTCAAAAACGCTGCACAACGAGAAGAGGTGACCGGACCTTGAGGAAGATTGTGGAGAAGGACCGATTCCAGACCTTGGGGACCGGAAGCAGTGGACTGAGTCTGAGTAGAAACATCCAGAGCCACCGTGCACAGGCGTGCAGCAGGAAATGGGCTACAGGTGCCGCATTCCCAGGTCAAGCCACTTTTGAACCAGAAACAGCGGCAGAAGCGCCTGACCTGGCTTACAGAGAAGCAGCACTGGACTGTCGCTCAAATTTTGCATGTCATTCGAAATCAAGGTGCCAGAGTCTGGAGGAAGACTGGGGAGAAGGAAATGCCAAAATGCCAGTGTCCAGTGTCAAGTACCCACAGTCAGTGATGGTCTGGGGTGCCATGTCAGCTGCTGGTGTTGGTCCACTGTGTTTTATCAAGGGCAGGGTCAATGCAGCTAGCTATCAGGAGATTTTGGAGCACTTCATGCTTCCATCTGCAGAAAAGCTTTATGGAGATGAAGATTTCGTTTTTCAGCACGACCTGGCACCTGTTCACAGTGCCAAAACCACTGGTAAATGGTTTACTGACCATGGTATTACTGTGCTCAATTGGCCTGCCAACTCTCCTGACCTGAACCCCATAGAGAATCTGTGGGATATTGTGAAGAGAAAGTTGAGAGACGCAAGACCCAACACTCTGGATGAGCTTAAGGCCGCTATCGAAGCATCCTGGGCCTCCATAACACCTCAGCAGTGCCACAGGCTGATTGCCTCCATGCCACGCCGCATTGAAGCAGTCATTTCTGCAAAAGGATTCCTGACCAAGTATTGAGTGCATAACTGAACATAATTATTTGAAGGTTGACTTTTTTTTGTATTAAAAACACTTTTCTTTTATTGGTCAGATGAAATATGCTAATTTTTAAATAATAATAATAATAATAATAATAATAAAGGAATTTGGGGTTTTCATGAGCTGTATGCCAAAATCATCAGCATTAAAACAATAAAAGACCTGAAATATTTCAGTTGGTGTGCAATGAATCTAAAATATATGCAATTTTAATTTTATCATTACATTATGGAAAATAATGAACTTTTATCACAATATGCTAATTTTTTTAGAAGGACCTGTATATATATACATATATATAACGATTTGTGTTCATTATCATTATTTAATTATTGTTATTATTTATTTAATATACAGTTTAATTAAGTGCACATTTAATTCTTAAAAATAGTCCTTTTATCTGCGACTTTCTATAGTTTTGGGGTCTATTAAAGACCATAAACTGAATTTGAGCCTCATTTTCTTTTAAACATTTATAGGAGTCTTACATCAAAATGGAATATTTTATTCACAAAGGGCATGAGGCATTGTTGACAGGCAGCTTATATTGCATGGCTCAGGCTCTAACAATCTTTCACAGCACAGTAACACAGCTGTAATCTGCCCTCACTTACCCAGGGGCCGAGGGCGGTCGCGGAGCTCACGGTGGTTGGGGTGGCGGTAGGAATCTCTGTAGTGGTGTGCGATGGCCATGTCGTCCAGACGGTAGTGTTGTGGAGGGGGCGGGGTGGGGTGTGGCAGGCCGTTGGGCTGGTAGGAGATCCCGTTGGAGGGGCTGAAGCGCTGGCCGGGGCTTACAGTGCACGGCCTCTTGTTGGGGTGCTCGGGATGCAGCGGCTCCCGCTCAAAGCCGTTCTCTTTGGTTCTGGAATTAGAAAGAAGATTCCAGAGTGAGGAACAGGAAGGAAGGAGAAGTGTTGCACTGAGGTTACACTAGTGTAGAATTTAACCATAGATAGATAGATAGATAGATAGACAGACAAACACATTTTCTTTACTCTTCTACACAACTGGTTGTCTTTCTATTTAAGGGAAAATGTTGACTCACTATATGTTTTTTTTTTTACCACTTCAACGAGACAGATACTGTCTGGCATTGAGATGTCTTCTGAGGACAGTGTGTTCATTCATGTAATGTACTTTCCTTCGCTGTTGGTCAAGGGAGAATGTGAAACTGCTCCTGAGGCAGTAAGAGTCTGTCATCTAATGTGCTAAGTAGAAAAGCAGCTACTATGCCTCCGTCGAGCACTTTGTTGTCTGTAAAAGGAGGTCTTGACAGAGCACATGAGGACCATAAGAGATGTGCACTTACAGGACTCTTTCAGCGCACCTAAACCCTGGGGCTTTCACATTGCTCTGCCCCTCACTTTCATGTGTCACAGGTCCAGGTGTTCACAGATGCTGGTACTCGAGTGAGTCGCTGTGTGTGAGTGTGTGTGAGGCGGTCGTCCCTCGGTTACCTCTGAAAGAGACTGAACTTCCTAATGAGCTGCTTTTATGAGCTGCTAATGTGCATCCATCACCGTCCATATGCTCCTCAAAGCAACCTCTCTCCTCCACCCACACCTCCAAAACACAGCTGCCTTTATTTTACCCCAGTCTCATCCATTTTAATACCAATTCTAATTCTATCCATTCTTCATGGACTTGTGTCTCTCATTCAGGTACTGTATGTGATTTTCATGTGATTCTCCATCTTGCTTTTTTCCATCTACAATCATTGCAATTTATTTTATTTTATTACACAGGTCTGGAATTTTGAGTATTACCTAAAAAACACATGCAGCCTTGGTGAGCAAAAGGGACTTTTTAAAAACTAAAAAATCTTACCGACCCACAACTTTTTTTTTACAGTAGTGTATAAAGGTAAGATCCCACTGATATTCCCTGCATGTAAGCATTTTAAAATCCCAGGTAACGTCTTAAATTGCCTTTAAACACGCTTTTGAGGACCACTGAAAGCTGTGAACTGAATCTGAACCTCATTTAAAAAACACCTTCTTTTTTTGCTGCTTTTCAAATATATAGGGGTCATGCAGCACAATGGAATATTTTATTCAAATAAGTCTCGGCACACATTTCTCTTCTAAATGAGGAGAGTGTACTAAGAATGCATTGTGGGGTGCGCTCCTCTCCGTAGCCGTAGTTTCCTGATTCCTTTGATATTAATCAGACTGAAGTGACCGTATATTGTACTCCATGATTAAGGACAGCATAGCTCCCTTTCAAATTCCAATATTGCTTTTTCTCTCTCTTGCACCTCCTCATTCTGAGCGCGGAGAGTCGAGTCGAGCTGAGCCGAGCTAAGCAGAAACAGAAGCGCTTAGCCAGCCGTATCTGAGCTGAGTCTCATCTGTATGTGTTATCAGCCATGTCCCCAGGCTCACCTAGCCATACATTAGAGCTCACGCAAAAATGCAGGTATTACATTAAAAAAAAAAGATAGAAAGAAAGAAAGAGAAAAAGAGAGCTGTATATTCTTCTCTAATAACCACAGGGAACTGAGCTGATATGTATTCATATAAGATAGCATATTAAAAATGATGTTTCTTCACTGAGAAGGGGAAATAATTCTGAGCTCCTGGGTGTGAACTGATATATAAAAGCTTTTATATCTTTTCTCTAAGTGCACAGACTGTAGATTTGCTCTGGTTTTACTAATTCTCGCTCGTCTCAACAGGAAGTCTCCAAAGAGTCTACCTGCATTCTCCAGATGTGTCTGGTTCCTCCTGGTTCTGCTCCATTAAAGGATGAGAATCCAAATGACACATGACAATATAGACACTCATAACTCGCTGCAACATTTCTACATCCCTCCAGCTGTTTTACAAGCATGTATTCCTAGTCTATATATTTAGGTGCTTAAAGGCCACTCACTACCAAACAAATGCTCTATTAAACATTTATCAATCTTCTTTCGTTATCTGGGCTTAACAATAGGAAAAGGCCCACTGACCTGAGGCCGGTGTGACTGTGTTTTTATTATTAAACTTAAACATTTGTTTTTATGTGATGAATTGAAAGACTCTTTTAGTGAATTCTGTTCAGAAAACGGTCATAATGACATTTGTAAGCCTTGGAAACATTAATTAGTTTGTTTTAAATATTCAGTTCTGTAATATTGCATTTAAAACAAATGTATTTTATCTATATTGTGTTAATTATAGAAACCAAATACCAGCTAAATACCAACCAAACTACAAGAATGATTGATGATGTCAATTTACAGTTCGGCTCACCTGTCAGGCGTCCTTCTCTTGCCGTTCTCGTTGACATCCATCAAGAGTTCAGAGGAGTCGACGGGTGATGTGGTGCTTGTGTCCAGCAGGAGTTGCTCATGTTGGGCGAGATACTGAGCCGGGTTCTGCTTGGCCAGCCGTGCACAGTGCACCAACTCCCTCTGCAGTAGTGGCAGGTTGGCCTGTAGGTGGAGATAGCGGTCAGGTTGAGCCGGGCAGATGTAGCACTATGAAGCTGTCCACAGCCAGAGGCTCTAAACACCATTTCTTGTTTACTCATTATTATTATTACAGGTACATTCTTCCAAAATAAAGACACTCTCGCGCTGTTTTGAGCAGCACTCTATTGTGACCTGAAACATGCATTAGTGCCCTGGGCCCTTGATATGAGCAATCATGGTCAACATAGAAAGTGACATCTTCAAAGCAGATGGTTTGGAGGTGGGGGGGGCAACGCTTTCTTTCTGTCTCATTTCCTCTGCATCTCCATCATGATTACTAGCTGGCTTGGCTTTCTCCGTAAGCACTTGGAGGCCTCGCCACTTCAAAGACACACTGAGGAGCATTTTCACGGCAGATGAAAGGTTTTTGTGACTCCCCATCCAGCAACAGTTGGACTATTGCAGTATCTAAACAGCACAAGGTGTTAGTTGGAGGATGATGTCTATTTTCCCTTGTTCTGTGCTTTCTTCATTTCTGTTTTCTTTCTTTCTCTCTGGCCTGTGACTGTGATCTAAGACTATAATCAGACATCTTTTCAGCTCTGGAATATTCTTCAGTGTACTCCCACAGTGTGCCTTTTTAGTGATGTAATGGCTAAAATTAGGAGCAGTGCGTTGATTGAATATTGAACGAAACACAATGAAAGCATAGTCTTTAAAGGAAGCGTGGAACAAAAATGTAGCCGTTGGTCATGATAGAGATTAAATACTAAAAATTAAAAATTAAAATACAGAAAATGTAAATAAATAAAAGTTATTTTGATTTGTTTTAATGATGATAATGTTTGGGATTGTTTATAAAGGACCTCTTGGTCGCCAGCTGTATGAGGTAATGGTCTGGTAGAGGTAGTTTATGGTGATAATTACCAGAGGCAGTGAAATTGCTTTGACCCTAAATGACCTTAGACTTTTATTAAATGGAGGTCCTCATAGTTAGTGACAGTTCACATACAGCGGCTGCTCACGCAGTGCTTAATGTACACAGCACATTACAGTAATTTTGACTTGCTTTCCAGTATAGTATGAATATCTAAACATTCCTATAAAATATCTTTGCTTGAGAAGCAAAATGACATAAGAATATAAAGTTCTCTGAAAAAAATTATCAAAATGTGACAAAGAATATCTGCCCGTGGGGTAAAAAAATAAACTTGTCTTCACATAGGATTGTTTTTTGTTTTTTTTACCCCATTGGCAGATAATTATTAATAAATTTTTTTCATTGGCGTTCGTTTTGCTTTTATCCTAATAGTTTAGATATTTAACAAGACAAAATAATGAGGAAGAAAATAATTTTTGCCGTGTAATTTCCAGACAATGAATGAGAAAAGCTTATTCATTAGAAAAACGTTAATGCAACGGTCTAATTTTCATTGTGTGCAACTCTGTATAAAAGCATTTTGGATAATGACGGTAAAAACAATTTTATCATCGTATTTTTTATAATACAATCCAGTAGCTTTATAAACATGCAATGATTTGACGTTTGCTTCGATTATGTCTGAGTGTGTTCTCCAGCTCCTGTGTGGTCCATTAGCACACAGCTATTTGGAAACCAGCATATCAAACACAAGCCGCAAAGCAGTTTGCCATGTATATGTAATCCTCACTTCCTCTGCACTGCTAGCATGTGGTGAAGCGCCGACTATGTCACGCTGAGTACGTCTCTGAGCAATGAGGCACAGAGCCGCAGAGGAACACATGTGCTTACAGGCTTTATGGAGCCTGCTCAACGAAACAGTGGCTAAATATTACAAATTTATCTGATGAGGAATCCATTTGGAGAAATCATAAACAAAAGCCATCAGCACAACGGCCATCAGCTGGCGTCAAATTCGGATTACATCATTAGCGTGATGCACGCTGCCCTTCCTGTAAACACTTCCCCGCAAAACCCAACTCTGACGGGAGGGTCGCTAGACAACATTAGCCTAATGAAAAAATGCTGCTAATGCACATTGTTGCAGCTGCGCTTCTGCACACTTATAAAAGCCCCTGTTCCCACAGCCATATGGTATTTGTCATTAAAGGCTCCTTTGAGGAAAACCACTAAAATTAGACGAGAGGGAGAGAGGGAGCTGGAAAAAAAACACAAGTTGCATCTTTGATACCACCCCTCCTGACTAGATGATACAGTAACCATATGGCATGAAGTTGTGTGAGAGCGAGCGAGTCAGGGAAGTGTCCCTGTATGCTTCTCTGCATCCGTCAGCGACCGGCGCAACCCCTAATGGGACCAATTTCTGCACAACAGAGCCGGCCAGGACACACAGTGGACAAGATGAAATGCTTTCAAACGGCATGCCGCGAGAATGGAGGCCGCATCATACCGACGGACCCGTTCCATCATCGTCTAATGGAGTAAACAACAGATATGATCCATCTCCACCGGTCGCTTATTTTATTATTATGGAAAGGAAGACGGAGGAAAGCACGAGAGAAATATGGGAAACAGGGGGAGGGGGTGAAGGTTAGACAAAGAGGGAGGGGAATGGGTAGGTTGGTGCGTCGTGTGTAATAGCTGTCACTTACTAGCAGATGAAAACGAATGGCTAACGATTGAGGGTGGATGGATACAGCAGTCACCATATGGATCAAAGCTCATGAGAATTTAATCTCTATCAAGCACTGATGTCTATTTGCTACATATGTCATAAATTAACAAATTATACATTCGCTCCGCAGGCTACAATCACTTTAATCTCCAACACGATAATGTGATACAAAAATGTGTCATGTGTAACTCAAATACTTCCCTTAGTCGAAAGAATAATATGCAGAGTGTTTATTTGAACGGTTCGTGTTAAGTGCTCCAACATAAACAGGCCCAGAGACACATATAACTGTAATGAAATAAGGGCCGTAGTGACAAATGGGCGGCAGAGAGGGCAAAGGTTGATGTTCTCCCAGACAACAGATCGTCTTACTGTGGTAATGGTTTCAGATGTGCCCTGCCCTCTGAAATTCAGCATGTGAGAAAAGCGACGCTCGAACAAGGGCGTCCATCGACACATATGAATAAATAGAGACACTGTGGGACGGTCCCGTATGGTGCTGTTACACTGAGTAATGTGGGTTCACATCATGCATTTCCAAAGAGAAATTAAAAAATAGGTCCCAGTGACCAAGAAACCTGATGCCTCTTTGCTCATGAGGAAACCATGTATCCATTTAGACCATTTAAAAGCGAGGGATGAAAAAAAATAGAGAGCTGGGAGAAATATGTACATCTGTGCCTCGGTTGTTTAAATGTTTTCCAGATTGCTTGCTTGTGCAATACCTTCAGAAACGGGATGACAAAAGGTCGGAGTGGGAAGTTGGTCGCTTCTTGCAGTTTGGAATGGAATTCCTCAATGGTTAGTGTGGAGTTCTGCAGGGAGAGAGGAAAAAACACGGCGCATGCATGAATACATGTGGAAAACATTATGTGATAATATTACTTATTGGAGGCAAAACTATATCCTGCTGAAGATTGAATGATTTGAAGACTGTAATGGGAGGCATATGGATGGCTGTGGTGAAAGGCCTCATATGGGGAAGTTTGATCTGGTGGCTTTTACATGTGCACGCGCTGACCGCATCATCATTGCATCAACAAACAGACACAAATACGTAGGATAACACAACTACAGATGCAGTATTACACCACGCAGCTTGCTCTGCGAGATAAAACATGGCATAAACATCATAACGCACACAAAAGATATGCAGCTTAAAAAAAATGTGTCTTGTTCCCTACCGAACTGACATATATCTCACCCCGTTATACTTGGCAGTGTAAAAAAAAGAAAGAGAAATGACTAATTTCTATCTCTCCTACTCTCTGCTCTATCATCTTTTAACAGACTGATAAGACTGATAGGACACTATTTTCAATTTTCTACATGTTTTTTTCAGAGAGAGCTAGCGGAGGGAAAGATGGGAAGGAGAGCGGGGAGTCGTACATTTGAGAAAAATACACAGGCTTTTTTTCCTCCTTTCTTTTCCCAGACCTGAATTTTGTTACATTAGGCTTACATCTGTTCGGCCAGATTGCAGAGGCCTGTTTTGACAGCCAGAAAGCCTCCTGAGCTTTTCTCCAGCATCGGCGGCGCTAATTAAGTGTGTCACTCTTTTCAATAAGGCAGAGTGGGGAGCGAATTAAAAAGAGCCATGGAAGCCAAGGGGACACAAGGAAGCCTCTGCGTGTAGACACAGTGAAAAATAAACAAATGCCCGCTGAAAAGAGAGCTTTCCTTTGGAATGGCTAATTAAAGCAGCCCTCCTCTAGTACAGGCTGCTATTTCACCATTGTTTATTCCATAACTACGTATTAATGAAAATAATGCTGTGGTACAGCTTATGGTGCACATCTTGTCAAGTGGATCGCTTTTTTTTCCCCCCACAGTTATGTTGCTATCCTTTGCAACAGATGTGTTCCATTTGATTTATCACTGTTGGACAAGCCTTTATTTTCTTATGATGAAAGTCAAATAAGTTTTGGTGGCATAACCTTTTTGGTGACAAAAAAGCAAAACAAATAATTTTCGACTGTCTGTAAACTTTTCAGGAGACACAATATTCACTAGTATCCTCGCAGAATACACACAATATAATGTTAGAAAATGGAAATGAAATGTAAGCAGCGGCAGATCTTTTCTTCTGTATTGTGACGCATACATGCGAGTGTAATGGCTTATGGGGAAATGAGGACACGTTAAATTAATAACTTGTTGATTGGATTTTCAGATGTGGACGTTGCACCCAAAAACAGAGGCTGATGAACGTGAACTTGAAGGGCATGGATGTATGTGACTGTGGACTCACCACAAGCCCCAACACCAGCGTGCGCACTCGTTCTCCTATCTCGGGTGAGATGTCATTGCCGAACTGTTGCAGTGTCGTGAGGAAGCGTTTGAGCTTGCTGAGCTGCCTTGCGCCACAGGCCGGTGGCAGCTGTTGATTGGCCAGTGAGGAAGAAGATGACGATGAAGGCCCATTGCTGAAGCCATTGGGTGGGGACGGAGCTCCGTTCAGCGCAGTGGGAGAGTGACTGGTGCCATTCGTTACTGTAAAACAGAAACATATTATTTCTACATGCCACAAAGAGAACATTTGCATTTATTTTTAACCCAAGCGTATTGAATGATCTAAACCCAAAAGATTCATATTAAGCACTGCCAGGAACATTCCTCAAAAAGAAGCTGCAAGAGGATCCTTTGTCAAAAATGACATAGGCGTTGTGACTGACGGTGCTTGAACGAGGCTCGTGACAGTGGAACATTTGTCTTGAATCAGCCACGGCAGCTTTGAGAAGGAAGCCGTGCGTTCTTGCTTCCATACATCAGACATATTAAGTCCAGAGGAGGAGAATACATGTGGTCGAGTGCCCCCCGTGCCACGATGAGAAACATACGAGGCGGAGGGATGCAGCTTGGAATCAACGTCTCTCTAATGAGATTAGGCTGCGTGATAGCCTCGTTTGCCTGGCCTCTCCAACAGAACAGAAACGAGATACTTGAGCTGCATCTGGTAACAATTACATGGAGGGGAAATCAAAGCGCTTGCTTTGTTAAACCTTCAGAATGTATAATTAGAGTCTGCCTTTAAAACGGCTCCGGATTGCTTCAGACCCGGCTTGCTTTTTGTCTCTTTTTTCATAAGCGCTAATTGCAGAGTCCAACTGATCTGTTTTTAGGGATGTAACATCAGAGAGAGGAATGTGTTACTGCTGTTGACGGCACACCACTGCTCAATTACACTGACATGGTGCTGGGAGGCTGCGGCACGGACGGCTTTGATAGTGCGCCACTCGTGCGCTCCCCTGAGCTACCATGTGTGATGCTCTTTGTGGCATCAGCCAGCGGGCAGATGCAAAAATCTGCAGGTCAGAAGACGAGGGGAACTCATATCGGCTGTAATAAGGGGAGAGCAAAACTACATATTCTTTCAAAGATTATTTGAACGGCTAGTCAACCAGTTGGCCTTAAAGACTTCATCATTTTGCCACTTTACTTTTGAATTCTTTGGTTGTTCTGTGTTATGATTTGAATTTTTTTATTAGAATGCATGACATACGATGTAGCAGTTGCATATGGTCTAACCATAAATTATGTCATATTACACACCCAAAGCTCAAATCAAAACTCAACATACATGACAGGAATTCCAAATCTCCTGTACTTCTCTCCATTGGACACAAACACAACTTATTTAGTATTTAATGATTTAAGAGCATCTCCTACAAACCAACTAGTCAACAATTCTTACACATAGCAAACTGTAAAATGCAGGAAGATGAACAAATAAACGCTCTATAAACATCCTCTCTGTAAACCAAATGCAAAAAAACTTTACTGCAGTGATCTGGCTAGTCTGACTTGGTTAATAGAGTTTGGATGCTGAAATGTATTTAGGTATACACACTTTTCAAGAAAGAACAGCATTGGTAGTTCATATGATAATGAAAACATGGCGAATGTATTACGTCCCATACATTCATAATATATAGAACATACTTTTTTAGCGGCCATGAAATAATGACTTGTGCAAAATAAGTATCTACTCAAGAGAGTATGCGATTTCAGACACAGCCCGTGTATATGAGTACTCACATGCGGTTGGGGTGAAGGAGCTGGTCCTGGGAGCTCCCTGTGTGGTGGGGGGAGGAGGCATGGTGGGCGGAGTTAACCTGGACTGTGTTTTCACATCAGCAGGTGAGTCGGGCATGGTGGAGCGCTTCTCAGTACGATCTGCAAAAGAAAAAGTGGAACAGTTCTTGTGAGACCTCAGTGATATCCCAACAGCTGCCTCTCCACAGCACCTGAGCTCCTGTAAGATATACACACATAGCTACGTACACGGTACACGCCTTTAGAGAGTTCATAGATAGTAACACCAGTCAAATTCCAGCTGTCATCCCCATTTCCCTAATGATCAAAGACACCGGCAATACTCTCATTAAAACGTTTCAGAAATCTGGAGGAACCCCACAGAGAACTCCAGCATCTTTAACAGACAGGTAATGTCTAAAGTACCCTGTTCTTCCAGATTAATAAGTCTGTCAACCCATTCTATAGTTGATTATGGTAAAGAATAATAGAAATAAGTACATTTTCTTGCATGTGCAAAACTCGCAGTTACAGTGCTTGAGTGTTGTCACATGTTTTTATGTGGTTAGAGTTTGTGAGTTGTTTCTAGAGCATTGCTAGGTGGTTCAACTTCAATTTATGTTGTGTCAGATAGTAGCCAAGGCATCCAAAAATCAAAAATATGACTGCTTAGAAAAACAATAGCATACCTCAATAAAACACATGATTTGCAGTATCATTCATGTCCTAAATAATTTGAATAAACCCATAGTTCATAGTATGCTCATAGCTCCTTAAAATGTGAAATATACTACAGGGTTTTTAAAAGCAAAATATTTAGCAAATACAAAGCTGATTGTGGGGAATATCTAGCAAGACTGATCAGCATCTCTCTGTTTTGACAAGGATATCATTGGTAGAGATGGAGAGATCTTTAAAGATGTTACCCGTCTGTAACGCTTTCTTCAAATTTGGTCTAACGCAGCCTCCTGCTTACTTCTCTCTAATTGCTTAAAGCGTCAGTGTTGCTATTGTTAACTAAAACTATTAAAAATTGCTTTTGTTAATTTAAATAAAATATAAATATTAAACTAAAAAACTTAAAAGAAAATTTCAAATGTTGTCTTGGCAACTAACTTACATAAAATAATAATATGTATAACATCTAATAAAAATTACAAAAGCATATAACAAAATGACTACAACTTAAACTAAATAATAATGAAAACAGAAACATTTATTTTTTTTATTAAAAAAGCTAATTGTAAATAATAAACGTATATACAGTAAATAATGCTGGTAACACTTTATTTTAGGGTTCAATTCTAGCTATTGCTTAGTTGGTTATTAGCATGCATATTACTAGGATATTGGCTGTTTGTTAGTACTTATAAAGCACATATTAATGCCTTCTTCTGCATGATCTTATTCAACATCCCTTAATCCTACCCAATACCTAAATGCTACAAAAATGACCTTACTAACTATTAATAAGCAGTAAATTAGGGGTTTATTGAGGCAAAAGTCGTCGTTAATAGTGAATACATGTTCCCCATACTAAAGTGTTACCATAATACTAAAATAACACAGAGAAGGTCAGAGAAGGTCTTCAAAACCCTAGATATGACAGCACACAACATGACATCTAGACAGCGTTACTTCAGAAGGTCGTGACTAACGCTGGGGTCACGGTGTCCTTTAGCTGCTATAACAGTGAACCTTAAAGGCCTGCTTATCTATAAGACTAATGATAGCAAAATGACTCTCATTTTAGTTGTTTTATAATATCAGCATCTGTACTGACCCATTAGCACCCTTGTTCTCTCTGTTTCTTATATATAGACAGACATGTACGTGTTGTACCAGCTGTGGGAACATTGTGTGTCAGGGCGAGCAGCCGCCCTACGTCTGGGACATGTAGCCTGACTTTCCTGATTACAACTGTCCTGGGTGTCCCCTTGACTCTGATAACAGCAGGGGCTCCTGTCTTTTCTCTTCTCTTTCTCTCACCACTCTCTTTGCAGCAAGTCTTACTCCACAGAAGAAGAATAAATACAGCCAGTTTATAATAGCTATACCTCCCTTTAAAGCTGTTTCACTATCAGCTACCGTCTTGCTGGCCATGTACACATTGCAGAAGGATCTAAAAAGAAAGGTGGGTGCTCTTAAACCATAGTCTGAGCAGGAAAGCAGAAGAGATAAAAAGGGTGGGAATTTCAGCTACGTATGGCTCCCATTCCTTAGGCACCTCTACGGCTGTATGTGTGCACCAGAACCTAAACATATGTCAGGCTTAATCTGCCCCATACTTGCTCCACATGCACTCTCAATCCTTTCCCAAATTGATAGTCACTGAGCTAAAAACAAAGCTCAAGCAGTATACATTACACAGGGACAGATCCATCTATCCCAGTCTGAGCTAACCTTTGATGACAAAATAATCTACGGTGGTCTTTATTCCAAGCCTACACCTGTGCTGAATAATAGTTCTGTATCTGTATTTGAAAAAAAAGCAAATAATATAAAGAATCAAGAGATGATGGATAGACTACTAAGAAAATCCAATGCTGGTAATGTCAATGTGACATAATTATTTCTAATAAGGCAACTCTGCATTCGCCTATGATATTCATACAAAAACACAATGATAGAAATGAAAGATTCTTGAGTCAGTGAAAGGGACGAGGCAAAGCAAAGTGGCTTGATTCAACATTAAAATCTCAGTATGGGGTTAGTTATTACCTTGAAATGTTAACAACGTGACAAGTCCAGGCACTGTAATTTATGAGAGCCACAGTACAAGTCTGAAATGAATAAAATAGCCCAAGCACTAGTGCGAAAGCTATTCTAAACCAATATGCCTGTCAGATCGTTATAATTGGAAAAATATCATATGAAATTGTGAAAAATTATATTAATTGTCCAAGTCAGATAAGGTCTACAAGAAAGGCTTTTATTCAGCTTTGGTCTTAGAAGCAGCCCAGGGCAACTTAAAAAGCAGCTTGTGGATCTACATATGTAATTTAGGATTAACATCTGGGTCAAAGTTGGGATTGGATTGGGAATCGGGAAAAGAGAAACTACCCTTTGGCGTCTAAACCTCATCCTCTTTCCTTACCTGTCGAACCGAAATTGATGATAGGAGGTATACAATAGGCTGTAATCTGTGCACACATTCACGTGCATGTTCACCAACATGCCAACATGCACGCTAAGATTCGGACCACTTGGATAACACAGGAAGTGATGCATGAAAGTGGTGTGAACGTTGAACGTCCTCCATTAGAATATGTCAGCACAACATAGCCATTAAGTTTCATATTTCCTTCACTATTTTCTGCTGGAATATTACACATCAGACAACTTAAAAGCATTGCACTTCCATAGCATGTGTCATCCCGTATTTGAGTGAAATAATAATCACCATAATACATCTCACTTTTATACTGGCAGGATGGATGAATTCCACATCAAGTACAATCAATGACTGTAAAAACCCATCTGAAGAAAAGGAGAAAAAAAAACATTCAGATAAAAGTGTTCTCTACTATTTATAGTATAATCTCAATATTTCCATTAGACTAAGAGTGTTGGAATAAAAGCTAGGTGTTACATACGTAATATGGAGTGCAGGGAACATTGGCACAATTTTTATACATTTTATCTCCTATTAGTCAAAGCAAAAAGGATTGCCAATAAAATGTATTGTACAAGAGCAGCATTAAACCCTAACCTAAAAGTGGTAGAGTGCGCAAATATGCTGTGGGAAAAAAAGAGATGCATAACTCAATTCAAATGAGTTCCCTCTTGGAGTGGAAAAGAAGCAATTTTGCATTTTAAACAGGCTCAAAAACATACCAGAGTGCACATCCATCCTGCTTTGATTTCATAAAGTTAATCTGCGCAGAGTTAACGCACAGAGTGCATTTGTTTGGCAGTTACCTGGCCTTTCAAAACATGAAATTGGCAGACGAGCGGCATAGATGAATATTAGGCGGGCCACCACGGATATTGATGCAGCAAGAGATTTAATGTGGCTCCCAGGAAGGACGATGAAGTGCTTTCCATTTTCCTGTTCGCCAAGGTCTTTTATTGCTTTTCAAAAGAGCTCTCGAGTAATATGGATCGCCATTAAACGGCACACCAAACTGAGCATTAGAAAGCACAGACTCGCTCATCTTCACTCCACGCCTGGTCATTTTCATGACCCAACAGTAGCAGTGAATATCTTGCTAGGACGTGACTGGCTCTCCTAGCCGCTCTCCTTATATCTTTTTGCTTATATCACTAATTTGCATGCACAAACAAATATCAGAAGTCAAAGAGGAATTACAAACTTTTACACTATTTTTATGAAACCACTTTTAAAGACCAGCATGATTTGGTGCAGAGCTGAGTCACATCCTTCAGGGTCAGTTAGTCAGTTCGCCTCTATGATCTAAACACTCAGCTGTGCATGCTGTCTATTTCTAGTCTTCTATGAAGGTGAGTAATCTTGTATATTTAATGGTTTTCTGAAAATGTATATTGAATAATAAAAAAATAAACATGCCTGAGCAAGTGAATGAACATACAGTTGCAAGAATATGTTAACCTCTTGCAGAATCTGTGAAAATGTGAATCATTTTAACTAAATAAGAGAGATTATATAAAATGTATGTTATTTTCTATTTAGTGCTGTCCTGAATAAAATATTTTAGTCCACAAGACAAAAAAAAAGCTGAATTTATTAAAATGACCCTGTTCAAAAGTTTATGAAGCATATGTCGTTCCCGGGATGATCCACAGCATTTTTGTTTTGTGATGGTTGTTCATGAGTCTCTTGTTTGTCCTGAACTGCCCAATTTTCTTCAGAAACATCCTCTAGGTCCTGCAAATTCTTCAGTTTTCCAGCATCTTTTTCATATTCCAAATTTATGATTTTGAGATCCATCTTTTCACACTGAGGACAATTGAACACATCTATTCAAAAAGGTTCAAACATTCACTGATGCTCCAGAAGGAAACACAACGCATTAAAAGCTGGAGGGGGTGAAAACGTATTACATTTGAAGATCAAGGTAAATTGTACTTAAATTTGTCTTCCAAGAAACATGTAAGTATCTTCTGATGCTTCTGAAGGCTGGTGCTAAATAAAATAAAAAAGATATTTAAACAAAATAAGAAAAAATGTAACAGCTTTATCCTGTTCAAACGTTTTCACCCCCTTTTCATGTAACTGTTGATGTTCAAATCGGTCTCAAAGTCTCTTCAGTAAACATAGAATTATGTTACACATTTTCTTTACTTTTTCTATTTGAGTAAGAAACAACTCTGTTTCATGGAGACAATTATCTACCCAATATTACACAGAAATACAAAACTAAACTAACAGAAAATGACAAAGTACATTTCCTGTTTCAAATATTAACCTTCACATTAATTAAAAACCTGCACTCTTGTATTCTAGCTATCGACATCAGTCTTTAATAATCATCTTTTATCCATCACTCCTTTCTGCTCCTTTCATACATGCATCAGCATCTTTTCTTCTGATAATGTGACCAGAAAAATTGTATGTTTGACGCACACAACTTGACTTACATGTCTCTTACATCACTCACTAAACAAGTGGTAGTGTTTGGCTCATTCCAGGTTCAGTAAAACAGCCATCTGTGCACACATCCAATACGTGAGGAAAAAGAAGGTCACAAATCATCTCATTTATTTTCTTGTTGCGTATTAGAAACCTTAGGATGTTTCTAAAGCAGCCCTCCCCATGCGCAAATGCGTTATGAATTTGAAATCATAATCACGTAGGTGCATCTCCGCTTGTGTGTCATTGTGAAAACGGTAAATCTGAAACTACATTCACCCTCCCACATGCCAGCTAAACTTGCTTATTCACTTAGCGACTTTTAGTTTAGAAGCTTTGTGAAACCTAATCTGCTGTGATGATTCAGCCTTATATTTCTGTAGTGCCTGCAGCAATGCATAAATCCCCACGGATATGTGTTTGCAGGAAGTTCAGTGAGGGTTTCTCTCCATAGGAAAATTGTTTTTTTTTCTCCTCTGAGAAAAGCTGTGACCAGTAATGTGAAGCATGACGTACAAAAGCCACAGGAAGCCAATCAGCTGCATACTAATACTGACAAGACGGTTGCTTTTAGTGGCTTCGTGCTCATCAGATCAGGGTCATGAGGTGAGGGAGGCAAAGATAGAGAGCACCTTTTACAGGAGACATCTCACAGGACAGATAGCGCCATGAAAGGCGATGACGAAGGTGGCATTACAACCAGCTGCTGCGCTTTAGAGCCACCATTCATTAAAGATAATGAAGTCAGTAATGTGGTGAGAATGGGAGAGAGAGAACATCGACTCTTTGGATAATTGGAATTCAGATGCCGTCTCAGGTATCTGAGGCCGAGGGTGAACTGGGAGAGCGTGTTGCGTTGGTATGAATACATTATGAACTTGTGCACGCCGATGCACCATGCAATCATCTCCGCCAGATGGAACGGCGCACAGAGCGTGGCCCATCAAACCCTGCCGGCTTGTCAGGGAAGATGTATGGATGCCCCCACCCTCCTGGAACTCATTCCCAACACTTATTCCGCTCATTCTCCCTGCAACAAAGCCTGTCCCTTTGGATCTCCTTCTTCCTCTCCGTCTCGTTCCCTCGCTCCCCGAGCCCTCACTTTTCAAGGTTTCTCCCCAGGCGCAGTTGTTTTCCAGAGCCCCACTTGGCCGGCGCCAGGTGGTGTGCCAACGTTCCATTCCATCCCATCAAATGTCGCGCGCTGAAGGGACCTGCATCAGTCTGTGCTCACTCAAGAGTTACCAACCCACCCAACCACCAACCGCAGCACACAGCAACCTGTGCACTCCAATATTTAAAGAGATTGCACTCTTTCATCGGGCTCATTCCTCAGCACACCCAACCGAGATGTTATTTCTGGATTACAACAGATGTATGAATCATTCCTCCTCTTAAACGCACCATAAATGCCATCATCAGTTACCGATGGCAGTAACCTTTAAAAGAAAGTGATTTCACACTATAGCTACCCACTTTGATGCCAGTCGTGCTGGCTTAAGTGGACACTGACGAGTGGGCACTGTTAGTTTTACAGTGTGGCTATAATGTGAGATAATGCGTTCCTGGAGCATTTCTGCAGTAAATAGGAGGGGCCGGGAGCCATCTGCTGATCCATTTCAAAATATGGTCTTGCGTCAAAGGAAAAAAAAAAGGACTGACCAATAAAACAGATGCAGCGTTTATATTGGAAGTCACTCTTTTTTCCTTTCGTCCTCTTCTTCAAAATGGATTTATCTTAACGTCTGTTTTAACCATCTGTTGAAATAAGGCCCCGTTGGCATGAAGCGCAGAGGAAGAAAACAAGTGTAGAGGAACAATAAAAGTGATTCACGGTTGCCGTTACGCATCCGTTGAAATCGCAGAGATTTGTGTGGTATCTTGTTGCCAGACTTTTAAAAAAATGAGGAAAAGGATAAATCCGTAAAGGCTGTGAGAGTGTAAGACCTCACATGGGAACTCGCATAAAAAACACTTGTAATCTCCTTTTTTTGCCTCATCTACAAACAGACAATATAATTGAAATAGGAACAATAGAGGTTTTGCAATTACAATACAAGCACAACTGCAATTTACAGCATCGTTTGAACAAACAGTAAATAATTATTTACTGACTTCTTATCTAGAGAGGCAGAATTAGAGCATTTTTCAATAAAAGGCCTTTCATACTGAGATTAGTGCTCTCAAACACTAGTATGAAGCTCGTCCAACTCTCAAGTCAATGACTCACTCAGCTTACTGGCATGAGCAGATGCCAGCTGAAAAGTGGGGAGAAAGAGAGAGAAACAGAGAAAGATGGCACACGCAATATGGCTCAGCACCTAGACACATGGCTTTAACTGGCTATCCACCAACACTGCTGTGTTTTTCACTGTGTCCCTCATTAGCAGCGTGTAGGTTAAAGTCACACACGTCCTCGTGGGATTTGTGCTTGGTCCACAAGCAACACTCTGTCATTGAAAAAAAGTTTGTTTGGTGAAAACAACATCACATAAACAGAATGTAATATGGCCAGAAAAAGTAGACATTCAAAACTTGTGATAGACCGATATTGAACGGCATTTGGCCGTTTTGAGATTGTAACTGCGTCTACTTGGCGAATTAACATAAGTGGTAAAAAATAAGTAAAAAATAACTCAATGTGGTATCGCGCTGAATGACACACACAAGAAGTGCTCTCTCAAACAGCGTGCAATTCCCAATTCAGTTCTCTTTCATCATGTCATCATGAGTATCTCACAGAATACAGAAACATCCAAAGCTTTGACTGGTCATACAAGTGGCAATATCATTTCAGCAATTTAAATAGTACGCTGTCATTAAAAAATATTATGAATATCTACAACATATTGGCTACCGGATAACCTGTATCAATCAACAACATGCAACTACTAGCCTAGAATGAAAGAGCTCAGAGAACTTCATGAAGTTCCCACACAGAGCCCAGGAAGTTCTCAAAACACTAAGAAACACACGTCAGATGTGTTTTATCCATATCCGTATACAGCTCCCATCCTCTCCTGCAGTTCAAGCAGACTGCAATTACCTCTGCACTCTGCTCATTGCCCTCAGCACCACTCAAACCTGTAAATTGTAGCCCACTTTATCCACTTATTCACTTTATTCATTTCAGTCACTTATTCTCACTGGCTGTGGCAGCTATGAACGGACGTCTCTCCATGCTTGGCAACAAAAGCATGGCGAAGTTTCTGATGCTAGGACGAGTCGAGCCCACGGCGGTGGATGCCAAATCAATTTTCGACAGATAATAAAGAGGCTCATGTTTTACATTAACAAAACGCTATTTTACTACACTCAAAAATCTGAGCTAATAATATATTGCTCTCGCTAACTGAAAACACAGCTATGTGATAAAAGAATAACTGACAGGCATAGAGAAGGGGTGGGGGGGAGGCGATTGCGAGAAAAAAGAAAGACCCTGGCGGCAGAATGACGGTTTATTTCTGCTGGGACCTCTGTCTGCAAGTGTTTTGAAAATATCACATGACAGAAGCCATGTGTTCAAAATTAGAGTGAGTTAAGTCCGCTGCGCAGAAAAATATGTCGACAATTTATGAAAAGCAGTCCTGGATGGAGATTTACTAAGTAGAAACAGATTCAGAAAACAACTACCCCCCGCCCAATTACTGCGCACACACACAAACTGTCTTTTCTCGATCTCTCTCCCTCCCTCCTCCTCTTTCTCTCCACAAGACCTTAAAAATGGTTCGAGTCACATCTGGCAGGCAGGAGACGCAGGAGATGGTGGAGTATGACCTAACGTCAGGGCACTTCCACCCTGAGCGCTTTTCTGTGTGTGCGCATGATTGTAGCACTGGCCACAGTTTGCTAATGGCTTTCAGTACAAGGAACTGAGGCGTAGCTCCAGGCAATGACTGCCCCTCAACCGATTGGCTGCCATCACTGAGTGGCTTCTTAATGACTAAATACACTCTAGAGAGGCTGTCTTTAATGCTTAAACTTGGGTCAAAAGCCTTGTTGCAATACTAACCAAAAGAATCAGGAAATTGCATGGGAAACATGTACCAAAAACAGGGCCTCAAACAAAACAGTAACAAAGCTAAAGGAAGAGATATGCTACTTGTTTTCATATAAGAGAACAACCTTCTCATCTCATTTCAGCAGCATAGCGCCAGTAAAATATTGAAAAGTGACAAAGTGTATTACTTTTTTTTATTACAAAAACAGTCTCTAACAAAAAATAGACTACAGGATAAGAGTCTTTTTCCATACTGCTCAAGAGAATGACCTTTTCTTTGTGTTAAAGTACCAAGTTGCTGCCTTAAATTTTTAAGTACAATCAACTTGGCTGTTTAAGTCATTTCAACTTAAATTACATCAAAATAACTTGGTTGAATCATATATAATTTAACTTGCTTAACTTATTTTGATGAGTTCAAGCAATGTAAAAACATATGTTGTCATAACTTACTGGTCATTTTTACAGTGCATAATGCACCATCAATACTTTACAAACTGAGAAAGTGTTACATATCGTTTAAAACAAACAAAACGGATAGAAAAATACAGGCACTTACTAATGTTTCATACAATTTTTTTTTTTTACTTTTCATTGCAATAGATGAACTCCTTAAAGCAGCACTAGGTAGTTTTTGCTCTCGGGGTCCCCCTACAGTTGGTAAACAGTATTGTCCTCTACTACTGTCGTAAACTGTCATCCTACATCAGGATGCACACGTGCATTTGTTGACATGGCAACCATGATAGCCCTGAACACTGCAGGAGGAGTTCACATGCAGGTGTTCTGCTTGCGTCGCGTGTGAAATGTCTTCATCCCAGGTACAGTGGCATATGTTTCAGCATGTCATATGAATATAATTTCATGGGTTTTATTTTTTTCAAATGCCAAATGATCGCGATGCTCACGTTTACAAGCCAGCATCATTATAGTAGCCTAGTCTATTGGTTACCGTTTTACAGAATCTATATGATACTCCAGTTCAATGTTTGAGTGGTAGATAAAAACCATATATTGTCAATATTATAATATCAAGCTACCATAGATGAATCTGCAAATTTGAAAAATCGATTTGCATTATATCTTGAGGCAAGACAAATAAACAAATATCACAGACATGTTAGGTATCCTTCTCGGTTTGTGTATGTGAAAAAAGTGAAGCCGTGCCAGGCGATCTCGCGACACCAGCTAATCTCTATTCAACCTGCGTGCCATTCTCGCGAGAGTAGAGGATTGTTTCGATGCATGAGGGTGTCCCCTCATTCTCGCAGACCCTCCCCTGTGTTCAATGCCACCTGTTAGTGATTCTCGCGAGAGTGTGAGCGGAAGATGGTAGATGGCTCCTCCTTCAGCTCACGCCAACGAGCAAAAGCTCGCCCAATGTTGATCCTCGTCTTGCCTTTAATACGATTACTTTCTCGTTTTCTCTTTTTGCTTTCCTCCGACAAAAAAACCTTTGCTTTCTTATTTTTCTGTGCTGCTTCGGCCATGACCATAACATCCAGCAAACAAACGATAGTTGGGCTTGGACGTCCGAATTTAAGGAAGTGGGGGTGGTGGTGGAAGTGACCTATATGCCGTAAAGCAGTCAAATTTTTTAGTTCTTTTTGTTCTCTGGTTACTACCCGAAACCCGAAGTTTAAAAGTACGATTAAAAAAGATACAGAACCCGTCAGGCTATGGCAGACATGTCATTCAACATATTGTAAGTCGATGTATCATCACAAGAGTCTTGAAAATATATTATGAAGGTTGAAAAGTTACCTAGTGCTGCTTTAAGCAAAATATTAAACAAAGCAAGTATGTTTAAAAAATATTGTATGACACTTTTGTATACAACACTAAAGATTCTTAGCCTTGTTTCTATATTTCCCAAGAAAACTTTTTTTTGTTACAGAAACATAAGTATGAAAATGCATTGAAAACATGTTATATGAAAACTGCAGCTAATTACAAAAGCTACAAAAAATACAAGTGCTTAGACTTGTTTCCAAACTAACGAAGAACAATTTGTATCATGTTAGAGTAGCATTAACTGCAAGTGATTGACAATATTGCAAACTAAGAAAGTATGTTTAAGAAATATTGTACAAAACACTTTAGCTTGTATGCAAGACATGGATGCTTAGCCTGGTTTCTACACTACCTAAGTTTACCTACAAAAGTGCATTGATAATGCATCATTCGACAATACTTGTTGGAGTAGCGAACTTGCAACTGAAAAAAACTGTAAACTAAGATATATTAAACTTATACTTTATGAAAACACTGTAACAACCAAAGCTACAAAACTACAGGCGATTAGTCATGTTCCTATATTACCCAACAGAATGACCTTTATCTCATTACAGTAGCATATTATTGCAAACTGAGAACATGCGTTATAAACACACTGTACGAAAACACTCTCGCTAACAAAAAAACCTATAAAACTACAGGCAGAGAGGAAAGAGCCAAGCTCTACTCAGCACTGAGAGCTTCAGTCCCTGCCACAGATGGACGGCACTGTGTTTGGCATTCTGCCAGCGAGTGAACAGATTGTCCGTGGCGGCGGCCTGGAGGAACGGTAGCTCCAGTGCAGATGGGTGTCCGAAATAACCCAGTGTCAGTTCTGCTCAAGTGTCCCTGACCTGGCACACGCGCCTGCTTACAGCTGCTTCCTCCAGAGCTTCCCAGAACAATTCTACAAATGCACACACAATTCACAAACACACACTGTACACAAAGGCCAATGTTAACAAACACGTTTTAAGTGGCCACTTGAAAATCATTCAGTAGGAAAAAAAACAAGACAGAGATATTATTGCTCCATATATACCATTTCAAAATAGAGCACAAATGTAAAAATGCAACTATCCATAACAATATGAACTTAACCAGAGAATTTCATCATTTAAAAAGCCACAACAGTTGCACTGAGCCAAATACACAGCCAGCAATGTTACACTTGCAAGTTTAGACACAAACAGAAAGAGAAGTCGAGGCTGGGTAGATGGAGAGGGGGAGTCGGAGAGGTGGGCACCAGACGGGTTGGCTGGCAGAGAGGTAGTGGCCATGGCACACAGGAGAGCAGCAGTGCCAACAGAGCTTGTCTCACAACACCATCTGTGAAGAGCAGCACTGAGATCTCCCTGCAGCCTGCATACACACAGCACGCCAGCTGCCCTCTGCAACTCTCCTCTCTCATTTTCTTTCGTTCAGTCTGCTTTCTTCACTTTCATGCTCCTGTACAGTGATTTTACTCTTTCTATAGCAGATCTCTGAGCTTCCTGATCAGGGCTCAAAAATAAGGATGAGAGAGAGATTAAGGCCCGTTGATGTACTGTCAGGACAATGCTGTATTGGTACTACAAATTACATTTCTTGGGCTTGTATTTAGGATTTCATAGGATTTGATTTTCTGTGATAAATTAAATGTTGCAATTTGTGTTGATTTAAATCAGTGACCAAGGTAAAATTATAAGGCTAACATAGAGATTGATAAAAGGGTTGTAAAAAGTACAAAAGTTGTGTTTCAATCAAATGTGATAATTTTCCAGGATTGGAAGGATGGATTTAGCTATCATGGAACTACTTTATAGAGGCATAATTTGCAGCTATTAGTGCAAATTAAAAACATTTTGCACCGAAAACGTAATATTATTAAAACGTATTACTGAGCCCTGTTTTAATTCCCTCCATCTTCGTATGTTTCATGTTTAATCAGCATTCCCTTGCACAGGCAGACATACCATTCATCGAAGCTAATCAAAAAGGTATCAACTGTATAAAAAAAAAAAACTCTTGTTAGTTAATATCGCAAATAACTCAATAAATAAATTCATTAATTTGAACAAAACAATATATAAAAAAAAACATAATTTGAATAAGGTTGTTTCTTCCAAGGTAAAAACAGCAGTAAAAGTTGCCCTAATTTATGCCAATGTCCAAATGCATTCACAATTATTCATTTACAATCAAAATACAGTTACACACAATTAAAGCTTCCCAATCTTACCTGGCATCATAGATGATGGAGACAATCTTATCAAATAATCCAGGGTATTTTTTCTATTTCTAACCAGCTTCCCTGTCACCAAAGTCTTTCTGTGTTCAGCGAGGGGCACGGTGGTGGCACAGCACCCTAGGGCTGGTAGACCAGGTCCAAACGAGAGAGTCAAGCAGCCTGTCCTCCTGCTTTGAGAGCCTTAGAGGGACAGATGGAGACCTGCCTCTCGTTCTGCTCTGCTTCCAGGGATGCCCTGCACTAACGAGGGCACGTGTGGCCGCTGGGGCCTCGCGCTATCCTGCACACGCTTGCTCCCTGAGCCCGCAGACTGAGACAATGACAGCTAGAGCGCACGCAAATGCTAGAACACGCGCTCTCCGCCTCCTCCACTGACCCCTCCCAACTGATGTGCGGCAGCCACACAAAACACAGCACGCGTTTGTGAGAGCGCGGGGCTGGGATTGGTGGATAGACAGATAGATAGATAGACAAACCGATAGAAAAATACGTACACATATAAATACAAAGATAGACAGAAAGATAGAATTGTGCTTTGAATCTGTCCTCTCATATGCTCTGAATTAAGTGCAGTCTTGCAAAAACAACACTCTTCTGGTCAACTGGCCAATCTGAATTCATTCACATCTGCTTCTGCTTAACCAGATTCACTCCATACTTTACTACTACATTCATATCAGATTAAAAATATAGATCTGCGGTGAACAGCGTGTTTGCTCATGTTAGTGATGTCTAGATGAACAGATTCAGTTAACAAGCCCTTGATTTATCCACCTAAAATACCGGCATACAGCCATCCTGCCTGCATCAATCAGTCCCCTCCACCATTTTTTTTTTTTGCAAGCAGAGGAGGGAACAACCTCATTAGAACCAAGAAAAATCAATTTGGAGAGTCCAAACAAAGGCATGCATCTGCCTCTACTGCTGTGTTTTAAGTCTCTAGAGTGGCGCTCTTCCCCCTCTACCCCCACCCCTCGCACACGTTCTTTTTCTGCTCTCTTTCTCAGATTTGCCGTTTCTCTCTCTCCCCTCCCAGACTGCCATCACTGCATGTGATTAACATATGTCTGGGCTTTCAGCCCCTGTCAGCTTGAAGGCATTTCTCCCAGCCGCCTTAAACAGCAGATGAGCTCCATGTGGAGGAAACACTCAGGAGAGAGAGAAAGAGAGAGTGAGCGAGAGAGAGAGAGAGAGAGAGAGAGAGAGAGAGAGAGAGAGAGAGAGAGAGAGAGAGAGAGAGAGAGAGAGAGAGAGAGAGGGGAAAGGATGCGGGTGGAGAGACAGATTTGTTGTTCTTGCACGTTTAGTGGTGGATCTTCTCTCTCTGCACCTCAAACCTGCCTCTCCACTGTGGGACAATTATCCATATTGTATTATTACCCATCTCTCCACTCCGAGATGGGTAATAATACAATAAGGATAATTCTACCTTAAATGTTCAATCACCAGCAAAAAAAAAAAGACTTTTCTGAAGTTTCTTACTGGCAAAGCGTCAAACAATGCTGATTTGTTTTAATTGGCAGCGGTTGCATTCACATGTAAATGACCAAATCTCCAACGATGCTAGAATGCCTGATTTGCTTTTTCCTGCAGCTATAAATACTAAAGTAAAATGCAGTGCAGTTATCAACCATAAAAGGCAAATTACAATGCTATACTGACAGAAACACTTACTCACTTCGTGATTGACGCCCACAGCAGCTCTTTCAGAAAATGTAAACATAATCGAACAATTATATGATGATCACATACCATGAGTTAAAAAAACAATACTTTTCTGCATTTATATCCTGCAATGAGGTGTGTGAAAAAGTCCTTTCGACTTCTTTTTTGTCAGCATTTACGCACCTTCATGTCCACTCAGCACAAAGCCAGATTCATCAATTCCCCTAGCCTCTAAACGAGTACATTTTTCAAAATCCGCTACATCTATGATTTTATTGAGAGGCAATGTAGCAAACTAAATATTCAGGCTTTTCCGTGGGTCCCTTCCGTCCCCTCCCTCCCCTTAAACCAGTCTGACAGCCCTTTCAGAGCCGGTAGGAAGAGAATATATTTCCAGCCCAGCTTGATAAAGGCCTGCTTTAAGAGTTGGCTGCATTAACAGACTGAAAGAGCAGGAACGAGACAATGCAAAACGAGGAAACTGTGAGCTGAAGGGATTCCACTTCTCTTGCGTTCCAAGATTTTTTTTGTGACGGGATTAAGAACTTCATAAAAAGCCAGTGAGAATACAGATACCTCTGCAGCAGGGTCTTTTCCAGCAAAGATCCCAACTGGGAAAGCGGGACAGAGTTGCACACATGCAGTGTCCCCACATGCTCAGCTCCTTGACCTGTGCTGCAGGCCAGGTTACACAGGGGGAACATGTTTTTTGTGGTCCGCTGACGCTGAAAAAAGGGCCTAAATTAGTTTTTTTTTTTGGTACATAGTCTACTTCTCGACCCAACCCAAAGGGCTTTATCTTCCACACAGCTGGAAGTCATTAGAGCTCTCTGATGATCTGCTCATACGCAGGGTGCTGAGCTGGGGAGGCTGCAATGAGACAGAAAAAGAGAAGCAGAGGAAGAAGGGAGGAAATGTGGAAAGAAAGACCATCATTAGATCAGCCAGTATGTTGCTATCTCTCAGAGGAATCCCGAAAAGGGCACGACTGAGGGCACAAATCACAGCGTAAATGTTTCTCAGCCACAACAGACAGCTGAAACCACATGAAGACGCTCCTCGCAGGAGCAAAACACTGGATACAGGAAGCAAGCAAAGCATAACTCAGCTAACATCATATTTAGGCTGAGTGATTGGAGTCCTTGCGTTTCATCTCATGCAGATCTGCTACAAATATGAAGACTCAAACAGGTTGGAAATGCCTCTGTTAATCTTGTGTTGTCAATTCACACGTTTTAATATAAAGCCATAGATAAATAGTCAATATAATGCAGGAAACATTATTACGAATGGATGACCTATGTTATGCAGTGATCCCATTAACCCTCTCTTTTCCTGTCAACCTAAACTGTACTATATGGTAAAGGCAAAAGGCAATAAACAAAACACTAACTGTAACTTTCTGTTTTCTAGTGATGCACCAAAATGTCAGCAAACAAAAATATTTGGTTAAAATAGTTTTGGAGGGCCACAATCATTGACTGAAACCAGTGACGTTTAACACGCACTTTTGATCATAAGCATCCATTTCGTGCACACAATGTGGATAAGATTTGCACTGTCTTATAACCGAATATGATTATTTACTTTCAGTGTGTTTAGTAAAGAACATTTTTGGTGCATCACTACCGTTTTCTGTACGTATCTTTTGCAAATTAAGGCACCATAGCTTTCTTAGCCACCTTGGTGTTGAGGGTCTGCATGAAAAAAAGAAGAGAAAAAGCCAAAGCAAGCATGTGTGTGTGTGTGTGTGTGTGTGTGTCCAGTCCTGAGCCATCTGTCCGTTCTGCTGTCCCTGAGTCCCAGAGCAAGCTGTGGCTGAGGGCCGGGGCCAGATCTGTGTTCCACAGCTATTCATGATTTTCCCACTCCACCTTTTCAGCATAACTGTGGCACACAGAGCACGCCAATCAAGTTGAACAACTGTCGCCAGGTCCAAAGAAAGCCCTCTCCTCGCCCACTGTGACAGCAGAATGAACCCGCTCTCCAGTCTTTATAATGTGTGCAAGTATCATCTGAATGTGCGGCTCACACTAGAAAGTGAAACATGCAGTTATGCTGATTCATGAAAAGCATGTCGTCAGTAAAAAAATCAGCCCCCTCATTCGGACCCGAGCCAGACTCTGCTCTCAGCCCAGTCCATGCACCGTCTGACAGCTGAGCCGATCTTTCGCATTGCGGAAAACAGAGCATGTTTCATTACGCGATGGAGTTTAAATTCTTTTGTCTGTATAATAACAGAGAGAGGCACGTGAAAGTAGAGATACCTACATGGCTTATCCTTTAGTGTTTGCACACTAGGTGGTGCTAGTAATACATACTTCAGATATTACATTTTCACACATACACGCACACACCAACACGTACAGTGTGACAGATTCATTGTGTCTGGTTCTGCATTTAGGTAACGAACAAAAACACCTACGTCTCTTTTCTAAATCCTGATCACGAGCCGTTCGGTTTTCAGAGGCGAGTCCAGATGCGCACTGACAGATTCACCAGCAAATGCTGAAGAGAGAGAGAGAAAAAAGATTTTTCTGCTTTAGAACGTTTTTTGTCAACTTTTCGAAAGTGAGGATACCAGCTTTCCCAGCTTATGTTTAGATTATGTAATGAAAACATATTGTGGAAAGAAGACAGAAACAGCAAAATGCGGCCTCTTCTCAGTTCTGATATTACTTTCAGTAACCTCAAGAGCAACTTACACAAAAAGAGAGAGAGCAAAACAAAACAAGAGGAATCTGTCAGTGGGACCGGAGCTAGCTGAGCGAGAGATCGAGCCCAACAGGAACCAGTCATTCCTGGCCCAGCCCTTCTCCACACAATGGCCTTTAGAATGGAAGGAACCATAGGCCCGGCAGAGATAGCCCACTGTCAGGAACCAGGACGGACAGGGCCCGGCCTTCCCGGGCAGGATGTCGCTGCTGCGGGACTGTGCGGCCTGATATCCTACGTTCACACACTCTTCCCCCACCGGCAGGCCGGGATGTTTTGCTCCTCAGGTAATTAAAGTCGGAAGCCCTGAGGGCGGGCGAGCTCATGGCCTGACCTCCACTGTCCTGGTCGAGAGGTTGGTCCTGCTATCAGGCTTCCGCAAGCCACGGCTGGGGCTTCAACAAGCTGCCGCTATCCGCCGCACTCTCACCCTTCTTTAGGAACACCCAGCAGAAAAATGAATGGCAGAAACTACAAATATTTCTACAAAAAAATAATGCTCATCATCAGAGGTGGAAAGAGTACTGAAAATTTGTACTCAAGTACAAGTACTGTTACATTGCTGAAATAATACTCAATTACAAGGAAAAGTACTGGTGTCAAAAAAGTACTTAAGTAAAAGTACAAATTACTCTTCTCAAAAACGACTCCGAGTACTAGTTACTTTTTACCTGGCGATATTTAATGAAGTACCAATATATATTTAATCAAATAATATATCTATTTAGAAAATAGCTACATTCAACAAAACACACTTTTACCTTTAATAAATTAGTGTAAATAAATTAGAACACTATAAATTAGTGGTCATGATACTGGAATTTCTAAGTTCAATATGATACCTTGAAAAATATCAATATTCAGTATAATATTCAATACCATGGGGAAAACCTCAGAATACTGCATACTGTAATTTTGATATCTCTTTTGTTAAGGAAATCATTATTTTCAAGCTTCAAAAAGCACAAGACTCATTGTAACAGTAATCCATTTTAATGGGGGGGAATACTGCAAACAACGAGTATTGGAACCGAGTCAGATATTTCAGTATCGATATGTATCAAAAAATAGATATTATTTTTGACAACACTACCATGCAGATTGTTTCTCCAAACTTTCTGTCCATAAATCACGTGTCATATGTACGGTATAAATGTACGGTTATGATCAGCGGCCCCCGGCCAGAAGCTGCTGTTGCGCTGCAGGCTTTTTCAAATATCAGGCCTTTTATTGGTCCGTTTATGATCGGATCTCTTATTGGCTACCGAAATGCCGGTGGTCAAAGGTTTGAATATTGATTCAAATTGTAAGCGTACTCAGTAACGAATTGTGATTTTAAAAGTAACGAAGTAGATTATTTAGCCTAATTTGTACTTGAGTACAAGTAAAATTACATATTTAAAAATGTACTCCAAAAAGTACAAATTCCGAAAAAACTACTCAATTACAGTAACGTGAGTAGTTGTAATTCATTACTTCCACCTCTGCTCGTCATTCATTAAGTTATACATGGTCTTGCCCCTTGTTCATAGGGACAGTTCACCCAAAAATGAAACTTAATAGGGATGCACAATATATCGGCCACCATATTGGAATCAGCCGATGTATGTTCATTTTTAATGTTATTGTTATCGGCCCGATAAGAAAATTTGCCTGATATATTAAAGCCGTTAAAAAATTGATTATTTCCTTCAGCCAAAGACACTGAGACACAAATGCGCACTGTTCGACACATATGGTTTTGAATTGCTTGAAATATGATTGGAATCACTTCAAAAAGGAAAATACAGTAAGTGCAATAAGTCTGTCATATAGGCCACATAAAATTACAATGAGAACATCATTATATTTGTGTTCTTGGGACATGGATTTTAATGGTAAAACTTTTGTTTTTGTAATCAGGCTCTCAAAAATTATTAAAAAAATGTATTTAGATTTATCAGCCAATATATCAGTTATTGCCTTAAAATATAAATAATTATCGGTATTGGCCAAAATCTTCATGTCCACACTCTATACTCACAGATTAGGTAAAAAAAACACTCATAGCATCCTCATGAAATATTCACTAGTCCCCACGAGGTGAGGACAAACAGAGCTGCGTTTCTGTGGCACACTGACCCCGGGTGTCCCAGGCAGACCCTGAGCATCCCTCTGGTCAGCACTGCTCTACTTCAGCACACCTCCGACCACAAAGTACCGCCAGCAGCCCGCTACAGTTGCCATGACAACGGGCACTGCAGATATGTTGTGAGGTGAGCAGCCTGTCAACCTGCAGAGTTGCTTTTGTGTGTGTAGTACATGCTAAATAAAGTCACTGCCACAACTAGAAAAAGAAAAAAAGAGAGAAAGAAACAGATAGAGAGGACATAAAAAGAGAAACTCATTGCTATTAATAAAATATATGGCGACCAGCGCAACAGTGGATGAGTTATGCTCAACCTCGCTTAAATCAAAACAGTCTCATGTCAGAGCCATAAAACTAAAACAGTCCTCTGGCATATGTGTGCAATTAACATCACTTGTCCATTGCTCAGAAAGCTTCTTAGCCACTAAATCAAACCCACAGATGGCATGAAGTCTGATACAGGAGAGGAGAGGCATTGAAGGAGAGGGGGGGCTAAACAACTGCTACACTCAATTCAGTGTTTACATTCCTCTATCAGCCAAGGAAAACTACGGATATAACTGCCTCACCACCTGAAAAACATAATGCAAATAATAAGGTTTGTTAAAAAACTGGTTTTCACACTTAATATATGTACTGTGTTGTGTACACACCAAAGAATTTAGTGACAGGAAAGCAATTTACAGTAGTTTTTTCCTCTTATTGTAATATTTCCTACCAAATCTACCAATATATATATATATATATATATATATATATATATATATATATATATATATATATATATATATATATATATATATATATATATATATATATATATATATCTTTACATATTTTATTTGTTATAATAAAATTACATTTATCTTTATCGTCATGAAAAAAGATATCAATATAATTTTTTTAATGTATTTATACTTTAATTTTATAATGTATTCAACATTGGCTACTGACAGACAGACACATTTCTTATCAATATATCTAATCAAATTTACATTTCCAGTGATTCTGGGATTTGGCAAAAAGAGGTCCTTTGGCAAAGTAATTCAAGACCCCAAGTCATTTTTCAGTCTGGAGCCCAAAATCCACAACAGTACTGCAGTAAACACAGACATGTGCCATGTGACTTGTGGATAGTGAACATATTTCCACATCAACACAACTATGTGCTATTAAAATTGTTTTAGAAAAAACAAAAAACTCAAACAATCCTCTGCTGAAACTCAAGAGATCAAGATGCAGAGAGCAGATCAATAAAACTGTCAAGCACTCCAAAGTCAAAGTCTGAAATGAATGGCATGCACAGAGGCAGACGTCTTTGAACAAGTAAGTTCTGCGAGAATGAGGACAGCAGGAGTTAATCGAACTCTCTACAGCCTCCAGCTACATGCTTCTATACAAATGCAACATTTCTACCACAAATGTTCAGTTCTACTGAAATATTTTGCATTGGTTTGCACCATCACACTAATAAAAAATACATGAGTCTGTAAAGTTATGTTGCTCTGTATAACGTATAACATTACAGCCTGCATTATCCATAAACGAGGCGATCTGATTATAACATTATTCCACAACCCATCATAAATAGAGCAAGTGATTATGGGCGAACAAGCACAGCTTGCAAGAATGAATAAAATCTGCACATTAAAACATGATACTATGTGATGCTTCTGAATATGCATCTGTACAGACCATCTCTCCTCCTGTTTCATTCCTCCCTCAACTTCTTCCTGCTTCTATAGTTTGTGGCATCTGGCACAGTGACTCTACGTCTGTTCAATCGCTCTGAACTCCACTCTCAGTCTTCTCTCTCTCTCTCTCTCTCTCTCTCTCTCAGGGTTGCCTGATCTCCTCCTCCCTCTGATTTCCTCTGCCACGTCCAGACTGGTCCTGCTCAGTGCTGATATAGTCCTGGCCCGTAGACCTTCCAATCAATCTCCAGCCAGTGGCATCAATGAACACAGGAAGGCCCCACCCTGACAAATGCCTGTGAAAACTTTATTCCATCCAGTCATTCTCTCTTTATCTTTGCTGTTCCTTGTGTCCTGAGGACAGTTGTGACCCGGCCTTGTCTTTCCCAGCCTTTTTGCACAGTGCTGTCCGATTCTGTCAGATCAATGCCTTGCTCTCTCAGGGGAATGGTGAGCATAAGTCAAGGTGTATCCAATAATCATATAGATCTGGAATTCTAGTCTGCTCTGATTCCATTTTACTGTCCACTCTTCATCGACTCTCTGCTTTACCCATAATCCACTCTTTGGCTCCATTTTCATCTCATCATGTCTGATAGCATATTCCCAGAGGCCCTCTGGTTATGTTAGAGAAAAAAAATCACTTTTCTTTTCATGGTTCCAGATAACCCGCCACCCTCCCTCCCTCCACGATCACACCCACCTCCGTCACCCCTTCCCCCCTCCCAGAATGTGGATAAATAATTGAAAACAAGTGCAGGGATTTGCCAGACTGTAAGCTTCCTTTCATATGTTAATTACTCACAAACAGTTGTTTTGAATAAAGGCATTCTCTTCTCTCTCCTCCTCTTCGGGGCTCCAAATCCTGCGTGGAGAAAAACGTGGTGCCAATCTCAGATAAATCCAACTCTCTGTTTATAGCATTAATCCATCTTGTGCACACAGGCATACGCACACACATACAAGCGCCTCCAGCGCTCAGCTGATGCAAGGGGCCTTTTAAGAGAATCGTGTTTGGCGTGGAGTGACAGGGAACACCAGACGGGAGCCAAAAGTGAGATCTGAATAAGCATGCTGTGTGTGCATGCTCTCTAATCAGCCGCCGACTTTTCCGTTTACACTGTCATTAAAAGCAATAGCCTAAGGCAGTGCATGACAAATCATCTCTTTGGCAATAAGTGCTCAGGGAGGCTGCGTCCAGAAGGACCCCCTTGTCAGTGACGAGTGCTGTCTTCCACGCTTCCATGCTGTGCACAATGATGGTGGCGAATCACCCCAGGAAATATCTGCACACCGTATTAAAAATAGGAACGGATCACAATGGTCGATTAGTTGTCTAAGAACTGACTAGACAATTTGGGAGGTCTATCTTTTTTCTATTAGTAATTTTAGCAGTGGCCCTTTCATTAGCATGCTGTGCTTTAACTGTTAGATAAACTGTGCTTTAAACTTTGCACTGTATGTTTCATCGGGTCAGGTGAACCTAAACCAGCCTACTTGTAAAGGCCTTTTTAAAGGGATAGGTGATCCAAAAATGAAAATGCTGTCATCATTTACTCACACGTCCTTCCAACCCTGTATGACAAAAAATATTTAGAAATATAATTTCAATATAACAATTACATGTAAAAAGTAAACTTGCAAAACCAAGTGAAATAATTTTAGGAACTATAATTACTAAAACTGAAATATGTTAAAGCTATATAGAGATAAGCACATGACAAAATGAATAAAACTAAAATGAAACATTTAAAATATAAAAATATTAATAAATACTATAACAGTAGCATACACATAACACTAAAATAACACGATTGGACCTTAATATTTTTAGCATATTTTATTCCAAAATAAGAAATCATAAGAGGTTTAAAATGACATGAGGGTAAATGATGATAAAATTTGTGGGTGAACATCGCTTTAAGACTCAACTAGTCAATTTAAAAAGATATTGTCTTGCACATCGCTAACAAAAATACCTCAGGGGTAGCTATACAAGGGTGAGCATTCAGACCGTAACCTGGCAAATGCAAATTCTAGATGCGATTAGGTCTCTGGAGGACGGAAATGTTCAGAATTAAGTGTCTCAGGGTGAATGAAACCATGACAAGCTCCTAATCCCTCTATTGAGAGGGCACGCTACACTGCGCACAACTGCAACACAATCTAACCATAAAGTTGGCTTCAACCGCACATAACACTGTGCCATATCGTACGCACAAACCCCCTTCATTTGACTGTAGCAGCATCTCCCATATGGTGCCGGGAGGAGGAGGGGCTGGAGGGAGACGGTGAGAGAGACAGAAAGAAAGAACAGTTAAAATTCGCAAACATAAAATTACAGCTGCACCATTATATTTCGTCCCAGTGCAGCTGTGAGTTATTATGTGGACAATTTAATACTGCCAAAGAGGAAATAGCAGATTAAGATCATATCTTTGCATCGCTGCCAAAGTGTGCGCACGTTTCTGAGCCCCGAGCTTCGGAGGAGGGGATGGGTTTGTTACAGATGCATCTCCTTTCACGTCTCTTTCGCATTCTCTGTTGGTAAGGTATGCAAGGAGGTGCAGACAGGGCTGTGCTTAGAGGGATGAGGCATTCACGTTTCACTCATGCAGCCCTGAATGCCCTGCGAGCCAGTAATTTGTCCAGTCACCGGGGGAACATTAAAACCAGACCAAAATAATTCTTTACAGTTATGGAAAAAGTGAAGAGAAGAAGAAAAACAGTCACATGCACACATCTTTCCCCTGAAAAGTTATTACATTTTGTCAATGGTAATGGCAATCATATGTGGAGCTGAACTCAGAGCGGTAGTCAAGGCTAGGCTAATCGCGCTAGCAGGACTGGGAACCCTTGACACATAACGGATACTTGTTACTGAAGTATTGCTTACAAAACCAGATGTTGATAAAGACACATTAAGACAGATGGGAGAACAATTACTGGCACACACAACTGTCCTGAAACAACTTAAAACATTTCTGACCTTATAAGGCAAGATGGATTTATAAGCTCTGCAATTTTATTGCTCCATGAGACCCCTTTCCAATTCGTAAAGGGGTCTCTATTTTGCCATAGCTGCGGCACTCGCCGCAACGTGAGGCTATTTAAAACACTGGCGCTGAAGAGTATTTTGAAAGGAATAAATCAGTGAGAGACCGCAGCACAATGAAATACCACATAGTGCCATTCCAATACGCACCCCTTTATATTCTTGGATACGTAGTTCAGAAACTTTTCAGCCAAACTGAAAAAATGCCAGAGATCACCACTTCATCGGGACTCATTCAATTACAAGTCTTAAGGTCAACATAAAATGGCATTGCAAAATATGTGGTGTAGAATATTAAACAAGAAATTCGGTACTCAAGCAATGCCTATATTTCTATTTGTCTACTGGTTAACATTATTTAATAACCCGCACGGCCTTGGTGATGTCCGCAGGCAAGCAACATCGACCCAGATGCGGTGCAAGTTATTATATTTTGATGAAAGATTATTCCTTTGGAATAACATGCACTGATGAGTCACAATACAACCCAGAAAAAACCTAATTCAAGAAATGTTGATTTTATGTTGACATTTTTCAAGTGTAAAACCAAATGCATCATAATAGTCAATATCATTGTCCACCCAAACACAAATTATCAGCTAATAGATGATATTAGAGATAATTCATGTATTAATTAATTTTCAGATTCATCTAACGTTCACGTAAAGTCAATCTTTAAAAACATAAATAATTTAATATTGCTGTTTATTGTTAGCATACTGTACTGTGTATTACTTTGTATTTTTTTATTTACACATAATACAGAATTCTAATTAAAGCCATAACATGAAAAATAATAATAATAATAAGGAATTGGTGCATCCTTACTACAAACTTGCAGGCAGAATCTCAGGTCTTTAGAGACTGTGCCACACACACATGATCTACACAAGCTGGAGTGGCACGGATCACTGC
The DNA here is from genome assembly GCA_023029165.1 of Gobiocypris rarus. Classification (NCBI taxonomy): domain Eukaryota; kingdom Metazoa; phylum Chordata; class Actinopteri; order Cypriniformes; family Gobionidae; genus Gobiocypris; species Gobiocypris rarus. The sequence goes on from CM040919.1 coordinate 11,085,674, forward strand.
TCTCCTCTCCCGACCCCCTCAACTCAGACCCTATTGATCCTCTACAACTACAGCATGCAAGTCACATCATAACCATAAGCACTACATCATTTAGCTGGACTTGATCTGCTTTGATGATCTTCATCTTATTTCGGAGGAGTCTGAAATGTGACTGACGTGTTGGAGGTCTGTGGCAGCTGAGACCAGTGCCCATCTGTGGGTTCATTCTGTGGTCATGTGCGTGCAGTGGAGCTGGGCTGCTAATGGCGGAAGTCCTGAGTGACCAGGAATGGCTCCTGGCAGGGTGAATTCCTTCCCAGCTGTTTAAAAAAAACACACTTACATCCATACGGCCATAAACAGGATCTGAGGCAAGGTTCATTCTCATTGCACAGCTTCTGTGAAGTCTGCATACAAAAGTCTTATCTGAGAAACCTCATTTATCAGGAAACTTCCACTGCAACCGTCTTAGCTGCCATTATCAGCATGGAAAAAAGCATTATGAGTAATCAATGCATTATCATCTTGTTCTTCAGTGTTTCATTTAGTGGTATATTTTGACTTTTGTGTTAAATCGGCTCCTTTAGTCTTCCCAATGGCGATGATGGAAACATGGGGAGATAATGTCAAGTAATTCAGCCCAATTCTCCATTTGTTCTGCAGCTCCAAACACTTTTAATGCGGCAGGGGTGCCCCCTCCATTCATGGATAACAAAAGCTTAGATGCAACGACGTTTAACAAAATGACTCTTTTATGCTAAGCCGCATTGAAAACGAAGAGGTTCATCCACCCGAGCCCATGCTCCTCTTTACCTGCTCCCCACGCACTGTCTTCCTCTACTTCTATACTTCAGCCCCGTCTTATGAATCACCTCTTCTAGAAATAATTGACACGGAGCGTTTATCTCGAAGGCACCTGCTGATCGTTCAACTACAACACAATCTTCTAGTGTGCTACACCACAGAGCTATTGTCCCACCACAGTGTCTGTGACACTAACTCCCAACAACAGGAAGCCCAAACTATAGTCTCAATACAATTTGGACTAATTCGGAGACAACAAAACACACACACACAAATGCTTTTAGAAATAGTCTGTATACACTGTATACTTCATAGTTTATGAAGAAGCTATTGAATACCAGGTGTTATTTTCTCTAGCTGTGTTAGAATCTATAGACATTATAATGAATGCACACCATATGGCATTGTGTGCTTTGGAAAATCACTGCGTTACACAATTGCATACTACATTATTTTTCATTTATTTAGACCGTACAAGCATTGAGTACAATTCTACCGATCCATCTTGTTCTTGCCGTCTTTCTGCTCGCTTGCTTTCTCCTTTTCTCGGGAGCTCTAATTGACTGAGCGTGTCAATATGTGTAGTGAACACACAGGGGTCTACTGTCTCTGCCTATTGATCCATAGCTCTTGAAGGAGTTGAGCCTCTAGGCTCAAAACAAATCTTAATTACACTCCTCTTTACTGGGCCACAGAGGCTGCACTGGAGTGGGTGCCCTTTTCATAAATACATATCAGAATCCATAAATCAAAATTAATGGGCGAGAGCGGCCCATGAATCAAACATTAGAGACTGAACAGATACAGCTGACAGATTCCCACTCTGATCCCATAAATTTCAGGGAAAAAAAGGTAGTCCTTAATCCATCTGTGCTCCATGTAACCTGAGAACGCAGTAATAGCTGCAAGTAGGGCTGGGTATAGATACTGACTTCCCAAATTCAATTTGATTTGGTTTGATTCAAATTTCGATTCGATTCCGATTAATTTGGGTGTATTTCAGTCATAGTGTGTTATTCCTTTATGACATCCCAGATAGTGCCTCATCTAATTTAGTCAGAATTATCTGTTTTATAATGTTGGAAAGCAAAAATATTTGCAGGGCCAGAATCACTGACCAAAACAGAGATGTTCAATCGGCGCTTTGATGACACAATTTGACTGTGCTTCCATTTCATGCATACAAATAAACAATTTTCCAGTTTCTGTAAAAATGTATTTTGGTGCATTACCATTATTAATCTTATCTTTTGATATGCATCAAGAAAAATAATCAAATAAGGTGCCACTCATTTAAGTATTTAAAGGTACAATGGAATCAATTGAGAACTTTTGGTGTCAATCTAAGACGACTCTTGTATCGGCCATTGTAAAAAAATAAAAATATAATGTGTCCTTGTTACACATTACAGGTATTTACTATAGTAATAACTATAAATTAGGCATAGTTACATGCAACTAACCCTAAACCAAACCCTAATCCTACCCTAACCCCATAGTAAGTAATTACTTTTACTCAGTACTTAAATGTATTTAAATACACTGTAACCAAATTATTATTCAATAAAATGCATTATTACATGGTTAATTCATATATAAATATTTTTTGGTAAAGAATCCAGCACAATTACTATATTATGTTGTGACATGAAATAACCGTATCCAAGACTTTGGTCATACCGCCCAGCGGCCCAATCCTAGCAACTGTAAACGAAGCAAAAGGATAACTAAAGGATGTTTCTGATGTCTCTTTGGCAGTTTGTCACTGACGAACACGCTTTTTTTATGGAGGAGCTTTATAGACTTCCTCCAAGAGCCGAGTCCATCCCTTAGCAATTGTTACTTCATAAAAAGAAGTAAACCCTAATGAAGCCATTACACAGTCCATATTCTCCATCAATCATGCATTTACACTGATATGCCAAAGCGTAATGTTGGTCATGTGCCATTCTCACCTTCTCCTTGGCAAAAGCAGCCCTTGAATCCACAGACAAAACCCAATTACAGATAACAATGTGCTAATCTCTGTTCCCAGGGAGCAGAGAGTCGGTCTGGAGAGAGATAGCGATGCCGCAAGGCTGAAACGCAGGCCAGATACAGCCTGTATGACAGACCCTGTTTTTTTTGTTGGTCTCCTTCACTCCTTCCTGCTAAAGTCAAGCTCCCTTCGACCATCCCATCCCCTCCGCCCCCTTCGACACTCACACATACACACTCATCCTGACACCTTCACCACCCTGAATCTTTTACCCTTTTACAGCTAATCTTTAAATGTAAATTCTATGACGGGAAAATAGAGGAGGCATGAGATAACAGGTTACATCTTCACTCCGGCGCCGCTATCTTCTTCTGCATCGCTGAAAAGCACCCATTCAATAAGATTACCTTCTGGCAGAGTGCACGGCGACACACCGCGGCTTTGTATTCATTAAACACACATCCCGGCTTATCTGAAATATAAAGGGGCTTGTCAGGATGGCACATTGTGTGTGTGTCTAAGGGGAAGGCAATGTGCATTAGGGCGATTACAATATCAGCCTGGTCCAGATGGAGGCAGGAAAATAAACAGAGGGGGAGAGAGAGAGCGAAAGAGAGACAGAGACAGAAGACAGAGAGGTAGTTTAGCGTGCACGTGACTGCGCTTGTGTGTGCGAGTGAGTGCGGCTGATAGATGTGAGTGAAAAAGAGTATGTGTTGGAATAAGAGAGGAAGGGAGAGAAAAAGAAGTTAATTGGCAAGTGAATCTTGGATTAACAGAAGGAGAGAGAGAGAGTGAATGAGAGAGGAAGACAGATAGTGAGCAAGGCTGGGCAGCCTGGACACCTGTCAGCTGGAGCAGTGGTTTGTTTAGTTAACCCTGGTGTGGACCACAAAGACGGCTCAGGTTCAGATTGACCCCACTGCAAGTTCGGATCCAACTTTACAGGAATCCTTCTGTTGTTTTAATACACCACAAAATAGATCAATTATATATTATATATTTATATATATTATATATATATATATATATATATATATATATATATATGTGTGTAGTTTTGAGGACTGAAAGAATGACAAAAATTATTTGTCAGTAGGTCAACAATAAAGTTGCCCAATGTCACGGGACCAGCGTAGAAAGACACTTGGCGTAGAAAGAAACATGGAAAGGCGGAAAATATCAGATAACAAAAATATATATATATATAATAATAATAATCACTCACTGCTCTTGACTAAATAACTTTTAATAAGGGTTAATCCATATTTATATGCAGTGATATATAATTGTATGCAGACTATGCAGTGGTATTTTACATTTGATTACTGCCCCACCCGTGGGTCGAATACTGCATACGTCACAATTATTCAAAAATGCTGCAGAGCTGAAGTGGTTAGACGTACATGAAAAACCTGAAAAGGACGGTTTACTTCATTTGTATATGTTTGTTTAGTTTAGTTTTTTTTTTGTGCTATTGTTCATGATTTAATTATTTGTTCTTATTTTATTACTGACTGTCTTTAACAGTATTTAAAAGTTATGCTAATAGTTTTTGGAGTCATAGCCTTATTTATTAAGGTTACATGGATCAAAAGCAAAACAAAAAAGTAGGACAAAATCCTTAGCATTGAGTAACTTTAGCGGTAAAAATGACAAGTGGGGTCTACCACCCCCTCTGAAAAAAACACTGATAAATATATATATACAAATATCTTGGATGAGATTTTGTAAAAAAAAAAAGCCCCATGTAAATTCTTACACATCCCCCCTTGACTTTATATTGCCTCATTATAGTGTACACTCCAGCCCCACGATACAATAAAAACCACTCATCCTCTTCTCTCACATTATGCTTTCATGTTTTATGAAATCCAATAACCACACGCTAAATTCCTCTCGTTGAAAAATTTGTAGCCATTATGCCCCCTATCGATCCGAAGCATGGATTCTGGGAGATGGCGGCCGCCTCAATCATTCATGGCCTGCTCTCCACAGAGACTCACGTCGAGTCAAATCTACAGCCCCCGCAAATAAGGGGTCTTTCTCCCCCTGACAAATCCCAACATCTCGCGTCGCTTATTTACAGTGCAAGATTGAGTGTGTCAGCAAGTCCAACAGTAGCCCTCAATGAATATAAAGAGCCTCATACATGATATAGCTCAATGGAAAGAGATGTGAGTGAAATACCGCTAATGCATTTTGGGAATGTTTCCCTTAAGAGCTGAAACATTAAGAGCGCATATAATGCACTTGGCTGATGTCGCGTAACTGAACTTGCTCGTTTTTCTTCTCTTTTGTTATTACAATTTTTATTCATCCAGAGAAATTATATGGTCTGTCAGATTAGACCTTTTTGCACACATACGGTGACTCGCTGCAAAATTTAGTGTGTGTTTCTGTATCCATATACACAAAGACGTTTTTGATTTAAATCTGCATGAAAGAGAAATTGTGAAGCAATGAGACATGCTGTGTATTTGTGCAAGTGTCTGGTGAGAATGTCTGCCAGTTTATGTATGGGGTTAATGACATCACTAATGAAATGAGTTACTGCAATGATAACACGCTTGGCTTTCGGCCAGAACGTCTGCTGTTCGTCATTTAAAATACATAGTAAGCACTTAACTACAAATGTTTTTACACTGCTGTGTTTAGGGTAAATGAGAGGCACATTTATCAGCGGATGAACATGCAATGCTTGTCCTTCATGAACATGAAAAAAAAAAGAAAGTGCAATGCATGATTAATTTCTAGTGATGCATATTTATAGATCGTCCATTCAGAATGTATTTATTAAATACAATATAAGCTTAAACCAATATGAGTAAACATCTCCCAGACATATTAGAAAATAATGGATGAGTATTTCCATATCTCTCTCTCACACACAGCTGTGCGTGTTGGTGTGGGCAGCCGAGTCATCTCTTCATTATGCTGTGGCAGTGTCTGGTTTCATACGTTTGACCTGTGTGAGGCCAGTGGGAGTGGAGGAGAGGGGAACAGGTGTGAGGCAGGCAGGCTGGTGGCTGTGCAGATGGCCTCAGCCAGAGGATGTTGATGCCTGCTAATGCGCACACACACACACACACACACACGCACACACACACACACACACACACACACACACACACACACACACACACACACACACACACTGCTTATCGCTTACCGAACCCTCACCTCCAGCCACCATACACCATGTTTGCCTTTAATCAAGGTACGTTCACTACCTGCACTGTCCCTTGGTCTCCAGTACAAATCTCATGTGGACAGGAGCAGAGGGCACTGACCTTAATGAGGTGATGACCAAATAATAGTGGAGAGTGTCATAGTTACAGCATGCTGGTCAGCCTCCATTCAATTAACATATCCTCCATTTTCTGAATACAGTCAAACCAAAAAATTCAGATATTTTTTTACTAGTGGGTGCAGGACACTATAGTTCATTTATGTAAGTGAGGACAGCAAAATAAAGTAAACTGTGACATTACACCCAAAAATTCTTCATACAGTGGACTACCAGTAAAATTGCTAAAAATGTGGGACCAAGATTATTCAGACACTTTGACCTGATTATGTTTTCCTTAAGTGTTTTTTCTTTAATTGCTAATGTGACCTTTTACACCACAGACTGAACAAAATGCAGCATTGCTTGGTCATTGGTTGACCTAAATTGGTATTATCACATTGTGTAGTTAAATTTAACAGCTGACAGCTGATTGGTTGATTTCTATCAAAGTTATCTGACATTATCAAGATGAATTTGTTCTGACAGTTTAACTCTTGAGTTCTTGTCATATTTTATTACCATTTTCTAAACGATAGCGAATGAACTGTGATAATGTGAGAAAATGCTGAAGGTGAATGTTGAATACATTTTGGTTTGACTGTATATATAGCAATAAATATCAATAAAGAATAACATACATTTAAAAACCAGTAGAAATGATCCCTTTCAGAAAATAAAATGTAAACTCTACTTGAACAATCTATGATGAGAATGTGTACAAGAACGTGAAGTCAACTCTGATTGTTTAAAAAAAATGGACATAAGCATCACAAGTTGAGAACAAGCATCTTTCGTCAGAGAACAACATCTGCAAAATCACTCTGGGTATTTTTTTGTGTGCCTTAAATACACACGGACTGGCACTGAGAGCAATTGAAATAAAAATCTACCATTTAATTTTCATTTGAACCACCCCAGCATTAAACTTCAGGAACTCAACTCTTCAGTCAAGAGAGAGCTTAAGCGCTGAGAGTGGACTATTCACATCATGATGGATTGAGAAGATGAGCTTGACAATTGTGACGGGAGAAGCTTTTAAAAAGCTGGCTCAGGCACAATTGATAAGCGCATCTTCTCAATCCACTGGGATGTCACAGTTGTCAATACAGCTTCTCAATCAACTGTGATGTCACAATTGTCAATGGATCAATTCAATAAATGTGATATCACAATTGAAGACATTATCTAAATCTGATCTGATATAGTAGTAAACGGATCTTCTCAAATGATTCCACTATTGTTAAAACACCTTCTCAATTGTGATGACAATTGTTCTATCACAATTAATCACATCTTAATCCAAAGTGATAGGGCTATCCCAATTGTCAAAAGCGTCTTCTCACACTTGTTTTATCAACATTTTTAAATCCATTGTGGTGTCACAATGTTCTGCCTGTCTCGCACCAGATGTTTACCTGTGCTTGTAATCCAACATTTGATTTGATCAAATTTGCAGCTCGAGACGCTCGCGCACTGGCCAGCAACAATCCTCAAGCTTCTAGAGACGTCCGTGTGTTTATAGACGGAGGTGATATTGCATTCGGCCAACAGCTGACATGTCAGTTAATGTTTAACTGGTTGACTTCGTATATTACTATGGATGTTATTAAATGTCTGTCAGAAAAACATCCTTCCGAAAAAGAAAATGACGAATAATAAATCTGCATTAAAATTCGTATATAAAGACAAGCAAGGCAATAAACTCTAAGATAATGAATTTACTGAGCACGTGTGACACAGAGCCCATTAACTATATTCACAAATGTTACAATCTACAGCGACAAATACAGTCTTTTCCCATCTCGCACAACATGCCCCTTTAGTTACGGGGAAAAAAGACTATAGGTAAGAATATCTCAAAACGAGAAAGATTTTACTATGATATAAAATGCAGATGAAATCCATACGCGCAACAAGAGAGAAACGCTTTGGATGAGCGTTGTTCATTTATTGTTTACGAATAGAGTCAAACCCTGTTAAACGTCTTTTTTATTTTATTAAGATTTAAAGCAACAATAACGACAGTAAGTGGCCGTTTAACTTTTTTAAATAGGGATATGTGTATTGTTGATGATATACGTTTTACATTGTGAATAATATCAAGCCATGTGGGCAAAACGAAACGAGTTATATTCAATATTCTGCCAAAGAAAAATAATAAATTGTTTGACATTAACCCCAAATGCACAATAAAACATGCTAATAAAATTGATAAAGGTGGCAAAATGCACATTCTAGTAGTAAGTATTCATCTGAGATCATGAGAAAAAAAGATGAATATAACTGAGCGACTTACACTGAAAAGAGGTAGAAATTCCCACCATGCGTAACGGCGTTGTGAGATAAAAAATGTATTTCCTGTCCTCGACTCCGGTCGGTATATTAGTGATGTTTCTCAGTCATAAACGTGTACTTCCAAGACGAAGAAGAAAATGTGTCCGTCAAACTCCAGTGCACAGCTCTAGAAACGCTCCAGTATGCTGAAGGGCAGTGAGCTCGAGGCTCGGATGAAGCTCAACCTGACAAGCGGATGATGCTGTGTGTGTGTGTGTGTGTGTCTCGAGCTCAACTCATTTAATGCGGCGTTTTCCTTCAACTGTCCGAGTACATGAACACGAAACACATGAAAACGTTTGATCCTGGCGTGCGACAAGAGTCAGAAATTCTTCGAAAACAGCGAAGTAGTGATGAAAACGGTTTCTTCCGAAGAGCTTCTAACGCCCGCCCGGCTCCTTAGAGAAGCTGTGGTACTTTGCCTCTAGTCGGCGAGCTTCGGCGGGAAACCCAGGTGCAGAGTAGGCGGGGCATTCTCTAGCAGTGGGCGGGAACTGATACAACAGGCATGGTTATAAATGCGTTCAGGTTTATGGGATAAACAGCATTTAGAGCGGGCCGTATGACATTATATGAGAAAGGGATGTGATAATAATGGATAAGGCTTATTGTGGTCTCTCTGTCACTCAGCTTGCGGTAACTTAAGACAAACACTGGCCCATTGGCCTATAAGCCCTGGTATAAACCATACACCTGGTATAAACATCTGTTAGGACAGAACTAAAAACCACAGAAGCCATTTCCACTTCAGAGTAAAAAAAAATGTAATTATGACAAAATTTAAATGAAGTAATAAAATCACACTGTAAGATATTAAAGGGATAGTTCACCCAAATATGAAAATTATGTCATCATCTGATTCTGAACACCAAAGAAGATACTTTGAAGAATGGCAGAAACCAAACTGTTGATGGACACTATTGACCTAATATTTTTTCCCCCTTTTCCTATGGAAGTCAATGGGGTCCATCAACTGTTTGAAATTCTTCAAAATATCTTCTTTTGTGTTCAGCAGAAGAAAGAAACGTATACAGGTTTGGAACAGCTCCATGGAAAGTAATTGATGACGGAATTTTCACTTTTGGGTGAACTATCCCTTTAAGTTGGAATTATGTGTGTGTATATATATCCAAAGTAATATATGAAGTCGACCAACAGTGTTGTGTTGGATTTGCAAGCTATAAACTCTAAGATAACGTATTTACTGCATGCGATATTGTAGACAGAGCCCATTGACCATATTCACAAGAAAATCTTCTCACAATATTAAAATCTACAGTGACAAATACAGTCTTTTACCATCTCGCACAAAATGACCCTTTAGTTACAGAAAAGCAAATTTCTCAAAACGAGAACGATTTTATAATGAAATAAAATGAAGAATCCTGAAGAAGAATTTTTAAATAAAACTGCAATTCTTTTTTTACTCTGAGGTGGAAATTAACTTTCAAAAAGTAGATTTAAATGGAGTCATACACATGATATCAGACATACTGTAAAGCACAAAAGTATACTTGGTATACATTGTACACATTTTGTACAATAATTAGTTTGTAATACCGTTGTTTCACTTTAAAAAAAGACTCTAGACAGAGATAGAACAAAAACTACAACAAAACCACTAGAGACATAACTTTTAAATGAGTATAAAGACATTCATCGTTCATAACTTTTGGAGAGAAATTGCGCATACACTGAACAATGAAACTTTCTGGAAAAAAAAAACATGTGAAAACTCTCTGCGTTTGTGCAAACTATCAAATGCATTATATATGAAAGCCTATGCGTTCGACTATTGGAAAACAGTATTTGTAAAATAAAAAAACAACATTTTCTTTAGGCTTAAATAATAAATGACAATGTTCTTCAGGTACTCCTGCCAGTAACATATCAAAACAAAAGTGTTCAAAGGAGACATGGAAAAGGCAATGTTTCTCAGCTGACCACTTGTGATTGGATCACCCGAGATCAGGTGTAATCAGGGCCATGAATATCCCCAACGTCCCCCAAGCCAAAAAACTAAATAGATTTGTAGTCAATCAATATGAGTTTTTCAATGACCCCTTCTTCAACTTTTACATTTGCCCCCCCCCCTCAATCTGGAATATTTGGTTACATCCTTGGGCAAACACTTCCCCGACCATCTGGACTTCATCTCGGCCCGCCGAGCCAGGAAAAGCAGAAGCGCCGTTTACAGCCCGATGATAACAACCTCTTTCACACAGACGCCGTTCATGAAGTTAATGCGTCGCAGACTCTCTCTCTAAAATCTCGCTTTTAACCTCAACTCGACCCATACGTTGTAAGCTCCAAGTGAGATATGTATATTCTATGGGGCTTATTTTACAATAAGGTTCTGCAACAAGATTATGAAATCATTCTGGCAACTACCATCAACTTGGCCACAGCCCAAAATGTGATGTCTTGCACTCATGTTAACAATGTGTTCCTCTTGTTTCAGTTGCTCAGTTGAGGATTTATTTGTGTAATTGCATAGAATGAGCTTGATTCTGGGTATTTATTTTCTCATTTGAGTAGTTACGGTTTCACAGAGATGATGAAAAGTCTGGAATTCTGACAAGGCTTCTCTCAACGGAGTTCGTGATGTGCAGGTTTGAGCCTTTGTTCATCTCAGACAAAGACAACTCAGTGAGATGCCTCTCAATTTGGGAGCCTGCGAGTCGCCGGCTGAATGAAACATGAAACGTGTCAGATCAGCACAAACAGACCCGACCCTCTGTTATCACAAGGACTCAATCCGATCTTTTTTGTGCACAGCGTGCGTTAGAGAAAAGCTTCTTGTGGCAATCACAGGGCAACATCTTGACACCGGAGGCAAAAGGATGGTGGTTTAGGAAACCTGCAGGGGCACGAGCGGGTGTCGTGTCCACTGATAACAGAACAAGAGACCAGGAAACACACAGTGCTGTTTTTGCCGCTGGGGTTCCTGAAAGTTAGCCGCCCTGGGCGACGGGCCGCACACACACAGGATACCTCGCCTCTGCTGGGGGAAAAACATGCTGGGTCTGACACACACAAACGGCCACACAGACTTCCTGCATTTCCCCACCTACCGGTCAGCCACCTGTGGCATGCATGCAAACATGCTGAATCAAGCCACTGTATGGGAGCTCTAAAACAACAGTAAAACATATGCTAATGGTGTGTGTTGACATTGTGCAACTCATTTGTATTTACTAATTAATTTAGCAGACACTTGAGGAATACAACAAAGCAATTCATTTTAAGAAGGATGTAACTTGCATAACATTTTTGCATTTATTTTTTGATGAGTGTCATATCTGGTGCATCAGGCTTTTTATATTTGAGAAAATGGAGCTCATACTCAAGAAAATAAAAAAATTTGTTTTGCCTAAACAGCAAAATCTGCAATTTGGTGCAATTGTTGGTATAGGCAACTCAAGAATAACCAGGGACTCACCACACCTCAAAAACCATCTAAGTGAGGTGTGTAGACCAAAAATCAAAACAGTAACAAGATTTAAAAAGCCTTTATCAATACCTATTGAACAATACTCAGTAGTAAAGGAGCCATCTTAATATAAGAAGTCATATGGTTATATCGATCACATGATGAAACTGGGAATTATGTGTTTCTATATGGCAAGGCAACACAATCAAAGCCTAAGTGAATCTGCAGCGTTCAGGTGGTACCGTGGTCATGTGGTACAGGTAGGAGCTCTAAGAAAATTCCCATCTGTAATTATGAGCTCTATAAGGACATGACCACTTTTTGCAAGTTGAAATCTACAGTAATTGCAACATGGTGTGAACGCACCTATATACCAACAGAACAGCATACATAATGCATGAAAAAAGCTCATTAGACAATATATATATATATAAACAAGACGAAAACCAATAACCCTAACCCTTCCCCAAAATTACAAAATAAATTTTTGTGAAAGACAAAAATAACCAAACAATCACCAAGCTATTTTATAACAAAAATGGTCAACATACCTTCCACCATTATTTTTTTTATTATATACTATAAAAACGATAAATACTCAGACAACCAATGAATACAACATTTATACAAATATATCCAATATGTTGTTTTGTTGGCATATTCTGATTTGTCATGTGATTTTATCATGCATCAATGAAACCATAGGACTTCTTGTATTATGATGGCTCCTGTACTGAGCATTGTTCATTATGCATTGAGAAAAGTCACAACGTGACAAGCATTTGCCCATCATCTCGTAATTGTTGGGTTTCCTCATATTTAGAGTGTGCAGGCTCTTTTGAATCTTGTTCCTGTTTGAAATGGGCAAAAAATGAATTCTATCTTGAGAGTCTTAAGTCTATCTTGTATGACAGGCGTGCTTGTGATGTAGATCAATGGAATCTTCATAACAGTAAAGCAGACTATACATAAAATGCAGATAAATATCAGTTGTCACTCTGTATCTCCCAATAACAGCCTATGTATAGGGTACGTTTACATGCAGATGATTTTTTTCAGGTACAGACGATAGCTTTGTCAAAACAATCCCCATTCACACAGATTCACGGAAACAATTAAAATGCTCTATTATGCATGCCAGAGGACCTAAAAAAATGTTCTCCATGTAGTATTTCTGATGTGAACCCTTGAAAAAAAAAATATAATAATAATATATATATATAGACATCTTCTTAGTCAATAAAGAGCACAAAACAAAATAGAAAATAAAAGCAGAGTGATGAAATATTGGATTTTTAAAACGTTTAAAACTCAGAGTGCCTCATGCAGTTTAATCCTCCATTGGAGTTGCTATTATCCTTAATGGAAAATAACGTCAATATCAACTGAAAGTGCACACTTCACTGTTGTGTCCTATTTTCGCTCATTTAAAGTTTTCACTGCACTGTCCAATGTTTTGCAAAGCAAATGAAATTTATTATTGACAAGGATGAACAAGTTAACTCTACGGCTACAAAATAGTTTCTGCAAAAAGTCATGACTTCATAAGAGATTTTTCTTGCAAACAGAGAGTGCAGGCTCATGGTTCACTTGGCATATTATTGAATTCAAATTCCGTCTGGCAGCTCCCTTTTCCTAAGAGTGAAAGGGAGAATCTAAGTGGGAAGAAATTGACAAGCGCTTCTACCTCTGCGATAATGTAATTAGCAGGCCGTTCTCCAGAGCTTCACCTAATTCTCCAACCAAGTTCTTTGTCAGAAGGGCTGTATATTACTGGATGATGTTTCACACCTTCCCTTTTCTTCACAAATCACACTTGCCTTTACATTTACTTCTTGTTTAAAAAAAAAAAAATCTCTCAGACAATTCCTCAGATAAATCAACCAACAGACCTCTCTTTGTAAAAATGAAAATATGGAGGGAAGCAACACAGTACAGTCATGCTCTTGGGTATCTCTTAAGGCATATCAGTCCAAAGTGGCAGATATATAAGTCTCTCAATGTTGAAGTTTGGGGATTTGGGGGCGTCCTCGGTTGCTAGGATCTGTACAGTTCTTTTTGAAGTGCACACATGTGAAAAACACATCTTAGTGCCTTCAACCAACCCAGCTCCCATCGGCAATAAAAGTTGACAGACAAGATATATGAAGTGTAACGTTGCCCTGCCTGTCAGTCACAGATGTATAAACACACATACACACTCAACACACAGTCTTTCTGAACCCCGCTCCTTGAAATATGTCCCAGTCGTTGTGCCATGAGAACGAAAGACAGTGTATTGATTTGCCCAGACCTGCCTTGTTTCAACAACTGGAAGTGCTCTCAGTCAAATGGATTTCCCACACATCAGGAGAAGCTTGTCTGTGAAGCAGACAAATTAGGAAGCCAGAAAGAGGAAGCATAAACACACTCTGGCATACAGTACATATGAGGACACCCCTTACCATTTGACACATTAGATGAACATGATTTAAGGTAGCTAAGGCCTGCTTTTGGAATAGTCAACATTGTAACCCATTATACAAGAATCACCTCAGTGAAATGGGATATTAACAAATATGTTTTTAACAAGGGAGTATTTTGAGCTTGTGTTTACAGGCTTGGCCTACCTTGATTCACATAAACTAAATGAAGCAAAATGTTATGAGGTTCTCAACCAGTATTCAACATATATATATATATATATATATATATATATATATATATATATATATATATATATATATATATATATATATATATATATATATATATATATATATATATATATATATATATATATATATATATATATATATATATATATATTAATACATTTTGAGCTATAGTTCTATTCAAGTGCTTAGTTTCCATTGGTTTGCAGTATTCAACATATATATATATATTATATATATATCTTTCTCCAGGTATTATAGACCTCCATGATTCTAATGGCTCCATGAGTCTGAATCTTAGTCTAGTATTGTAAGTCGCTTTGCTAAGAAAGTGTCTGCTAAGAACATAAATGGTAATTTAATACAAGTCTTTAGGCGGAACTCGTGATGGTGGCTATGCACAGTAGCCATTGGAACAAATGAGCTCTGCAGACGATTTATGTGTAGAGAACATCTGACCCTCAAACTGACTGCTCGAGTCTAGATGAATGGAATAGTTCACCCAAAACTGAAAATACTGTCATTATTAATTCATCCTTGTGTGGTTTCAAACATGTTGGACTTTCTTTACTCCCATGGAACTGTAAAGGTGAATTTTTGAAGAATAGCCACTCTTGGCCACTCAATATAATGAAAGTAAACGAGTACTGAGGCTGTCAAACATCAAAAAGCACCATAAAAATATCATTAAAGTATCATAAAAAGTAGCCTAATGAATTGCACACTATATTCCAAGTGTTCTGAAGTCATAAGATAGTTTTGTGTGAAGAAAAGTCTAAACGTCATTATTCTCTGATATTTTTTTCAGGCTGTTAACTGTTGAATCTGAACCACTGAGTCAGAGAACAAATCATTCAGGCTAAATCAACCAACTAAATGTTTTATTTATTTCCATTATATTATAAAGTGTAGCCAGGATATTCATCAAAAAGTGAACAATGGATGAAAGACATTTAGGTTTTTTCAACATGAAGGTGAGAAAACGATGACTGAATTTTCATTTTTTGGTAAACTCTCTCTTTAAACTTGCCATAGTACTTTTTCACTTGTAGACAGGAGAAACAGAGAAGCAAAGAAAACAGAGATTTTTTTTGGAAGGAGAGAGCTGTCTCTGGCTGAGGAAAAGAGAAGAGAAGAGTAAAGGAGAGACCAACAGCAGAGGAGTGACACTGCCAAAGGTAGGCCTGATTGGCAGCATCACTTCTCACCATTCATCACACAGGAACTCCAGACTTCCCAAATCCTTCAGCAGATGGAGCGGCCACTCGGTTTAAACACCTGATATGAAGCCATCCGTCATGCTGTAATGCGGCAGTTGGGTCTGCAGCTGGGCCCCCGATACGGTGCGGCACGGCTCTGCCGGGCTTGGAAAGTAGCCTGAGTGCACCCGTGATGGACTAGAGCCAGGCAGGATGTACCGCACCACGCTCTCCCCTGATAGCATTCACAGCCCTCCACTGGACCATGGAACAGGTGGATGCGAGAGAGAGAGAGAGAGAGAGAGAGAGAGAGAGAGAGAGAGAGAGAGAGAGAAGGAGTGACTTCATGTGTAGTGGAGTGAGGGCAAGGTTGAAGCAGAGCGGAGGATAGAAAAATGCACACAGCTTCCTGTGTTGAATACCAATGATTTGAGAACCACAAGAGCTGTACATCAACTCTACACAAATAAATAATTACTGTCCTTTAGTCAAGAGCAGAAAAAAGCACTTTTTTATCAAAATATACCAGGTGCAGATGCTCTGTTCGAAAACCTAGTTAGCCGCCTACTGAGGCAGCATTTTAAGGCAACATGAAAGCCGTTCCAAAAGATAACTTAATTATGCAGCATTGCATATATATAAATATACATTTTTATTTTAATATATATTAAAAAGTATTAATAACTGTAATGGCAAAGCATAATTTTCAGCAGCCATCATTACGCCAGTCTTCAGTGTCACTTGATCCTTCAAAAATGATTTGCTGCTCAATAAATATTTATTATTATTATCAATGTTTTGCTAAAACATTTTATGGAAACTATTAATTAAATTTTTACTACATTTTTATTATAAATATCTTTGCTGTCTTTTTGATCACTATAACTTTGCTGAATAAAGTAGTCATTCGCTGCATCCAAATCGAGTACTTCCTTAGCATTGGAAAAACAGTACGCCAACAGAGTAGTATGTCCAAATACAAACAGAAAAACAGATAAAAGTCCCCGGAGGTGAGATTCCGGTGACATTCTGAAGTGTGTATACGATTGACACTTTACTATCCCATGAGGTCACGGGAGAGAATTTATGAATGGAGATGAAGCAACGCAAATGATGCTGGTATTTCACATGATAATGACAACATGGTGAATGTTGTACGTCCGGATTACATTCACACTACATATATTCATACTATATACAACATACTTTTTTAATAGTCGCGAAGTAAGTTCAAATTCAAAAGCCCTATTTTAACGATCTGAGCACATGGTCTGAAGCTCATGATGCAGGTGCACTTAGGATGTGTCCGAAATTTTCAAATCCACGCTAGTTTAACAACGGGAAAAAACGGTCGGCATGGTCTAAAAGAGTTGTACCTAGTCTCTTAATGAGTCATGGGTGAGTCTTGGGCCCAACGTGCAATAAACCAATCAGAGTCTCATCTCCCATTCCCTTTAAAAGCCAGTTGCCCTTGCACCGTGCTGGATTCGCTATTTACATGGCGAAATTTGAGAGTGGAAAGACTGAACGCTTCTCCAGAAAGGAATCCTTTTATTTGTAATATTAAAAAAGGTTGCTGCTGCGTCCCTGTGTGTGTAATAAGCATCGTTATGTACCCGCCTATAGGCGCATATTACTAAAGCACCCTTTAAACAACACAAAAAATTCTGCACTATTGACTTTACACCAGGTTTTTGTTGGTCAATGGCGCAGTCATTTGAGCCAACAATGCGCTTGAATACACCTTGTTTTAATACCAGCTAGCCCATCGGCAAACAGATAGGCGCGAGTGCATTTGCTATTTAAACAACGTGGGCGCTGGATGTGAAAAAGATAACTGCATCGGCTTAAACAAGCAAAAATCACTTGCGTCGCGCCAGGTGTATGATAGGGTCCCAAATGTAGTATCTACTCAGGCAGTACGCGATAAAAAATGCAGTTAGCTTAGCAACATGCTAATGCCAAACTCTATTAAAATCAACTGCAAGTCAAGTTCACCGCAGTATTCTCAAACTCTCACCTCAGATGCTCCGTGATGGATGCTCCCTGACAGCTGACTATGTTGGCAGTGAGTCAACTTTTTGGAACAGAGCTAAGAAAGTCTCTTTTTCTGTATCTCTCACTTTCACACACACAGACACCACACACACACACGGATTGTATAGTGGATCTCTCATTAGCTGGAGCTCTGCTGCAGGCTCTGTGGAAGCCTTGAGTCTGAGGACTAATTTGTCAACAAAAACAATTAGGGGGAATGATCCGTTACACTAGTTTTAATGAGTACAGTCAGGTCACAACACTAAAAGTGACAATGGAAAGGTCATCACAGCACCACTCAGATGCCCACCCACACACACCCACCCATATCAGACTGTGCTGAATGAGCTGCTTATGAAAACTGCAACTGTTCAATACTTAAACACAGAATGAACAGGGATGTCTAAGAGTTCGTATTCGTTAAGACAATTTCAGCTATGCATTCAGCTAATAAAAAGAGTCAACGCCGCTATCTGCAGTTTTTCATCACTGAGTTCACAAACATTTTATGTGAGAGCTTTGTTTATTTCTATGACCTTGGCGAGGCCTTAGTGGATATCTAATAGAGACAGTGGTTGCTGTAGCTATGGTAACCATGACTACCATTTGTGGAGGATTCTAACTTTTGTTTGATTTGAATGGGAATGTCTTTACCCAGTTAAGCTTGGCATTGCTTCACGTATTCTGAGAGCAACAATGTCTATAAATCAAATGAGTGTCTTAACTACAGTTAATTAAAAACTACAATTAAAAGTCTGTGTATTCATACATGCACAGTAACCTTTTTGATGAATGTGAATTGCTTCGAATAATAGTATATTTGATCAGCTTTGGTCTGCTTCTTTGAAAACAATATCATTAGCGTTTTAATCTATTACTGACGCCTGCATTCTAACAAACTCGTCTGAGCACATAACATCAAAGTGCCAATTGAAGTTGATCAATACTGCATTAATTACAGCGGCTAGCAAATTGGGTTCAGCCTGGGTAATTGTACTGTTTTTTAATAAATAAAAAAAATGATGTTACCATTAAAAGCTAATTTTGCTCTCAGAAATGAGGACACTTTCGCAAGCTGCATGTTCCTCCCTGTCCTTGTCCCTCCATTATCTGATGTCAGGCTTCAACTATGTAGAAAAGAGCTTTTTTGTCACGGATCATTGCTTAACCTTTACAAATGCTTCATCTCCACCCCATCACAGACCAGACCTTTGTCGTCTGTCTGCTGTCTGATGGAGGAAATGACTCACATTTGTGGACTCTTTACCCCAACTTGTATGAAATGCATTTGGAAGCAGGTGAAAAAGGGGGCAGATGGACTGCAGGTAAGATAGTGTATGCTAACTGTAGTAGCAGTTTTACAGGTGTTGCTTGTAGACTGATGGTCAACAAAAAGCCACCCATTGGTCGATCGGCCGAAACTTTACTTAAAAAGTTTTAAATATGGATATTTTTCTTACACAAACGCATCAATTCACTTCCAAAGGCATTTAATAACCTCCCGGAGTGGTGTGGAGCACGTTATTTGACGGACAAATGCTCTTTTATGGACTTCAAAAACAGAGCAACAGTCAATGCCATTATAAAGCTTGGAAGAGCCAGGACTTTTTTTAATATAACTAAACTTTTATTCATCTGAAAGAAGAATGTCATTTACCCGATGACTTTAATTAATTTTCCTTTAAAGCCCCAACAGCCCGTGCCATCTACAGTATATACTACTGTTTAAAATTGTTATTGTGCCATAAGATTAAGATTTCCTTACCAGTATTAAAACAGTATGCAGTATATAGATTTTACCCTGCAGAGTATTCAGTAAGTATTAAGCTAGTATTGTCTTTTGAACACATCAAGGAAATAAAAACACCAGCCCGGCATCAAAGTATATTACACCATATACACCATCATTTAAATGTTTGGTATTGTATTATTGTATATATTGGACACGTTTAATTTATTTCAAGTTTGCTTTAAAAATCAAATTGCAATCATCCAATCAAAAATAAAGAGAAAATAGAGATGGAGTTGTAGTGGTAGTGTGGCATGCTCGGGTTGTGTCAGTACGATGTAGTTGCAATTAAGGCATGGTTGATTTGTCTGATCAGGCATGTGAACAGAGAGACTGGAGCTGTCAAAGACAGCCTGAGCAATTTATGGAGGTGCAGCCGCCTATGAAAGGAAATGTCATCAGAATTGGTGAAAAGCCATTATGTTAGAAGGGTAGAAAATGCTTTGAAGGTAATAATGCACTCGGTAATTAAATGAAAATGAATGCCAAGTGTCCATGCCACTTTGAGAGAGTCATTTTCACCAAGAGATCATTTTCTTATTGTCCAATCAATGGGGGAGGGCGGAAAAACAGAAAAATGAACTCTTCAAATTAACAAGTGCTTCTCGTTGAGCGAAGCCTTTTCGGGTTTGTTGAGGGTAAAGGTTAAAACGACAATGCAAACACAACACACATCTGGCCATACCAACACAACCACATGTTGAGTGTGTGAAACAATGCAGGCAAACCCTGCTTTGCCATACACAATGAATGACTTGATAGAGAAGCATTCGGACTCTTATCAGATAGCTTTTATTCTCTGGTCTGGTGGATCAGGCCATTTCATGCAGTGAGAGCTGTGCAGTAGGGAGATAAGGAGACAGCCTCTACAAAGAGCTCAATTTATGAATGCGGTCAATATCCGAGGCATGCAACACTTAGTCACATCATCATGCTTCTCCAGCTGGATGTTATCAGAGTCTACGACAAAACACGAGAAAGAAAGAGGGAGCGTAGAGCGAGGAGGGAGATTGTATTAATGTGAACAGTACACACAGTTGGACAATGCCACCCCCCCAGTGAGATAATTTCCTCTCAAAATTGCAATCAAAGCTGCCGAAACACTTCAGCAACAATATTAACTCAACGGCTCCTAGGGGGGAACTTTTTATCCCTCTGTTTTTTGCCAACCCATCCTTTCTTTTATTCTGTCGTGCAAAATTGCCCTGTTAATGTCCCCGACATTGACGTTTAATCATAAATTTAAAGCATGCTGAACAGGGGGCGTTTTTCATTTCGAGAATAATAAACGTCCTTCAAAGCCTAAAATAACAGTGCATCAAAAGTACTTGAGCAGAAATATTGAGCAGACCCTTAAATCCTTATTCTGATTACACGAAAATAGCTGTGAATTCATAAGAGAGATTTTACATTTTGTATCAGTTATAATAACTGAACCTTTGTCTAGACATTCTGAATTGTAGGATGTGTGAGGTTCATAACACAGTGTTTTCAAACTCACCAAAGGAATGTATTGCTCAGATGTTGCTCTTTCATAGCTTATGAGACTTATGCTTTAAGTAGACGTTTTTCCTAAAGGATTAAAAGATACAAATAGAAAGAAATTAGATCTTGACATAGAGACAGTATGGGCCCTATTTTAACAATATAAGCATATGGTCTGAAGTGCATAGGGCAGGTGCACTTAGCGTGTGTCCGAATCCACTTTTGCTAGTTTCAGAGTCTCATCTCCCATTCCCTTTAAAAGCCAGTTGCACTTGCGCCATGCTGGATTGCTATTTACATGGCGGAATTTGCAAGCGGAAAAACTGAATGATTCTCTATAGAAAACGGATCTATTTATCCAATGACGCCTGCTTGCTCATCATTACTGCAAATAGGTAGGCTAATTCTGAAACATGCAATGTCTATCCATTATGGCATGTAGGCAATTGTATATTTATGTACACAATAATAATCTTTTTACATTTTAATCCTACATTTTAATTTAAAAAAAATTTGTGTGCTGCTGCGAGTCTGTGTGTGTAAAAATTAGCATAGTGTACGAGCGTTGCCTATAGGCGCACATTACTAACAAATTCTTTAAATAGCACAAAACATATTGCGCCATTGACTTTACACCAGGTTTTTGTTGGTCAATGGCACAGACATTTTCAGTTCAAAATGACTGTGCCAAAAATGTGCCTGAACAACCCTCGTTTTCAAACCAGCATGCCCATAAGCGCAAATGTATTTGCTATTTAAACAACGAGGCACAAGATGCAAAAATGATAACTGCGCTGAGCTGAAACTAGCAAAAAAAGTTGTGCCTGGTACCGGGTGTATGATAGGGCACTTTATATGTCAAAAGTATAGAAATGAATGTAATAGATCATTTGATCTCGAAAGAGTTTGTTGAGATTCATCAAATTTTACTGTGCCATCTCTGCAAACTTTTAACACACTTGTGAGGTCTCTTTTGAAAAGCCTGATCACCTGGGGTCATTATTCATTTGCTTGGCATTTATTCTTATTGCTATAACACATAAGAAACGTTTTAACTTTAAAAGGATAGTCACACAACACTTTTCATTCCATTAACTCCCATTCATACGCAAATGTGGGAGACATTTCACATTTCGCTGGATTCCAATGTTCAAGTTTGGTTAATGTTGACTTGCAAATTTGTATAACAGGAAGGTCTGTGATCAATAGCATACTGATACATCCAACCCAGGCTCATTGGAAATACGTGACTCTGCCTACATTTTTGCAAACCCTGAAATATGTACATCCAGGTACGTTTCCCTGCACAATTCAAGAAAAACATGGTGTAAGCACGAATTTTAATTCCTATTGAAATACATTTAATTCTTTGCATTTGTAAAAGTAGACATGTTTTTATGATTATTTAAAGGCTACATTTATATTTTGGAGCAACTAACCCCATTCCTTCCTACCATTTCTCAACAATAAAACACGTAACAGACAAATAAAAGTACAGTCACAGGTATTTCTTGCAAAAACTGACCAAAATATTGTAAAAGTATTAACTCATGTTGCATTCCAAGTCTGCTGAAGTCATACGATATCTTCATGTGAAGAACAGAGTTGATCTTAATGTGATCCAATCCGCCGCTCCGTGTGAACACCCGCCACTCGTTCATATTTCATTCAAATAATACACCCTTTGTGAGCGTGATGCGGTCGGTCACGAGACACACAAGAGCCAATCAATGGCATTTTACAATCAAAGCTGAAGTAATGACGCAATTGGTCCCGAGACATACGACAGCCAATGCTGTCAAAGCTGACGTAACGGCGGCAATTTTCAAATATGATCTTCGGCGGGTGGACTCAACACTGATCGCGTCTTCACAAAAATCAATCGTTTGTCCTCGAAACACTAGGAATATTTGTACTTTTTAAATAAATTATGCCTGCAATCGTATTGAAAAGGCTGCATTAATGGTGCCTAAAAAACGTTTAAACTGCAGTGTCATTCATCTTAAAGTCACAGTTAAAATCCTCCACATTAAATTTCATTTAATTTCCTACTGCATCGGAGAGAAATGTAGTAGCACGTTGATCTGCCAGTCATGGGTCTTTTATACGGACACTCTTCTCATGTGTTTGCAATTTAAATATAGTAATGCCATTAAAAGTTAATGGCCAAATGTATCATTAAAAAATGTTCACAATGCTGTTGCAGATGAAATATACTGTTGATAACATTGAATAAATATATTTTTGTTAAGTTAGATACTGATTATTACTCACTCAAACCCCTTTATCTAAACCTCACTTAACCGTTGGACTCGCACATCTGTCATGTTTGTAGTTTTTTAACACTTTTTATCCATTTGTAGTTCTAATCGAATCCTCGTCCAACTTGCAATGGGTTGTGGGCAATATTAGCCGTTAGGCTGTGTGTCCACCAAAGCATTTTCTCATGCAGATGGCTGGCGTATTCAATTGTTTTCAGAGGGAGCGCCTCGTTTTTAGGACTCCATGAGCGTAACGAGGCGCTGAGCAAGTATTTCACGCTCAAGCGCTGAGCGTTCAGCATTTTTTACTGGTCCCTGAGAGTTGAAGAATGTTCAACTTTGAGTAAAACGCAGCGCTCATCACTGTCACTTTTCGCCAGCTGTCCAATCACAGTAGAAGAGGGGCAGGGCAAATACAACACCAACCAACCGTCACATTCTGCTTGTACAATGTCAACAGATGAAAACAAGCAGCATAATGGAACAAAATAAGTTAAAACAAGAGCCAGAGCAAATACTTTACATTGTATCTGTTAAATGAGTTACTAGTAACACTTCCGAGGATATTCCGTATCATAACAAGCAATGAGTCTCAACTGAAAAAAACGCTGCGCTGCCATAACTCTCTCAAGCACTCACGGCTAGACGTCTTCAGCAGAAACTACAACATGGGGACAACACTACAATATACTGAAGCCTTGCCTTTTTTCTTTGCACACATTATGCTATTATTTCAAATCGCAATGCAGACTTTGCTAAAGTAACATCTGGATTTCAATCGAGGCGTTTTATGCAGGTCTGGATCAGTGTTTTCTGTTAGAATAAAATCCCTTTGTGGGAGACTATGAGCTTTGTAACTTTGCAGATCTTATACATGTACAAACAGACACAAACTGAAGGAAAAGGAAAACATTAAAAAGCATCATATGGCCTCTAACTCATTTAAACACGAGTTCCATTTTTACTATCATGCCCAAGACACTGTAAAAGATGCAAGATGTGAGCACAACGGTCAAGGACGTCCGTCTAGTGCATGTTTACATAGAAAAACAAAGCAAAAGCAGAGCAGAAGAATGCAAAAACACATTCTGTGTGAGCGGACCCCAACGAAAGATTTTCATAATGTGATTTTCATAATGTGACATGCTTGTCTGACTGTTTCCTCTGCAGTGGCAAGCTGACACTAGGACTATTCCTTTACTAGGAAAGAAGTCCTCAAACCCGGAGTTTGTATGAACTCCTCTATTTGTCATAATTACTTGATTGAGGGGGACGTCTAGGAAAGGTCTAATCAATCTGATTTAATTAAGTGCAGTCAGACAGTTGAAATGAGCAGAATGGAAGTAATAAGCACATTTAAATCTGCATATTTGAGCTCGACTAACAACGCCAATTCAAGGCACTTACCCATTTACCATTCTTTAGTCTCCGGGGAAAAAAAGGAAATCTAAAAAAAATATCTCTTACTTGGAATAAAGTGAAGAAATTGTGTTTTCCATTATTATTTTTGAAGTATTTAAAGAAATAATCTTTTTTTCTAATGTAGCGTGCTATTATCTACTAAACTGAACTGCCCTGTTTTTCAAGGGCACAAGGAGGTCAGTCAAATTTACAGCATTACAGCTGGAAATGGTGCAGGGAAAGCTTTGTTTTCTTGTCAAGCTAGGGAGGGGTGTAGACAACATGACAAACCAGAAGAGACAGAGAATCATTAGGCTTCCCTCAGGCCAAGCACAGGCACTCATGGAGAAAGGAAATGCTCACTAGCTCCTGAAAGAAAAGACAAGGTGACTGGTACAAAACTGTCCAGTGTATGATAGCCCCTCAAACCAGCGTCCGCCCCTCTGACATGGGCTTCAGCAAAAGGTGACATTGGGTGTATTCAAGGGGGTGTAGAGCTGATACACAGGCCTGTCTGTGCATCTGACAACACCTGCTGGACAACAACTTCAACATTTGAATGTGTTACCATTTGATCAGTATACTATATAAAGCTACATGTTGATGCCAACCAAAACAAGGAACTTTCTCAGAACTTTGGTGAACATTTCTAGATGTTTCATGGAAGGTTTTTGTTGGATGTTCATCTAATTTTTGTTTAAATGTTTTACTTGTTACATTCGAATGTTCTCTAAACATTCTGAAACTTTCACTATATTATTTGTAAAATGACAATGGAATGTTCCCATTCCTGTGTTACGCAGCAAGTTTGAGCTTCCGCAAGAACCAATGAGGTTCATTCTCGCGTTACGCAGCACATTTAAGCTTCAGCGAGAACCAGTGAGGTTCATTCTTGCGTTACGCAGCTCGTTTGAGATTCCGCATTAACCAATGAGACAAATAATGAAAATGTAAGGTATAAAATGGTTCCCTTGCAAAAACAAAGGTTTTGAGACAACACTTAAAATGATTAGTGTCCTAATCAAGACATTTCTTCAAAGAAATACTTTTAGCACAATCAAATCTTGCTCATTAATGCTATTAGTGGGCTTTGCATCTGATAATTGGAGTTATAGTCTTTATGATGATATGTAGTGGAGTTTGGTAATGTGTTTAAGCAGATAGCAGGTGTTTCTTAACATCAGCACCCTGTCAGGATTTGAAGAGGCATTTATTAAAGCTGCATATGCCTGTTGTCTTGTCTCAGCCATGTGTTTAGATGTGTCACTTTCAAATAAATAACAGAAGATATATGTGCTTTGTTGCATAATTCAAATAAAGAATGCCAACAAAGCACACAAATAGATCAAGTTCAAACGTTTCAGCAATCAGCCTTCTTCAGTGAATCATACTATAGGCTGAAACATGTGATCTTGATCTACATGTGCTTTGCTGCAAAACAAAAAAACGAATAAATCATTAAGAAGTCAAGTGAGCGTGAATCTTCCGTTCTATATTTCAAAGTTTTGCAATTTCCACTGATCTACGCAACCAAAAAAACGGTTGAGGGCAGTGATTTTATCTTTTTTGATCTTTTACATGTTTCAGCCATCTATAAGTCAGATTTTGTCTTGTATTTGAGTAACAATTATAAGCATGATGCTTAGCATTGATAAGCCTGAGGCAATCGATGCAGTTGATTTGCTTTTCATGCAACTGTGTAACAGGGCTTGAATACAAACTAATGGTTGAGCAATGAGTTTTTTATGGGTCGATGCTGATCGAGAGCAGGGTGAGCAGTAATATTGATATGCGAAATATCCTTTGACACAAAGAAAGATATTTAGAAGAATGTTTGTAACCAAGATCTCGGCAACCATTGACCGCTATGGAAGTCAATGACTGGCGAGATCTGCTTGGTTACAAATATTCTTCCAAATATCTTAATTTGTGTTCAGCAGAAAAAAAAGAAAAATTCAGGTTTGGAACAAATTGATAAGTCAATTATGATAGAATTTTTAGATCATGTAATAAATCAGACCAAATATGTATCTCTTGGCTAGGATAGTTCTGTAGGAAAATTCAATGTTATACTTGGACTATGTTGACAATGGGGTATCCGGATCTTAACACACTGGTTCAGCCAGCACACCTTCTCTCTACATATATAAACAAAAGCACACATAAAAGCATTATCTTCATAGAACAGGGG
This sequence comes from Gobiocypris rarus, assembly GCA_023029165.1. Taxonomy (NCBI): domain Eukaryota; kingdom Metazoa; phylum Chordata; class Actinopteri; order Cypriniformes; family Gobionidae; genus Gobiocypris; species Gobiocypris rarus. The sequence goes on from CM040919.1 coordinate 11,112,511, forward strand.
TCCATTCTTCGTACGTTGGTAACTCAGCTAACTCACGATTTGGCATGATCTTGAAATGTTTGGTTCTTCGACGCTCATCCTGGACTTGCTGTCATAGCAACAGGTCCGGAAGCTTAAACCTGTCACATGCCTGTCCTGTCTTGTATTTACATGTGGGTTTTGTTAGTGTGGCCATGTGCCTCTGTCATTGTTAGATCCCACCCCCTTGTTATCTCGTTATTGGTTTCATTTGCCCCTGTGTTCCCTCATTCCCAGCTTGATTTCTCCCCTTTATATACTCCTTGTGTTTGTCAGTCATGGTCGGATCGTTGTATTGTCTACGTCTCCCGGTTCCCCGTGATCTATGTTGGTTGGTTTATGTTTATCTCTTGTTATTCTTATGTGTTTTTCCCCCCTTGTGGGTTTTGTTTTGAGTTTATGTTTTGTTTTTTGTAATAAATCCTTTAATCTGCACTTGAGTCCTCGCACCCGTTTGTCTTTTGTGTGATCGTGACGACAACCTCTGGAGCAGGCTTATTTAATATAAACAGGATTATTGCATATTTTTAAGTTGAGGTGATATACTTGTCCCAATGTATCCCAATCACTGCTTCATTACTACAATAGTTTCTTACTGAACCAGGGGCAATAATAATTTTAAATAATAATAATATAAAAATGTATTTGAAAATAATATTATAATGTTGTGTATAATACTATAGACACAGCCACTTGATTGAGAAACTTATTTGTGATAATTTTATTTATTTTATTGGAGTCTTACACACGTGCTGTACAGTTAATCTGAGCTGTGCATTAATTTGAGTGATGATGGATATTATAAGATGGCTTGATGCAGCGCAAGAGATGCAGATAATTTGATCTTGACCCTTAAGAAACGTTAATTAATGCTGTAATGTCACAAATCTGCTTCAAATTGAATTAAAAATAAATTAATTACTAATTACAACATTGAAATAAAATGGTAAAGGGTGTACAAATACTATTCAATCGTGAATATAAATAATTGGGAATCATGTTTAAAAAAAAAAAAAAACAGTGCACATTTAATTGATCTAATATAACTTCTATGTTGGTTTGGTCGTTTGGCTGTTTCCTTATAAAGGTCCAGAAATTTGTTTTTGTTTGTTTGTTTTTTTTCATTCGTCAAGTTTTTCGCCAGGTGGCTTTTTTAATTATATGATGTCATTACAGTGCTGTCTGGCCGCCAGCCAATCGCTGCATTGCTGATTGTGGTTTCAAGTATTGATGCATCTGCCCTCTTCAGGGAACACAAGAATGCGCAGTAATCTCAGACAACTTAATCCATATTTGAATCCAATCCGCAAATTAGTTTAAAGAACCAAATTAGCCAGAGATCAGTTATCAAGAGTAAAAGATCTGGGATCTGTCAAATCATCTCAGATGTATTAAGCAAGGTATGAAGATCGAACCCCTGTTACTGTACCAGTGATTTGTTGTGTTACATTGAAAATAACCAAATAGATTTACGGAATAAGTGTCATATTTAATATGTCAACCGTTTCTGGTCGACAAGGAGTGCCGTGCAAAGACAGGTCATATTGAGGATAACAAGTGTAGAGTTGATTTGGGAGCCATAAGTGAAAGTGTGATGCATTGATTTTATTTGACAGTTTTTGTTACTCAGGGTCATGGGTTTCTTTCCATAAACCCCAGCATTCAGAAAGATACAACAAATTCCAGCTCCATAAAACAATTTCTAAAAGCAAGCAACAATCTTCAAATTACATTCTCACATATTTCTGAGACTTCTTTTAATGGATGATGAAATCTGATTAACCACATTTCTATAATTGACCATAAATAACTTTCTTCTACCAAAATCATTAAATATCCAATAACCTAAAGAGCTTGTTTCCTCCACCATAGGAGCTCTCATTGGCTGTCTCCTCCTTTTCCAAACCAGCCTAAGATGGATATGAGGTGATTACCCCCAAAAGTCCTGCTGGGGAGGCCCAGCTCTGTGTGCTGCTTATTAAACATAAGTACCATGTAACCTCTCTGCACTAAATCAAGGGACATGTTATTGGTCCCCAGTGAGAAAGCAGGGGTCAAAGGGTCCTGGAGATGGGTTGTGCTATACTGAGCTCATCCTGGGGAGACACCAGCTGACAGCTGCCACAAAACTCACTCTCACACACACACACACACACAAACATTCACGCACCAACACATATTGATATATACACACACATAGCAGGCAGCCTGTCGGCATAAGGTGCACACTCTGTGGCAAATGTGGCCCAATCAATACTCATTGGAAGTGAGAGGCTGAATAGAACAGTAATGAGGGAGAAGAATTGGGTGGAAGGCTCATTTCTTTCTCATCGAGCATTTTCCAGGGATTTCAAGCCTGTTTATGGTGGATAAATAAATCAAAACATTCCCCTTTTTTAAAATATTCTTTCCAGTATACATTAGAGCTGACATGGCTGATTGGTGCAATCCTGAATTTTCAAAAGGGTTTATTTTTCGATAATGTATTCTAATGGATAACGTAATCTATTATTTTAAAAAGCACTTTTTACACTTCTCACTTTGTGGTACATGGCATCAGATAAGCCTATAAACTTTTGGGATCAACTTTTAAGCAAATGCAAAAGCAGATTTTAAAATAAATCTGCTCATTTTTAACAATAGTATAAAATAACATTCATGGGCTGATCACACACACACAAGCACACACGCACACGCACGCAATCAAACATATATCCACAATAATAATTAAAAAGTGTTCTATTTGTTTTATCCTCTATTATAAAATGAGATCATCTTTCCCCTCTGTGAGGCATAAACTCTGCTTATGCTGATAATAGAAACAAACTGGATTTTAATTCACAGCTACAGTTATCGGAAAAATGCCAGGGCTGTACACCCTTCGTAACTTTACCGTTCGCACTCATTTCATTAACAATGAGTTCCCTGTCTGCCTCATCCCAGTCCGCCAGGCCACTGCTTGTTATAATAATGGGCTTGGCTTGTAGCGTCTGAAGGAAAGGCATTAATATTTGAGAGCATTTAAACCCATTAGGCTGTTTGCGGGAGAGAAGACAGCATGTTTTTAACTCTGTTGAGAGAGTGTGTGGTAAGAGGTTATCATCTGCTAAGTAAATAAAGGAGCACACAGTATCTCTCATTCCCGTGATTCCTGGAAGCGGCTAAAATGTGGCGAGCAGGATCTGGTTGTAACGAGAGACTGACGCTCTTTATTAGACAGCAGTGCAGTGCTATTATCATTTCCTAAATGAATTATTTAAAATGAAGTATTGCCTCAAAGATGCTCCTTGCCTCGCCGTCTGTTCGTGAGGGTTTGTGAGTGTGTGTTTCCGAGGTCCTGAGATTAGCTTTTTCTTGGCCTCTAAGCGAGCACATCTGCAGTCAAGGCTTCACATCTGGTTCTCACATTTTCCCCCTGCACTGCTGAAAGGGAGCAAAAGAGAAAAGAGTAAAAGAGAGAGACGCAGATAAGCACCGAAGCAGTGAGAAACCAATCATTACACTTGAACAGAAGGGCAAATTCAGTTGTGTCATTTTTACGTATTCACAAAGCAGCCACAATTTAGTTTAACTCTCAACTTGCCTTTTCAGTTTAGTTAGGTAAATGTTACTATCATTTCATTTTATGGACATACCAGTGTCAGTTTTCTCAGCACAGTGTTTCTGTCATATTGTCTTCTAGAGCCAGTTTCTGCAAAGGTTTCTCAGCTAAAAAAAGAAACTGTTTAATGGTCAATTTTATTTTATAAAAAGTATTTGTTTAATCATAGTTTTCCCCAGGTATATATTATTTTTTACTTAAAATTTTAAGTAAATGTAACTGTTTTTTCAGTCATATATATATATATATATATATATATATATATATATATATATATATATATATATATATATATATATATATATATTAATTCTCCCTTCTTCTCAGAATTTTTGCCTTACACAAATATACTGTATATTAAGATACATGGCAGATAGAGAGGTGCACATGCACACACTTGTCACACCTCACACACTTCTCATAATCACATCTGAAACAGACATCAAAAATATGACATGTAAAAGCAAACTTGTTGTTTTATTTAGTCTGTTTTTAAAATGTTGTCTTGTTATATCTGTCTCGCTATGTCCTGTCTTATAAGCTAAAAAAAAGTAAATCAATTGCTATTAGCCACTATTTATCTGTCGCATTACCGTTGCGCTATTATCTCCCATGGAAAGCAGGCAGTAAACAGAATTCCTTATTTTCTATGGATCATGCTGATCATTCTATCAATTATATTCATGTGCATCTTTGGTAATTTTAGCACTCAGATCTGAACCACAAGACTAGGAATTGTGCAAATTTTGTTTGCAGCGTTACCTGTTTAGTAAATCAAGTGCAATTCTTTCTATAGTGAATTCCTCCAGAGCATCCCTTTCTTTGTTCCCACACCTCCCCTATTTCCTTCACTCTCCTTGTCTTTCTGTCTCCTACCCATCTCACCTGGAATCAAAATCAGCCCATTTTGTCATTACTTTGGCAAAATGTCCTATGCTATGATTTATCAGTTAAGAAGTAAAGCATCTTAATGTGGGTTGGCTGTTTAGCCAGGGAAAGCTTCCAGCTTCTATTCCACTCCTTACCCTCACAGCAGATGTTTTGAACTCCTTTACAGCACGGCATGGCCCAGCCTGGATTCCATGCTCCCTTCCAAGCTGCGCTGACCCTGGCGACCCTGTAATTGGTGGAATAATTTGCCCTGGTTTACATAAACACTCCCTGAAAGGCCGATTCTGTGGAGCTCTCCCGGAGGCTGAGCTGCATCACGGATACACGCAGTGGGAGAGTGAACGAGACTACAGGCCTCCAGTGACATACCGATACTCAGACTGATGCAATAACAACTGTGTCCATCAGCACACATGGTGTAATGGTCTTCAAGGAACATTACAGACAGAAAAAAGAGCCTGTTTTTAAGAAATGCAGAATTTAGTTTCATGTTTTATGAAACTGGGCGCTTTTGGATACACTGATCGACTGGAAACACAATAGGCACTCGAGAGACTGTTTTCTGACAAATGTAAAAGTAAAGCATGGTCTCTTCTGGTAAAGATCCCATTATATCACATCACAAACACAGTTTTTTATTTCCGTTGCTGATATATTGCCTATTGAGACATCATGTCTTTTTAAAATCGCTAAAAGCCTTTAGTTTACATCAAAGATGTGAACCAAGATGCATTATTGCTATTTGCTATTGCCATAGGCAGGCACTATAAGCTACATTTTCATTATATCGAGCATTTTATTGGACAAATATTAGACACACCCACAAGTCTAAGACAATTACATTTTTGATCCATTACATTCTTTGGAAAAAGTGCATATTTTGTATGAGTACATACAACTTTGCTAGCATATAGATAGCCTCAAAGCCAAAACAGCAAAACAATAAAACTACAAAGTTCTTTCACAAGTGCCTCTTTCTTCATGCGCAAGTACTGCACTCTTCCATTTATAACCCAGAGGATGATACTTGTGTGGTTCAAAATGTCATACGGCTTTCATCCTTCAATGTCAAGAACGAACAACTCTAAAGTGTGCTCTGCTGTCCTGCCTACAATTACAAGCCACCATTTGCACATGGATTAGCCTGTTGGATCTTTTGAACATGTGTTAACGCTTTAATCAATTTGATTCCATATTAGTTTTGACAAATTTCAGCAAATAGACACGAGCGCTTGTGAAGCGTATACAGGCATGGCATACAGGGATAGAATAGGTTCCATATGTAGACACGGATCCTCGCCAGCACCTTATTTGCTCTTTCCTAATTGCAGCAGTTACATGTAAGAAAAAAAGCCTGGCAGGCTGAAAGCAATGACAGAAACATGGAAATTATTAGACTCTGGAAAAACAGAAATGTCTCATATCTTAGTTCAGACATTTTTAATTCCCTGTGATAACTGTCATATATTTCTGGCGTACAACAACAGACATAAATGTGTGTGTGTGTGTGTGTGTGTGTACCCTTGTTTATATTACATTGTGGGGACCAAATGTCCTGAGCTCACCTACATTGTGGGGACCAGCCAGCGGTCCCCAACTTTCAAAAGGCTTATAAATCAGACAGGATGAGTTTTTTGAGAAAGTAAAAATGCAGAATGTTTTTTGTAATGGGTAGGTTTAGGGGCAGGGGCAGTGAAGGGGTATAGAATGTACATTACGTCTATGGAGAGTCCCCACAAAGATAGTGAACCAGACGTGTGTGTGTGTGTGTGTGTGTGTGTGTGTGTGTGTGTGTGTGTGTGTGTGTGTGTGTGTGTGTGTGTATTATATCATACACATATGTACAAAACATTTAAAATAATTATCAACAAATATTTCATCTATAACTCAAGGTTCATAACACTCAAGGTCACCTCGAATGCAAAAATACAGATCAAGACAAAACAAGACAAGAAAAGACAAGACAAGACAAGACAAGACAAAACACACAAAGAAACTTCTCTGCATATACAGATAAAGTGCAGTAAAGACTTTATAACATATTATAAAAAAGCCTATATAAAAAGATAGGTCTTAAGATGCATTTTAAAAGACAACAAGCAATCGCTATTGCGAACGTCAAGGGAGAGGGAGTTCCATAGACAGGGGGCAACGTAACTAAAAGATCTGGCACCCATGGTGGTTAGTTGAATCTGAGGTACCACAAGAGAAATTGAAGAAGATCTCAGTTTGTTGCTTCAGGAAGTTAGCTGAAAGCCAATCTTTAATTTCAGCTAAACAGCTGGAAAAAGATGGTGGAGGAAGAGAACCAGTGGGTTTGGCAGACAGGTTAAGTTGGGTGTTATCCGCATAACAATGAAAATGAATACCATGTTTCCTCAAAATATAACCATGTTATAATAATGAAAGCATATAAACAATGAAAAGAAGCAGGCTCAAAACAGAACCCTGGGGAACACATATAAAGATCAACACATTATATACACACAATAAAAATAATACATTAAAAATATGATGCTATGCATGAAAAATACAAGCGTCTGTGTGCATGTAGTGGTGTTCTCTGTTTTATTTACCCCTCTCCCTTGTCAGAATTAAAAATGGAAAGCAAGACCACTTTCTCTTCTCTATTACCTTTTTCTTGATTACCCTTTTCTTCTCGCCGTTGGATGGTCCAACCAGCCAGTTCATCAAATATTAAAGAACAGCAGTGTCTATTAATGCTGCCAGGGCAATTGAAATATGTGTGATGGATTTTTACTGCCGTAGTGCAGAATGTCTCTCTCAGTGGCCCCCTGGGATCCCCCTCCAGCTGTTTAATCCATAGCTCCATCACAAGAGTGTGAGGATGGGGTCGACCTCCACCAAATGTCTTCATTTCTCCCTGTACCTTCCTCCCCCCTCGGGATAATAGCTAACGAGGCCCTTTCGGTAATAACGTTGAAAGACTCAATCGGAGCAGAAACTCTCAAAGGAAGGTCATAGCTGAAGTTGCCATGTTAGGAAGATGAGTGATTGATAGAAGCACGTCTCGCGTCACGCCATTCGCTTTCCATCCACGTGTGCTCTGTAAAATCACATATGAATATTCCGTGCCGTTAGTGAGCCGGGCTAATGAGATGAGAGGTTTTATGAGCGCTATAATGTCTCAAGGAGCATTTCATTTGATTGCTCTCTGACGTAACAGGATGCACCAAATGAATGAATCATGGTTGCCTATGTGATGTTTATCAAACTGTGTGGATTTGAAAAAAATCATATAGGTTGGCTATGTACGTTCCGTCAATTTTCGCTGATGATTCACACAGCAAGGTATGGCATGATCATCTGTTCACATATCCAGACTTCCTGTTGTTTCATTTTGATACAAGCTGATAGGTAACATTTCTTCATTGAACGTTAACTGTGGCATCAAAACTGCGGGTTTCTGGCTCAGGCTTTATGAATGACAAAACGATTCCTGGCTCTGGGTGTGTTGTGGATTGAACAAGCGCAATTGATCATTAGACTAAATGACGGAGTGAATCGGCCTTCCAGGAAACTGATATGGAGTCACAGTTTCAAATGGCGACACTCCAATCGTCTCAGAGCATGTTCCCGTGGTCAATTCAAAGGATGTGAGGAGGAAATACAGCCCACTGACCACAGACGATGGCGGCACGGGCATCGTGGCGGAATGCAGAAGGGCTCTGCAATTAGCGCAGATTGATTTAGCACTGCCGCCGTGCCACCCACACTTGGAGCAGAGGTGGCCAGCTGTGCATAGCATCAGGTTAATTATGGCCGCGTGTGCGCGCTAATAGAATTCCTCATTCACAGCGCGCCGCAGATGTGCACACTAAATCACACACAGTATTAATTCCGCTCCTTCGTCCTCTCAGCCCAACTGAGGCCGCATGGAGCTCTGCGCCTCCCCCCGGGGTCATCTGTCCTATATGTGTGGAGGAGGGCAGACACAAACGCACTTCATGCTCTCTAATCACAGGTGTGTGGATAGGAACATCACTCCTCTCCTTCACCTCACACTTTTCCCCAACAATTAAGACCCCATTTTAAATGTCATTAATCAGCGGGTTGCATGGCAAGATCCAATTCATATCTGTCAGATGCACTGGGCAGAAACTAATAGGGGAGCAATTACCTGAAAGGAACCCTACATGGCAGAGATGTCTATGACAGTGTGTTTTAATACAATGAACTTCCTGTATTGTATAGTTGTACAGACCAGTACCAGAATCGTGTTATTTGTGTCTCTCTCCCTCAAGAAAACACAATAGAAGCGAGTGAGCAAGAAACATCCATGGATACCAGAAGACTAAAACAGATCAAGATGTTTTCCGAAAGGGAAAACAGCTGTGCTTCAGAGATTTGAATCACTGCGTAAGTAGATAACACTCTTTCTTTGCCGTTCCTGCTAAAGTAAAATGGATCTCTGAAAGGACAATAGCATTTGAGCATTTGGTCATCGGTACAGTTTTAAAGTCACAATGAAGCAGAAGTAGTGAAAGATCTTTGTGACAGTTCTGTATGTGACAAACTGTACATCAGAGTATAATGGTTTAACAAAAAATAAAACATAGGGTGAGTGACTGGATCTATGCATTGGTTGTTGATTGGATTTTGAGATGTGGGTGGGCAGAACAAGGCAAGGTTGAAGGGACAGTGGACAGTCCCCCTGTAGTCAATAATTTTATCCCTTAAATCTAATCTTTAATAACCCAAAAAATCCTGTGAAAAAATGTATTCATGCCTTAAATTAGCTTGAATGTAACTCTACACCCATGCTTAATTTAAGCTTGGTACAACAAATAAATGTTTTTGTTTTCTCGAGGTGGCAAGAACAAGAACAAAGTTCGTTCTGTGCAGGACATTCCATGCTTCACGAGAAAAGCAGGAGCCGAACATTTCCGTTTCTCCGCATTAACCCTGCCCACTTTAGATTGACCAATCATACAATAGCTCTCGGACACCCACAAGAAAAAAAGTTCTGCTCAGATATTGTGTCAAGAACAAGCTGCGAGAACTCCCAAACCAGGGCTGTGAGAACAAAATGACATCATTTTGTTCCTGCAGCCCTGGGAGCCATATGCAAATGAACTCCGCCTCCACACACTCATACAGGCTCGTCTACAAGTCGATGTATCGGAATGGTAATGGGTTTTTTGTATCGCTCTTTACAATGTTCGACACATAACGGTTATTAATATGATTACTCTTTGGCTTGACTACATTATCAAACAGCTAATAATGTGTTGCTAATGTTACACAAACCATGTTCCCGTTCACCATCTCAGAGTCAGACAGCTGCCTTCTAAAAATCAACTTCCTTAGAAACGCTTTGAACTTAGAAAGGCATATAGTTCACCATAACATCGTAGTTTACATCATATACATAATTCACCCGCTATGAGGCTAAATGTACCTGATTTTTCTTATAAACAGAAGAGTACTCGAGACTCGCCTGATTCAGAGAATAGTTAATGATATGCTAAAGCCCGCCCGCACATTGAAGTGATTGGTTACAAGGATAGTTTGTGACGCAAGAAACACCAGTGATTTCAAACCGGGTTTTTTCACTGCAGTTTTAGGGAGAAAATACTCAGTAATGGTGGTGACTTATGAAATTACACATGATTTGTCTTAAAGCATATTAAAAACACCACACCGACAAATAAACAACATTAAAAACTTGATTTTCACCACAGGGGGTCTTTAAGTAGACTTAAATGATTGAAGGAGTCCTGCATACATCGCCAGAGAGAAGTCTGTCATTTCCCCAGAAGCTCAAATTTGAATAAACATTATGAGGTCAGAACACAGATGCACAGATACATTGTTCACAATAAGATCTGTAGCATGCATTTAGAAAATAGACAGGGCAAATTTTCATTTCATGCTGACTTTAAGGATGAGTTCAGAACCAGATACGCATGTTGCATACTGTGTCAGTGATGTGGCAACTCCTCAGATGAGCTGTGCACTGGGAGAGATGAAATATAATACAGTGTTGAGAAAGGATCCCATTACAAATAAACAGGCAACATGACTCAGGCCTCACACTGGTGAGTGCTGGTTTCCTTTGGAAAACAAATAAATAATCCTAAAGTTTCTTTCTTTCTTGGCAAGTGCACAGATAGTAGTGTGTGTTTTTTATTAGTGTCACTGGAAAAACAGAAGAAAATTCTCTTTCTCTTTGTACAAGATGTGCCTGAAAAGAAAGGCTTCAATAAAGGGGGTCAGGATAGTATGTATTTAACAGATTTACAAACTGATGTTTTTTTTGTAATACTATTTTTTCGGGCATTTTTTCCGATTTAGTGATTAAAGTTCATTTAATTGTTTAGGTTTATTTAACTTTCTTAATTGATTTTGAGTATTTCAAGGCCATCATTTTTGTTTTTTTCAACTGTGATATTTGGCCTTCAGCGGGGTATGTAGATACTTAGTTTGGTAGAATTTGTCACTTTGTTTTTGTGCCGGTGATGTTAAATGATTTCAAAGCTTCATACTTCCCTTTTTCTCCACTGTGAACACAATTGTCAACTCTAAAAGGCTCTTATTTATACACACACAACAACATTTATACAGGTCTGGAAAAAATTAAGAGACCACTTAACATTGAGAAATCATATTCATTATATAGTATGTATATATATGTATTGTATATATATATATATATATATATATATATATATATATATATATATATATATATATATATATATATATATATATATATAGTATATATTGCCCAGGCAGTGTGTTTGGGATCATTGTCATGCTCCCAGCCACGTTTCATCTTCAATGCCCACTTTTTGCTTTTGAGATGACTTGGGAAAAATACATAATTCACCCTATATACAGTGGGGCAAATAAGTATTTAGTCAGCCACCAATTGTGCAAGTTCTCCCACTTAAAAAGATGAGAGAGGCCTGTAATTTTCATCATAGGTACACTTCAACTATGAGAGACAAAATGAGAGAAAAAAAAAATCCAGAAAATCACATTTATTTGCAAATTATGGTGGAAAATAAGTATTTGGTCAATAACAAAAGTTCACCTCAATACTTCGTTATATATCCTTTGTTGGCAATGACAGAGGTCAAACGTTTTCTGTAAGTCTCCACAAGGTTTTTACACACTGTTGCTGGTAGTTTGGACCATTCCTACATTCAGATCTCCTCTAGAGCAGTGATGTTTTGGGGCTGTCACTGGGCAACACAGATTTTCAACTCCCTCCAAAGATTTTCTATGGGGTTGAGATCTGGAGACTGGCTAGGCCACTCCAGGACCTTGAAATGCTTCTTACAAAGCCACTCCTTCATTGCCCGGGCGGTGTTTGGGATCATTGTCATGCTGAAAGACCCAGCCACGTTTCATCTTCAATGCCCTTGCTGATGGAAGCAGGTTTTTACTCAAAATCTCACGATAAATGTCCCCATACATTCTTTCCTTTACATGGATCAGTCGTCCTGGTCCCTTTGCAGAAAAACAATCCCAAAGCATTTCCACCCCCATGCTTCACAGTAGGTATGGTGTTCTTTGGATGCAACTCAGCATTCTTTCTCCTCCAAACACGACAAGTTGAGTTTTTACCAAAAAGTTCTATTTTGGTTTCATCTGACCATATAACATTCTGCCAATCCTCTTCTGGATCATCCAAATGCTATCTAGCAATCATCATACGGACCCGGACATGTACTGGCTCAAGCAGGGGGGCACATCTGGCACTGCAGGATTTGAGTCCCTGGTGGCATAGTGTGTTACTGATAGTAGCCTTTGTTACTTTGGTCCCAGCTCTCTGCAGGTCATTCACTAGGTGCCCCGGTGTGGTTCTGGGATTTTTGCTCACTGTTCTTGTGATCATGTTGACCCCACGGGGTGAGATCTTGCGTGGACCCCAGATCGAGGGAGATTATCAGTGGTTTTGTATGTCTTCCATTTTCTAATAATTGCTCCCACAGTTGATTTCTTCACACCTAGCTGCTTACCTATTGCAGATGCAGTCTTCCCAGCCAGGTGCAGGTCTACAATTTTGTTTCTGGTGTCCTTTGACAGCTCTTTGGTCTTGGCCATAGTGGAGTTTGGTGTCTGACTGTTTGAGGTCGTGGACAGGTTTCTTTTATACTGATAACGAGTTCAAACAGGTGCCATTAATACAGGTAACGAGTGGTGGACAGAGGTGCCTCTTAAATAAGAAGTTACAGGTCTGTGAGAGCCAGAAATCTTGCTTTTTCCAAATACTTATTTTCCACCATAATTTGCAAATAGATTCTTTAAAAATCAGACAATATGATTTTCTGATTCCCCTTATTCTGTCTCTCAAATTACATGCCTCTCTCATCTTTTTAAGTTGGAGAACTTGCACAATTGGTGGCTGACTAAATACTTTTTTTGCCCCACTGTAGATCACAACAACATCCTGATTAAAATGGTCATTTATTCGCTTTGCTTAGCATTAGTAGAATTTAATAATAGAAAGTAAATTACAGTGATCCTTTTGAGGACGGACAGGTTAATGGTATTATGAAGAGTGGGAGTGGAAAATAGAGAAGCGAAAGGGGAAACAGATGAAAGATCATTTGTACCGCCTGTGGATGCTGGGCAAACAAATGGAGAGCAGACAGAGTCTCTCTTTCTCTCACACACACACACGCACACGCACACGCACACGTTTGTTTTTGTGAAATGTGGGGACATTCCATAGGCGTAATGGTTTTTATACTGTACAAACCGTATTTTCTATCCCCCTACTCTGCCCCTGCCCCTAAACCTACCCATCACAGGAGACTGTGCAGTTTACTTTCTGTGAAAAAACCTCATCCTGTGTGATTTATAAGCATTTTGAAAAGTGAGGACATGGGGAACGTCCTCATATTTCACCCTCTTTTTGTAATACCTATGTCATACCCATGTCATTATACACATTTGTGTCCTGATATTTCACAAAAACATGCCCACACACACACACACACACACACACACACACACACACACACACACACACACACACAGACACACACGTACACTCAAAAGTTACATACAGACCTTCCTTTCATGCAGTTACATTTTTTAAAAATGTTTATATTATTATAAATTATTATCAGTGTGAAACATGAAGCAAGATAGTCCAGAATTCAGTTTGCCCGGGTTTAGAATGACCCAGAGTTAACTATTCAAGTGTGAAAAGCTCTAAAGAGTCTTGTAAATTCTCACGTTTTTCACAAAGAGATGAAGCAGCACAAATGTTTAAAACACTGATTATAATAATAAAAAAATTCTTGAGCACCAAATCAGCATATTAGAATGGTTTTTGAAGGATCAAGTGACTGAAGACTAAGTTCAGCTATTTTTACTGCAATAAATAAATAAATGTGGTCTGAATATCTTGATATTAATGATATTATATTACTGTGCATTCTGTTTGCATGTTAGTTTTTTTCATTTGTACATAATTTTTCTTCCATATTTGAGACAACTGCTCCTCAACTATAAAATGATTTATTGCATGCTCATCCATGAGCCTGAGCATGTTTAGGCCATTGATGACATCCACTTGAGCTTTGTATTTATTTGCATGTCAGACCGGGTCAGTTCAGCCACTCAGTTCTTAAGGAACACACTGATCACAAAAGAAGGTTTATAGGAAGGAGGAGCTCATGTAGATTCCAGTCGGTTAGTTAGTCCAACAGTGCAAGAGACAGAAAGAGCGGAAAAGAATAATGAGGATCGTGCCATACGTTTCCCTGGCCTCAGGGGAGACGCGCCCCGCTTTGATCATGCACCTCCAATCAGACTGTTTCAGCAAGCCATGGAGCCTACAGGACCTCAAACAGCTGCCAGACAATACAACCCTATTACCATGAAATACACGTCAAATTCATGTAAGTTTCCAGGGTTTCAAAAGCAAAAAGGTTTTGATAAAAGCGCTCCACGCCAGGCTACAGAGTGCTGCCCTCCAGTCAGAACAGAGTCTTTGTGAAACCAGGAAACAAAATTAGTTTGAAAGGTTAAAGAAAACATTTAACATAAAAAATGAACAACCAAAAGCACAATGCTCACAATTTTTGTCATAATGCTCACAATTTTTTTTGAGCCAAATGGATTTTGAGTGCAACAAATAATAATAATACTACAAAATTATATCTTTGATATATTAAGTAGGACACTGAGTGCTTTTTATTTTATCCTAAAAAGTCTAAAAACTCAATAATCAAGGCGTTTTAATATTCTAAGTAATATGATGTCATATTGCTCATACTTCGCCCACGACTGCTAACGGACTGTCTCATATTTGCATATTTCCGCCCTCAGCCAGTTGTACAGTGTCTGCCAAGGCAGCACTTCACGTCTACACGCCCCATGGAAGAGAGGGGTGGGGTGAGCAGTAGCTCATTATCATTTAAAGAGACAAGCACTGAAACAGGTCGCTGTGAACAGAACTGTTTTTGAGGAGGTAAAAAGGGTGTTGTTTTACACAAAGTATGTTACAGACTTTACATAGAGATCCTAAAGAATCGTACCAAATTGTGGAAAATATGAACCTTTTAATATATCATTTTTTATATAATAATTTTTAACTTATATATAGATTGATTTGAGAACAAAAAAGTGGTACCTACAAAAGGCATCATGCCTTCATGTGTATCCGTTCTGCATCACCAGATTCCCTTCCTAATCTGGGTTAAATTATGATTCCTCACTAAATAAATGCTGAATTCAGATATTAATGTAAAACATTTCAGAACATTTTGGGTAAATCATAAATAGTAAGCTTCTAGTAATACTGGAAGCACAGATTTCTGTTCTAAGATACGATTTTTTTGGCTCTAAATTGTTAATGTCTTTGAAAGGTTGATAGAAAAGCTGCATAATGGTGGAAATGAAAGGAAAAGCACAGTGTTTTTCTGCTACTATAGCAGTGAAGTCACAAATGCTTCAAAAAAAAAAAAAAAAAAAAAAAAAAATCGCAGTGACTCGACAGCCTGGCAATGCTTGTTCTACTGACAAGCCACAATTTTCGACTCAAAACTGTACCCTTCTACAAAGGTGCACTCCTCTCATTGGCTGATACCTTCTACAGTAATACATTACAGTTGAAGATGGGCCAAGGGCTGCATAGGCTGCCTTTTAGAATGGCAGCCACTTAGCCAGAAAGCTGGGGAATAATAAGCAGTCTTGATGGAAGAAGTGGCATGAATAACATTTGCTCAGCTAAACCATTTCAGCTGCGGTTCTGGGCCTTTTTTTTTTTACTTCGTACTTTGAATGATATGACTGATAAGCAGTCTGATACATCTTGGCAAATGTGAGGATGTTAACAGAAAGGAAGAGGAATACTTATAATAAAGGTGAAACGGTTTTTACATTAAATACAACTTACAATAATCATATTATAATCACATAACATATATATATATTTATATATAATATATATATTTATACACATACATATATACATACATACACAGGTCCTTCTCAAAAAATTTGAATATTGTGATAAAAGTTCATTATTTTCCATAATGTAATGATAAAAATTAAACTTTCATATATTTTAGATTCATTGCACACCAACTGAAATATTTCAGGTTTTTATTGTTTTAATACTGATGATTTTGGCATACAGCTCATGAAAACCCCAAATCTAAAAACAATTGCATATTTCATCTGACCAATAAAAGAAAAGTATTTTTAATACAAAAAAGTCAACCTTCAAATAATTATGTTCAGTTATGCACTCAATACTTGGTGGGAATCCTTTTGCAGAAATGACTGCTTCAATGCGGCGTGGCATGGAGGCAATCAGCCTGTGGCACTGCTGAGGTGTTATGGAGCCCAGGATGCTTCGATAGCGGCCTTAAGCTCATCCAGAGTGTTGGGTCTTGCGTCTCAACTTTCTCTTCACAATATCCCACAGATTCTCTATGGGGTTCAGGTCAGGAGAGTTGGCAGGCCAATTGAGCACAGTAATACCATGGTCAGTAAACCATTTACCAGTGGTTTTGGCACTGTGAGCAGGTGCCAGGTCGTGCTGAAAAACAAAATCTTCATCTCCATAAAGCTTTTCAGCAGATGGAAGCATGGAGTGCTCCAAAATCTCCTGATTGCTAGCTGCATTGACCCTCCCCTTGATAAAACACAGTGGACCAACACCAGCAGCTGACATGGCACCCCAGACCATCAACTGACTGTGGGTACTTGACTCTGGACTTCAGGCATTTTGGCATTTCCTTCTCCCCAGTCTTCCTCCAGACTCTGGCACCTTGATTTCCAAATGACATGCAAAATTTGAGTGACAGTCCAGTGCTGCTTCTCTGTAGCCTAGGTCAGGCTTCTGCCGCTGTTTCTGGTTCAAAGTGGGCTGGGGATGCACCTGTAGCCCATTTCCTGCACACGCCTGTGCGGTGGCTCTGGATGTTTCTACTCCAGACTCAGTCCACTGCTTCCGCATGTCCCCAAAGGTCTGGAATCGGTCCTTCTCCACAATCTTCCTCAGGGTCCGGTCACCTCTTCTCATTGTAGACTTCCCACTGAGGTGCCTTGATACAGCACTCTGGGAACAGCCTATTCGTTCAGAAATGTCTTTCTGTGTCTTACCCTCTCGCTTGAGGGTGTCAATGATGGCCTTCTGGACAGCAGTCAGGTCAGCAGTCTTACCCATGATTGCGGTTTTGAGTAATGAACCAGGCTGGGAGTTTTTAAAAGCCTCAGGAATCTTTTGCAGGTGTTTAGAGTTAATTAGTTGATTCAGATGATTAGGTTAATAGAGAACCTTTTCATGATATGCTAATTTTTTGAGATAGGAATTTTGGGTTTTCATGAGCTGTATGCCAAAATCATCAGTATTAAAACAATAAAAGACCTGAAATATTTCAGTTGGTGTGCAATGAATCTAAAATATATGAAAGTTTAATTTTTATCATTACATGATGGAAAATAATTAACTTTTATCGCAATATGCTAATTTTTTTAGAAGGACCTGTATATAGCCCCACACTATTACAACACCAGCAGCCTGAACCATTGATACATGCTAGGATGGATCAATGCTTTCATGTTGTTTACACCCAATTCTGAGCCCATCTGAATGTCATCAGAAATTGAGACTCATCAGACAAGGCAATGCTTTTCCAGTCATCTATTGTCCAATTTTGTTTAGGCCTTGCGAATTGTAGCTTCAGTTTCCCGTTCTCAGCTGGCAGGATTGTCACCTGGTTTGGTCTTCTGCTTCTGCAGCTCATCTGCTTCAAGGTTCGACGTGTTCTGTGTTCAGAGATGCTCTTTTGCAGACCTTGGTTTTAACGAGTGGCTATTTGAGTTACGGTTGCCTTAGTTTGAACCAGTCTGGCCATTCTCTGAACCTGGCATCAACAAGGCATTTTTGTCCACAGAACTGCCGCTCACTGGATATTTTCTCTTTTTCGGACCGTTCTCTATAAACCCTAGAGATGGAAATGCCAGAAGAACTGCAGTTTCTGAAATACTAAAGATCAGCCTGTTTGGCACCAACAACCATGCCACGTTCAAAATCACTTAAATCACCTTTCTTCACCATTCTGATGCTCAGTTTGAACTTCAGCAGATCATTTTGACCATGTCTACATGCCTAAATGCATTCAATTGCTGCCATGTGAAAGGCTGATTAGATATTTGCATTAACAAGAGTTGAACAAGTATACCTTATACAGTGGTTGGTGAGTGTGTATGCCACAAATATGGCAATATCTGAAATACTTGTTGTGTGGGGAATTTTTTTTTTGTAAATCGCTTATAAATCAGACTAAGGGCCAGATTTACTAAACAGGATAAATTAGCATGAGAATACAATTCCATAAAAGTGCTGATGGGAGTGGAAAGTTCTGTGCGTGAGCTACTCATGTCGCGTATATTAAAGAGCACAGACGCAGGCAGATCATTTCCATAATGACCAACGCAATCTACCAAGAACAGTACCTGATTATAAAATAACTATAATTTTTTCTTTCCCTGTTAATTCTATTTATTGACTCCCTCCCTCAGATTAGCATAAAAAATACAGCAAAAAAAGAAAAGAAAAAAATGGAAACAAGTATTAACATTTTATTAAATATAGCTTAGCTCTGCAGACATAACTAGACTATAATAATTTGTATTTATTTATTTTACTGATCAATTAAATGTTACAAAAATACAAGCTTTGAATAAACCTTAACCAGTGTGCATCTCCTCTTATGAAAGGAATTCATCAGCAAAGAGAACAATCTACGCCACAATCACTTTATTCAGAGGAAGTATACCTGCAGCTTCGTGCACAAGGTTGTCAAACACTTAAACGCCATGGAAACATTGCAGCAGGTACCTGGGAAAAACTTGATGACACGTTCTTTAAAAACATTATGTCTACCCACACTATCACAGAGCACTCTTCACTGATTCACACATACATACACACACCAGCTGCAGAACATATGGACCTTCACAGAGGAACATCCGCAAAAGCGAGCAAGAGAGAGAGCGCAGTCTAGAAGTGTGAGCACAAACATTTCAGCCTAAATTCAGCTGCAACCTCCCAAAGAAAGAAAATGAAAATAATACTCCATGCCTTCCTGTTAAACCCCTCCGATCAGGGCACACATGCTTGGCCTTGCACCAGCTCTCGCAGCTATTTAAAGCAGCTTCTCTGCGTTTTTAGGGAGATAGCAACAGCCACAGACACAGATGTTGAAACAGGGATTTTTTTCCCCCGCACGCTCTTGGTGCACCTGTGCACATTTAGTGCCAAATTCCTGTTGTGTCTAAATGGGAGGTCCAAACATTCCACCCGCTTAAAGCATGAAAGCAAATATCACATTATTACTTATTATGAGCAGGCTCTGGGGTAGGCGTTTTGGCTGCGGCCCAGTATCTGAATGATGAGTAGGGTCATGTGAGCACTCACTCAGACACACACACACACACACACACACACACACACACACACACACACACACACACACACACACACACACACACACACACACACACACACACACACACGTGTCAGGGACGGGGATTGTATATGCAGAGTATTCAAGAACACTTGACGTTACACAAACTGTCAGAGCGTTTCAGTATCAGCACATTTATCTATCATCAGATAACATACAAGAGTGGAGGAGACCATGTTAACAACCACTTCTATCATTAAGGAAATAATAACAGAAACAAAAAAAAATCTTAATGTTTTTATCAAAGCAAACATCATATATCATTATGTAGAGGAATTCAAACAGACCTCTAAATAGAAGTATTAAACTTTGTCACGTAACTCATCTGGCACTATGTTATGGACATGAATGACACCTTAAATCATATGGCTGTCATGTCCGAGTACAAAATAAAAGGAGTGAGGACTCAACTACAGGATGATGATTGTGAATTTATTAACAAAACAATAATAAACACAAAACAAAACCCACAGGGAAAATCAAACATAATACAGAAACAAACCAGGATCAGGAACAAGAAGTCGGGAACAGGAACCATCAGACGACGTAACATGGACAACGTACCAGCACAGTACAGAAAACGGAAGGAGATTAAATAGGAGACAAACATGCAGGTGACGAGGGACAATAGGTGGAGCAAACGAATCACTAAAGCGATAACAAGAGGGGCAGGGTCAGGACAATTATAGACCGGAGAAATGACGTAACCTAAACATAACAACACAAAGCACATGGCTAGAAAATAACAAAACACCACATGTGCTCAACAAGACAGACAAATGGCTTATTGAGAAAAGGCATGCTTTCCTACTTTTCTAACTGATCGATTTTTTGCCTTATGAAAAAAAATGTATCAACTCATACACTTCTATAGATGGGATATTTGTGTACATATAGTGCGCGAATACTGAATACTGCGAATACTGAAACAGACAAATACACACAAAATCATGTCAAAATATCCATGTAAACATCTGTTTGAGCTGTTGAGAAAAAAAGGCATTGATGGAGGGATGTTGTATTTTTGTAGGCCATCCCAGAAGTTATCGTCACACTGGTTCACTCGACAAAAACCCAATAGGATTTTTAATTGGGTTTTTAATTATCGTAGAAGATATGGCCTGTGGATAACAAAAATATTACGATTCTTAAACTCTTTGCTCATCGTGATAATAACAAATTAACATCTTTTATGAATTCTGAGTATAGGCTATAAAGGAAGTGATACCAGTATATTGTGCATCCTTACATGTTTGCATAAATGATATATGGGAGAGTCTTGTCAGTCATTTATACCATTACCACGGCCACCTGACTTCAACATCACTAAGCTTCTGAAAACTTTCAGTCTTCGGGACAGATTTACTAACAGCTTGTCTCTGACACAAATTTTTCGGGAGGAGAGTATTTTAATGGATCATCCAGGTTGAAAACTGACAATGAAACCTGAAGTGCTAAAATGCTAACTTGTTTCAAGGTTTTTGCCTAAAAAAACTCAATTTGAAAAAAAAAAAAAACTGATACATTAAAAATTAGATTTGCTCAAGATTACTTTTAATTATTGACAGTAGTATTGTTTTTCAAAATTACGCAAAAGGTAATCTATATGTAAAAACTTGCAAAATATCCAATATAGACCAATATGAAAATAATACTTAAACAATAACTAGTAGATGATGTGGTACCAGTATATTGTGCATCCTTACATGTTTGCATAAATTATATATGGGAGAATCTTGTCAGTCATTTTAGCAATTTAGCACGCACACTTATACACAGCATGCCACACATTTACCATACACAAAACACACGCGCACAGGCACCAGATGGACCTCAGAGCAATAAAGCAGAAAGAAAAAAATCTTTTGTTCTCCCAGCAGTGTATCTGCAAATCTATTAACATTGTCCCTTCTCTCTCTCTCTCTCTCTCTCTCTCTCTCTCTGCGCAGATGTTACAGGCACATTCCATTACACCTACACGTCATTACACTTAATGGCTCGTTCAGATGAAAGTCGAGCGTGGACCTCATCTGTGACAGGACCCTAGAGCTGCATTTCCTGGTCCTTCTAACCGTTTTCCCCTCCGTTCCCCAGACTCCTACCCTAACTCCCCGATCAGGGAAGCGAGCGAGGCCCGGGGCCAAACATTTTACAGTCCCTTTGCTCCCTTCATGTCCAGGTTTCCCTACAAGATATGCTCCAAGAACCACAACACAAGCAAATAATACCGAAACATGGACGCCGTTTGTCTTCTTTTTTCTCTCTAGTCTAAGCGATTTATCCCTGACATATTGTACACATATTTAAATCAAGTACATTACCTTTATGGTTGTACAAATTTCCAATTAAAAAAATCCAAATTCTGTCATAACTTACTCTTAAGTCATTCAAAACTTACTTTCTTCTGAGGAACACACCATAATATATTTTGAAGAACGTTTCAGCTGTTTTTGTCCATATTGTGAAAGACAATGAAGTCTAATCAGTGTTTTGATTTGTTTGAATAAAATGTCAGAAGACTAGGAACATACCAGTCATTTGGATTCATTTACATTACCATCATTTCCTTTTTGGAGCTTGGGAAGTTTGGGATTACATTTTTAGGGCCTGAAATCTGTTCTATTTTTTTCTGGATTCACTTTTGATGGTTTCATTTAATTGTAATACTCAAAAAGCATGTATAAAAAACTCAATTCAATTCAAATTAATTTTAATAAATTTGTGACGATTTGTAATGAACTGAAAACTAAGCCGAACAAAATGTTGCGCAAGGGGTGGTTTAGTTTTCAAATTAAAACATGGAAGAAAAAAGCAAGTTATTCCTTAAAAATACATTTATCATTATTAATACTTTGAGAAGTACATTCTACTGTACAATAATATTATATTTCTGTCATAATTTCTTCAGTTAATTCAAACTATTACTTTAAGTTGTAGTAAAGAGTTACTGTCTCTAAAGCTCTAAAGTTCATGTGGATGCTGAAAACACCATGCATGCTTGAGTATGTGCAGTAAACAGACAAAACTGAGCCTCTCATTTACACAGAGACATGCAGAACATGCAGACTTCATTTTAGTAGCAGTATTTATGCATTTTAATATTCACAGACACCAGTCCATATCGTGATTTGATTAATTGTACAGCCCTACTTTTTATTTTATACTGTAAATTGCATTTTTATGGATTCTGTCCATGTTTTCAACATTGTGGAAATCAGGACCCTAGAACTGCAACGAGAATGAATGTTTAGTCATTTTTTCACGTTCCAAAGCCAAACTTACAAGTGCTGTAGCAACTCCCTTCAACAGCACAGGTGTCTCTAATGATGGTGTTGTGGCTTTTGAAGAGAGCTCAAGGTCTGAATACATTGAAGTATCTTTTTTTCTCTACATAGTGAACAAAGAATTAAGATTAGACGAGCAGGGACTGACTCCCACCTCAGGCTGCCGAGGCGTTTCCATCCATCTCTGCTCTGCTATCATCATATTAACATAGATGACAATCTGGCGAGAAGGTGCTGATCAAAGATAAATTTCACACCCTGGCTCAGCTTCCTCTAATTACGCCATCTGTGGCACGTTCCTTCGTGCCACGCCGGGTGCAGATCTGTCAAACGCCGCGTATCAACGGGAATGCACCGGAGACTAATCACCCTCCAAACCTTGTGCTCACGGAGAGCTGCTCCCCCACCCCATTATGCTCCACGGCAATGCAGACAATCCTGAATACCCCCACGCTGTTCCAGCAATGCAGTTATATTAGATATTACTCGATTTTATTATTGACACATTACACTTGCATTCAAGTAAGTATAGAGAAAACAATTTCCATAAGCAATAAAAAAGACTCATAAAAACTTAACAGTATACTCCACCATTAGGCATGAGTGCTGCACTGTTAAATGATATTAAATATGAATTGCTGGGCAGGTTTAGAGTTAATTATATATCAAGTACAACCAATGGTGGATAATGCACAGACAATGGAAGAAAAGCAGGAGGATTCCTGCATTTTCCACAAACTATAGGCTATAATGAAAGCAGATTGTAGCTGAAATTCTAAACCATGTTATTAGGACAAGAATAATATTTAAGTCAGGATGTTGTAATTTGTGTTTTAAATGTTATACATTTAGTTATTGTGGGGCAAAAAAGTATTTAGTCAAGTTTTCCAACTTAAAAAGATGAGAGAGGCCTGTATTATTCATCATAGCTTCAACTATGATACAGAATAAGAAAAGAAAAAAAAATTGCGAAAATCACATTGTCTTTAAAAAAAAAAAGTATTTATTTGCAAATTATGGTGGAAAATAAGTATTTGGTCAATAACAAAAGTTAATCTCAATACTTGTTATATACCCTTTGTTGGCAATGACAGAGGTCAAACGTTTTCTGTAAGTCTCCACAAGGTTTTAACACACTGTTGCTGGTAGTTTGGCCCATTCCTACATTCAGATCTCCTCTAGAGAAGTGATGTTTTGGGGCTGTCGCTGGCAACACAGATTTTCAACTCCCTCCAAAGATTTTCAATGGGGTTGAGCTCTGGAGACTGGCTAGGCCACTCCAGGACCTTGAAATGCTTCTTACGAAGCCACTCCTCCGTTGCCGGGCGGTGTTTTGGATCATTGTCATGCTGAAAGACCCAGCCACATTTCATCTTCAATGCCCTTGCTGATGGAAGCAGGTTTTACTCAAAATCGAGATAAATGTCCCCATTCATTCTTTCCTTTACACGGATCAGTCCTCCTGGTACCTTTGCAGAAAAACAGTCCCAAAGCATGATGTTTCCACCCCCATGCTTCACAGTAAGTATGGTGTTCTTTGGATGCAACTCACCATTCTTTCTCCTCCAAACACGACAAGTTGAGTTTTTACCAAGTACTTCTATTTTGCTTTCATCTGACCATATGACAATTCTCCTAATCCTCTTCTGGATCATCCAAATGCTTTCTAGAAAACATCAGAAGGGCCCGGACATGTACTGGCTCAGGCAGGGGGGCACGTCTGGCACTGCAGGATTTGAGTCCCTGGTGGCGTAGTGTGTTACTGATAGTAGCCTTTGTTACTTTGGTCCCAGCTCTCTGCAGGTCATTCACTAGGTCCCCCGGTGTGGTTCTGGGATTTTTGCTCACCGTTCTTGTGATAATTTTGACCCCACGGGGTGAGATCTTGCGTGGACCCCAGATCGAGGGAGATTATCAGTGGTCTTGTATGTCTTCCATTTTCTAATAATTGCTCCCACAGTTGATTTCTTCACACCAAGCTGCTTACCTATTGCAGATGCAGTCTTTTATATTGATAACGAGTTCAAACAGGTGCCATTAAAACAGGTAACGAGCAGAGGACAGAGGAGCCTCTTAAAGAAGAAGTTACAGGTCTGTGAGAGCCAAAAATCTAGGTGACCAAATACTTATTTTCCACCATAATTTGCAAATAAATTCTTTAAAAACCAGACAATGTGATTTTCTGATTTTTTTTTTCATCCCCACTGTATGTATGTGTGTGTGTGAGTGTATATGGGTATCTTTATTTATTCCACTTATTAATTGCAACATTTTTCAACTAAAATAATGATTTAATATTCAGTAAGTCATAGGTATGGCAGTTTCCATTGTGACAAATGTGCCCTGCAATAGGGAAATATTTTCACAAAATGTAAATGTAGCCTATGTTTTGTTAACTTTCTTGCTGGGCAATAACCATGAAAATGTAGAAAAATAATTCAATTTTTTTTTTTACTAGTCCTAATTAGTCCTGTCGCCCCTATAGATTATTCTATACACAGCATGAAAAAAACTTAAAAAGTATATAAACCCCGCCCTCTCCATGTAATCGACTAAACAAAATGTTAAAACTAAACAATCAAATTACACTTCATAAAAATCCTAAGACACACCTGTGCAATAATCATGCTGTCTAATCAGCATCATGATATGCCAAACCTGTGAGGTGGATGGATTATGTAGGCAAAGGAGAAGTGCTCACTAACACAGATTTGGAAAGATGTGTGAACAATATAAGAGAAATTGGCCTTTTGTGTACATGGAAAAAGTTTTAGATCTTTGAGTTCAGCTCAAAACAAAAGTGTCACGTTTTTATTATTTGTTCAGTGTATACAAGCACACATTTTTAATACTTATTTCATCTTTTAATGGCCACTGGTAAAGGCATGCATTAAATCAGCAGTAAATATGCATCAACCTAACATTTTTGTACAGCATTATTGTCACATAGCTATTATGTACTTTGCAACAAAGCCCCTTACAAATTTTTGGTTAACAAAAGCACATGCGTGCATCAGTTCACGGTCATTTCAAAATAGTTATGAACATAAACAGCATTTTTTTTTTCATTCAATGTGATTAATCATTATTCTTTCTTTTTAATTTAGTAATACCACTCATAAACAAGCCTCTTCATCATGCCATCATGAAATCAGGGAAATAATTGGCTGGCTGCTTAAAAGATGTAATTATTGCGGTTACTTAGCAACTGAGAAATGAATCGATATGTCTTACAAGGACAAAAGGCCCTGTAGTGCAACCTTAAACACTTCTTGAATAACCAGGCAACAAAAGCAATGTCTGAACACATTTCATTTGACTTTGAAGTGGTGCTGGGAATTCAGCCCTTGTTGGATGCAGACATGCAAGATAGAGTTTGTGTAACAACTCGCTTTTGGAATTTACATGTATTTTTCATCCATTTGATGAATACCAATAGATAATTTATAATACTACATGAATAAATGATGAAAACATGAGACTACAAATCCTCACTTCATTTCGGAGGAAGACACAACATCAGACAGCATCTGCTGTGCATTTTAGTGGGTACACTTAATACTACCCTCGCAGACGGTGAAACCAGTCAGCAAAGAAAATAAGCGCAGTGCATTCCGAGTAAGAGCCCTCTTCCAGAGCGTGCCCTGGTTAACCACAGCCCTGGCACTGAGAGAGAGCAGAGGAGCTTCCTCTTGTCACTGAGAGCCAATATAGAGCGGTACGACAGGGCTGTTGCCAGATGTTGGGGGAAGCTTTCTTTTTTTTATCAGTGGCGCCGGCACAATGTGCCACTGTAGCGGAAAGACACAAATCATTAATCCCTGGCCCCTGGGAGCCACTGATGGTGTTCTGCGCTGTGATGGAGAAACAGTGCCAGCTCTTCTCCACCTCCCCGTTCCCTCCGGACATCACCTCGCTACAGCCCCCCAGTCCCGTGGCTGATGAAGTTGTCTGGACTGCACCGGCCATTTCGCTGGCAATTATTGACTGCATTAGGCTAGCCAGGCAATGGGATGTGCTGCAACATTGAGCACAAGATTTGCCGGATCGATAAAACCCATGTGGCCACGGCCGAGCGACTGGATATGAGGCTAGAAGAAAGGGCTTAACGAGATTACGGTAACCAGCAGGGTGGGGCGCGACAGATATCTAAGCGGCTTTACTGAGCAGACGTGTTTTTAAAATAAATATATATTGACTTTTATTATGCACAGAGAACTATTAGAAAAGTGCTCCCTATTTCATTGTGACTAATGCACTACCTTATACCGCCAATGAGCGGAAGTGCCATGTCAAGGCCCCGATAAAATCTGATGACTTTTTGGACATTTTCTGTGCATCGTTTGAGCTAAAACTGCAGAATTATTTTGAACTAACCAGGGTTATAACTAAAACAAGGTAATTGAAATAAAGCTTAAATATATATATATATATATATATATATATATATATATATATATATATATATATATATATATATATATATATATATATATATATATATATATATATATATATATATATATATATATATATATATATATATTTTTTTTTTTAATGTCTTCATATTCAGTTGATGCACTAAAATTATTGTGCATCAAATGAACATGAAATGAACATGAAAATGTAAAAAATAAAAGCAAATTCAAAATACTAATAAAAATATTAAATAAACAACATGGATTTTAACAAGGAGTGAGATTACACCCAATGTAATGTTATGGCTGATAAAATGATATAAAATTATATGTGTATATATATAATTTTATCAAATTATTAATATTTTTAACAATTTGGAAATAAAAACAAAAACACTCAAATTTGTAGTTTTAAATCACAAGAAAGTTGTATTTAACCATTTAAAAACAGTGCATTTAGGCATCACAACAAGATTAAGTAAGTAATTTAATCTAAAATTAACATTCACAATGAAATATTAATTGGCTGATAATGATATATCAATGACGAGATGAACTACAAGCAGCTTGCAGTTTTAAAAGAATAATAATACGAGCGCCCCCCAACCTCCCGATAATTTTCAAACCTATTAAAAAAATTCAGGGAGTCGGCCTGATTTTGACCAGTGTATATGCTGTCCCCTATTGTCAAATCATACACAACCACCTTGTCACATACAGTCACTGACAAAAGTCGTGTCGCTTATCTATTTTGTAGAAACACCAGCTATTAACCTGATTTTTAATTCATCAATTGGTGTTAGAAATAGCTCATATGAAAAGCTAAAACCCTCCCAAATGATGTTTAATGCACTGAAAAAAGATTTATCATTTAATCAATACAGAAAGGTCAAATTTTGGCAAGACAAAAGTTGTGTCGCCTATACAGAAATTGAACAAATTTACAGCAAATACAAAAATATGTCAGCAAATTAAGTAGTGGTGCTGTGAGATCCAAATTTAATATCTTGTATGACTTCCATGAGCTTGAAGGACTGCATCCATGCGGTTTGGCAAGGACTCACACATACAATTTATTGATGAAGTCATCAGAAATAGCAAAGAAAGCAGTCTTGCATGCCTCGCAGAGTTCATCAGTATTCTTTGGTTTCGTCTTCCATGCTTCCTCTTTCATCCTACCCCACATATGCTCAATGATGTTCATGTCTGGTGACTGGGCTGGCCAATCCTGGAGCATCTTGATCTTCTTCGCCTTGAGGAACTTTGATGTGGAGATGGAAGAATGCGAAGGAGCACCTCTTTTATGGTTGGGAATATAAGGGGTATAACATTTCTTGGTATTTTAGACTATTAAAGTTGCCTTCCACCCTGCAGATCTCTTGCACACCCCCATACTGGATGTAACCCCAGACCAGAGCTGAGGAGGGGCGTGAAATACTGAAAGGGGGCAATGATCACATAAATGGGATGTTGTTGGTCATTTTTGAAAGAAAAAATATTGAGTCTATAAAACACGAAAGTACAAAAAATATATTGATAAAAACACTCGTTGAAGCTGCTGCTTACACACCGGGACATTTGACTGCACATGTCCACATGTGTCACATTTGTCACATTGTACCAATTTGTCACATTTGTCACATTGTACCAATTTAGCGAAAATGACAGCTGACAGTCATTTTTATGTTGCTGTTTCTTTGGAAACAGTTTGAGACAAACCTTGACTGGCTTGTCTTTTCCGAGGTCCTCTGGTACCCTGGACAGTGAGTCTTTGCTTTTGGCGGGCTGAGTGACTGCCAGTGGCGTAAGCGGGCCTGCATTGTCAGTGTCCACACTGCTTATTCGTAGCTCAGATGACGAGCCAGAGATAATGGCAGGTGTCATGGTGGGTTCTGTCTTTGTAATCCATTTTCGAATGTCCATGGTGAAATATTAATGATGGAATGTCCTCCATAGCTTCGATGGTTGATTGCGTACTTACTATTGGGCAAGAAATTGAATGTAATGTTTGGGTGGGGGTGGGGGAGCACGCTTAATCAAATGACCGGACCAATCAAAATTCCACTTTGCCTAACAGACTATCCTTTACATAAATTATTGCTATTTAAGCTTAATATTTACTCTAGGAAGAAAAGGCAATTGCCAAATGTTATTTTTAAATAGACTATTTTCTCATTAAAATCCCTTTAACATTCATGGTGATCTGAGGGGGCGGGAGAGTCCCGGTGAGAATCCCCCCGTGGTGCCGGCCCTGCCCCAGACCATGATTTTCCCCCACCAAACTTCACTGTTTTCTGGGTGAATCTCGGATCCATGCGGCTCCAGTAGTTATCCTGCAATATTTGCGGCGACTGTGGTGTAATTCAACAGAAGATTCATCTGAAAAATCCACCTTCTGCCACTTTTCCAGCGTCCATCTTTTTAGCAGGCTGTGGGCTTTGGCAATTGCCACACGGTTTTTCAATTGTCTTTTGTTTAGTGCTAACTTCTGGGCACTGATTCGACCATGGAGGCCATTTCGAGACAGAATCCGACAAACTGTTCTGGTTGACACAGGGACTTCAGGTGACCAAGTCTCGTGGAGCTCTGCTGCAGTGGAAAATGGGCTGGCCTTGGATTTTCGAGCCAACAAACGGTCCTCTCGAGCAGTTGTCTTGCAGGGTCTGCCTGACCTGGGTTTGTCATAAACATCTCCAGTCTCTTCAAATCTTTTTTTTATCCTCTGTACTTGACACTGAGACACTTTGAAGGTGTCTGCCACATCAGCAGTGGATCTGGTCTTCAGCCTCTTGATAATCAAAACTTTAGTCTCAGGGTGAATCTGAGGCATGTTTGCAGAGGTCTAGTTGCAGTTGATGTGAAGGTCTAGTGTACTGGGGTTCTTTTTATACACACCTGAGATCTAATTGATCCATTATTAGTCACAGGTGAAGCTCATATGACAAGGCGACAACACTTATGTCTTTGTCAAAAAATATTCTAATATTCACAGCTTGGTAAAGCCCATTGAGTGAATTTTTGCAGTTTAATTTTGCACTGAAACATTATTACAAAAGCTGTTGGGATTAAAATGAGCCATTTCTTGTAAAAGAATTTTAATAAGAAACATATTTAAGCAGCAGTTCAGTTCAATTTGCACACAAGCGACAAGACTTTTGTCAGGGACTGTAGATCTATGAATATTATTATAAACCAGTGGTTGAAACCCTACAGTGTGCTCATACACTGACACACATTCTCTAGTTGTTTTTGTTGAAATAAATAACTCTGTTGTTCTCTGCTTTTCACAAAATAATTTGCATTCTTGTCTTTTTAGTTTCTTTATATATATATATATATATATATATATATATATATATATATATATATATATCCGAAGCTATAGCAGTAACATTGAAAGCTCCAGTCTCAATGTTTAGTGGAAAAGCTCTGGTTGTCCCTTCAAATAACGAGGCTATTGGATTTCAGATTCAGCCCAGGGGTAAACTTGTGATCCGATCGACCAGAACACAACCAAGGCCCTGTTTACACCTGGTATTAAGATGTGTTCTTTTGTTGTAATGCATCATACAGTTTTAAAAGTTGCCTATTTTATGATTTCCTCACACTGAAGATTCAACATGTAAATTGATGAAAACCTAAGGCAATTCTTTTGGTTCACACAAATCAATAAATAAATCAATAAATAGATAAAATATAATATGATCATGTGGCCTGCCTACATGAGAATCCTGACAGTGAAGGGGAGTACAGAAGGCTCACTCTTCACACAAATCGAACACAGTCCGCGGGTCAAACGGGCGGAGAGATAAAAAGAGAGATAACATCAAACAGACTTCTTTTAACATTGTGTTGGATTATACATGAAATACATTAACATTTTAGGCCAACATTTCCTTTCCTTTCACCCCTTGATCAGGTCAGGCTTTTCCTCTAAATGTGGTGAAGGTCAAAGGTTTCACACTGAGCCAAACCAAGGGAAGAAAGGAGGCAGAAGGAGGGTGGTGGAGGAGGAAGAGAGCATCTGTTTGTGATTATGGTGCAAATTCAAACCTGCTGATGAGTGTGAGGCGTGCCGTGCATCTCCTGGAGATATCCCAGATGGCCTGTGCCACCCTCTTCTATCTCCAGCCTGCTGGCACTGCCAGCTCACAGGGCACAGACTGCAGCTTTGGCACGCCGCTGATGCCCGGGACAAAAGAGGAACTTTCTAGAGGTCAATGTCAATGTGCTAAAGTCAGAGCTGCTTTCTTCACTGAGCTGGCAAAGCCAACTCTTAATTCCTCACTCATTTTGTACCGGAACACTCAGCAAAATATTCAGCACACACAAACTTTTTCCAACTCTGACTGACTTCCTAAACCAGGGAAGCCCAACTTCAGTCCTGGACGGCTACTGTCCAACAGAGTTTAGCCCTAACCCTGATAAAATCTTACCTGTCTGTAGCTTTCTAGTAATCGTGAAGACACTGATAAGCTTGTTCAGGTGTGTTTGATTAGGGTTGGAGCTAAATTCTGCAAACCCTGTGCGCATGTTTTAAACATCTTAACCTCCAAGACAACCAGCTCAATTAGCTCAACCAATATTATACATTTAGGGTGGCACTATCTTTTGTCCAACCAATAGAAGACGTGTCATTTTAGCAGTTTTGTTTGGTGCCGCTAGAGGACCTGAAGTATTTAGGACAAATTGAAGAATAATTATAATTGAATAATTCAAAAATGTATGCTTGTAACATACCATTTTTTTAATGTAGTTAAATATAACTGATACATCTTTTTTTTAAATCGTCAAATAAGTATTTGATGTGTATGTAAACTAAATAAACAATAAATAAAATTGCATTTCAAAAAAAGTATTTGCCAGATGCTTCCCTTTATCCATTTGCCAGTCAAGTAAAATAAAATTAAAAATAAATAAATAAATAAAATAAAATAAATCTATTGGATAATTCATTTGTGGAAGTAACCAATGAATTTGATACAATTTTAATAGTGCTGTTTTTAACATAGTGAAGCATACAATATTGAAATATGTTAGCAGATATTTAGGAATCATGGTTTCAGAAACAATGCTACAGCCAGTTATTCTACCATGCAATTTGCTTTCAATGTCGGAATGTCTGTTTTTTTGTTAGTCCATGTGATCCCGCCCACTTCAAATTTATCCAATAGTATTTTGTTGCCAGTTAACAAACAAACTGGGTCAGAGATCGCAGATCTCATATTAGACTCGTCATACACAGGCTTGTCGCCGGCCATTGTCAATTGCATTTGTTTATGTTGCGTGTCCTCAATCGGGCAACCCATGTGAGCGTTGAGGGCAAGCATTTCCAAAAATTTTTATTTGGACTGCAGCACCCATTCAACAGCTAACTGCCAATATTCAACGGCTAACTGCCAATTTTACATACTGCACCTACCTTTAAGATATGCCGCCTCTGCCAAGTACCATTCAATGTAGATGTATGACTGACCATAATTGGACAGAATGCATCAAAAGATCAACCAGAGCCTGACTTGATGCAATACATGCTGGTTAGAAAGTTTGTATAACTTACTGCTTTTTATTTATTTTTTAAGCAACACTCTTGGTCCTCCATATAGAAAACAGTTAGGTAATTCTGACAAGGTAATGAGTGACAAAGCATCAATTTAAACTAAACAAAGGTGACATTTTCTGCTTCCTCATTCTTGTTTTGTTCAATCAGCTCTAGATTACATCATTAACCTTCTTGCCCAAATCCCAACTGCCAAAGAATGGCTCTCTTATACTTGGAACATTTTCGGAAGTAACTCTCAAATTTCAGTTTTGCAGAAGTTGGCAACTATAAAAGTGAAGCCAGTGGAGAACAGTAGATAGAAAATGAATTGATACAGACAAAGACAGTATAAAAGATGTGCCGAGGGTGAAGGACAGAATAAATTGAAATGGGCTGGTTTTCAAACTAAAGCTGGAAAACACTCAAACTCAGTAATCATTCATTGTTTATTGCTGGCTCCTCAAAAAAGACTGTTACATTCTGGCATAGTGCTTACAAAGGAGGAAACTGAGGGAATAAGGATGGGATGATGAGGTCCAGAAAAACTGCTTTGTTTACCTCCACTTCTGAATGTCCAAGAGGGGGATGAGGAAGAGAGGACGGGAAGAACTACCTACTATACACAGATATCCTCTTGCCCAAGATACTTGGCACTATGGTCAACATGCACCTGTAGAACTGGCACCATCTGCCCATATAAGTGTTAGCGATTCCCATACTGGGCTCCATCTTCAACCAGAGAAAGACTTCAGAGTTTACCCTGGTGCTTTAATTCATTGTGAAAAGAGAAGGGAAAAAATGACATATCAAGAAGATGAAAGAAGCCATCAGTTCCTGAGCTAACAGTGATCAAAGGGATATTAAATTGCACGGTTCACATAGAAAGACTCGAGTCCATTAACAAGAAAATGTTACACCTACTATGAGGCATCGGTTTGAATCACTCATCTGCTCATAATTGATTCATGGCTATCATCTAAGTTTCAGGAAGAAAACAAAGTTGACTAAAAGATAAATTTAACCTCCATGAAGACAAACTGTCAAACGTAATTTTTCAGTCTCCTCAGGTATCCAGACCCCACAGAGGCAATTCCAGCAGGGGCCTGGTGTGTGACTTTAATTACATGTACCCTTTCCTCTTTTAATGCCTTTATTTTATTACTTTGATGTGATTTATTTTACAGAGCTTTGACATAATTCAGCTATAAAACTCTTTTTTATCAGTGACTCACTCCACATGGCTTCATCTGAATTCAATTATCTCTCATCATCTCATGCTGTGAGCGAACACTAACTCTGAGGCTATCACTAACTTTAACCTCTTTTTTTCCCCTTTGTTTTTGACTTCTTCCAACTGAAGGTCAATTTTTATATTAATCCAGTTCTGCCTGATCATTTTAAGAGTATGTTAATGAGCAATAAAGAACTGTAAGATAACTATTCAATGCAAGCCACCGATAAACATGTTTAACTCTTCAATTACAATCTTGCAACTCAATTTGTCCAAATAACATGTTCTCATCTGAGGCTTGTCAGTATTAACAACTTTCAACACCACTGCAGGTCGTCATCATTACAATCCCCAACTCCAAGCTGTTTGTTTAAGCTATCATATATTATTGTCTACTTCCTGTAATAAGAAAAAGTAATTTTGTAAATTTGCAGGCCTCAACAATAAGGATGTCAGAGTGTTTCAGATGAGTAGACTAACTCACCATACACCCTTAAAATGTTTTCATCCATTTTTATGCCTACAAAACCTAAAATGTTGGTTTTCTGTTATGCATCCCTCAATGATATTGCAAACTCTGCTGATCTATCACTAAGGCAATGTTCTCTAGCTTACTAACATAGATGATGTTTTATAAAAATTGCAAAAATGACAGCAAAAGTGTATTTATGAAGTTCCCCTGGAGTCAATATCCATTAAAGCATTTTTATGATCAAAATATATTTAAAGTGTTTTTTCCTGTGAAAATAATTTCTCTAATATTGTAACTCTACAGTGGAAAATGAACATGCAAATTACTCCCCGCCTGCCTCCAATCAATCACACCAGCTTGGACTACCTGGTACTCTCAACTGTAGTAAAGGCTACACACTGGCAAGTGGAAATACTGGTTTAATTCAGCTATATATATATACCAGAAAGCAGAAAGCCTTTGGCTTGACTACGTTATCGAACAGCCAATAATGTGTTGCTTATGTTACACAAACCATGTTCCCGTTCACCATCTCGGAGTCAGACAGCTGCCTTCTAAAAATCAGTATCCTTTGAAATGCTCTGAACATAGAAAGTCAGTGGAGAAAGGCATATAGTTCATCATCGTAATATACCTCATACATACATCATATACATGATTCACCCACTATATTGCTAATTTGTCCCTGATTTTTCTTAAAGGTGTTCTTGTGCTCACTTAAATGTTCACTATGTAAATTTTAGGGGCATAGCGGTGAGGTTGCGAATTGCAACCACCCACTGCTCACCCCTCCCTTTCGAAGAGAAGCTACTGAGGCTGACACAGGACAAAGTTGTCTACGTCTGAGACAGCAGAGAGTGACTAGCGCTCTGTAGGGCAGTTTGTCCGTTTAGGGCCACTGTAGAAACATGACAGCGCAAAATAGTGACTTCGCTGTATGGAAATAGAAATGGCTCATTCTAAAGTAATAAAAACAGCGATTCATTATGTTAGGTTTTTATGGTTATGTATATTATATTGCATTTCTGTCAATAGATCCTCATAAATACTACACACTGCATCTTTAAAGCATATTAAAAACACCATAGGCATATAAATGTACAAAAAAAGCAAAAAAAATTGTAGCAAGGCCAATAAGTTCGAGTAAAATTTTTAAGTATTATTGTTATCCTTTAATATGTACTTTTTATTTGAACTTTCAGTCAAAATACCAGCAAATGAGATGCCCAGAAATTTACTGATATACTTTCACACATCATTTACTATAATTATTTTTTTTAAGAAAAGCAAAAATGAAAAGTATATATATTATTATTATAAGTTGAAACTATGAACAATAGTATTTACTATTAACATTATATTATGAATTTTGTAAAATAAAAATTGTATAATAACTTAGACTAATAGTTTAGATAATCAATTTAGATTTAGATTAAGTTACAATATAGAAATACAAATTATGTTCAAGAATGTAAAAAAAAAAAAAGGATGCAAGAGGTAAACCTTTTTATTTTTTTTATTTTTGTTTAATCTAAAATATAAACAAATAAAAATTGGGGCCAGTGAGTGAACATAAAAATTGGAACAAAAAAATGATTGCTGATTCCCACTGCACACAAGCTAAACATTAAATCAACATTTATGGAAACACATTTTGGTCCTACTACTTCCATCTAAACATGCTGTTTTGACAAAAAAAAAATTGTCAACATGCCAGCTTTTTTATTCCCCATTACATTATTACAAGATTACATTATGTATGATGTCAAATGAACAGTGCTGTAATGCTGTTACAGCTTGCTGAAGCTGGAACACCACAGCATATGGTAAAACTACACAACATTAGCCATTTTGGAGCATGTTCCTCCCCTGTGTCTGGATGGCAGAGTGCCTCGGTAAATAAAATATCATCAGAAATGACTTATTGACTCACTTATTGCAGACAATGTTCATTCTGGACTGCCAGTGAAGCAGGAACAGGCTTTGAATGGAAACATAAGTAGCTATATGTACATGCACAAACACACACACATTGTCAGCTCACAACACACTCGAGTGAAACACGCCATCATCGTGTTGCGTAAACATTAATAGTGACAGAAATACAATCGTTCTGGTGTTTTTATTTCTCTGTTGTTTCCAATCTTGCTCAGTCCAGGATTCATGTGTGAGCTGTTTACAAAGGTCACCTGTCTGCAAGTCTTTGCAGTCCAACCTGTTTTCCCAGCATCTTTCTTCCCACCTGGAGCTGCGTGCCCCTCTCCACACTTCAGTGCCTAATTATATCCAAGACTTGTAAATGTATTCATATTCATGGAGGCACAGATGCTAAATTAACTGTGGCAGGGACACATCTCACTGTGCCGGCTTCGCAATCTGCTTCCTCTATACGGAGGGAGGGATGTGAAAGGGGGAGGAGGACAAGGGAGAGTGAAAACAAAGAGGCAAGTGGAAGAAGAGGAGGAGGAGGAGGAGGAGGAGGAAAGGAGAAGTAGGAATGAGGGGGGTGATGGTGGCAAGGCTGGTTATTGACTCCGAGTAGCAGCGTGGATCTGGGGATATACGGAGGACAGGTCTGCGAAGGCTGGCCTCTGATGAGTGACAAATCAAAAAGTCGCGCTGAAACTTCCCATGATGCCTGAGCCCGTGGCACAGAGCAAATGCAATTCTACTTTCCTCTCTCTTTCTCTCTCGTTCTCCTGCTAAAGCCAGGCAGATGGAGGGAGGTGCAGCAGTGCAGAGCGAACAGATGGCCGCTCCAAACTTGATATATGAAATTAATAACGTTTCTCAAATAGAATGCAGACACAGGAATACATTGCCTGAATTTTAATAACTGATGATTTTTTTTTCTCCCCCTATGCATTTGCAAGTCAATGAGAGAAGCAGAGAAACAAATATGCAATATGTCAAATTTTGAGGACATTTTTTATTCAAGTGTAAAATAGAGAGTATACCGGAAAACATTAGCATGGACAAAAGTAATGATATTTTGATGTTGCTGTATAAATGATGTGATATGTGTATTTCACACACTATATTAGAAATGTATTGAGAAGTAACAGTTTAAATCGGCGGCTGATATAGATAAGTGACATAAATAGGTGACTGATAAAGATAAATTATATTTTAAGGTATTTATTTGCAGCAAAAAACAATGGGGATCGACATTAGGGTAACATTATTGAACAAAATATTATCAAATACAAACTAATGGTCCACTAGTATGAGATCTAGGTGGCCAATATAAAAGGATAACGGAGATAATTTCTGAAATACTTTTACAATATTTACTAAAAGAAAATTTCCCACTGTTTAAAAGTTTGAGGTATTAAAAACAAATTAATAATAAAAAGGTCTTGGAGCAGTTGCGAAAAGAAATAGTTACACAGAGTAACCAAAAATAATGATTTAGCTCTGTTACACTTTCCTGCAGCTTGTTACTGCAAAAGCTGCACTAAAACATCTGAGCTATTGTCATTCAATTGAAAAAAGCAGATAGGTTAGCAGCAGTATCACTCACTATGTCCGTTTAG
Organism: Gobiocypris rarus; assembly: GCA_023029165.1. Taxonomy (NCBI): domain Eukaryota; kingdom Metazoa; phylum Chordata; class Actinopteri; order Cypriniformes; family Gobionidae; genus Gobiocypris; species Gobiocypris rarus. The sequence goes on from CM040919.1 coordinate 11,150,470, forward strand.
TTAGTTACTCCTCAATACTGTGACAAACACTCTCAAGCTGACTCGCACATTTAACTTGCTTTAGTGTTTGGAGAGTCTAAATAAGTGAAAATCATTCTGTTGAGATACAGAAGATAAGCAATCAAGTGCCACTCAGAATGCCGTGCCAAGCGTTTTCAACACATTCAAACCACTGTGTCACGTTAAACCTTCTTGACACTCATCCAAGAATTCAGGGACGGTCTCAATTACTCAATATCTGCATCTGTTCTGGAAAGTCGGAGAGACTCTCAGCAGATGAAAGAGAGGAGATGCCGTAATTGAGAGCAGGCCGCACGCTGCGTGGGTTTCAGCAGATGTAATGCACTGGAGCAGAATTAGGTTAAAAGGCGGAGTGTTCGTTTTTACAGTCTCTGGTGGCCTCTGAGCCTGTTGCCAATGCTTGTGACTGCATTATAAAACCCACTTCACACACTTCCATCCCATGTTGATGTCGGTATTGGAAAACAGCTTGGGAATGTCCCCTCTGGGCCATTCAGCACAAGTCATGGCACAGAGGACTTCCTTCTAAACAGGGCACAGTGGGAACTGATGCGATGGCCGGGCTTTCCCACTTCCACTCAGTGTCATGGCAAAGATTGCGATATTGAACAGGCTCAAAGATGTTTCCTCCCCTCTTGCCCATCTCAAAGACCACAAAGCCTAAACACTAACAAGGTTGGCCAGATCAGACCAGCCTTATATGGTTAGCTGGTTTCCTAGACTGGCCAAGCTGATTATGCTGGTCTGTGTTGGAGGTTTTAAAAAGGTTTTGGATCATTTTGAGCTGCTGAAAAAAGGCTGGTCTCACCTGGGCTTCTAGTCTGGGCATTTGTTTAGCTGGTCAGCCTGGGAGGCCCAACTTAGCCAGGTTGGGAGTCCATTTTAAACCAGCTAAGATCAGTAAACTACCTTAGCCTGGTTTAAGTAAGTTTTTTCCAAACAAAACCAGCTCAGGGACCAGTTGACTATCTTTGCCAGGCTGGGAGAGCAACTAGACTACTTGAAACTAGCTAAGACCAAAAAAACACCTTAGGCTGTATTAAAGGTGTAATGAACTGGCTTTTTAAAATGTTTTATACTGTTGTCTGAGGTCAACTTATGACGTTCGTGTGGTTTTTACATTCAAAAACATCATAATGAATAAGTAATAGGCTATTTTCTAGCTGGTTTTGAGGCTCTCTCCTGAATGCTGGGTTTTGATGGGCGTGCCGCACTGAAGACTCGGAAGTAAACTCCCACAGCTAGGATTGGATAAGATTTGCATTTTTAATGAGCTTCAGCTCCCCTGTCAGTTCACGTGAGAAATTGTTTTGAATATTTTGTCTCACATGGCAAAATATTGATTGATTGGCATATATTTTTTTATTACTTGGCCCGCCCGATCGGTGGATATAAGCGCAAACCACATACACACGTAGGGGCGAGGGCTCTTCAATCAAGTCAAGAGACTGAACAACGCAGACCAAGAAAGTAATGTTATTTCACTATTAAAAATTCACCGGCCTGACGACGAGTTTATGTATACGTTGGGCTTTGCGAGCCCTGGCCCATACATATCAGTCTGATCCCGAATCGCAATTAACTAACAAACAAAGGATTCTCCAGCCTGTGACAGCGTGCTAAGGTATGTTCTGTTAGACACATAACGTTACACATACTCAATACGATCTGTAACAATGCAATACTATCACATATAAAAAACATGTTTTACTCACATAAGTGTGTTGCACCATTCCTATCGGATCCAATAGAAGGCACATCATGTTTTAATCTCAATATATCTGCAAATCCAGCATCAACCTGTGTCGATTGTTTACAAACGATTCTGCACTGAAATGAAGCGAACAGACGTGCAATGTCTTACGCACGTGAGCTGGAACTTCATTCAAAATAAAGTTCATCAATGCATTCCTAATATTAGAATCCGAAGGAAGCTAATGCAGTGACTGTGTTCTTCCGCAACCAGGCGCAACGCATTGTCTTGCCATCTTCGGCATGTTTATTGCTCGGTAGCGCGATTAGCTCCGTTTAGCTCCACGAGTCGGTGGGCGGGGCTTCAGAAGCAGGCATGCACATTTATCTATTGAGGTGCCCCCATCCCCCTCCTATACGTCATTGATCATTATATATTTGAGAGCTCTTGTTTTCTGGGCCTAGTGTTAATAATAGCTTTTCTTTGAACAAGGAAGTTTTCAGCTTCAAACTTACAGGATATTCTTATATTACCATGACCATTTATATATCAAAGGCTCAAGGTAAAGTTGATTTCTCAGTTCATCAACCCTTTAAGACCAGAAAACTACCGTAGCCCGTATTAAAGGATTAGTTAACTTTTAAATAAACTTTTGCAGATAATTTACTCACCCCCATGTCATCCAAGATGTCCATGTCTTTCTTTCTTCAGTCGAAAATAAATTGAGGTTTTTGATGAAAACATTCCAGGATTTTTCTTCATATTAAGGAGTTCAATGGACCCAAACGGTTCAAGGTCCAAATGACAGTTTCAGTGCAGTTTCAAAAGGCTTTAAACGACACCAGGCGATGAATAAGGGTCTTATCTAGCGAAACGATCGGTCATTTAAAAAAATTAATAAAAAAGCTTAAGTTTTAGAAGCACAAATGTTTGCCTTGCTCTGGTCTGACATTACGTAATACGCAATTATGTTGAAAAGGTCACGCTTGTCGTAGGCGGAAGTACCGAGTCGTTGTTGAACGAGCACATACTAAGTCAAACGCTGTTTACAAAAAGGGAATTAAAAGACAAAACAACGATGTCGGACGAATTTGAACCCTCCTTCTGCACATTTGTAAACAATGCACTGAAACTGTCATTTGGACCTTGAACCGTTTGGGGTCCATTGAAGTCCATAATATGAAAACAAATCCTGAAATGTTTTCATCAAAAACCTTAATTTCTTTTCGACTGAAGAAAGAAAGACATGGACATCTTGGATGACATTGGGGTGAGTAAATTATCAGCAAAAGTTTATTTAAAAGTGAACTAATCCTTTAAGACATTTATTAGCAGCTGAAAATCGAAATATCTTTATCTTAAAAATATATTTTTGTGTGTGTTTAGATTTTGTACCATATTACTGAATGGGATTTTGAAAAAAAAAAAAAAAACTACATCCTATTGGTTTTTGTTTGTGCCTTCAATAATTAATTTGAAATTCTGCACACTGTCAGAAAAAAAGGTACAGTGCTGTCACTGGGGCGGTACCCTAAGGTACAAAACCGAAAAGGTACTAATATGTACCTTTAAGGTATTAATATGTACATTTAAGGTACTAATATGCACTCTTAAAGTACTGATATGTACCTTTAAGGTACTAATATGTACCATTTAGGGGTGAGTAAAGTACAAAGATGTACCTTTTCACTTTTGTACCTTAGGGTACCGCCCCAGTGACAGCACTGTACCTTTTTTTCTGAGAGTGCAGTGTAAAAACATGTACTAAAGAAAATGCAACATACACCCTATGAATTTTACAACAGGGAAGCATCAGTTCTTTCAATAACAAGAACAACATGTTCCTGCTAGGAAAATGCGAAGCTTGTCTACATGGACTGCATTGGAATCAAAACAGTTGAGGATGGACCGATTCCTCAATCCTTAGTGTGAGAAACAAGGGAGCCTCATTTAAAAGTTCATCCTCATTAATCATTAATGTTGTTTTTCCTTTAAATCCCCCGCTATTTTGTTATATAGATGGAAAAATGAACTCATAACACTCTCACTTCCAAACACCAACTAAAGTCTAGAAACGAAGAGAAAAATCACGAACAATAAAGGTTCACATTTCCCTTATGTTTCAGATGAGTGATCGACTTGAGCCCTTCACACATTCTCAGACTTCAGGAAGAGCTTTGCTCCCATCTTCCCCAAACCATTACTTCCCACATGCCATTATCAGTCATGGGCGATGCAGCAGCAGAAAGGTATGTCTCAATCCACAGGGTATAAGTTCCCCCAAAAACAGAAGGTAAAGTTGGCTCTCTGCTCCACACACAGAGAGTGTTACTTACTGGGTATTGTGGTGGTCATACTGTGTCCCGTATGGCAGTGTATTAACGAACAGCATGCAAACACCTTCTGTTGAAACATCTGCGACAGGCACATTTTTAGGCTGCCTTCCAAATCTGAAAAAAGGAAAAGAAAATGTTCTCGATCGGCTGCTTTCTGCTTTTGAAGGTGTGCTAAATATCTCTCTCGCATATGCGGCAGTTTTTTTCCTTCTTTTTGGTTCCTCTTTTCACTCTCCCTTCTTTGAAACCTTAATTCATTGGCTGAACTGAATACAACTTCTCACAAGTAGTGGCCAAGGACAAGAACAGAAGCAAGTATTCAGAAAAATGGTTAGCAGACATTCAATGCAGTTTTTTATTTTTTATTTTACAGACACAAAAAATACAGTCCTCAAACCCAAACCTGTCTTGAGTCCTGACTGAAATAATGCCCAAAATGGCCCCATTTATTTCTTACAGTCAAATATGTAAATCAGTTTGTGTTAGTTGCATGAGATAATCATATACTGTCTTCCCTAAAAACTGTTTTTTTTTGTGACACAGCTTGCTTCACGAAAAATCCACTTGCTTTCATTTTAGAAAAGTATCAGCCGATATTACAAAAACCATTTCATGTTTCAGCTCTGCTTTTTCCATTCTCACAGGCTACATTCATATAGTCAGTGTTTGGGATTGACAACTGCATTTATCTCTGACAGGTTGGAAGTCATTAATTTCCAATGGAGTAGTAGCTACAGGAGTTGTCTGGACTGCCATCTGATTTGAGCTTTCGATGCATTGAAATATTTGAACTTTTGCATCTAGACCATATATGACCGTTAGACCCAACGTGGTGTTTTCTACGACAAAAATCTGTGTGCAAAGTTTTACCAATATTTTTGCATGATTTCACTGATTGGCCCTGGAAAACCTACTGTCATTTCTTTCAAATGCACTGGTGGTGTTTTGTGTGGATATATATATAGACATTGTAAGTTCGCTTAGTTCTTATGTGGAGCCAAAACACCTGCAGTTCCATCCTGTTGTCGGTCTCTATCCAAACACTTTTTTTTTGGGACCTTAAAGGGTTAGTTCCCCCAAAAAGGAAAATTCTGTCATCATTTACTCACCCTTATGTTGTTCCAAACCTGTAAGAAATCTGAGAGCTCTCCATAGAGAGCAACGTAATTAACACTTTCACAGCCCAGAAAGTTAGTAAAAACATCATTGAAATTGTCAATGTGACCACAGTGGTTCAACCTTAATTTTATGAAGCGATGAGAATACTTTTTTTTTGTAGGAGACTGACACAGACTAGACAAAATTGTTAAATAAAGTCGTTACTTTTGTATGTTTTTGCACAAAAATTGATTCTCGCTGCTTCATGACATTAAGGTTGAACAATTGTAGTCACATGGATGATTTTTAAACAATGTTTTTACTACCTTTCTGAGCCATGAAAGTGTTAAATACATTGCAGTCTACGGAAGGGTCAGAGAGCTCTCGGATTTCATCAAAAATATCTTAATGTGTGTTCCGAATTTGTGAACAGAATTTTCATTTTTGAGTGAACTAACAATTTAACCCCAACCCAAAAAGTTTCTGTCATCATTTACATCATTCACTAGATGAACACCAAACACTTACAGTACACACACACTGACACACAATAGTCATTTACTTTCTTGAAGTGAAACAAGTTATGTAATTGTTGGGTGAATGGTGAAAAGGCACTGAACTCCTTGTTTGAAAACCATACATTTCCCTCACTTTTTCATCTCAAACAAAGTAAAATCAAATGATAATCTACTGCTTCCAAGATGTATTTACCTCCCACTACAGGCCTAGTCACATAGTCTGCCTGGGTGTCAATGAGTCAGTGCTCTGTGAAGACACCACACAGTCACTCCGCACGCTTGTTTACCAGCACTTCCCATAATGCTGTCCTGATGCCTGCTGGCATAGTGAGTAGTGTCAGAGAGGGATAGATGGAGAAGATAAAGAGAAAAGTAGAAGCCTGTAGTGCTACCAAGTTACTTGAGCTGAATGCAGAAGCTGCCCCAGAGTTAAGTGAAATTACTTGGAAAATATCTGAGACAGGCTGGGAATAAAAGTCCCCATTGATTACATATGCAGATGTGACATCTGCATATTATTTCTGACTAAATTTTCTGGAAGCGCATTTTCGCAGACACAAGCATTTTGAATGACTCCAGTCCGCACCCATATAAAGCTTTTTTAGTAGAACGCCAAGCGCTCTCCCATGGCCCCAACTGCTTCACAGCTGAATATTTGCTCTGCTCGCTGACCTATCGCATGAAGATGTTTTTTTATCCAAAAGTTACATGACCTGTTTGATGCTGTGTACTCAAGTCCTTGGCATGGCGGAACATAACTGGCCAAAGAGGCGCCTGTTGTAAAAATACACAATGAAGCTTGGCTGGAGCTCTGCTCACTCTCAAGCCATAACGTCATGCATTCCTTCTGTTTCGCCTCATTTTCCAGCTTTTCGTGTTTGCCCCCGAACAAGTCTTATAAAAGACATCCAATGTCGGCCAATTATTTTTTACTTTGAAGGTCATAAATCAAAGCTGACTAATAAAATGAAGACAGCCAAGTATAATTTCATGTGTGACTCCAACTGGATTAAAATGAAACCAGATGGGCTGGTATATGGCCACTAAACATATCTGGATCGGCACAGTAAATGTCTGTGTTTTCCTTTTTGCACAAATTACTGCGGGGATTCGTAGAGCACTCTAAATCAAAGCCCAAGCTACGGTGAAGAGGGGCTCTCTCTCGCTCAACACACAAAGGCATGAATGTTCTGGCTAGTCTCTGGGTAGCTCTAGTGATCCCCAGTGTTTTAGGGTTAATGCTATTAGTTTTCTTCAACATTCAAATAGATTTTTACATCCTTCTTTCTTTCTGAAAGACTGACTGGGTCAGTTAAAGAGGATGTAGAGCACTACAAAACTAAAAGCTTTACCCCTAAAGAAATTGTTTAAAATCATCTCGCATGAGATCAGTGACCTAATAAATATTTTACATTGAGTGGGTCACCTCATGAGGGCAACATGCCCAGCTGATTTCTATTGTTAACCTAAAACCCAAAGTATATTTAGATTATTTGCAGTCAAAAAAGAAACAGAAGAGACAAAACTACTGGAGATGCAACAATAGATGCCATGCTGATGAGAACTTGAGTGAAGGGGTTAAAAGATACATGCAACTCTAGTTTAAATAAGACTGTGTTTATGGATGCTATCAAATATAGTACACTTTGCACTCATTAGCGGTGACCATGTTGAGATCACATGACCAGCTCATTTATAAAGATTTTGTAACCTATGGGGGTCTATCACGGTTAGCGAAAGCTATCCATTAGCATTCCCATTCATCACAAAACAATTTTGAGCCAATGAGATGAACGAGAATTGCCATTATTTGGCTTGCACAACAAAATATCACCTTTATGACAACTCACAGATTGATGTTAGAGCCAAAGGATGGCTTGAGACGGTGGTCCTTCTAAATTAAGACGGGTTAAACATGCATTGGTTCATGAAAAATGGAAGCAAAAGGGTACGTAGAATGAAAATACAGAGGGATGGAAGAAGAGGAGAGAGTATCAACTTTTCCACCTTCATTTCTCGTCCAGGGATCCCACCAGCATGGCACTCCTAAGCCTGATTTTCTCATTAAACTGTTAGATGGACTCAGTGAAACAAAGAGAGGGTTTTGTGGCTTTCCAGAGCTCACAGAATTTATGGTGGACGACCATAATATTTTCGTTCCCCACTACTTCGATCCACAGCCTCAGAAAAAAGCTAAAATAACAGTGCTATCTGGATTTATTAAAAGCTGGGAAGGACATGTTCACTTCACAAATGTTCTTTAAGACTGCCGAAGTCAAGAAGGCTTTCCAAGCATAACACGACTCCTCCATCTCAGAGACTTGGACTACTTCATCAGCTGATGATTTAAAAAAAGTTCAGAGTTGAAGGAAATTTGAGCATGGTCTGATCTGTAAGGTTTAACACTCTCATCTAAGAAAGCCTGTCATTTAGATTGGCAATGCCTCTTTTTCATCGCAGTGTGGTTTTACCCTGTGCACTGAAAATAACTAAATCAAGTGAACTGAGATTTGGAATATACATTTCGGAATGTCACATTATTTTACCATCATAATTCACCTTTTTTTTTTTTTTTTGTTTACATGCCAATAATCTAGAACATAAAATATACACTGAATGGCTGCAGTATAAATAGCAGATATTGAAACAATTTTTTTATTTTTATTAAAGAGCACCTATTATGCCCCCTTTTTTTTACAAGATGTAATATAAGTCTCAGATGTCCCCAGAGTGTCTGTGAAGTTTCAGATGAAAATCCCTGACAGATAATTTATTATACCATTTTGAAAAATTCTAATATTTGGGTTTGAAAAAATTTGCTGTTTTCTGTGTGTCTCCTTTAAATGCAATTAACTGCTGCTCCTGGCACCAGAGGGCGGAGCTTGAAACATGATATTTGTTGTTTTATTGACACGCTCATGTGACATTGCATTTCTTCATCATCATGAAATATTATCTGCATGCGTTTTAAAGTCTTCTCACTCTCAACTTGTGCATGTGCACAGAGAGCTGGATGTCGGCGCGTCCGTGAGTAAGCTATTAAACTAGTCTAGTTCTCTTTCGTGTTATTGTGATTAAATTGTCAAATGCACGAAAGGTTGTCAGAAACATACAAAGTTCGCATGAAAACAGTTGGTTATGTGCACGTATGCAGCAAGTGCAGAATTCCCGTGTGTATATTAGATATGTGTAACATTACTAAGCTGAAAGCAGTGTAATATACAACACCAAATGTTAGATCTGCTGTTAATATCAATAGAATCAAACTACAAAAGATAAATAGGTGTAATATATCAAAAGATAATATATCAGTGTCCATCAACACTCGTGGGAGGGGCTTGTGAAATGTGACATCACATTCCCAGGAATCGGCTTGTTCTAAGACACTGCTTATGATTTATAGGGATTAAAAAGTGGGTGGATCAAACACTGCCAACACACATTTATACCAAACACCATGTAAAAGTGAATTTTGCATAATAGGTGCTTTAATACAAAATAAAACAAGAATACATCAAGAAAATCAAGCATTTAAAATGATGCATGTGGATTTAGGCAATTTTTTAGTCAACCTTTTTAGTTTACCTTTTGTAAATGCTCAAATACAGTCCGGGTTCTGACTGAAATATTTCCTACAATGTTGTCTGAAGGAATTGTGTTTTTGTTTCGAATCACAAGTGCAGCTCAAATAAGTTGATAATTATTTTCATATTATGGTCGATCAACAATTGCTCTAGCACAAATGCATTCTGTATTTCTAGCTGTTTGCATATTTCTTCCCCACAAACAAAAACAGTTCTTAAGTGATTCTAAAGATTATGCTTTCTAGGAAGTATAAAGAGTTCAGCTTGCTCAGAGGCACCAGAGACCAGACAGTGGGCAGACCGTAAGTAAACAAGCACGGGAAGATGTTAGCCAGGACTAGGGAGGGATCTGGACAAGGTACTAAGTAATATTTTGTGTCATGCAACACAGTCTGTAGAAATATGCTTATGTATATGTATATACTTTGGTAGACATCATGTATCAGCTGCAATCAGGCTGCTACAAGGCAGCCTTTATATCTTCATCCCTACTGGTTTAAACGAGGAACCTCATGGGGACTATTAATCAACTATAGAGGTTGGTTGAAAGAGAACCTATTCCCTTAGAGAACTGCAAGGCCGAACCGTCGTGTTGACTAATTCAACGCCACATATTCTTTCTATCTGAAGAAGTCTATTAGTCATTACTCAAAAAGTTACCACAATCTTGTGGGAGCTCCCAATGCATTTGGTTTTCAAATTATTCCCATCCTTGTCCAGATGTGTACGAAGAATGTGAAACATGAAGGTATTCCCTGAGCAGCCAGGGCGTTCTTATCGCATGAGGGCCCAGTGGAGAGACCCTGTCCTGACTTAATCTCTGTCCTCTTTAAGGTTGTCTGACTGGGCAAAAAGCATTTGAGACAACAATCTCTAACAGGCCTGAAGCCAAAACAATGCATGTCATATGATATTTTTGGGTGGAAACTGTCAGCGAGCAGCAGGCATCACCTTGCAGACTAGTCATTTATCTTCAGCATTTTCACAGGGGGGCCTGGCTGGGGTCATACGTTTCAGAAAGACACAAAAGAGTTCATTGGCCTGATTGGAAAAAGAAGAAAGACAGAATGAATCTGCATCTTATCACAGGGGTTGTGTAACAGAAAGCAGACCGCTGGTCAGCAACAAATTAGGACTGAGAGCTCTAGTCTCTCTCTGTCACAATGTAATGACACAGTCCAGCCCTGTCGGCAGTGCCTGTGCTCACAGCGGACAGTGATAGGGCAGGAATGCTTCATGGGGCGGCCCCGACACACATGCACTGGGAAAGTGTTCCTATCGATGTCTGGGGTCAGGGATAAGTTTGGGACTCCCACTTCACTTCACGCTTCGGAATTACCCTCATGTGATCTGACAGAAGAGTATAAGCAAAGTCAAATTAGATTTTTTTTTTTTAAATCAAAGTAAAAAAAAATTGCATCTTAGTGCTGCATATGTCAAAATGATCGAAATATCGCAAATGCTTGTGATAACTACACGATTTTAATACTCTAAAAGATTACAAAAAGTCCTGGCTGCTCAGGGAATACCTTCATGTTTAAGGAAGTTTTAGGTTGACATAGACAGCAGAGAGTAGACTGGACACATGACGGTTACATAAGTCTGACATTCTTAGTGCTATTAAATACAAAAAGCAAAGTACTCACGGCGCCTCTCGGACAGCTCGTGATCCGAAATTCAGTTCTCTTCAGCAGCTTAATGTGTGAAAAATTATGTAAAAAGTAAAGTGTACTTCATTTTTCTTTTGCAAGTTTTTTTTACGTAAATTTCACATATAGAATTAAGTCAACTTTACTTAACGAAGTTCAATTAAATTAAATTAAGTAAAAATGAACAAAGAAGAGTACACAATACACAAAGACGGAAACATTTGATGGATAGTTTTGATTACAAAATGAACTGCACATGTCAAAAAATGGCAAGTTACTAAACCTAAACAACAAAAGCAATGATAAAACAGTGTAAATACAGCTGGAAAACAGTGAAAAAACAAACGTATTAAGTACTTATTTAGTTCTAGTGCATAAAGGGAACAGTAGTATCAGAAAAGTTTAGTATTTTCACTTAATTTTATTAAGTTGATATTTATGCTTTAATTTCTACAAGATTGAATTGAGTGCTAATATAATTTACATAGAATTTTTTCAAGTAAAATTTACATTAGTTTTTTCTGTAGTATTCATTTCAGCACAGAATCTTTTTATCAGTTATGTAAACTAGTCCTGTCTTAAATAGACTAAACAGCTGAGAAAGAAAGTGCGCCTGTAACAATATATTGGATCCGTGCAGCTCTTAAAGTTACAGCTGCATAATAAACCTGCTCCAGTCTGTGCTTAATGTTAAATCAAACAACAAAAGAAAGAGACAAAAATCACTCACTGTTTTATTAACTTTTGTATCTTTAATAAGAATCAATTTAGTTCACAAAGACGTTCAAATGACACTTACTTTTTTATGTAATGCTACAGTTAACACTGCTGTTCCCTTTCAGAAGTTGTACTTTCTTCAACATATATACCCTCTTTTAGTGAGGTTAATCCCTTTCAGTTTTTAAATACATTTAAATATAATTTAAATGTATTTTACACACTTAAAGTATTATTGTATTGCATATTGAATATCACATTATTTAGCGAGTTATCGCATATCAAATTTGTATTCAATATCGCGCAGCCCTACTAAGCACCTAAGACCTCCAGACAAAATAAAAGTGATGAGGAAGCCATTGCTCCTAAAAGGAAACATTTAGAAACCAAATGATTATTTAGATAAATTAATGACTTGCTCGATAAAGATGGTTCAGAAGCTCTGAATGCACAACAGATACTGTTTCAACAGACCAATGCAACAGAAGTCACATCTTTTCTTCCGTATTGTGATGTATCCGAGTGAACGGAATATATTTTAAAAAAGCAGGGCAGGGATGTAATTCTATCTATCATCTGTTGATTGGAAGGAGGCAGATCTGAATGCAAGCTTGCAGACAGTTGTAAGTAAGAAGACTAAATGATTGGAGACCTCAGGCATATGCCATCAGAGATAAATATGTTTTTTCTCTGGAAGTAATGACATTTACAAGGTAACAATGAAACGTGCATTGAAGAATCGTTCACAATAAAATCAATAACAGGCATTAAGAAAATACGTAGAATTTTCAATTCATGTTGACTAAAGTAAGAAGCTGAAGTATAAAGCCATGATGGAGATGTGTGAATGGTTGTTGCATGCAGGAAACACTGGCATGCACTCTAATGAGATTATATCTGATATAATCAAATATGGAAGCGCAAACAGCTTTCCTGAGTTTTTACAATTTCCTGCCATTTGTGCCTTTACCTGATTTTCACAATTAGTTAAGTGAATTGTGTGCTAAAACAGTGCAGATATATTAATAGTGAATTCCCTTCTTAATGTTCTTGCCGTAATAAAACTTTTCTGATGAGTTTACTAGAAATGGAAGCTGTCGGAATGTCAAGCACATATACCAGTGTCCTCAAGGCCATTATACATTTATCTGAAGACTAGCTTCAGCCTGAACATATATTACTCTACCTTTCAGTGTTACAAAGCTTTCTTTAGGTTTAGTCTTCCTTTGTGACATTGGAGTGACTGCCTAAACTCCTCACCTTTCAAACAGAGTCATATGCTCAGTTCCGTCACCACAGTGAGAGCACTGAACAAGCCTCTCTAGATTTTTTTGAAGGATTTAATTTACACTTCACCTGGGGCAAGTACCAGGGGAGAACACGATGAGTCACACTGTTAATGTTGGAGCTGTTCTGGTGCTTTCTGTTGGCTCAAGGGCAAGGGACTGAGCACCCAGGGCCTGCTGACTCTACTTTTCCATCCTGTTACTGAGGACTGTCTCTCCAAGAAGTCTGGATATAGTTAATTGCTGGAACTGCTTTCATATCTGTAGAATGCCATATCATGAAACTCTAAATTTAGGATTGAAAATTAAAGTGTATTTGACTTGCAGATATGGAATTTGACCCAAGAATCATTGAATCAATGGAATTTGACCCAAGAATCATTGAATAAATGAATCAGTCTGCCTGGCTGTCTGTAATTTATTGCACATAAGCTCTCTCAATTTACTTTTAAATTACACACAACCCTAATATAGAGACTTCGGGACTATTTTACCCAAGAACCATCAGGATTTTTTCCCTAAATGTTTTTTATCATTATAATCATAAACTTAAGGTTAAAAATCACTTCAACGATAGACAGACTCCCTCTCAACTACTGTACTTTGTCGTTAAAACTTTATGAACTATAAACCATGTTTATAAATACACTTTTAGGATTGGGCCAATGGCCTGATGGGCCAAACAGTGAAACTCTGATTGTGTAGTGAAGTTTAGGTTCCAAAAAAACAAGTTTTCATATTTACTTTTCTGCATGGCTGCACACTACAAGGCAAGAGATTGTACCCAGTCTCCACATAAACTCTGTCTTTGTGAAGCTGCTGCACTCCTCCAATCCTGAGGGGCTTTTGATAAATGTAAGATTTAAACACCTGGTCCTAGGCTAGCTCAGTTCTTCTTTTACAGGGTAATGAATGGAAAGCGAATATGTTGCCAGTGGTGGCACACATGGGGCAGTCAGAAGTCATTAACTCACAGAGGCTGGGGAAGTTGTATTGCTGCACTTTTAATGTGATAATGAAAGGACAGGCTTTGCAAACGCAAACAGCTTGTGAACTTAACTCTGCATTAAGTGCATTGTTAACTAAGAGCAGTCATATCCTCAAGCTTGCTTAGAGCAGAAACTTTCTCCAAAGACTCACTGTCTCACATTTATTATGAAACACCTCAACAGCTCATATTTTTGTAGCATCATAAAACAGTTTGGAAATTAATCAAATTATTTATTATAATTTATTATAAAGTTATAGGAACACTTTCCAATAAGGTTCAATTTGTTAACATTACTTGATAGATCAGTTATCAACTTTTTTTACAGCATTTATTATTATGTAAAGATGTATGTAAAAAGCATTAACATTAATCTAAAACAATAAATGCTGTAAAAGTACTGTATGTTCGTTATTTTATTTTTAGCTAACGCATTAATGCAGGGGTTTTCAAACTGGGGTCCGGGGACCCCAGGGGTCCTCCAGAAGGTTCTAAGGGGTCCCCAGAACATTTCAGAGAATAAAAAGACAAAGCAAAAAGTTTGAAGTCTACCAAATATTCTAAAGGTTTCATTTCTAAATGGTTCTCTCCTTTCTTGCAGTATACTCCAGAATTGTATATGTTTGTTTTGTATCTATCTAGTGAGTTTCTCAGTATAGTCCCCTTTATCTTGCTAACTAGAGCTTTAAGGCAGTATCCTTAATGCAGTACGGATGCTGCTTACATTTATTGTGAAAGTTGCTTTTACAAATCATTTTTAATTGAAAATTCCGCAGGTTTATACATCCAACATTAAGTATACCCAATTTAAGAAACAATATGTTGTATTTATAATGTTACACTTACTACTTATCTAACAGTTTAAATGTTTTTCATACATAAAAACATATAGATCGGTTTTAGGAAGGGGGTCACTCATAAAAGGTACATCATATTCAGGGGTCCTTGGCATCATAAAGTTTGAAAACCCCTGCATTAATGTACAAAACCTTATTGTAAAATGTAACCTGTAAAGTTGTGTAATGTCTTTATGATAGTTATTTATTTTAATAATATTATTGTACATTTGTATATTGACATTTTCTAAAAAAGAATACAAAACATTGTAAGCATTGAGACACATGTTCAAGTCTGTTCTTAAAAACTACCACAGCGCATAATGGCTGTGCCCCTCAAACTGAATGTAATCAGTGCATGAAGGGCGTGAGTCAGTGTGAAGGAGGTGTTATCAGGTATCTGTGTGTGAACAGTGCGGTCGGACTGATGTCATTGCCCTTGTGTTGTATCAGTGTGGCTCTGTGGAGAGCACTTTGTCTGCAAAGCCCCAGTAAGTCAGAGTGGTGTGTCTGCAGCACCTCCATATCAGCTAATCAGCGCAAGCCAAAATAAACTCTGTTCAATGTCATGAGACCATGTCCCAGCCCAACCACCGTCAAGTTCTTTTGTGTCTGTCTCGCTCACCATACCATCATCCATTATATGTTCTCTATTAATCACAATGACAATATTGATCTAAAAGATCAAAACATTTAAAACAAGATAAATTCATGCAAGTAGAAACATTTAGATATAAGATAATTATACTTGTTTTCAGATAATCTTGAGTATACACTACTGTTCAAAAGTTTAGGTTCAGTAAGATTTTTACTAATAAGAAATTAATACTTTTATTCAGAAAGGAGTCAAAATTGACAGTAAAATACATGTTACAAAAGATTAATATTTCACATAAATGCTATTCATGAAATAATCCTGAATAAAGATGCATCAGTTTGCACAAAGATATTAAGCAGCACAGCTGTTTTCAACATTGATAATAATAAGAAGTGTATATTGACCACCAAATCAAATTAGAATGATTTCTGAAGGATCATGTGACACTAAGACCAGAATACAGCCTTGCATCATAGTAGGGCTAGACCAGAATATTTTAATATTCGTACAATAGGTTGGTATTTTATTTTAAATTTTGGGATTCTAATATTTATTTATTTTATTTTTTCACTCACACCTGCCACCCCCCTCGAAACGGTTCTCATTAGCTCTTGCATATGTTTACACTATAAAATCTGGCGAAATACAATACTCTTTTTTTTTATCATCGCCTAGCCAATGTTTTTAATAGGATGAACAGTTGAACAGGCACCTACCTTGTTATACTTAAATATATTTGTGTCTCCTTAGCCTAAGTGTTCCCTGCAACTGGAGTATTCTCTGTCTAGAGCGCACAACTGCACAAGCTTATATGGAAGAAGCGCATACCTGAGCTTGTATTTTGGGTTACGCTGCGTTTGTTTTACATTGTGGAAAAGAGAACAATAGAATCAAAATGTATTAGCATGTTTACCCATTAGGTAACAGGCAAGACGGTGAGAACATTTTCCCTGACCGTCACATTACAGTGCTTGTGCACTTTGCAGCCGTGAACAAATGACAGTTCAGCCGTGCAGCCGTGCACACAGCCGTAGACTAAATGAATCTACTGCGAAATATAGGAGCTTGTTACTGGGAGGTAACAGACCTTTGTGTTTTGTATCACTAGTGCAGTGTCCGTTCACAGAGCATATAAGCCCTGCCCGCGTGAGGCACGGGGCTTCTCGTATATTCCTGCCTTTTGGAGAGAAGAATATGTTCAGCCTCCTCCCGCCGAAGCTTCAAATATTCGGTGTTGATTACTACAGAAGCTTCGAAGCTCAAAAAATGGTATTCGGACCAGCTCTACATCATAGGAATACGTTACATTTTAAAATATATATTAAAATAGAAAACAGATAATTTTTCACAATACTGAAGTGTTTTTACTGTATTTTTGATTTGATAAAAAAAAAAAAAATCAGAATTGGTGAGCAAGAAGTCTCTTTCAAGGTTTGCCATTAAAACTGCCAATAAAAAAATACATAAAGTATTACATTCATAGGTTTATTCACCTGAAAGTGTAAAAGCTAAGTACTCTTATATGCATTTTAAAGGTTGTGTGTGCGCTGAGTGATATATATTTTTGAGAAGTTAGACAGGTTGATAAAGAAAATATTTTTTGCAGTATATGTTATACATCCTTGTATGAAAATAGACAACTCCACTTCATTAAGTTCCACACACACAAACACGCATACACAAACTACTCTTGTCATCTTGTCTGGTATCTGTCAGTCACACGTTAGACAACAGTGGCGCCCTTAAGCAGTCTGACATGTCGTTCCCCTCCCATCCCTGACGTACTGTCGGTCTTCTCCTCTCGGCCTGCAGGGCTCAGCTCTGCCCCGTGGCACTGATGGGCGTGTGGCATTCCTAATTAAGGCACTGGCACAGCTAGATTCCAGCATGTCATCACCTAAACGCCACAGGCTATTTACAGTCTGTGCATGCCATCATCAAAAAGACTAGATATGGATGGATGGTGGTCTGACAGGCCTGATGAATCCCCACAATAACGGAGAGGGGCAAATTCAAATTAGTATTTTTTCAGCAATTAAAGCAAATTAAATAGCCAGTGGGCATTCAGCCCACTCCCAAACATGCTGATGCAGAATGAGAACACACAAAAACCCTCAAGAACGCTATTCAGCCAGGACTGTACTCACACACACTCAGAATTGTAAAGAGGCAACTTATATTTTTTGAACAGTATTTTACTGTAAAGTTATGAAATGCAAATTTTTTCCTATAGTATGGAAACTGAGGTATACGAAAACGTTGATGACGTATGTTTAGTCATGACGCATACTGCACTCATATCTAGGTTATACCTCCATTGTGCCTGCTATTACTTTTATAATGTTATTAAAAATAGACAGATGGCCTCCCTTTTGACATAATGTACACAATGGCTCCTCCCCACTCTGCAATTTTTATACAGAAGGCGGTCTGGAGGAAACTAGATTTTACTTTATAAAGTTTTAAATATGGATATTTTTCCATACAAAAACCCATCGATTCACTTTTAGAAGGCCTTTATTAACCACCCAGAGCCATGTGGAGTACGTTTATGATATGAGCTTTGTTACAAGCCTTGGTATGTTTTGTGTGGGTTGTTTTTTTTCTTTGTGTATACAGGTCCTTCTAAAAAAAATAAGCATATTGTGATAAAAGTTCATTATTTTCCATAGTGTAATGATA
Source organism: Gobiocypris rarus (assembly GCA_023029165.1). Lineage (NCBI taxonomy): Eukaryota > Metazoa > Chordata > Actinopteri > Cypriniformes > Gobionidae > Gobiocypris > Gobiocypris rarus. Next base: position 11,168,476 of record CM040919.1, read on the forward strand.
AAAATTTAACTTTCATATATTTTAGATTCATTGCACACCAACTGAAATATTTCAGGTCTTTTATTGTTTTTATACTTGGTGATTTTGGCATAGAGCTCATGAAAACCCCAAATTCTCAAAAAATTAGCATATTTCATCCGACCAATAAAAGAAAAGTGTTTTTAATGGAAAAAAATTCAACCTTCAAATAATTATGTCCAGTTATGCACTCAATACTTGGTCGGGAATCCTTTTGCCGAAATGACTGCTTCAATGTGGCGTGGCATGGAGGCAATCAGCCTGTGGCACTGCTGAGGTGTTATGGAGGCCCAGGATGCTTCGATAGCGGCCTTAAGCTCATCCAGAGTGTTGAGTCTTGTGTCTCTCAACTTTCTCTTCACAATATCCCACAGATTCTCTATGGGGTTCAGGTCAGGAGAGTTGGCAGGCCAATTGAGCACAGTAATACCATGGTCAGTAAACCATTTACCAGTGGTTTTGGCACTGTGAACAGGTTGTGCTGAAAAACGAAATCTTCAGATGCAGGTGCCACATGACCTGGGGAATGCGGCACCTGTAGCCCATTTCCTGCACACGCCTGTGCACGGTGGCTCTGGATGTTTCTACTCCAGACTCAGTCCACTGCTTCCGCAGGTCCCCCAAGGTCTGCAATCGGTCCTTCTCCACAATCTTCCTCAGGGTCCGGTCACCTCTTCTCAGCAGCCGCTTTTTCCACACTTTTCCTTCCCACAGACTTCCCACTGAGGTGCCTTGATACAGCACTCTGGGAACAGCCTATTTGTTCAGAAATGTCTTTCTGTGTCTTACCCTCTCGCTTGAGGGTGTCAATGATGGCCTTCTGGACAGCAGTCAGGTCGGCAGTCTTACCCATGATTGCGGTTTTGAGTAATGAACCAGGCTGGGAGTTTTTAAAAGCCTCAGGAATCTTTTGCAGGTGTTTAGAGTTAATTAGTTGATTCAGATGATTAGGTTAATAGCTTGTTTAGAGAACCTTTTCATGATATGCTAATTTTGAGATAGGAATTTGGGGTTTTCATGAGCCGTATGCCTAAATCATCAGTATTAAATAAAAGACCTGAAATATTTCAGTTTGTGTGCAATGAATCTAAAATATATGAAAGTTAAAAAATGTTCATTACATTATGGAAAATAATGAACTTTTATCACAATATGCTAAATTTTTGAGAAGGACCTGTTTATGTGTAGGGATTGGCTGTTGGCCTTGCGGCATGAAAAGTTCGGATACCTCCTCCTGTCGACAGATCCCAAAATCTTCAGTTGATCATGTCCTTTGGTTTGGATGATTTAATTGGGTTAATTTTTATGTTTTAGGAGTGTAGGGGTGTCCTACCATTTATTTTGACTTTATATGTGATTTGTTTATTTATTGGGAAGTTTCTTTGTAATTTAGTTTTGTTCCTGCAGGTAATTTATCCATGTTTTAAGTCTATTTTGTTTATTATGTTGGCCTTGGGGCACCCTGAAGCCATTGCTCCTTTATTTAATTACTTTTTCCACCTTAATAAATTATACTTTTTGTGGAATTTAGAAGTGTGTCTTTGGTGATCTGTTGGCTGGGGCTGGTTTCCTTTTTAGAAAATTTCACGCCAATCCCGTTTTTACAGAACGGGTCGTAACAAGCTTCAAACTCGTCAGCCATCAGGAACATCAGGATATTTATTAACATAACTCTAATTGTGTTCATCAAAAATAAGAAAGTCATGAACACCTAGGACGTCTTGAGGGTGAGGAAATCATGGGGTAATTTTCATTTTAAAGTGAGTTAATCCTTTAAGCCTAGTCCCAGACTTTTAACTGAAAGCAACTTGCACTGACATACAGTGGGTACGGAAAGTATTCAGACCCCCTTACATTTTTCACTCTTTGTTATATTGCAGCCATTTGCTAAAATCATTTAAGTTAATTTTTTTTAATTTTGTATATCTGGAATAATGCAGACATAGCCTTATTCTTTCAGTATATGAACTGTTTACACTGGCATGAAGGATGAGAGTTGGATTCTTGCATATCCCAATGAGAAAAAGACACGATGGCCTTTCACACCGGTTGCGGACACATACCCAATTGTCCGTTGTGGCCTGGGGTGTGCATTGCGGGAGTGCTGATATGATAGCGAGCTCTTTGAGAGGCCAAGGGGCTGGGCGGGAGGTTAAGCCCCTCCATCTCCCACTCAAACTGGGGGAGCATGGGGTCGAGAGATGGGACATCACACAGTGCTCACTTCACTTTCAATCAAAGCTATGCTCAATCACCCTCAATCACAGCTGGGAGCGCAGAGACAACGGCATTGGATAACACCCTGACTGTGAGCACAAACACACACATTCACGCTCCAACACAACAGCCATGTTCTCTCTTTTTCCACAGGCGATGCATTACCAAACCGCAGTGTTGGAGGAACAAGTTATAATTAACATAAGCTAGGAATGTATGTGATATCGATAAACTAAGCAGTAAGCTGATATTAAAATTATATGTCATTTTGTTCAAAACTAAAATAAATCATTTAAATATTACAACTGAATTAAATATTATACAGTATACAAAAAAATACATTAATTTAAGTGAGCATTGGATGGATAGCATCTAATCTAAATGTAAAAATAGAGGAAATGATCACAATTCAAAATGAATCCTATACTGAAAAAAATAATACTGACCAATAACCAATATGGTACAGAAACAAATAAAAAAGTAACAAATTTAATTTAGAAAATAGAAAACCTTACATTCCCCATGTTGGCGTTATTTAAGGTGTGCAAGCACTGAAGAAGTTGTAGTGTTTGAAGCATGATATTTATTCAATACAAGTAGTGACAGAAGGCAATGTTTTTTTCCCCTTCACTTGATTTAAAAAAAAAAAGTAAAGCATTGTTGCTTCAGTGAAATCCAAAGACAATAAATGTGGGTGTGTAAAATACACGGTTTTCTGAAAGATATATTTTTGTAATATAGTCTTCAGACATACAAAATGAAAATTCATCTATTTTACCTTATTAACCTTACTTTGAATACATGAATGCATGTTCATTTTTTTTTTTTTGACCAAAATGTCATAACTTGAGATCTTCTGTTGAAACATCTCTCTCTGTATGCCAGACTTCTCAAAATCTCCTCGTCTATTTAAACCACGTCCTTTTTTACGATCAACTGCAGGCTCGCTTTCATATCTGCCTCAAGTCCTTCTAATCAACAACTAATGCACAGAACCAAGTCTACATTTATACGGAAGAAAAGATCTATCACTACTTCAGTTTCATTGTGAGTTTAAATGCTTTCTAACCACTGTCAAAAACACTCACACTCACAACTACAGCCATGATATTGTTTTTCTGCAGGTTTCCCTGCATCTACTGTCAAAAACACACACATACAGGATCTCCTGTGTCATCCACTCAGAAGCACACGCAGGCAGATAGAGCAGAGTAGTCTAAAGATACGCTGTGGAGAGGGTGCAGCTGAAGAGAAACAGGCCAGCACATGGTAGGAAACAGCGGCAGCAATGAGAGATGAAATAGATGGATTGCTCTAGTTAGCAATCTAAACATGGAAAATGATTTATGATAAAAGGTTTCAAGGAAATGTGAGGCTAAACCGGTGTAATTTTATCACTGTAAAAATATTTTGCTTAATATATTTCAATTAACTGTCACCTTATCGTGGTGGAGAGGTTTGAGTACCCGAATGATCCTGGGAGCTATGTTGTCTGGGGCTATATGCCCCTGGTAGGGTCTCCCAAGGCAAACGGGTCCTTGGTGACAGGCCAGACTAAGAACAGTTCACAAAAACCCAATATGAGCACATGCACACCAAGGACCAAGACGTCGCCCGGCATGGCGCAGCCGGGGCCCCACCCTGGAGCCAGGCCCGGGGTTGGGCCTTGTATGCGAGCGACTGGTGGCCGGGCCTCCCCCCATGGGGCTCGGCCGGGCTTAGCCCGAAGGAATGACATGGGGCCGCCCTCCTATGGGCTCACCACCTGCAGGAGGGAGCGTAAGGGGCCGGTGCATAGTGGACCTGGCAACAGTCGAAGGCGAGGCCCCCGACGACCCGATCTCTGGACACGGAATCTGGCTTTATGGACGTGGTATGTCACCTCGTTGGCGGGGAAGCATCCCTGCGCCTTCGAGTCAGGGATAGGTCTCTCACTGTCGTGTGTGCCTATGGGCCGAACGGCAGTTCGGAGTACCTGGCCCTCTTGGGGTCTCTGGGAGGGGTGCTGGAAAGTACTCCGACTGGAGACTCCATCGTTCTACTGGGGGACTTCAACGCCCACGTGGGCAGTGACAGTGAAACCTGGAGGGGCGTGATTGGGAGGAACGGCCCCTGATCTGAACCCGAGTGGTGTTCTGTTATTGGATTTCTGTGCTAGCCACGGTTTGTCCATAACGAACACCATGTTTAAGCATAAGGGCGTCCATCAGTGCACGTGGCACCAGGACACCCTAGACCGGAGGTCGATGATCGACTTTGTGGTCGTGTCATCAGACCTTCGGCCATATGTCTTGGACACTCGGGTGAAGAGAAGGGGCGGAGCTGTCAACTGATCACCACCTGGTGGTGAGTTGGATCCGATGGCGCGGGAGGAGGCTGGACAGACTCGGCAGACCCAAACGTATTGTGAGACCATGTTCTCCACCTCCAAGGTCTCCAGTACCTGTTAAGGCGGCAATCCCCGAACCCGGTGGTGGACACCGGAAGTAAGGGATGCTGTCAAGCTGAAGAAAGAGTCCTATCGGGCCTGGCTGGCTTGTGGGACTCTTGAGGCAGCTGATGGGTACCGTCAGGCCACGCGGACTGCAGCCCAGGTAGTCGTGGAGGCAAAAAAAAAAACGGGCCTGGGAGGTGTTCGGTGAGGCCATGGAGAAAGACTATCGGTTGGCATCGAAGAGATTCTGGCAAACCATTCGACGACCTCAGGAGGGGGAAGCAGTGCCCTACCAACACTGTTTACAGTGTAGATGGGCACCTGTTGAAGGAATATTTTGAGGATCTCCTCAATCCCACCGACATGTCTTCCATTGAGGAAGCAGTGGCTGGGGACTCGGAGGTGAACTCGTCCATCACCCGGGCTGAAGTCATCGAGGTGGTTAAAAAGCTCCTCGGTGGCAAGGCACCGGGGGTGGATGAGATCCGCCCTGAGTACCTCAAGTCTCTGGATGTTATGGGGCTGTCTTGGCTGACACGCCTCTGCAACATCGCATGGCGGTTGGGGACAGTACCTCTGGACTGGCAGACCGGGGTGGTGGTCCCTCTTTTCAAGAAGGGGGACCTGAGAGTGTGTTCCTGCTTTTTGCGGATGATGTTGTCGTGTTTGCCTCCTCAGACCAGGACCTTCAGCGTGCACTGGGGCGGTTTGCAGCCGAGTGTGAAGCGGCTGGGATGAGAATCAGCACCTCCGAGGCCATGGTTCTCAGTCGGAAAAGGGTGGATTGCCCACTTCAGGTTGGTGGAGAGTTCCTGCCTCAAGTGGAGGAGTTCAGGTATCTTGGGGTCTTGTTCACGAGTGAGGGAAGGATCGAACGAGAGATTGACAGACGGATCGGTGTAGCTTCTGCAGTAATGCAGTCGATGTACCAGTCTGTCGTGGTAAAGAAGGAGCTGAGCTGTAAGGCAAATCTCTCGATTTACCAGTCGATCTACGTTCCTACTCTCACCTATGGTCATGAGCTGTGGGTCATGACCGAAAGGACAAGATCCCGGATACAGGCGGCTGAAATGAGCTTTCTCCGTAGGGTGGCTGGGCGCTCCCTTAGAGATAGGGTGAGAAGCTCGGTCACTCGGGAGGAGCTCAGAGTAGAGCCGTTGCTCCTCCACATCGAGAGGAGCCAGCTGAGGTGGCTTGGGCATCTATTTAGGATGCCTCCTGGACGCCCTCCCAGGCAGGTGCTCCAGGTACGTCCCACCAGGAGGAGGCCCCGGGGAAGACCTAGGATACGCTGGAGGGATTATGTCTCCCGGCTGGCCTGGGAACGCCTCGGGGTTCCCCTGGAAGAGCTGGACGAAGTGGCTAGGGAGAGGGAAGTCTGGGCGTCTCTGCTTAGACTGTTGCTCCCACGACTTGGCCCCGCATAAGCGGAAGATAATTGATGGATGGATTTTTCAATCTCAAACAAGTGCTCTTATACATATAACTGCAGGTTGAGTCAGACACTTATGGAGCGGCTTGAGCGCTCTTTCAAAATACAAAAATATAAGGGGAGAAATATGAAATGCACACTTGACTTTGCACTATTCTGAGATATAGACATTTCTGTATGGGTTTGAAATTGACTATAAAAACTAAAAATGTGAATTTTCAAGATCTGATAACACTTCGAACAGTGCATCAGTTCCAATCAGAAAGAAGACCAGATGAGACCAAAGAAGAGTAAAGGCCAAATTAAACCATATAACAATATTCCACTCATAACTTATGTGTTTATGATATGGTTACATTTTTATACATGGTACATTTTATTCACGGGCAATATAAAAGAGATGAAGCCACCAAACAGCTATTAAACTGGCATCATTGCACAGAACATTTTGCTAGTCAAAATAATTGCTAATGCTAAAACATTGCCATGCTGTTGTCTCACACAAATTCCAAAAGTGTTCTCTTTTATTTAGGTTAGATTTACTAAAACATAAAATTATAGCTCAACATATAGTGGCACAGCTAAAAAACAACAATCTGTTTCCAAATTCTCTATGTGAATTTTATCTAGAATAAATGTGTACACTGACATACAATTAAACGTACATGGAAATTTTTTTTTAAAAAGGGTACAAGGACTTTTACAGAGAAAACACTTGTGCCCTCTGGCATTCTGCCCCATCATGACTTGAGCAATGTAAGTGCTCACGCAAACATATAAACACACTCAGTACATCAGCTAGAAGAAGCCTATTTTTCTAGGAACATATCTGGTTTAGACCCTGCGAGATTGGGGTTGCTGCAAGGGTCAAACAGACCTGTAACAGTAACAACCACAACATGAGGAGTGGGCATGTTGAAGACCTTCATAAGTTTGGCTGAAATACCATGATAACAACTGGAAATAGACATAAATCTTTATTTTCCAACATCAAGATTTCAGGTTAAGACTTAAAATATGTGTAAGTGAAAGGATTTTAGATGCTTTGACTGTCATTATTTCTTCACCATTCAAGGATTTTATTTTTTTATCAAATGACTGATTTTCCTCATTTCAATTGTCCTGCAATGTGACAATGTGCAACTTAGCTGACTTTCAACCCACTTTGGATTCCAACAATTATGAAATCGACGTGAAACGATTATTGTGCCACATTCCGTTGTGCGCACCTTACTTTCCTTCACAACGGTGCACTTTCGGTTTATCCTCAAACTTGACATTCAAATTAGCCAAATAAGTAAGTGTTAAAAAATCTACTGTTCTAAATAAGTAAGTGTTAAAAGCAGTCTACTGTTGCTAAACTGCGGGACATGGTTGATATTAAACTGTTTTATTAAAATCGTATTAAGACACGGAAGAGATACTGTTCCCTAGGCAGCCTCCTGTGTGCACACTCGAGATATGGATACGCATAAGCAAAGTATACTGTGGGATTAAGATATGCGCCTAAACAGTCAAATAGCCTACACACAAATTTGACGAAATGCCGTTTTGATAAGTATCCTCATAAACACAGTCAGTTATGTCCTAAGTAAATATAAACACTGAGAAAGAGCGCGCGTGTAACAGTATATTGGGTCCGAGTGTTAGTTCTTAAAGTGACAGCAGCCTAATAAATCTGCTGCAGTCATTATTGTTAATCAAACAAACAAAAAGACAAAGATAAAATCAGTTATTGTTCTTGAATGAATAAACTGTAGTTTCAATAAGGATTAGTCTAAATTTAATGTATACAGTTATTTTACATTTGATTACTTTATTCAATTTCTGTTATAGACTATTACTTATTTGAACACCACTGTTAGTACATCTTCCTGAAAAACCTAAAGCACTGTTTATTTCATTTATATTTTTGTTCTGTTGTATTTTTTGTTGGTTTTATTTGTAATGGAGTTCCTTTGTTCTTTTTGTATTGCTGACTGTTTTTACCTACATTAATTAACCTAGTATTAGATTTTGCTGAAGTTGATAATTGTGAAATTTCACTGACATTTAAAATTACTCATATCATGAAATAGGACTTTGATCATATCACCTACCTATTATCGTGTTAATAATCGTGATTTTAATATTGATCATAATCAAGCAACTCTATTATAGCAACAGCTTTTTTTTACCTGTACACAATGGCGTTTTGCTTAGGGTGGTACTGACAGAATGGCAGTTTCTTTCACTTGTTCCCCTTCATTTGGCCTAAAACAATGCGTTTGTGGTCACCCAGTTTGAAGTGTTGACAACAAACACAGATTATTGAAGCATTTTTTTTGCAGCCTTTAGGTAGCCTACAACACGCTGTAACTCACTCCGCTAAACATTTAATCTTTGAATTCTTGCACCCGGGAACAATACAAAGTCGACACCATTTTGACAAAAAGTTTGCTTATTATTATTACCTACTAAAGCAAGGCAGTATTTGACTCTTGTTGTTCGCGAGTGGCGCAACGTGACAAAAGACAATAGAATTCATTGAAATGAGCAACGCTGTTACAAATAGATCATTTATGGTTATGTGCAAAATCTGTTTAATTTGCATACCAAATGATGAGATCATTTTGATGTGATGAATTGATGAAATTATAAAACAAAACAATAACAGTGAAACTACATGCCACATCAACTGCCCTTAAAATAACCTGCATGACAAAAATAAAAAATCACCCTGACTCCGATATGTCATCGGCTCCCTCAACTTGTTACACTGGAAACAGTTCAGTTAGATACAAGTTGGGAACAGAGGTATTAAAGCCAGCAAAGCTTGAAATACGTCAGAACATGTGCGAACTCACTTTGAGTCATGATATTTCAGTCCTCAGAGACTAACACAAACACCAAGAGCATATTGGGAAAGAATTAAGGACAGATCTCACAAAACTCTATGCCTAAGCCTACATCACAAATTGTTTGTTCCAGTCAGTGTTTACAGACAAGGCAACCTGGCAGAAGACCCAGTTTTTCCAAGCATGAACTGCTACCCTGAAAAAAATGGGACGTCACAGCTAGGTTCTCTGTGCGAAAAACAAGTAGAGCCGCTCAATACACGTGCACACAAAAACGGCTCGACTAAAACTGTAGTTGAGAACTAATGAGATCTTTTAAAGCAGTGAAAACATCCTTCTCGTGGCTCAGGGAGACGCTCAGCATGGCCTCCTCAGAACAAGCTGAACAGATGACAGTTATTCCTCTCAGCGTTGTGCTCATTCCACAAAATCGAGCCAGATGTCTCCAGGCTGAGAAGCAGGTGGGCCAGGGCTGCTGCGCCACCCCGTGCTGGCACTGCTTCAAACCTGCTGGGTATAACCTTTAATTTGCATGCTTTTTCCTGGCATGTGGGCAAGGGGTGCCATCTGCCTGGGCCACAAGAGGACCCCGCCGAGTGTGTGTCAGTGTGTTTATGCAGGGGCTGGACGGATGAGCATTGGAGCAACCCAGACTGCAGCACAAGGCCATACTGGTGGCCTGTCAGCTCTGCCCAGCAGAAGCCTCCTCCCGGGCCCATATGGTCCATCCATGCGGATGCACGCTCATCACACACACGCACAAGCACACAAGCAGGGATGCGCGAATGCTCAGACATACACTGAAGCTCAAATTAACAGTCTTGACCTTGCAACAAGGCAAAGTCCTGCCTATTTAATAGCACAACATACTCAGAGAGAAAGACAAATAAAACATTTTTACTGCACAGCTTTGGAGTACTTAATTCTGACAGGTCAATTATGGTGTTTTGCGACATATAATGGAGTACTGAAATGCTCTGACAAATGTTTCTGCAAAACTGCTACTGAATTGACAGCACAATGCATACAGCGAGACAAGCGAGGTCTGAATTAATAACTCTAATGAGTCGGTTCTTTTTAGTGAATCAACAACATAAAACATGACGAGTTTAGTCGGATTCCATAGCGAATGACTGAGTCGGTTCGTTTTACTGAATCAACAACATACAACACAGCAACTGTAGTCTGATTAAAGAACGAATAAATGTACTAAGACTGTGGAAAGTCATTAATAAGTCTGTCTGTGTAAACAACCTTTACAAGAACTTTTTTGTTCATATATTTATAAATCAAAATTTTGAGGTTGGTAAGATTGTTTTTGAAAGAAGTCTCTCTTATGCCATAACACCATTTATTTGATCAACAATACAGTAAAAACAGTTAAATATTGAGAATTATTATCACAATTTAAAATAACTACTTTCTATTTAATACATTTTAAAATGTTATTTATTTATGTTGTGGCAAAGCTGACTTTCAGCAGTCTTCAGTGTCATACGATCCTTCAGAAATCATTCTAATATGCTGATTTGCTGCTCAAGTAACATTTCTTATTATCTTCAATGTTTAAAACAGTTGTGCTTCTTAGTATGTTTGTCAAAATCATAGAATAGATGAAAATGTCACTACAAGAAATTTTGATCTATTCTACCATAAGCACAATTTTAAGTGTCAGTCTAATTGACCACCATTGCGAACAAGTTTAAAATCTATCGAGCTGGTGATATCTTGACAAATATTCACACGGATCACTCTGCGCTACCACACACATCCAAGAAATCTCAACCAAACTCCATCCTCACCTCACAGATCTGTCTTGGAGACACAGCTCTTTCATATGGTACCAGACAGCATTAATCAAACTCGGAACAAAACCACACGCAAACCCAAAACCATAATAACAGCTTCCATTTCTACTATACAAGTATACACTATAAAAAGTCACTACACACAAGGAATAGCAAAGTTATGAATTACATAGAATTAAATGAATTGATGATATCTCAAGGTCAGCAAACACTGTTGAAACGACGTAACCGCGCATAAAATAGAAAATAAAGGAAAGCGTTTTAGCATATTTTAATGCCTCTGGTTACAGGGGCCTTGCTTTGTGATTTGCCCAAAAGTCTTGTTTGTCCTCTCTCAATGAAGTGGATCTTACTGCTGACAATCTCTGTCACCAGCAGCTTGGTTACTTGTCATTTAGCGGAGGCTTTTATCTAAAGTGACTTCCAGTACAATAATGGCTGTATTCATTGTCAAACCATTAGCATTTGATGATATGTGATGAAATGCAGATTTAATGAGTGTAAACAGCACTGTTTTCAGGCTTGAAAGGCATGTTGTTTTGTAGTGAAACATACTGCAAGCGGCACTTGGGCATAGTGCCATTGCTCCAGGTGGGAAGGCAGCTAATCGCTAAGGTGATTCCATAACAAAACCCGCCCTAATTTCTGACTCCAAATGTACATTTCCCTCATTCAAATTAGTTTGTTTTCCACATGTGACCTAGTTTTGGTAAACGAACCAAATGCAAACAATTCTGTATTCATTATGACACACTGAGTGAATAGCTTCACACCCATTAAACCTTGAATAATATTATAGTTTACATACATTTCCATTGCCATTTTGTGACGTAATTGTGGCAAAGAGACCACATTTCTGAAATAGAAACCACTAACAGTTCTCATTATAAGGGCATAGTCAAAACAGGGGAACAATCAAATATCAGTGTTTTAAAACTGTAACACATATCTTTCACAATACAACATTTCAACTGGAACTGAAAATAAATAAATAAATAAACACCTTCACTGATGAACTTCGTATCTTGACAGATATAATGAACAAAAATTACACTTATAACAACTAGTTACTTATTACAAAAATGTAACAGTTTAACAGATGATTTATGTTTATTTAGTATGAACACGCAAATAAACTCAATATCTATATATTTATAGGATATACACACGTTTTTTAAATAGACTTGGCTTTGTTAATGACGTGCGCCAAGATTTGCTAACACGAATAACGTTAGGCTATAGGCCTGCACTATTATGAGGACATGGTTAATAAACAACTATTCATAAACAAATAAATGTATATAAGGTAATATAATTATTTAAATTACCGAAAGATTACAAGACACGTCAGCGTGAAGATTATTATTCGGAATCGTACACAACCATGTCGAGGCACATATAGCTGTGTATAGGCTAAGTTTTTTTTTTTTTCTTGAAAGGGAGCTAACTTATATGAGACGCCAAAAAAAATGTGTGCCTTACTTTGTCAGACGATGAATGTCTTCTGTTGTTCACCCTGGTCCAGTTTTGAATCCTAAACACTAGCCTGAGCTATTTATCAGTAGAAGACGAAGACTATAAGACGACTTGAAGCTAACTGAGTATTTCCCTCTGTGGGTCAAAACCTTTTTGATACGTTGAGTAATATTTCACCTTGACGTAAACACTAAACTTAACAGTGCACCTGCGTGGTCTCCGTGACGTCAGCAGAAATTAAATGTTTAATTAAATTTGATTAATAATAACAGACACACTATGTTTTGTTTGTTTGTTTGTTTGTTTGTTTGTTTTTCATTTGGAATGTCAAGGAACATCTATAAACATGGATTAAGAATGTAATTAGGGCCAATTAATATTATAATGATGCCTATAGTAAATTGACCTGTATAACATAGAGTAGCCTTCCTGTATCATTATATATATATATATATATATATATATATATATATATATATATATATATATATATATATATATATATATATATATATAGATATATATATATATATGTATATATATATATATATATATATATATATATATATATATATATATATATATATATATATATATATATATATATATATATATATATATATATATTATATATATATATATATATATATATATATAACAGAAAAAGCCTATATTTAATTTAACCATGTAACTAATCTTTAAGTATCAACAATCAGTTCGTTCCACAGTATCACAGAACACGTCATACAGCGTAATTTACTCGAAGCCACAAAAGGTACCACAAAAAGACTTTGATTTGGCTTTTCAACAAGAAAATTGCACAGATTTTTGCAACACGAACAACATGCAGTGTCAAGTTAAAATCTTCCTTATTCGTGTTTCTTCCTTTTCTCCTTAGAGACCACAAAAGTGAAAAGAAGAAAAAGAAAAAAAAGACAGAAACTGAGACAGGGACCTGCTGTGCAGTGCATCACAGCGCCTCATCATTGGGCTAATTATGATGAGTATTCTCCCTGCAGGCGCGTGGCTGTGGAAATGTACAGGCTTTGTTCTCCCACATCCTGATGGAGCTGATGGGGCATGGCGCGGTGTAGATGAGCAGCCCCCCAAATGTGTCCCGCCACCAGGCTCCCCACACGCAGAGAGAGACAGTCTCTCACACACATGCGATGCACACACACACAGAGAGAGAGAGAGAGAGAGAGAGAGAGAGAGAGAGAGAGAGAGAGAGAGAGAGAGAGAGAGAGAGAGAGAGATTTAATCCTCAGCAGCACATTACACACAATAAAATGCACCAAAACTATAATGTGTCAAACACAAAGCAACAGACATAAATGCAAACATCGAAATACAGGTAAGCAAATCAATTGTGCCCATACTGTAACTGAAGAGAATGAAGAGTGTAGAGGAATGCAATAAGTGAAATGCAAGTCAAGTTTATCATGTAACAGCATTTCTGTTGTTTTCTGGAAGATTTCTCATTGTACAATAAATCACTGGCTAACATTACACACTATACAGTCCCTGACAAAAGTCTTGTCGCTTGTGTACAGTGCCGCTGAAACATATTTCATATCAATATTTTTTTACAAGAAATGGCTAATTTTAATCCCAACAGCTTTTGTAATAATGTTTCAGTGCAAAATGAAACTGTCAAAAAATATTCTAATATTCACAGCTTGGTAAAGCCCATTGAGTGAATTTTGCAAAGACATAAGTGTTGTCGCCTTGTCATATGAGCTTCACCTGTGACTAATAATGGATCAATTAGATCTCAGGTGTGTATAAAAAGAACCCCAGTACACTAGACCTTCACATCAACTGCAACTAGACCTCTGCAAACATGCCTAAGATTCACCCTGAGACTAAAGTTTTGATTATCAAGAGGCTGAAGACCAGATCCACTGCTGATGTGGCAGACACCTTCAAAGTGTCTCAGTGTCAAGTACAGAGGATAAAAAAAAAAGATATGAGAGACTGGAGATGTTTATGACAAACCCAGGTCAGGCAGACCCTGCAAGACAACTGCTCGAGAGGACCGTTTGTTGGCTCGAAAATCCAAGGCCAGCCCATTTTCCACTGCAGCAGAGCTCCACGAGACCTGGTCACCTGAAGTCCCTGTGTCAACCAGAACAGTTTGTCGGATTCTGTCTCGAAATGGCCTCCATGGTCGAATCAGTGCCCAGAAGCCAGCACTAAACAAAAGACAATTGAAAAACGTGGCATTTGCCAAAGCCCACAGCCTGCTAAAAGGATGGACGCTGGAAAAGTGGCAGAAGGTGGATTTTTCAGATGAATCTTCTGTTGAATTACCACACCACAGTCGCCGCAAATAGAGAACTACTGAGCCAGCATGGATCCGGGATTCACCCAGAAAACAGTGAAGTTTGGTGGGGGAAAATCATGGTCTGGGGTTGCATCCAGTGGCGGTGTGCGAGAGATCAGCAGGGTGGAAGTAAACTTCAATAGTCTAAAATACCAAGAAATCTTATACCTCTTATATTCCCAACCATAAAAGAGGCCAAATTCTGCAGCAGGATGGTGCTCCATCGCATACTTCCATCTCCACATCAAAGTTCCTCAAGGCGAAGAAGATCAAGATGCTCCAGGATTGGTCCAGCCCAGTCACCAGACATGAACATCATTGAGTATACAGGTCCTTCTCAAAAAATTAGCATATTGTGATAAAAGTTTATTATTTTCCATAATGTAATGATAAAAATTAAACTTTCATATATTTTAGATTCATTGCACACCAACTGAAATATTTCAGGTCTTTTATTGTTTTAATACTGATGATTTTGTCATACAGCTCATGAAAACCCAAAATTCCTATCTAAAAAAAATTAGCAAAAAAAGTTAACCTTCAAATACTTATGTTCAGTTATGCACTCAATACTTGGTCGGGAATCCTTTTGCAGAAATGACTGCTTCAATGCGGCGTGGCATGGAGGCAATCAGCCTGTGGCACTGCTGAGGTGTTATGGAGCCCAGGATGCTTCGATAGCGGCCTTAAGCTCATCCAGAGTGTTGAGTCTTGTGTCTCTCAACTTTCTCTTCACAATATCCCACAGATTCTCTATGGGGTTCAGGTCAGGAGAGTTGGCAGGCCAATTGAGCACAGTAATACCATGGTCAGTAAACCATTTACCAGTGGTTTTGGCACTGTGAGCAGGTGCCAGGTCATGCTGAAAAACGAAATCTTCATCTCCATAAAGCTTTTCAGCAGATGGAAGAATGAATTGCTCCAAATTCTCCTGATAGCTAGCTAGCTAGAAAAATTTGAGCGACAGTCCAGTGCTGCTTCTCTGTAGCCCAGGTCAGGCGCTTCTGCCGCTGTTTCTGGTTCAAAAGTGGCTTGACCTGGGAATGCACCTGTAGCCCATTTCCTGCACAAGCCTGTGCACGGTGGCTCTGGATGTTTCTACTCCAGACTCAGTCCACTGCTTCCGCAGGTCCCCCAAGGTCTGGAATCGGTCCTTCTCCACAATCTTCCTCAGGGTCCGGTCACCTCTTCTCGTTGTGCAGCATCAGCAGTCTTACCCATGATTACGGTTTTGAGTAATGAACCAGGCTGGGAGTTTTTAAAAGCCTCAGGAATCTTTTGCAGGTGTTTAGAGTTAATTAGTTGATTCATATGATTAGGTTAATAGCTCGTTTAGAGAACCTTTTCATGATATGCTAATTTTTTTAGATCATTAGTATTAAAACAATAAAATACCTGACATATTTCAGTTGGTGTGCAATGAATCTAAAATATATGAAAGTTTAATTTTTATCATTATATTATGGAAAATAATGAACTTTTATCACAATATGCAATTTTTTTAGAAGGACCTGTATGTGGGGTAGGATGAAAGAGGAAGCATGGAAGACAAAACCAAAGAATATTGATGAACTCTGGGAGGCATGCAAGACTCTTTTGCTCTTTGCTATTCCTGATGACTTCATCAATAAATTGAGTCCTTGCCAAACCGCATGGATGCAGTCCTTCAAGCTCATGGTAGTCATACAAGATATTAAATATGGATCTCACAGCACCACTACTAAATTTGCTGACATATTTTTGTATTTGCAGTAAATTTCTTCAATTTCTGTATAGGCGACAAAACTTTTGTCTTGCCAAAATTTGACCTTTCTGTCTTGATTAAATTATCAATCTTTTTTCAGTGAAACTAATTTATTTCAGTGCATTAAACATCATTTGGGAGGGTTTTAGCTTTTCATATGAGCTATTTCTAACACCAATTGATGAATCAAAAATCATGTTAATAGCAGGTGTTTCTACAAAATAGATAAGCGACACGACTTTTGCCAGGGACTGTATATGCCAACCAACAATAGCACAATCCCTCCCCTAAAAAGAAGACAGTCTGTTTCCATCTGCCATAGCAAAATAATGAAACACTTTAAAACAGACAATAGACTGGCACAGCAGTTAGCAAATATGCAAATATCCATACAAGTTAGGCTGGTGCTTATGCGAGTGATGCGGGTTTGAATATATATATATATATATATATATATATATATATATATATATATATATATATATATATATATATATATATATATATATATATATATATATATATGTGTGTGTGTGTGTGTGTGTGCTTACAATTCTAGAACATACTATGTGTGAAATATAATAAATAAATAAATAATTGTAGAATAAAAAATGAATTTATAAAAAGTTCATATTAATGCACATTCTCTTTAGTGAAGTGTATGGAGCTCTAAATCTCTCTCTTTTTGGAGCTTCACATTTTTAGTAGGTAAAAAGAAAACCATGTTATTGTTTTTTTGTATTACAAGATCTCATGAGAATCAGGCATTGTCAAGTGGACAGCTGAATCAGGAACCACAGAACAGGACAGGTGAGCAGTGCATCTCAAGCCTTACACACACACAAACAGATATGTAAATGATTTAACTTAAACCTATAGTGTGTGTGTTAAGAGTGTTGGTGAGAAAGTAACAGGTGCTGGAGCTACGTACGCCCTCGTCTGAACTCTGCGAGATGTTCTGTCTCCAAATTAAATTTGGACTGTTTTGTCCCCACTGAACACAGAATTTCCATCTCATTTACCATATTGTGCTATCCAAAAGCGACATGACCAGGCTAATCTCTCCTTCAGTTAACAATCTGAATATTTTGTAGGACAAATATCAAGTGATATCAATGAGCAATTGTTGGCCTATCAAAGGCCCATATGCTTCAAATCAACTCCAGGTGTAAAAGTGGCCCAAGCTTAAGAGCTTACTTACTTCACCCAAACCTGACAATACAGAGCCCGGGCAGTCTTTGTCCAGGGGCCATATTGAGTCAATGGCTTCCTCATAATGACAGAACCAAAGGCACATTCAAGTGCAACACAGTGAAGTTAAGTTTCTTTTTCAGGACTCAATGGGAACAGAGTCCCGACTGGCTCGTGATGGACTACGGCTGCCATTTAGGCAGGCATGCACGCAATGGGAGAGAGAAAGGATTAGGGTGCTTGTGAATGGGATAGACAGCTCTTTGAGTGGGTAGTGAGTGTATGTGTGTGTGTGTTTAGGGGCCCCAGGCACTCCGTAAGTCTTTGTGGCAGCTGCCCTTGTGCAGACTCGCGCTTCCAGCTCCTCCTCACCACTCGGCTCCTTCTGCCAGGTCCCATCATTCTGGCCACACCGTTAGGCTGATTGTTTACAGCTCTCTTCAAAGCCCAGTGAATAAATACCCATTTTCTCTCATCCTCCCCTGCTGCTGAGACTATCAAAGCTCTGGAAGTGGCCCGCAAAGGCGCAATTTGATTTGGCAAAGGCCGTGTACACTCACCTCCCCCAAATACACGCAAACACACAACAGCTCTGATGTCCAACTTTTACTTCAGGCGTATGTTTAAGCATTGTTCAGACCTACTTGCCACTTGCTTTTGAAGCCTGTGTGAGGCCAATTTAATTCTATTCAACTAGAAACAAGCTAACACTTTTAACTAGAACTGTCAATTTAATTTAGCCATGATGTTGTAATTGATGCAGTATGTGGTCTGGCATTGTCACGTTGGAAAATGCAAGGTCTTCCCTGAAAGAGACGACTTCTGGATGGGAGCATGTGTTGTTCTAGAACTTGGATATACCTTTCAGCATTGATGGTGCCTTTCCAGATGTGTAAGCTGCCCATGCCACACGCACTCTTGAAACCTCATACCATCAGAGATGCAGGCTTCTGAACTGAGCGCTGAAAACAACTTGGGTTGTCCTTATCCTCTTTAGTCCAGATGACATGGCGTCCCAGTTTTCCAAAAGTAACAACAGTTTTCCACTTTGCCACAGTCCATTTTAAATGAGCCTTGGCCCAGAGAAAATGCCTGCATTTCTGGATCATGTTTAGATGGCTTCTTTTTTGACCTATAGAGTTTTAGCCGGCAACGGTGAATGGCACAGTGGATTGTGTTTACCGACAAGTAGTATTCCTGAGCCCATGTTGTGATTTCCATTACAGTAGCATTCCTGTATGTGATGCAGTGCCGTCTAAGGGCCCGAAGATCACGGGCATCCAGTATGGTGTTCCGGCCTTGACCCTTACGCACAGAGATTGTTCCAGATTCTCTGAATCTTTGGATGATATTATGCAATGTAGATGATGATGATAACTTCAAACTCTTTGTAATTTTTCTCTGAGAAACTCCTTTCTGATATTGCTCCTCTATTTTTTCGCTGCAGCATTGGGGGAATTGGTGATCCTCTGCCCATCTTGACTTCTGAGAGACACTGCCACTCTGAGAGGCTCTTTTTATTCCAATCATGTTGCCAAATGACCTAATAAGTTGCAAATTGTACATTTAACTTTTCCCAACTCTTATTGCTACCTGTCCTAACCTTTTTGGAATGTGTAGCTCGCATGACATCCAAAATGAGCCAATATTTGGCATGTCATTTTAAAATGTTTCACTTTCAACATTTGATATGTTATCTATATTCTATTGTGAATAAAATATAAATGTATGAGATTTGTAAATTATTGCATTCCTTTTTTATTCAAAATCAAAATCGGGTTTGTACATCAGGCATACATTTGCATATTTAATCATATTTTCCCATATATTTTTAATTTTGAACAATGATGAAAGTGTACCGGTTTCTTATCAGGAACTTAAAAAGTCTCAGGTTGTTAAGCAATAATGGGAGAAATAATAGAATGCATAAACATCTTAGCTGTCTCTAACAACATACAATCTCTAGTAAGCCTTAACCTGCTTACAAACCTTTTTCCTGAGCTTTAAAAGTAAGTTTAATCAATCAATATTCCAATGTATTTATATTGAGAAACTACCTGCAGCCTCACCCCTGACACAAGCTCTTTGCTTATAATGTTTGACTTAGAAAAAAACATACTGTTTTAGATGCATTTAGTTGTAAGCAATTTTCCTTTAACCATGGCGATCCATTAACCAAAGAATTTGTAAGTTCATTAGAAACGTGTGTCAAGTTATGTTGTTAGTTTTAATCATCACTTAAATTTAAACTTTGTAGTTGCAAATGCAATATTTATAATTCCCTTTTTAAAAGTTTATTTTATTTCTTATTATTTTCATTAACCAAAAAACTAATTTGAATAGTTGTAGCTTTTCATTAAGGTTAACACTGGCCCATAAAAAGTACTTTTATTTGTGTGATGTAATGCATTAATTAATTAGCATTAATTCTGTGAAGAACAGTAGTCACAATGATTCTGTTTATTAAACAATAGCAATTTTCTAGCATTTTTTTTTTCTTGCAAAATACGGTCAAATCTGTAATTTGATTTTAATTTTACCTTAGGGTCATCCACCCTTTTTCAAGCATTACTCTTTATTAGTTTGTCCGAATTGCACTTATTCATCAACCCTTTTAAGACACTCAGGCTGAAGTAACAGGAGTTGGCAGAATAGTTTTTCTTTCCCCTGCACATCCCAAGGCTTCTAAAGTGTCTTTGTGTGTGTGAACCTCTTATGAATGCCCATAATCCAGTTTTACTGAGAGAGGCAATTCTGCCTCTCAAAGTAACAACATTAACTGAGATGAATAGAACATCAATGGTGCAAAGAAAATTTGTGGCCCCCATTCAATTGGAATTGCTATGCAGTTTCAATTGGGTAAACATAGATTTCATTTTCCTTCTTCTTTCTCCTCTCCATTTCTGTTTTAACAAAGAGGCCTGGAGATGTTTAAATGGAAATAAATGCAACATGACAGAAACAAATTCGGCAAACATTACATATGAAGCAGGTGCATTGGTGATGAAAATGCAGTGAGGGAGAAGGAATGAGGATGGAAGTGGCTCCAGTGGGGCTTTGATCATATTGGTGCTGGAGATCTTTCATATGATGCTGTGATGATGAGAATCGGGCATCTGTGTATATGTGACAGACTGATCTATCTAACTGCATTCAGGTGAACACTCATCTTCAGAAATCAGCTGGCTGTGAGAATCACACGCAGAATTTGTTGTAGCTGAACCAAACATTTACAGAATTAAGTGACGTTTTATGGTATTGCATTCAAAGTTGCATTTACCTACATATAATGCAGTTTTGATCATTGAAAAGTTTTCATGCTAACAAATTATCCATATTATAGGAGGTAGAAAATAAGCTAACTAACATTTACATCAGGTCATAAAGTGTGTATGTCCTGCTGCATTAAAAACCTTGGGTACCATTTAAGTTCATTTCATTGCATTGCATTTTTTTCATATCAGCTAACATATCTCCCATGAGTGATTGTGGTCTATCTCTTAATATTGGTTTACTCTTATATGTATAATTAAAAACTGGAATGCAGTTATTAAAAAAAAACTATACTAATAAATTCTTGTTGAAGTTTGGGAGATGCGAATGTACATTTATAAAATGCATAATCATGTCTTGTTCTCAGGGCCCCCATATACAGTAAATTAAATTTAAGTCTCAGTATCTTCCCTTGATTAACAATATGATTAAAAAATGAAGGGATTGCTCATGTTGCAAAACTTTTTGATTACTTTCAGGGCATGGTCCTGATGACACATTCCGAGTTTTGAAACGATATGCTAATGTGTGCATAAATTACAGTATTTTATGTCAAAATTCAAAATAGCTGAAATGAGAAAATTGGGAATCATTCGCCTTTGTATGTTGCACTGAATCAAAAATTTTATGATTTGTGGGCAAACCATTCAGAAGTTATTTTTTCCCCGACCAGTAGGTGGTGTTGTGCCGAAATGCTGCATGTAGCCTCAGGTACCTGCTTGGGACAGATTTTTCAGTCCCTCTCCCACAAAAATATACATTACCTTCTCCCACTCCCGCTCACAAAATCCATGTTTTGTCCGGCTCCAAAAGCCATCATAAAAATATAAATAGATTTTTTTTTTCTGTACGTCCATGAAAAAGTGTAGTCAAGTAATTTAACAGTATGCTTTGGTGTGACAGAATGCGTGCAAAAATAGAATTTTTTTCCCTGAGTAGGTGCCGTTGTGCCAAAAAGCTGCATTTCGCCTCAGGTAATGCTTATGATGACGTACCAAGACTCGTCTCAATATGCAAAAGCATTATGGAGATAAGTTAGAATCAAGCGACGTTTTATGATATTGCATTTGAACTAGAGGTGGGCATAGATTAATTTTTTTAATCTAGATTCATTTTGGATTTAATCTAGATTAATCTAGACAGATTTTAATCTAGATTAATCTAGATTAAAATGGCTCATTTGAATTCTGCCGAAAGCATTCACAATATGTGTGCTACTCAAATAATGACTGGTGCTTTCACACTTGGTTCGATTGCCTGACCGAACCCAAGTTCGATTGCTCCCCCCTGCTGGACCATGTTCATATTATATTATTTGGGTCTGAACCGGGGTGCGGTTGCGTCATCAGAGCAGCAGCTGTTTACCCCGTTGCTTGGCAACAAAAGCGAGCGAGAAGGTGGCAAAATGAATAGCGTTGTTCACCTAACTTTTCATATTTTTGTTTTTGAACCGTTGGTTTTGTTACAAAAGCTTCAGTATGCAATGGCACTTGCGTCTATCTGCCGCGAATGTAATGCAAATGCTCTAAAGAACGCTGACAACGAGCAGAAATGAGATTTACAGCTCTCTGCTTACAGTACGTCAGTCACGCTCGTCAGGACTCGAGTTCGGATGCCAGCGTTCACGCTTGATGTGTGGTAATTTCACAATGGGCATACAGGCAGGTTCGAAGACTCGTTCTCACTCCCTACAGTGCAATTCGGCTAGGAATACATCCGCGCTAAAATATCACGGTGAAAGTCATCATAGCTTGCGTAGTAAGTATAGACCCAGCTCCCAACCCAATTTTGAGAATAGATTAACGGCGATATTATTTTTATCGCCCGATAAGAGTCTCACGTTAACGCAGCACGTTAACGCCGATAACGCCCACCACTAATTTGAACGGTTAAAAAGTTACCATAAAGATGAGTGCAACTTTGGACAGTTGGTGGCGCTAGAGGGAATGAGTTAGAGACTCCAAAATTGCTGTGGTTAATGCTCAAAATGCCCTCTATCTGTGTGCCAGATTTCACAACTTTTTACCATACGGTTCCGTGGGCTGCCAACCATCGAGCAGAAGAAGAAAAAGAAGACTTGGCCTCTAATTACCATTTAATGTATGAATGATAATGAATGAAAGTTATGACTACCACATACCTGACTTTAAAGTTCTCTGCAAGTACAGTAAGAGGAAAATGCAGGAGGGTGCGTGAGTGTGTGTATGTTAACTTATGATGCGTAGAGAAGGAGGGATCTGACCTCATGACCTGCCGGTGGGTGACTCAGGAGGCAAATATGCAGAGATGTGAGTTGGTACCAGTGTGTGTAAAGGCCTGTGATCTGTCTCTCCCACATGCGGCATGTCTCCGGGGGTTCAGAGGAAGGAAACTTTCGCTTGGGTACCTCCAGACTCCCATAAGACCCACGAGGTGTGAGTTCAACCCACAGCGCTCTAACCACAAGCTTCTGTTCTAATGGCTTACAGGTGGCAAGGCAGTTTCTCACACTCTCACACTTCAGGGGCACAAGCAAAAATATGAATTGTTCAAGAAATATTGCAGGTTAAATTCAGGTTAATGGGATAGTTCACGCAAAATTGAAAATTCTGTTGAAATGTGAAAAAAGTTGTTTTAGACCCAACTGACTTTCATTGGATAGGCAAAACAGTTATGATCTTCTGTGTTTTGCTGAAGAAACAAAAATTCCATGTTTGGAATGGCATGCAAGTCATTTTTGAACTACCCCATTAAGCTGTATATATTTACCACAGGATATAACTCACTTTTCTCATTTTGTAAACTGGTTGTCTAGGATAAGCGTTCAGCACCTACTTAAACTTTTAATTTTGAATGTTTACTTCTGCAAATTTAATTTTGCAGTTGCAATCCACATTCAGTTTGTACCACATGACCCGCATTAATAACATTTGATCCCATCTCAGCAGTAAACAAATCAGCACGGATCAAAATAATTGTGATAATAAACATAACAGAGCTGATTATCTCTTGCTTCCTCCAGATATCATTGTCTGCTCATTTAAATCTAAATGTAGCGAGCTGAATGGGCCCATGAGGAGCCATGTGTGGCAGTGTTAGGGCTACATCGCGGCAGCGTTATTGGTCAGGTCTGGTCGTGAGACTGTGATTAGGGCCACAGGTGTGCCATTCTCATTCCCATCATTAAGTAGGGGCTTGGCACTGATAGGTGCTCGCTTTGGCCACACAATGGCTGCCGCAGCTGTCAAAACATATTATGTTCGCAGCTTACCCATCTCTGCTCTTCAGCTTGTACCATAAAACACTGTAGTTACTCAACTGGACAACCAGCTCAGCCTCCCTCAGGAGAACCATGTCAAGACACACACCTGAGGGACACTGTCTCTGTTGGAAGAGGAGAAGACACGTCAACAGTTGGTCTGGGTCTGCATTCCTCAGTGTAAATAATGAAAGTGAGAGAGAGTCTTGATCCAGTCTTGTTGTAGGGGAGACCGGGACTATTGTTGTCACATGGGCTGCAGTATATGTCAGTAATTATGAGGTTTTGAATCCAATTACACAAACGCATGATTTCTCTAACAGTGATTCTGTATTCATTCAAAACTCTTAAATTACAAAATAAAAATGTGTGTGAATTTCATATTTTAGTCATCAAGACTTCAATGTACACTACTGTTCAAAAGTTTGGGGTTGGTAAGATTTTAATAGACATCTCTTGTGCTCACAAAAGCTGCATTTTGATCAAAATGCTATAATATTGTGGAAATATCACAATTTAAAATAACTATTTTCTATTTATACTGTAAAATATTATTTATTCCTGTTGTGTCAAAGCTTACTCCAGTACCACATGATCCTTAAAAAATTGTCTAATATGTTGATTTGGTACTCAATAAACATTTCTTATTATTATCAATGTTGAAAACAACTGCTTATTTTTTCCTCAAGATTCTTTGATGAATAGAAAGTTCAAGAACAGTGTTTATGTTGTGCTTTCATGTTTTATGGGGACTTTCCTTAGACAATGATTTTTATACTGTACAGTACAAGCTGCATATTCTATCCTCTAATCATAACACTATACCCCTAAACCTACCCATCACAGACAACTTTGAGTATTTTTACATTTTCAAAAAACATAATTTTGTGTGATTTATAAACTGTTTTCCTCATGGGGACCAAAAAAATGTCTCCACATGACAAGGATTTGATTGCTATCTTTGTGGGGATATTTGTCCTCATAATGTAGGGTTTACCAGGACCACACACGTTCGGTTTCCATGTTTTATGGGGACTTTCCATAGATTTTACTACAAAGTATTTTACTGTACTAACTGTATATTCTATCCTCTAACCTAACCCCTAAATACAATCCTCACAGATTTTTTTTTATAATTTATCAGCGAGTTTCTTCACAGGGACCAAAAATGTCCCCATAAGGTGAAAGATTTCTGGTATTACCATCTGTGTGTAGACATTTGGTCCCCACAACATAGTGTTTTCCAGGACTACCTACACACTAACCCACCCGCACACCCGCACACACAGTTGTGTGTTTTGCCAGGGGTATTTGAGAGTCAAATGGCAAAATTTAAAAGCAGCTTTTTTTCTAATGGCACAGTGAGACACCTGTGCAAACTGTCAACACACAACTATATGATATTATATGTAAAGATGGTAAGGTCTTGCTTTCTCTGCAGCATAAGGGGGGCGGGAGGTTAATTTATATAAAAAATGCATGGTAATTTATATAAAAAAATTTTTAAAGAAAAAACAAATGCAGAATAGAACCATTTTCACTAGTGGTTTCAGATCCCCAACTGAACAACTTAATAGTAAAACCATAATGCAACGTCCTGGGACAGACTGAATAAAGTCTTGACATTTGGCTCTGATCAGACCTGAGTCAACTTCACATGAGATCTCATGAATGGTCTCTCTTGTGTTCAATCTCCCACCAATCTGTCCCACTATAATATCACAATGCACTAAACATCTAGAATGACCATTGAAAAGAAAAAGCAAAGAAATCAGAGGATGAAAGACATCCCTTCATAATTCGAGCCTTTCTTTGAGAGAATATCTCTCAAGTTGACCTCTACTGACCCACAGGCCATGCCAGGGTTCCTTCACTGGTCTTGTTGTAGAGAAGGACAGCGGCATCTGTTTGGAAGAGTGGTGGTTGGTCTCTCCTGCCCTTGGGGGACAGCGATGGACCTCAGAGAGAGAAGAACGGCGGTGGACGTGTTTAGCGCCTTTAATTGCATACTCCACCCTGTGCCCTTGTTACGGGGCAGTGCCCCTGCTTTCATGCTGAGGGCAGTTCTCATGGCCCCTGCTCGGTTCCCATCTCTCCCCAGGGGACCCACACAGACCTCACTGTTCATGGCAGACAGGAGACCTTCAGCCAGGTGAAACAAAGACAGCCGGCTTCAGGCAAAAACAGCTAGGGAGGGGTAGAGGGCTGGTTTATGCAGTGGTATAAGTGTTTGTGAATGTAGGTTTCACAGGGAAATTGATAGACCTTTCCTACTCATCTTTTACCACTGCTTACGGGCCCTTTCAGCAATAATGATTTATTCTGAAAGATCAGTTGATGTATATCTTGCATAGACACAAACAATACTTAAGGACTTTACACTGAAAACAATGTCTGTTAATGTCTGACAAAAAAATTAAATAAATAAAAAACCCGGCGCTCAACCAACTGTACATGAGGGCCAACTAAAAACAAACAAACATGCAACACCCTCTATAAACATAGATGTAACCTTATTTCTTAAAAACAATGAAACAATACAAAAGTCAATCATCAAGCAAAAAGGGGGACAAACAAAATACTAAGGCATTTTGAAATTCATAAATCATGTTTATGTTGATAACATTTGTAATGTCATTTTTTAAATTTCAATTATAAAAAGCAGAATACGTTATTATCATAAATATTTGAGTGGAATTCTTCTCACTAGCATTCAGATTCTACAAATTAAACACTAACATAAGCTGTCAATTTAGAGGCTGCATCCTTCAAAGGACTCTGACTTCAAAATCATGCCTTCAAAATCCGCAAAGATTTCAACCCAGCGTTGTTAAATGGGACAGTCTAGCCTAGGATTGCTTTTGTCGCCTAGCAGCTGTGACAGCTAAATATGTTTACCATGGTTAATTTATGTACATAATAAAATAGTATTATAGAAAGATAAAAAGTCAACATTTGAACCACATTAAGTTTTTTATTTACGTTTGTATCATTAGATATTCAAGTAAGTTGAAACAATACTTACATGTAAAAGTGCAATCCGAATGAATTAATTTTGGGATAGGCTATGCTGTGAAGGATCCACTCATTCTATCCTTTATGGCTTGGGAAACATAAGACGCATTTGTACACTGCATTCGAATTGGGACCGCCTTCAAAGGATGCAGCCTCTTAATTGGGATGCAGCTAATAACACGCACTAGCTATGTTAACTGAATACCTTAAAGTCCAAATCTATCAACATAAAACCTTTTGGCCAATTTTTTTGTTGTTGACAAAAACATCAACTAAAACAGCAACAATGGAGCATGAGCTTAGTTTGAGAACAGATAGTTGTTAAATGTTCTATATTGCGTACTCATTCAGCAATTGTTATGCCAAACCGATCTCACGGCAATTCGTACATATTTTACGAGGTGGCTAATTAAACGCAATTTGTATGCGACCTCACTCGTGCGAATTCATACGATTTTTACTAAATCGTACATATTTGACAAGTTGGCAAATTCGTATGAATTAAATGCGAATGACCTACCTCAACCCCGCCCCTAAACCTACCCATCACTGGGGTTTAGACAAAATGTGCAATTAAATGCAGTGAGGTCGTACATAAATTGCAGAAATAGCCACCTCGTAAAATATGTACGAATTGGTCGTGAGATAGCGTTGGTTATGCTATACTAATGATATCAAAGCATTGCGTAACCTATTAGCAAGTTAGCTTTAACTGAATTAGCAAGTTAAAGCTAGCCAACACTACTAAAAAATGCATGTTAAGTTGAGAATGCATGTTAATTTTAAGGTATGAAATTAGCTTACTCAAATATTTTGTAGAGTAATTAAGTATGAGTACAAAATAAAAATCTGGTCGTTCTGCTTACTTAAAGGTTTAGTGTGTAGTATTTATGAGGATCTATTGACAGAAATGCAATATAATACACATAACTATGTTTCAGTGGAAAACGCAGGTCCATAAAACGCAGGTCCCCTTAATCGCCGTTTTGCGTTGTGGTGTTTCCACAGTAGCCGTAAATGGACAAACTTCACTCTCTGCTCTCTCTGAAGATTGTCAGCTTCTCTATGTGCTTCGAAAGGGAGGGGGGAGCGTTGGGTGATGCAATTCACAACCTCACCGCTAGATGCAGCTACAATTCACACACTGGACCTTTAAACTTTGAATTTCTTAACTTAAAAATTTGAATGTATCTGATTACCTAAATTTTCTTGAGTTTTGCCAACTTATTCGGGTTTACAGTTAATATTGCTGTTACTTCCGATTTTTAGAAGTGGATGTGATGAGACCAATTTTCCAGTTTGGTCATAAAACCTATTGGCCAAAAAGTTCATTTAACATCCACTGACCTTTTGTCAAAGGGATGTATATTTTAGTTTGAAGGTCAGAATTAACAAAAATATTCTATATGAAGACACACTGTGAAAACCTGTATAGTCACCCTATAAACTCAAATTTGTCACATTATCTTAAATATGTAATATTTTATGTAAATTTGCTTCTCATGTAAATTGATCTTATTTTAAGGATATTGATATGTTTCTACTGGAAAATAAGATTAACATACTGATTAAGAACAGATTTTTAGTAGTGTAACTCCTTCATGGGTTATATTATGATTTCCTTATTATTAAATAGATCTTAAATGTAAAGCCAACACTGAAAACACACAAAAAAACAAAACAAAAATAATAAAAAAAAACACATCAGTAAGACGAATCCACTCATATTAAAGATGCATTCTCTGAAAACAAGTCTTAACCTTTTGCAGTGTTGTTTCTCAAGTAGACTTATCTTGTGTCAAGGATTTTTAAATATTTAAACTGGACAAATAAGATAAAAGATATTTGCTGTCTAACTGATGACAGTTTTTTTTCTAGTTTTCAGAGTCAAATGTGAATTTTGACTTCTGATATACAATCAAAGCATTCCTGAAAGCATTTTTTTATCTCTCTACAGTCTTTGCACCTGTGGCTCAGGGATATTTTCTGTACTATTTAATTCTGCAAACTCGCTGACTGTTGCTTATCAAGCGGAGGCTTGGATGTTGTGTGTGTGTGTGTGTGAGAGTGTGCATGTGTAGTTCCTGGTCTGGACAGGAACTGGCAACGCGCCATGCTCTGGCGGCCAGCCGGACCAGGTGCGCAGAGCCCAGGTGTGTTTCTATGAATAACACAATGAACTAGTGCAAACAGAGAGAGAGAGAGAGGAGGAAAAGAAAGCATGCAAATAGACAATGCGTAGTGTCATAGCTCACCTGTTGAACACCTGCGCTGTGCTGTCCAAAACACACAGATACATATTTCAAAAACTGATTCTAAACTGCTTAATATTTATTCGTCTCTGTTTACCTTCCTTTCCCCTGTTATGGATGAATGCAGGAGCACTCTTAAACAAACTCATCATTCGTATGAATCAGATTTCACTGTGTCCTTTCCCTCACACAATCCATTTCGGTTGCTCGTTCTGATATTAAAAGCACATCTGGGATTAGGGATCCAATCAGGGTGTGTGATAGGCTCAGAAATCCTTTAAGTCTGGCATTACCACACACCTCACAAAGCACAGAGGTGTTCTAATCCACACAGCCGCCAATCCCGCTAATGCATGCACATCAGTCTCACACACGCCGTATCTTTGCTGTCTCATTGCCCTCTTGTTCTGTTCCCTATATGAAAATACGACAGCCTCCGAAGTGGCCCTAATATGCATCTAATATTACTTAAATTATCACTGTGAATGTTGATGTCTTGTGAATTATTATACTCTTAAATTTAAGGCCACAGATCCTTCTGTTGAACTAGACTGTATTAACATATGATGTCTAAATGCAACTGGCTCATTGTTCAAATAAGCCTCTACATTTTTGAAAAACTTCAAAAACTTTCCTATACATATACAATTTCCAGCAGTTTCCAGCTGAAATGTACACTAGTGGCAGTAAAACACCAACAACCTTTATTCCTTTTTCACACAAACTGTGATTATAGTGGCGGAATATTGATTCATAGTGACAATAATGTTTTCTTGTGGTTCTTTGCACAATGTTGTGACCTCAAAACACTTTTACCATAATGCAAGATTTGTAAACGAATAGATTTTAATGCTTGCATCACATAGCCAGCTCCATATGTTTAGCTTTTCTGATGTAGTAAGCTTGCTCAAATGGTACAGCGCTACACTGCGAAATGCTTGGGTAGGCACGATAAAAGAGCTCGAAGATTTTAAAAGCAGCTGAAGTGACTGGCCCTTTTTCGGGCAGTCGTGGCCTAATGGTTAGAGAGTCGGACTTGTAACCCGAATTGTGGGTTCGAGTCTCAGGTCCGGCAGGAACTGTCGTGGGGGGAGTGAATATCCAGTGCTTTTCTGCACCCTTAATACCACGACTGAGGTGAGACCCTTGAGCAAGACATACTCGCCGGACATTTAATTCCTGAACTGCTGCAAAATACATACAAAAACTAACGTTACCAGATTCACGTTCATCTGTTTTGGATAAAACTGAACACACTTTTAGCGGCAATCACTGGACTTTTAAAGTGATGCAAAACGTGCAAGAAACAATGAAATGTCCTTTTGCAGAAATGTCGAAACATGCACGTTTTCTAGATCTATGTTTTAAAGGGATCATATAGTGCCATTTTTGTACAAGTTAATATGATTCTTTAGTGTCTAAATGAAAAGTTTGTAATATGCTTTAATTAAAAATTCTCATTAGTATTGTAAGAAAATACTCTTTTTACCTGGTCAAAAACAGCTCTGTTTTCAGCAAGCCATTTCAGTGCATGTGGCTTTAAATGATAATGAGCTTTGCTCACCCTGCCCCTCTGTTTTGTGGGGCGTTTTGACACAACACACGTGGAGTGTTGCCTTGACAACAGTTGAGGGTATATTTTGGAGAAAGAATGGGAACGGGAGTCTCTGAGGACACATCCGTATCAATTTGAACCAGAGTCGGACCCGGAACAAGATGACGGCCCCAACGAAGTTTGACAATTAAGGCTCGAACAGGACGTTCCTGAATGGTTGGTTAACGTAATGTCACTTTGATCACACGCGAACCCCACAACTTTAACCTGCTGTAAA
Organism: Gobiocypris rarus; assembly: GCA_023029165.1. NCBI lineage: Eukaryota > Metazoa > Chordata > Actinopteri > Cypriniformes > Gobionidae > Gobiocypris > Gobiocypris rarus. The sequence goes on from CM040919.1 coordinate 11,199,569, forward strand.
TCTGTATGGGAAATCTTTCAATTGCATGGATTCCTATTGAAATTTGCCGATCAATGATAAAAATGTGACCCATATATATTCACGTCAACGTATTGATGCCAAAATCAACAACTGAATTTTTGGTCTTTGGTGAACTGTTTTTTAAGATTATAGACAGCACATATTTACTGCAGAGCATATGTATAATACAATCAGTTGAAATATGCACAAATATAGATTTGATTTGCTTTGTGAGTGAGTGACGGATATAAAGCTCTTTATAGTAACATGCATCAGACTGCTTTACAAACTCAAAAATGCAATTGTATAATCATCCCTAATTGTGCATAATATGATTCAGACCCTTTGAAATGCAAATACGCTGCAAAGCATTACACTAAATAATTCTTCAGGGGGGAAAAAGCACGTGTGGGAGAAGAAAGCAAAAATAACTAGGGACAGGTGGAGAAAAATAGAGATGGGAAAAGAATGTTGTAAGAGAGACAGAGAGAAATGAGAAGGTAGGTGTTCCCTGTGTGGGATTAAAGGCTGCGTGTGATGTGGATCATGAGCTCCGGTGCCGCTCGCGCGCTCTTAATGACTGAGTGGGATATTGTTACTGACACATATTGGGGCTGTGTTATAAGGGCTGCCAGGCCCACCTGTCACATAGGAATATGAAGCGAGGGTAAAAGAGGATAGGGGAGACGATGGTAATAGTAAGAGGGAGGAAAAACTATACAGAGAGAAAGAGAGAAAGTAAATGAGCCTCTCTCCTGAGAGTGACCCTCCTCTCGTCTCTCGCCTGTCTGTCAGTGCTGCAGGTGTCTGTGCAGTCAGTGAGAACGAGTGTGTGCTCCACTGGAGCATGCAGCTAGACCAGGAAGTGTTCTGAATACTAAAAACACACACACACACACACACACACACACACACACACACACACACACACACACACACACACGCACACGGGAAACACTGAGAGGAGAGCGGATATACAAAAAAGCTGACCTGCTCTGAATACTTAAAATCTTTATTCTGTTGCCCTGCATGTCATAGGCTGTGGATGCCATTGTTCTGGAAGGTCCTGTTTTTTCGTCATCATTTTGCTTTAGTTATTCTCTCTATGCACACTTCTCTCTCACACACAAAGCAGGAAAAGTGCAATGAGACAGATCCCATGGAAAATAAAAATCGGGGTTTTGTGGCTCGAAGTCTCTAAGCTTTGAGGTCATCTATTTACAGATATACATTTTGCAAAATGAGCTTTTCACAGATATACTGTAACGGTGTCTACACCAGACGTGACAAAAGCAGACAGAACCCATTATAATCAGTGGAGCTGTCTACATCGGATGTAACGCGACATGACACAACATGACAAATTCACGACAGTAAACTGATACCCCTATTTCTGAAGTACTTCACATTTTTGTGCTACTGCTGATACAAAGAACAAATGGATTTGCAATGGTCACTTTTTTACATACAGTGTAGACAGCCGCAAGCTTTTGTGGTGACTCAACAGTTGCAGACAGTGTAAGAAATTAAAATGGCTTTCTCTTTTCAACAAAAAACATTGATGACTCATCCGGTACTATACAGTTTTTTGTCCAATCAAATGCTTTAGAGTTATCAGTGTGTCTATCTATCTATCTATCTATCTATCTATCTATCTATCTATCTATCTATCTATCTATCTATCTATCTATCTATCTGTCCGTCCATCCGTCCATGCTTGTTTTTGCCACAGAATAAAAAAAATCTCAATTGACTTTTTCCTCAGAATTGCATTATATAAACTTGGGATTTTGAGTAATAAAGTCTGAATTGGATTGGATTAAGTCCAATTCTGAGAAAAAAGAAACAAAAAAAGCAATTTCTCAGAATTGCCAGTTTATATCTCAATAGCAATTCTGACTTTAACACCTAAAACTAACTACAACTCACAATGTGAGATAAAACTCTCAATTCGAAGAATTTGACTGTACAGGTCCTTCTAAAAAAATTAGCATATTGTGATAAAAGTTCATTATTTTCTATAATGTAATGATACAAATTAAACTTTCATATTATTTTAGATTCATTGCACACCAACTGAAATATTTCAGGTCTTTTATTGTTTTAATACTGATGATTTTGGCATACAGCTCATGAAAACCCCAAATTCCTATCTCAAAAAATTAGCATATTTCATCTGACCAATAAAAGAAAAGTGTTTTTAATACAAAAAAAGTCAACCTTCAAATAATAATGTTCAGTTATGCACTCAATACTTGGTCGGGAATCCTTTCGCAGAAATGACTGCTTCAATGTGGTGTGGCATGGAGGCAATCAGCCTGTGGCACTGCTGAGGTGTTATGGAGCCCAGGATGCTTCGATAGTGGCCTTAAGCTCATCCAGAGTGTTGGGTCTTGCGTCTCTCAACTTTCTCTTCACAATATCCCACAGATTCTCTATGGGGTTCAGGTCAGGAGAGTTGGCAGGCCAATTGAGCACAGTAATACCATGGTCAGTAAACCATTAACAGTGGTTTTGGCACTGTGAGCAGGTCGTGCTGAAAAGCGAAATCTTCAGATGCAGGTGCCGCATGACCTGTGGAATGCGGCACCTATAGCCCATTTTTCTGCACACGCCTGTGCACGGTGGCTCTGGATGTTTCTACTCCAGACTCAGTCCACTGCTTCCGCAGGTCCCCCAAGGTCTGCAATCGGTCCTTCTCCACAATCTTCCTCAGGGTCCGGTCACCTCTTCTCTTTGTGCAGCGTTTTTTGCCACACTTTTTCCTTCCCACAGACTTCCCACTGAGGTGCCTTGATACAGCACTCTGGGAACAGCCTATTCGTTCAGAAATGTCTTTCTGTGTCTTACCCTCTCGTTTGGGGGTCTCAATGATGGCCTTCTGGACAGCAGTCAGGTCGGCAGTCTTACCCATGATTGCGGTTTTGAGTAATGAACCAGGCTGGGAGTTTTTAAAAGCCTCAGGAATCTTTTGCAGGTGTTTAGAGTTAATTAGTTGATTCAGATGATTAGGTTAATAGCTCGTTTAGAGAACCTTTTCATGATATGCTAATTTTTTGAGATAGGAATTTTGGGTTTTCATGAGCTGTATGCCAAAATCATCAGTATTAAAACAATAAAAGACCTGAAATATTTCAGTTGGTGTGCAATGAATCTAAAATAATATGAAAGTTAAATTTTTATAATTACATTATGGAAAATAATGAACTTTTATCACAATATGCTATTTTTTTTTTGAAGGACCTGTATAACCCGTAATTGCGAGAAAAAAAATCAGAATTGTGAGTTTATATCTTGCAATTCTGAGAAAAAAGTAATAACTGTAAGAAAAAGTCAGAATTGAAAAGCTTCCATAGCTTTTCTTGTTAGAGTGGCGAAAATAACCTACCAACGCATTTCTGTTTTACACTGATAATAATAAGAAATGTTTCTTTAGAAACAAATAAGCATATTATAAGGATCGTATGACACTGAAGACTGGAGTAATGATGCTGAAAATTCAGCTTTCCCATTACAGGAATAAATTACATTTTACATTTTCTTTTGCAGAAACAAAGAATCAATGAGGGTATAAGTAAACGATGTCAATGTCACAAAGGAAAACACAAAAAAAATTAACAAGATTGTGCTCATTGCTAATTATTTTGAATATAATGCAGCATACTGCAGAGCATAACAACGTTTATCTAAAGCTTAACAGATCAGCTTGGAGTCTTACTTTGAAAAAAGCACTTGCATAAATCATCAGTTCATGTGCAGCATTGCACAAGTGTGAGCTGTTAATTTCAGACTTGACTCTTAACACTTACATTTGGAATGAAAGCAAAAGCACAAGCAGAAATGCAGTTACATTTAAAAAGCCGGAGGCAGTGGACGATGGACTGGTCACAGGTCTAGTAATGCTGAACACTTCCATTTCACACTTCTTCTGGACCATGATTATGATACATCACAGAACCAACAACATTTTTTGTCTGAGGGAAATGGGTGTACGTGTGTGGGAAGCTCTCTCAGCTTAGCAAGCAGGAGGTGGACCAGAGCCGAAGTAATTACTCCAGCTGACATACTTCACATGACTAATGAGACAATCTCAGGCCACCGCAACCAGTCCATTTGTCACCCAAAGCTACGGCGCCATAGAACGCAAATTCCTGGCAGGCTCTGCTAAGGTCACAGTAAACGCCGCCTCAGTAGCACCTGATTAATTCCAATGTAAAGGCGTGGAAATAAAATTCAATTGATCATTTCCAATTAGCCAGGATCTCTGGGATGACAAGGCAGCCAAGGTCGTAGAACCTTTTGTAGAGCATGTTAATTACAGCGCACCATGTAAGGACTTCTTGAGATCTTATAACAGGCAGCGTGTCAGAAATCAATACAAATGTTGCAGGAAATGTGCCATAGATCAATGAGACCAGTCAACCAGCAGTTCCTCCTTAGGAATGAAGGAACAAAGATAGCGATGAGATGAAGGAAAACAAAGGTCAGGGAACTGAAAGAGCTGGAGGGGTAAAGGTTCAACAAACAGTGGAGCAAATAAGAGAACATGATAGTGACGCTTGTAAATTTGCAACACTGTAGATTCGCTTTTATGCAGGTCCAGGATATCGAAAAGGTTCCGACATAAATAATTCATACTTAAAATGCACAAATCAAATCTTCAATAACTTTCGACACTCAAGAGACCTTTCTACTGACTCTGAAAAACACCAGGAGAAAGATGCCCTGCGGGAACATGCCATAGACCTGCTGTAAGGAGGCATGAGGACTGCAGATGTGAACAGAGCAATAAACTGCAATGTCCGTAATGTAAGACATTACACACACAGTACAGTGCTACAGGAAGGACAGCTGATTGCCCTTGCAGTGCCAAACCACATGTAACCATGTGCCTCCACATGTTTAAGAACTTGCAAGTAACATCTTACAGCAAGAACTGGCCAATCTGCTGCAGTCCATGAGGATGAGATGCTGGCCACACCACATACTGACTGCTACTTTTGATATTGACCCCCACTTTGTACAGGTGCTCATTAATCCATTTTTGTTCAGCAAATGTCAACTAGTGAACGATGATACATAATTTTACAAAAAGTAGACAGGAAAGTTACCCATTAAGATATTTCACTGAATACGGATTGCCTGGACCCTAAAGAGTGGAGTTACACCATTTTTGCTGGGATGTTATTGATCGTTGGAGTAAAATGACTTCATAGGTGAGTTCATTCAGTGTTGTTGGCTGTCTCTGTCTTTTTTGGTGGCCTGACAAAGACACTGATTGTGCCTGCTGTGTTTATTGCATCTTGAAATGGTTTACATCATTCTATTGACAAGATCATTCGATTCAATCTCAGCTTTCCAAATATATGTGGCATGTTTAGCTTTTATTTTTGTTTGCCCAAAAACGGGATATGCCCTTTAAAGGGTAAATGAATTGATTGAGGAATACTAAGAAGGTTGATGTCTATTTTTTTTTTTTAAATGAATGAGGAGAAGGGTAGTGAATGATGTCCCGGGTCACTGAAGACCATATGCGTTTAAGGGTTAAGCATCTCAACAGTCATTTAAATATATTTGATTTAAATAGCTAGGCATTTTTGAATCTTCACAATCATTGACACACATTGATAGCATTATGCCAAAACTCTCATCAAACCAACACTGCTTTGATTTTTAAGATGCCATATTGATGCCATCATGAACAGTGTTCAGATGAGGTTAAGATGATAGCAGTGCATTCATAAATACATGCAGCCTTCTCAGTTGTTATAGGGATAATTACAGATGCAGAGCCATTTTCCAGAGCTACATTCAGCTTCCACTGTTTGCCCACTACTGGCCACCTGTTGCTTCTAATGAGTGTAGTGGGGTGTGAATGTGAACAGCTCCCAGCTGTAGCCCAGGGTTCATGAACTAACACAGTGATACTGGATATAATTGACATTGGTGGCATGGGCATGGTTAGGCCGGGCTCCTACAGTTTAACTGCCATTGACTTAATGACCGAGGCAGAGGGGCTCTCACACCGCCAACCTGAGAGCATGTGGCCTCTCGGGAGGGTTTCTACAGCCAGGGCAACCATGGCAACGTCTGAGTCTTATTGCTAGCTTACACAAACATTGCCTGCACACACCACGTACACAATAACACAATAACCCAGCTTCACAGGTTACCCAGGCACAATGAGATTAAGAAATGAGCGGGGTTCCTTATACGTTAAGCAAAGTGCAAGGCAAGTTTGCAACTAGTCTTATGTATGTAAATGTGTGTCCATCAGTGACACAATTCTAGTTTGCAAAACGTATTTTAGATTGTTTTGAAATGTGGCTGACCAGTTATTAGGTGTGTGCAACTTATAGAAAGCATATATGCAAACAAAACTGATAACAAGTGAACGATGATACATCATTTAAAAAAAAGTAGACAGGGAAAGTTACCCATTAGGCACAATATTCAACATTTATAAACATTTATATTCAACAGTTAAAACAACCCAATCACTGGGTTAAAACTGCCCAGCTGCTGGGTTAGTCCATATTTGATGTACAGTATATACAGTATATACATATATGTAAAAAATGTTGGGTTGTTTTAACCCAATGTTGGGTCAAATATGGACTAACCCAGCAATTGGGTTGTCTGAACCCTACGGTTGGGTTAAATATTTGCTTAAGACAACCCAGTCGCTGGGTTAAAACAACCCAATTGCTGGGTTAGTCCATATTTGACACAACATTAGGTTTTTTTTAGATGTATATACATATTAAAGGGATAGTTTTTTAAAGGGATCCTTTACTCACCCTCATGTCATTCCAAACCCATAAAACTTTTGTTCATCTTCAGAACACAAATGAAGATATTTATATCTTTCAAATTCCATTTTTTAAGAGACTTTATAAAATGGATTTAGGCTTTTTTATTTTATTTACATACAACAAACATTAATCAGCGAACATAAACAGAAGCTCAACTTAAAGTCCCTGTAAAGGCAATTCTGAGATTTGTTTCTAAACACATTAGAAATGTTAGAAATGTATTGTTGAAACACATTACAAAGACTGTGAACTATGTAGTACTGAATTCAGTAGTTAGACCGTTAAGAAGTTTTTCACCATTGCTGTGTTCCGGATTTTTTGGGCGGGGTTAAAACGGTGGCTTGATGACGCACTGGGGCCGCTTGGCATTTGGCCCCTCCCCCATAACTAGAGTACATTTACAATTTTGCATCAGTTCACCCGCTAGATTGCGAGTTACTGTCAGTACCGTTAGTTACTACAGCCTACAACTTACAAAACAGCCTACAAAAAAAAAAAGACGATCTCAAGAAGAGGTGGATTAATTTTGTGAACAGCTACCTTGATGGAGTGCTGACTATCGCCACCAACACCTGCCTCTGCAGTGTCTTTATACCGGATAGTTTTACAAACTTTCATCAGCAACAACTGGGATTCACTGATAATCCACTGCAGAATGGGGCCGAACCGCTATCTCCCGCCGCGTCCTTCATCCTCCCGTCCCGCCGACATCTGGTGCCGTCGTGACTCGTGAGCTGTACTTGAGTGTTGTTGTTGTCTTGTGTGTTTACGCCAGCCTTCCCGTGAGTGGGTGTGGTTTCGACGCCGACAGCGGACACGCCCCAACGTTTGAGAGCAGAGAATGCTGCTTATTTTTCGATAAGATATTTTATGTACTTACCGGATTTTTTTATGATTCAAATTTGGCTAGTTGGTTGATAGCACATTTATCTGTGGTGTGAGAAACTCAGAACACGTTTAATTTTGACTTTACAGGGACTTTAACCTGACTGAGAGGCGAGAACAAACCTCATGTGGAAGCTCAAACGTGCTGCGTAACACGAGAAAGAACCTAAATGGTTCTTGCTGAAGCTCAAACGAGCACCATAACACAGGAATGAACCTAAAACGTGCTGTGTAACACGAGAATGAACCTCACTGGTTCTTGCTGAAGCTCAAACGTGCTGCGTAACAAGAGACTGAACCTCATTGGTTCTTGAGGAAGCTCAAACGTGCTGCGTAAGACGAGAATTAACCTCATTGGTTCTTGAGGAAGCTCGGCGTGCGTGGTGAAACGCTGCGTAGGCGAAGACGAATTAACCTCATTGGTTCTTGAGGAAGCTCAAACGTGCTGCGTAAGACGAGAATTAACCTCATTGGTTCTTGCTGAAGCTCAAACATGCTGCGTAACATGAGAATGGACCTCACTGGTTCTTGAGGAAGCTCAAAAGTGCTGCGTAAGACGAGAATTAACCTCATTGGTTCTTGAGGAAGCTCAAACGTTCTGCGTAACACATGAGAATGGACCTCATTGGTTCTTGCTGAAGCTCAAATGTGCTGCGTAACAAGAGAATGGACCTCATTGGTTCTTACACTTCAAGCTAACATGCTTGAGCTTCCGTTTACCACAACTTATGTGAGTTGATGAATGTTTATATGGGAATAAAAGTCTAAATTCAATCTGTTCATCATATAAAGCAATTGTGTCTCTACAGAAAATTTGGACTAAACTGCTCAATTCATATGGATTCGTTTTATGATCTCTTCATGAACTTTTTGAAGCGTTAAAGTTTCAGTTGCGTAGCTGTCAATGGAGGGACAGAAAGATCTTAGATTTCATCAAAAAATCTTCATGTGTGTTCCGGAGATGAGCAGTAAAAGCCAGATTTTTCATTTTTGTGTGAACTAACCCTTTAAACTAAATTTAGACATATCTTTCCCTGATGAATCTGAACGCAGCTTGAGTCTTTAAATGTGCACATGGCGATGTGCTTCAGTCTTGTAGTGTGTGTTTATTTGGCATTAACAAGTCGAAACGCCACAAGGCACTGAAACAGATACTATTTATAAGCTCAACATTGTTATACGATTTCAAAAATGAACACAATAAGCTTTTATCAGCATCAACGTGGTTTGACAATGTTTATTATTTTATCACAAGTATGATAGAAACAAGAGAAGAAAAACAAGCAAAACAGTCAACAAGGAACATGAGACTCTTTGTTTTGGTTTAGTTCAATCTCACTATGAAAGAATTTGGAAAGCTCTCGAGTCTAAATCAAAGACAGACTACAAAAATGTTTTGTTCAATAGGGTATCAATCCCTGAATTAATGATAACAGTCAGACGTCCCAGGAAAATAAGGTTTGAGCAGAAAAGCAGTTGTCCTGAGTTAGAGACATACACCTCATGCAGGGAAAGATAAAACAACTCTCACGGCCTGGAATGAAATAAGTCGTAGCTGTGCGTTTGTACGAGATCCAATGCGCTATACAAAGAGAATGTAAATGAACTTTGAATGTCATCAGCTTCAGCCTTTCATTTTCCACCCTACGACTCTCTCTTTTCTCCCATGAATGCACACACACAGGCCCAGCAGTGTGTAAAGGAAGCACTGGATGTCAGAGACCAAGGCAAGGCCATGCGTTTTATCTTCTGAGATACATCAAAAGACGACACTAGCTAAAAGTAACAGCACCTCGCTGATTGATAATACTTCGAGTTCTGTACTATACATGTCTCTAGAGGTCACACACACACATGCATACAAAAGCAGAGAGCACATCAAGGTCTACATGGTAATGTTTGGTGTCTTCAATGATGCTCTTTTGGCTTTCAATAACCAAAGTTTGTGATGTTTGATATGCTAACGAGCTGTGCAATGAGACAGAGAATGCCAGCATTACACACAAACAAGATCACAGATTGCCTCTGATCTCCAGCATTAAGATGTCTAGATCTGTAAGAAGGTGTTTGTGGTATGGAATGCAACATAGCTTTTTGTCTACCTGATTTTAAGGGGAAAACCCTGAAATAAAATTCTCCACAGGATAGGAAAAAAAGTAAACATTATGTAATAAATTTGCATGCGCAAGTAAGGCCAACCATCTGATTAAAAAATAAATCCATCTGTGCTATTACACAATAGTGTGATAAAAGATGAACCCTTTGGTGCTCTTCGTTCATTTTTGACCGCAAAATTTTACATTTTGTTTTTCGAATGTTTTACTTCATCGGAATGGTACAAAACTTGGTAAAGGTTTTGGCACTTGCTTTGTGAAAATAAATAAATAAATCATGGACATTATTCAAAAAGGTTAAATGGTCCTGAAAAAAAAAAAAAAAAAACAGTCACTCCTCAGAACTCCTAGTGGTCAATAATGACCGCATTGAATGGGAAATTAATTTAATCTATATGGGAATGTTTGGTTCTGTGCTCAAACTAAATCTTACTGAAAGCTAATTTTTTGACATATCAACCTCAAATTTGGAACACAACTTGTTAAGATTTATGGCTTTGAATTTACTTTTTGAGTTAAAAATGTTTTGAAAACTATATATTTCATATCAAATTTAAAACTAATATTGTTGTGAATTTTTCATAACAATAAATTAAACTTCTATGATTTTTTTTTTAAGTTCACTTTTTACATTTTTTTATTTAAACAATAATCTGCCAAGTGTCTTCTTTAAAAAGAGACCAAACTTAAGTCTATGCTCCAAAGCATTCAAGATTTATGACAGTTTAAGTTGGAAATTTCATTTTCAGTTCTGTGCTTAAAAAGTGAATACATGGATTATACCTACTGCGTAAAAAATATTTTGTAAAAATAAAATCACCTAAAACTACAAAATATTAGATAAAAACATAATTTAACTAAAATATAGTGCATTCATTTTATTTAAAGAAAAAACACTAACAATGTTTGACTGCCACACAAAGAACACCAGAGGGTTGAAGGGATAGTTCATTCTGTCATCATTTTACATGTCATTTCCAACCTGTATGATTTTAGAAGTTTAGAGGCTGCTTTTGGAGCCAGCAGTTGTCAAACTCCACAAAGCTGCATGCATAAGTATCATAAAAGTATATTCCAAGTCTCCTGAAGCCATAGCTTTGTGTAAAAATCACTGAAATTTAAGTTGTTATACAGTGCAAATCTTGCTTTTGATTGTTTGAAAAACAACAGCCTGGAAATTCTGCTATAAATAACTTTTATGTTTCATGCAGAAAGCCAAATGCATTTCAGAAGACATGAGAGAGAGTTGAAGATGACAGAAATTTGATTTCTGGATGAACTATTCCTTTAAAACTAAAAGATCCAAAGAGAAAACAAGTTGGTTCTTCTTATCTTAAAGCTGTCGAGCATGTGGAGCTTTATTAATAATCAAAAAGGTTATAAAGGATAAACACTGGGTGGGGGGGTTTCTTGAGATGCTTCTACGCACTTTAAGACTAATCTTTGTTCTTTTCACGCAATTTCTGCTGGTTTAAAAGGCATAGAAGGGGACAATGATAGGGAATGTGTAATACTATGAAACTGCTGGCACTTCATGAATTGGCTCATGGGTCTAGCCACCCAGAATCCTCTGAGAAAGTCCTTCAGTCCATGTCCAGGTCCAGATCAAGCTCGGTGCTCAGGTTGAGGTAGAAGAATGCATAGACACCTAGCAGGAAGACCAGAACAGCCACAATCACCAATATGATGTCCTGCAATCAAAGAAAAGAAAAACTATTTAAGGCCATTACATACTCCGCAAAAAAGTTCTCGCTCCCAGGGCTGGGAAAACAAAATGAGATCATTTTGTTCTCGCAGCCCTGGTTCTGGGAATTCTCGCAGCTTGTTCGCGACAGATTATCTGAGCAGAACTTTTCTCTTGTGGGTGTCTGAGAGCTATTGTGTGATTGGTCAATTTAAAGTGGCTGGAGTAAATGCGGAGAAACGGAAATGTCCGGCACCTGCTTTTCTCGTGAAGTATAGAATGTCCTGCCCAGAACAAACTTTGTTCTTGCCACCTCGAGAAAACAAACAAATTTCTTTGCACTTGCGGAGAATGAAACAAGCTTTACTCTTAATGATTTAGACATTGCTAAATATAATTGTCAATAAGAATTAACAGAGCATCAAATTAATTCATAAAAGGGGCTTTTGCACAGGGTAGTTATAGGAACTCAGTTATAGGAACTAGCCATCAGGGCAGTCCCTCGAAAAAGAAATGCTCCCCTTGGGCCACTTTCCTGGTTGCATTCGCACCAGCAGTTGGAACTATGAAGTTACACCAGCCGACAGTGACGTCATTCAACAACGTCAACAGCTCTGGAGCATTAAGGTTGAGAAGTGCCTGGACTTTAGTGTTAATCCATCTATCTCTGTTTTCTATGTTCATGGTGTTAGTTAGGGTAAAGCAGGGACTATCATTAACGGTTTAGCTCACAAGCCATTGTGCCTAGTGGTTTTTCAAAGTTACTAGCCAAGCATTTTCACATCGATACCATGGGGAAAAACTGCCATATAGAGGTGACTTTATGTTCAAGCACTTTGGGAATGCGGGAATTAGTAAAATTATGCACAATACTCGCAATCCCATGCTGAAATTCAAGCTCTATAACACCAAAAATATTAATCCGTCAACTCACTGTCGGAGAGATCATGAGAGAGTGAGAAAGCAAATCTGTGAAAAATTAGCATTGGAAGCATTTTAGATATTTTAGTATCAATATATATATATATATATTTTAATCAATATTTTTGACAAAACTACATTGCATTTAGTGTATTATTTCAGCTGCCTCTTTAAAAGACAAATGAAAAATGGTACGTCACTGGTAGTTCCTATTGTGCTCGGTTAGAGCTAATTTAGGGCTAATTTAGTCCCCCAAAAAGGAGTTTAACACATGTTAAACACTGTGGTGTATTTAAACAGATTGTTTTAAACCATGACTTCAGTGTGGAAACATTAAAATGAATCCAATGTGTTCTGAAATGTGTTGGTTCATTCTTACAAACACAGGTCTGAAACAAAAAGACAATCTGATGCCCTAGAAGAACATTTTAAAGTTCAACCAAGAACCTTTTATTCGATAGTTCTTCAGAAAATTCAATGCTTTATAAACCCCAGAAACCAACTGTAATGAAGAACCTGCCCATGAACGTATATTCTAACATTAACCTTTTTAATCTACCAATAAGGAAGCCTATAGAAAAAAAGAATGTTATTAGAATTAGAATGCTGCATTATTAAAATACAATTGAATTACTTCTGCAATAAAATGTCCTAAAAATTGCAATGCCATTCCCTAGAAGCTTAAGACAGAATGAAACATTCTCCTTTTCTTTGCATGATCACAGACTCAAGACTGATCATAACCAAACATTGATATGTAATTCTACCACAAATGTTCAGCAAAAGTATCAGTATATTTGGAGCGCTTTATCTCTCGCTGTGACACAAATAGGGTTTGGCAGACCCAGCAGGCTCAGAGAAAGTTAATCTCCCAGAAATGTCTTTGTTCTAATTAAGAGTTGTTGGAAGCTTAATGCCCGAGCTAAATTGATGATGGCTGAAGGAGTGGTATTCAAGCATGAATTAGATTTAAAGCAGTCATTTATTACCTTTTGTGTTAAATTACAATCCTCATCAACCTGTTTCATTAGAAGCACTCAAGTATTTAACTAAGCAATTGTTCTTTATCTTGATAACTCGTTATCAAACTTTCCAATCAGAACTTTTGTGCTTTTGTGACTTATTTTTGCCTCAGTGTACTAGAAGTTGATGTTTTTCTAGACATGAATTACAATTAGAGAAAATTGCGAGGATAAATTAAAAGCTAAATTAAACTTTTTATGGCAAAGTTCAGCTCATAAATTTATGCCCCCTGTAGAAGCTATTTTTTCTTTTATATAAAAGTGCCCCTATTATGATTTTTTGAATATTACCTTATATAGTGTGCAATATATCTGTTTGCAAATGTAAAATGTCTGCAAAGATCAAAGTGCACGTTAAATAAAGTCATTGCAAGTTGTCAGCAATTCCAGTCTCATTTCCTGTTACAAACCTACATAATGTAATACATTTGCGTAATGCTAATTGCCCGCTAACAGAGTCTACTTTGACCCGCCCTCAAACACTGTAGTTGTAGCTGAGGCCTGGAAGAGTTTGGTTCGTGTTAGTCTCACATAGCCAGACCTTCAGACTGACGGCAGAAGGTTGGGACTCTATCGCAGCTTTCATTGGCCAAGGACTGCCAAAGAGGACGTTTGACTGACATGTAACGCAACCACAGTTAATTTTGTTCTGCATTATGTTTATGGGGTGAAAACAGATGTCCCTGCAATAACAGACTTGCATGCATCTAGAAATTATTAATTTAAAGGGTAACTCAACTCCTGGTCAGAGCCTAACTCCACCCACTTGCAATATTTGAAAAATGCTGGAAAAGTGGGAAGAGCCAAGTGGAGACAGACGGGACGAACCGAGGGTGGGGCTAAGCAGGGGGGCTTGCACCTGAGACCCGCAGTGATGGATTGATTCACAGCTAACCACTCGAAAACAAAATAGTCTGCATCTGCAGGATCCTCCTCAGGATTTAACTGACAAAATTATTTTTCAAACGGCTGAGTTCCTTAATTCTAGCAGTGGCCTGCCTGCGACAAAAAACTTGGGCCAAAGGTAAATACACACAGCTACACCGAGTATGGACCTGACACCATCACAACTGCATTCAGTGATGCTGGCCCATTCAGAAAAACACACCTGTCAGCCAGCGCGAATACAACTGCGTTCAGATATTACGCACAGTTGGCACAGATCTGGCCCATTATATTTTCACCGATGCCGACAGTGAGCCGACAGCGGCGCATTGCATCGGCCCAACTGTGCTTGCTATCTGGGAACTCCTGACTTGCTACAGTGGTTTTGACGGAGCAAGATATTTTTATACCGGGGGCTGAGGTTATGTCAAGGGCGTGGGATGTGAGCCGTTGGAAGAGCCTACATAGGTCAAGATGACAAACAACGTCCAATAGGAAAATTCAACTGCAGTAGCCACCGTTCAACCTTAAGAGGGCAGCACTCAGACTTTTTACACCATTGTAGAATTAAAACACTTTATACCCAAATGTCAAAACATTTACTCGAATCAGTGAACAGCACTAATAAAGTCTTGCAGATCATTAACTAAAAAAGTTGTTTTAGTGCTGATTAGTTACCCTTTCAAGAACATTGTGCAAGTTGATACTGCAACAATGGAGCTGCAAACTTTACATCACTTTTTGAGGAAACCTCAGCTGAAATTAGTTGATCCTGGTAAGCGCTCATTGTCACAGCTGTAAACACGACAGCGTTCTTCTTCCACGAAGGCGTCACAGCGTTTGTTTCCAGGCAGAACGTTAAAGAATGCAACACACGTCTACGCAGACATTCTGTAGAATTCAACCAATCAGATGACGACTTTGAAACTCCTGAAGTGTTTCCAGATAAGTGCACCATACATCAAAATTCAGATATGGTAACAGGCATTTTGTTTCAGACATGCTTTGTACGCTGTAGACCAGGGGTGTTCAACTCTGCTCCTTGAGGGTCTCTGTCTTGCAAAGTTAGCTGCAACCAAATTAAACACACTAACGGTCTTACTAGGCATACTAGAAATGTCCAGGCAGGTGTATTGAAGCAAGTTGGGGCTAAACTCTGCAGGACAGTGGCCCTCCAGGACCGAGTTTGGACACCCCTGCTCTAGACAAATCACAACAGACTATGCCATCTGATCAATCAGAGCGCAGTAGGCTCTCAGAAAGGAGGGGTTCAGAGAGACTGACTCTTCAAATAAACCCTTTTCAGACTCTTTGAGAAATTAGGTGATGTGCAATGTATATTAGCAGAAAATTAAAATTATACAACAGGAGTAAAATTTGTTTTGTGTTGCTCTGTGGAAAATGCTCAAGGAGGCAACGCATGATATTACGAACAAAGGGGATGTAAACTTTTGGACAGGACCATTTATGTTGCATTGTGTATGCTTAAATATCTGTTATGCAGAGTTTTCAAGGAATAAATAAATATATTTTGCTGAAGATCTAACAGATAGGGTATGTAAACAGGAACACAACATGAATAAAGGGGAGTGATAGAAAGCATAATCTGTGATTTTAAACAAGACCTCAATTTGTTAATAAGCTAAATGAATGTGATGAATGCAAATAATTTTGCCTATGGCCTGCTGCTGTTGTTTGATCAGTAATCCATGGCATCATGCATCCTCTTGTAGTCTTATTAAAGTATGTTCTTCAAAGACAGGAGCACAGAGAAGAAGAAAGAAAGCTATACAGAAAGACAGAGAAAGTTAAATAATATCACACACATTCATCTATTCCCCTCCTGTGTTCATTCACACATAAACACATGCACACACACACACACATCAAACACAGAGCAGAAAGCAAATCCACCCCGAGCAGGCAGAGATAAGCCACCCAGCAAACAGGAGGCTAATAATAATTCTAGCAGATAAATTGTAAGGGGCTATTAAAAGCCTCCACGACAGCCATGACTATCTGTGTACAAGCCGCGGCAGCAGTCATCAGTGTGTATGTCCTCATTAGCACTCACTGCCCGCTGCATTTATCTTGTTCCAGCCAGACTCCAAACAGCTTAAGCCTCTCTTAATTGGAAAACTTTTAAATTTCATGCACTTCAGTTTCATACATTACCAGAGGCTCACACTGATTCACGTTCTTTATTTAACCGCTTTGTCGGAGCCTAAGTGTCATCACATCCAAAGGGAATTGTTTTGCGTTTGTCTCTTGTGTGGCAAATGTTTCCAAATTTTTGAATACAGGCTTAAGAAACAACAGAGGGACAAAGTAGCTCAAATGTGTCCTCCTTACAATAAGGTCAATTACTAATAAGACTGTCCAAGATGATGAAAATGAGAAATTAAACATTTATGGGGGAAAAAAGGCAACATTAAAAATTCCATACATATTGATTAAGTGTACATCCTTACCACACATTTTTTTTAAATATGAAGATCATAAAGTTTTCTTTAAAACCAGTCATAAGGGTACATTTCTTTTAAATTGACATTTATACATAATCTGAAAGCTGAATAAATAAGATTTTCATTTTTTCCATTGGTTTGTTAGGATGAGACAAATTTTGGAATCTGGAAAATCTGGAATCTGAGGGTGCAAAAAAATCTAAATATTGAGAAAATTGCCTTTAAAGTTGTCCAAATGAAGTCCTTGGCTATGCATATTAAATACTAATAATAAATTGTTCATGTATTTATGGTAGGATCTTTATTAATATCCTAATGCTTTTTGGCATAATAGAAAGAAATCAATAATTTTGACCCATACAAATTATACAATGTATTTTTGGCTATTGCCACAAATATATCTGTGTGACTTATGACTGGTTTTGTGGTCCAGGGTCACATATAACTAATCTTGGCTTTATTTATTAAATTTTTGCATTAGCTTTTACATTTATATTTTTTAATTTTTTAGACATTTCATTTATTCAGTTTCAACTTATTTGATTTCAGTTAGTTTCCAAGACAACATTTCTAATTTCTGCTTAAGTTTTACATAATGTTTTGGCTCATCTGTATATATTTTATTTTCTATTAGATTTATTACGATTACTAAAACGAATTTTTATTGTTTTGGACATAAAACAGCAAAAAAAGGAGAATCATGTCATCGACCCAAAAATCCTTTCTTAAAAAGGCAAGTATAAAGCCATGAATACAGATGTGGTCTCATACTCTTTATGAGAAAAAAAGACATACGGTAAGTCTAGAGGAGGCTGTGTGAAAATGAAATTGTCAGATGAGGGTATGCGAGTGAAGAGAGGGGACCTTGTTGTCTTGAGGAAGCTAATAATTCAGCGGCCTACGCTTCAGTCTCCCACATTCTGATGGAAAACGCTGGAATATTCCCAACAGCATCATGTGGCTCTCAGCAGCAGCTGTGGCATGCCGGGAGTGAGTTCCCATTCATCTGGCGACAGGCCACTGTCTCTTACACACACACACACACACACACACACACACACACACACGTCTCCTCATGTGTCCTTGTATGAATTCTCACGGTCTTCTAGTTTCACAAAATTCTGTGGTATTTTCTCATATAGCCCTGTATTCATAACATCAGCCCTTACGGCCAGGTGCGGTACGGCATACCAGCATCAGCGTCCAACAGAAACAGCTGAAGTGGGATTTACCCCCCACCCCACCCCCCGTGTTAAGTGGTTGTGTAGTTATCTCAGCCCGACCCAGGTGTGCTGTAATACCTCACCCTCTTCCGACCGCTGGCTGCTGTGCTGCGGTGAAATTTGTGAGAGAGAAAGTGTGTGTGAGAGGCATAAAAATGAGAGTTTCACTCATACAAGTGTCGACAGACTGGGAAATAAATGCAGAGGTGTGAATGGGACTCATAAACACAGTTTGCAAACAGATCTGTGGCCACATACACACACATAATGTAAAATACTCTTATAAAACAGTACAGGGATTGATCAATTTAGTTTAGGGATGCACGGTGTTATTAGTGCCATTTCAATTATTGGCTGATAATAGAGATTTATTTAACATTTGATATTGTATATAAAATTGTGCATGCTCATTTTTAGATTACCTTTGCCGTCATTTAACACTCACTGAAAGTGAATCTATTTAATAACACTTATATCAAATCTCAAAATATAGTTTTTTCACACTGTACATTGTAATTTTATTTTTTGTATTTAAAAAGATGTTTTAACTTTTTATTTGTGTTTTATTTGTTAACATTTGTAAAAAAAAATTCAGTAAAATATCCAAATACTGCTAGGCCAGTGTTATATATTTTGTTCAATTGAGTACTTACAGTATCCCAAACTATTTGTAAATCGTGAGAACATTGCCTTTTTAACCAGGGAATTGGGACGTGTGAGGAGTAACCTTTCAGTTGCGTCAAATCTGCTTTACCCTGAGTTTTCGGTTTTATTTTGCAGAAGCGCTTTACTCTCACTGCGGTCTGTAACAAGTGTCACAGCAGCCACCTAGCAAACGCACAGAGTGATGTCATAACACTCAAAAGTATCTCATTTGATAAACAGGGCTGCGTTACCTCATACTCATAATGACCGGAAAAGCAGAAATGGCACCGGCGACTGTTGCATAATAAAAGTCCTGCTGCTCGTGAGGCGTGTTACGTTCATCTTATTAACAACCGCTCCAGCGGCCTTGCTCAGCACCCACACCACTCAGGTCTGCTCTGCTTTATACTACAGTAACGTTAATAATCGCATCTATGAACATGACTGCTGCCCGAGTCCTATCCCAATTCTTTTCCACCAGCTGTGAGGTGAAGACCACGTGTCCCAAGATTATGTGCGCAAATTTGGCATTGTCAAACTACGCCTTTGTTCGGAATAGGCGACGTATAGCGGACATAAGTTACATAGTGCACCTTTAATTTATTTAAATATTATAAAATTTAAATATCTGCAATTTATCGCTTATCAGTAAAAACACAAAAATAAAAAATAGCTTAACGATATTGACCGAATTGCAATATCTATGTACCCTAAATTTAATTTAGAATTTAGATTATAAGAATTGTTCCATTATAATTTATTTAAGGGGCTAGTGACATTGTGTCTTCTGCCGGAAAGTATCACCTTAAACAACATTTATGGATTTTTTTTTTTTACTTTTTATCATTATGATTGATTTAGTGTTTTATTTTTATTTATTTAGACAGAACAGTATAGAATTTCAATATTGGCATATTTTATTTAAATTGACTATTTTCTGATTCCAGTTCACAATGACATTAAATTGACACAATTTAACAATTTGAATTGTAAATTATTATAAGTATTGTTCAATAAAATTATACTTAATTCGTAGGTCCGGTGTTCCAACATGCCCAAAAAACATGGTACTACTATGGCACTTTTGGATATATCAGAACCTTAGATAAAAATCACTTATTTATGCATGCAATGGAATGTAGTGAAGAGTGAAACAGTTAAAGTTGGCCAGCAGGCTCACAATATTCAGCTCCAGGGCTAGTGAGTTGGCACTGATTATTTCAGGCCAGGCGCCCCACACAGCTGTGGCCGCCAGCACCTCTACTCTGTGCCAGGTGATGCCATCCGCTCAGCCAGGCACCAGGGAGCCAAGCAGTGCCCACAGCAGGTGGTCGAGCGCCCGCTGCCTCCCCAAGCTGGCAGGCAACATCCCAGCAAACCAACTGGCCACCGCGTGGAGAACAGCAGATTGCGCATGCTGCCAACACAGACCCCAAGGCAGCCCGAACCTCAGCCTCAACCTGCTCTCCAGAGCCTCATACAACACTCACAAATGGGACCAGCGCTAAAGAAAGATGGAAGGTGGAAGGCGAATGTGTGAATGTTTCGGCGGGTTGAGTGAGGTATGGTCATAGACAGAAAGCCACCTGCCAAGCATGCACAGCCAGAGAAAATGGCCTGTGGAAAAACAAGTGGTAAAAGTATGAGTCAACTCCTCAGAAAAAAAAACTAAGCCAAGGAGGCATACCACAGAGAAGCACACACCAGAACAAAACTCAAGTGTGGAGCTCAGGGGTCCATTAGTCACATTACGAACCAGAACAAACAAATCGCCGTCCATGTTCCTCAGAAACGTGCCAAGCCAATGACCAAATCTGTATACAATAAACTACATTTCTGACAGAATGAGGGGACATTGCTTTCAGCAGTAAACAAATATTTTAACCACTGAGCTCATAGGCTTCACACATACCTGTGGAAAACTTAAAGTAGGTCCCAAATGTTTTAAATTAACATTTAGAGTCCTTATGGACAAGAAGGTATTTAGGCTGTCTTGTCTACATTAATCTAGATATATTTGAAAATGGAGCTCCATTTCCACATAGCATTTTCGAGCATTTTCCAAAGCATCGTACTGCGCATGAGTAAAACATAACCAAAGCTCACAAGATGATACAGAGTGAGTAGACATAATAAAGTACTAATGCCATTCTTCTGGCATGATCATTTTATTATCAAAATATTCCACCACTCAGTGTTGCATCCAGGTCACACTCAAAATCATATGGTCTAAAACGTAACTGTCAGCATGTTTTGCTGCAGGACAGCATCTTTGTGCAACGTAGTTCTTAGTTCAGGGAAGGAGGCAGGAAGCCAGGAACCAGCGAACATTTAAAATAAAAAGGGGTGAATGCCATTTCATGCATACTGAGTTTTTACACTGTTAAAGACTTGGATTCCCATGCTAAACATGGATAAAGTTTCAAAAAATAAGTTGGACGTTTGATGGAGTATTTCTTTGTCAAAAATACTCCTTCCGGTTTCTCACAAGTTTCGGAAAGTTTTTAATCGAGTAGGGATCTGTGACGTCAAATGGGGCAGAATTTCCTTGTACAGGCACTTCTCCCGGAAGGGCGCACGCAGCAAGAACGAGAGAGCAAATGCACGCCCATTAACGCGCTTTGCTCGGCTTTAAGGAAGCCGGTTGAACTGCAATCAGAGAACTTCACCAAAGAAGTGTGTTTTTGGTTGTCAGGGCAAGACAACCCTGTACAGCTTCCCAAAGAACCCAGCATTAATGGGACAATGGATGGAGTTCATTTTTCCGGAGCAGCAACGGAGTTGTGCAAGTGTTTTTGTTTGTTCCCTGCATTTCGGCGAAGATTTTTAGATCGTCTAATGCTGAAAGATGGAGCGATACCAGCGCTAAAGAATCACGGTCATGCGTTGAAAGCAGGCGATGAGTAAAACTGCTTCAAATGTCTTTGTGTCATTGGCTATTGGCGCGTAAGTACACATCAGTAAACGACATGATCGTGTATAGTTAATTTATCAATGGAGCATGCAATTTGTTTAGCTGACCACTATAGTTGTCTGACTGTTTGTTTATTGTAAAAACACCCCAAGCATATTAAACCTATCAAACTACTCCATTGTTTTTCTATGTAAACACTAGGCTGACGTGCAAACCGTTCCACTTGCTACTGCTAACACTTAGTCGCATACAATAGTCCACAAACTAAATAATGTCCTCATAAACCATGGGTAAACACACACACATTGTAAAACTCGGGACAAGACGCTAAGCAAATACAGTTTCATTACATACCACATAGAGACCTGTTGTAGTCGCTGCTGCTCCTGTTCAATTTCAGCCTCCGGATCAGATTCTCGATCATATATGTATGGTTGAATCTGATTGATAGCCATGGTTTATTCAGGATAACATTTTCTTTTCCACGTTTAAGGATGTCACAGCTTTCAGACGCTCTCAACGCAATAGCTGCGCATGCTCATGATTCGTTAGCTCTGCCCACTCGTTTTTTGTTCTCGAAAAGACTCGGTACAGCGCATCTTTCTTTTATAAATATAGTAAAACTAAGGACTTTTCGGGGATATAAAATACATAATACTACTCTATTGGTACTCAATATTGACATGAGATTGACTGAAACTGAGTGTTTTACGGCAATATCTTCACAGTCCACTCTACAATGTGAAAATGCAGCTTTCAAATTTATCCACTTAGGAGAGTGTTTTCAAAAACCCCATCTCAGTGTGGACGGACGGTCAAAACAGAGAGGAAAATATGCATGTTCAAATGAAAACATATTAGTGTGGACAAGGCCTTAAGCCTCAGTAATTGGATGAAAGACTAATGAGACTTAGAAGAATTGTAATGAGGGCTTGGCTTTTTTACAATAACAATTGAGTTGCTAAGACCAGTTAATCTTCAGCCTTCATGTTTGATTTCTTCATACCAAACTAAACCTAATACAAGCAAATGCCACATTTTAAGTTGCATTCAGCTATGTGCAGCCATGCCTCAGTGTTTCTACACTGTCCAGTCTGCTGTGAAAATATTGCAGCTTATGAATTATGAATTAGTTTCAGATCATTGTTGTCAGCGAGGGGTCTTAGCACGGATACTAGCTGTTTTGGCTACAGTGCCCAATATGGAGCTCTGGATTCTGAGAGAACTGATGAAACATATTGCACCACAAATTCTCATGCCAAAAAACAACCAAAAATAAACTCAATGCCAAACTTAAAAGGGATAAAGAAAATTCTAAAGCAGATGATGAATTATATTAACAATAAAATATATTGTTAACAATAAAATATACATAATAAATACTGGAAAACGAAGGAGTGGCATTCACAAATAATCTGATTTGGACTGACAGTGTGAACATAGCCTTTGAAAATCTGGTCTTTAGACAAGATTCACCTTCAAGGTAAGTCTATGAGATTCCTTTTTTTTTTTTTTTATTACCTTTTTTGGAAATCCCAATTTTGACAGTCAAGTAGTATTTGAGTTATCATGTCCATATCGCAAACGTCCAGTACAGATTATGAGCAGTATGAGCAACAGTAACAGTTACGTAGGTTTGACCAAACCACTGCCACTAATAAATGGAAATCACACAAAGATGGTGAATAAAAAGGCTTTTCCCTCAAGCTCTCAATTATTATTCTGGAGTGACAGCTGAGGAGAAAAATAGAGAGAAAGCAAGGGAGAAAGAGAGCTAGTCCTCCGAGAGTCAAACCGCTCTTCTCTGCCTCATCAATATGGAGACTGCTTGAGTTGCTCTCAGGTTGGAGAGGTGTGATGAATAATGCTTGTGTGTGTGTGGTTTGGCAGATGGGGGAGAGAGGGATCAGTTGGGATAGAGGGGGAGGTAATGAGAATGAAAGACAGCCATCTCACCCTGATTCCCGGAGCACTCCTTTTCGCCTCTGCCTTCAGCCGAGTGGCTCGCAGCGCCGGCTTGGTTTTCTTGTAATCCTGTTTTCCTGAGAGAGAAAATTAGGCGCACAGGTCATTTCTACCATGTGACAATTGGAGTCACATTTGCATTTTGAGTTAGGCTGAAAGCTTTTTTCATTTAACAGCTAAATAATGTTTTAATAAAACAAATATAATGCATTTGCAAATCGTCTTCATCAATGTTCTATTATGAATCATTAAACTAATGGATTTTACTGAAACATTCTTAGTTGGCCTTAATGTATTTGCCTGCTTTAACCCTTATTAACATACTTTAATATGAGGCTGTTAACCTTCTGTACCACCTTATATAAGACAAATTAGTTTTTAATTTATGCAGGGCTTTAGACTTGATTTATCTTAAATATACAAAGACGGACTAAATCGCACTAACTCTTTTTTACTCCACATTGTTGAATTATTGGATCAGACATGCAAGAGCCATTATTTACAAAAATAATGATTAAAAGTGGCCCAAAATGTTCTTATTTTTTCTGATGGTAACTTTCTTCATAACATGATGCGATATAGAGCGGCCATGTGACAAGAATATTGTGTTTACTGTTGTATAAGGGTCAGTGACGTGATTTTTTTTTTTGTCCTATATCATTAATTTCTTCAAAAATACATGCAATGACACCTCTTACATTATGAGCATGTTTTTAATTTCATAAATAAAAACAAATAAACAATCACTGCTATTGTAATGAAGAAAAAAATCATTAAAAACGAATGAAATGAAGATCTGAAATTAAGAAGAAAAGTAGTTTGGCATAATTCCTTAGAATGATGAAAATACAAAACAAATCTGCTTATTAATATTTGAAAGTCTGCCAATTCAAAGTCATGTGGTGTGAACAAAATGCAGAAACTATTCATATTTATGATATTGATGATATTAATATTAAAACCCTAATAATAATAATAATAATAATAATAATACAAATTGTATTTATAAATTGATATTTATGATATTTGTAAAAAAAAAAATTGTTTTATAAAATACTAGAATACATTTAAAAACATTTTTGAATATAAAGATAGAGATGTGTACACTTACATGTATTTGTTTTAAGGAAAATATGTTTGCTATTAAACTTTTATTACTTATTATTACTTTGTATTGATTACATAATTTTTTAATGTTAACTTGAATTTAAACTCATGAAACCAACATGAACATTTTTAAGAACTTAAAAAATATGTTCCTTTTCTTTACTGTAGATGCTCTTATTTGTCATTTACCCATTAATGAATACTGTTCCACAGCCTACTTTTAAAAAGTAGTAGGCAGATATGCAGTAAGCAGTGCTAGCACTCGACTTTGTTAACATAGACAGCAAATCATGAGCGCACTAGTTCACCTCAGTGGCAGTTATCATCAGGCAATCTCACTGCAATGAACCCGCCAGGCAAAGTGGCCACCTGGAGCGTATGTGTGCAAGGTGTGCGAGGAGCGTCGTGTCTCTAATTAGAAACAAACAGACGAAGGAAAAGAAGCAAAAAAGAGGGAAGGCAACAGCTTGGTGGGCAAAGGAGGGGGCTGTCCTGTGGGCTGCGGCAGACCCGGGTCAGACTCAAGGTCTCCGTGAGAGCTGTTGACACACAGGGGCCGTTTCAAGTGCAACTCCTGCCTCATTAAGACTTATTTACATGGAGTGGGGGAAAAGAGAGAGTGTCCTTATCCATCTTCAGACTGCAGACTGCAGGGCTGGATACTCTCAGATGCCTAAGCTAGACACTGACCCCTCCCCAGGGACATTCGCAGGTCTCTCCTGCCGTATGGCGCACCTTCTGTGTGCGACGCGGACCTGCAAGAGGCCATTATCAGAGGTAAACATCCTGCTATTTTGTTCCAGTGCTGAATGAGGAGAGATGGAGCTTGGTTCACACTGAGCTGTTAAATAATGAACACTGTTTTTGTTTGCAGAGACTTCTAGAGTAGTTCTTAGTTTGGGCTCTGTGGGACAGGACTGCAGGGCATTAATGCCAATCATTCGTGCAGAAGTCTAGCATTAAAAAACATTACTGACCAATCCTATTTTATCAAAACGATTGCTGTTTGCCAGATTATCAGGCAAGCTTTCTTTTGTAATATATGTTTATGGAAGATCTTAAATTTGGATCATTTTAAATGAAATAGTAGTAGTATCCAAAAATAGATTATTCAAAAGACCCAATGTGTGTGTGTTGGGGGTGGCATTGAGGGGGTTGTATATTACCAATATTTTGGAACATCTAACTTTGTAAATCCCATTCATAATCCGTAGGGTTTAATATGGAGTTGGCCCACCCTTTGCAGTTATAATAGCTTCAACTCTTCTGGAAAGGCTTTCCACAAGGTTAAGGAGTGTGTTTATAGGTATTTTTGACCATTCTTTTAGAAGCGCATTTGTGAGGTCAGGCACTGATGTTGGACAAGAAGGCCTGGCTCGCAGTCTCTGCTCTAATTCATCCCAGAGGTGTTCTGTCGGGTTGAGGTCAGGACTCTGTGCAGGCCAGTCAAGTTACTCCACACAAACTTGCTCATCCATGTCTTTATGGACCTTGCTTTGTGCACTGGTGTGCAGTCATGTTGGAACAGGATGGGGTCATCCACAAACTTTTCCCACAAAGTCGAAAGCATAAAAAATGTATTGGTATGCTGAAGAATTAAGAATTCCTTTCACTGGAACTAAAGGGCCAAGCCCAACCCCTGAAAAACAACCCCTCCACCAAACTTTACACTTGGCACAATGTAGACCGTTTTCCTGGCAACCGCCAAACCCAGACTCGTCCATCGGATTGCCGGACAGAGAAGTGTGGTTCGCTAATGTGTTGATCCCAATTGCTTCCACTTTGATATAATACCACTAAAAGCTGACCGTAGAATATTTAGTAGTGAGGAAATTTCACGAATGGACTTATTGCATTATATATATAACAAACTTTAAGTTAGATGCAATTCCTCTGGATTAATTTTGTTTAAAAAAATATGCAGAATATTTATTTTTCATTCTTTTATTTCTTCTTTTTAGCATAAATAAATCTTCATTAGACTACAATAATACAAATCTTATCTTTGTCTTTGTATTGAATAATGTATAATTGTTCCAGTCCTGGAAGGCCACTGTCCTACAGAGTTTAGCTCCAACCCTGATCAAACTCGCCTGCCTGTAGCTTTCTAATAATCTTGAAGACATTGATTAGCTGGTCCAGGTGTGTTTGATTTCCCACCCCTGCACTAAGTGGTGTCATTCAATGGTAGACCTATATTTAACAAAATAATAACTGATTAATAAAAAAAAAAATCACATAAATATTCATTCTTATGGGGTGTTCTGTAGCAATAGTAGCCAGAGAGCAGAGCTTAGAGAAGTGTCAATCCTAGCTTATCTGTTTTCAAATAAAAAAAAGCATTTTCCATTTCAATCTGCTATATACACAGCAAAAAAGGGAATTATGTCTTTCTCATTCTCTCAGAGTCTACGGCATTTTATGTTTGCACCTGCAGAGATTTTACACCGTGTGGAAAGCAAAACTCGTTTTGTTCCAAGCCAACTGGGACAGATTAGGTGTGTGTCTTATTTTTCTTGAAACTTCCTGTTGTGGTGTAAATACCCACAACAAACAGCCTCAGCCATCTGTTCCAAATGAATAGTTAATTGTAATCATATCAGAGTTAGAAATAAATTGTTTATATAGCGAGACTTTGTGGCCCTGCCAGTACGCTGAATCGCGCGTCATCGAGTTCAATGAGGCGTTTCTCTCTGCGTGAGGACTCGCTGATTATGACGACTCGCTGGCCTTCTTGGCTTTGCCGTCTCACCGCTGTTGAGCTCAAATTGGCCTGCGATACAGAGGCGGGCTTTGAACGCACCTTCGCTCATTAATCACCATTCAACTGCATTGCCGCAGAGCGTACCCTCCCCCTACTTGTTATCCAAAAGCGAGTGAAGTCTCTGTAATATAAAGTGCCACTGTTTCCTATGGACTTGAGTGGTATGACCCCTCCATACACACTGTGCTGTCAGATGTTGACAGGGAAATGACATGAATCAACCCACAGGGCCAAGGGTGCCTTTCAAAACTGCTGCAGCTGATTTCATTTCAAAATCCTTGGCTGCATCTGAAATTGCATTCTTCTCTACTACATAGTAGGTGAAAAATAGTATGTGACAAAAGAAGTATGTCCGAATTCACAGTAATCATAAAAGAGTAGGCAAAATGTACCCGGATACGTCTTCTGGCGAGATTCTGAAGTATGCATGTATACGATGGACACTTTACTATCCCATGAGGCCACGGGAGAGGATTTATGAAAGGCAGTGAAACTGATGCTGGTTGGTCACATGATAATGACAACATGGCAAATGTAATACATCCAGATTACATTCATACTACACATTCATAATATATAGAACAGACTTTTAGCAGTTGTGAAGTGATTACTTATTCAAGTACCTACTCAAAAGAGTATGTGATTTCGGACGCAGCCTCTGACTCATCCACAAACAGATTCCCCTTCCATCAACCCTGTGCTTTTCTAACATGATATAGCTAATTCACAAATTGCATTTCATTATGGGAGAAAACAAGCTCTTTTGAGAGTGGAGAGAAAAGCTTGCTGCAATTATTCCTGTTATAAGATTGGAATCCCAATTTTGCCAACAAACAAATAAATAACTTGCTAAAGAAACGGTAAGGGTCTGATCAAACAAATCAGAATTTTTCGCATATAAAAAAAACTATGCATATATATATGAACTTCTTCACATTCAACCTTATTTACAGTGTATACCGTATTGTTCCAAAAATATAAGACCCTGATTATAAGACAACCCACCACCCCCACCCCACAATCTTTTTCAAGATGTACCTTTTTGAAAAAAGCTTTTTTGATAAAGAAAATGCTTTTATTTGAAAATAATTTTCATGCTGCATATTTTTTCATATTTTTGTAATGAAAGTATGGTAAATACTGGTCAAATGTACCAACGATCACATTTAAAAAATAAAACCTTTTTGGCATACCATTAAAATAACCTGTACCCCGTCTGAATTATATAACAATTAGGCTATCCATCTCATATAGTGAATACCATGTAGCCTACAAAAATTGAATTACCAGGAGAAGTGAAATCTTATTGTAGTTGAAATCAGGGTACAGTCTTACATTTTAAAATCATGTATGGGGGAAGTTTGATCTCAACAACAAGGCATGCAAACAAGACAGTCACACGGGTCTTATTCGGTAAGCTTTTCTTTGACTGTTTGCGTTTTTAAGACTCGCGATCACTTTGACACCGTATTTCTTGGCGCATTTATCGTATGTGGTGCGTTATTGACATGTAAAAGTCTAGACCCTGAATATAAGACAAACTCATTTTTTCGGATGTATTTCTAAGAAAAAAAACATCTTATATTCAGAACAATACGGTAATCTATGAAGAATACACAGATAAGCCAAAACATTATGAACTAATATGATTTTGTTACCAAGCAGCACCGAACCACAGAGGCATGGACTCTACAAAAGCACTGAAGCTGTGCTGTGGCATCTGCCAACAATATATCAGCAGCAGATCCTTCAAGTCCTGTAGGTTGCGAGGTGAAGCCACCGCGCTTCAACTTGTTCGTCCAACACATCCCACAGATGCTCAATTGGATTGAGATCTGGGAAATTTGGAGGCCAGGACAACACCTTAAACTGTTCATCATGTCCCTCAAACCATTCCTGATGAAGTGTGCAGTGTGGCAGGACGCATTGTCCTGTTGAAAGAGTCACTGCCATCAGGGAACACCATTGTCATGAAGAGGTGTACCTGGTCTGCAACAATTTACTTCCTCATGAATGGCTGGACCCAGGGTTTCCCAGCAAAACACTGCCCAGAGCATTACACTCCCACATACACGGCTGCCCATGCGACCTTCATCCACTGCTCCAAGCTCCAGTTCTGATGCTTTCAACGGTGGACAGGGGTCATCAGGTTCTCTGATTGTCTGTGTGTTGTGCTACACACTGTTGGTAAATTCTCAACACTGCTGACCGGGAGCAACCCACAAGCTTTACCATTTCAGAGATACTCTGACCAGGTCGCCTTGCCATAACAATATGACTTTTGTCAAAGTCACTTAGAGCTTTATTCCTGCCCCTTTCTCCCGCATCCAACACGTTGATTACGAGAACTGATTGTTTGATTACCATCTAATCTACCTTAATATGTGGCCTTTTTAGGAGATGATCAACAATATTCACTTCACCCTCAATGCTTTGGCTCTTCAGTGTATATTCCTGTGCTAATTAAATTCTGCATTTAATTAATTGGCACAAAATATGAGTGGAATAATGAGCAGATTTATACAGAAATTTGTTGTGCTCATGTTTGATGAAGGCCTATTATTATACAAAATATCACACTGCCAAAGATTTGACTAAATATTCAATTTTACAGGCAACCACATGCAAAAGTTTAAGAAATATATATATATATATATATATATATATATATATATATATATATATATATATATATATATATATATATATATATATATATATATATATATATATATATATAAATAAATATAAAGGTTAATTCATTACTTAATTAAAAGTGACAAACAAAATGGCACAGTGACACATGCATAAAAAATAAGAAAGAATCTTCACAAAAACAAGAAAAATGCTGATTTTGTTCATGCCAAACACAAGTGCGAACAGGCTTTCATGTGCCAAAATTGAATCCAGCACTGACAGATTGCACATGTACTCGAAGAGCACAGAGTTAAAAATAAAGAACTTTGTAAATAAAACAACTCATTCCACACCAAACAGAGATGCACTTTACCACAGATGTTGTCTGTTCACAGAGGAACACGTGTAACCTTTGCACACAGGCTGTGGCAAGTTTTAAACAACAGCCAAAATCACGATGGCCAGTGTCAGACCACTGTAAACTTAGAAGATCTGTATCATGCGAGATCCACTCAGCCATCACATCAAATCACATCAGAGATATTACGACCATATACAGATCAGCTGAGTGCACATTCATACTAAAACGATCACAAACAGAGAGAGTTAATAGGCAGGGATGTGTCTGAGTGTTTGGTCATGCGAATAATTGTTGAACAAAGGCAGAGAGGATGGTGTGAATGATCTTGACTCAAGGGGGGATGACCACACAGACCTGAGGAACTCTTTTGGTGGTTGACAGCTCTCTGGAGTCCATTATGCAGCTTAATAACAGTATTTAAAGTCACTGTGTCTACAGCAGCCCTACAAGGTACTTGACATCACAAAAGCTTTCTTCCTTTAAAAAAAAAGAAGAAGAAAGAAAGCAAGACCTGTCAGGATAGAAATTACCTTCCCATTACAATCTCAAATTACGATGTGTATTCTCCCTTTGTGCTGCTTTGCGCTATTTTGGGCTTTTTTTTGTTGTTAAACAGCGATTCTCTGAAATAGGCTGATATAGACTACTTTTCAAAGCAAACTGAAGGAAAGAGAGGAGGAGAGGAGGAGGAGGAGGGAGGGGGCTGTACTCAATTGTCCACAACCTGCTGTTACGACTTTGATTTGATGAGATGCAAAAGAAAGAAAACAAAATGGGATATGTCTGAGATTCGCAGGCTCCAGCAGGAGTTCAGCTTGTTATGTTGCCAGCACAGTCATGCAGCACAGGGACAATAAGGCAAGGTGACGGAGAAACGCAAGCTTAATAGTCCTACTAAAGGGTGCGATATGAACTCACATAAAATCATGTGTATGAGACAGGTTCTTCCGGCAGGGAGATGATATCGCAGTGCACTGGGTTGCAAATTACATCAGTGATGTGCCAATGAAAAAAAGACATCATTTTAGTGCCAAAAACGCATTTTAGTCTCCATATCTAAACCCAATAATGAAAATTAAGAACTTTCCAATTTACAATGGAGGATACAACTGGACTAAATGCTACTCAGAGTAAAAGTCCAAAAGGCGATTTGCTGTGAAATGTGTTCTGCGAAATTTTAAGTGGAGAAAAGTCATTTTCATCGGAATCCACATGATTCCCCACACAGGTTTCGCAATTGCTTTAAGTTGGCCGTATTGAAAATACTTATTTTAAAATAAATATTTTAAAATGTAACTATTCCTGTAATGGAAAAGCTGAATTTATCATTCTTCAATGTCAGATGATCCTTCAGAAATCATTCTGATTTGGGGCTGAGGAAACATTTCTTACCATCATCAATGTTTAAAACAGTTTAAAAATATTTTTGTAGAAAGCATGATATTAGGATTCTTTGATGAAAAGAAAGCTCAAAAGAACAGCATTTATTTGAAATAGAAAACTTTTTCAACATTATAAATGTCTGTCGTTATAACTGTCACTTTTGTTAATGTTTCACTTTAAAGTTAATGCTAAATAAAATGATTAATTTAATTTAAAAAAGTTTTTTTTTATATTGTTTAAGCTAAAAATAATCTAAATGAATGGTTTTTCAAAAACGAGGAATATAGCATTTTGTCCAAATGTTACAAAACACGAACACTCACTCTGTGTTTAATAAGGCATGATTTTAAGGCAGAATAAACTACCATTCGTTTTTACCCAATGATGTTGCTCCATCAGTGAATGTGTTTACATGCACAACCAATGTGAAAACTCACAACACCTTAAACTGTTATTTTAGCAGCTAAATTGGATTTGATTTTGTGAAAATGTCATTTATACAGCTTTGCTAGGTGTTTTCAGTGCTGTTTCTCTTCATACAGCCCCTAGCATCCATACTGACATTGTATGTTATTAAACAAACCCCATGTTCTTTCCACTATCACAGCTGGCATGCTAACTGGTACTACCATGATTGATAGGCGATATAGTGGAAAGAATATAACTAATGCTAAATTAAGAGAAAGCCTAAGTCAAGTCAGAGCAAAAGGAGGTTCAGAGAACTGTACTATACAGTCTTCATGTTTAGCTACTGTAGTATGTTACAAGGTTGTTTTTTGTGTTTTTCTTAGTCAAACCGTCCTGAGCTAAACATTCTGATCATCAAGTCTGTTCATGCATAACATTCATAAGCAATATAAATCACAGTAGCTGAAATGAAGGAGAAAAAGCATTTCAGACTCTCTTTAATAAAAAAACACTGAATGAATATTTGATGAAGGTTGCTTACATCCAAATAAAAAATAAAGCCTACTGGAAAGCACAGAGGTTCTTACCGATCTGTTTGCGGTACTGGTCGACCGGCAACTTGACAGAGCTCGCATCCTTTTTCCCCATCCTTCATTCACCTGAGAGAGAAACAGAATGAAAAATACACCAAGTATGAGGAAAGAATAAGCAAAAACATTGAACAGTGAGAGCTCTATGTCTGTTTGCTTACAGAAATCAAATATAAAATGCTACTGCAGTCCAAAAGTAAAGATTTGCTATAGTTATGACTCAAAATCCCAACGGACAGTACTTTTACTTTGCATGGATATGAATGAGCATTCTACTAAAGCTCACCTAATGGATAAACACTACTCAACTATCCCCTCACAGTAAAATCGCCATTTTGCGCTGCCATGTTTCTACAGTAGCCGTAAATGGACAAACTGCTCTACAAAGCACTAGCTATTCTCTGCGGTCTCAGACGACGACTTCTTTCCCCTCAGTCGGCCACTGTAGCTTCTCTATGTGGAGGGGTGGGGTGAGCGGTTGCAATTCACAATATCACCGCTACATGCTGCTAAAATTTACAGAGTGCACCTTTAATGCCAAAAATGTTCTATATAAGGAGAAATGTCTTATATGATTGCATAATACTTTTATGTTTAACTGGTTATTTAATTTTTTTCTAGTGCTAAAGTATGTTTACAAGCTGTTTTACTCATTAAAAAATAATTAAAACAAACTTAATTAAAATTAAATCGAAAAATTATCCAATGATGGGAACCTCTAAAATGTCCTATGAAGCGACTGATAAAACCCTTTAATGTCATATATATGAAAAAATGGTAGCCGTTCAATGTAAAATCTCACTCTTATAAAAATAGGTCTACATTGAACGGCAATGCAACACTATAAAAATCGTTCATTGTACAGAAATAATGTCCTTAAAATGAGTAAGAAGACAATTTTGTACTTTTTTTCTCACGGTTTTGAGGATGAGAACATGCAAGTAAACCTTTGACATTCAGCAGATTTTTCCCCTGGTGTTCTCCTTTTTTTTAGGTTGTGACCCACCAGTTGTGAAGCACAGCCCTGCACTACACTTTCAGAGTTCAGCAACACATCCTAAATTGCTGCAAAAGTCATGGGTGATTGTGTAAGATGGAAAGCATCTTGAAGCAAGAAAGAGGAATTTGATGTGAGGAATATCCACAGAGGTGGCAAGGGACTTCAAGGAATTCAATCAAGCGAAGGTCGATCCGAGACATGAGTCTATTTGAAAGTCTTTCCATGCCTGCAAGCCATGCACTAGTGTTGAATTGCTCTGAATTCCTCTGGTCAAAATATGAATGTTGAATTAATCAATTGTAGGTAGAAAATGATTTGTGTTACATATAGATAATAAATTATTCAAAACGTTGGGTCAATGAAATATTTTAGAAATCTAGTTTAAACTTTAAAGCACATGTGCCAAGTTCTCAGAAATATATGAATTGCATTCATGCTGGTTTCATATGGTTTTGAAGAATATTTGTATCATTTTCAAGAAAAGATAAAAAAATTTGTAATGATTCAATAAAAATGTCAAGTGGTGCAACCATCAAGTAAAAAATAATAATGTATGAGTGTATAGACCTTAAGCATTATTTAAAAATAATTGTAAATATATTTTTTCAAGGTTTTGATATATCAATATGAATATCATGAATGATTAACTCATAAATATCAGTTTTTATTTGAGTTGCATTATTTTACAGCCTGAACTAACCTTGCCTTGTCATAATTAAATTCTTGTCAAATGTAGGCTATATAAAAGTTTTGACAAGGCAAGGTTAGTTCAGGCTGTAAAACAGTGCAACTCAACTAAAAACTGATATATTTATGAATTAATAATTCATTATATTCATTTTGATATAACAAAACCTTTAAATTAAATAATTAAAGCTGCGAGCAGCAATGAAAGGGCCCTCACACCCGGAAGCACCGACACCCGGGGGCCTCAGGAAAACAGTGAATAGTGGGCGACATGCATTTAAGTGGGTAAATATAGGAGAAATATGGCAAAGTCACTTCATTGTGCCACACATCCTGCTACCAGCAGGTGGCGCTTTGACTATAATTGAATATTGGCTACATGTCTTCAGGCCTGGACTCTTATCAAACATGTAAAGTTTGGGGCAGATCGGACTTTGTATGCCTGAATTACAACAACTTCCTGTTTCGTGGCATTAATCACATACATTAGCACTCTTTTTAATGCATTTCTAGCATGTTTAATGTTTAATGGACTTAATGTTTCTGGGAGGGAATTACAGTGTAAAGCATGCCATTTCCTGTTTCCAGCGAGTGGGACTTTGACAAACTAATATTGTGTTTAGGTCAGGACTCTTATAAAACATGTGAAGTTTGGGGTAGATCACACATTGTATGCCTGACAACAGCTTCCTGTTTCATGGCAAAACATCAGACTTTGTCAGGCCGCCAGGGACACGCCCTTCAGCGAAAACTCAAGATCTTCACAATTTAACATCACCAAGACCTTAAGCTTAGACTGACCAAATATGATGTTGATCTGGTTAAATCACTATGAGGAGTTAATCACAGTGTAAAACATGCCATTTCCTGTTGCCAGTAGGTGGCGCTATGACTGTCACTGAATATTGGCTAGTAGATGTCTTCAAGCCAAAACTCTAATAAAACATGTAAAGTTTGGGGCAGACCGGACATTCTATGAGCGAGTTACAACAACTTCATGTTTTATGGTGAAACATCAAACTTTGTGAGGCCGCCACGGACACGCCCTCCAGTGAAAACTCAAAATCTTCGCAATTTAACGTCGCAAAGGCCTTAAGAATAGACTGTGAAAATATGATGTTGATCTGCTTAAATCTCTAAGTGGAGTTGATTAAGGTACAACCTCTGGAAATGGCAAAATTTGCCTATTGGGTTTTCAGATTTCTTACCAGAAGACTTTTTTGTAGGTACTGGGCTGTTACATGTGTCTACCGAATTTCATTCCTGTACGTCAAACGTAGCGGGAAGGGCACTTCATTGAAATGTTGTAGGTGGCGCTATCGAGCCATTTTGCCACACCTAATTCTGAAACCCATATCAGACGTACATTTTCACCACTTTTGACATGTGTGCAAATTTTAATGAGTTTTCGAACATGTTTAGGCCCTCAAAAATGCGATTCATTTGGAAGAAAAAGAAGAAGAGGCTGAGCGGTACATATGACCCCCGCAGATCCTCATGGTGTGTGCCAAAGTCAATTAGTCTTCTAAAATCAGATAATTTTACCTTTTTATGGCAAGACAAGGTTAGTTCAGGCTGTAAAATGGCATGATATAATTTCCTGTTTTATGCATGCTGGTCAGACAACATGAATTTTGTTACTTAAAACTATTACTTATTAAAACCTATCAAACCCATTAAAACCTTCATAAATTAAAAGAGGTGCATTTAAATTAATGTATGTAGGAATTGAATTTATGCATTTTTGAATAAATTAAAAGATCTGGATGAAAAATAAAAATAGTGTCATGTCTCATGTCATTGGCTGATTTACATATGATAAACAACAATTTAAAGAAAGACCAAAATCATGATGTACTAGTATCTGCATGTGTCTGGTCATTCAGTGCAGTGTTAAAGTGGGTTTAACACTGCTAAGATTGTCCATTTATATTAAAGAAGCATACACTTCATCTCATTTTCAGTACTCTGACTTTCCCGATAGAGATCTCAGATTGATTTCCATAGCAACTGAAGTGAAAAAGACCGGAGGAGAAAAAAAGCACCTTATCTTGTGATGTATGTTATAATGGTTAGTTCGGAAGGCAAGGAATTTTGAAATTGGTAATGGGTTAAGTGCATTAAAGCATTTGCCATACTTGCACCCTTATAAGCTGTTTTTATTCTGAGGTGGTCAGGGAGCGCTTTATCAAAATTCTGCGCTTCTCACAACCCTTTTTGCAATCAATAACGCTTCTTCTGTTAAAGACTGGGAAAAAGGCTGCATGAGCCAAAGGGCAAGTCTTTGTTTCTGATGATGTTTAAACCTCTATGACCTATTCTCTCCCAGAGAAATCGAGCCGTAGACCTTCGACCTGATCCATTTTGGCTCATAAACCGGAGATCTCCTGAGGAAAGGTGTGCAGGCTCTGTGCTAAAAGCCCAAACTGATTAGCATGGAAAACAGAGAAGAGCTGGAGGAAGTGCAGAGGTGCATGAAAGCAGAAAATTATGAGGCTGTTTTCATCATCTCTTGAGGCATGACTGCGTGAGCTGAAACCTGTAAAATGAGTTCAAGGGTCGACTCACGGACTCAGCATCCTACGTTTGATGTCTTTAATCTTTACTTTAAGTTGATGTAATTACAAGGCCTCCACATGCAACAACAAAGTGGGAGGAAAAGGAATGGATTACTTTTCCAAAGATGCCAGAGGACCATTACTGTGTTTACACAACATGGTTTGAGTCAAGCCTAGGGGCATGACCTACAATCCTACATTGACCAAACACTTCCTCTGTAATGAGTGTGACCACTAAAGGAAGTTGACATGGGCTGTTAAGTGGCAAACATACATACCAATCTTCTAGAAAATACTTATTTCTGCCTATATAGCCTTAGGCTTTGTAAAACAGTGATGATTCGATGCAGCGATCGGGAAGTTGTAGGGTCACGCTGTGCAATTTCAACAGTTCAGACTTTGATGCAAACCTCACAAGACAGAAATGCTCCAGCCAACAGACACGCAACACTAAATAATGACATGTTTACAGAATATTTTAAATATATATGACATAAAGCTTGCATACTGTAATAAATACACTAATAATAAATCTCCAAAGACATATAAAGTTGGGTGATCTGTGGTCGATCCACAAATAGAGAGATAGCCAAGGGCTATGTGTACCAGCGCTTTGAAGACTCAAACTGAGACCAGTATCCTTTTTCAGAAGCTAAACTACAAAGGTTTTGGTTTGAAAGAAATTTAAGATTAAAATAAGCACCTTGGGCATAAAAGAAAAAAGAATTAAATAAAGACAGCATTACACTTTAGACACTAAGTGTTAAATACAAAAGGTTACCACGAGTGCAGCTAGGAGATAAATTAAAACCTGAATTCGTCTTATATACAATTTAAATATAACATGATATAGTATTACAGGGAATGTAAGTTAATATCAGTGATGCAAATATCAATGTGGCATAGGTTACTCAATAGGCATATTGGCACAAATGCAATGTAATCAGTCATTATAATAACATCTATTGAGAAAGAGTCATGTATTGGACTCCCTATTCATCTGAATGCCACGTAATGCAGTTGCATCAGATCTTCAATGTTTCCAGTTTTCATCCTGCGTATCATGTAGCTCCTGCACTCTGACCTGGAGCTAAGACAGTCTGCGGAAATATCCAATCACAACACAGACACCGAAAGGTTCGACCAATGACAAACTGAGAGGGGGCGGGCGCTAAAGCAAACACGAATGTTTGGATTCTTTAGGGAACTGTAAAACGCGACATATCGCTAAAAAATATGCTTATTGGATTCGCTGGTCAGTAAAATATCTAAACGTAAGGCACATTTCGTATCTGTGTAAAGTGAGAGCATTATGTGTGAGTACACAGACTTACCACTCAAAAGACAAGAAGAATCCTCTCTGTAGTTCCTGGTTCTGCTTTGTGTACTTCAAATGGATGCGTGATTCAGCCAATCACGATTTAATCTCTCGACACGTCATTGGGTGGGCGGACTATTAACCCAGAGCCATATAGAGTTATAGAGTCACTCTATATGGCTCTGCACAAACCCAAGCTGTCAAATGCATTTAAAGGAAAAAACTAAACACACATTTGTACATAACGTATTTAATTTAAATATATTTTTAACGTAAGCTTTTTTAAAATATGCTTTTTATGGGCTTACGTGAGATAAAAATAATAAATTGCAACACATTTTTTTTTATGTAAATGTAAATTAGCCTTCTTTTTTTCTGTTTCAAAAGACTATTGAGTGGTATATGTACATGCAAATAAAATTGAACAGGGTTTACACAAATTACCTTTATTTAATGGCTATCTCAATGGGAAAATTAGCTTAAACACAGTTTAATTATTAATTATTCATTTTTAATCACTAAACAAATTTCTCTTTTTTTCTTTTTAGCAATAGAAGCAGAACGCAAAATGTATTTAATTATTTATTATTATTATTATTATTATTATTATTATTATTATTATTATTATTACAGGTTGTATGGTTTTGTCACTGTGTTTGAATTGTGCCTAAGTTAATTAATCAGTCATAAAACAATCAAGAATGGGGTTATTTCAGTTGATAGCCTACTTGAACTAAAATAAATGAGTCCAATTCCCAAAGGTATTTGAGGTAAAAGACTTCTTAATAATGTGACACAACTTTTCTTTTGTTTACATTCAAACAATTCACGTTTATGTGTTTTAATAAGAGCTGATGCAATATTTAAAAATGTGTCTTACGTGTGTTGCCAGCATGCATCACATTAATAAATCACGTACAGCTTCTCAGGGAGAAGGCTAATTTACCTTAACAATCCCACATGTTTGTGCCGCGAGATCTTTACACAATGCTTTGAATCGCACAATGTGAACTTTCAGAATGAAAGAAAACGTGAAAGGGAGACAGCAAGAGACCAACTTGTTTTCTCTACTCCTCTCTCCCTTTTTTGTTTTATTTAAGGCTAATTTCCATTTCTTTTGTTTGTGTTGAATTTTGTCTGCATAATTGCATCCAGTCTTATTGCTGCCTGGGGCAGTGTGGATTATGGAGAGGCTTGCCACTGCTTGTAACTTATTGAAGTTTAAAATGATTTTCTGCTCTCCTATGGGCAGCTGATTTGAGAGCAGCACAGCGGTAACTAATAGATCTAATCTGCTTATAATGAGCCTGTATAACATATTATTTACTCAGCAGAGAACACAGATATACAGAGCAGTTTAGCATCACTTTGATAAAGCGACACAAGTGGATATGGTTGAAACTGTGATGACCCATGTGCTGTCCTTTTGGTGCAAAGAGAATGGAAACATTTTGTACTCATTCAATAGCTAAAAGGGTTTTCAGAGACATAAATAAATGTTGTTTCCTCCACAACATATAACATGTAGCTTTTCTCATAGCACAAGGACTCTGGGCAAAAAATCTTTTTTTTCCAAATATTTAAATAAGCCCTGCCATCTTCGTTGAGGGAGAGACTTGCTTACCATGTGTTTTGCATAATTAATTTTCTCATTTGCATGCTGCACCCAATCTTTTGTGATTAATTCAAAGAGGTTAGGCTTCACTAGACTACAGTGAATATTTTGGATTGTAAAAATGATGATTTGTTTGTATCTTTAGATGTTTTTGCTGTAAACCCTTTTTTTCTCTTTCTCTCTCCAGCAGATTGATAGTATTTCAAAAGAGATATTTATGTCCCTCGAGACTGTAATGGCTTCATGAGAAATAACGCTTGTCAGAGAATCCATACTTTAACTGAAGTGACAAATGAAATCTCATCAGCAGCACATGATTCCGCAGTCCCCTCCACAATGAACCCCACCCTCGCTTGATATGCGGCAGACAGCTCTGGCCTCAGAAAACAACCAGACAAATAGCAGGTCCGTAGGATTGATAAGAGAGCAAAGATTTAGTGAAATCGATTTTTTATACTTTCAACAGTGAGGAAATTTCCAGCAAAATCGCAGCTGGAGGGACCGTTTGACCGTTCGGCTGCGTATCTGAGCTGATTTTAGGCTGTATAAAGAAAACAGGAGACAATTGGTTGAACAAGTATATGAGGAAAACATGCACATTTCATACATTTCATCTTCACTGGGTGCAAAGCATTATTTGAATTTGCATGTAGGCCTATTACCAATCCTAATTTTAATTTAAAGTGATTTCTCCCCCCACCATCCATTAGTCATGGTAAATCGATAAAAACCCACTGGGAGAATGCTTTGCTAATGACAGGCACACAGTTTCGCTAGAGCACTCATCAGGACTATCTCTCTCTCTCTCTCGCTCTTTCTCCAGGCAGTGGTCCTTAATTGCAATATTTAAAAGAGTGTAAGCACAGGAAGAGTCCCCAGCGTGTTTGGCTGTCTGCTACATAACATTATAACTGTACATTTGCAAATGATGTGAGATGGATAAACTTTAGACAAACATTAAAGACAGCATGAAATGAAAATGCATATGTAAATGCATGTAATTGACCTGACTGTGAACAAATCATTATATCCTTTTTTTGTTATTTAACTGTGAATTTTTACACAAACTTTCTTTACAGGACCTTACTGTTCTCTGGTGAAGTATTCTCCAGCCATGTGGGCCCTGTCCCAAATGGCACACGTCATGTGCACTTTCGGTCTTGTTGACTTACAATGGCCGTTGCGTGGGGTCCATAAGACTGTAGGGTGTCCCAGTCGTCATTTAAGCTTAAAGAAGAGTTCTCGTGAGCGCCCTCTTTGCGGCTGCTATGCGCCGTCAATGAGCACTTCAGCTGAGCTCGCAAGTTCATGAGCTACGCAGAGGACTTCTACCCGGCAGTCAAAGCGGCTCTACGTTGTGAAAGTGCGGACTCAGAGGAAGACCGTAAGGGTTTAGGGTACCATTTGGGACAGGGCCTTAGTCTCCTTAAAGCAGAGGTCTTCAACCCTGATCCTGGGGACCCACTGTCCAGGTTTATTTCCAACCTGCTTCAGCACACTGACCTGTGTATTTTCAACAACTGATCCTGAAGAGCTTGATTAGCTTCACCTGTCTTTGATTAGGGTTGGAGCTAAACTTTGCAGGACAGTGGGTCCCCTGGAGCATGGTTGAAGACCTCTGCCTTAAAGGGTTAGTTCACCCAAGAATAAATAAATAATGACCGAATTTAAATTTTTGGTTACGATCTATTTAAATCCCACCCCTTCAAGATTGCATTAATCTGCCTAAGCATTTGAGTACAACGCCCACATCTCAAAATCTAATCAACAAATGATGCAAAGAACCTTACACTTGGATGTCCATCATAACATAGAAAAACAGATTATTTCCATTTTATCGTGGCTAGTAGTAAAAGTAGCTGGCTTTTCTTTGTCCCAGTTGTCTTGGACTTTGCACGGACACCTACTGGCAAGGATCTATGAAGTTCATTTACTAACTGCTGCTAATTCACACCAAAACAAGTTTATCTTTTGCTTTGGTCTTTTTTTCTCATACTTCACACTTCTATAAAACTACACTGCATATGATAATACAATAAAAACAATATAAATTACAAGTTAAAAATTCCAAATGAATAACACACAATCTGTAAGTAGTCTGTAATCTGACTATTCACTGAAGCAAAATAACAACCCTGAACATAACATAAAGCTGACATGAAAAGAGTTACCATAAAATACAGTTATTATAAAAATCTGTATTGCTAACCCTGCTCCTAAACACACACACACACACACACACACACACACACACACACACACACACACACACACACACACACACGCACACACACACACACACACACACACACACACACACACATGTTGTGTTTCCATGTTTTATGGGGACATTCCATAGGCGTAATGCATTGTATACTGTACAAACCGTATTTTCTATCCCCCTACACTGCCCCTGCCCCTAAACCTACCCATCACAGGAGACATGCTGCATTTTTACTTTTCAAAACATCACTTAGTGTGATTTATAAGATGTTTTCCTCATGGGGACCAAAAAATGTCCCCACAAGGACAAAAATTTGGATATTGCCATCTTTGTGGGGACATTTTGTCCCCATACCGTAAGGGATTACCAGTCCACACACACACACACACACACACACACACACACACACACACACACACACACACACACACACACACACACACACATTCATATAATATTTTTATCTCTCCTCTTATTCCATGCCTGAAGTCTATGGTGGATTTCTTAGCTTTATCACTGTTACACAGAAGCTCCTTCTTGGCAACAGTGTGCGAGCACTGATAGCCATTAAATGAATTTGGGCTCATGAGATGCACAGACTCATAAATGTCTCATGCACTGATAACTGCATATCTTACC
This sequence comes from Gobiocypris rarus, assembly GCA_023029165.1. Lineage (NCBI taxonomy): Eukaryota > Metazoa > Chordata > Actinopteri > Cypriniformes > Gobionidae > Gobiocypris > Gobiocypris rarus. The sequence continues at coordinate 11,242,398 of CM040919.1, forward strand.
TTGAAGTTTGTCCTATTCTATGCACTAGCCCTGCTACTGTGAAGCCATGTGACTTCCAGAACATCCCAAACATGAAGCAGCCTTGCCATATTGTCTTTGTAATAATCTTTGGAATAAAGTAAAGATCTCTCACACACACACACACACACACACACACACACACACACACACACACACACACACACACACACACACACACACACACACACACACACACACACAAACACACAAACACACACACATTTAATCAGCAATTGACCATAAATTCTAACACTTTTACTCTATTGTTTCTATTCTAAATAATAAAAAAATTGCTGCGCGTAGTGTGCTACATTTACATATTTTTGCTCTGTTGTTGGTTTGATTGATTCAATGATTCTCTGAGAAAGACCCTTGTTTCATCCATGTTGCTAACTAGCTTTTAATACAATAACATCCCAATTAAATTATATATTGATCCCAAGACTTTTCTGTTGCATTTCGAACATTAGATTTTCTAGAAAAAAAACTTTATTTATAGGAAGTGCCCTTGTTTGTCGTTACCGTATGTTTAGTTAAGTGCTCTGTAAAGTTAAGTCTTCAGCTGTTCCTTTAACATTGTGATGGTCTCAGCAGATCGGATGGAGGCTGGAATCTCGTTCCACCGCTGTGAAGACCAGACGCACAGAAACATTCTGGATGGCAAATCTCCAACATGCAACAGATGTCAACATCCCCCAAACAAATCTTATACATATGTCTTGGCCCATATTTATACTTTACTACTGGAGTGAGATTTTTAAATCAGTATTAATATCCTCAATTTTAGCAATCACTGCATCAAAAAAAAAAAAAGAATATTTAAAAAACAAAATTTCTAAAAAGCATTGCTGGCCAGATGCCTGAATTCCTGTTATTGTTGTCTCTTGTGCTGTCCTTTTATGTTACATGCTTTCTAATCCTGTAAACATGTTTACTGGCAAATATTTAGTTTTACTTAAGCTTTTAAACCTTTTGATGCATCTGATTTTGTTTAAAAAAACTTGAAGTTGAAAGAAAATATCACAAAGTCTCTCTTTTTTATTTATTTATTTAGCCATTCCTATATTTTAAGAGTATGAGGAATAACTATTTTGAAGTAAAGCTTACATAACATAATGCTAATTCCTGTTTCATAAAAGGCCCAGGGAGTTGACTATCTTCCCCATCTGGAGTTTTGGGAATTAGTCAATAACCTGACCTTGACCAACTCAAACCTCTGAGAAAGATCCAGACCCTTAGTGGATGAAATCGGAAACTGTAAACTATTGTTTTAAGCATGAATTTCAGAGAACGTTCTGTGACCTGAGAAACTGAGTTATGGAATTAACAGAGTTAAAGTAACATGTGTTTCTGTGTCGAATATTCCTCAGCAAACACTTAATCACCAGAATCTCATGAGCCATTGTGAAACCGGCCTCACACCAGGTGCTCCATTCTCCCATGATTCCACTAGATTTCCTACTAGACTTCAAAAGACAGTTGACATTGGGAGCGTTTGACACTTTAACCTGGATTAGGTGGTAGTTAGTTTGGTATCTGCATGTACGATCAGAGTTGAGTCGTTTCCACAGCCTCCTCTGGCAGTGATGGGCGGCTGTCTTGCAGCTGCGGCGCTCAGTTCCTCGGGGAGAGAGTGTACTGTTTACACAGGTGCAGCCGCCGGCCTCCCTCATCAACACGCTGAACACATCAGTCTTACTGTTTATACTGGCAAGTCCAGCTCCAAAGCAAAGGCATTTTCAGGCAGTGAATTAGCCGCGCACAGAGCTTCACATGTGCCGGACTCGTTGCGAAGTGCTAGGGCCCAGATGCATATGGGCAAAGCCAACATCTGCATTTGCAATGTTGAAACATTACCCTAATCACCCGAGAGCCTGAACTCTGTAGGGGTGGAAGAATCCAGACACATTGTGAGACCAGAGAAGCCCCTTGACTCGCTAATTTCTGTTGTGACTTGACCTCTGTGGTAATTATCCTTGAACTTTATAAACAGTGGTAGCACAAATTAACACCCATAAATGGTTAGCAACCATGGCCAGATGCTGGGGAATGTACTCAGCCTTACCCAGCAGACTGTTCACTGCACTTTTGCATCAGAGACAGTATAAGGAGGAGGAGAACTAAATAAAAGGGAGAAATTGTGGCGGATGTAGCAATGGAAGTTAAACTAATGGTGCTAATTATAATTTATAATTTTTATAAACAGATCATTTAAATGAAGACTTTAATTAACTGAAGTGTTTTGTTTATTATCAATGCATTCAATTATTATTTTGATATGTTCCTTCTTCTTTATTCATTTGCAACCCATTCTCATTCCCAAGGTGTCGAACATTTTGTCATTTGGCAGTACGGTACTTTTGAGAAGACTTATCTTATGTTTTAATGATTTTGAAAGAAGTCTCTTAAGGGCTACATGTATTTGTCAAAAAATAGTATATTTGCATTTATTAAAAAACCTAATTAGCATGCTATTTACACCAAGTGCAAATAGCGATAGATGCTATTTACACCGAGTGTAAATAGCAAATAGATTCTATTTACACTAAATGAAAATAACATTTTATTAAATTACATTTTAACATTATTAAACATTTCATTAGGCACTTTATTTAAAGTAAATTCATTTATGGTGTGATTTGTGATGAAAAAAGAACAAACTCTGCCCAAGGCAGATTCGAACCGAGTAAATAGCGTCAAAATCAAGATGCTTAAAGGGTTACTTCAGCGATTAGCATTAAGCTTTGTATCAGTAAAACCCAGGAGTATATTCGAATTATCGTACTTTCCCCCCTTATATGACCCTGAGATGAGAGAATTATGTATTTTATTTCTGGAAAAATTCCTCCGATGACGCAAATATCATCATTTTGCGTCATCGGAGGAGTTTTTGTCCAGAGGCTAAAGACTACAGCCAGCAGGAGGCGCTGTTTCCACATGTTTTCAACATCGCACTCACAGCACTCGGCTCGGGGAGCTGCGGAGATTCATGTAAACGAAGCGGTGGCGAGCAAAGTGAGTGTTTCAACTTTTCAAATGAACTTCCTATGAAAGTTAAGCTTCCAAAGAGATGAACTGAAAATACGCCAGACTGAACGTGTGCTGTGAATGCAGCCGCAGCCGCGAATCCCGCGATTACCTCAGCTCATGTGGTCAATGTAATCCGATCCTGCTGCGTTTGTGCCGTGATGCTCAATCGGCTCACTCAACACGTTCAGTTTGTAACTGTAGTGTCTCTAACTGAACTGATTTTATGAAAATGAATGTGTTAGGCAAGTGATCCAGTAATCCAGTAGCCGGCTAGCCTTAACTAGAGTAGGGCAGTGAAACATATTTATAATAAAACCATAACTTCTAAAAAAAAAAAGAAATATGATATTAATCATTAACATATAATAAAATATAATTTATTGTTACTACTGCAAATCTATATTACATTATTATGATATCTCCAATGCTTTCAGAATATGTTTCTGAATTTTTAAATAGGCTATATTTTATATTAACATATTTTGATGACAATTTATTTATTGAATAAAAAGGAATTATTTTACTTATCAAAAAAAAACTGAAAATAGTACAAACTTTGCTAAATGATTTTTTTAACAAATAAATTAGAACTTAGACATTATTAAAAACATATTATTAATACTGTGTGCCTTTTTGTGTGGGGTAAAAGGCCCACCTTGCCACCTTCATATATTTATACGATTGTTATGGCTGATTTTAAATATGCTTTTGAAAAGTATTCTTGACAAGAGGGTTTGGATTTTTTACTCTTTCCATATTCAAATAAACATGATCTGCAATTGAATGCCTGTTACCTACACACATAAAAATAGTTGTTTAAGGGATGTCAACACGATGGCCGCAGAGTGAACTGATTTTTGGATGTAGCTCCGGTTTCAAATGTCTAAATCAGGAACATTCAAGAGCACTCTTGACTGGGAGTAAAGGGGCCCTACATTATCGAAATGAATATCTTCTTTGTTTTACTCTCCCTACATAGGCAAAACGCATTACTCTCGATCTGCTTGCGCGTTTGTTTATATTGATTTGCCGTGTGTGCATTCACAGCTCTCCTGCCAACTGTACGGTTGCCAAGGCGAGCAGGAGCGAGCGCGGCAGGCTCCGGGCCCCGTCAACAGCTGTGTCACATATGCCGCTGATCGATATAAACAAACACGGTCGCCCCCGCGCGAGACACGATTGACAGGTATGATTCATCTCGTGCCACCGGAGGGTGGAGGAATAATAAGTACAGATAGATCATCACCCGTCCCAGGAAAGAGCGCCGAGGTTAGCGGGGGACACGGGCGAGATCATTCGCCTCCCACGGCAACACGCGCGACTCCCCGCGCACGCCGCCGCAGAGAGAGCAGATTAAAGCTGCGTGATTCCGCCAGTTCTTTAATTCCAAAAGTTCCACACTGTCTGACTCGGAATAGATAAATTGGTGCACTAGGCTCATCAGTGCGCTGAGGTTACTGTAGAGAGTATTCAACAAAGTCAGTGGGGAGGATTACTCAAGTGTCAGAAGGCAGCACCACCGTACTTAGCGGCGGCTTAAAGCGCAGTACATTTGGTGCTGCTCGGGACTGGTTTGTCTCAGTGCTCCAAGACGCATGGGCTCTGACAGTGGCACGGCACACGATGGGGAGAGCCATTTCAGCCGTGATGAGAAGTAATGGTTTGAAACAATATTCCCTCGAGGCCTCAAATTGAAACTCGAAACTGTGATATTGTTTCATCCCAGCGCAATTTGAAATGTCAAAACGACTTTGGCGAATTCGATCCACTGAGCACCCAATGGCTGTTGAGAGCCATTTGGAGAGGCTCCATAATACACATCATCTTCACATGCAGATTCCCATGGATGACACATTTTCTGAGTTGGATGGCACACATCATATACAGTATTGCACTGTTCCACGGAGATTGGGAATTGTTCATTATGCATTTGTGTTTAACTACAGAGTAGACATTACTCTGTGATGTCTTCACTAATTCACATCAGTTTTACTGATATAGAAGCTTATTTTAATCTCCCCTTTGTTTGCATGTATTAGTTAGTTTCAAATGTTTCAAACAGATTTTCAGACTTTAATTAAAAAAACACAATTGGGTTAACAAAGGAAGACAACTACTTTAAAGTCGGCAGGGTCTTTATTGTGACATATTCGAGTGAAACGGCTTCTTGAACAAGAAACATGTAGGGCAGTATTTTATTTTGTCTATTGGGAAATTATTGGATCATTGGATGGTTGTGATTTGCTGTGATCTCATGAGTGACGGGGCCTGTGTGGTCCGATCAAACAGACGAGCTACTGTCGGTCAAATTGCTCAAGAAGTTAATGCTGGTTCTGATAGAAAGGTGTCAGAATACACAGTGCATCACAGTTTGTTGCATATAGGGGTGCATAGCCCGCAGATCAGTCAGGGTGCCCATGCTGACCCCTGTCCACCGCCGAAAGCACCAGCAGTGGGCATGTGAGCATCAGAACTGGACCACAGACCAATGGAAGAAGGTGGCCTGGTCTGATGAATCACATTTTCTTTTACATCATGTGGATGGCTGGGTGTGTGTGTGTTGCTTACCTGTGGAACACATGGCACCAGGATGCACTATGGGAAGAAGGCAAGCTGGCAGAGGCTTTAGGCAATGTTCTGGGTCCTGTCATCCATGTGGATGTTACTTCATCTACCACCTACCTTACCATTGTTGCAGAGCATTTACACCCTTACATGGAAACAGTATTCCCTGGTTGCTGTGGCCTCTTTCTGCAGGATAATGCGCCCTGCCACAAAGCAAAAATGGTTCAGGAAATGTTTTGAGTACAACGATTTTGAGGTATTGACTTGGCCTCCAAATTCCCCAGATCTCAATCCAATCTGTGGGATGTTCTGAACAAACAAGTCTGATCCATGGAGGCCCCACCTCGCAATTTACAGGAATTAAAGGATCTGCAGCTAACTTCTTGGAGCCCGATACCACAGCACACCTTCAGGGGTCTAGTGGAGCCTATGCATCGACGGGTCAGGGCTGTTTTGGCAGCAAAAGCGGGACCAACACAATATTAGGAAGGTGACCATAATGTTATGCCTGATCAGTGTATATTCATGTGATGAAATTATAATATTTCATATATACAAAATATTTCAATAGCTTTTTTTGAAACCAGAATTGAATTGTTTGTGACTTCCAGAGAAATCCAGAAAAAAAATCTGTGACAACTAGCCCAGTGTCCCCTGTCTGTACACATATATTTGCACAGTAGGTATACTTGATGGTTATACAAGTTGGGCAGAATGTATCAGTTTTGTTTTTTTTGACACATAAGGAATTGCAAATAATACCACTGGACAGCTCAATCAAACCCACTCTCACATCAATAGTGAGTTAGTAGGCATTTTTTCATCTGCATCAAGTACATGTAAAGTCCCATTCAGCAAAGATCACCATTATAATTAATTGAGTGTGCCATTTAATCAGGAGGGCATTTAGATATGTTTGATTAGAGGACTGAAATCAGAGCCATTGTGTGGAGTTCTCATTATTCTCTTGAGACTGACTGCAGGAGTCCAGTGTCACACTGAGAGCTCAGACGCTCTCGCATGGCCATTTCATGACACTGACTTGACAATCAGGATCTGGCATCAGTGATTTTGTGATGAAGACAAAAGTGAAATATCATACAAATCACTGAGTGAACACACAAATGTGCTAATTTTCACAGATTATAATGAGTTTAATTAAAGCTTTTAATTATAGTCTAAAGGGTCTAGTGCACAATTGCTTTGTCATCTGTACACTTGGCCTGATTAACTTTCTTTGTGTTTTACTTTCTTTTCCCATTTTCACTGTTTGTCTTCCTTTACATTTCTGTCTCTCTCCATAAGTCATGGAGACGTTAACAGATATGTGCAGGTTGCACATCACTGAAAATAATGATAGCACTCATTATATTATTAAGGGGAAAGGGGAAACTCATTATATTACTAACCCTTTTTCTGAGACATTTTGTTCTTCCGGTTTAAAAAGAAAAGTCGAACCAACGTCATGAAATGTGAGGTACGTATATGCATCAATTTAGATTGCTGACTGGCTGCATGGAGAGTATCTACGCCATCAGTTTTTTTGCGTTTGTCTACATTATTCATAAGATCGCATTACAGCAGAGAATTCAAATTTGACAAAATGACTATTTCAGCGCTGTCCGTTCAGCTCTTTTGCCTGTTCAGGTATGAATTGTTATCCTTCAAACACATGCATCGTAAATGCTCAGATATACTTCAAGCAAAATCGAAGAACGAACTAATGTAATGAATTTTCGAACAAAGGCCGAAACGAAGTTCATTGGTTCAGTAGGTAGGTGTGCTCTGGGGCTCTGCCTTCTTTGAAATCTTCTCCAGTTCATTGTCAGACACGAGTAAAACCATGAACCTACTGGAACTGACACTGTTTTTCAGCCTTCGCTCCCCAGGTGCATCAGCTTTACAGTAAATAACATTAATGAAATTACAGTAATGAAACAAGAGTAGCACTTAAAAAAAAAGATTGATCAGATTTGAGTGACAATTGATTTAATGCTCACATAATATTTGTTCTTGGATTATTACATATGGGCAAGTTGCAAACTCAACAGACATGTCCATGGTAACATGAAAATATGCAAAAGCCAAATACAAACTTCATCATGGACCAGCGTTGACTTTTTATTTTTCTATTAGCTGCTGTTCTGCAAGAAGAGACACGAACACAGAACAGAAATCCATGATTTATTTGTTTACTTTACTCTCCAGTCATTGTCTAATGAAACCACTCCAATTACAGTTTAATGTGACTTAATGCACACATTCTGTCTTCAAATCAGCCTCTGTAATGGCTGTAATATACATATTAGACAGTTTAATTAGATGGCACTTTAATTGTCTTCATGCAGTCCTCCATTAGCAGGTCTTTGGTTTGGTGGGAGCTGTGCTAGTGGGAGCTGTACTTTCTTTGCCCCAGATGGAGAGATTATTCTAAAGCCATTTAAATGCTATATAAACCCAGCCTGTGGGGCAATGCATAATGGCAAATGTATATGAACAATGAGCCATCAGTTATATTTGCCTGGTGTTGCCATGGTTAACAGTCAAGACGGTCCATTGTGCTGCACTCTCGGTATTTCCAAACTGCAAAATTATTGAGACTGAAAATGTGTATTTGTACTCCGCAGATGCACTCTCAGTGGAATAGAGGTAGAATATAATGTTTCTTTCAAAATACTTAAATATACGGAGGTAGCATTTTGAAGCATCATAGACTACATTGTTGATCCCAGAAAACATTACAATAAGCAGAGCCGGATTTACCTCATATTGTGACGTGAAACATAGAAAATGATCTTAAATCAAATGGAAACAAGATTATTTTTCTTATCCCATTCGCAGATTGACACAAAAAAATCTTGTCATTTGACTTGTCCAGTAAATGCATCTTGATTTAAGAATTTGTTGATATTTGGACCGGAAACAAGACAAACATACTAAGTAAAAAAAGCATTTTTGCAGTGTAAAGGTTGAACTAAGATGCTAGGAAAGAAGTAGGGGAGAGCAGGGCACAATACTTTTTCACTGTCTCAGTTTGTGTAAATCCACTTAGGTTTCAGAGAATTTCTTTTTTCCCACATTAATTTCACACGTCTAGTACAATTATTTGGTTTTGTTTCATTAATATAGTGTAGACTTTTTGCTTGATTTACCCCGAAAGAATGGAAGTGAAATGTGACAACATGCCCCATAGGGGTACATTGTAACATGTGAGGGGCACTTTGTAACATGACCAAATGACAGCTTAAAATGTTATCTGATATAATCAAAAACATATCCAAAACAAACAAAAATATGATAAATAACAGATATAAGATTACAGTAATATCAGATTTGTCTTATTTTAAATAAAAACAAAAAACAGAGATGAAAAATAAACTTGGGAAGATGAATCTGTATTTAAACTGGGTCATTTATGTAGTAGAAATGTCAAATTATTTTTAAATTTGGTGCCTTCTAGACTGAGAAAAGACAGAAAATGTATTTTTGTCTCATGGGGACAACAAAAAGACAACAACTCCCAGAATGCACTTGCTTCGCTTCTTTGCAAGGCCACTCTATATAGGCACGGCTACTGGATTACTCCATTTTCATAAAATCAGTACAGTTAGAGACACAAAAAATCCTCAGATGATGCAAAATGATGATATTTGCATCATCTGAGGATTTTTTCCAGAAATAAAATACATAATTCTCTTGTCTCAGTGGGATATGAGGGGGGAAAGTACGATAATTCGAATATACTCCTGGGTTTCTACTGATACAAAGCTTAATGCTAATCGCTGAAGTAACCCTTTAAATAAATGTCCAGTGATATCTTCCAAAGATTTTTTTACATTTTGGTGCAATTTTTTCTCTTAAAAATGTTGATATGGCAACTAGTAAATACACAAAATTTCGTCATCCTGGCATGTGTGTTACAACTAACCCCGCATTAGGTTGTGCCCCACGCTCCCCTATTTTCCTTCTCAGGTAAATGTACCTAAAATATCACATCAAACTCTATTGAAATCAGTTGCAAAGATGCTGCCTATAAAGACTATATTCCAAAATATCACTTATGGTTACAGCGATAGTTAGAATGATGCCTTATAAGGGAGCTACCTAAGTAGGAAGAAGGAAGCGAGTCTCTTTTTATGCATTGAAGAAAAGTGCAGTGCTCCTGATTTTCCTCACAGAGGATGGATACTGTAATATAAATTTTTGCAGGTCATTAATAACAACATAAACAAAAAAGGGAGATGACTTGCAAACACTGTGTAGACGAAGCGTTAAATGTTTTGAGGGCTTATAATGGGTTTGGAGAGTGACCAGAGCCTGAGCTTTCACAGGCCAGTCAGTCTCAGCTACTCAATCTTTGTTGTGGCCTCACCTTGGAAATGAGTTCTTCCATAGGAACATCGTCTCAAATCATCATCTGCATGTGTAGTATCCCATAGCGCTCCCTCCCAGCCAGGTTGACATGCCCTAAACACACTGCTGTCAGCGCAGAGCCATAGGGCCAACAGCTGCTCTTCACATTGGCCGGCGAATGACTAACACATGCAGCAGTGTTGAATCTAGAAAGCCATCACTACTGTACGCATGCTGTAACAATCACACTCACGCCAACACGCTTCCACACATCAATGGACTTTAAAAATGAAAAGGGAGGTCTTTGAGACATTCATTGCTTGCCAAGGTGGTCTTGCCTCTCCCATTTATTATTCTAAAGTCAGAGACGTAATGATTCGAGTTCAGACACTAATTTTGCTGACTTTTAAACACATTTTCTCCTTCCATGACCCAGACAGAGCAGGAGGCACCGCCATTGGCATCACTTATTCCAGTGGTGAGTGATGTCAGAAACAAATGGACTTCCCATCTGCACTCGAGTCAATTGTGAGTTCCAAGAACAACCCACGGAGATGTGAAGAACTGATGTTTCTCCATCCAGCCTTACACCAGATTACTGTCAAAAACTGGAGAACTCGGGTACACTGATGAACAAATCAGGTCTCGTTTTGCCCTGAAGTCTGAGCTAGTCATAAATACACAGGAGTGATGTACTCACAATGGAAATGTCTGGATCACTCAATTTGCTTTTGTCATCATGTCTTTATAGCCCATGAAGCTTGTGGTTAAACATATTTTGCCTGCAGATATACCTTCAGTCTGTTACTCGAATCAGATTTCACATAAAAATCCTTAAAGTCGGCATGAAAAGGAAGTCGTGATAGTCTTTTCCACCCTATTGTGATGTATTTGCTTACTTGATTTTGTCCATCTGGACTCTTTGTTGTGATGTCATCATTAGAGAAGAGATGTCACTGCAAGATGGAGGGGAAGTTATTTTGATTAAAGATTATGAGGACACATGATTTAAAAAATAATAATAATAATAATAATATATATATATATATATATATATATATATATATATATATATATATATATATATATATATATATATATATATATATATATATATATGTGTATGGATAAATCATTTAAAATAAACACTACATTTAATATACACCAGGTAAACATATGAAATATTCCCTCATCTTCCGTCTCCTTTTTCTTTTCTTTCATGAGGTGTGGAGAAGTATCTTGCATCTAAAGCTATTATGTTTTTTTGTCTGTTTAGTACACTTTTTCATTATGTGATGTTTCTGTAATCATTTATATTTTCAATTTAAAAAAAAAACAATAATATCCTTATGTTAACATTATTAACACATATTCATCAGATGTATGAATTTTAAATTTTGTACATTTAAAAAATATAGTAACGAATGCAGGATAATTAGTGTATCGTTCTGTTGCTATTATTCAGACCATTATTAAAACAATCATTGAAACACTGAAGAAGTGATGCAACCTACATTTATTTCACTGAATAATATTTCTTTTATTTTACGTTTGGACAGTTGACTGTTTTCTTTTCCAAAATCAATCCAAAGCAACCAAATCTACTGAAGTTCAGCTGCTGTTGCCATCTGATCGGGTTGAAGATTTATATATTTATTTGACTTTCATTTGGCTTTAGCACCAAGGCTAGAGATTTCATTTTTGGTATTTCTCAATATAATGTAATGTATGTCAGGTCCACAGCCAGTATAGCATGTTTGTTATTGAAAGCAGAGACACTTTGATTGAATTCCCTTGTCCTCAAAACCTGGCAGAGATCAAACATAAAAGGTGCTCGACATCAGAGAGAGCAAATTGGCCCTGCGCTGGAAGGATTGGTCCAATCAACCTCCAACCGTATAATTAGTAATTAGATTGGGATTAAAGTCAACGCAGAGTGGAAGAGCGTGGCCAATTCAAATCAGCATATGAAATGTGATTAAATTAATGGGAAAAATTGAAATATTAATGTTCAGATTTGCAGCCGGGTCCCAGGTCTCGGCCATCAGTCATGAGCTGTTTGAACTGTTCTTAATTACTGACTCAGAGGGAATAGAAGAGGAAAGGGAATACTCTGATGCTGCCTTTCTCTTCTTCCCTCTGAGTGCAGGGCAATGCATAGATCTCCATCTCTGGCAGAAGCTCAATGCTACTGTAATTGTGCCAGGGTCTCAAACAAATACCTCCTTTAATTGTTGGCTAGCTCTGTGTCCTAACCAGAAATGATACGACACGTTTCCAGTGTTCTCTAGTCTCACTATTTTCTGTAAATATATATATATATATATATATATATATATATATATATATATATATATATATATATATATATATATATATATATATATATATATATATATATATACATATATATATATATATATATATATATATATATATATATATATATATATATATATATATATATATATATATATATATATATATAAGAAGATGCACTGTTACCTTGATACAAACATATAAAATATTTTCCAGATATAATTTGTTTGGCTTTGCGTTTAATGACAAATAAAAGCAAATCATTTGATTTTAGACCGAACATATTTAACATCAAGCCTAAACTCTAAATAAATAAATTGATGCACTTCTTTTCTTTTCTGAAACATTTTTACACTGAAGAATATTGAGTTGTGGAATCCTTGAAATATACCTTATGAATAAGTAAAAATAAGTATAACTGAAAACCTACATTTAGTGCCATGACAGGTAAAATTGAAGACACTTTACAATGAGTTAAGGTAACGTCTCAGTTACATATGTAACCCTCCTTCCCTAAAGGAGGGAACGGAGACATTACATCAGTGACTGAAGGAATGGGGTGTTTCGCTTAGAAGCCTATCACCTTCAAGTTCTACAAAATGAGCTAATGGCAAAACAATGCCATGTGACTGCAAAATTTGCATAGCAAACTCTGCCCACCAGCGTATATGGGTATATAAGAATCCATGCACGCAATCGCGCATTATGTTACCTGCTGAGAGCCCCGGGTGTACCAGCGGTACAGCTGTTGTGGCACAGGGACGTAACGGGGACGTCACATATGACCCGAGTACGACCTGACCTGAGGTATCCAGCCCGCAGGGTGGAATGTTTCAACCCCAGGAGTGACAAGGTTGTCTTGCCAAGGGAAAGACACATGCTGAATAGACTTACCGTGAAAATACGTGGAAACTCAGGGTTTCCTGGAGAAACTAGTACAATAGTGCTAAGGCTGGGTCTGCCTCCTCCAGGGGCAGCGGTTGCAGGTTCACCACCTGATCTCTAAAAGGAGTGGTGGGAACCTTGGGCACATAGCCAGACCGGGGTCTCAGGATCACTTGAGAGTAAGTCAGCCCGAATTCCAGACACGCTTCGTCAACCGAAAATGCCTGCAGGTCCCCTACCCTCTTGATGGAAGCCAAAGCAATCAGGAGTGCCGGCTTCATGGAGAGGTATTTAAGCTCAACTGACTGCAGTGGCTCGAAGGTAGCCTATTATGAGGGCCCAAGAGGGCATCTGTAGAGGAGAGGTGGGTTTAACCTCCTCGCCCATCTCAGAAACTTGATGACCAGGTCATACTGCCCTACCATTTTTGAATCCGCAAGGACATGGTGCTCAGAGATCACAGCCACGTAAACCTTCAGGGTAGAAGGAGACAGCCTTTGTTACAACCCTTCTTAGAGGAGAGCACAGACCCAATCAGGCCTTTTATGGGATCTTCCCGTCGAGAATAACACCAGATGACGAAGAGGTTCCACTTCAATGCATAGGCGTATCTAGTAGACAAGGCTGAAATAGCTGAAGTGATGGTTCGATGGTTCGAAGAACTAATTCCGGTTGTGCCAATGCAGCGCAACCAAAAGGACCTGCTCCATGTCCTCCCTGATCTTGCACAGCACCTATGCAAGAAGGCTCACTGGGGGAAACGCACACTTGCGTAGGCCCCATGGCCAGCGGTGCGCTAGTGCATCCATGCCGAGGGTTCCCTTGGTCAGGGAAAAATACCAACGGCAATGGGAATTGTCTGGGGAGGCAAACAGATCTACCTGTGAGTCGCTGAACTGTTCCATTGCACATGGCACCCCAGCCTCTGGTGGAGGGACCTGTTGATTGATTTTATTCATTTTAAGAAATACAGAATAATTTTTCGTGCAAGCGGACACACTTTTGCTTTCAGAGGTTAATCAGAGGTTAAGATTCATTTATAAAGCTGTTCCTAAGCAGTAGAACCCAAAAGTTTACTTTTATGAAGGACAGCTTCCTAAAACTGGCAGAGTACAAAGGAAGCTATATACAAAGACAGCTTACCACTGTAAAACATTCTGTTCAAGTTTGGCTTGCAAAGTTGGTTTTGATTGAACTGATACGGTAAAACCGGCGACATTACAGTATTTATCACTATCTAAAATGCTTTAAATGTGGAGGTCAAACCAGTGCATGCCACTAACGTGCTAATTTACTCCAAAGTTCCTCATTTGCCTCTGTCGATTCCCAGACAGAGAAAGCAGAAGAGAGAAGTCCATAGTTTCAGTGGGCCAGACACACGGTGACAAATCAGATATTCCAATGTCATTTTACCTCTTGCACAGAGCCATTTCAAAGTGTTGGCAAGGTCATAATACACTGCTCTCACAAATGGCTGAAGGCAATTTAGCAGAGAGTGAGGATGTGTGTGGGGGGATGAGGTACTAAGGCTCTTTGATTCCAGCAGTAGGGGACCAGGCGAATATACAATTAGCCCTTTTGACCATTTCACTTTCATATTAAGTTCCTGTCAAACATCAGCACAGGCTCAAGTTGAAAGTTTCATCATGAAATACGCCATTGGTGTGCCAAGATAAAAGGATTAATTCTTAACTTTATGACTATCATTAACATATACAAGGCTGAATGGAATTAATACATGGGTTTCTTATGTGAAACTTTTCAAAGTTCAAACTGACAACCATAAATTTCTAAATTGCCAAAAGGTATTGCTCATAAGACGTTAAAATAACATTTTCTGTTTCATTAAGACATGGAAATAAAACCAGGAATTTTTCTTTTTGCTTTGCCTATAAATAACTCAGGGCTGCCAGAACAATGCTATAAGAGTAAAGAGTAGTAAGTACCTCATGCTGAACTTGATTCAGCTTTTAGAGATTTATGCAATGCAGTATCAGTGTCAGTTTGTTTTACTGCTGATTTATTTATATGATTTATGCTCTTTTAGAGCATATATAATATATCTAATTTATCATTGACATAAACCTAAATATTATGTGATGTGAAGATGAATTACGCACAAATATTATATTTCAAAGAACCGTTTTTGCCTAAATAATGGAAGTCATAAAGGTTCTTTAATGGCACACTTTGGTTCCACAAAGAACCTTGAGCATTCATGGAAACCTTCCATTGCACTAAAGGTTCTCTATAGTGGAAACAGGTTCTAGATGCTTTTCAGAACTGATCTTGTTCTTTAAAAACTGTTCACTGAAAGGTTCTTTGGGGAACGTACACAAAATGGTTCATTAATGGCATTTATATGAAAACCCTCTTTCCTGCCATTGACAAGATTGTCCGTAATTTATGATACACCACTTCCATTGGCAAGTTTTTCGGCAATCCATGTTCTCTTATACAGTAAATGGGTGCTTTTACCAATCTCCTGAAATAGAAAAAGATCTGCATTAGCAAGAAGGTGCGGATAGAAGTTGTTGGCGAACAAGTTAATGTGATTATCAAACATTCAACAGCATATAAATCAAAACTGATGTTACTGAGAAAAATGTTGAACCCACTATGTTGACTGTGCAAGCTTTGGAGGTGTCATTGACAAAAATGTGATTTTCTCAGCTTCTGGTCTAGGTCTGCTGGGTTCTGTCACACCTGCTGAATTTAAGTTTTTCTTCACATATAAATATTCATCAATGCACACATCCGTTGAGGTAAATGGAAGCTCATGCATGTTCGCTTGACGAGCGAGAACCAATGAGGTTTATTCTCGTGTTACGCAGCATGTTTGAGCTTCAGCAAGAACCAATAAGGTTATTTATTGTCTTATGCAGCACGCTTGAGCTTCCGCAGAACCAATGAGGTTCGTTCTCATGTTACGCAACACATTTGAGCTTCAGCAAGAACCATTGAGGTTAATTCTTGTGTTACGCAGCACGTTTGAGCTTCAGCAAGAACCAATAAGGTTAATTCTCATGTTACGCAGCACGTTTGATGTTCCTCAAGAACCAATGAGGTTAATTCTTGTTATGCAGCACGTTTGATATTCCTCAAGAACCAATGAGGTTAATTCTCATGTTACGCAGCATGTTTGATCTTCAGCAAGAATCAATGAGGTTCATTCTTGTGTTACACAGTACGTTTGAGCTTCCTCAAGAACCAATGAGGTCCATTCTCATGTTACGCAGCTCGTTTGAGCTTCAGCAAGAACCAATGAGATACATTTTTGTGTTACGCAGCACGCTTGAGCTTCCGCAGAACCAATGAGGTCCATTCTCGTGTTACGCAGAACCAATGAGGTTAATTCTCATATTACTCAGCACGCTTGAGGTTCCACAGAAACAGTGAGGTCCATTCTCGTGTTACACAGCTCATTTGAGCTTCCGCAAGAACCAATGAGGTTCATTCTTGTGTTACGCAGCATGTTTGAGCTTCAGCAAGAACCAATGAGGTTCATTCTTGTGTTACAGCATGTTTGAGCTTCAGCAAGAACCAATGAGGTTCATTCTTGTGTTACGCAGCATGTTTGAGCTTCAGCAAGAACCAATGAGGTTCATTCTTGTGTTACGCAGCACGTTTGAGCTTCAGCAAGAACCAATGAGGTTCATTCTTGTGTTACGCAGCATGTTTGAGCTTCAGCAAGAACCAATGAGGTTCATTCTCTTATTACTCAGCACGTTTGAGCTTCAGCAAGAACCAATGAGGTTAATTCTTGTGTTACGCAGCACTTTGAGCTTCCGCAAGAAGTTTGTTCTTGCACGTCAAGCAGGTTCGGTTGAGATTCTGTTTATGTTCGCTGATCAATTGTTTATATGTGAATAAAAGCCTAAATTCAAACTCTTCAACATATAAAGCGTTCGAGACTCTTCATAAAATCGCTAAACCGCTCAATTCATATGGATTAGTTTTACGAACTCTTTATTAAACTAATCTTTTTTAAACATCAAATTGCTAGTTGTGTAGCTGCCAATGGAGAGACAGAAAGCTCTAAGATTTCATCAAAAAGATTTTCATTTGTGTCTTATGGTTTGGAATGACATGAGGGTGAGTAATAATGACAAAATCTTTAAGTGAACTATCCCTTTAAGAGTGTGGGTTCCAAAATAAATCATATTGTATTTGTGATAAAACAAATTTATATTAAATAGTAAATAATCAATTGTGGTTCTTACTTTAGCAAACACAAAGTTATCTCCATTCGGACAGGCTCTAGTTTTTCAGTATACTTATTGGAAAGTTGGTCATTTTCCTATTTTTTTCCTGTTTGGAAACACTCTGAATTTAATTTGAGGTACATGATACCAGAGATCTTTGATGATAAAAGGGAAGTCAGGGTAACGTCAAGGAACACTTCACAATGAACCCCACTGATGTGTTATTCATACCTTTAAAGATCCTTAGATCTCATGTGGAGGTGGTGTGAAGGGACAACTCGAGCAAGATGTGTTTGGCTTAGGGAAATCTGATGTTAATAAGGGAGTGTGCAGAGGGGAGGGAAAGAAAAACCCTTCTCCGGTGGGACGTACACGCTCATCCCATTAAAATGCATGATACAAGCGAGCTGGGCATTCACAAATGGGAAGTAAATAAATATAGAAATCTTCTTCATGAAATATTAAAGTCAGCACAAACAATGAAAGGAATGAAAGGTTTTGGTGGTGGCGAAGTCTGCCCAGGGGGGGTAAATTTTCAAAGGCAAAGAGGAGCTATGTGGAGTGCCGTCTTCGAGCCATTACTTAACACAAGAACAAGAGCAATTTTACTGAAGCATCAGTCTAGGCCTACTGCTCAGCATGAGAGAATAAACATTGCTTTAGATCACAGGTTTTCCCCTTAGAATGAGAGGCATGATTATTTTCTTTACAGGTTGTGTTTCCACGCCGCGAATAAACAGCATGTGCATTATATTTGATCTTGAAGTACATACCTAATGTAAACAAGGAAGAAAT
The DNA here is from genome assembly GCA_023029165.1 of Gobiocypris rarus. NCBI lineage: Eukaryota > Metazoa > Chordata > Actinopteri > Cypriniformes > Gobionidae > Gobiocypris > Gobiocypris rarus. The sequence goes on from CM040919.1 coordinate 11,260,571, forward strand.
TCACTGAGTGAGAGAAAAAATAAGCATATTGAGTATGTAATCCATTTGAATTTATTTAGTGACCATTAAAAAAGTACATTCTATACCTGGGTAGTATAAATGAAATTAAGACGGATTACATCCGCCGTGTTGTTAGTGTCACGTGAACTATCGCTTCACTGCCATTCATAAACTCTCTCCCGTGGCCTCATGGGAAAGTAAAGTGGCCATCGAATGTGCACTTCAGAATCTCGGCCGAAGTAGTAGGTCATCCAGGGATTTTTTTTCCAAATGTTTTTCGAATACTATGTATTCGGTCATACTAATCTTTTCTAAGGCCCTATGAAATAAGGCCCTCATCATTGAAAACATGAAACTTATACAATTTAACACCAATTTATTTAAAGTTTTAACAATAATTACATGTTTAGAGTCCTGTGAAATACTTTTTTTTTCTCTCAAATTCTGTTCTATTTTTTTCCTCTGTAATGTATGTCCACAGGAGGCAAGCTTAGATGAACCCAAGTGCAGTTTTATTGAATCCAAAACATGAACAGAAATCCAATAGTCCAAAGTGAGCAAACTGAAACAATGACTTGACAAACATGAACGGCAAACTTGACAAACTCACCAACAGCAGTTACAGGAAACAATCACAATACTTGACAAGAGACAATGGAAACAGTGGGATCACATGACTAAAACAACCAATGAGGACAAGACACATGAAACAAGGAAACCAATCAGGATATGATACTTAACTAAACCAACCAATAGGAACATATCACGAGAGACTAGGGAAGCACATAACATGATCACATGATGGGAAGGGAATCACATGACAAGACCAGGAACTGAACCATGACTATGAAATTACAAAATAAAAGACATGAAAACATACACGTGAAAAAAAACCCGAAACTAACTGTGACAACCTGTTCTCTAAGTATTCTGGATTCCATTTGAATGGTTTAATTACATTTTAATAATAAAAAGCATGTCTAATTAATTGAAGTAATTCATAAAAACAACAATTTATAAAAATTTAAATACAATTTCATTTCTTAGAAAAGTTTTTTTTATATATCAGAAAATCAGTGTTGTGTATTTTATTTTTTTTAATAACATGCGAATAAACATTTTTGTCAAACATAGTGCAACACAAAAATACAGTTTTAATAATAATTTATTATTATTAGTAGTAGTAGTAGTACATTAAGATGTAGCTAAATTCTACTGTACAATAGTAATATATTTCTGTCAAAATTTCTTCAGGTTAAGCTGAACCTTTATTTTGATGGGTTTGCATGAAGACCTTTGAGTTTCTGTTTATGATATGACAATAGTTTTTCTCCAATGAAACGATAAATTGCTCATAAAGTGACTCTCAGAGTGGCTCTGGAGATTAAGTTCATGCATTCATGTCCTCATATAGTGAGGCGACAGAGGCTGAAAACACTGTGAGTGCCACACGTGCATCAGTGTGTGTGTGAAATGAAACTGTGCGTCTGTACCATTTATTCACACAGTGGCACGCAGAACATGCAAGATTAATATTGAAATAGTCTATTTGCAGATTAAAATTCACAGATACTATAGTCCATATACCATGACTATTTTAAGTGTAGGCTACTGAATTGCTTTTAATTAATTTATCAAAAATTTGACAAATTCTGTGGATTTCCGTGTTATAAATTAAATTCAGTTTTTATAAATGGATTCCGCGATTCTGTCCACGTTTTCCGCATAGCGGAAATCATAAGGCCCTACGTGTCCAAACAGTTTTTTGCATTATATATTGGGAAGTATTTGATTTCAAAAGAGGGTTTGTGTTTGGTTTGTGATGAGGTACCTCAAACTGTCATTTCCTTTAACTGCATAATCACATTTATGCTCTTCTGTACTGATCTTTCTCAAACAACAGTAATAATTCATCAAAAAATTCAGCCAAGTTAGAATTTTTGGTCTTCTATCGTCTCCAAGTCAATGAGTTTTAGGTAAATCTCTGAAATAAGTTCTGTGGTGAACACAAGCTATTTTCATGTTTTATTCAACAGCATGATATAAATTGGTAATACCACATTCATGTTTTTGTGTGTTTTTTTAAGCTTTCACAAGTTGTCTGTCAGGCACATTTAAAATCATCATCACGTTAAAACAGGTACACTCATCTACTTTAAAAGTCTGCTTTTACAGCCTCGTTCTGGATATACTCACACTCTAGCAAGGTAATCTAACTCAAAATTTACTTGAGCTATAGTGGTGGTGGTGACAATGTTTAAGTCATGCGTCCATAGTTCCTACTGCTGATTGTATTTAGGCTTTGTTTAGGCTTGTAATAAAGTTTTTTTAATTAGCATTTTGTTCCACTGAAAAACATGGGTGAATAAATAATGATTTTTCCATACATTTAAATGCACTTGACTTAATTGTAAAGAAGATATTTGATAAATGGATCTAGCATGACTCCTCTGACTTAATCAAGATGTGACCTATTTTAAAAACCACTGATTAGATAAACCATTGACCTGAAACTAAATCAGTACCATTTAATCAGAAGAATCGGCTCTGTGTCACAGAGCTTATGTAAAACAATAAATCACTTCTCAGCAAGAAAGAATGAGTCACAAAACAGAGTGCAAGAGAGAGAACTGCCAGTTCACTTGCGTAGAGAACAAAGTTATTAGATAAAGTGACGTACCCTGGCAGAGTAACCTAATGGAAGCCATCTATTGGTACAGATCTCTTTTTGGAAATTTTAAAGTAGACTCTACATGGATCAAAGTGTGTGAGATAAATAGGAATGGGGCAGAAATGAGGTTCTATGCGGCTTTACAGCTTGAGAAAGTGACGTTTTCTAGATTTAGGATGAGTCTTAATAAGATCCCTATAGCTTCCTTGGTCGTGAATCAGTATATTGTGTACAGGAATTAGGGCACTAGTAAGGACAGACCTTAATTGGCTCACTGACTGATGACTATTTTCGGCAACATGTACAACATTTCTACTGGTATTTATGAACAAAAGCAAAACTGATATCTCAATGCATGTGCAATCAAAAATAAGCCTGTTTAAATAAATGAGTGATTTTAAAAAGTGTGAAGACTGTGAATGAGCGGCAGCTTAGCCAAAAGCCCAAGACTCCATAATGTTCAGGCGAAAGCGTGGTAAGACTAAAAAGATTGATGATGGAGATCTGAGGGTATGGGCTGGAATATACATTTGAAGAAGATCAGAAAGATATGACGAGATTGTTAAGAGCCTTGTAGGTAGTAAGGAGCAAAATTTTGAAATAAATTAAATATTTTCCCAGAAGCCAGTGCAAGTGTTGAAGAACAGGAGAATCGTGCTTTATGGGAGAATACTAGAAATTATTTGTGCAGGAAGACCAAGGAGAAGAGAATTGTAATAATCTATATGTGACGTAACTAAGGCACAAGGATAGCAGCGTTATTTGTTGTCAGAGAAGGACTAAGACGGTTTATGTTTTGTAAATGAAAATATGCAGAACGAATATTATTAACATGGGCTTCAAAAGATAGGAGGCTATCAATTAAATAATGGTTTGTATTTTTAAAAACACATATCGCTTGTCATTATGTGTAGTGAGTTGGCTCACGTGATTTATGTTTTGCGCTTCAGAACTTCCATAGTGAGCATTGATGCACCCTGGTTTTCACCCTGATTTTGTGATTGAGACAACCCTTAAAATGTCTGACTCCCTGATCAGTGCCCAGACTAAGGATGCTAACGGTTAATCGATGATCGATTAATTGTCGATAATAAATCGATAAAACTTATCGTCGTCAATTAAGCAGGGCCATGCTCGTGTGTGCTGCTCAACCACGAAACATGTAAAGCAGATGTAACGGAGGCCAGCTAGTGGTTGCTGTGCAAGTAAACCACACTCCTCTGATCTCAAGAGACACTCTAGCGACTGACGCTAGGGGTTGCAGCCTTTATCCTCCTTATTAGAGCGTCCAACTCTTATGTAGGCGGACCAGGGTTCAACTCCCGCTTGGAGCGGGGCGGTTCGAAAAGGAGGGGTTACCCAGACACGGGGGGAAATGAAGCGAGCACGTCGGAGTTATGTTTGGGAGCTATAAGTTTGGGTGTGTATTTGCAGCCTTTTGATGTAAATGTGTAAATGTAAGTTGTAATATTGTGTTTATTTTGTGTATGCCATACATATCTGATTTATCTCATATAAACAGCTCAAAATGCATTGCACAACTAAATAATGACTATGTTTGGGACTATCATATTACTTAACATTATAAAGAGAACAATATTGTAATAAAAATAATTGTTTCAGCATGCACATCCACAGGAGAGTTACACATTCTGAACAGTACGTAACTTAGTTCAAGTTAACTTTTGTTAATTCGTGCATTCATGTCATTTTGTAGATATAATTTCTAATATTAAGTTTATTTTGTATCTAATTAATCTCACGTAAGCGTTTTGAGTTAAATAACCCACTAACAAAGTGCTTCAGTTTACCTGTGTTCATTCAGCGCAGCTCAAACAGCGATGCACAACTAATAATAACTACACTCTAAAAAATGCTGGGTTGTTTTAACCCAATGTTGGGTCAAATATGGACTAACCCAGCAGCTGGGTTATTTTAACCCAGCAGTTGGGTTGTTTGCTTAAGAAAAAACATATTAGTCCATATTTGACCCAACATTGGGTTGTTTTTTGTATGATTGGGACTGTCATATTATTTAACATTAATGAGAACTGAGAATGTCAATTCATTGGGTTTAGTTGCCATTTTCTAACATTTGAGGTGTCATTGGTGACATGTTATATTAGTCGTTATATTTGATTATTAAATAAGTAATTTAATTAAATGATCCATCACATCGACTAATTTTACAATCCAACTAGCCCTTTATTTAGACTAAAAACCCTTCTCTTTGATTTGGTGAGGAACATTTGCACACTCTGTCATGCTGTTGGCTATGCCACTGCAGTAGATGCATATTGCAGCATTAAGGATAACGATTAATCGATTAATTGATCGTTAATTTAAACGACGATTGATCATGGGAATTTGTGTTAATTGACATCCCTAGCCCAGACTACTGAAATAGGGGGCTGATTGAGACGCATCCTTTTCTAGCTTGACTTTTTTCCCAAAGCAATCTGCACAACGAGGGAGCAATGAAATAGCATGCCTCATTAAATAGACTCTTAGAAGAAAAGGTTCAGAGACTTAAGTTCTGTCAGGCGCTTCATATAGAACAATTGTATGGGTTATTATTACATTTTATGAACATACTTTATCACTTTAGAAAACAATGAAATAACCTATTGAACAAAAGTATTATGCACGTTGATGGGCATGCTCTTGCTCTCGCTCTGGTCGATGTGTGTGTGTGTGTGTGTGTGTGTGTGTGTGTGTGTGTGTGTGTGTGTGTGTGTGTGTGTGTGTGTGTGTGTGTGTGTGTGTGTGTGTGTGTGTGTGTGTGTGTGTGTGTGTGTGTGTGTGTGTGTGTGTGTATGTGTTGTTTTTAGCTCCTGCAATGGGTAGGGGGGTGTCCTATCCCTGTGCGTTGAGCCGCCAGATGAACCAGTTTTTTCCAGTGCTGACGGTCTTGTGCCAGCTGCTCTGCATCCTCCACAGCAACTCCATGTTGTTGGAGGTCGCCCGCAAGAACGTCAAGCCTTTGGGTGCGGGGTTTACCTCGTGGTCGTCTCCAGCCTGCGGCTCTTGGATCAAACTGGAGAATGGCTCTCGTCGGATAGTCAGGAGGGAGGCGGAGGACATTGGCCGAACCAGTGGGTGCGACGTTGCACAGCTAGGCAGGATGCTCTGGGCTGGCACATGCGGGCTCTAAGCACTTGATTGGAAACCCGCTGGGGCCACCTGCTGTTCTCGATGATTCTGAGAGCCATCTAATCTTGCAGCCAGTGTCTTATTTAAGGGCCAAGTCTCCGAGCCATAAAACAGGATGGAGAGTACTGCTGAGTTGTAAATCCGAAGCTTCGTCTTGCGTGAGATGGTCTGATGCCACCAGAGTGGTTTCCAGAGAGACTGCAGGGCTGACGCAGCCAGGGCTCTTCTGCGGGTAATCTCTGGTTTTAGGTCCCCATCGTCTGTCACTATGGATCCCAGATACACAAAGTTCTTGACAGGCTCTACAGTGTCAATGCAAAGCAGCAGGGAAGGTGGATGTGGTCTGTCACCGACGTACATGAACATGGTTTTCATCCAGCCCACCTGGAGGCCAAGCTTCTTAGCCTCTTCACTGTATATGCCCAGAGCGTCTCTCCGCTGGCTGTAGGACGTGCTGAGCAGGATGGTGTCGTCAGCATACTCCAGGTCAGTCAGGGTGTAACTGCCGAAGGACACTCCGGGGACCCGCTCACAAACCCTGGACATCAGATGGTCAATGATGCAGTTTAAGAGGTCGGGAGCAGCCACGCAGCCCTGGCGAACGCCACTGGAGATGGGAAACCAGTCTGAGTCTCTGCGTTGATGCGGACACAGCTCTGAGCGTTGCTATAAAACAACTTGAACAGGGCAACGATTTTGGGTGGTGCTCCAAGGGTGAGTAGGATACTCCACAGTGAAGTGTGGCAAACAGTGTCAAAGGCAGCCTTCAGATCTACGAACCCGATGTAAAGATGACGGTCTTTAAGGAATTCATAGGTCTTTTCTATAAGCAAGCGAACGGCAGAGATTTGTTCTGTTGTGGAGCGGTTAGGCATGAAGCCAGCCTGCTGGGGATGGCGGCTGCTTCTGATGGCTGGGAGAGCACTAGTGAGCAAGATCCTGGTAAAGAGCTTGCCGTGGTCTGAGAGAAGGGTAATGCCCATATGGTTGCTGCAGACTAGCCTGTCACCCTTACGTTTCCAGAAGGGCAAATGACTCCTCTGGTCCAGTTGTTGGGAAGCCTCTCTGTCTCCCACACCTTGTTGAATATGTGGGTAAGCCACTAGACAATGCTTTCACCACCTGATTTTAGCATCTCGGCGGTTATTGCACAGATGCAGGGGGCTTTCCTGTTGTTAAGTTTTTCCAGAGTGGCTCTGACTTCCTCAGGTGTGACAGGGTCTGCACTGCATACAGCACTGGGGGCTGCAGCATTAGCGGCCGATGAGATGGCGGGATCAGCCGGGGAGGTACCTTGCTGCAGAAGGAGGCTGAAGTGCTCTTTCCATCGTTCGAGGAAGTTTGTTTCAGTTTATATAAGGTTGCCAAGAGAATCTTTTACCAGTGCTGTCTTGATGCGTGGACCATTACGAGCTTTGTACAGCAGACTTAAGACATGGCTCATATTGTTGTTATTGGCCGCGGACTCTAGATGTTTAGCTTCTGCTTGCCAGAACTTCTCCCTATCATCGGCTATAGCCACATTGCGCTGCCGGTTCAGTCGCTGATACTCCGTCAGGTCACCTCGGAGCCGGGCTTCATGCCGCCGGTCGATGATTTTAAGTGTCCTCTCCGATATCCAAGGCTTTTTCGGGGAAGGTCGAAAGTGCCCGAAGACATTATGAACTGCCTGGATGACACTTTCCTTGAAGGTCTGCCAGTCGTTCACCTTGTTGGTAGCCAGTTTATCAAAGGTGGTGTGGATGGCGTGACTGAAGTCTGTGGCGATGTTTGGGTCACTGAGTAGGGAGGAGTCCAGGCGAGGCTGTGTCTTGGTGTGCTGGTTAGCTCGCAGCTTTAACTTGAGCTGGGCCACCAGCAGGCGATGGTATGTGTTGCCAAGCTCTGCTCCTCTGTACACACGGCAGTTGGTGACAAACTGCTTCCGGCATCGAGAGATGAGGATATGGTCTAACACTTTCCTCGTTCTGCCATCTGGGCTGTACCATGTCCAGTGATGGATAAGCTTCCGGGAAATCAACAATGCAGAGGTTGTTATGGTGGCAGAGAAGGAGTAGACGGTTACCGTTGTCATTTGTGTACCTGTCAGCAAAGGTTGTGCCGACAGGTGAGCCTGTGGCCCGATCACTACTGGACAGAGTGGCGTTGGCATCGGTGAGGATGATGGTGATGTCGTGTGGTGGAGCTTGGTCAACAGCCTGATGGAGTTGGTCAAAGAAGGCATCCTTCACATTCTCATCAGCGACATCGGTGGGGGCATAAGCAACAATTACTGTTATCCTGCTGTGTTGGTGGAGAATGCGGGCTGACAGTAATCTGTCGCTCCGGGGAGTCCAGCTGATGAGGGTCTTACGGAGTGCTTTTGGGATGGCAAGTGCCACGCCATAAAGACCTGTCCGTCTCTCGGGGCCACTCCAGAAGTAGCAATGCTGTTGTTTTGCTATTGCCATGCCATCAAACTTCACAGAGCCCTGCCTAGGAAATGTTATAGCGGCAGAGTTCTCGGGACAGCAGGGTGGCTGCTCTGGGGCGAAGGAGTGTCTGGACATTCCATGTGGCAACTCGGGTCCTGCGACGAAGGTTGATCCGTACTCGTTGTTAGGGGGCATGCTGGGGTCCGTTACCATGTTGGGCAGTCCGGCTACTATCTCTGATTGGTTTCATAACAAAAGGGTTTCTCCTGGGTGAATTGTTAGCCCACCGCAGGATAGACGGTTGGTGGGGCTGCCACCTCACAGCGTACCGACATGCTGGGGTCTTTATTTGTCTGGAACCTACCCTGTAGACCAGCCCGCCTAGGGTGACCCTACCAGGAGCAAGCTCCCGACAGTATCGCTCTGCAAGGTCACTGGAACATGCAAGCCCCCTCGCCACGTCAAGGCCAGACCCAAAAGGGGGGTGTGTGCGTGCAGGCGCTTATCTGGGAGAAGTGTCCATACAAGGAATCCCGCACTTTATGATGCCATACATGGCCATACTTGTAAAAACTTTCAGAAACGTATGCAAATCCTGAAGGAACGTATTTGGCATAGAAATACTCATCATATGTCCAACTCGTTTTTTCACTGTGGGGTTATATCACATCTTGAGTTGAAGCTGCTTCATCGTGCCCCTCATCAGTAGACAGTAAACCAAATAAGCTTAACCTAAATATCTTAAGATTTTATGGGCAAACAAATTCGTTAAACAGTGTAAATAAGTCAGAATGCATGAAATAGCATTAGACAACTTTAAGTCATTTCTCCTTATATAGAACCTTTTGGCATAAAGTGTATCAAGTGAGTCAAGGACCCATAGATATTGAACCCCACTGCAAGCATTACATGAAAGACTTCTGGAACATTTTTTTATTGATGAAGCAAAAATAAACAAGATAACAGGCCATTTGTGCATAGAATATTATTTACTCAGTATTCACTTTTTTTTATTTTGATAAATCAATATTGCACTTTGCAATCATGCTGTATATAATCCACACAGTTCTGCTGAGGAGAAGTAGACAGCAAGGTATTGACAGAATATGATCAATTTAAAAAGAAACCTAGTGTCAAGGAAAGAGTGAAAAACTCTGGTGTCCTTGTAGTTTGAATGTGTTGCCTACAGTGCCAAGGTGAGAAGAACGAACAAAACAGAGAGAGAGAGTGAGAAAATGAGAGAGCTTTTAAGTGCATCTCACTCATCGGCACCTCTGACCCATGCTTCTTTTATTGCCCACAGCTTGTTTGTTTCGTCCTGTGCTGTCCTTGCTCACAGAATTGACCTGAAGAGTTCAAAAGGAGCTGTAAGGCCCTGCACGCTCTCTGATAAGAGGCTCTCTTGGCCTCTCATTCTCACTCTTTATTTTTCTCCCTCTTCATCTCTCTCTCTCTCTCTCTCTCTCTCTCTCTCTCTCTCTCTCTCTATAATGGTAGCTCAACAGCAGCCTTCCAGCTCTTAATCATACACTCCCTTCATTCAGAGCTCTTCTGAGCTTGATTTCTAACTCAAACAGGGTGATTCTGACTGGCCACTGACTGCTTTTTCAATATAAATAATCATATACGCTATCAAACATTGCCCAGTGAGTGAAATTGATTGCTTTATATACATGAAATGGACAGTGATTTTGTTTCTAGTAATTCATATTGATGTTTGCTTATACACTTAACTAGCATTATTAATGAACTGATAGCATTTAAAACATAAGCATTTACATAAAACCTCTTAGAGACATAAAAATGTTTCCTAATCCTTTTAGGTTAATAACATATTGATTTCATGGGTTGAATTTATTGAATTCAATCAATGACATTCATTAAAAGTGTTCGATGCCTTCACATTTGTTTAATGCATTTACTTAATCTGACATTATAACTGTTGAAGAATTCAATCACTTTAACCAAGATTACATTTCTGTCATCATTTGGTCATTAATCATTTCATTTTTATTTTGTTTGCTTGGGAGTTGTGAGCAAAATGACAAAAATACGCCACAAAATGTTCATAAACATAACTGAACTGTTGAAATTAAGTTATGTCAGTCCATTTTATCTTCCTATTAATATGCTAACATTTTACAATAAGTTTATGTTTGTTAAAATTAGTTAAAGGGATAGTTCGCCAAAAATTTGTTCCAAACCTTTCATTCACGAATAAACATTGGTCAGTGAACATAAACAGAAGCTCAACTGAACTTGCCTCTTGAGGAAGCTCAAACGTGCTGCACAATATGAGACTGAACCTCATTGGTTCTTGCTGCAGCTCAAACGTGCTGCGTAACAAGAGACTGAACCTCATTGGTTCTTGCGGAATCTCAAACGAGCTGCATAACATGAGACTGAACCTCATTGGTTCTTGCGGAATCTCAAACGAGCTGCGTAACAAGAGACTGAACCTCATTGGTTCTTGCTGAAGCTCAAACGTGCTGCGTAACATGAGACTGAACCTCATTGGTTCTTGCGGAATCTCAAACAAGCTGCGTAACATGAGACTGAACCTCATTGGTTCTTGCTGCAGATCAAACGTGCTGCGTAACATGAGACTGAACCTCATTGGTTCTTGCGGAATCACAAACGTGCTGCGTAACATGAGACTGAACCTCATTGGTTCTTGCTGAAGCTCAAACGTGCTGCATAACATGAGACTGAACCTCATTGGTTCTTGCGGAATCACAAACGTGCTGCGTAACATGAGACTGTACCTCATTGGTTCTTGCGGAATCAAAGCGTGCTGCGTAACATGAGACTGAACCTCATTGGTTCTTGCGGAATCACAAAGCGTGCTGCGTAACATGAGACTGAACCTCATTGGTTCTTGCGGAATCTCAAACGGGCTGTGTAACACGAGAAAGAACCTCATTGGTTCTTGTGAAAGCTCAAACAGCTGCGTAAGCAAATATGCTTGAGCTTTAATTTACAAAGTAGTTAACATGAACTAACAATGAAAAATACTTATTAATCCTAGTAAATGTTAATTCAAACATTTACTAACACATTATTAAAATCAAAAGATGTATATATTAATATTATTTAATCAACCTGAGCTAACATTAACTAAAAATTAACAGTTTTATTAACTAACTTTAACAAAGATTGATAAATAAATACTGAAACAAATGTATTGTTCATTGTTTTTAATATTAGGTAATGCTTTATCTAACGTTAACTAGTGGGACCTTATTGTAAAGTATAACCTATTAAATTGTGGTTAGGGGCTCCAAAAATGTAACTATACAAATATATTTAATATTATTAATACAATATAAGGATTTGTTAAAAGGTTTGCATTTCTAAAGCTGTGTGTAATAGCTTTTAAAATACTTTTATTTTTTACATCATGTCAAAAAGTCCATATTGAAAGTTTATGTGTATCCAAATTTGCATGCGTAAACGTAGGAATATATTCAAATACTTATGAGATAAGGCATGTACATGGAATGGCCATAATTTAAAACTCTGATGCACCCCTTGAATCTTCTTTTATGAAATAGCAATGTTTGTTCATTTGATTTCAACTTCAGATATGACTATAGGAATAAAGATCTTTTTGCAACCCAATTTATGAACACTTTCATTAGCAGGATTATGCCCCAACATAAGTAACCACCTGTGGTGAAATCATTTGTCTTTAGAGTTCCTCACCCTATAGAAACCTACTGCTGCATTTTGAGCTGCTGCCAGTCTCCGCATGCTCTCATTCTCGGGTTGAACTAGTGCCAACTGACAACAACCTAAAGCTGTGCTTCCTGCTGGGCCACGCGTGTTCAAGCCGAGATGTTTACTCGTTTCCATCACCAGCCACAGCAACAGAGTGAAACACCTGTCATCCCCCTCCACGCCCTGGGTCACATCTGCTTTCCCTTAAGCCTGGTGAAGGCTCCAGGGAGATCTGTGATTTTCCTGTGTGACATGTCCCTATCTCAAGTAACATCTTCACATGGGAGATGATGACTGAAGAAAGTAGCACACAGTCCACTGCTGCACCCTGTCTGCAGACTCACCAGCATATCCATGTTTTTGGATGTGTGTTTGTGAATGTAGATGGCTGGAAATACAATCTGTCAGTCAACAAAGCACTGAAGCCTGACCAGCCAATATTTAATTACACTGAATTATTTAATTGGTGTCACAAAGAATCTATTAATCAAAATGCAACACTTAAAGAGTTATTAAAATTTTCACAGTTAGGGTAACTAAAAGAGAGGTTTTTAATGTTTCTCTATAGTATTCTGACACTTATTATTATAATCAAGGAGGTTAAAGTTGCAATGAAATCAAATTGGCAATTCCATTTTTTTTTAAGAAATACTGCAGTATTTATTATAAATTATTTATCCGTGCACATGATTTTTTTTAAATGCATGTGCCCTCTAATCTTTAATCAAAATAACTTCCCCACCCTCTTGCAGTGACATCTCTTCTCTGATGACATCTCTTCCCTGTGTTTACTGACACAAGGGCGGGGCAACCTGTGACATCACTCACATGACATCACAGCCATAACAAACTACAACAATCCAAGCAATTCCTGATGGACAAAATCAAGTCCTGCCCTACATTTTTTCTTTTCTAGAAGCCATTCACTCGAATACACTTCAAATGGGGAAGAAAATACATCATAACTTCAGTTTCAAGCTGACTTTAAGGTTCGGCTGGTTAGCAGTTAAACCCTCTGTGTAACTTAATTCAAAAGTATTAATTTTTTAAGACCTTTGTTCATCTTCAGAACACAATTTAAGATAGTTTGTTGAAATCCGATGGCTCAGAAAGGCCTCCATTGACACCAATGTCATTTCCTCTCTCAAGACCCATAAAGGTACTAAAGACGTCTTTACCTAGTTCAGTTCGTGGCTGAGTTGCTGTTGTTCCTTACTGCTTCCACTTTGTTATAATAACAGTTGACCGTGGAATATTTAAAAGTGAGGACATTTCACAAATGGACTAATTGCACAGGTGGCAACCTATCACGGTACCACGCTTGAATTCACTGAGCTCCTGAGAGTGACCCATTCTTTCACAAATGTTTGTAGAAGCGTCTGCATGCCTAGGTGCTTGATTTTATACACCTGTGGCCATGGAAGTGATTGGAACATGTGAATTCAATGATTTGGAGGGGTGTCCCAATACTTTTGGCAATATAGTGTATTTATTGGATGGAAACCTGCCCTCAATTAAATTGAGTTTGTCCAATGAGTTATTTTGAGTTATGTTCACGTGCTACAACAGCAAACATAATATGCGAGCCGGTTTAGTGAGTCAAATACATACTGTGTATGTAGTTCGATTCATGAACAAATGACTCTTACGAGCCCATTCTTTAATGAATTAAAAACTGACACCAGTGTAGCCTAACTCATGAACAAAAAAGTGTGTTGGCAGACCAATCGGTGTATGACATCAAAGTACTGCGAGAGCGATTTTAAAGCTTACAGAGCCATCTGCTCTCTACTTGCTCTCGAGGTACTTTGATGTCATACACCCGTTGGTCTGTGCAGCGCTGTTTCAAGTCGAACACATCTAATGACTCAAATGAGATGCAGTGAAGCACGATTACTGAAACGAATGATTCTTTAAACCAGTTCTTACAGAATAATTCAAAAAGTTACTGGTTTGAAACAGTCTAAAACACTGCCCTGTGCAATTTGTAGCATTGTTAGTGGGGGGAAATATTTTTCAAAGTGAAATGTACATCCTAACTTAAATACATCACAAACTGATTCGGAATCAGTAGAATCTGTTGTTTTGTCCTCAGTCCTGCTGTATACATAATATAAATGTCAAAAAGTTGTTCAATTCACCTGAATTTACCCTATATATTGGTAGACTGGGAAAAGAAGTGACTTATAGTAGTGACTTAATATGTGTGCATGCATGCATGGTGTATGCAGCAGAGACCATAAATGTTTCTTATCAAGCACTGATGAAGCACAATAGAGGGATGTGAATGCAGGGAGGTATTTGACTCCACAGGCAGCTAAACAGACAGAATAAGAAGCAGCAGCCTCAGTTCAGTCTTCAATCTGTTGCCAGGGTCGACTGCAATTTCACCAGCCAGAACAATCTCCTGATCTCTGAGCTCCACCATCTGATTGACGCACACACACATAACATCTGTCGACCCTCAGAGGCACGGCCTACTCTTAACCTACTCTTAATGTGTTTACTAAAATCAGGGAATGAAGAGGAGGAGGTTTATTTATTTATTTACTGTGCCTTTTTAAGTATTTCTCAGTATTGCATACAGGTATTCATATCAAGGTATTTTATTTTTGTGCACGGAAGTATATAAGTGGTACTTTAAATAGTTCTGAAGGTCACTGAAAAAATGTCAAAAACAAGTTTTGAAGCAAAACAAACAAAGTCTGTCATTACAGTGGATGCACCGCTATTGATCGAGCCAAATAAAAAAGGAAAATATTACATTTCTTGACTACTCCGTGGAGACCAATATACATGGATTGCATTATATTTGCTACATTTCACAGTGGGCGTCACGCACAAGGATAAGAGCTGAATTCTGTGCTCCAGAACATTTCCATCAAATCCACAATTTAAAAGCAATAAAAATGTATTTATATGTTGGAGAAAAAAGGACTCCGAGCTATTATCACAAAGTGTAATGGAAAAAAATGATGAAGTATTGCCATTCTAATGGAGTGCGACATCTCATCTAGGAATTGCGCTACAGCGGGAGTGAGAGCACCTATTTTCATTGTACTGATTTTTTCCTTTCAACTCATCAATCTGGGTTATGCAAATGACGCTTTAATTCAGTTAGGAGGAGCCATGTAGGAGAATAGCACTACAATCTTGTTTACTTTAATGAAGAATGTTTTCAGCACAGTACGCCGTTGATGGGCCACATTAAGTCATGCTAGTTTATTAGACGAAGACGAGTGCTAAATTTAACATGCATGCAGTGATTTAGCAGAACAGTAGGTAAGATTCAGCACCGCTGAACGGCGCACAATGTTGTTTTTGAAAGGTGTTTATGATGGCAAAAAAACTATTACTTAAAACAAACTTCTTGGAAATAGCTGTAGGTGGATATAAATACTAACATTTATAACATACATAAATGTGCATAAAGAACAACTTTCACAGGCGAGACCTTCCAGGTGGGTTAAAAGGTGACACTTAACATCCTAAAAATGGCAGTAGTGCTAAAGCTTGGAGTTAGGTGGCAATTAGACCGGCCACTGACCCCTTTGCTCAGCGTGAGATGAATAATTGCTACGCTGCACTGCAATTTCTGTGCACGTTACACCATGTTATGTGCCTCTCTTTGCTATATTCTCTCCTTCTTTTCATTTTTTTTTCTTTCATGCCTTCCCCTATTTTTTTTCTCGTCCCGGCGATATCCAGCGATCAGTGACAGGCATTTTTTTTCCCTCCCTGACAGTTTGGCAAATGTCCCTTTCTGTCACCGCAGGGGCCGTTGAGGAGGGCCCGTGATGCCGACGCATTCACACTTCACTTATCAAGCTAAGGCAGGGCCAATCATTGTCCCCGGCCCGAGCTCTCCTTCCAGCAGTGTTCTCCCCCCTGCCTGCCTGACAGGTACTCTCTTTTTTAGTGATTCATCATCCATAGGATGGGCTTCATCCCTCATTGGAGTGGCAGTTTGCGGATGGCTGGGCAGTGTGAAAGAGAGCCCAGAGAGGGGGACAGGCAGGTGAATGGACAGCGGGGTCACCACTCCAGGTGCCGAAGGCTGACTGTTGTGCATCATTACAGCTGAGAAGAGGGAGATGGACTCTTACACTCAATCACAGATAGACATTGGCTCTCACGTCAACACACACCGGCACACCGCCCAGGCTTCTCATACACACTTGCACATTCGCAGACACAAATGTATTTCTGCATGGATATTTTCTCTGGCGTAGATGATCGCAAGCACTAGACCATCACAGCAGGTCTTTGTGAGGACAGCCAGGCACTTTCATCAGTCACAATGACTGAAATTCTGAGGGAAATCTGATATGGATGAAAATATTTGATTTTCCATTTAAACTTGTGCTGGAAAGGTGTTTGAGATGGCTTTAACTTGAAGACCCATTTGAGGCACAAGATCAATGTAAAGCAAGCCAACTCGTCCCTTTATTAAAGAGGTGTAGTAATGGGTTGTACTGTATATTGAAGCATGGACAGCTTTAAGTGTAAATTATGAAATATCATACTCATGTTCTGCAACTGTCTAAAAGCCGTCTCTAAAACTGTCTCTATTGAGTTTCTTCCCGTAAAAATTTGATATCTATGTTGCTAGTTTTTAAATATCCCCTTAAACTGAAATGAGTTAACAATTATGTTTAATGGTAAAACTCTGACCTGCCAACTGTGGTTAAGAGTAGGCAAATGCTTGAGAGTCAATGATTGGATCATTATTGCAGTGATTATTATGGTTCTAGCGTGTTGTTTGGCAACGGTTCTTCCAACCCTAATTGATGGAGTGTGCAACTTTCCGTTTCTTCAACAACCATGTATGAAGACACATCATGGCCATATTCCAGATGACAATGTCAAGATTCATCAGGCTCAAATTGAGAAAGAATGGTTGGGAGGGAGCATGAAGAATCTTTTTCACACATGAACTGGCACCTCTGAGTCCAGAACTTAAATTCATGGAAAGTCTTTGAGATGTGCTGGAGTAGACTTTACAGACGTTTGCATTGTCAATACAAGATGCCTATATTTAAATCCAATTTTTTTTTTTTTTTTTTGCCAATGTACATTCTTGAATTGAACACAAAGGCATCAACATCTTTTTGTCAACTCTAATCTGTCATTAGAGTAAATATAGTGGCTTTAGAAGTCAAAAATTGTATTTAGACGGTTTCAACGGCAACAACAAATGTTACTGTGCATGCGCACTTTTGTGGCCCAAACTTAACTTCTGGTAGACTTCCACAATAAATCAATGATAAAAGAGGCATTTAATTTTGCAACATATTTTATCCTAATTTATATGTTTTTTTGTTTGTTTGTTTGTTTGTTTTTTAGCATGTTTATTATAATTAATCTCCAATTTCTGTCTGCAATATAGATTTGGGGAAAGGGTTAGTTCACCCAAAACTGAAAAGCATGTCATTAATTACTCACCCTCATGTCGATCCCAACCCGTAAGACCTTAGAGAACAAGAAACTTATCTTCATTTGTGTTCCGAAGATGAGCGAAGGTCTTACGAGTTTGGAACGTCAGGGAGAGTATAACGACGGAATTTAAATTTGTGGGTGAACTAACCCGTTAGAGACCGTGTAATGCCGTAGCCTATATAAATGCTTGCGCTCTCGCCTTTCAATCATGCAATGTGTCTGAATAACGTGTTTCTTTGTTTCATAATATAAGATTAATGCTGGGAAACTTAAACTTGTAGATAAAGTACCCAATTTGAGATTGATTTATTAATGCATCATAGAAATCCTGTGCACTGCCATTTAATAGAGGATAAAGCGAAAGTTGTTTTACACTCCGTGATAAAGGCATACCTAATTAAAATATTTTGCGGGAAACATAAATCCGTACATTTATCCAGATGGCGATCACTTTATGAACAAATGTAAATGCACTGTGTCCTGATTGGCTGATGAGCCGATCTGCTTGATCGGCGATCGCTTGTTAATGCCAGGTGTAAACACAGCCAGAATAAATTCCCTCTATAGTAGATTATTTCTGATAACAAGCGAAATAAATAAGTAAATTACATTAGACAGACAGTCACTGCCAGTCTAAATTACATGACCCTGCTCTTGTATGCAGTCAGACTGGATATTTATGAAGCATTCAAGGCTTTTTGGTTAGTAGCACAGACTGTTTTTGCGCTGGTGTCATATGCTCTCTGCTTTATCCTTAATATTTATATCATGTGTTGTAGTGTGCTTTACTATCCACTAGCCAGACCGATAAACAAACACAGACCGGAAGTTAATTTCGGGCCAGGCACGTAACCGTGGCAGCCTGCGTGCGTCCGATGAAACCGTCTATACAAAATTTACTTTCTAATTGTTGGTCTATATGCTGACATCATTGGCTATTGCCTCACCTTATTTGCATAATTTTTTCATTTAATATTTTTCATATAGTAATTCCCATATATTAACAAGTTTTTATACAATACTTGTAATATTTTTTATAAGCAGTTATTTTAATAGACATGTCACATCAAATTTACATGACTTTAAATCATTTTTAAAATAAACAACATTGTTGAGCAATTCGGAAATCTTTCCAAAAATATAATAATAATAATGTGTTGATCAAGTCATGTAACATGCATGAAAGAAGTTCATAGCTAGTAAACAGAAAGTTGCTGGATTGATCAACACATTATGTGCTCTTGATCAGGTTCACCTCAGTCCACAAGAAATAAATCTATAATGCAAAAACACTTTGGTTTTAGTTACTGGAATTCATTTTAATAAACAAAGAGAGGCTGAAGTTATACTTAACATAGTTGCGTGGAACCACTCGATATAAATTTTAAGGTCAAACTAACTTTTTTTTTTGACTGTGTATATTTCATTCTGTCATCTGTCACACAGATGCCACACATCTGAACGCCAGGCCCCATGTTGGGATGTGCATGTGCTCACATGCTGAGAGAAACCCTCGAAGGCCTTGCGTTTGTGAGCTTTTTCCTTTGGTTACAATTATTCCAAGCCACAACAGAACAAACAGCACCAGCGGTGCAGTCACATTTCTCTTCATTCCGTTCGAAACATTTCAATCGCCTTGTGATTTTCTTGTGTTTTGAACTAGCATCAAAACCCATCTCCATTTGGTAATTACCCAGCCTGCCCGGATGAAAGGCCCACGAGTGAGAAGGAGGCAGTGTGCTTCTTTATTGTCTCTGTGTGATTGGGTTAGATCTCATTGGCTGAGTGCAGCTTCAGAGGTGTGAAATAAGTTGCCGCCAACGGAGCGCTAGCCGCGGGGCAGCCTCCGTCTCATCACTCCCAGCATCCTGCTGGGGCCGCCAACATTAACTTCACAACACACTGAGGGTAATCAGACGCCCGAGAGACAATAAAGGAGAAATAATTACCACGGGTGATTTCCATAAGTGTAGTCAGGAACAGATATCTACTTTGAATCTAATCAAAAGTTAATCTGGTAGGAGATAGTCAGTGCGGCGTGACGAAGAGATTTGTCGTTCAAGATGCATTTGTGTTTGGTTTTGCTCTTCGATGGTTGCTGTTTCTCACTGTGACCCTTTGACCTTTGTGCTGTTAGACTCAAAAGAGGTATCAAGAGGGAACTTAAGATAAACGTGCCACAAACTTACTAGCAGCTGTTTACAGTTGCGTTTACAGACACTCAGGAAGGTATAGTATGTTTTTGAGGTACATCCCTGCTAAAACCAGCTGGTTGGCTGGTCTTAGTTGGTGTAAGCTGTTCTCCCAATCCTGACAAAACTGGTGTTCAGTTGATTTTAGCTGGTCAGGTTAAACGTCCTTTCACACTGGACGTGCGGATAATAAGCGTGGTGGTTTTATTTTTTGATCAGCTGTTTGTGTAATGAGTGCGTCCATACCGAACGCGAATGTGCTGCGGCAAAAAAACTACGTTCATTTTTTTCTGATTGCCCAATCGATTTTTCTGATCTTGATTTTTTAAAACTCTTGCTGCAACAGAAAGGCTTTAACCAATCACATACAAGGAAACAATCAACATTTACCTTTGTCAAGTATCGCATTTCTTACAAGATTACAGCTGGGAGTACATGCAAATCGCTGTAGGCTACAGACAATAATAACATAACCTTTTGAGTTAAAACTCTTATTTTTTTCTAAACCTAATTTTGTCTGCAACTGTGCAAAGTGAATGTGTTTCCGTCAGTACAACTGTGTCTCTTAAATGTTTACATTGTGACTCAACTTGGAAACATGCTCCCATTGCTCCGGATCGATTGGTTCCCTGAAGTGTGTGGTTTGTCTCGTCAGAAGCGATGCTACTATCTCTTGAGAAGGTCCTCAAATTGTCCCACGGACATTCGAAAGTAAGTGTGGAACTGGCCATGATAAAGTTTTAGCTCCTGTACAAGATTAGCTTACTCCCCTTCAGACTCTCTCTTCTTTTAAGACTGGGTGCACTCAACACCTCTTTTTCGGTCTTTTAAAGAAAACGAAAAGCTCATCTTCACTGGATTATAAAGTGTCCATGTTTTCTCAGCTGTCGCCGCAAATGTTTTAGAATGTTGGGTTTCTGAAACGTCACAGATGTCGTAAATTCGTGTTGTGGCTGATGTGAATGGTTTTGATGTGAACTATTTGCACGTAAAATATTCGCTTTTTATAGAGTTGGGACTGCTTTTTACAGAAAATGTTATGCTTCCGTCATCTGTCAGCTCGCTTTCTGATTAGGTATCATTTAGTTCCACGTGACACTGGAAACAAATTTTTGATCGTAAATATTCAAGATGATGGATATTTACGATTTGAGATTGGTGCGGCCCCAACATTCTTCTGAGCAGATTCAATTACTCTTAAAGGATTAGTTCACCCAAAAATTAAAATTAGCCCATAATTTACTGACCCTCCAGCCATCCTAGGTGTATATATCTTCAAACAAAGTGCAGAGGATAGAGCATAACAAAACACCGGTCACGAATTATAAGTCTAAAATGAGAATTTTTAAAGAGAAATGTCGGAGGAGCTTGAGTTTGTTTCCCAAAATTCTTAAACCCCTGTGAACCCCCTGGAGCCATATGGATTACTTTTATAATGGATGGATGCACTTTTTTGGGCTTTAAATCTAAGGTACCATTCACTCCCATTATAAAGCTTGGAAGAGCCAGGATATTTTTTTCGATTGTGAACTCCTATTGTGTTTGGCTGAAAGAAGCTATTAATACCTAGTCAACTTAGGCTGGTTTTAGTCCCAGCCATCTCTTTTTCTCTTAAAAAAAATACGACCCCTATATAATGAAATATATCTGTAAGTAAAAACGTAAAAGCTATAATACAAAAGCAATACACAAACACTCTAACATTACAGTGTTTTTTTGTGTGTGTGTTTTTCTTGTTTTCACTCAGATCTTTCTCAGACCAGTGGATTGGACAAATGGAGTCATCTGTAGACTAGTGAGGTGAGTGTAATTTGTTTGCCAGGCTGTAATATTCTGTTTCTCCCCAGGTTAAAACACAATTACTTCCTTGCAAACACAAGCAGATTAAATAAGCCATGTTTGTCCCTTCTGCCATCTGCTCCTTGCAAACTCATGCGGCTGCTTGACAGAGCTCATGATTTGACGCTCTACGGAGAGTGTCATCTGTCTCTGTTAACCTAAACAGATATCTTTCTTTCTTTCTGTTTCTATTTATCTTTCTTTACAACACCTACTTTAAATATAGTCAAAGAGAATGACTGAACAGACCACATTCAGCCTCTCATTTTAAAGCATTGTCCTGTTTTTGTGTCACAATATTAACTTTTAATATAAAAAAGAGTCCCCAATTGTTACATTTACTACCAATGTTGTTCCAAACCTATGACTGTCTTTCTTCAGTGGAAAACAGAAGATATTGTGAAGAATGTTTTAACAGTTTTTGTTTAAACAATAAGTTAAAACTGGACCCTACTGATTAGTTTGTTTTTTTTTATCAAAAAGATGAATATGTCAAAATATAAATTATGAGAAAGTCATATAGGTTTGGAATGGCATGAGGCTTAGTAAATTACAAGTTATATTTAAAGTAGCATTTGGCATATATATATATATTGCAGTTTCACAGCACCTGTGACTTCTGTGACGGAAACTGCAATATAGAAGTCACAGGCAGGTATATATATATATAATCTAATTATGATTGTGATATTTTGTTATCTTTGTTAATGAGTCTCATCAGGTATTCAGTCATGATTAAAAGAAAGCTCAGTGTGCAGCATGACTGAACATGCTGAGATGCTGTTGTCTCATCAGAATGAACATGTTTGCTCTTCAGAACTCCAGTGGCTTCTTGAATCCTTTGTGTACACGCTGGCAAAAGCTAGCCCTTTCATTTTCCAAATTATGCCTCGGATTGCCTCTCGCACATGGTGAAATTAAATAAATACAATATGCAAAAGCATGCCTAAGCTAATTAAAACAGGCAGAATCACAATGAGTAAGACACACAATTAATCAGAGGCTAGAGGTGGGGGAGCCAGATAGAGATGCTTTTTGCTCTTTGTGTTCAGTGTTGAACTCTTGTTATTTTCGAAATGCTTAGGTGAAAGGGGTTTTTATATAACGAAGAAAGAATATTCAAAGGGCACGTCTTATTTTTGCAGTTTATTGTACATCGTAAACATTAACTCTTTCCCTGTCTTTTGATTATTTTCACAGAACTAATTCCATGGCCCCCAGAATATTTTGTTGTATTAATATCTGAACATACAATATACAAAAATAGAGCCTCTGCTATTTACAGAAAAGCAACATTTTGAACAAAAAGCTGAGAAAAGTCAAGATCGGATTCAGAACGATGATCAAAACATAGATGGCTCAAGTTCCTCAACACCCCCAAAGCTTGTATACCCGACATATCATTCAGTAACATTAGGCAGTTTTGATTTACACTGATCAGGCATAACATTACTACATTATGTCAGTACATGTGAAGTGAATAACACGGCATTCATCACGGCACCTAGTGGGTGGGATATATTCGGCAGCAAGTGAACATTTTGTCCTCAAAGTTGATGTGTTAGAAGCAGGAAAAAATGTGCAAGCGTAAGGATTTGAGCGAGTTTGACAAGGGCCAAATTGTGATGGCTAGACAACTGGGTCAGAGCATCTCTAAAACTGCAGCTCTTGTGGGGTGTTCCCGGTCTGCAGTCAGTATCTATCAAAAGTGGTACAAGGAAGGAACAGTGGTGAACCAGCGACAGGGTCATGTGCGGCCAAGGCTCATTGATGCACGTGGGGAGCGAAGGCTGGTCTGTGTGGTCTGATCAAACAGACGAGCTACTGTAGCTCAGATTTCTCAAGTTAATGCTGGTTCTGATAGAAAGGCGTCAGAATACCCAGTGCATCATAGTTTGTTGTGTATGGGGCTGCATAGCCGCAGACCGGTCAGGGTGCCCATGCCCTGTCCGCCGAAAGCGCCAACAGAGGGCATGTGAGCGTAAGAACTGGACCACAGAGCAATGGAAGAAGATGATCACGTTTTCTTTTACATCACGTGGATGGCCGGATGTGCGTGCATCGCTTACCTGGAGATCACATGGCACCAGGATGCACTATGGGAAGAAGGCAAGCCAGAGGAGTCAATGTGATGCTTTGGGCAATGTCCTGCCCAGTGCTGCCACTCCCACCATGCGCATTATGAGCTGCGCGTAGGGCCCCCACCCTGCTCAACAAAGTCACGAACGCTGCATCCGCGGGCATCATAAATTAATTACGCTTAGGGCATCAAGACGGCCAGCGGCGGGACTGGTTCTGCCATCCATGTGGATGTTACTTTGACATGTACCACCTACTTAAGCATTGTTGCAGACCATGTGCACCCTTTCATGGAAATGGTATTCCCTTATGGCTGTGGCCTCTTTCAGCAGGATAATGCGCCCTGCCACAAAGCAAAAATGGTTCAGAAATGGTTTGAGGAGCACGAGTTTGAGGTGTTGACTTGGCCTCCAAATTCCCCAGATCTCAATCCAATCGAGCATCTGTGGGATGTGTTGAACAAGCAAGTCTGATCCATGGAGGCCCTACTTCACAACTAACAGGACTTAAAGGGTCTGCATCTAAAATCTTGGTGCCAGATACCACAGCACACCTTCAGGGGTCTAGTGGAGTTCATGCCTCGACAGGTCAAACCTGTTTGGGCAGCAAAAGGGGGACCAACACAATATTTGGATCATACTATTATGCCTGATCGGTGTATATGCTGTTTAATGTTTGATAATCACATTGGCTTACATGTGCATAAGCAATGCTTCTTTCGCTTGTTTCTGCTTCCTCTTTGCTTGTTTTTGGATCCGGAGATTCCAACCCGATCTCACAGCAATTTGTATTTATTTTATGAGATGGCTAATTTGTACAAATTTGTATGACCTCACTCATACAAATTGGAACGATTTTTGCTAAATTACGAACATTTCTGTCAAGGCTGGAAAACAGTTAATAGAGCACATATGGTAAATATAAGACAATACCATATATCCAACAATTTTGCCATTCCAATGTATATATTTATTTACAATGCCGCCAAAAAGTATTTCGGCCACACTTTCACAGCTAACAGTAAACAGAGAGAAACTGACACTCAAATTATACAACAATTATGGATTTATGGGCATATAGAGGATTGTGAAAGAAATCTCACTGAAACTTGGTCTTCATTTCATCTATTTTCAGTTTCTATTTTGTGTTTTACTTTTTTATGTATTTATTGATGTTCAATGTCAATCGTAATTTATTAATGTATTCAGCTATTAACTGTTGTTAGACCGCTGTCACTATTGCTACAATTTCACATCAATAAAAAATATAATCACCTAATTGAAACAATATGCTGTTTTATTTATTTATTTATTTATTTATTTATTTATTTATTTATTTAATAATAATATAATATTAATAATATAAATATACTAATATGCTTATATTAATGAAAATAACCTATTATTAAAAGGGTAATTTATAACACCAATAAGGTCTTATATAGCACTTTCAAAGCATGGTTCTTTGTGGAACCTTATAAAAGGGGTTCTATTTAGAACCAAAAAATAATTCTGCTTTTGCTACAAGCTGAAGAACCCTAATTTGGTACTGTTTAAACCCTTTTTCTTAAGGTTCTCTCAAAGAACATGGGAATGTTACATTCTAGAACATATTTTTGTTAGCTGGATTAAAATGCATTAATGTCTTTGCATTAACAAAATATAAAAACAAGTGGCATTTGCTTTTGTTTTTACAAATATCTCTTGAACACTCTATTTCAGCAAAATGTTGTTTTGATATTTTGTAATCTAATGCATTGCAAATGCATTTTAACAGCCTCAGTATTTTTAGTGACCACTGAATGAATGTATGAATGATCAATCACTGAATTATTTTCACAATGAGGAAATCTTTATGACTGTAAGTTAATTTGACACAGACTCAATAACACATTCGACTGATTAAGCCCAATCGTTGTTGTTGGCAAGAGCTTGAATGTTGGTTAATTGCAGTGCTTTGCCAAGACTCAGAAAATAGCGAAGTCATCAAGTCAAAGTCTCTCCTCTAATCAGTATTTAAGAAACCAAGATTTTCCAAAGGCACCTTTTGCAAAACAATGTACTTAATTGTCCTCAAAATATGTAAATACTGTGACTCTATATTGTATAATACTGTAATCCTATAACCTAACAGTCTACTAATAGTCTAATGAGAGTTAGCTGACATGTAGTTAGAAAGTTACTTATGGTTAGTAAAATGTGTGGACTATCGAAATAAAATGTAACATAAAACTTTTGTTAGCCAATATTTTTTCATTAGACAGAATTCAAGCTGTTGCTTGTTAAAATGCAAGTTGGTAGTTCATTCATCAACATGCCAGCATAAAGATGAGTACGTGGACAATAGCTTTGCTTTGAATCTTTCTATTCAGCACCCCGAGACAGGGGACCATAGCAATGTCACGTCTTCCTCCTCCTTTCCTCCGCTGTGTGCAGTTGGGGAGAGAAACTCTCTGTTGGCACTGCAGCATGTGCTGATGAACTCCTCTGGAGCTGCCAATCTAGAACCTGATCATCACGCTCTCCCACTGTCTGTCTTTGTCCCTCTCTTCAAAGACACACACACACACACACACATACAACCCCCTTCTCGAACCTTCATGTGCAGCAAAACAACAAGGTGGGGGAAAAAACTGTCAAGAGTTTGACCATAACCCTCTTGTTTTAACACATCTATACTCTTTAAAGGGATAGTTCACACATTTATGTCATTCTGTCATACCCCTATGTTGTACATTTGTTTTGTTTTGATGAACTATCGCTCTACGGGGATGTGACTCAAGACTAACCAAACAAGCATATCTGATTATCATACTCTGCCACCCCATTCATTTGTATTACAAAGGGCACATCGGCATTCCAGATTAAAGAGATCTAGACACGCTCAAAGCCTAATGGTCCCATAATTCATACACTTCCATGATGTGCAGCAAAGCAGGACTGATTTATTGAAAGCCCTAGAGAACAAGCATGTCGGTTTTGTGGTGGTGAACTCCATCATTTTGTTATGGTTGAACCTCTGAATAGACCCACACTGAGCTGATGGTCAAATAAAGCTCCTGTCGCATTGTTTGGCAGGACTCTACAAATTAAATAAATCAGGGGTGACTGCACTTATTAACCTTTATCCCTCCCGCTGAATGTTGCGATCCGGCCCGTGAAATGTGTAATGAAAGAATTAGGAAAGTTACCTTGAACAAGGAACAAAACGCTTAAATCAAAAGCAGGGAGGCAAAACGTTAACATTAACTTAAAATTTACATCTCGAGAGGAATGGACTGGAAAAGGTGAGACAAGGAAATTGGCTATCCATCATGTGAATGGATGTTAGAATAGGAAAAAACTGGAAAACAGCTTGTACAGACTGATTTTGTGCAAAAAAAGACAATTTATACTGTCAAGATTTAAAACTCAGACTCTAAATCTTAAATGAACCCATTATGACATAAAATTAAGCAAACAAACGAAATACTAAAAAATACTAACACTTTTTTTTTTAATAAATGCTCACTCAAAATGTTATGCTTATACTATGTGTTATGGAAAACATGTTTTGAATTTAAAAAAATGCTAAATAGAGGCATTTTCACTATAGATCACCATGTATTTTTTAGAAAGATTTCATCTAAAGGATACCATTCCTTTTGATTTGAATTGATCTATAAATCTCATCAAATAAATGTCTGTTTTGTG
Organism: Gobiocypris rarus; assembly: GCA_023029165.1. Classification (NCBI taxonomy): domain Eukaryota; kingdom Metazoa; phylum Chordata; class Actinopteri; order Cypriniformes; family Gobionidae; genus Gobiocypris; species Gobiocypris rarus. The sequence continues at coordinate 11,287,770 of CM040919.1, forward strand.
AATTTGTGAATGTTTCTTTCAAGGAAGGCTATTAAACAAATTAGTTTTTTTGTCACAATCTTTTCCAAGAGATACATCCTTTTAAAATAGGACTCTCTTCCTTTTGTCGGAAACTAATTGGAATCCGTCGAAACATCCGCATAGTCTATCCTCATATCAATTTGGGTCGAAACATCAGTGGAAGAAACAAGGGAGTGTTTATACTGGCCCGGAAAAAAACGGGGGTGAAAGAGGTGACAGACTTCAGAGTATGGCAAGCATGAAATGATTTCAAGCAATCTTTAAACCAGGTATTCTATTCCAGCGCACCCAAACTAAAGACTTAATTTGTTATAGTGCAGTGGCAAATGGCAAGCCTTGAAAGAGAGAAAGAAAGAAAAAGAGAAATCAGCAAATTTAGTTTCCGTGAAAGAACTACTGTGGAGTCAGTGAATAGAGGCATTAGACAAACACTTCTTAATAGGCTTTTCATCCTGGCGTTCTTATAATAGCTACTGAATTTCATTGGCATTGTCAATTAGCAAAAGTTTTTTTTCTTCTCCTTTTAAGCATTCAATTGACCAAATGAAACTGAGCCCGGCAGCACAAAAGCAAAGCCTTTTATCACACCTCTGGCTGAAAACAGCTCCACTTTAGAACAAGTTCTCTATTCGCCTATTTCTGTATGTGCAGAGACGGATGGGAGGGGAAAAAATCACTCATATAACTTCTCAAAGAAAGTTGGAGCTGTTGGAGCTGACGTCAAAGGCAGTCTCTCGGGCAGTTTAGCCCTTCTTTTCTGCCGGGCGGCGGGTGGGATGATCCTGGCTCCACTTTCTCCGTCTGTGTCAACTCAATTGTTCTGCAAATGTGGATGCTTTTCTTCTTTGGGTTAATCCATGGATGAAGGATACAATGGTATTTGGAATGACAGAATGGCCATCGTTATATCTCTTGTTATTATGCTCGCTCATTTAACACACTTAAATTATTCAATTAAAATTGTTCCTATAGTAATGACCATTTTACCTCTTCAAAAATGTCTGTCATTACAAGAAGCTAATATTTTGTTAATAAATTGCTACAGTAATGACCTGTTTTCCTGTTTTACCACATATCAGTTATAAAATGTCATATCAGTCACCATATAAACAATATACACTCACCTAAAGGGTTATTAGGAACACCATACTAATACTGTGTTTGACCCCCTTTCGCCTTCAGAACTGCCTTAATTCTACGTGGCATTGATTCAACAAGGTGCTGAAAGCATTCTTTAGAAATGTTGGCCCATATTGATAGGATAGCATCTTGCAGTTGATGGAGATTTATGGGATGCCCATCCAGGGCACGAAGCTCCCGTTCCACCACATCCCAAAGATGCTCTATTGGGTTGAGATCTGGTGACTGTGGGGGCCATTTTAGTACAGTGAACTCATTGTCATGTTCAAGAAACCAATTTGAAATGATTCGAGCTTTGTGACATGGTGCATTATCCTGCTGGAAATACCCATCAAAGGATGGGTACATGGTGGTCATAAAGGGATGGACATGGTCAGAAACAATGCTCAAGTATCATGGGGCATTTAAACAATGCCCATTTGGCACTAAGGGGCCTAAAGTGTGCCAAGAAAACATCCCCACACCATTACACCACCACCAGCAGCCTGCACAGTGGTAACAAGGCATGATGGATCCATGTTCTCATTCTGTTTGCGCCAAATTCTGACTCTACCATCTGAATGTCTCAACAGAAATCGAGACTCATCGGACCAGGCCACATTTTTCCAGTCTTCAACTGTCCAATTTTGGTGAGCTTGTGCAAATTGTAGCCTCTTTTTCCTATTTGTAGTGGAGATGAGTGGTACCCGGTTGGGTCTTCTGCTGTTGTAGTCCATCGACCTCAAGGTTGTGTGTGTTGTGGCTTCACAAATGCTTTGCTGCCTTCCTCGGTTGTAACGAGTGGTTATTTCAGTCAAAGTTGCTCTTCTATCAGCTTGAATCTGTCAGCCCATTCTCCTCTGACCTCTAGCATCAACAAGGCATTTTCTACCACAGGACTGCTGCATACTGGATGTTTTCCCCTTTTCACACCATTCTTTGTAAACCCTAGAAATGGTTGTGATTGAAAATCCCAGTAACTGAGCAGATTGTGAAATACTCAGACCAGCCCGTCTGGCACCAACAACCATGCCACGCTCAAAATCATTGAATCACCTTTCTTTCCCATTCTGACATTCAGTTTGGAGTTCAGGAGATTGTCTTGACCAGGACCACACCACTAAATGCATTGAATCAACTGCCATGTGATTGGTTGATTAGATAATTGCATTAATGAGAAATTGAACAGGTGTTCCTAATAATCCTTTAGGTGAGTGTATACTGTATAGTTTATAACCAAGTAGTATAAACTTTATCTTCAAGAATTTAACTCTTTTAAATTCAATTAAAACAATTTCATTATGATATCAGAACAGTTGTATCACCCTGACTTTTTATGTCCCCACACAAGTCACAATTCATGTCAAGTCAATGGCTACTCTCTAAAAAATGCTGGGTTGGAAATACTGCACATGTGCAATGACATGCAACAGAAATGGCATAATGAAAAATGTTCATGGTGTAGTTGTTGAATGAAGTGTCATGAATGAATGACGTATCATTCTAAATTTCTCCTACCTCTCATCAACTTTGAAGTAGAGCAGGACATCGTCCCACCAGTCCTTCTTTCATGCTCTCATCCACAGACGTTTTTTTTCTACTGCTTGATAAATATAAGCAGCATGGCACAACGGTTCATATGCTCATTGTCTCCTAATTAGGACCCACAATAGATAAATATTACGTCTGCTGTTTAAAACAAAGAAAAGTAGCAATGTAGGGGAATAGTATGTGCACAGCTCTGTGTGCACATGTCAAAAACTCAATTTCGATTTGAAGCTTGCGACATATAAACATGCACATCAACCTGATTACTTTATTTTGCCTTCATGTAAACACTACGGTTGGATACATCAATTGGAATTAATTCATTTTGATTTTAAAAAGTTGTGCATAGCCAATGGATGAACTGCATTTTTTCTCTCTGACTCGTAACAATCTTTTCTGAGCCGTATCTTCATCCATTTACAATTCACAATAAAATGCCCTTTTCATCTGGTGACACTTCATACAAGCAGCAGCTGAAAAAAAAAAAGAATTCCTCCCATATTCCTGTCCAAAGAACTGATAAAAGCCACAGCGTAGCTCCAATAAAACACCTCACGCCTTCTGAAGCACTTACAGTCCGACCAGAGGAACTTTTTATGCACCTCATGAAGTGCTCTTTCAGATTGGAGGAAGTGAAGAATAGAGGTTGTATGAGATTGGTGTTCACTCCTGAGTGAGACTAATGCATTTCGTCCCAAAGCGCTCCTTGAGCTAGGTGAGGAAAGACTGCGAGGTCAGCAACGACATTCTCTGCAAAGTGTTGTGAAAACCACCCAGAATGCAAAGCGCCTTCATAATTTCCATCAAAGTGAATCCCAATCTAAGTATTTTCCACCTTTTTCCAAGGTAAATACCACATGATTTGGAAGGTAATGGTGACTTGAGTGCTGTATAATGGCTTCAAATGTGACTACATTTCCAACACTAACAAAGTCCAGGCCATGAATCCCTCACAAAAACTGTGTAAATCTTCCAGTCAATATGGGCCTTCTGTTTCTACGCTTCATACCGGCACATTGCAATTCTGATAATCTTTACAAAGCTTCTGCCTTTCCCAAATCTCCCAAATCCCCACTGTCAAAACTCACAGCTGCTTCCCAGTGTGCTCTCTTCTGTGTCTCCATGCCAGCTGAGGGCAACACTGGGAATATCAGCCCTTGGGTAATACCAAGCAGGTGCTGTTTTGTGTGTGTGTATGTTGGGTAAAGACCCAGCTGGCCACCAGTTCTCAGGCCTCAGCCCAGCCTTAGGCCGGTGATAAAAGGGTCGTTTGAGCTCCTGGGAGTGCTAAGTGTCTTGTCAGCCATTGAGGCTCTAATGGGCTCCCACCATCACACTCAGCATTCATGGCCAGCCATTATGATGGGGCGAAACCAATTGCTTTACTCTGCCTGTTGCAGTATAGAAAGCTGGAGAGGCCTGTTGAAAGTCAATCGTATGCCAGCAGCTGTGTTGATTCGGAATTGAGGAGACACCTGGACTTTCGCATTTATGTTTCAAACTTTCTTCCGCTTATTTTGCTATAGTATTTTCTCAGCTGCCCAGATTCTTGTGGCCACAGTTAAACAGCAGATACATAGCACTGGATATAACACAATTTTTTTAATTTTTTATTTAATTACCTGCCGCTGTTCCCTGGTTGTTAATTAATGACCATTATAAAATGGGTAGTTCTGGTCCAGGATGGTGATTGGTTAATCCTGCTTTTCTAAAATACACAATATAGTAACAGTTCTGCTTTAGTATATAAGGTAGTAGTATAGTTTTAATACGATAATACGTTAGTATAGTTTTTATTAGTATTTTGAATCAGAATTTCTTTTTATATTTTCTGTTTTAATTAAACTTTAAGTCTAAATTTGAGTAATTTTGCTGTGTGTGTTTGCCATTTTTATAAGTGCAATTTTTAAAATACGTGTCATTTTATAAATTATTAATGTAATTTTATTAGTGTCATTTAAAAATAAAATCTGTCATCATTTACTCACCCTCAGATTTGGTAAACGCCGTTCTTCAAAATCTTATTTTGTGTTTAGCTGTAGAAATAAATTCATACAGGTTTGGAACAATTTGAGGGTGAGTAAACGATATAATTTTTAACTTTTGGGTGAACTCTCCCTTTAGGTTTTAAGTTTTAGATATTTTAGTACTTTAACTTGACCTCAGAAATATTTACATTTTGTTTTTTAAATATATGTTATTATATTATTATTTTTATATTTGATTTGATTTCAGTACAAGTTTATTCCAATGAAATGTAATAAAAATGTTTTTATGGTTTTACTTTTATTTTCACTTATTATAACCATGTCTAATAAAGGTATCAGTTTAATAAGGATGTGTAATGTGATGTGTTCAATAATGCCTTTTAGCTACAGATATATATTCACAATAGCACAGCATCTTGTACTAAAATACTCATCAACTTATTCAATGTAACAGTGTCTCAGTAATAATACATAGTCAGAGCTCACATTACATATTTCATCATACAAGCCCTGTACCTGTGCAGCACGCTCCGAAAGCTCTTTCAGCTCTGGCAATATGTAGTCAGTTAATAATTCACAGACTCTTTGTAGAAATATTAAAACAGCAGTAAAATTCCTCATGTGAACATAATGGGAGTGTTTAGGCAGAGCCACTTAAATCCATCTCAATGCAAATTTAATGTCTATCTAGTCAAGACGCATCAGACCGTCTGCTCGCTAAAAGTCTTGCTTCTCCCTTGTCTCTCTTTCTTTTTCTCTCTCGTTCGATCATTGTGACCGAAGGGTTAAGTAAGCCTGTCAGTGTCTATGTAATGAGACTCTCTGTGACCCTTTGAAATCTCATTGGTTTCTCTCCTCTCTGCTCAAAATGGCAATTAGTGCAAATGTGTCTGTGTGGAAGTTTTACTGCGTTGCCCTGCCCCTCAATGTCAAGTCTGGTTCAAAGGCTGACAGTGTCAGATGTACTCTCTTTAGAGGTCACGATGTCCCCTTATGCAAACACAGAGAGGGAATACGGGGTGTTAAGAATAACCGCATGACTACGTTCATCAACTGAATGATTTAGGTGCATGAAATGCATTTGCACTTTTCATGCACGTACTGTAAGAGAAATGCATGGAACAAAATAAACAAAAGTGTACAATTGTGTATGAATGTAATAAGACCAAGCACCACAGAGAGGGCCAGTTCTGGACACATGGAGACATCTTTATCTTTATTCTTTATCTCTCTTTCTCTCACCATGCAGCGCAGCACTGTCACACAATTCTCCACCTTCAGCACTGTCAGCATCCCCATTAAAATTCAGCAGACTCACACTAGCCCGCTCAGGATCAGCTAACTAGCTTGTCGGCCAAGTCCAACTCGCAGCCTTCATAGTTTAAAAATAGAGCCTCTTTTAATGCCTATATGAGTCATGGATGCCATGCATTTCATTCGCCTCAAAGCTAATTGGAGCTATGTGCTTCCGAGAGACTCATGCGCCGGCACGGTCTCAAACTGTAATGCTTGTAATGACAGAAAGTTTATCTAGGCTTTGCGTGAACTGCAGTGAGTGGAGTACATGTGTTTCGGGGGGAGGAAGGACAACAAAACCCAGTTAATTGTTTAATGTCGAGCAAAGCTCCAATAACTCAACATGTGCTGTTATTGGCAGACTGACAGATAACATAAGACAGCAGGCACAGAGGAAGTGTTGAGATGTCAGCTGCGTCAGACAGAACAAGAGAGAGACCGAGAGGAGAGAGACAGAAGGAGAAACTAAAACTGTCATCAACTCTGCAAACTTATATCAGAACCATTTCTACAATTGTCAAAAAAGATATAATTAATAATTAATTACAATGACTCTCATGATATTATTGGCATTATCATGGTCGATATTACAATTCTGGCTGATACAGGCAATTACTTTCATGCTACTATGGACCAATTATGCAATATTATGCTATATATTTCCCAACCATTGATGGATTTTTCTAGATTTCTGTGTTTTTCACTGTTATACGGTATAGTGGGAACTATTACATATCTCAACCCTCTACAATGCGAGTAAATCACTCGTAAATGCGACTAAATCTTCACTCTGGGCGACTAAATAATATATATCATTATATGTATGGATATATAATCCAAACGAGCACCCCCCCAATAATTAGAAATGGCCAAATTGTCCCCCCAATATTTGAAATTATTGCACCACTCTCCTGCACTCCATTCACAATTTACTCTGTATGGATGACAAAAAGTTTTAAAAGTTACATTTTTAATCTGGTCTGCCTCAGGTCTAACGGTGCTCATCAATGTCAAAATGATTGAGATAGCTAATCAAATCAAAGTAGGCGGGGTTTCCGTTCGCTTTTCGCTTGTGCACAGTCTTCACACAGACAAGTGCGTCAATCTATCGCTTAATGTCATTACGGAGATATCTATTCTTTCCGGGGAAATCAGAAACAAAATGCACACAAACGTGTCCATGCTCTTAATATACAATCATTGAACATCTTTGACTTTAATGAAGAAGAAAAAACTATATGAGGGCAGACAAGAACCTGTAACGTTTGACACAGTTTACACAAATTCTACCTCCAGACCATTAAGAAATTCAAATATTAATAGCGGATCATTTATTCACTAATGGGAAGAATCTCGACTAACGATATATTTGACGCAAATTAATGCAAAAATTATTTGCAAATCGTCCCAAAATGATTATTTCAACTAGTATTAGACCTAGAATTTCATTCACTGTTCGGTTTCTTTATGCTTTATAAAAATAACAAAAATTGCCCCATGTTCAAGACATGGTTACGGCCTTGAACGACAATCATCTATTGATGCAAATTTGTAGTTCAACCACATAGGTTAATGATGTCACGCAGGTGGTGGAGTAATAACTTCTTTTAATGAATCCGTTTGAGATCGAATGAATGCTGTTTTGTAATAAATTACGGACATGGCATCTGAGGAATAATTCTCATTTTTCTCAGTTATTATGCTTTATTTACAGATTCAATCATAGGCTCGTTCTTACGTACTAAAGCACGTACACTCTTCAGAAACGGTGCTTTAACCCTCGGGTCAAAATGACACAACTTCAAGTTTCATTCCAACCACACAACTTTGCGATGCCGTTTGCGTTCGTTGGAACTCTGGTTTCAGGAAACACTGGCTCATTGAACTATGCTGATAACAGCGGAACTTGTGACTATAGTTAATGATGCTTTCGGGAAACACACCCCTGATCGATATGGCCAAAGTGGTCAGCTTTAAGAGAACTATCAGTTCCTTGGTTGAGTTTCATGACTGAACTAAATTCTACCATGCAGCCTACAAATGATTTGTTTTTAGAAAAAGTCCATTCTAGATTTGATTTCTAAATAAACAATTCAATAAGGAGCCCTTTCTCTGTTTACTGCTCAGCTAAAACCTGTGATTATTCCCTTGCAGAGGTTTTGAATGTCTTTAAAGGTTCAGTGTGAAGTATTTATGAGGATATAAGAAATGCAATATAATATACATAACTATGTTTTCAGTGGAGAATAAAGACGTTACATAATGTACTGTTATGTTTTTATTACCTTTGAATGAGCCATTTCTATCTCCATACACCACGGGTCCCACAGTGAAATCGCTATTTTGTTTCTAGACGTAAACTGACAAACTTCTCTGCAGAGCGCTAGTCACTCTCTGCTCTCTCCAACAACAACATTTTTCTCAATTTCTGCAATTCACAACCTCACCACTAGATGCCTCTAAAAACCACACACTGCAACTTTAAAAATAGGACAAAACCATTCCATATGCAATTAGGGAATGTAAAGGGTGTTAACTTTGGCAGCCCTATAGTATAAAACAGATATTAACACTTGACGATGGTGCATCCAAAAGTGACATCCACAGTGTTGTAAAATCAAACATTTGCAAAGCATGTGTTGTGCACAAGGCTTTATGTCTATGTTGTCATTTTGATTGTATATGATCTTCGACCCCAAATGCATGGGTTATAAAAAAAAACATGTAGGGGGTTAATTAAGGTAAATAGAATCTATAAATGTGTACAGAGTATCTCCTGGGGGGTGGGCAGGTGGCTTCAGCACAAATGAATAATTCATGTGTCCCGTGGCTGTTTTATGGACGAAGAATGCAATCCATCTTGGGAGCCGTCATCAGAAGATGTAATATTTATGACATGATTCTTGCCAGTACACAAATGAGTCAACTGTATGGCACACAGGCACGGGGTCTCACAGTGATGGCCGGCACAACGTCATATCAGTGATCGCCATGATCTCTGACACAGAATAAAACAATTTAAAATATCATTGCGACCTTTTATCTCACAATTCTGACTTTTTTTCTCACAATTGCAACTTAATATCATGCAATTCTGAAAAAAAAATCAGAATTGGGAGATAAAAAGTCACAACTACCTTTTTTATTTTTTATTCAGTGGTGGAAAGCTTCCATACGGATCACCTCTAGATGAAGAATTAATTCAGGGGAAAATGTGTGAGTTCTCAAATTTGTTATATTCAAAGTTGAAACAAACATGCCAAATAAAGAGTTATCGGTAACACTTTATTTTAGGGTTCAGTTATTAACTATTAACTAGTTGCTTATTAGCATGCAAATTACTAGGATATTGGCAGTTTATTAGTACTTATAAAGCACATATTAATGCCTTATTCTTCATGACCTTATTCTACATCCCTTAATCCTACCCAATACCTAAACTTAACCCAAAACCTACTTAAATGCTACAAAAACGACCTGACTAACTATTAATAAGCAGTAAATTAAGAGTTTATTGAGGCAAAAGTCATAGTTAATAGTGAATATGTGTTCCCCATACTAAAGTGTTACCGTTCTCAGTAACACTACAGTACGGGTGCATTAATATACATTAATTCATGCTTAACTAATGCACAAATAATCATGAGTTTATGTATGACTCATGATGAACTAAACAATCATTATTAATGATTACTGCATCAGCAACTATAGAACTTTCTATATGATTAATATAAGTATATGAATTGCTATTAATTAAATATCACATCATGTATTAATTCCCTAATAACATTTTATATTAACTAATAATGTAAATGAATGTATTAATTACCACAATGGGTCAAAGCCATGCATTTCAACTTCCAGTTGTCTGCTTTAGCTAACGATTTGCAAAGGGATCGTTATGCTATGACTTTACTTGTTGAGGCGCATGACTATTAACTAATTGTTAAGTAATATGTCATTGGGGTTATGGCTTTTGAATTAATTTTGAATCAGTTAATAGTCATGTGCCTCAACAAAAGTGATAGCATAATGATACATAATATGTGTGTGTGCACTGTGTATAATTATAAATACACACTCATGTGTTTAAACATTTAAGAAATTTTGCATGTATATACTGTATATATATTTATATAATTTGTATTGTATATCAATATTTTATATATAATATAAAAAAATGTCTTTATTATACATGGGTGTGTTTATATATACATAATCATTATACACAGTACACACACATTATGTAAACACAAATGTTTATTTTGGATGCGCTTAATCATATTAATAATTATTATAGTATAATAATGTATATATATAATGTGAGAAAATGTGGAAGGTGTCTGAACAAATTTTGGTTTGACTGTAACCAAAAGCTGAACCATAGCTTTCTATAGCTATAGTTCAGGGATTGCTGTTTTTAAAGGTGACACCAGATGAAAAAGAGTGACTAATACACAACTAGCAGACTATATGTGTGTATGTGAAGGCTACCGCTCAACTGGTTTCTCATGGCAGCCAGACAATGACAACGAAGAGAGGACAATAAAGAGCTCGGCCTGCCTCTCCGCTCCATTGCTGCTCTCAGCTCCCATTATTGCTTCTTGTTAAAAGCCAAGGGCATAGCACTCTCCACAAAACACACACACACTAGAGAAACCAATGGCATTTCAATGAAATGCTGTTTGAAAGAATATCAAAGGTGGGGAAAAAGAAAATACAGACCTGAAAATGCCTTTAACGCGCTGACACTGGGCCCATGCGCCACCTCCCTTCCTGTTTCCCTAGAGGGGTGGAGGGTGGGTTGGATGGGGGGGGGATACACACTGGGGTATCTACAGCAAAATCAGTCCCTAGTGGGCAATTATTCATGTGCAAGCAGTGTAAGGGTGCTTTCTGTGGGTGGCGGAGCATTGGGTAAACGCTAACCCTCTGAGGGAGCAGCACTCCATTAGAAGTGAATCCATCACCTGCAACAACCACTTTACAAAAGAGAGACCAGCGTGACTATCACTGTCAATGTCACATCTCTCCCAGCACACAACAAGTGCAGCAGTAGACATGCGGTCTCCAGGGGGCTCTTGTTTCTTTCTTTCTCTGTCCTACAGCGGGTTCGTCTAAAAGCAAAAATGTGTGCATGGGTCAGGTTTTGCCTACACTGAGGAGACCAAGTGACCCGTAAGGATGGTAAAACAGGAAATCATCTACACTGCAACCAGTCAACAGAGCCTAACATGGAACAGACTTAATTTCATAATGTAAAAAAAAAAATTATTTGTCTGAGGCATAGGCTAAGCAGAACTGGATAGAAAATACCAGAAGTCAATGGAAAGCCACTGTCACTGAGTATGAATACAAAAGAAATGCTATTTCTGTTTCAATTTTAAATAAATTCAAATGTAAGACATTGAGATTTTTTTTTTACTCATTCAAAAGGACATTACAGTATTTTTCTGTTCTGTCAGATTATATAAAAACATGATTTGCTTTGATACTTTATATTATTGTATGATTTTATAATTATATATATTTTTATAGTAAATATGAGTCTGTGTCGGCAACACATTTTTATTTCCACAATATAATGAATTTCCAAAGATATTCAGCCGTGTTATTTTTGTATTATTTCAATTCTAGTATTTATTATTATTTTAAATTAGCGTTTAATTTTTTTGGTCAATCGCGCATTCCAGCGGTATGTTATTCCCAGATAACAACCACCAAAGTGAAAACTACACCACTCATCCGGGTATTACGAGTTATCTTGACCGGTACTACTTACATGCTTAACGTGTCACACCGCTGTCGTTGACTGTCTGGCACCATCTTCTGACTGAAAAACACTCAACCACCACGGGTTACTCCAAGGGTTAGTTCACCCAAAAATGAAAATATGCCCATGATTTACTCAAGTCATCCTAGTGTATATGACATTCTTCTTTCAGACGAATACAATCGGAGTTATATTAATAAATGTCCTGGCAAATCCAAGCTGTATAATGGCAGTGATTGATGTTCTGTTTTTAAAGTCCATAAAAATGCATCTGTCCATCAAGTAATGCGCTCCACACGGCTCTGGGGGGTTAATAAAGGCCTTCTGAAGTGAATCGATGAGTTTATGTAAGAAAAATATCCATATTTATAACTTTATAAAGTGAATTTCAGGCCGATCTCCTTCCGTATTTAAATGTATGGGGAGAGTGTTGAAAGTGCCTCTGCAGTTCAAAAGGCTTACGCTACCAGTTACGGTCGTCAGACATAGCATAAGTATTTTGAATTGCGAGAGGCACTTTCAACAATTTTTCCTCGGAAGGCGATCGGCCGAAACTTTACTTTATAAAGTTTTAAATATAGATATTTTTCTTACACAAACACATCAATTCGTTCCAGAAGGTCTTTATTAACGTTCCTGCTATTATAAAGCCTGGATTAGCCAGGACTTTTTCCGTCTGAAAGAAGAATGTCATATACACATGACTTGAGGGTGAGTAAATCATGGGCTAATTTTCATTTTTGGGTGAACTAATAGAACTATCCCTTTCAGCATTAATTTCAAAATACGTATATGGTAAAAAGAAAATCTTTTCAGCAATAAATAAAGGCTTAAAGCATTTTGGAACTGTTTTTCTTCATGAAAGCTTTGCGTATTTAAACTAAAGACAATATGTCGTGTCTAATTTACTTGTGACAAGTAGCCATGTAATGGATGGGAGAGTTTAAGCAAAAAAAGCAGCCTGTATTTTTTAACTAACTGAATCGTTTACAATAAGACCAGAAACATGACTAAAGAAAGTAAATAGAGACAATTTTGATTAGTTGACTTCATGTTGACATTAAAAGCTAAATGCATGCATTTTCAGACTTTACTTAAAATACAGCCTGCTTTTACTCAGTGTTCTTATGCTATGTGTACATGAAGCTACCTGACCCAAGTGGTATTTTGTGTTTGTCGGGAGGAGAAAGTCTGTCAGAGAAGTGAGCTCTCCTCATAAACATTTCAGTAGCCTTCAGTGCCTTTGAAACAGTTCTCTTAGAGGCAGAGGGGCATGTATGTATCCATATTTTATTTCAGAGCCTCAGCTCTCTCACGGCTGGCTGTCTGAGGCAAGAGCATCCTTCCACCCCCGTTCCATAGGAGATTAGCAGGGCAGAAGCCAGTGCAATATGTATTAAACTAATTAAATGTCTAAATCAAATCATTAGTCTGAGGCCTTTTTTATCCCCATGCCTGAGGAAAAATGAGTTAATTTCTCACCGTGTCGCACACCTGACTAGAGCCGCTTTGTTTCATAACCTAATGCTATGAAAGACATTGGCACTCCACCAACACCGCTGTTCTCTGCCACTTGACGCGCTGAGCCATTTGTATATAACACTGGCACTTGCACAAACAATCCTGCAGTTTGATTCTGTGTGGTCTCCTTCCAATCGGTTGCATCCAGCAGAGACTATGAGCTCTTTTTATACCGTATAATTAAAACTGTGGCAATGCTACATGCGTGTAGGAGTAAAAAAAAAAAAAAACAACCGCCTTAGTAAGAGCAGCATCTGGTGACATCCGCTTCAATTTTGTGTGTGGTGGTACGTGTGAGAGAAGCATGGGTGTGTTTGAGTGTGTGTTCGCGAGTGTGTAATGAAGGGCAGAGGGCATTTGGGAGTGTGTGTGTGCGCGCGTTTGTGTGTGTGTGTGTGTGCATGTCCTATATATACTGCATTATAGTGGGGCACATCTGCCACTGCTGTTTCTGCCTTGCCTGGTGTCTACTCTCCAGGGAGGCTTATTTTGCCGACTTGACGTGTTCTCAGCTGGAGCAGCTCTCATCTTTGAGCTCCGAGAGAAATCCTCTTTTACTCTTTTGAGTCGTAAAACACACACACACACACACACACACACACACACACACACACACACACACACACACACACACATACACTATTTAATACAGAATAATAATTCTTCAGTTTTGTAGTTTGAATATGTCACACACTCTTAAAAATAAAGGTTCTTTATTGGCATTGATGGCTCCATGAAGAACATTTAAAGGGGTCCTATTTTGCTTTTGTACATTTTCAACATTCTTTAGTCTGTTGCTGTTTGAGCATGAAGAAGGTCTGCAAAGTTATAAAGCACAAAGTCCAATTCAAAGAGAGTTATTCTCTAGATCAGTAAGCACTGTTTCTGAACACCCTGAAATGCCTTGATTGTAGTCTTGAATTTTCTTAAAGGGCACCTATTGTGCAAAATTCACTTTTACATTTTGAACATAAATGTGTGTCAGCAGTGTGTGTACACAACCACACTATAAGGATAAAAATCCACCCCCTCTTTTTTTTTTAATTCCCATAAATCATAAGCAGTCGGATTCCTGGCAAAATTACGTCACTTTTTACAGGCCCCGCCCATGACTGTTGACGGACACTGCTGTATTAGCAAAGAGCCTGTCCTGAGCGAGGTGTTGTTTATGGATAATAATTTAATGCTCACTTGCACTGTGTTTTATTAAGCTCTTACAGTGATTTTCTGGAGTGAAAATAAATGCTTCATATGTTGTGTAAAGTACAAAAATGCCATACAACTCATTGGTAAAGTTTTGGCCATCATTTGGATGGGGTCCAGTAAAATAGGCTTGTACTAATATAGTGGATAAAAGCAAGAAGACAACAGAAGTTAACCGTAATAATTATAACGATATATTCGCAGTTTCTGAATCCTGATAGTCCTGACACCAAAGGATGAGCTCTTAAAGCTCCGCCCTCTTAGGCCAGTGCAGCAGCTCATTTGCATTTAAAGGGACACAAACTTGAGGTGTGTTAGTCGTGTGCTAAAACCATAGACTGTAAAATAATATGGACGTAGTGACATAGAACCGGACATTGCCATCTTGGGCAACAGAAAATGGGCAAAGAGGAGGGTCGTGGGTGGACTAACACACAGCAGACAAACGGCTAGTGACAGCAGTGGCAATCCACCTGTCACTCAATTGGCCACTCCTTTAATTATCCAGAACTTTAAGGCTTAATATAATTTAAACGGATGGGTTTTAAAAAATTCACCCCCTCACAGTTGTCATGAAGGGCAAAATGAGCTATATAGACCAAAACTAATTTTTGTACCAAGCTGTAAACATATTTGAACATGAAATGCAGTTTAAGTCCCTTCTGGCTTCAAGAGAGAGACTGGAAGGTTGCCACTCGGTTAAAACTCACGGTTATAGTAAGGGGCGAGACATTTCCGAAACACACTCGAAGCATTTTGCCAATCACAACACACTAGTCCAGATGACCAATCCGATCACATTCCGCTTTTCGGAAAGAGAGGCTTTATAGAGACAGAAACTAAACAGAGCCTTACTCAGTGTTGCGACGTCCGGGGTTTTCCCCTGGAATTGGGCTACTTTTAAGTTGTTGCCACAGGTTAAAAAAAATCCACCCCGTAAGTGCGATTTTGGCGCTCCAACACCCCCAAAACACCCCAATTCAGCAACGCGATGAAAAAAATGGCTACTTTTGACTGGCCATTGGAATACTTTTGTTGCACACCCCTGGTAACCCTGGCCTTACTGACAGGCCAAGAAGAAAGGTGCTGCAACGATATAAAATATGTGAAAAATAATGTTTTTTAAAAAAACATTCAAGCATGAAAACCTATTCTAGTAAACCCCAAAAATAAAATCAAGACTTTGTATAGGGCATGTTAAAGGGCATAATAAGTCCCCTTTAACATTGCACAAAAGGTTATTTAGATTTTTAAAATAAAATAAAAATTGGTTCTTTTAAGAACTGTTCACGGAAAGGCTCTTTGAGGAACCAAAAATGGTTCTTAAATGGAATCGCTACATGGAACCTTTATATTTAAGAGTACATTGTGAATCCGAAAAGCATTTTCTCCTGTTTGGTTGAATTATTATTTGAGCAATGTCGAGTTCATATGTCACGGATGGATGATGCTCCCATCATTTAATGAGAGTTAAAGAATGGGGAGAGTCAAGGAAGAAGGGGAGACAGAAGAAAAAAAACATTCGTCAATTAGTATGCAAATGCATGCAAGCGACTCCTTCAGAAATCCAATCAGGCTGTCACCTCGGCAGGGGGTGTTATTATGAAGTCCCTGTGAAGTGTGGCTTGTGAGTTGCCATGCAAAATAAGCCATGTCCACAGACGAGCAGACACAGTGGGACCGGCACTGGATCTGCTGGCTGACACCAGTAACTCACACACACTCATGTTTTCTATGATTTGGGCAATGTTGAATCACGAATTGCATGTTGGACCGGTGCTTTTGCTGGAGCTCACCTGCACTGAGCATAACGGGTCATGAACTCCTTGTGCAAAATAAAGAATAATGCTGACATTAAAATAAGGGAAGTCAATTGTGTATGGCAAGGGTATTGCGGCTGTCACCTGTTAAATGCTAAAGAATTCATTATAAATAACAAAATGAGTCAAGATATAAATGATAATTATATTTTTTTAACACAAAAAGTAAAGAATAATGCATTGACTTAAATGTACAAGGCCTACATTATTTGCTTGTTCATAAGAAAACTATCATTCTGACTGTCTGACAATGGAGCACAACAGAGATATTCACAGGAGAGAAGAAAATACACAGATAATACTGTAGGCCTTGTGTTTTGTTTTGTTTTGTCTTGTGTCTTTGTATTAATATTGATTATAATCGATATCTCAAAATAATATGTTTGTGTGCTTTTCATGGGCGCACTGGTGTGAACTGCTGTGCACTTGTGTATGAATGTAGTGTACACAAGAGCAGTTATATTTTCTGTTTGTTTCTTACCAAACCCTGTATGCCGACACTTGCATCGTCATTTGCATCCTTTTAAAAAACTTGATGCTCTGCCATTAAAAGGACAAGCCTGTATAGTAGATTTTTTGTATTTCTAATTTTGCATAATAATTTTGCATAGACTTGACCAATTTATGAGCTCTCCATTTCACCTTAACTGGATTAAGTTCTTGCTTTTTTGTTGAATCATATAATGTAAGAGCTGACTTTGTTAGTTTTTAACTCATTAATTTATGCATATTACCTTTCAGGTTATTTCTAAAGCTGTGTGATTATTTATTAATTTATTTTTCAAATCATCTGATGCCGTAGGTTTCTGTTGCGGTGATCGTTCTCTCTCCTGTGATTCTACAAGTAATTGAAATGATGTTGTCACATGATATTGTTAGATTGGATGACGTCATCTGAACTTGCCATGCTGTGATTTTTAGTGAATTGACGCCACTGATTAAAATGCATAACCAGAGTGTGAGAGTCATGTGTCATTAGTTTTCTAATTACCCATTGGTTACCAGCATACAAGCTTGAAACTTAACTCACTTCTACTACAAAATGTTAGCCAGTGGATCATAATGACGGACCATCACTGAAGTCCTCCCCAGAACATTAGATAATACTCACATCTGAGCTACAGTAATTCTTACAACAATAGGCAAATTTGCTCTGACATAGTTTGGTTATCAGTATGATTCTTTAGTAGATCTGAAATTTAAAAAAAATTAATAAATGAACAGGTTTTTTTTTTTAAATAAAGTATATTAAGGATTTAAAATGGAAGACAACAAAATATTTAGATGAGTAATATAGTAAATAAAGTATTAATAAATATTACATATAGTAATAACTTAAAATATATGAAACAAATGTTCATTATACTGGGTAGTATTACAGAAAATGTAACATGATTAAATAAAGTGTGTGTGTGCGTGCGTGCGTGCGTGCATCTTCGTCTTCAACCTGAATGCACACTGAGTCATGGGGACTCGTGTCACTGTGGGGACCTAAATTGAGGTCCCAAGAGGAAACTTATAAATATAAATCTTACAGAATGCGTTTTTTTTTTTTGAGAATCTAAACATGTAGAACATTTTCTGTGATGGGTGTGTGTGTGTGTGTGTGTGTGTGTGTGTGTGTGTGTGTGTGTGTGTGTGTGTGTGTGTGTGTGTGTACTGGTAATCCCTACGTTATGGGGACAAAATGTCCCCACAAAGATGGCAATATCCAAAATCCTTGTCCTTGTGGGGACATTTTTGGTCCCCATTGAGGAAAACATCTTATAAATCACACTAAGTGATGTTTTTGAAAATGTAAAATGCAGCATGTCTCCTGTGATGGGTAGGTTTAGGGGCAGGGGCAGTGTAGGGGGATAGAAAATATGGTTTGTACAGTATAAAATGCATTACGCCTATGGAATGTCCCCATAAAACATGGAAACACAACGTGTGTGTGTGTGTGTGTGTGTGTGTGTGTGTGTGTGTGTGTGTGTGTGTGTGTGTGTGTGTGTGTGTGTGTGTGTGTGTGTGTGTGTGTGTGTGTGTGTGTGTGTGTGTGTGTGTGTGTGCAAGACATCCCTTGTTCAAATCATTAAAGTATGCTGCTTATTTATAAATGGCTGCATTATATTTAGGGATTACACAGATTTGATTCAGACTATGTGAACATGAATTAAATAAGCAAGCATTGGTAGCATGTGCTGGCTAGAATCATTCACACAATGCAGAAAATGAATTCTGTTTGAAGCTAGACTTCACATTCATTCACTGACTGTGACGCAATAATGTCCATACAAATGATCTGTTCTTTATATTCAAACAACAATAGGTCAACAGGATGTGAGAATAAAAAGTTGAGACCATAATTAAAGAAATGTGAATTGTAACCTTGCTTGACTCAGACGGCATGAACAAAATTTGGCCTTCTGTGTTGTATAAAATTAATAAGCTGTGATTAAAGCAGGAGTAAAATATTGGCTCATCTTGCATTATCAACCACTGGTCCAAAACTCAAACCTTTCATTTAGACATAAGCATATACTGGTGCTATACATTCAGAATTGGTGGTGTCAGATATACAGTAGCCTGCTAATGTAATAAACATTAATCTGAATATATATGGTGGTCACACAGTTTACATTAAAATTCACAATATCACACCATCACAAACTATAATTGTGCAAAGAAGGTTCATTTCACACAGCCGTACCCCCTTCACTCCCTATTATCACATAGAAAAACTAGTCCAGCTCAGCAAAGAAAAAAAAATTGTCAGCTCACAGTAAGGCATCATTTTATTGAGATCCCAACCAGATGAGACCACATGAGAGGGGAGAAATGAGGAATCCGAGATCAGATTTGCTCCTCCCTCTCCCAAAGGAGCAAAACAGTATGAAGTCAGTTACTCAGAGAGAAGAGTGAAAGCAACGGATTCCACCTACAACGGAAGCGAGAAACCAGTCAGCGATTGCCTTGTTCAATGGTCCCATGAAAAGAAATGTTCCAAGAAGAAACCACATAACACTACAGTTCTTATATTGTCAAGATCTTCCCTCAAAACGAGTAGTTGATGCTCGGATCAGCATCCTGATTTTTTTAATTAATATGTATAAAAGAACATACTTATATCTATCTGTTATTTTCAATCATTTCAATCACTCAATATTCCATTTAGTCACTCAATTATGAATGTAACGCATAAGAAAAATAAATATAGCTAAAAATCGTTATAGATGGAGTATGTATAGCATGTCAAACTGAAGGACATGTCAGCTCCCCAAAAGTATTTCAAATTATCCATGTATGTTGGGAAAATTCACATGCTAATATATTAGTTACAGACACACAATGTGGCCTTCACACATGTGCTTAATGTCTTTAAAAGGGATTTAAAGGAATACCACAGCTCCCCCTAGTGGACAGCATAAAAGCCCCTTCTATTGTTATCTCTGACATTGGCACCCATTCAATATCCAATAATTTAAGTCATGTTTAGTTACAATCACCTATGCCACAAAGTAATCAGTATAATGGTCAGAGAGAGAGAATCACTGAACCTTTACTGTCCATTTCAACTCATCATCTTTTTTTACAACCCATTTCCCCCTTTATTTCCATGGGAAGGGAGCCAAAGCCCTGTTTCCCTTTTATATTTTTCTAACCATTTCAGTCAGGTCTTCTTCTTTCCTTGTTTTTCCCTGTGCCTCTCTTTCTTGGTGTTATGTCTTTAGGCTACCGCTGTAACAGAACCTAGTGAGCTCCCTACAGAGGCTGTATTTTAAGGTATTACAGTCGTGGCACAAAGGGTTTCAATGTTAGAAAATGTAATGATCCTGCCTTCTAGACACCTTATTTTGATCAAATTCAAAGGCAGCATTGTATGCGTCATTAGCGGAAAAGTTAATCCCAGATTGCAGTGAAAAAATAAATCCAAGATGGTGGACGATGTTGACACGAGGGCTGCGTCCGTTTTGCCTCGCTGCCCAACCAGGCAATGACTTTTCATTTTTGCATGAAGTTACCTCACGAAACAGAATTCAGACAAACTTCAGCATAAAGGCTTAATGATATACAACAAAACAGAGCAAGCTTTGGTGATAACTAAGTGAATATTTAATTACTACAATAGCAATTTCTTGCAAGAAAGAACATCGAAAGTGGAAAAAGTTACTTTTATAAGTACTTTTACACACAAACTGACCACCAACCACAACTTTCAGACAACACCTTTATTATTTAGCTCAACACAGAATGGTACTCACAGGATTGTGAGATATCACAGGTGGAGAAGGATAGGATATATCTATGCTGCCTTCAAAATCGATCAGATGAAGGTCTCAGAAGACAGGAAGTGAAGCTTACATTAGATTTGGACATGCCTCGATGCCTTTCTAACTTGGAATGTATCCTCGCAAGGCAGCATTTTTCAGCTTTCGGATGCAGCCATGATTTTTTGCCCCTACTCAGTTCAGCACAAATCTCTGCCTGCAACCAATTTCATTGGTTAAGGTTAGGGTGTAGGGTAGGGTTAGGGGTAGCATTGTGTAGGCAATCAATCAGCACTGTGAATTTTTTAGAATCAGCTGAAGGGTGGCGATAGCACGGAAGGGGATTAGGTGGGGAGAAAATCATGCAATGTTGACTATCATTTAATCATAATATCTCTCAATATGTGACATGATGTGAAGGCCAAGTATAGTAACCCATACACCCATGGACACACACACACACACTCACACAGAGTAGTGGACAGCCACTTTTGCTGTGTCGCCCAGGGAGCGATTAGGGGTTAGGTGCCTTGCTCAAGGGCACCTCAGTCATTTCCTGCCTGAATTGAGCATTGATCCCTCAACCTTCGGGTTACCAGTCTGACTCTCTAATCATTAGGAAATGACTTTCCCCAATACTAATACAAATTAGAATAAATGTATTATTTCATCTTCAGATTTTTTTGATCATCTTAAATGCTCTGCAACTTATATTCTGACTTGCATCAACAATATAGATGGAAACACTTTCTGAACTAAAAAGTTTTTAGCAATAAAAACGGTGACAGCCAATCAAAATCCATCCTGCTTTAAAGAGCTTGAGCATTTAAAGTGGTAGCGTCATAACCGCAGCGACTAACAGCAATATTGTGCGTTGATGTGGACACTAATAATAGTTATCATTATCGTTCTTGGTGTGAACGGATCTGGAATATATGGTAACTGAAAACAATTCTAAGTTGAGTTTCCTATTTGTGATTCAAATGGCTCACTTAGGTACAATTACATTTTGGATGCTTTCTCAGAAGTCAGCTGCCTTTGCAGGCAGTAGGCAGTGAGGAAGCTCACTGGGTTTTGTAACAGAGCTCATGTGTGACCGAACAGCATAACAGTTTTTCCACTGGTTCAGTGGGAGTGAGTGCAGCTGTGAACCACATTCTCTTGCGCACGGGGAGACGCGTGCCGCGCGCTGCCCTGTGTTTTACTCCCTGATGGAGAGAAAATAAAATGCTGGATTTATATTATGACTTCTCCAGGTTGCACTCTACAATGGCTACATTGTTAGGTAGTTCCCCTTTCCTTAACAAGCAGCCATTGACATTCACACTTGGCTCAGGCTAGGTGAGTATATATTCCAGATATTATGTGCATGAGGTAAGGTGTGCAGAACCTGTAAATTATTTAGCATCTACATACATCTTTCAGCTGAAAGTAGCTGTCTCGAATGCTGTACAGCATGATGTCACTGTGTGAAAAATTCAAAAGAGGCCAAGAAATGTGTGCTTTAAACATTCTTCTCTGTTTTAATGACGTTGGTGGTAGAGATGGACCTCCTGCTGTGCCCTCATCTTCCTCAACGGGCAGAGGAATTGGGCCGGAAATTCCTGAGAGAATCACATATTACTTTCATCCTTCAAGAAATACTAAACTCCTAACCTGTCACATTAACCAATCCCCCACCATGTAGTGCATCACATGACAATTCTGCAGCTCTAGAAAATAAGATGAAGGTCAGAGGTCAAGGTGAGGGCACATAAGGCTTTGCGCTCCATTTATTTCCATTCATGCAGAAAGCGGAAACAACAGCTCATGCAAATAAATGTTTTTTTGTAGGACCAAAGTTTGGTGAAATCTGACCTGAAAATGTGTAAATATAAAGTAAAAGTAAGTTTAGAAGTAAGTAAGTTTAAAGGTTCACCCCCTAAACCTAACATATAGTAAGGCTTAAGTTAAAAAATGTGAAAAATGTCACACCAAGGACAAGTCGTACACCAATTCGCCAAAACGTAGAATTGTTATAAACGTCTATGAAAGCGTGTCGATAACAGTTTGTTTTGTCCTATACAGTCTATAGTCCGCACATGTCCATCTTTTCCACTGCACAGACTAAAAACCCAAAAGGTATCATTGCATATTCTCAACAAGATGCAACGCACCATTAAATTGCCTATTAAAAAGAACCACATAATGAAGCGCATTAACTTGCAGTGAAATCCTATTGTCTGTATGCTCTTCTCAGACAGTCTATGCTGAGGTGGAGAAACCCTCCCAGCAGCCTCAGCTTCTGTTACTGCTCTAGTGCCCCTGAATCCGTGCCAGCGTTTTGTTGGCCTTCCTCATAAAGCGCAAGGCAAACAGGATCTTCTCAATGGCAGCTTTACTACACACAAAATCCAAACAAGCCTGTATAATGCATTCGCTGCATGGCTAAAATGAAATAAAGAAGCTGTTGTCTCTCTCTCTCTCTCTCTCTCTCTCTCTCTCTCTCTCTCTCTCTCTCTCTCGCTCTCCCTCTCTCTCTCTGCTGTCATTACTATTTTACAAGCAGCAGCTTCATTACCAAACCATATGCTTGGTAATCATGAAAGCTGTGGGTGCATCCCTTATATGATGTGGGACGGCTAAATTATTAAACGCGCCGTGCTGGCAAGGCCCGATTCAGATGTGGCAGCGAGCCCAGTCTCCTCTCTCATACACACACACACACAGATATACACTTACACACACACACTCATGAAGGGAGATGAGGCACTGGGAGGGCAAAAAAAAACTTCAAACACCTTTCCTGTGCATTTAGTGTAATGAACAATGTCTTAATTGAGATTGCCTAATTACCCAATTTAAAGGTAATTAATATGATACTAATTAGCATATGTAAATGACACATTGCATAATTGAGGATCCCTGTTTTGAATTAGATGGCTCCACAATGAACCCGCACATAAAAAAGAAGAAAGAAAGAAGAAATATACAAAGAAGCCATTGACGTAGCGATACAACCGTCAGTCACTCCTGTGCTGCGGAATGCGCACGCTGCAGATGCTCGAGTGCATTATCAAATCCAGTCAAGTTAGGTTATGTTATCATGCATAAAAGTCTGCTAATCTAGAGTAATTAAACTACTTATGCAGTAATTACCAATGCAGGTTTTTTCAAGGTATCTTCCTGTGAAAATCTGAGTGCTTTGTTCTGTATAGTGTAACAGGAAGTATGGATTTTTTTTCTTTCTTTTTCTTATAGACCTGTTTCACACCAGCATCTTTTTAATTTCAGCATCCATATTAACAGATTACAGTATTTATTTTATATTGTTATTGTGACAACAGACAATCAAAAGCATTTATCAGTCTATTCAGCTATTGTACGCTAAGCTAGCTGGCTAAATGCTAACAGTATGCTAAGCATGCAGGCTATTTGTAGCCTGGATGCCAGCCGAATTTAGCCCCGCCCACAACATATTTGCTCAGGCAATTCGGTCTGGACTCGATCCATAGAGGAGTAATTATGCCCGAACAGAAACTGTTCGGCCCAATGAAATTGTCAGGGCGGGCTTTAGACGATGATGGACAGATGATAAAACAGTAATCATCCACGCCATCAAGGCGCTGGGTTGAATTTGCTATTATCCTAAACGGAGAACTTGTTCGTATATGCATTCACCTTCACTTTTTCTCTCAGAAATGATGATCATGTTGGTAAGTACTCTGTGTATCCTTAAATTCTTTTTGTACAACACTGGCAAATATCATTTACACTCATCTTTTTCTTCAGCGTGCGTGCAGACAGGGTTGCCAAGTGTTTTTGCAATGTCGCACAATTGCTACTCAAAACTACAGCCCAAAACAATAGCTTTCCAGGGGTTCTCCGGGGAAAAAATGGCGTTTGGGGGCAAAATATGTTATTTTGGCATGGTTGCCTGCTAAAATTCGCATTCCTGGGTCTATAGGCTATATCACATAATTGGAGTCGCTTCAACCCGCGGACATGGAGAACAACCCGCGGGAAAAACACGGACTTGGCTACACAGTGCGGTCAAGTTCTGTTGACATTTGCCAACTAACGTTATGCTTCGCTCCGTTGCTCTGATTGGTTGTAGGTCTATCCAATTGAGGTCTTACCTGGTTCGGTTGAAACACGCCCCATAATCACAGCCCAATGGAGCAGTATCAGACTCATATTCTGACTAGAATTGAGTATGACCACGTCAGGCTAGGCTATTTGGCTAAAGGTTCACTAAACAAGCAGGCTAATCAGTTAGCAATATGCTAAAATTGCAGGTTTATGAGCCGGCATTATGCAAAGCTAGTGAGCTAACCAGTTAGACTGCAAGTTAACGAAAAATTTGATTACATTTTGTTTTTATTTGACCATTTATAGCTTTATATGTCATATGCTTTTAAAAACATTAATTTGTATTTACATAGTTATAATATTCTAACCTAATCTCACGAGGAAAGGTAAATGTTTTACAAGGTAGCACTTTCATATTTTTTGCAATGTGAATCGTACAAAAATGTAAACATTTTTACAATAAACCAGTTTCCATAAATCGTGATTCAAGTGCATCAAGTGATTTTGTGCGATTTCGGATTTTCTGTTAGCATCAATTAACTATGTTAATCAACATGAACTAACAATGAACAGTACTTTGACAGCATTTATTAATCCCAGGTATGTCAATTTCAACATTTACTAATACATTTTTAAAATCAAAAGTTGTATCTGTTAACATTAACAAAGACTAATAAAGCTGTAAAGAAATGTTGATATTTAATAGTTCAGTTTAGCTCATTAATTTACAAATGTTAAAGGGGTCATGAACTGAGGTCAACTAATGATGTTTGCGTGGGTTTTACATTTAAAAACATTATGAATAAGTAATAGGCTAATTTCTACCCTGGTTTTGAGCCTCTCTCATGGAATGCTCGGTTTTTACTTGGCCCACCTGATCAGTGGATATCGGGTGGGCCAAATGCATCACTAACCCACACACACACACACAAACACACACACATGCCTCACTGCAGAGTCAAACAAATCAGCATGATCAAAACTTCCGCGATTGTATTTTTCCTTCATATATCAAGTCAAAGGTGTGAACAACACACATCAAGAAAGGAATGTCATTTCACTATTTAAGATTGTCTTCCCCATGTTCAACCATGCACTCATAATATTAGAATCTGAAGGAAGCTTATGCAGCGACTGTGTTCTTCCACAACCAGGCACAGCGCAATATCTTGCCATCTTCAGCATTTTTATGTGGGCAGGGCTACAGAATCAGCCATACTTATTCTTATGTTGAAGTGGCGTTTAACCACGCGATGACGTCAAGGGTTGGCATATTCTGAGATTGAGCATTTGTTGGGTCTGGTGTCAATAAAAGCTTTTCTTTAACTAACAAGGAAGTTTTTCAGCTCCGAGACATACAGGATATTCTTGAACAGGATATTATGAACTTTTATATTTCAAAGGCTGAATGAAAAGTTGATTTCTCAATTCATGACCCCTTTAACCAATGTAGGCCTGGTTTCACAGACAGGGTTTAGATTAAACCAGGACTAGGCCTTAGTTTGATTAAGACATTTAAGTAGCTTTTTGAACGTAAAACATTACTGGTGTGCATCTTGAGACAAAACAATGACACTGACATATTTTAAGATATCTCAGTGCAAGTTGCTTTTAGTTGAAAAAGCTCAAACATGCATTTTAGTCTGGGACTACCTTAAGCCTTGTCTGTGAATCAGAGGGTAAAAGTTTGATCAGCCAATAGAATGACTTTAGGTTCCAACTGAGAATGGGATTGAATCTTGCATGACATCAACAGGCCTTAGATTATTTCATTTTCGCTGATCAAATGCAACTGAAATGTCCTGAAATCCTGCAGCATGTTAAATAATTATGAATGCCACTGCACTGACAGAATTTCCAATCTGCATAATATTTGTCAGGTCAACAGATATTGAAGTTGAATTTCAACAGATGATTAGTGTGTATGTGTATTGATAATCTGTGAGAGCCTCTTGACTAGGGCCGCCTGCGGGGATGTAGTGAGCAGGGCCAAAGCCGGAGTGCCATGTGGCACCTGGGTCATACAGCTGCAGGCCTCCTGAGCCCCATCCACACACACACACACACACGATCTTCTGCTGACACCCCTGCTCTCCGATGGGCTCCATTTGCACACACTCACGCGTAATTCCTTGTCCATGCTCATAAGCACGTACACAGTGTGTCGGTTTATAGTGTACTTGAAGAAACAAATACGCTTGAGCGATCATGTCTGACAGAGATAAACAAGACACAAACCGCCTGGCACATGAAATGAATAAAACCACCAGAAGAAAGTGTGTGGGCTTTCTTCTATTGTTCATATTCAATGGCTCATGTTTGACACTTGAAAGTCATTGCATTCGAAACAGTCTGCATGAATTCTTCTAAATGCATGTTATATATCTCATTGTGAACTATTCATTCTTATATACACTCACCTAAAGGATTATTAGGAACACCATACTAATACTGTGTTTGACCCCCTTTCGCCTTCAGAACTGCCTTAATTCTACGTGGCATTGATTCAACAAGGTGCTGAAAGCATTCTTTAGAAATGTTGGCCCATATTGATAGGATAGCATCTTGCAGTTGATGGAGATTTGTGGGATGCCCATCCAGGGCACGAAGCTCCCGTTCCACCACATCCCAAAGATGCTCTATTGGGTTGAGATCTGGTGACTGTGGGGGCCATTTTAGTACAGTGAACTCATTGTCATGTTCAAGAAACCAATTTGAAATGATTCGAGCTTTGTGACATGGTGCATTATCCTGCTGGAAGTAGCCATCAGAGGATAGGTACATGGTGGTCATAAAGGAATGGACATGGTCAGAAACTATGCTCAGGTAGGCCGTGGCATTTAAACAATGCCCAATTAGCACTAAGGGGTCTAAAGTGTACCAAGAAAACATCCCCCACACCATTACACCACCACCACCAGCCTGCACAGTGGTAACAAGGCATGATGGATCCATGTTCTCATTCTGTTTACGCCAAATTCTGACAATACCATCTGAATGTCTCAACAGAAATCGAGACTCATCGGACCAGGCAACATTTTTCCAGTCTTCAACTGTCCAATTTTGGTGAGCTTGTGCAAATTGTAGCCTCTTTTTCCTATTTGTAGTGGAGATGAGTGGTACCCGGTTGGGTCTTCTGCTGTTGTAGTCCATCGACCTCAAGGTTGTGCGTGTTGTGGCTTCACAAATGCTTTGCTGCATACCTCGGTTGTAATGAGTGTTTATTTCAGTCAAAGTTGCTCTTCTATCAGCTTGAATCTGTCAGCCCATTCTCCTCTGAACTCTAGCATCAACAAGGCATTTTCTACCACAGGACTGCTGCATACTGGATGTTTTTCCCTTTTCACACCATTCTTTGTAAACCCTAGAAATGGTTGTGATTGAAAATCCCAGTAACTGAGCAGATTGTGAAATACTCAGACCAGCCCGCCTGGCACCAACAACCATGCCACGCTCAAAATTGCTTGAATCACCTTTCTTTCCCATTCTGACATTCAGTTTGGAGTTCAGGAGAGATTGTCTTGACCAGGACCACCACACCCCTAAATGCATTGAATCAACTGCCATGTGATTGGTTGATTAGATAATTGCATTAATGAGAAATTGAACAGGTGTTCCTAATAATCCTTTAGGTGAGTGTATGTCTCTCTTTTTTTTATCAAAACGGCATAACTTCAGGTGACAGACTTCTCATTGGTGACATATGCTGTACTTTATTACAATCAACCTCAAGCTCACATACAGATGTGCATCCAGCCAATCAAAAACAGAACAAAGTACCTGCCCTGTATTGTTGTTTTTTTATTGATAATCCATTTCACTTGGATGTATGTCAAAATAAGGAAGAAAAGATCAACTTTCTTTTCATTGTGACTTTAAAGTCACCTTGAAATCAAAATTGACAATTCTTATTTTTTTATGGAACATTGCAGTATTTATTATAAATGATTTATCCATGCACTTCATTAAACATTAGTTGAACATTAAAGGTGCCCTAGAATGAGTTGAAACAATATTTTAAATTGTGGCTTATTTAAGGGCAAAAATTGTCCAGATACGGTTTTACAGGTCCATTTACAAACCTAGAAATTGTCCCTAGAACGAAATGGTCTGTTTTTGCTTTATTTGGAAGGGTCATGTAATAGTAATGTGGAATTCTGCTCTGATTGGCTTGAAAGTGAAAGTGCCCTTTTCGATCGGAACGCAGTGCCCCGTGAACACGATTTCTAGTTTCTAATTTCTATTCGATTTAACCAACCTTAAATAATATTTTCGGGGGAAACCGTGATGCATGTGGTTCATGATTTGAACAGTTTAAAAGAACTGCATTTATTTTTAACTATAATTTTTTTGTAACAATGCACAAACCTTTACTTCCAGTCTGCCACTTTTAATCAATAAAATGCATCCTTGCTGAATACAAGTATTCATTTGTTAATTTTTTTTTTTTTTTTTACTTTGAAATATTCCTACATGAAAGTGCCATTGCATAAAGTGTTAGAAAATTAAAGAAAAGCTCTGGCATCACAGAGAGGGGTGGGTATTTGAAAATATTTGATATTTTGTTTCTAAATGCAATGACATTACATTTTCAAGGGTTGCTGAATATGTTTTAAGGCCTCTGTATTTCACATTCACTAAGCAAACCCAAGTTTCACATCCTCTTTTTCTCTTGTCTTTAACAGTGTTTGTCTCATTGTCTGGTCTTTCCTCCCTCTCTTTCCACTCCGCTCTAACAGTGCTGGCACCTGTCACTGTTTGGCATCTCTGTGTTGGATGCAATCAGATCTGGTGTCAGTCAGTGGCCCCTGTCTGGCCTTCGGCCCCAGTCTATCTGCTCTGCTCTGCGGAAGGAAGCGTT
Organism: Gobiocypris rarus; assembly: GCA_023029165.1. Lineage (NCBI taxonomy): Eukaryota > Metazoa > Chordata > Actinopteri > Cypriniformes > Gobionidae > Gobiocypris > Gobiocypris rarus. The sequence goes on from CM040919.1 coordinate 11,317,241, forward strand.
CAGTCTCATCGTCAACTCTGCCTGCTGCCTCGTCCTCTCACGCTCCCTCCTTCCTGTCACCCCAAACCCAGCCCCGGCAGGGGCCATATGTCGTCTTCTGCCTCCCTTCTCCAGTCCCGCCCCTCTATGCGGTGCACCGAGACAAATCTCTCTCACCCCCTGAGCCACGCTGTCTCACATTCCTGTGTTCTCTTCATCCTGCCATCCTCCCTTCCTCTTCGCCTCTAGGTCTCATCATGCTGCTCCTTTCCCTCTGGGTGCACACAGGCGCTGTGTTAGTCTGGGTGGGGGGTTGTTTAGGGAAGCACAAAGGAAAAAGAAAATGAAGATGTTAGATTACAATACTATTATACTGTGCTAATACTTATAGAAGTTGTTCAAACAGAACTTAAAATTCTATCATCATTTACTCACACAAAAAAGGAGATGCAAACAAGATTTTTTCTTTTGCAATGAATCCTAAACTAGACAAAGTTCTAAAAGTAGACAAAATTTTAATTAATTGTAAATGTAAATTTTAATTTACTTAAAAAAAATATATAGTGGGTATGGAAAGTATTCAGACACCCTTAAATTTTTCACTCTTTGTTATATTGCAGCCATTTGCTAAAATCATTTAATTTCATTTTTTTTCTCATTAATGTACACACAGCACCCCATATTGACAGAAAAACACAGAATTGTTGACATTTTTGCAGATTTATTAAAAAAGAAAAACTGAAATATCACATGATCCTAAGTATTCAGACCCTTTGCTGTGACACTCGTATATTTAACTCAGGTGCTGTCCATTTCTTCTGATCATCCTTGAGATGGTTCTACACCTTCATTTGAGTCCAGCTGAGTCCAAAATTAAGTAGAATTAAAATGAACTGAAATTTAAGTGTGAATTTATCAAAAAATTAACTAGAAAAATAAGGTTTGTGAAGACATACTTGGAAGAATCCTTGATTTCCCAGAATGCCATTATTTTTCTAAATTGTAATGAGATTATGTGCAACAAACTTCTGATTTCTGTAAAACAGGATGTATCACTTTGTATTCAGGTCTTTTGTATGTGCTACGTTAAATACAGAGCTGTTTTACAAAAAATGCCTTCAAAAGAGCGAACAAAGATGAGATAATGATAGACAATGTCCGTCACATCGATTGATTGATATCTAAATATATATATATATATTTTATTCTTCTCACTAGCATTCAGATATTCAAATTGAATAACACTGGCTGATTACCTTAAAATCCATAGATACTGCCATCAGTTCGTACTGCAGTGTACACTTTCTACGACAAGAAGATACAATGACACTCTGTTTGTTCATGTGAAATTCAACATAGACTTTTCTGTAAATTCCACTTCATTTAATTCCAACTTCTTGTTGGCCGTGGTCAATTTGATTTAAAAGGATTTATAAAAAGCGAATTCTTAAACCTTGAATTTTGCTTAACCCTGATTACTGTGCGTTTGTGTGTTATTGAGACTATTAATAATGTAAAGCTCTGTCAATAGAGCTTAGAAGATTTACTGTACAATGTGACATTAATAACATTGATGTCACATATTTTGCCTTCAGCTTTGCCACTGGGGGAAAAATCTGACAAGCAGCAATCATAAAGGACAGAAAAAACACAGTACACACTGCTCTAGGCAGAATGTTTATGCTGCTCTTTTGAATACAATTAAAGTAAATGGGGACAGATGCTGTCAAGCTCCAAAAATTGCACTTTTAAAAAAAGGCACTTGAGCACTGTATTCTTCTTTGAACGTGACGTGCTTGCTTGAACGTGCAGAGGTTTGATGAGATTTGATAACTAAGATGTTCGAAAGGACACGAGGATAGGTAAATGATGCCAGAATGTTTGTCTGAACTATTCAGAAAGACTTCAGAAAGAATGAAGGCCTGTAAATGTGAGCATTTACTCCAATCCAAATAGAAAGCAATATGCATATTTTGCTAAATGAAAACAACAACCATTGTGAAAACCACTGGAAGCAGTCTCTGCATGTTCTTGCTCAGAGATTCCTCACTGTCAGGGTTCAGCCTGTCAATCAGCCCTATGCCACAAACACATCGCTTTCATTAACATCTGCAGGGTGTGTTCAGAATTCATTTGAGGGAAATGTCTGTTCAGTTTTACTTACACACACACACGTACACAAACACACACACACACACACAAAAAACATTTTCTCTGGCACACAGGCCACCATTTCATCTGAAGATTTATGAGTCTGTCAAATAGGAGTGTGAGTGTCGTGTGGATCCTTGTCACAGTGCCACCGGTGGGGAGAAGTCAGCACAGGAGCCATAAACACCACTGAAGCAACCTCTAATGAAGGGTGAGACGGGGCAAGAGACCTCCCCAATCACTCACTCACAAACACAAACATACAAAGACAGCTCCGTCCCAAAATCTAGTGAGCTGCCTTACCATTCAAATATTTATGGTAAGGAAGATTTGCATTAATTATTTTGAAAATAAATGTATAGTTTTATTCAGCAAGGGTGCACTATATTATAGAAGTTTGTTTCCGCCACAGAATAAACATTTACATCTAGCAATTCTGATTTCTTTTTTTAGAATTGTGATATAAACTATCACCAGACCAAGCTCAATTTAAGATTGAACATTAGTCTGGGGAGTCTGCTATGTATTTTCTACTGCACAAGAGGCGTGATAAACGAGCATTATTCAAATGACTCTGTACGCAAGTCCTTCAACCAATCAGACCACAAGTGGCGTGATAAACAAGCATAATTCAAAATACTCTGTACGCAATTGGATAGTGCTTCAACAAATCAGACCACAAGAGGCGTGACAAACGGGCAACAACCCATCGCTTTTCTATCCGTCATCATGTTAAACCCACCAATAGCGCGCCAGGGGATAAGACAATCTGTGATTGGTTCCCGTAAAAGTGTAAAGCACAGGTTTCCAGACTGAGCTGCAGGGCGAAATCAAATCGCCGGCAGATCAGGCTGGGTTCACCCAATTTAGAAAAAGCACCAAATCAGCATCATTTTTTTTGACAATAAAAAGTCATGTGACACTGAAGAATGGAGTTATGATGCTGAGAATTCAGATTTGACATCACAGGAAAAAAATCGCATTTTAAATATATTCAAATACAAGACAGTTATTTTACATTTTAATAATATTTATGTGTATTCAATCAAATAAATGCAGGCAACAGTATTGGATGACATTTCTAATGAACATTCAGTCATCTTGCATTATTCCCATTACTCATTGCAATGTATTTGGGACAATAAGGGCAATGGGATAAAAACTATTGATAACTATGTCTATAAAGTTAATTCTATGAGAATGGGGAAGTCCACACCACCCACAGAAACCACTCGACTCAAGCTCATCTGAAGACAACATAACTTTAGCTTGCACTTATAATAAACAGAACGTTATAGTCCATTGATGGGAATGATAATATAGTTATCAATAGTTATTGTTCTTGGTGTGAACAAACCTTTTGACAATCACAGTATCTTATATCTCAAACTTCTCCTTAGCTCTTCTTTATCCTGATACCTTCTTCCACACAGGCACACACCTCTCAAATTGACACACTAACCAGCTGACCCATGACAGCGGCAGTACCCTCACTTAGCAGAGTGTAACTGTAAAAGCCCACAGCTCTAAAGTGCACGTCATGAGTTGTGTGGAACTGTCACATGCGATCAGAGCAGATCAGAGCTGTGCCTTAATCTGAAAGCAAGACAGCAGAACGCTTGAGAAGAATCGCCCTGATCAGAGTGATTTAGGGGACTCAAAGTATGACAGACTCAAGACTGCAGCAAATAAACTTTAAACAGTAGTGATCACCGCCTATGACCACAGGCACAGCCATCTAACCCCTGCCAAAGACCATTTACTCACTGAAGGAGAAAACACTTTGAGTGACGTGCGGAAAAGAAAAGGAGGTCTACATGTTCCTCACTTCACTGGGAACCTCTTTTAAAGGACTGTCATTGTTAATCAAGCTACATTTTCTTTTGGTCTATTCTAAAACTTGGTTGCCTACAGTTGCAGCATTTTGAGCAACTGATTTGATTTTTGAACAAAACGTTGTTTTAAGCGAGTAACTGGTCGAGCCAGTTTACAGAATCAATCTTTAGTTCCTGGTTGATTATGCAAGACGCACATACTAACTCGCATGCATGCGCCACACTAAATGAGCCAATATGCATATCCAGATGGGTTATTGCAAAAGAAGCCGTTAGAAATGGATGAATCAAAAAGAACTGACTCAAAAAGAACCAAATGAGGTCTCACTGCCACTGGCTTGACTGGCTTATTCGGATCTTTCTGAATCGGACATGACTTAAAAGCAGTCCAACTCTGCCGCAAATCGCATAATTACTGAAGGTACTCCTTTTGAATAAGTATTTACTTCACAACTGTTAAAAAAAGTATGTTCTTCAATAGTTTGATGTTAGCACGAATGTACAAAGGACCAATTAGTATTTGTCTTCATCTAACAAAGTCTGTGATATAGTTGGAGAAATTTAAATTGTATGGATTCAAAAGATGTGTAGCTAAAATGGCAAATGCACTCGCACCCATCTGTTCAACCCTTGGTCGTGCTGGTCTGAAAACGAGGTGTGTTCAGGTGCATTGTTGCTATTTTGAGGCAAATGATGACGCAGTACTTTTTTGTGTTATTTAAAGGGTGCGGTGTGTACCCGCCTATAGGAGCATATTACTAACACGCCTTTTAAATAACACAAAAAAGTATAAGTACATGCTTGTTAAACACAGGGAGACGCCGCAGCACACAAACATTTTAAAACATTAAAAATAAAAGGATTCCTCGCTGAAGAATGGTTCAGTCTTTCTGCTCACAAATTCCGGCATGTAAATAGCAAATCCGCCATGGTGCAAGCGCAACTGGCTTTCAAAGGGAATGGGAGATGAGACTCTGATTGGTTTATTGCACGTTATGGCTAAAACACACCCATGAGTCATTAAGAGACTTGGTACAACCCTTTTGGTCCATGCACCTGGCATGCCGACTGTTTGGTTTTTTCGTTGTTAAACTAGCAAAAGTGGATTCAGACAAAAGAACCTGCGCCATGCACTTCAGACCATACTCTCAGATCGTTAAAATAGGGCCCTTGGGATATTGAATCCATGACAGTAGCCTCATATAGGACAATCGTTAATGTTAATCAAACCACAAAAGAAGTGGGGGGCATCATGTATGGCCCAGTTTACATCAGTATTAAGATGCATTTTGGTCGATCGTATCACAAGTGGACGATGCCAAATACAGGCGTAAATGGGCTCTAAAACATTTTGAACATTTTCAATTTCGACTACTTCCAGAGTTGAAAACACATTGCTTTCGTAGTGTAAACGCTCATGTGATCAAATGCGCTCGAACAGCCACTAATACTCCTATACTCCGCCTACTGATCTAATACGTGAGCACTATGTAAGTACGCTAGAAAGACCGTATTTTAACTTTGTCGGCTGAAGACCTAAATTTGTAATAATAAACCAAGCACACTGTTCTCTCACCATTCTTGACTTTTAACACACTCACAGCGTTTAAAATGAAAGCTGCTGCTCACTGTGTTTTTCCTTCGTCTCTTCTCGTTCATATGTAAATTGCATGAGCTTATGCTGTCCATTAGATTGGAAGCTCTGAAAAGCCCATAGATTTACACACCCATAGACCCTTCCCTTGAAGAAATCAAGACAGAAGTGGTTGAAAGTGGACAAAAGAGATGGACTAAAACTTGAGATGTAAATGGGAATGTGTCTCTCTCGTCCACTTGTGATCTCATCCACATATTCGCCATGTTTAAACAGGGCCTATGTTGTGTTAGAAGGGAGCCCATTGTCTTCGACTTGCTGATATAGGACAATAAAACCCTGATATAGGACATCATTTTTAACAGTAGACCTAATGACTTCTATAAAAAAATGTTCAGAGTACTCGATTTTGGACCCAGCCATCATCTCTTATGTTCTCTGGAATATTTTTAAGTGATAACTCCATACAGACTCCTGCATGCTTTGCTGCAGGATGGCTTTGAAAATTAGTAGCTCCTGCTTCATTCATGCACAGCAACAGTAAAAATCCTAGCCTAGCGAATAGCCGTTAATTGACTTCAACGAACATTTTCTGCTCTGTTAATTCTGTTAATGTTGCACACAAAGCACTTTTCTCTCTTCATCACCAGCTGCTTGTCCATCTTCTTCATTATCACAGCTACTTCCATGCACCCAACACGCATCTCGATGTAAATCTGTAGACTGGCCAGTAACCTAGCTCATCAGTTAGACTGGTTGCTTAATGTTCATTACTCAAAGGGGTGAAGACTGGACTAGTTTATTTTGTGGTTCATCTATTTTTATACTTAAGATACGCTCAGTTGCAAAGGTTAAATTCGTCTCATAGTAGATGTCAAGTCAGTAGGTGTCAAGTTGATTAATGGTCAGATTAATGCACAGTCTTCTCAATGCCTTGCTCTAGTTAAATTCAAAGACAAAATGTCGTTCAACCTTTTCAAACTTGAATTTGTCAGTTTAGTAAAAAGAATAGAATAACATTCAGAAAAAAATCATTTACCAATACATCAGTAAGTTTTACTAATTTGTTCCCTTATTTTAAGTAAATTATACACATGATAATATAATTTGTTTCCTCAATTTACTAAATCGAGGTTACATAATTGGCTCCCTTGTTTCAGTTAAATCAAAAAGAGGAAATAAATTAGTTCAACTTTATAAATATACGCATGTCATGTGTGGGGCTCCACTATATATAACCGATTGGCAAGATTTGCCACTTGCAGTCGGGCAATATGTTGAAAATAGAGGCGTGAAGTTGGACACTTTCTGATTGAACTTGACAATCGCATTGTGTTTGTGTACTTTATCACAAATGAAGTGGATTAGATGCAATAGCTTATTTGTCCCATACACAGACGTTTCAGACCTGTTCATGCAGCAACAGAAAACCGGATCACTCAATACTTTATGTACTGCTAATACAGCAAGTGAATGTCCTCAACATAAGCCTATAGTTCAGTGGTGATGTCATAAGTTAACTCATCAATATGCACTAATTAGGGCCAGCCAATGAGGCCACTCCATGACCTTAAGAGCTAACTGGTAAGCTCATATGGGGTCATATTGAGGTAATCCTTTAAATTGTAATTAATAAGATCACTGAAATGGTGATAAATAGTACAGTTTACACAATTAGTTCCTCTTAATTGCCTTATTAGCCACTTAAAATGATCAATTACATAATGAGCCCACCAATGAAGCAAAACTTGATGTGATCAATGAAGTCACATATTTGTTTAATCATTAAATCACTAATGAACCAGCTCAGTCACTAAATATAAGGTCATTAATGTGAGATATTTTGTACAGTCATCAGTTAAGTAACCAACAATCTCAGTGTTTGACTAATACGCTCTAAGGGTACGTTAACATGACAATGATGTACTAAAAATGTTGTCAGAACAATCCCCGTTCACCCTGCGAACACATATTACGCATGCATGAACATGTAACGTCACCGTTTCCACAAAATCACGTTTTTATTGTTTATTACATGGAGACAGTATAAAGGCATCGTTTTCAAAACCTTGCACTTTCCTCAAAGTGATTAAGACTGCCATAAGTTCTCAGAAGAGAGACGATACCACTACCATTATCAAAGATCCCTTTATTTCTACAGATCTTTAATATGTTGCATGATCATCAAAGGGTGCTGGCAGAGCTCAGCCTCAGGCACCAAACATGCTTTTACACACTCTAGCTGGATGACATATCACGTCAAAAGCCCTGTGTAAATTATGAATGAAGCAGTTACCAATTACCATCATCTCTTCTTTTTGATGCCACAGCATTGATGAAAAAAGATCCAGGCATGCTAGTTGCGTGCGAGATGCGTCCTGTTTTTTGTTTGGGGTGGGGGGGGTGGTAAGCTTTACTTCCAGACAGCTTAAACTGACCTTGCATTCGTGTTGTTGTACCTGAAGACTGAAATGAAAGCTCAGGGACCCCATCTGTTCCAGTGTAATGACTGTGCTATTTGAAGGCAGGAAAGGTTCGTCTGGAGCAGCTGGTATCTTTCCCTGTGACCTTTTAGCATTCCTTCCCTCGCCATCTGACAGATGTGTCAACTCGATTATTTCAAAAGAGCCCTGAATAAATAACCGATTGTGAATGCGGGCTAACCTGAAGCGATGGTGAAACGTGGCCACTGCTTTCCTTCTCACAATAAAACACCTAAAATGCACGCAAGCGACCAGATGGCTGAGTTAAAGCGCTTTGGTGGGAGTGCGCTTACTTTCTGTTCCTTGTGGTAGATTTTGACTAAATGGCTTTTCTGGAGCGGTGACTGGTGGGCCTCCTCTATGAGAGTGAAGGAGGACAATGGGGTGAACTGAACGCCATTGTGCGCTGTTTGCCCTTGGAGCCAAACTATTAGCCAGTGGAAGGGGGCGGATGGGCGAGCGAGAAGAGGGCCGGGGGGGCCTCAGGTGTTGCTCGGTGGCACTGAATGGATTCCCTCTCAGGCTGGAAGCACACAGCTGAGGAGGGCTGCTGTCGAGGGCGGGGGCTAATTGACTCACTGAGTGATTGGAGGACTGTGAAGAGGCGACCGCAATCAGACCTGCTCTGATAGAGTTTGATGCCTCCCTAAATAGTTTTCAAATGGAGGAGCAGGTGCTGTTTTCAAGCAATCCGAATGCCAGTGTGTGTGTGTGCGCGCGTGTACATGTGTTCGTTCCCACAGTGAAGGTGAACGTGCTCACAACGCGTCGACGCTTAGATGTTGTTAGTGGTCCGAGCTGGGATAAGCCCGTCCCATATATCATCCGTCGGTGTCCTTTATACCCGGCTTGGATCCAATCTTGAGGTTTTTGATGCTTTGTAAGCCCACAAGTCTGCAGGGCCTGCACCATGATGGGCGCTTTAACACTATTTTGTCAATCACAATCGCTTTGATGTATAGGAGTAAAGCTCCTCATCAATGCAGCGCACCTTCGGGGGTATTAGGGGCTCTGTCATGGCACGCGGCTTTACGGAGGCCTGCGCAGACAAATCTGGCTGTGATGAGAAGACTGGAATGTAATTTGGATATTCCCTGGAGATGGTATACACGTGATGGAGCTATACAACTAAAGCAAATGATTCCAGCTATGGAAAGGATAGACAAATCCTATAACCAGTCTGAAATGTTATATACAAAGTTTATAATCGACACTTCCGCTTTCTGTCCGTTATTACCACTCATTAAAAATGACTTCAACATGAACAGCCAGTGCAATTCAAGATTATTTGGTTGATTTAAAATCTTACAAAAAGTTGTACTTAAACTGTTTTAACAATGCAATAGACACTGACACAAACATGAATCAACATATAAATTAAAGAACAAATTCTCAGTTATTAAGTGTTGTTTCTTCCACATTTCCTTACTTCTTACATTGTGGACTTAAAAAAAATAAATTAATGTCAACTACCTCAAATTTAATTCAAGCATGCTATACATTAACTTTTGATAAAACTTCATTTTTGGGGCAAATCTGCTGGTGGCAATGAAAATGACACCACAAGTGATGGTCATAACTCTGAAATTATTTTCAGAAAATATTAAATATTTTTGATATTACATAATTATTACTATTTATAATATATGTTAATGTTTACATTTTTCAAATCAATCCCTAAAGGTGATGACACACAGGGCAATATTGCTGGGCAATGTTGCCGTCAACGGGCAACCAGGTGAGTCACAGGGCCCACGACCGATCTAAAGTATCCAGATAGAAATGTGTTGCCCATTCTCAATGGGAAAGTGCCCAAGCAACATCGCCCGGCAACACTGCTCAATAAGTTGCCCAGTGTATCATCCCCTTTAGATCCCCAAAAGTTCCTGTAGTTGAGGAAACACCTTTATAAAAAATAAAAAACACAGTCAACCAGAATTTGATTTGCTTTGACCCCAAATTACTCCATCATCAACACTAAACTAATCACTCTGAATTGAGTCGTAAGGCCTCCAGAGTTCAGCAGGTCTGAGGACCCAGGAGGAGCGACGCGATGCTGACCTGCTCTAACACGTGATCCACCCCTGAAGATCCAGGGAGCTCCGTCCAGCTCTCTGCCCTCTGTGCCTGTCAGCAGGGCTTCTGGTCCTCGTTTGTCATTTCTATTGATTCAGGGGAATGACAGATGGTGATTATGGGAGCCTGAGACAGATTGCCTTTATGAGAGTGGCTCACGAGCCAGCCATCTCTGCTGCCGTCTGTGCCAGTCGTATGACTAGCAAACGTACTGTGCATGCCCAGCACTGGGGCAAAGGCATGGTGTGCCATTCTGTCATTAAGATCTACAATCAGGCGCACACCACAAAACCTTTCTTTCTCTGCCTTATCCAGGCTGTAAAAGGGTCTGTTAATATGGAAGAATGACCTGCTTGTAATATTTGTTACGTTTTTCTTCTGTTTGAGATTTGTCAGCAAGCAGTCGGCCAATTCAAGGTTTTCACTGCAAATTGTTTTGTGGATCATTCATCCGCTGCCACTGTGCTCCAGTATATTCCTTTACGTTTCCTCTGCCAAAAATCATTTGAAAATTTGGGTCACTAAGCTATTCACTCGTGTAATTTATCCAGACATTGTCCAGCTGTGGGCTGTGTCAGCTAGCATGAGGACCGGGATGCAATCTCACCCTAAGAGCTATTTGTTAGATTGTATGTAATGCATATTAGATGGGCACTTCACTTCAGCAAACATGTCTTTGTGCTACAGTACATACATATTTCACAAACACCAAGCCATGAAAGATGAATTGTGTTTCACTGCAACAACTGAGCCACTGGAGGTACGCCTCCTGCCCTGGCTTCCAGATGGGTTTAGGAGTCACAAAAAAGTGTTTGAGATTCAAAAAAATTGTGATAGATGCCATTTTTTTCTTTCTTTTTTTCTAAGTGTTTGTCAAAAACATGCCATCTCTTGCCATCTTCTGAATTGTCATATTCAAACTGAAATGTTACAACAAAGCCTCAAGCCCAAAATATTTCCTAAATCATACCAAGAAATGAAAGCTCAAAGGATCATCTTTAATTATGGCTCACATTCATCTCTGACTAAATTGATCGAGTCTCTGTGGTTTATTGATGAGCCAGCATATCAAAACACCCTGACAACACAAATGAGCTCAATGTTACATCAGTGCAATATACACTTTACAATTATAATATAGTTCAGTTTTTAATATAATTCTATAATCACCTAGAGCTGGGTAAAAATATAGATTTGTGTGATTAATTGTGATCTTTGTATGAACATTTCCAACAGATTTTATTAAAATCCCAAGACTGAATTTACTGTATGCCAATGCAGTTTGATAAAAAAAAAAAAAATGTCCCGATTCACATACAAATGACTAGATTCGGACTCAGTTCTTAAAATAGGGCAACTCGATTCTAGCAAAAATCATGTTATCAATATTTTGGTCAGTATCATGATTGTTTAACACGATAACTCACTGACTTTAGAAACATCATGCATTATTATTACTTAAAAACCTTCTAAATGGATAAAACTGAAAACCTAAATTAAAATAAAAGTAAATATATACTTGGGATTTTAGGAAGGCACTGTAAAGGAAAGGAGAATTTTTTTTATTGATATTCTAACTGAAAGATAACCAAATGTATCAGAATCCAATCAAAGTGAATCAGAATCCAATTAAAATGAGTGCTTCTGAATCTGTATTGATGCCGATCCCTAATTTTTCCCTAAAGTGTGTCGCACAGTTACAAAAACATGACATCTCTTATCATCTACTTCTGAATTGTCATATTCAAACGTAATGTTACAACAAAGCCTCAAGCACAAAATATGTCCTAAAGTATACCATGAAATGGAAGCTCAAATGATCATTTCTTATTATGGCTCAAATTCATCTACTCTGACTAAATAAAATAAAAAAATATATATACTTGGGCTTATAGGGAAGTGCTGTAAAGGGAAAAGAATGCACTGGATTTATAAAAGTATTAGCAGAGGAAAAAAATTATATAAGATGGACATTCTAAATGAAAGATAGCCAAATGAATCAGAATCAAATTGAATCATATTCTGAATTTAATTAAAATGGGCGCTTTTGAATCTGTATTGATTCTCATTTATTTATTATGCTTCTCACAAGCGTTTTAAAATTCCCACTTTTACTGAACAATAAGTGATTTAGAAATGAGATTCATTAATTAGAAACAACATTGTAAAAACTAGGATGAAAAATCTTTCATTCTATATACGGACCTTAATGTTCACACTCTGTAATCAATGTCATTAAGAACAGGTCACTAGTTTAACTTGTACCGTTTTGTATACTTTATAAATTATCCATGAAACCTCTAATCAATACCGCTGAGCAGTTTCTGAAAAAATGGCATACATTTTTGAGCACAGAAATATGCAAAAAGCAGTGATAGCCGCATGAACAGAAACACTGTAATTCCTTAAGTTTATGATACAGCACACTGACCATAAGAGCTTTCCTGAAGTAGCCTCTCACTGCAACCTCAGTCTCATGGGCCCCGTGATGTAAATGTGGTCATAAAACTGCTAAGCAAATGGGGGGCTAGTTGCTTAATTGGCTTTTATTGAGCCTTCTGGTTCATTTGAAGGTGGGAGTTAAATTATACCTCAGACTTGCCATGTTCACTCTGCGAACAGTAAATAATGACAATCCATCATGACCATTACTGTCCATTATTTAACACCATTTATTATGCGTTTTCACACCTTGTATGGGACATTCATTTCAACCGCACAGAGGATCTTCTAATGTCTCCCAATCCAAAAAGAACACATTTTGAATTTGAATGCTAATGATTTAACGACTTCTCATCCCTATTGTAGTGAATATCCAGAGGGAGTTGATTTCATGAAGATTTTAATTTAGATAGACCACTCAGACGTGATCATAAGTTAATAAAAAGAATGCCCAAGCTGCTCTATTCCAAATAATGAAAATTATAAATATATTTGTGTTCCTCAGAAGAGATAATACAATGTGAGGGTGTATTTATGGTGACAGACCTTCTATTTTTGGGTGAGCCTTCCCTTTAAATAAAGCATATTTCATCAGTCCTCAACAGAAAAGCAACATACGTTCAACGTTAATAGAAACAAATAGCAAGAAGCAAAAGAAAAGGAAAAACAGGCTTCACAAAGACCACAAGCTGTTTTAGGAGGAGCACTACTGCCATCTAAAGGGGATGTAATCATCAACTCCTCAAACTCCTTAACACAGTTGTATTAAACACTTATTTTATTTGTCTGGTGACTTTTTTATGTTGTTTTCACACTCAAACACAAGTTTTAGAAGTGTGAACAAACCCCTGCTGCAGCAAAGCCTCCCCAAAAGAGCAGAAACTTATTACATGCTTATACTTTTGGACCATATATCATAACAAAATCATTTAGACTCTCTTTTCTCTGGAGAATGCATACTGCAATAAATTCTTCAAAAGACTTTCCATTTTTGTTTCCAAAAATAGCACATTGCCTTACCAATTGCATTTGTGTCTATGTCTGACGTGAAAGTGCTTCTCTCCATTCAATTCACACAGGAGACCAGAAATACTGTACAAGATATTTAAGTCAAGAGAATTATACATTTGCTCAGTCTGTGTTCTTGTTTTGATATGCCATGTATGTCAGCACTAGATGACAATTCCACACGGAGCACTTTACACTTGGAATGGACCCACATATGCACAGCAATAGACTGGCATCACATGGGGGGGTGGGCAAGCTTTTTTTCTCAACCTTTCCTCTCCCCCAAGTGAGTGCACTATAATTTTCAGGCTGTCCTAAATGTGAAAGGATATTAATATGCGTTTACATCTGTCTTCTATTAATATTCATGCCTGAATCCACATCTCTACACAAAGCCAATTTTCTGGCCATCTGGGTTATGGCTGGTGGAGGTGATGGATCCGTTTTTATTTGCAAGGCAGCAATACATCATGAATTCCCTTTTCCGTCGAGGTGTTGTGGAGTGCCTGAGCAAAAAAGTGGATGATTTTAATTAGAAAATAAAAGATGGGTTTCATTGAGACCCCCAAATCCCTCCAGTCTTTCTGTAAAACACGGCAAACAATGCAAACATACCCCCACATGAAGACATCGAGAATCACATCTGCTTTTAGTGGTCTTATTGAAAGAAAACGGCAGATCTGAATGATGAATTTTAATATATTTATATATTCTCAAGCTGTAATTAATATATGTATGTTTGTATGTATGTATGTATGTATGAATGTATGAATTAATGTATGTATGTATGTATGTATATATGGATGGACGGGAAAATTAAATATTTGGATGGATGGATGGGAAAAGTGGATGGATGGATGGATGGATGGATGGATGGATGGATGGATGGATGGATGGATGGATGGATGGATGGATGGATGGATGGACGGGAAAATTAAATATTTGGATGGATGTATGGGAAAATTGGATGGATGGATGGATGGATGGATGGATGGATGGATGGATGGATGGATGGATGGATGGATGGATGGATGGATGGATGGATGGATGGATGGATGGATGGATGGATGGATGCAGGGCTCCAAATGGTTGCATTTTGCTGCCAAAATTTGAGAGTGTGCAACTGAATTTTACATCCAGTCGCACATGTGCAACCAGTAAATTTGGGCGTGTTCATTCAATAGATCACTCAATTACATGCTCTCTAGAATGCTATATTTGCTGACGTGACACACGAGATCTATTTAACCAATACTGTCCCATTTTTTAATTTGTTTTACAGTTTTTATAGAAGTACATGACATGACTCAAACGTAATGAAGTCATTTTATTTAAAAGAAGAAACCTGTTCAAACATACCAGTGCTTATACTCTGTACAGTAATCATTTAACCATCAGCCTGCGTTATTACACTGTTTTCATTATGATGGTAAAGTGTACATTTCTTTCTTTGCTGCAAAATGCCAATCTACACGAGTCAAGCTCTACCTGTTCTCTATCAGTATCATTCAACAACCGTTAACTTCACGAACGGCATGGACCAGTTCGTTCAATTCGTTCATGAACTAGATCTCTCGTTCAGACTCAAAAGCATCTCGATCAGTAAAGGGCGTATTCGTTCACTGAATTCAAGAAATCACATGTTCCATCACATCTCATACTCGAAACACTATTGGCTCGAGGTTTTGTCATTCTTGGAGTATTTATTAGTAGGCTAATACAGCGGAAATTAGCATGTTGATAAATTTTCTGGTTGTGCCCCTAAAATTTACATTTGTAGGCCACTGTGCTCCTTGTGAAAAACGTTAGTCTGGAGCCCTGGATGGATGGGAAAATTAGATATAAAGATGGATGGATGCATTTTTGTATGGCTGATAAAGAGTGGATTTTAAAATTTGAAAAACAAAAAAATCTAAGAATTAATAAAACACTAAAAACTCAAATCAGTTGTTTAATATGCTACGCGACTTTAGGTATTATAATGAACAGAATAAAAATGGATTTTAGAGATTTGGTATTTAACAGGTCTAATTTTAATAATCAGTTTTTAAAGATTGATAGGAGCATTAGATGATGGCAAAGGTAATTCAATCATATTAAAATTAAATGTGCAATATTGATTGAAACTGTTCAATTAAAAAAATCTCTATAACTGTCTGACAATCGATGGTGCCGATATATCGTGCATCTCTACTAATATAAAAGCACTTTGAAAGTTTAATGACAAGCATTTGAACTGATGATTCCGATATATCGGATACTGGAAAGAGGGAAAATAAATCTCAGATGTAACCTCTGAAGTCAGCCTTTATCGGGAAACATTTGGTAAGGACGACGGCCAATAGAACCATTGTCGTGCTGTTATTTCACAGACATCAATTATTGGAATAGTACGGTGAGTGTGCATCTCAGGGGGCCGAGCGCTGTCTATCAGGCATGGACACTTCTTAATGATTAATGCTGGAAGTTACTCCATGAACTCCAACTGCATTCCCATGGGGTTTAGAAGCCTCACAAAATGACCAGTTTTATTGCAGTGCTGAGAATCAATTATGCTAACAGTTTCTAACGAATGCACTTCAGGGAAACAAAGCTGCACTCTTGGCGATTTCACCCATTTGCATATTGATGACATAAGGACAGTTTTTGCAATGCAAACGAGAAATACAGCGAAAATTATGCATCTCAAGTTGACTTATAAAAACACATTCGATCTACTGCTCATGCCACTGTACCTCTCTCTCTCACACACACACATATGTTGTGTTTCCATGTTTTATGGGGACATAGGCGTAATGGTTTTTATACCGTATAAACTATATATTCTATCCCCCTACACTGCCCCTGCCCCTAAACCTACCCATCACAGGAGACATGCTGCATTTTTACATTTTCAAAAAACATCACTTAGTGTGATTTATAAGATGTTTTCCTCATGGGGACCAAAAAATGTCCCCACAAGGACAAGGATTTTGGATATTGCCATCTTTGTGGGGACATTTTGTCCCCATAACGTAGGGATTACCAGTCCACACATACACACACACACACACACATAAACCACACAGGATTGAGCAGTGTTTCTGGAGTCTGAAGTCATCCTCAATTAGCCGGTAAAGCAAGAAGTTCTGGAAGCACTCCAAAACGACCTCTCTAGGGAAGTGATAGATATGGTGTGTTTAGGAGGGCAGTCTATTACAGCGAAGAGGTTAACGTGCAGTAAAGATGTACTCAGTTGTTTGCGTCTGTGTGATGGCCGCAGTTTGGCAGCATCACCGGCTCGCAGATGCATTAAGGTAAAAATACAGGGTGGGGAATCTGGCTGGATGCTTGAGTCAAGCACAATAAAGATTGCTATTAATATTAAATGTGGGATAAATAAATTATACATGCATGACACTTCAGTAGAGTGGGCTTAAAGGTACAATCAATTTTAAAAGTATGAAGAGAATGACATGCTGATTCAACTTTGGCCTAATACATGTGCACTTGTTAATTTACCTGCACATTTATGTTTTTAGTACTTTCTTACTGTAGCTACTTACAGTAATGCACACACGTCAAGCAATTACCAAGACAAGTAACTAAGAGTACATTCTATGCAATGCCTCAAAATCCATTAAGCACTGATGCATAGTCTTCATGCTACTATATATAAAGGACGAGGGCTAGTTTTTACATAATACAGATAACAAAATACAGAGTCAATAACACAGAGTCAAAATACAGAGTGGTTTATTGTGTCGCCTAACTGAAAATGCAATCAGATTTTAAGTTTGGAAGATTTACAAGAAAATTCGCAAAATCATCTCTAGACACTTTTGACCTTGACCACTAAGAGAGAGAAACATTTATGCAACTGGACTTTTGATTCTAAAGCCTTATGATATCACTCTTATGAGAGCTTCCCCATATGTAAAAGTTAGCCCTCGTCCTTTATAGCATGCAGACTGCACCAGTGCATCATGTACTCTTAGTTACTTGTCTTGGTAATTGCCTACAACAAATAGTCAACCTGTGTTCAGTGAACTGAATCTTTTTTCCTAGGCAATAACAATGGAACTGTCCAATAATGTTTTTATATTCACGTCTTAAATTTAAAAAAAGGCAAATCAAAAATGTGTTCCCTATTTTATTTTGTGCATGTGTATAACGGGGACCAGCTAGTAGTTGTCGTGCGAGTAAACCGCACTCCTCTGATCTCAAGAGACGCTCTAGCAACTGATGCTACAGGTTTTGCAGCCTTTAGCCTCCTTGTTAGAGTGTCCGACTCCGGTTTGAGTCCGGCTTGGAACAGGAGTAAATGAATGCTGTGACCCGGATGGGAGTGAGGTTTTAGGGGGGGACCGGCTAGTAGTTGCTGTGCGAGTAAACCACACTCCTCTGATCTCAAGAGACGCTCTAGCATCTGACATTAGATGTTGCAGCCTTTAGACTCCTTGTTAGAGCATCCGACTCTCATGACGGCGGACACAGGTTCAAGTCCTGCGTTAATTCTTATTTTCTATTAAATACTGCAGTGTTTTTTGTAAGAATTTATCCGTGCACATTGTAATTTTTTATGTAAAGTACCTTTGTAATCTCAGCAATCACAGCAATAGCAAACCACAACGATTCAACGAATGCCCAATGGACAAAATCAAGTTCCACAAGCCACCCTACACCCAGAAGCCATTTAACTCGGATATATGAAAAGAATATTGCAACTTTAATTTCATGTTGACTTTAAAGCACCACACCACATCACATTTTAAGGTGTAAGATATCTCAGGACAGATATGCAATCACAATATGATTCAGAATTAAATATGCAATTATGGAATGATTTCTAAGAGGGTATTGTTTGTATGTTAATGAAACTATTGCATTCTTCTAAAAAAAACTGACAGCACGCGGAGCAGACCAAACACATCAGCATAAGGAGGGCCTTGCATTTTAAATGAGAGCAGAATGAAGAAGTAATCAGCAGAAGGTTCTCTCTAATTTCATGTAGCTGCTGACAGACACCACAGAGCGCATAATGACAGAAGCAGGCAGGCATGCGGACACACTGCTACCGGTGATTGGTGGGGTGTAGGGACCGTAGAGATGACTTGACACCCTTAGAGAGCACAACACTGATGAGGTCTCACCTGCAGGCAAGAAGAGCAATGCTCAAAGGCCCCGATACCTCTCTCGCTGGGCCCTAGACAGCCAAGGCTCCTGACATATGTCATTCCCAATCTGTTCAGCGGGCACACTTCTTTCTGACATAACCTGTCAGCACGGCACAGACGGCCACCAACATGAAGCTCAGAGAGCTGTGTTGATGCAACCCACTTCCTGCTAATTGGTGTTTTTGTAATAACACCATCTGTTCCTTAAGAAAGTCAGACTCTGTCTCTAAGAGGACACAGTCTTCCAGAACAAATGAATACACCAGACAAACAATGCAGTATTTTTGGGGTGAGGGCAACTTCCACAAGGTGAAGACTGAAGATCTGAGGGGAAATAAGAAGAAAGCTGTGCTCTAAACATCTGTTGTTCCTCACTTCTAATGAATGCATCATATAAGCGGCAATGTAGGCTTTAAATCTACCAACCCTGACTGCAGTCTAATCCCATATGAGTTATTTCATGCACTCATACAAAAATAATCACTCAAAAATCACCTCATAGTAGAAATCTGTAACCTACATATATGCATTTTATAGAAAAAACACTTTTAAGAAAGTTCATCCAAACAGAATTATGAGTATGGTAAGAAAGATGTTGCCTGCCATCTAGCGGAACATAACTATTACTGCACTCCACTGCATAGACTAAAACTATTTCCGACATAACTGCTATTATTATATATTATAGCCTACTTTATAAATCGCCACACATGATAATAAGTGGTTTGTAATCATCACTATTTCTTAAAATGCAAATGGTATAGCTATATTATGATAAAAAAATGCTGTCGTTGTGATTTCAAGGTTATCATACAATGACCCTGTTTACTTGAGCATCCGTTTTAAAATTAAGTGTTATTCTGATTAATACTTTTTATTTATTCTGGGAAAAAGGTGAACATGTTAAAGGCCCATTAAAATATTTCTGTATACAATCATGTTGGCTAATCAGCATTTCCAAAACTATAGCCTATTTAAAATAGTACTGTCTCGCTTTTGCAATTATTATGTATTATTTTGGTTATGTTTGACAATAATTTAAACAATCATTCATTCTCATTCATGTGCTTAAAGAAATCAATCAAAAGCACGAGGAATTTTACAATGTAGGACTAACAAAGGCCATGACGTAAATATTTGTTTTTAAATATAAGTCAAATAAAGGCTCAACGCTTCAAAATGTGTATTTAATAGCTAGACTGTCACATAACTGTCTGATATCACTCAGAATTATATTTGTTTGGACACTTTTGGGCAATCTACTCGATAATAGCTACAAACTTAACGTTAGCCTAATATGATGGGGAGGGATGTGACATTAGCATATCACACAGCACCTCCAATCCCTCTTTAGTGTAGGCTATATTGTGTTACGTCATATTAATGGAGTGGTCACTAGCAGTGCACCTAACTTGTCGCCTTACCTGAATGTGTGTGTGTACATTTATGTTGGATGTCCTCGACGTGGAATTCAAGAGCTTTATCTAATTACATACTTTCCACATATTTCTGTTAATAACTGTCCTAACACATGGTGAGAGAGCAAACTATCCAGCACAACGAGCGAAGTTGATACCAGCTCGGTTGATTCGGTTGAATGAGTGAGTCATTTACGCTGAATCGCGCGATCGATTCAACTTGATGATGACGACGACTTTTACCATGGTCATTCATTTTCAGAATTGGACTTGTATTTAATAAACGTTTGTATTTATTGTGAAGACAAATTGAACGTTTGCGTTTCACACTACTCAGCCTCTACTAAACAAAATAGCTTCACTACTGAAAAAGTGCTGCAGATGTGGTTACAATGCTAGTTTTGCTACTTTTACTGATGCTACATTTTTAGACATGATCAGATGAAGTGATTTTCAACTACTACAGTGAATGTACGCATGCTTTTACATTCCCAAAAATCCAAATAAATAGCCATCTGCCAGATTCAGATTTTTAAATGAGAATATTGTCTTAAGACAATCGGTCTAATGTATTCAGAATTTGAAATAAAAAATAAATAAAAATAACCATTTTAAAGGGATAGTTCACTCAAAAATGACAATTGAAAGCTATCCAGCTACCATTTTGAAGCTTCAAAAAGTTCATAGAGAGATTGTAAAACAAATCCTGACAGATTTAGTCCAAAGAGACACGATTGCTTTATACACTGATCAGATCAGATTTAATTTAGTCTTTTATTCATATATAAAGATTCATCAGAGCACAAATCAGTTGTGGTAAATGGAGAACCAATGAGGTTCATTCTCGTGTGTTATGCAGCACGTTTGAGCTTCCGCAAGAATCAATGAGGATTGTTCTGACTCGTCAAGCAGGTTCGGTTGAGCTTCTGTTTATGTTCGCTGACCAGTATTTAATGTGAATTCAAATTCAATCGTGTTCATCATATAAAGCGCTCAGAAGATTTGGACTAAACCGCTCAATTCATATGGCTAGTTAGTTTTACATTTGAAACAACACAAGGGTGAGTAAATGATGACAGAATTAAAAATTGAGTGAACTATCCCTTTAAGACTTTAGGCTCCTTAAATAGGTCTCACAGTGGAATGCACAGTGCACACAGCTAAATGCAACGTGTTTTACACAGGCAATCTGTTACAGTGGGATCAATTCCATGGATGATTAAGCATGATAATGAAGGTTTTTGGACATTCTCCACAGAGGCGCAGACACAGCAGCTGGTGACATTCATGAGCGCATCACAATGAATTCCCATTACTTTCAATGATCATGAAGCCTGCTTTTGGCAATGTTACAAACCTAATAAAATCGCTAAAGTATGCCATATGTGTCTGTTAAGAGGGGAATTAAAGTCAAATTGCTTTATTCATAGTAAAAAAGAAAGCAAATCCAGCAGATGATTTTGTGCTTTCATACTGCTGTTGACATGATGGTCGAATTAATTCACAAAGGGCAACACATTAAAGATCTAAGCTGGAGAAGAAGTTATAATCATATTCTACAGAAAGTGTTTTCAACTCTCAAAACCTGTTGTCACATCATTGGATATATGCTTTGGAAAAATCAGTTTGTTATGTTATATGTTATGTTTATGTTATGTTATGTATGTTATTATGTTATTTTAATATAAAGTTATCTTTTGAGGGTTTTTGTATTTTTTTAATACAAAGTTATTTTTAATATAAAGTTATTTTATTTTTAATACAAGAATATTTTATTTTTAATACAGTTCTTTTTCATATATGTTGTTATGTTGAGCTTTTTTATTTTTATATAAAGTTATTTTATTTTTTATATAAAGTTATGTTATTTTTTTATATAAATGTTGTCATGTTATGTTGAGATTTTTTTTATTACATTTTTTTATATAAAGTTATTTATTTTTTAATATACTTTTTATTTATTGTTATGAGCTTTTTTGTATTTTTGTATGTTATGTTGAGCGTTTTTTTATTTAATTGTTTTAATATAAAGTTATTTTTATGTAAATGTTACATTATAAGCTTTTTTGTATTTAATTTTTTATATAGTTATTTTATTTTTAATATAAATTTTATTTTGTTATGTTGTTATGTTATGAGCTTTTTCAATTTTTTTATTTAAAGTTATTTTATTTTGTAATATTGTTATGTGATGTTATGTTATGTTATGTTATGTTATGTTATGTTATGTTATGTTATGTTATATTTTACATGTTATGTTATGTTATGTTATGTTATGTTATGTTATGTTATGTTTACCAGTAGAGGGCGCATTGTGACTTTTTTTAGCTCCATGGTAACGCCACGGCGTTCATCCAGATTTCCTGCTCAAGCATTAGCATTGTCACAGCACTCTTTTTAGCATTTTAAATACGTCATGATTCTTTTAGCTTGAGTTTTTATCTTTAATGTATAAATCGATATTGTTTTCGAATCATCATGAGTCGCACTCCTGATGCAAGAGCGAGGTAAAAGTTGTCCAGATTTGTTATGACGTTTGGGAAGCTAACTAGTTAGCCAGCTAACGTTAAGCTAAATGATACAAACAGTAGTCAATCTGCTAGCGGGCGTTTTATTGTGTAAATGACTATATAACTGCATAAGCACAACTTTTATCAGTATATTAAAACAGAAACTGCATAGTTATCTATGTAACCGAAATGAAAAATGTTAACATAAAAGCATGTTTGCACATTTCGATGATACAAGATACTTAAAAAAGAAGAACGCTATACACGACGTCCTACCTTAAAGTGTATTATTAACACATGTCTGTTTAGTTTTGTATTATAATTTTTAAGACCAGATAAATGCTGCTGCTATTTATTTTTATTTTTTATATAGATATAAGCAGGATACTACAGAAAACAGTTTGTTTTAAATAGCTCTTGTTTGAAGAGACTGCATATGTGGTATATTATACTTACTTATAATCTTGTCATGTGGACTTTTGCTCTTGCAGAAAAAATCTTATAACCCTTTTAACGTGTTGATGAAGGGCAAAATCTATAGTCTACATGTTTATCCTAACAAAATTCCCTCTTTTTTACATGTTGCACATTACAGAGACATCCAGACCAAGCAGATTCAGGACAACATCACCAATGTAGAGAAGCACTTTGGAGATCTGTGCCAACTGTTTGCTGCTTATGTCCGTAAAACTGCACGACTGCGGGACAAAGCCGACCTCCTGGTCAAAGAAGTCGGCATTTATGCTGACACAGAGACACCAAACCTAAAATGTGGATTGAAGAATTTTGCAGATCAACTGGCCAAGATTCAGGACTATCGGCAAGCAGAGGTGCGTTTAAAACCATGAAAACATACTTTAGCTTATTTGTGTTTCCTACTAATATGCAAACACATATTATTGTTCACAGGTGGAGAGGCTGGAAGTGAAAGTTATAGAGCCTTTGAAAGCATATGGAAATATTGTGAAAACAAAAAGGGTACGTTTTTCTTTATAAGCTCATCAGTGATGAAGTGCAAGAAAATGGGTTTATACTTTATAGTTAAAATATAAAAATGACCTTATTCCAGTGATCTCATGAGGGCAGCATTGCATCACATTTTGAGTAAGCATGATGTACAATTACTGTTGTCACAGGTCAAAACCTAAGAACTTGGGCGCACTCTGTTCTTACCAATCTTTTGATTTTATTTAATTTATGTACAGGAGGACCTGAAGCAGACGCAGACTGCAAGGAACAGAGAGGCCAAGCAGATGCAGCAGCTTGAAAAAATGAGGCAGAGAAACCCATCAGACAGACAGATCATTGTATCCTTGCAATTAGATGTTAATTCGTTTACTGGAACTACATAGCTGTGAATTTGAAGAGTAGTAAAGATGTCACAGTTATTAATCAAATTACCCTGTAGATTAGGGTTGTCAATCAATAAAAAATGGATGTTAGATTTAATTACACACAAAATGTTTGCTGAGAAAGCCCCAAAGTAAAGATAATTTTAGACATGATTGTGACACATAAGTAAATTAATTAATACTTATAAAAGTGGCATTAGAAGTCAATATTGAAGTAGGGCTGGTTCACATAGAAAAACGTGAGAGGGGTATCGAGACTTGAGCACTGCGTTTTGAGAACACTGTCATGCTCGAGACGCTGCAAAAGATGCAAGCACTGCACAACGGCCAAACACATCCCTGTAGCAATTTTAAAAACACTTTCGATGTGAACGGCCCCTTAGGGTCTTTGGCCGTCTGCAAGTTACAAAGTTTAAATATAACAGTTAAATTTGTATGATACAAAATGTCTGCATACATCGCCGAATATTTTGGGTTGACACACAAAACTTTCAAATATTATTTTAAAGGTGCAGTAAGCGATTTTCTGAGAAATTATGTTGAAAGTAGATCAAACCGAGAAGCACAACAAACTTGTAGCCAATCAGCAGCAGGGGGCGTGTCCACTCGTGATGGGGGAGTAGAGAGAGTGAGCAAGAGGGAGATTTGAAGAAAGACTGTAGAATCAGAAAGAGCTTTATTGCCAAGTGTGCTTTCACACACAAGGAATTTTTTTTGGTGCTGAAGCTTCCAGTGCACATATACAATACAAATACAACAGTAATAAATAAAAAATTCTAAGAATAAAAATATAAACAGTATAAGGTCACTTACGTTTAGTCAGAAAAGACATAGATTATGAATATTTACAGTATTTGGAGAGTAAGAATAAATATAAATAATATGAATAATCACCTGAGTTTAGGAGATATTGCACTAAGCAGTGGGAGAAATTGCACTTACAGGCATTTGCCTTGGGGGTGGGTGGTTGGGGGGTTAACTGTTCAAGAGGGAAATGGCCTGTGGGAAGAAACTGTTCCTGTGCCTAGATGTTCTAGTGGCCAGTGATCGGAGTCGCCGTCCTGACGGTAACAGTTCAAACAGGTGGTGTCCGGGGTGAGTGGAGTCTGTGATGATTTTACCTGCTCTCTTCCTCACTCTGGAAGAGTACAGGTCCTGGAGGGTTGGCAGGTGGGCACCAATAATCCTCTCTGCAGTCCGGATGGTACGTTGCAGTCTCCTGATGTCTGATCTGGTAGCTGAACCAAACCAGACAGTGATGGAGGTGCATAAGACAGACTCAATGACAGCCGAGTAGAAAGACAGATGGCTGAGAGACATTACAAAAGAGAAAAGGTCAGAGAAATATCACTGGAAAAAGAAGGGTTATGATCAGGCAAGAGCATTAGGACCAGTGCTAATATTAGAAAAGCTTTCAAGAATTGGAGAGACGTTAGAGTGTGGGAAGGCCTGTTGTTGTAATGCTAGCTATGGTAACAGGACAGTTTTGAGTGTCTGTTTATTGTTTGTCTGGAGCTGGTATGCTGCTGGCAACTAGCAACAAACTCTTGCTTGTATATACTCTTGTGTACTGTATGTTCATTTTTTCTTCTGCTTAGTCATTTGTTCACCATCTTCACTTTATATATGCAATAGGGATGTCACAAGGACCAAGTCCGACCAAGTCGGTACTGAAATGATAAAAATGTGACGATACCAGTATTTCTGTCATACCGGTAGTACCGACTCCCGCGGCACCCGCTGCGTTCAGTTTCTTCCATGTTTATCTAAGCGCAGGGCTCCAGACTAGCCGAATATATATACAAGTGTCTGTAAATATTAAACTGCAAAATACTGAAATATTACTCCTGCATGCGTCTCTGTGAATAAAAAAACCAATGTTTCTCTGCGCTCACTGCACCTTTAATATTTTAATATTTTCCTTGTATTGTAATCATTACGAGCACAAGTTTTAATTGCTGCCTAGCATGTTCGTTGTGTTACTGAACCACATAACGTGCTATATTATAACTGTATATTACTCCCGTGTGGACATTTATTTGATACATTCATACAATACGTCCTAAAGCTACTTCCTGTAAGCTCCTTTAAAACAATACGTATTGTGAAAAGTGCTATACAAATAAGCTTGAATTGAACTAAAATTGAATATTTGTATTCAGATTCTGTAGGTTTAAATAAATACGTTCATTCTTTTTAATAAATCAATTTTAATACAACTTTATTAATATCATGATTCGACAGCCTTACTCTTGACATTTTAATGCCATATAAAGATATTTGTTGTAAACCACAGAATTACAGGTAATACCTTAACAGCCTTTCTCAGTCACAGGTGGGCCTTGTGTGCAACAAACTGTAATATCATCTTGAAACTACTTTTATTTAACTTAATTATAATCAAGTAGCCTGATGCTAATATGCCACGTATACCAAAGTCCCTTTCAGGCTAGTCATTTCATTCGATGGCCATCTTGGGCAGTGAAATCACCAAGGAAATCTGACAACAACTGTCTCATAAATGTTGTTTCTAAATGCTCAAATTATGACAAAAAAGACATTTTTCAGACTGGACCAGCCAATGTGCATGCACATTCCTAAGCACCGACTGTTTCTATACCAACCGGAGCTTCTTATGGAAACTGCAGGGACGCAATGTCTTTTCCAGTTGCCAGTTGGCTCTTTTACTTAAAAGGCGGGACTTATTACACTATTGCGCTTTCTCCCATTCATAGTCATACAAGTACATATAACTATAACTAAAGTATTTGCCAACTTAATGTGAAACTTCTCACTGTGCTAATTTAAAACCTCTCAGTAAGCTGATAGACTCGGAACACTTTGTGCTTTACGCTTTATTGTTGGTTGTGTGATGAAAGGCTGAGAGTGAACTCCAAAGAGCCACAATGGATGCCACACGCACAACTCGCCAGCTGGAGGAGACAATAGATGACTTTGAAAAGCAGAAGATTCGTGATATTAAGGTCCTTGGACTGCATGGTTTCTTATTTCTTTAAAAAATATCAGATTATTTGTAAGAAAATAAAAAAACATTTAAGTACACTACCATTCAAAAGTTTGTGGTTAGTTATTTATTTGTTTTTTAAAGAAAGAAAAAATATTAATACTTTAATTCAGCAAGGGTTGGATTAATCAAAAGTGACTAAGTACATTTATAATGTTACAAAATATTTCGATTTCATATTTCAAATAAATGCAGAACTTTTGAACCTTTTACTCATCAAAGAATCCTGAAAAAAATGTATCATGGTTTCCACAGAAATATTAAGCAGTTTTCAACATTGATAATAATAAGACATGTTTCTTGAGCACCAAATCATCATATTCAAATTATTTCTGGAGGATAATGTGACACTGTAGACTGGAATAATGATGCCGAAAATTCACCTTTGCTCTCACATGATATATTATTAAAATAGAAAATATTAACTTACAATATTAATCGTTTTACTTAATGCAGCTTTGGCCAGATTGACACTTTTTTCAAAAACATTATAAAATCTTAACGAACCCAAACTTTTGAACAATAGTGTATAAATATAATTTATATTTAATTACACTAGTGATTTTTCTATATATCAAATCTTCCAGTACTACTTAAGAGAAATTAGTATTAAACATGTTCTCATGTTTCAAATGCAGAAAATTTTGGGTGAATTTGTGACGGTGGAGATGGCGTTCCATGCCAAGGCTTTGGAAATTTACACAACTTCTTACCAGGACATTCAGAATGTAGATGAGGAAGGAGACCTTGAGGTGAGCGCTCTACACCAGCACCACTGCTCTGGCGGTCCTGCTGGTTTAAACTTGTCTGTCTTAATGTCTAATCAAATTATATTCTTTCTCCTCCTGTGATCCCCCTACTGTCATAATGATGAAAGCTCTGGTTGCTGGGGTATAAGGCCCCCACCAATCCTGATACGTAAAAGAGCCGGAGAGGCATCTTGCGAAGCGTGTTCAGTCAGCTGTGGAATGTTCGCACTTGCTAATGCACTTATTTATGAATTCATAGTTTGGCGTGCCAATACAAATTTTATCCTCAAGACTCTGAGTTTGTAAATATTTCCTTGACTTGCCGGGGAGAGTTTCACATGAATATTATTTAATCTGGGATTTTTGGGGGGAATTGTTTCCTCGTTCTGTTCTGAACTTTGCCTGTAATTGGATGTGGAAACTTGTAATAGTCATATATTGGCACATGGTGACAGTTTTATGAAGACACAACTAAAGCATATAGAGATGGGTCATAAATATTCTTCCTGTAATATTTAACTGGAGTTAATAAAGTTGAGGTGACAATGTTTGTTGGCACACCCTCACCAGGACAGAGTGTGTAAATGTTTTTCCAAATCTAAATGACATGTTTCTCTGTTGCTACAACACAATATGTGGTACTAGTTTGTGTTGACTCATTTATCTTTTTAATATATCTTGTTTGAGCTTGGCTGTACACGTTATTGTTTTATTATGTGGCGGCTGACTGAGATGACATTAGGTTCTTGGTGGTCCATATGTAGAGAAGTCTACAGTCTACCATTTTTTGTCTTGACAGGTATTTAGAAATACACTGCACCCCCCTGATTACCAGTCACGGTTAGAAATAGTTCGTGCCAATTCTAAACTGTCCCTGAATCGAACTGGTACATCAATGAGTAAATCAGGAACCATGCAGGTAAGTGCTTCCCCATATCTTATAATTATAATAGAAAACATAGATAGAATAGAGAGTGTTTGTATTAGTAGGTCAAGACCTGAAAAAAAGATCTTTGGATGAATTACGTATTACAGTAGAGATGCATGATTGATCGTTAAAAGACTGCAATTCAAACACCCATGCAACATTTTCATTAATCACAACCATCTATTAAACCTTTGACAAGTACAAGTACAGTGTATCATTGTCTTTGTGTTACATTCAAATGATTTAAGAAGTACTGGGATAAAAGTTTATAGTTCGGATATAAATACAGAAGTCTTCAGTAGGGATCAAAATAGAGTAAATCACCTTTTGAAAGTAGCTTGACGCTTCAAATAAACGTTTGTCAATTAAAGGGGCGTTCCAAATGAAAGTGAACACCTGAATCCCTTCACAAAGGGCCCTTCCACAAGTTCGTTAGCGAAGGGTACATGCGATGGTCACTTCAAGGAAGTAATTTTATCACTTATGGTCATGTGACCCAGGGTAGCATCCTCGGGATGCATTTTAAAGCTAGGTAGCGGGAGTTAACGTATAAATAGAATAATTTAAGTTGCTTTGTTTTGTTTGTGGTATTTTATATACATTTATCCCAGACATTTCATATGAAGCTCAGGTAGTGTTGACTTACAGTGTCCAAACAGATGAAGATAATGACGAAATTACATTTTCTTTCATTGCTTCCTTCACCAAGTGTGTTCAAAAAGCAGAGGTGGACAAAGTACACAACTCCATCACTTGAGTAAAAGTAAAAGTACTACTGGTTAAATATTACTCCGTTACAAGTGAAAGTTGTAAAAACGGATTTTTACTTAAATTAAAGTACTGTATTTGTTTTAAAAAGTACTGAAGTATCAAAAGTAAATTTCCTTTTTTATGTCAATGCATTATTTTATTATTTTTGTATAAATGCACACTATGCCATCATGGTTAAAGCCAGTCAGTGATGCACCATCCGACATGCTATCTTAAACTAATTTAAACACTTGTATAAAAGTTGTAAAGCTCTTTACAAAGCTGCTGTCACTTTAAGGCCAAATGCACAGATCCAATACACTGATACACATCCGATATTCTCCCCACTGTTTATGTTCACTTAAGACATTATTAACTTTGTTTACATGAATACTCACCAAAATTAACATTTTGACATCATTTTGTGTGTATTATTCTGTTCAAGTGCAAAAAAAACAGCAAAAGAAACGTTCTGTTTGCGCACAGAAAACCGGATTGAACTGAGCTCTCTTTCACTTCATCCTGCTTTTTCAGAATCAACCATATGCTCTTCTCTTTCTCCCAGACGTTTACATTTTTTAACATTTTATGAGGCATGCATCAAGTGTATGCCAACTAAACTGTCTTTAATCTTTTCAGAAAACTGAAACCTACTAAAGAAACGGAAACACACATACTAAGTATGGCCATAGGTGCACACACTGCGCAGAGGAACAGTCGTCTTCCATTTTGCTATAAACTGATCAGTGTTCAAAAAATGCTGGGAAATCACTGAACTTCACGTGACCCTACAAGAATGATTCCTGATAGGCTTTCTGCAAAAACCCGAAAAAAATCATCCACTGACTTTAGAAGCTTCTTCAGAAACGACTGAAGCAGACTGCACAAATTAAATACCTTGATAGAAATGTAGTGGAGTAAAAAGTACGATATTTGTCTTTCAATGTAGTAAAGTTAAAGTCATAAGTTCCCAGAAAAAAAAGTAAAGTACAGATACTCAAAAAGTATACTTAAGTACAGTACTCAAGTAAATTTAATTGGTTACTGTCCACCTCTGTTCAAAACGCTATATTGGCCCTGTCCCAAATTGCTCAGCAAAAGTTTGCATCTTCTGAAACCTAAAATGACAACTGGGACACCCTACATTCTTGTGGACTTCACGATCATGTGTACGCGGCTGCCATTTTAAGTCCACAAGACCGTAAGTGCATATAAATTGTTCCATTTGGGACAGAGCCATTATGACACGCAAGTGCCCCGCTCCCACCGTAATGTCCACTTCAAATGCTCTGCACTTCGGAGTGAGTAGAGGGATGATCACTTCTGATTGGAATTCACCCATCGTTACACCAGAAAAAAAAAATTAATTCTCAATTTAGCCAGAATCGTGCAGGTTGATATTATAGTTAAAATTGCAAAAAAAATTATATGGATAATATTAATGCATTTATTTAAAAAAAACTTCTACTTCAATACAGTTTATCTATTGATTCCCCAAAATGATATGCAATGTAAAACAGCTTAAAAGAATAGTTCACCCAAAAATGAAAATTAGCCCATGATTTACTCACCCTCAAGCCATCCTAGATGTATATGACATTCTTCTTTCAGACAAATAAAATTTTAGTTATATTTAAAAAGTCCAGGCTGTTCCAAGCTTTATAATGGCATTGACCGTTGCTCTGTTTTTGAAGTCGATAAAAAATGGATCTTTCCGTCAAAACTAATATGCTCCACGTGGCTCCGGTAGGTTAATAAAGGCCTTCTGAAGCAAATTGTTGCGTTTGTGTAAGAAAAATATACATATTTAAAACTTTCAACATTTTTCCATAAACTGAATACGGAAGGCGATCAGCCGAAACTTTACTTAATAAAGTTTTAAATATGGATATTTAAAATATCCCGATATCCCGGAGCCGTGTGGAACACATTATTTGGACAGATATGTACAGATGCTCTTTTATGGACTTCAAAAACAGAGCAACAGTCACTGCCATTATAAAGTTTAGAGGAGCCAGGTCTTTTTTAATATAACTCAACTTTTATTCGTCTGAAATAAGAATGTCATATACACCTAGGATGACTTGAGGGTGAGTAAATCATGGGCTAATTTTCATTTTTGGGTGAAAAAAAACTTTAATATGCTTTTACTTCAGGGAATAAAATCCAGATTTACCATTATTCATGACTGTCTTAGCATATTTCTTGGTGGAAAAATCTTATTTTTATGTAAGTTGCATTTGAATCCCAAAAACTGTGATTAAAAGATTTTTCTTCTGGTGTAGTCAAGAACATCTAGCAGACAGAGGAAAAGGGATGATGAAGAAGATGATGATGAGGATGATGACGATGAAGATGAGGATGATTTGGAGGAAGTGACTGATGATGAGCATTAAAATACATTTTCATTGACATTTTGTCAAATATCCTCAGCATATCCAGACAATGACATTCCCAAACTATATTTAAAAGTGAATGGAGATTAATTTGCATAACCAACTATAAATATACTGTAATGATAGTTGAGTTATGTTAGTTAAAGGTCAGTGTGTGGTTATATGTTTGCTCTCATGTAAATCATATACTATGAAATTATATTATACTGAATAACACCTTCAAAGAGAGTGTTACTTTTTACTTTTTTAATCATTTGAAATCTCCCAACATGTTTTTTGTGTACAAAGTGCCAAGCTGTTCCGGTGATCGATATGACATTTGGTTAGAATGTGCCGTAGAGAATGTCGGTGTACCAATAAAGCTGGCTCTTGCTTTTGTGTAATAAGCCATTTTCATGATCCCAAATGTCTGAGTGTGCATTTGTTCTTCTGTTTACAGAACGTACATACCGAAAGACTTACTGTGAGTATGTTATACACAGACACAAAAGTGAACCCCTGAAACTTGACCCGCCCTGTGCTCTGCATCATTGTATCTCATAGCTTTTATGTAAGTCATGAATGAGTCAGAAACAGTAACCAGTACTACTGGTATACTTATGACTAGCAATGACAGGAGCAGAAATGTTGAAGACACATCATTAGTATTGAAATGTACGTTTATGAAATCTGTATAAACCAAAAATGAAGGCCACTGAAAATGTGTTTATCATAAAAAAAGAGGTTTTTTTTATCAAATACATGCGTTTCATCTATCTATACCAGATATTCACAGTGTTTAGCATTTGTAAAGATTTCATGAATTAAAATTATAATTCGCTGCACCTTTGGACTTTGGAGAAATGAATGGTCGTAGAAGGTCTTTGTCTCCAGGTGTGCGGATACGTGGCGTTTCGTGACAGATGCACAACACGGCCATTCATTCAGTGGCATTGAGGATGACAATATCTGAGGAAAGGGTTCCCTTCTCGCCCGTCTGACTCATCCTTTATAGACGCCGTAATGGGAACTAGTCTGTGTTTGTGTGCGCTGTAGTGCCTGACTGTACTGAATATTAACACGATGGTTGCCTCGCAGCGGTTTGTAAAAAAAAAAGGGCATAACTACAGCATGAGTCACAGAGAGAGAGAGAGGGGTGCTGCAGGCTCTCGTACACGTTCCCCAGTATATACACTCTCTCCATCCATCAAGCAGATGCAGAGATTTAGCTGTCACTCTAAAACCCTTTGTGACCTCTGCAATGATGTGTTTTCGACGTGCATCATCTCTGAATTACTGCACGACTGGAAAATGTCTGATCTTTTTTTTTAAATTGAATAACATTGTTATTCAAAAGTAACAATATCTAAACATATTTTTTCTAATTAAAGAATAAAAATAACAAAAAGATACATTTCGAGGGGAAAATATTTTTCCAACAAATGATTTACAAAATATTTGTTTCTTTAAAAATAATATCAAATGTTTCTTATTATTAAAGCGGTATCAAATTCAGATGTATTAGAAATGGACAGAAATGTTTTAAAGTCACAATGAAACAAGTAGCGACAGATCTATTCTGCCATAATGTAATCCAAGTGTATCGGATTATTGGAAAAAAAAGTAGGGTGGAGACTTGGTTCTATTCTTCAGTTGTTGACTAGATTTGCAGTCGATTGTGAAGGGGCGGGTTTTAGGGTGCTTTCACACCTGTTTCGGAATCAGGTGCGTTTTATCCCTTGGTTCAGTTCGTTTAGGCATATGTGAACACGGCATTCACGCCGCACCAGAACGATTGCTCCGAGACCGCCTGAATGAAGTGGTCTCGGGCTCATTGCAAATGAACCCTGGGGCGTTTCGCTTGAGGTGTGAAAGCAATCCGACCTAACGGACAAACAAACCAAATGTCCCGATGAAGCCTTGATTCCTTCTCTAGCTGCATTATAACATTCGTATCGGGTTAACCAAACCACAGTTAACCTCTAGACTGCACTGGGAGATCCATAGAGAGCGCGTTTGAATTTGCTGCAGTATTACCGTTTTTCCGCACTGTAAGGCGCACTTAAAAGCCTTTAATTTTTTCAAAAAACGACAGTGCGCCTTACGCTCTGTCAAAATGTTTCAGTATGAAAAACCAATAAAAACAATTTAGTTTTTATTGGTTTTTCATACTGAAATGTTTCAGCACGACTGGTAAACTACAAAGCCGCACCACTTGCAGCATTACGGCTGCCGTAGTCAGTAAACACCGGTACTGTGCTTTCGGATAATGACGAGACGGAGCCGGCAGGTTGGATGCCGTAGTCGCCCAACTGTTCAATTCTGACACTGCAGAAGAATTCGAGGGATTCGTGGACGGGGAATGAACTGAAAAAGTGAGCTTTACGTGTTATACGTAACGGAACAATGTGGAGTTATGCACTAACGTTTGATTTAGTGGTATCCGATAGGAAAAGTTCCCCTCTACGTTTGGGAGAAAAGTTAGCAAGGCTGGGAGATATTGTTTATATGCACATCAATGTTTGAACAGATGGACATTTGGGACCATTTTTACCATGGGAGTGAACAGAGTTGTCAGAACGCTTAATAAAGTTGGACTTTATCTGACTGTTTTGTTGACATTCCCTTTAGCACAGAGCTCCATCTAGTGGATGCATAACGCAAACGTTTGACTGCAGTATTTTCTATTCTATGTGCCTTATAATCCGGTGCGCCCTATATATGAAAACAGTTCTAAAATAGGCCATTCATTGAAGGTGCGCCTTATAATCCGGTGCGCCTTATAGTGTGGAAAATACGGTAATAGCAGTATAAAATTTAACAGGGGGAATAGCGGCTACATTCTTATGGCGTTTGAATGTGTCTCGACAGTTACAAATAAAGCCACAATAAAGCCGACTCAACGCAGAGGAAACTGACCAATAAGAGTGGAGTTGTACTCGCATGTGACTGTGAACACATCTGGTACCTTTGAAAGATAGCCTTGTGAAAGTGAACTGAACCAAGAAGAAAATGCAACATTGTAACAAATTTAAAGGGTTGGTTCACCCAAAAATGAAAATTCTGTCATTAATTACCTACCCTCATGTCGATCGATGAACTTTGTTCATCTTCGGAACAGAAATGAAGATATTTTTGCTGAAATCCAATGGCTCAGTAAGGCCTCCATTGACACCAATGTCATTTCCTCTCTTAAGACCCATAAAAGGTACTAAAGACGTCGTTACAAAGTCCATCTCACTATAATGGCTCTACAATAATTTTATGAAGCGACGAGTTTAGTTTTTGTGCGCAAAAAAAAACGACTTATTTAGTGATGGGCCGATTTCAAAACACAGCTTCCTGAAGCTTCGAAGTGCCATGAATCAGTGTATTGAATCATTGACCTTATATTATTTTATTTCTTACGAGTGTCGCACGACATGAGGGTGAGTATTTAATGACGGGTGAACTAACCCTTTAAGGTCCTGTTTTTTTTTTTTTTTGTTTTTTTAAGGTCCTGTTTTGGAACAGAACAAAAACTATAGGTGTGAGAACGCTCTTTTGTAGATTGAGGGTTTGTTCAGACTTGGCTGGTGCAAATACTCTGTTAGTGCATTTCATTTGAATGAACGCTGCCATCTGAACCCTGGTGCACACCAAACAAGCAGACCGAGACCGCTGAAAAGAAGTTTTTTGTTACGCTTCCAAACGAACTTAACCAAATTAAATATGAACACTGCACTGATCAGTGTTATGTAAACGAACCAAAAACGGGACATGATGTGACAAGATGTGACCCTAGAAAAGAAAAAATGATCAAGTTTTTCTTGCCACAGTCATGATGTTGCCCATCACAGTTCGGTAGCCTACTACAGGCATCACAACCACGTCTCCTCACAGCAGATCTTTGTTTGTGTGTGAGGGAGGGATTCCTGCCTCTGTTTTGACTCCTTTACACATTTTCTGCTCTCCTCGTGTTCTCAGCTTGTAAAAATACCATCACAATGTAGGCTACGCACATACAACGAGTGGATTCAGCCCAGCACACAGCATTGTTTTGAATGTTCGGTAAGTTCCGTCTCGGAATATACGTAATAAAGCACACTAATCAAGTGTACATAACCCTATGCCTTTAGGTTAGGTGTTAAAATAGGGTTAGGGTTGAATGCTAATCGAACCGGACTAAAGGTTTTTTTTTGGTCCGGACCAAACGAACCAAGCGAAATTAACTACAAGTGTGAACACACCCTAAATGAATGCAGAATGCTGAGTTTAATATCACAGTTGGAAGAGATCTTCAGCATGTGTTTCCCTCAGAGAGTGACAAAATCAAACGACGTGGCTTAAAAACAATATATTTTGGTTTCTTCTAAGACTTCTCTTTTATTACAGCAATGTAATTAATTTTTTCTGAATTCCTAGAAAGCGAAAGCAAACTATTGTCTTTTCCCCATTCAAAATTATTTGGAATTTTCATTATAAATCGAGTAACAGTTGCAACATGTCCAAACCAGAGGCTTATTTATCAAGAATTACCTTGCTATTCTTTATTGACAGATTTAATTAATATTCTTTACATCAGAAATTCAAATGAAAGCAAAAAACTGGTTAACCATATACTATGTTCTGAGTAGAAGTACCTACACTCCAGGTTTGTTTTGTCACCCAGTGCTTGTTTTCGTTAATGGTTTCGACATCCACCTTTAAAAGCATACTGCTGCCACATATAATATTGCGCAAGTGCTTATCTGAGTCTAGGATGATATAATCTGCCAGAGATGCCTTGGGGTCATAAGCTTACAGGAGGCGGAAAAGAAAACAGGCATCTGTCTTTGCTGGCTCTGACCCTCAGCTGTACAATGAGGATATGCAAATCTGGTCTGCATGGTAGGGTAATAGAAATATGTATGTAGCCTATATTCCATTATTAGTGTTCACATATGCAGCAGGTTTAATTCGGCAGTCTCCTTGCAGCAGTGTCCTCTATGTTTTAAGATCTAACTCTGATTCATTGGGGAAGCATGTTGTATAAAGCACCAGACCCATACATAGTTTCAGAAATAGGGAGTGGCTTCACCCCTGAACAGAATCTGGAGATATGAGTCAAAAATGTTGATTAAAAGCGATACTCGAAACTGTTGAGTCTGGGTGAGTACGTGACACACACCTATTACAGAAAGTTTGAAGCTCTGAAAGTTTGAAGCTCAAAATCAGTGGCAGATCTGTGAGGAAATTATTGTGTAGGGGTTCAGGAAATTCTCACGAGGTCAAAGGGCAAGGCGCCAGACCCCAGGGGCCTTTCAACCCTGAAGAACCATCGTTGGTTGAGGCCTTATGGCCATAAATCCTCCTTGTTTGAATTAAATGACATGCAAAGACGTAGATTGGCTTCGTGATTAAGCTATTGCCTGCGATATGAGAGGAATTCATTACCCACAGTAAGGAGCCAGTGGTTTTACTAATGTCTGGGAACAGTGCACTAATTGGGAAAATCCCATAGGATTTATACAACAAAGAGGAATGTGTCCCAACTCTTTATGACCACACATGTTGTCAGCCAAGCACATTTTCTCTGTTTCCATTAGACGTGCCAACTTTGTGCTGGATCCAAAAAAACTGTATTTCCACAGGTGAGACATTGAAGATACATGTCTTGCATTGCACTGCAATGTTTATATTCTCCCACGGCTTAATTGTGTTTTCATTATACTTTCATTCAACTAATGAAACGTACGTCATAAGACGGCTTGTTTGATAAGTAGTGTCCTAGTGCGCTGCCTCTATTTGAGCAAAAGCCCAGAATTCCCTATCAAGCAAAGTGACATACGGCTTCTCAAACTCCATACATGGCCTGCTGGGCCATGTGTCATCAGAAATAAACAGAGCAGGCAGAGACGAACAAGCGGTGGCTGTTTCAAAGGAACGGATAAGAGCGACAGCTACGGCGGTTTGTTTTGGAAAAAGTGGAGAGGTTTCCATGGAGCCACTATTTGATCCCGTGATAATTGGCTTAGCTCATTGATTGCACAACATCCTCTCCATTGGCTGCGAGGTGGCTTCATCATCAGGAACGTGCCTCTGTTTATGCTTACAGTCGCCACAATGCTTGACTTGAGCTTAAAACGGCTCATGATCAAAACAGGAAACACATCGAAGGGTTGTTTGTTGTTGGACATCCGCACTTGTTTTCACACAAATACTTTTTTTACAGTTACTGCTAGTCGAATGGTAGAGTTGCCAGATCCGTGTAATAAAACCAGCCAATGGCCAATAATAACAGGTCCAATAGCCAATTCATTTTATCTTCGGATGACGCTATGAAGCTAAGCAATTTTTTTTTTCATTTTGATTATTGTAATGCTACTGGTTTGTCTATAGCTAAACTACAATTGATCTAAAATGCAGAAGCCAGGTACTATGGAAATTAAAAATAAGAGATCATATTACACTGGTTTTAATTGAATTACATTGGTTGCCAGTTCAAGTTATGCAGTATTTTATACTTTATAAAATACTGCATAACTAGCACCTTTATATATCATTGATTGTTTGTTTAGATATGTTCCAAATCGTAGTTTAAGATCCTCTAGTGCTTGTCTTTTGGCATATTTATAGATACAGTAAATCTTAAGCAATCCAGTGGTGCTTCTTTTAGCCACTGTATGCTCCAAAAAATAGTAATGGTCTACCAAATGAAGTGAAAGAAGCTTCAAGCATTCATATTTTTTAAAGGCGAGTTAAGACGTACAGTATCTTTAAAGTTGCTCGTGATTTGTGAGTATATTGTATTACTGTCAAATCGATTAAGCATCTAACATGTTTAAAAAAAATAAATATATATATATATATATATATATATATATATATATATATATATATATATATATATATATTATTCATGTTTAAAATTGGAGCACAATTATTTTCATTGAGAGACATCAATAGCTGTATATCATTGACACTTGCCTTCATTCATTAAAAGATGCCATTAAACAAGATTTAAAATATACTGTCTTTGTTTTGATTTTTTTCTCCATTGAATTGGAGATTAAAAATGATCACATACATTACAAAAAATATATATATATTTTTTTGTAGACTTTTGTAGACTTTTCCATATTGATATTGAGTGAAATTGTATTGCTGATATTAGTTTTTATGCTTGTGAAGCACTTTGAGCTAGTCTGACGTGGTCATATTAAATTCTAGTCAGAATATGAGTCTTATACCGCTCCATTGGGCTGTGTTTCAACCGAACCAGGAAAGACAAGTATGAGGTCTCTGCAGAACAAGAGTGGGCGTTTCTAAATTTGTGGGTGTTTTCAAACTGATGGGTGTTTATAAATCACGCAATGAAAATGATCGCCTTCACCCAACCCGACCCCTAAACCCTACCCACACTGTGACGTGGGAAAATCAGGCAACACAGTGGAAAATGTCCCTCTGTTTATGGCCACACCCACTGATTAGGTAATACCTATTACTAACCTGCAGAGACATATACTTGGGAAAGACCTCAATTGGATAGATCTACAACCAATCAGAGCAACGGAGCGACGCGTAACATTAGTTGTCAATTCTCAAAAGAACTCAACAGCACTGTGTTGCCAAGTCTGTGTTTTTCCCGCGGGTTGTTATCCATGCCCGCAGGTTGAAGTGACCCCAATTATGTAATATATAGCAACCTTTTGGGATTGTTTTGGGCTATAGTTTTGAGTAGCAATTGTGCAACATTTCCAAAAAACTTGGCAACCCTGTCTGCACGCACGCTGAAATAAGTAACGTTAGAAGAAAAAGATGAGTATAAAAGATCTTTGCCAGTGATGTAAAAAAATAATTTAAGGATACACAGAGTACTTACCAACATGATCATCATTTCTGAGAGAAATAGTGAAGGTGAATGCATATACGAACAAGTTCTCCGTTTAGGATAAGAGCAAATTCAACCCAAGCGCCTTCGATGACGTGGATGATTACTGTTTATCATCTGTCCCTCATCGTCTAAAGCCCGCCCTGACAATTTCATTGGGCCGTGCATAATTACTCCACTATGGATCGAGTCAAAACCGTATTGCCTGAGCAAAAATGTTGTGGGCGGGGCTAAATTCGGATGGCATCCAGGCTAACTTTGAGCTGCATTT
Source organism: Gobiocypris rarus (assembly GCA_023029165.1). Classification (NCBI taxonomy): domain Eukaryota; kingdom Metazoa; phylum Chordata; class Actinopteri; order Cypriniformes; family Gobionidae; genus Gobiocypris; species Gobiocypris rarus. The sequence goes on from CM040919.1 coordinate 11,357,195, forward strand.
CATGTATGAAAGGTGCTATGCAAATAAATGTTTATTATTATAATTAGGGGGCAACCCTGCTGTACAGTGTCATCTTGAGCTGTTTGAAACTGGTTTTTGTCTAATAGTGCTCATAAAAGTTCTTCATCATTTACTCCACGTTCAGTGTTCACAATCATTGTATTTAAAAAGCTTTTTGGGCATTCTATTAAATTTCTTATCTGTTGTTTCTTATCTTAAATTTCTTCCACGCAAGAAAGAAAGTATAATGGATTTGGATTGACAAAATGGTGAGTACATTTGAGGATGCAGTTTCGGTATCCCGGAATCCCATGAACTCCTCCGGTGTTTAGATAGGAGTTGCAGTAACAGAGGATTACAGCTAAAACCAGTGTAAACTCATAGGATATTACCACATCAATATCCAATCTATTTCACAGAAGAAAAGCTTACACATTTCGTGGATTTGTGTGATGCAAGACAATGGTATGCTCAAATGTATGGGTTTCATTGAACTTTCGTTATTTCGTAATTAAACCGTTTCCATAGGCAGGAGCTCTAATCTATTATTTGCATCAGAGAGTGGCTGGGGTTGAAAAGGTCTTGTGTAAGTGTGGCAGAAAGGGGCAAAAAGGGTCTGTTTGAAGGGCCTGGGAGGTGGGGGGGGTGCATTTTGCAAACCGGCACTGCTTGCTTTTGTGCCTTTTGTTTACAGCAGGTTGTTGTGAGAAGCCGTTTGAACAGCATTGGTAGAACAGTTGTGCAACTGGCCCATTTGCCCAGAGCAAATAGCAGCCTTCTGAAAAGGGGGCGAGGCCTCATACAGAGCCTCCGCTTTTTTCCACTAGTGTCATCGCTTTTAATCTCCTTGACTCCTGCACAATTCGTTTCGAATTCTTATTGTGCAATGTGTTGATAAAGGTTTCAAAAGAAAAGTAGCACACAAAACCATTACAGACGAAGACGATGTTTGCCGATGACTCACACGGTGTCCATTATGATCTAATTATGCAAAATCACGTTCCCATGTATGGAATGTCTCTTCATGAATAATCTCAGACATCGCATGAGAATTTCTAAAGGTCAGCAACCACAATATGTTGTTTGAATTAATGTTTTTAAGTGGACAACAAGCCATGTTGGGTAACTCTGCGTTGGCTTGTAAAGACCTGCAAAGTTCATTACACATTCCAAAATCTCTAGAACACCTTCAAGGGTTGCAGATAAGAAACACTGCGGATCAGACCAAATATATAGGGGGAAGGAATTGCAATGCAGAATAATTATAATGCACTCTAAAAAATGCTGGGTTAAAAACAACCCAAGTTGGGTTAAAAATGGACAAACCCAGCAATTGGGTTCTTTTAACCCAGAGGTTAGGTTAAATGTTTGCTTAAAACAACCCAATTGCAACTCACAACTAACATTTTTTAGAGTGTTGGATGCATATTCTTCTTTTTTACAATTTAAAATACAAAAACATATTATTCTACTCTGACATTTACAGTCCAATATTCTAGAAACAAATTTTGAATATATAACGCCTACTGTTTAAAAGGTCAGTAATATTTATATTCATAAAGGACACATTGAATTAAAAAATGTGACAATAAAGATGCTATTCTTCAAAGAATCCTGTTTTCACTAAAATAGTAAGAAGCATAACTGTTTTCAACATTGATAATAATAATAATAAATGTTGCTTGAGCAGCAAATCAGCATATGAGAATGATTTCTGAAGGATCATGTGACACTGAAGACTGTGTAATGCTGAAAAAAACAGCTTTGTTCACAGGAATAAATTACATTTTAAGATAGATTGCAATACAACACAATTATTTTAAATTGTATAAATATTTTACAATATTACAGTTTTTACTGTATTTTTATAGCCTTGGTGGCATAGAGTTCTTTCAAAAACATAAAAAATCATATACTGACACCAAACACAAATTATGCATACAAATTATAAATAATAAATGTTATTTTTTTTTAATATGAATATTTTATTTTTATGTTTCTATGTTGTTTGAAGACTTCTGATGCTCTCTGACCTTTTTTTTTCTTCAAGTCTTTTTATCAGGCTCCTGTTTAGGTTCAATAATTTCACTTTAATGCCAATGAAAAAGTTATTAGTCAGTTTTTAAATGCCTTATTTTCAAATGTCACTGATAAGAGTAAAATTAAAAACATAAAAATGCTCATTTAAAAGAAAAATGTCAGATGGACTTGCATCTGATGAGTTCATTTATTATTATTTATTACATAGAGAAATATGTCAGATCAGTAGTATTTCTAGTTCACTAATGAAATATATAACTGTGACATTGATCATGTGAACTCTACAGACTTTTTGGAACATTCTCAAATCATGCTCAAATGTGTCATGAAAAGAAAGTGTATTATATTTCAAAAGATTTTCACTAGTGGTCTCAGACTTTCGGACCTCACTCCATATATGCCAGATATGGGATGTAATGATGGAAGAAGCCCACAGAAAGCCCGTTGGGGCTGAATTATCATCTGTTCTGAGCACAGCCAAAAGACAACAGGAACAGCTGCTGTAAGAAGTAGAAGCAAACCTGACCTTTCCAGAGAGCGGGTCTCTTCTTTATTAAGAACAAACACTGGGCAACAGAGCAAAGAAAGGAAATGGTACGTTTGTGTCAATATGTCTGAGGGCAAAAAAACACTCACATAAACAAGTGTCCCTTTCTGTTATCAAAGGCAGAGGGATGTCATTGTCATTGGCCAATTATAAAGAGAATGTTGACTATTGGGAATCCTGTTTACTGATCGTCCAGCAGTCTTATTTAGAAGCGGCCATCTGATTCAGCAGCTTTTCATGAAGATGCAGTGGAATTCTGAATCAAAAAGGCTTGGTTCTTGGGTCATCATGGAAGTCAATATGGTTTTTGTACTGAGACAACAATATTTCATCTATTGAAAAGTCTTTTGAAACAATGTTTTGAAGGCCTACTGAGACAAAGCAGTCCATGTAGGATGGAATTCCTCACATCAATTTGTCATTTTGAGTCATGCTGCATCCTTCCTTTGTCTGACTGCTGACAGAACCCGGTAAAACTTCCCATAAACAGAGCTGCCTTTGAAAAGTGGCAAATTTGAAATGTAAAAATGTTCTTTTCAGCCGGCGCTGTGATTAATGCAGCAGACCACACACTCGGTGGGTGCACACGCAGAGGAATTTATCCTTTTAATGAGCATCTCAGGTTGTAACAAGCAGTTTCATTCATATTCATGTGTAACTGTCTATGCAACCGGCCTAATGCTATTTCACATCAGAGGCATTTCTTCAAAGCTAACATGGGTGTTGTCAACAGACCGTAAATCTCGAACTTTAATGATTTAAAATGAAAGAGCTCCTTAACATTAATAATTATGTCTTCATATTCCGGTGGGGCCGTGTGGTTGATTGATTGTGGAGATGCAGCAACTGTTGCGTGATCATAAACATTTGTGATGAGATAATATTCCACAGCGATTGCATGGCAACCACTTTTCCGGTGTTATTAGAGCTAGTATATGTATAAACGTAATGCAGGCTAAAACTTGTACCGGAAAAACAGTAACTTCAGGCAAAACAGCGGGTGCAGCCTCTTTATCTAACCTCAGCTAATTGTTAAAAACATTAATAGTTATAAAAGATTCAGAGATGTATCATCCATTTAGCTAAACCAGGCTTAAACATCTGCAATTACATGAAGCCTGATGCTTCTAGCTGAGCAAACTTGATGTTGTGCATCTTTGCATTCTGAAAAGTATTTGTAGCCACAAGGGGTGTTAGCACATTATTATAAAATAATTGATAAAAGGGTTAGTTCCCCCAAAAAAAAAAAAAAACCTCAAGCCATCCTTATCCATCTTTCATCCTTATGCCATCCTTATGACTTTCTTCTTTCAGCCAAACAAAAGTGCTCCTATTATGTTTTTTTGAATATTCCCTTTTATGCAGTGTGTAATATAGCTGTTTGTGAATGAAATGTTCTGTAAAGTTGTAAAGTTGAAAGTACACAATGAATAAAGTTACTGTCTCCCAAAAGAAAGAATCGACTCTGAACCACCTATACGTGTCGTTTGTATTTCGAATCCCACTGCGTGATGGTCGATCTCACGAAAATGCGTATCAATAGTACGAGTGTGCAATCTCGTAGAATGTATACGCCAAAACTCATTTTGACGTGCATATGGTACGCCGTTTTTGGCGTGCATATGATACGCACTTTATGGCGTATTATATGTACGAACCCCCCACACCCCCACTCTCACCCTTCCCAAAAGCGTGTCATATACACGCCATAAAGTGCGTATCATATATGCGCCAAAAGCAGCGTACCATATGCACGCCAAAACTCATTTTGGCGTATACATTCTACGAGATTGCACACTCGTACTATTTATACGCATTGTCATGAGATCGTGTTGGATGGTCCTACGTCATTAGAAAATAAATTTGCATAATGCCCGTCTATGTTGTATGTTACCTGTCCGTGAACAACTTGACCAGCCCTCAAACAGCATTTTACTGACGTTCTCAAATCTCGGAGTTCAGCGCGGGATTTGCTAAACGCTTGCTCTTGAAAGATGGCTCCTCAAAATCACAACCTGCAAGTATGAATAATTATTGATCTATATATTTTCTACCGGGCGTTTTGTGTTAATGCAGATTGTCTGTCGTTCTTACTACTTTGAGTAAAGATAAAGGATGGAGCAAGATTGGTTTTACAAACATTTATTTTACATCAGTCATTCACGTTAAGTGCTCGGCTAAAGTATGCGCTGTTATTGATACAGTCCCTGCCAAAAAATTGAAACAAACACATAACTTTGATGGACGCACACTTGTTAATGCTGACGGTGAGGAATTACAGCTGCAACATCTCATAATGTAGCGTATCACTGAAAAATGTCCTGCTCGGGTTGAATAACTAGTTCTACCAATGTTTCATCATCGGACCGGCACACAGATTGATGTGGTAAAATCGGCACCATCGTTACTGTCTTTACAGTGTACAGTCGCTGAGCTTCAGGAAGCCTCCGGACGGAGCTGAAGTTCAGTTATTGTAATGGGTGTTTAGCTTCTGATATGCGATGTACACGGTAGACAATCAGAACAGACTGGGCCGTCTGGCTAATTAGAGCAGAGTAGGCTCACGGAAAGGAGGGATTTAGAGATACTGATTTGTCCGTCAAGTTGTTTAAGAATCATTGAAAAATTTGGTGATGTGCAATGTATATTGACATTTGATGCATATAAACCTGTTGTCAAAGACCTCCAAAACAAAATTAGGAGCCTTTAAAATAGCATAATAGGGGCACTTTAAAAAATTTTTACTGGCTCTTCCCTTAATAAAGCCCTTCTGAAGCGAAGTGAAACGTTTTTTTTAGAAACATATCCATAATTATAACTTTATAAACTGTTACCACTAGCTTCCAGTAACAAATAGTTCAAACAAATAGGGGTTGGGCAGCAAACTCAAGCTCCTCCGACATTTCTCTTTAAAAAAAACTAATTTTAGACTTCTAATTCATGACTAGTGTTTTGTTTTGCTCTATCCTGTACCCTGCACTTATACCTATGTCAATACGTCATGCGTCAGGTCAGAGTTTTCCGGGGAAAAAATGGCATTTGGGGGGGTAAAATATGTGTTATTTTGGCAAGGCTGCCTGCTAAAATTCGCATTCGGTCTATATCACATAAATGGGGTCGCGGACTTGGCAACACAGTGCAGTTGAGTTCTGTTGACATTTGACAACTAACGTTATGCATTGCTCCGTTGCTCTGTTTGGTTGTAGGTCTATCCAATTGTGGTCTTTCCTGGTTCGGTTGAAACACGCCCCATAATCACAGCCCAATGGAGCAGTATCAGACTCATATTCTGACTAGAATTGAGTATGACCACGTCAGGCTATAGAAGAATCATTTTAGGTTGCCCAAAGAATCTTTCAGTGAACAGTTCTTAAAAGAACCATTTTTATAGTGAAGTGCTTTTTAATAATCCAAAGATCCTTTTTTCAATATAAAGAACCTTTAGCACAATAGAAAGGTTCTGTAGATGTTAATGGTTCTTCCTCGAACCACTGATGACTTTATTTTACAGAATGTAGACACTCAGTTCTTGCTAAGCAAGTTTACATTTGCAAAATAAAAGTTTGCCCAAACCATTTGCATTGGGACTACATTAATAACTATCTTTAAAACTGGGCAGGGGATTTCCAGTTCCCAGAATGTTTTCCATGGAACTGGATTAGGAGAGTAAATGTTGAAATTAATTGTTATTTTGTGTTTTTGAAGAAGAAGAAAAGGTTGACACTGGATTGTTTAATGTTCTATTATGTTGGGATTTAGACAAGTTTCTGTTATGTTGTGATGAAGAGAGGAGCTTGTGCTATTTTGAGGACAGGCTTTTGTGCATGAAAAATGATGCTGTATGTTGCTTTAATCAAAGAGCAATTACTGAACAAATGCCTATTATTTCTTCCTGCCAAGTGCCAACACCATACACACATGGTTGCTTATTTGTTGTTGCGCTACATTTTGTATGCTAATTTGTGCTATTGTTATTACTACCAGAAAGAGATTCAGTTGGGTTTGTTTGGCATGTGTAATTTTAAAATGTATCACTCAGATTTGAGTTTGCTACTTAATTTAAAGACACACAGACATTTCCGATGTATGAACCACTGTCCTACTGAATTATGTTCAACCAAATTTTGTTTAGCAAAAATATCCCACAAACAGGAGACGTCTAATAACAGATAACAGACAGTAACTTGGTGTGCTTGGCATCAGACCTGAAGAACACACGAGAACAGTGAGGACGCACAGTGTAATGGAGCACATGAAGGATCCCTGCTTTGTGTCCCTCTGCCTTTGTGGTGAGTGTTTGTTTGGGCAGGACAGGATGTAGAAGGACATCTGGAGGAAATTAATACAGTGTTTACTACCCATCTCCAGGACTTTTGAGGGGTTTGTGCATGGATGGTCATGAAGAGGACACCATTCACTGTGATGCTCAAGATAATATCAGTCTTGGATATTATTGTACAAGGCCCAGATGTCATATATTATGTTTAGCATTAACATTAGTCAAACCCTTCAAAACTGGGCTAACAATGCAATTTATGCTAACAATTTATTGCCAATATTTATTCAAAACTACATTTAAAAAATTCAATTCATACATACGACTTGATGTATTTTATATGAAAATGTTTTTTAGTGAAATTAAATTTCATTTTTATATGGTTTATTTTCCTATTTAAAGCATAATAAAAAAAAATACATTTCCTAAATTTTATTATATTTTATATTCTATATATTTCCATAGGCCCAGTGGTTTGGGCTGTTGCCTCATATCAAGAAGGTCCCCGGCTGAGCCAGCAGGCCTTTCCGTGTGGAGTTTGCATGTTCTCCCCGAACATGCAATAATGTTATCTGAATTTTATAACATTATCTATGCAACTATAATTATAAATGCATATATGCCACCTCTGAGCATATTAAGGATTTAGTGGAACGGGAGACTCACATCATGGAGGTTCAGCCGATAATTCTGCAGCAACTGCGTGATGCTGTCATGTCAATATTCTGAAGGCCAAAGTGGGTCCAACCTGGTACTAGATAGGCGTAACTAATATAGTGGCCGGTGCATTTAAAATGTACATATATAACTATATACAGAAATATTTGTGTTTTTAAAATGTAGCTTACCAAGCAACAAGATATTTGGTACAATTTGAGTACAGCATATTTAACATAAAAAAAACGAAAAATGGCCATAAGTATATTTGGTAAAAAAAATTCTACCAATACATTTTTTGGCCATTTTTTAATATCTTTTAGAAAATATATTAAAAAAATATGAATATATATATATATATATATATATATATATATATATATATATATATATATATATATATATATATATATATATATATATATATATATATATATATATATATATATATATATATATATATATATATATACACACACACACAGATCAGGTATAACATTATGACCACCTTCCTAATATTGTGTTGGTCCCCCTTTAGCTGCGAACATAGGCATGGACTTGATCCTTTAAATCTGTAAGTTGAGAGGTGGGTCCTCCATGGATCAGACTCAGATTCAGCACATTCCACAGGTGCTCGATTGGATTGAGATCTGGGGAATTTGGAGGCCAATTCAACACCTGAAACTTATTGTTGTGCTCCTCAAACCAATGCTTAGGTAGGTGGTGCATGTCAAAGTAACATCCACATGGATGGCAGAACATTGAATAAAACGCATCACACTGCCTCCACCGGCTTACCTTCTTCCCATAGTGCATCCTGGTGCCACGTGTTCCCCAGTTAAGTGACGCACACACACCCGGCCATCCACAATGTAAAAGAAAACGTGATTCATCAAACCAGGCCAAATTTTTCCATTGCTCTGTGGTCCAGTTCTGATGCTCACATGCCCACTGTTGGCACTTTCAGCAGTACAGGGGTCAGCATGGGCACCCTGACTGGTCTGCGGCTATGCAGCACCAAAATATGATGCACTGTGTATTCTGACACCTTTCTATCAGAACCAGCATTAACTTCTTGAGCAATTTGAGCTAAAGGGCTTGTCTGTTTGATCAGACCACATGGTCCACCAATGTTCCTTCCTTGTACCACTATTGATAGATACTGACCACTGCAGACCGGGAACACCCCACAAGAGCTGCAGTTTTGGAGATGCTCTGACTCAGTCGTCTAGCCATCACAATTTGGCCCTTTTTAAACTCGCTCAGATCCTTACGCTTGCCAATTTCTCCTGCTTCTAACACATCAACTTTGAGGACAAAATGTTCACTTGCTGCCTAATACAGTATTGTTCAAAATAATAGCAGTACAATGTGACTAACCAGAATAATCAAGGTTTTTAGTATATTTTTTATTGCTACGTGGCAAACAAGTTACCAGTAGGTTCAGTAGATTCTCAGGAAACAAACAAGACCCAGCATTCATGATATGCACGCTCTTAAGGCTGTGCAATTGGGGTATTAGTTGAAAGGGGTGTGTTCAAAAAAATATCAGTGTCTACCTTTGACTGTACAAACTCAAAACTATTTTGTACAAACATTTTTTTCTGGGATTTAGCAACCCTGTGAATCACTAAACTAATATTTAGTTGTATGACCACAGTTTTTTAAAACTGCTTGACATCTGTGTGGCATGGAGTTAACCAACTTGTGGCACCTCTCAGCTGTTATTCCACTCCATGATTCTTTAACAACATTCCACAATTCATTCACATTTCTTGGTTTTGCTTCAGAAACAGCATTTTTGATATCACCCCACAAGTTCTCAATTGGATTAAGGTCTGGAGATTGGGCTGGCCACTCCATAACATTAATTTTGTTGGTTTGGAACCAATACGTTTAGCTACTAATCTGCGCCAAATTGCACATATGATCCACTCTGTGCTATCGTGTTTCTGGACTGGAGCAGACTTCATTTACCCCAATGGAAATCATGTTTACACTTTTTGAATCATTCCCTATCCCCTATATAGTGTGATATTCACCATGTAGAAAATAGTAAATGTGTGAACAAGTAACCAAATCTAGACACAGCTTTAACGTCTATTTATAATGTAGGCCTAGGGAATGCTTCAGATTCTAGAGAGCATTTGATTGGACAGAAAATCTGATGAGAAGCTGGAGTGATGTCATCAAAATCATCCATATCTGGTTGTTAAGTCTGACGTCACACAGCAGCGCTTCTGGGTCCAAATCTCATACCACAAGAAAAACAACAAACGCTGCTGATATACACACACAATGTGCTGTAATACTACAAAAAAATAACAATCATAACCTTTATCTCCATACCAAAATTCCAGACAGTGATTCATATAATATAAATCGTTCAAATATTAAAGTCTGTGACACTGTGAGCACAGAGACTTTTGTGTAGACTGTAAGTATTTAAAATGTTTGATGTTTAATATGAATAAATAGCGCTCATAAACGGCCGTCGATGGCATTTTCAAGTGAAACGCGTTGAGGCTTGGACCCAGAAACGGTGTTCCTTACGTCACGATATAAGCGGATTGCCAGAAGTGAGAGACTGTACGTTTTGAAAGCTTACGTCTTCAAACTGCAAGTTTAGTGATTGTTTTTGGAGCACACTAGCTTATAGATAACCTTAAAGGTAGGGTAGGTAAGAATTGGTTAAAAAACTTGTTTAAACTTTCTTTATATATCAATACATAATTAAAATGTAAGTACTCTGAAAAAGAAAGTATACAAATTGAGTGTCTGTAGACCTCTCACGACTGTTTTAAAGACAGCTCATTATTTCCATTCACTCCACCTTCTCCCTTCTGGGCTCTTTCCAAAGCCACGCCCCCAAAACGCATGAACGTCTTCATCTGGAAGATGCATTATTTACAAGGGGGTAATCCAGCCCCCGGAAAGCGTACCTTCCTTAGGGGCGGCCATTGCTAAGCAAGCCATCACCTGCTGTTAGCATCCTATTGACTCCCATTCATTTTGGCGTCACTTTGACAGTGAATAACTTTACATCTGAGGCGTTTAAAGACTCCATTTGTCCATTGTTTATTTCTAAAGAAACACGACAATGTATAATAGGCTCCATTACCTTGTATCTTACACTATCGCCCCGTAGAAGCCGTTTTGGCTAATGATTGCGTCATAACCAACGCGACTCTGTCGCGCAGTAGAGAAATTACCATATAGACAGGAGGAGAAGCTCGCAGGCAATCTTTTACTGTCTATGAGGCAATCGGGGGGACGTGGAGACATAAATTCTGATAAAGGCAAGAAGGAAGCATGGGGAGAAGCCCATAGAGAGCCAAAAACAACGGGACAAGATATTTCAACAATGTGATTCAGATTTCAATCTCCACAACTACTAGAGGACATACAACTGTCAGACCGGTTGCGTACGTCACATCTACGTCGTCAAACTCAGTCTGAGTCTGCGCAGTATGCTCAGCCATCAGGAAGTAAGTGCTTCTAATTGACTTCAATTCTCTCCATTGAAGTCAATGGGATCACTGTGTCCATTTCTTTTACTGTCTATGATTATTTACCTGAGATGAGCGGAGAAGAAGGAGCGGAGTGCATGTAGTGACATCATGTCAGAATCGCATGTAATAAAAAATCTAACTTTATCGGTATGAATATAAACAAATAAGATGTCTTTTAGTACTCACTATCAAGCTAGAATACCGATACTGGTAAAGTTTAAAATATATTTTTGTTTGATTCAGTAACAAGCTAGTTATATTTATAAGGCAAAGCTAAAAACGGGTAGCATTGATACATGTTTTTCCAATAACATCAATTATACTGTGATGAAGATGAATTTTGTGTAAGATTCATAGGTATACGGTGTTTTGCATGTAAGAGTTTCCATGATGAAAGCATTGCTGACTCTGATGAGGAGTACACTCCGGAGACAAGTAGCCGCCCTACCGCATCGTCGGCTCGAGGACAAGCAGAGGTTCGCGCATGTGGGCAGATCCTGTAGCAAAAAGGGTGGTAGCCATGGTAGCGAGAGAGTGACAGTCGCCCAAGTCAATCACTTGACTTGTCCCGAACGAAAATAATGAGCGGTGTTTATTGCAGATTAAAAAGTCTATACTCTCTTTTTCAGATTACTTACAATTTAATTATGTATTGGCATATAAAGAAAGTTTAATCAAATTTGGACAAAAGTGTTTTAGATAATTCTTACCTACCCTACCTTTAAGGCTAACATTCATAATAAAAACCAAAAAAAACTTACATTTTGATTTCATGGAGACTTTGAAGAATAACTTTATTTCATGAGTTCACACTTACAAATAATTTATGGCGAGTAAATTTAAATGCGTATTTGGCGTGCTGTCCGGGGGGAGGGCTTCGAGCTCGAAATTTGGCCCGAACCCAGAGTAGTACCCCCCTGTATGCAAGTGGTTAGAACTAAAAGAGAAGAAGTGGAGAAGGGGTGGTGGAGGGATGCGGATAGACTGTCAATGAACTGGAGGTAGGACTGCTGCGTATATATACACCTCTTATTGTTGATTAGCTGAGTGCTCTCCACTTGTGTCAATTATCTGAACGTGCTCCTCCCGAATCTTGTTAATAAAACATCATTTGTTGTCTAACATATGACACATTTGAATAAAAATTTACATATTTATAAAAATAAAATAAAAAACTTGCCACAGGTCCATTTTTTCAGGAATAGCTTAAAGAACAAGACAAAAAGTTCAAGGTGTTGCCTAGGCAGGCGGTTTAATCTTGTGGCTGATCAGTTTATTTTAGAATGTAATTTTAAATGGTGGATACCAAATATAGTTTTGATCTCTATTAGGCTATTCCATCCACATTTGCATTTTGCCTAAATGCAGGCTATTGATTGGAATATAGTTTCAATTTTCAAAATATTTAGACTATTTGAACCGTGTACCAAATTAGCATATATTTTGTCCAGATTATTATTATTATTACCAGTATTATTATTATTTTTTTAATTTTTTGCACAGTATGAGAAGCTATACAAAAAGTAACCATCTCCACAGAATAAAACACCTGAACTACTATCAAGCTCTTGTATAGCATCACTATAGTCCGTTTTCTTGTGAAATGGTGAAAGTCTAATAACAGAGTTCAGGCAGAACATGCAACTATTAAATCTTTACATGTTGAATATGATCCAAAAGGTTGTTGTTACTCAGACAGACCAAGACACAAGCATGGTGGTCTGGTATATTACGTTAACTCACTTTATTCCATCACGAGCGTTGCAGGAGCTGGCATGCTGCATTGCCTTCTTCTCTCACCAAGCAAGTGTCAAAGAAGCAGCAGGAGAATGTCTCTCCTCCTCGGCCAGCTCCGGCTGTTTCCATTTACCTTCCAAACTGATGAAAATATTTACTCCTGAAAACCAAGAGGATAATTTTCCTTCTCTGACTGTGTTCCAAAGGCATCTGGACTGTGTTAAGAGCTTTTGTGTGAGGTGGGAACCGACTGAGTGTGAAGACAAAACCTGAGGAATGTCTACACAGTTAACTCCTGAACCCAGAATGACCCATCATGACACTGAGACATCACTGTTTGTTTACTGTGCGCATATAATAATATGAACACCGTGAGATGTTCATAAAAGGCACTGACTTGCACTGAACTCGCAAGATTAATTGCGCTGGCATACTGAGTCATCAAGAACGCAGTATAGAAATATGGAGTTTATACTAAGTTCAGTAACTTGCTAAACTATGCATGGACTGGCGCACAGACGCTCGTGCCGAGCCTTTTCTCTGTTCCCATCTATCAAGTACAGTGTGTTCAAAAACACGCAGGCCTCATCCCATCAACAGACTGCGCATACTGTATGCCAATTCTACTTTGGACTGCACAGCAGCTGATATTCAATCTAGTTTGTTTTGTTCCTCTCAGTATGGAGGAGATGGAGTCTCATTATCCATATAGGGCTATGCTCGCCTTTGTCCCGGCTCGTTCAATTCCCATGAAGATATGATTCACACCCTCATTTCATATCATTTCCCTCATTGTGGGAAACTTGGCACTCTGTAGCGAGCGTGTTGCAGTCAGAGAGGCAATTTACATAATGAGTTTGTTTTTGGTGTCAGCAAGAGCCGTCGGAAAGCTTTCGTCATCCTGTTTATAGTAAAACTAATCTCATCATCAGCTTTGGGGGACGACAGACAAAGCAAATACGGCTAGCTTTGGTCTTTACTCCTCATATGGCATGTACAGCCTTGCGTATCGAGCGTATCACGACTCAGCCGAGCTCGAGAGCTCTCGATTTGGCGAGTGAGAGTTCTGACAGGTCCAGGGAACAACAGCGGGTACATCAACATGCCAACGGCCCAGGGTGGTGGGCACGACAGATCACGCTGCAGTCTATTATTATAACTCATGAGCATTAATAATGCACGTTTCCTTCTTTTAATTACCTCCGCCTCCATGCTAGCATAACACCTTCCTTCAGCACTCGACAAGTACGAACCAGTCACTGACCCTGAACAGAGCTCTCACGAGTCCACGTTTATGGAAACAATGGTTGCGTAACCCCTGCACACCTCTGAACAAAGCTGACAGGGGCACTTCTTTTCTACTGGAGTTGAGCAAGTGCTGCTGGGCTAAATGCACTTTAGAACTGATGTTAACAAGTATTCACTAAAATTACACTTGACACCAGGATCTGCTGGGAACCTCTTGCCACTGATCCAATGTCAGAAATCAATGTTTAAGGAGCAATATTTGCCCCCGAAAAAAAAAAATTCCAGTGCATTTTACCTTTATAAGGGCATATCGCTAACAAAGAATGTCATTTATTTGTGTTAAATGCTTTAATTTAATAATTTAATTAAAGTTCTAAATCGGAAAACTGTATTGTCAGTACATAAAATATACACTACTAAGAAGTTGGTAAGATTTGTTTATGTTTTTGAAGGAAGTCTCTTATGCTCACCAAAGCTGCATTTATTTGATAAAAGATAAGTTTTCTATTTGAATATTACTCCATATTCATCATGGCATCATTACTCCAGTCTTCAGTGTCACATGATCCTTCAGAAATCATTCTAATATGCCGATTTGCTGCTTAAGAAACTCATTATTATTATCAATTTTGAAAATATTTAAAAAAGAACTGCATTTATTTGAAATAGAAAAAATATATAAATATCTTTACTGTCACTTCACAGCAGTTTAATGCATCCTTTATGTATCTATAATTTGCTAAATATCCATTTAGTCCATTGGTCCTCATGTTAGATGAATTCACTATGGTGGCTTTTTGGCTGCCTGATTTTAAATATGCATGTTTTTTTTTTTTATCACTTTTAATGGCATATTTGGTTTATTTCTCACCCTGCATTGATCATGAGACAGAGAAATTAATATGTGAAAAGATAATGCGACTAAACACATTGTTCTTCATACATACAACACTTTCCTCTTGGTCTTCCCTGGCATTCTGCCATAATGCCAATGCCAAATTATTGCTTTATCCTTTCATGGTATTATTGGTGTAAATCTCCTCTGTTGCCATACAATGCTGAAGGCCATTGAAATCCTGTTAATGTGCTGTCATTAAATTCTTTTTGAAATGCTAAGCTCTCTCTTCTTTTGATAATTTCAGAACAGTTGACTCACTGTTGATGACTGAAAGGTTTAGAAGGATTCGCGCTGACGGACTCGAGAGGAGTGTAAACTGTAGGCCTGTACTTGAGAGGCATTACGCGTCTTTAAGAGGTTCCCCTCTTCTATTTCTTTTCTAAATGGAATTAAACCCACTTACTCCGTGCTTTTTGAACCTGCAAATAACTATTAGCAGAACTCCACATGTTATTACGGCAGACCTGGGAGACGCCTCCCTCACCATTTAACCTCTCACTTAGGCATCATATGAGATTCTCAACACAGCTCCACATTCCAGACCTCATTCTTAAGGTCATACGGTTGTAAGGGGTGTCCTGCCTCTTACAATGACTGTACTTTTATTTTCTTGACTGAAGTTGAAGCCTGGCGCCTCTGTGGTGTGGGGAACTGCCCTTAGCCACCACATTACACTTTATTTCCTGTGGCTGATGGGATGAGCTCTTACTCATCACAGTTGATTGTTGATGATAAGACTTAGCACAACAAACACTTGAGTATTCTTTTGTGTAACTGGATCCTGAAGAACATGGTGTAGAAAAACACTACAGCACATGGGAAAAGTTCAGTCGGAATACAGAAGCTGCGTGGAAACTTAATAGTGGTTCAACTTGGCCTGTTTGAAATTTGATGCTGGTTCAACCTTGGAATGTTTACAAGAGCGTTTTAGTGGTGTTGAATGTGAGCCAACGTGGCTGAACGTATTATGTCTTATAAACCATAAGGATTTCAAAATCTTGCCACTTAAGATTTTATGAGCCTAGCAGTAGATGTCTAGGCAACACTTCAAAAGTCCCTGCACACAGCTGTGACCAAACCAAAGCCGCTGAAGAGGAAAGACTCGTGATTGAATTACCGTGAATTATCTGCTCACGGTAGCGCCTGACCTTCCTGACCTCCTGACCCAAAGCTGTGGGAAAACACACTATGACAGCTCCTAAGATAACTGTGTCAGCCGCACTATACCTTTACAATCATGTCATCTGGTATTTTTCATAATAATTATCCATATACATACATTTTAATACCATTATTAATTCACCCTTGCGGTTATACGATTGTAAGGGGTTGTAAAACAAAGCCTATATCCGCATTACAAAATAAAAGGTCATTGCTCCCAATCATTACTTCGTTTCACATAAGTGTGACCTTAAAGGGATAGTTCACCCAAAAAAAGGGATTTCATCCTTTTCTATCCACAATTCTTTCATCCTTTACTCGCCCTCATGTTTTTCCAAATCTGTATGACGTATTTTGAGAAATACACACAATGGAAGTCAATGGTTTTGTTACCAACCTTGTTTAAAATATCTTCTTTTGTGTTCTGCAGAAGAAAGAACATCTTACAGGTTTGGAACGACATGATGACAGAATTATTTGTTTTGGGTGGACTACCCTTCTGAAAGACGTACAATTTAGCAGACTTTTTTAAAAAAGTACTTTTTACATTAATAATATATTTAAAATCATACACTTGAGTACAAACTGAATATAATGTTTTCGGACACGACTGCAGTTGCAATTAAAATGTATTTCTGTCAGGATCACTATCGTCAAAGTGGGCAAGTACTTTGCAGCAATAAACCCGTTAGGGTAAAAAGAACAGAAGCAACAATGTATTGCAGATATCATTAATGTCAATATTAAAATGTACAGCATAATTCAGGAATTTAGTCTGATTCAAGGGGAATCAGAGGGCCAAATCCTGACTGACGAAAGGAGGAGCTGGGGATGGAGGAGGGTAATTAGCTCCAGAGAAACGTGATAGCAGCTAATAATACTGAAGGAGCTTAATATATATGCACGCTGTGATATGCATCGTATTCCTGTAGGTAGACGTGATCCGCTGACAGTCAGCTCATGCGAGCTTCAATAACGTACCCTGCCAGAACTAACGCTATACGCTGGATTTTACATTTTTATTTATATTAAATGCAATCAGTTGAACTTGAGAGTGTATTTATTTACTTTATCTTTGTAATTTCATAATTACTTCTATTTTCTTTAAAATACTGTGCACGTGTGTTGGAAAATGTATTGAGAAGCATTTATGGTAAACGAAAATATACTTTAATGTAATTTCTATTGAAGCTTGCATGTCATGTAATTAAATATATTTGTAATTTCCCATTTGTAATAATATAGTTGCATTTTAGTGCATTTAAAATATTAATTTTAAATTAAATAATGGAATAACACTACAGTTAAAATTATAATCAAGTACTTTATGTTCTTTAATATGTTAGTCAACACATCTAAATAAGTCTTAAGCATGACAAAAGGTTATTTAAAATGTACTTTAAAAATTAAATTAAAAATTAGGTTCAAATTTCCGTAATATTATAGTCTGTTTTTAAAATTATATATACCTTTAAAGATTTGAAATATACTTCAAGCACACTTCTTTTTTAAAAAGGTAGATTCAGTCGCACAACTGCAACTTTATTTCTTATTTTAAACCTTATCTCACATCTGCCTGTTTTATTTTTTTTTACTCTGAGGCAGAAATGGGCATAGATAGCCTTATCTGAAATTACTGAAATGCTTTTCCTGTGCGGTAAACCTATTACTGGCTTTACACCATTTAGACCATGTGAAGTACTCAGAACTTCCCTATTTGATGATTGCTTTTGACATTTGCATGGTCATATGCATGGTCATATGCATGGTTAAAGTCCACAATTATGATGTAGCCTTCCCGTCAAGGCCAGATTCACCCGTTTTCCCCCTCCTAAACCAGCCTATATGTGCAAACGTCTAAGGAGAATATACACCTGTTCCTGCCTGATGTTGAGTGGACAGAATGATCAGTTTGCTTTGTCTTTGCTACTGGCAATGAGTCAGCTAATTACAGTGGGAAAGAGCCCTGTTAGGGCTCTCAAGCGAGAATGACCTCAAATAGCCATGTTCTCTGAATCACATGCAAACACAACACAAATACCGTCCAGTGTGGTCTGTGACACCTGTTTATGTCACAACAAAGAAGAAGTAGATATTTCCCATGGAGACTAGGGTGTTTTAATCTAAGGGAGAGGAAGCACAGAAAACCTGTTCTGTTCCTGCTTAACAGCATGACAAATACACACATCAGATACTGAGTCATCAGAGAGATATTTTACAGTCAAAGAAAACACAATTGCTAAAAATAATCTGTCTTTAATGTTAAATCCGACCAGGTTTGAACTCCAAACCTGCAGACCCATCTATTATATACTCTCACGAATTCAGGCAACCAGGACAGGAACAATGCATACTGAAATATTCCACACTTCTTTTTTGGAACTGCGTGAACACAAAATAGTGATATAACACTGCATCCCCTCTGAATGCTTGTATTTGTCTTTTATTTGAGACTTTGATCATTAGCCCACAAAACACTCATTTACCTTTCTCATTAACACTCGTGAAGCTCTGGTATTTTAAGCATCAAAAACTGTCCACATTCCCTTGAGTGAGTCTATTCTAAACAGGGCTCTCTTTTTCTGTCTAGTGAAACAGGTGCTAGTTCAATTACACCCTTCCAAATTAAGAGCGGTCACATGCAACGGGGACAAAGGTTTCAATATGACTTACTCAATAGTCTGTGTGGGACATACAACCATATGCAGCCGATTACGAACTGCATCAGATTTTATTTTGTCACAGAACTGATGTTTCAAACACAATGTGGGAGTCGCTGTCTTGAGTGCCCTGAAGGCTAGTAAACTATTTGCAGAGGTATGCTAATATGCCAAATGACATGGTAGAGAGACAAATTTATTTTTTTGTGCGTCATAGACATATGCTTTCCTGCTCTTTGCGCATTCCCCCTTCTGTTTAAATTAAACAAATATCTCCTTGGAACGATCTATAGTTATTCTACAAAGGGCACCACCACCACTCCCTTGTCTTTCTCTTTATGGCGATGACTCATCACTGCATTAACAAATATGAACTGCAAATATACAGTACAATATACAGATTCCTCAGGCCTTTTTTTAGCATAATAAATATGTCCTTATGATTGACATAGCCTATTGCAAAAATATGATACATTTTAAACATACTGGTAAGAAAATAAACACATGAATAGTGCAATGCACTAATGAGCACAACATAACCTCCTGGGCTCTGAATGTCGAAATAAGTTAATCATTGCCTAGCCATGTGTTTTGACGAAGAATGAAAAATATGAATGCGACTTCCATGGATTTCACAATGCCAAACATTTGGAGTAAATTGTAAACATTTGGAAAGAACACAAAGACATCAGTTTTGCATAAGTGATACTTAAAAAGCTTTGCATGCAGCTTTGACTGCTGAGGGAAAGGAAAATTGATTAAACTAGCGCTTTAGCCTACTATTCATCTGGAAGGTGAATGGCATGTGGCGATTGCTCAATCGTCGAGACTGCAATGAATGTGTCACTAGAGAAAGTCTGAACCGGGCGGAGTTCCAGCATTGAAAAGTCCGGTTCATTTTAGCGAATCGTTTTGTTCGGACAACTTAATTAAATAAAAACGATTCAATGTTTTTTTTTACACATCGCTCAAAGGTGTCCGCTCAAGCAGGCTATATATGAGCGACATGATATGCATTATGTATGTAGTGAAACAATTTTAGTTAAGTGTTGATGTTATCGCTGTTTTAATCCGACCCACCTCACAGTTTTACTGCCAAGCGTCTTCCATTCACTGGAATGATTAAAAGAATCTTGCGAATGAATCATTAAAAAGAACCGACTCGTTCGAAACGGACATCAGCTGAAAGTAGAGCTCAGAAAACAGCATCAGTAGTTGAGTGAGTCAGACAGCCCTTCTCTCGGGCTCAGATCTACACCGGGAATATTTCACACCACACAACTGCTTCATACAGTATATCTCCTCTCTTGGGCTTCAATGTTGTACAAAAAGATTCAGCGGACTAATGCAAAAAAACTGAAAAATGGATCAGCGAAGCTGCAAACCTATACAAACACCTTTTCTGCATTTCACATTAATTAACGAGTAGCTAAAAAGGGTATCCTTTTGCAGCTCAGCGCACAGATCCTTTTCTGGAATGCTTTCGTGAAATCCGTCGGATCAGTCCGGTAACTAATATCAGTTTCGACTACTGTAGGCAGCCTACTGTACTCTGTAAGAATGAGTGTGCAGTGGATTCATAATCCTGTACCGGGAAGACACGGACACAAGCGCTTTGACACAGACGAGCCCGTGAACCGATGTCCGCGGCTTAGCGAGTCTTCGGCTGATGCAGGTCTCCTGGGTTCCTCACCGGGATCTCCGGTAAGCGGAGCGCCTCTGAGCCTCACCTCAGCCCATCAGGGTCCCGCTCGCATCGGCCAGTTCCTGCTAGTGCCCCTGACCGACCGACCGGGGTGCACAGCGCTTTAGACATGGACACAGGAGAGGAACTGGTCTGCAAGGTAAACCACTGCATACTATAATGTACATGACCTATATAAGTATGAAACATTTATTTTAAACGTTTCAATAATAATACATAACAAAACATATAGAGTCACCTATTGCCATTATTATTATTATAAGCAAAACTGAAAAGATGCACTCTTTAAAATACTGCAGGACATTTCAAAAGGTATGATCAAAAATATACTACACTGTTTTTTAAACATTAAAAATGTTGAAGCATATAAATAATTTTACAATTTAAGTGGGGAAGGGGTTTCAGAATCTCTGTGCAAGTTACATGGATGCTATCAGATTTATGATATGCCTTGTGGATCTTTATCAAGTATTTGCAAACGCACCAGCATCTGAGTCAGACATATGGGGATGACATGACACTCAAAGAAAAAAAAATGCGCATGGTTATTGCTGCCACAAATTTCACAAGACATTCACCTTTTTATAGCATGTTTGTGTTTGATCCTTACAGTATCACCTCCAGTGAACTGACTTTATCAGGTCACAATTGTAAATGTCTTGTGATACTACTGAACACTTTTTTTTGCCATTTGCAGGTGTTTGATATGGGCCAATATCAGGAGAAAATAAGAGCCTACAGCATGCTGTCAAATCATAAGAACATTGCACAGATCAAAGACATAGTTCTTGGGGAGTGCAAAGCCTATGTATTCCAGGAGAAGGATTTTGGCGACATGCACACATTTGTAAAGAGCAGCAAGAGGCTTCCTGAAGACCTGGCTTCCAAGATTTTCTACCAGGTGGTGTCTGCAGTGAACCACTGCCACCAGGTTGGCATCGTTTTGGGGGACCTCAAGCTTCGCAAATTTGTGTTCTCAGACGAGAAAAGGTGAGAGTAACAGTTTGTGAGTGTGAGTGTGTGTGAAAGTAGGAGTTTTTTGGGGCAAGCCAGGTGCAGTACCGTACCTCATGTATCAATGCTGTGACAGCAGCTATTACTGGGTGAATAGTGTCAGTTCTACTTTCATTCAGTTTTCGCTTCCTCACAGCTATGTGACACATCGCAGGTGATTGGTGCTGCTTCCCTAAAGATTCAATAGGAACAAACCTATTACCAGTCACTTACTCATGTTTCTCTGTAAGAGGAACGACTGGTAATCAGACCTCTGGACCTGTGTCAGAGATTTTTCAGTAGAAAACGAGAGTCCTCTGAATTACGCAAGTGAATTGTATATAAAAAGCAAATGGCCTAAATTCAAAGAATTTTATCTGCGGTCCCCAGTGAAGGGAACATACTGGAGCTGGCTAACCTACCTACCTATCTGTATGTCTTGTTTGTCTATATATTATTTTATTATACCTTTAATATAAAATATTAATGTGTGTATATATATATATATATATATATATATATATATATATATATATATATATATATATATATATATATAAACATCTTATTTTACTATGTATTTTATATAAAATATTACATTAAAAATATGTAATATTTAAAAATATTTATTATACAAAATATTACTTATAAAAATTAATTGAAAGTTTTATATATAAAAAAATACTTGATATATATTTAGTTAAATATTATTTTATAACATTTATTTATAATATATTTTTTATAAAACATTTCAAATGTAAACTTTTAAAAATAAAATATGACTTTTTTATATTTTATCAGAGATGCTTTAACCGACAGCATACTGCGCTTTTGCTTTTAGATGGTTTTACACACTAAAACTCAATTAATTGGAAAAGATATGCTTTTAAGATGGCTTGGGATTCCTGCATTCCTGCTACATTACATCTATGTGCAGAGTAAATGGGGTCATCCGTTTGGGGTCAAGTGAACTCAAAACTCACCTAATTATAAACCAGTTAGTCAACTAGTCTGTCAAGCAACCCAACAACTAGCTGATTTAATTTTTCACATCCCTCAGTCCATACAGTAGATTTGATATTTACGGGGCATTTCACGCCTGACCTTTGGGCATCGTTTTTCATTTGAGTGAATGGAAGTAGACAAGTAAGTGTAAGAGGACGTAGTCACCCTTCTCTCATAGCAGCCAACGGGTGCAGCAAGATGAGTCATAGCAATGCATACAGAGGGGAAACTCACCATTCAGGATCATACCCACACACTCCATGCTCCACTCCTGAATACGGCATCGCTCGTAGGTGAGGAGCGCCGGCTGTGGCCATTGCGACACTAGCAGACTGGCGGTCTGGCCTGACAGACGCGTCTAGCGCAGACGTAAACAGGGCATGCTGACATTTGGTGTGACCAAAAACTCTTTTTTTTTTCACTTTGTTTGGCACGAATCAGCGTAGTGACAGGTTATGCAAACCTGCTGTTCTTACACAGAGACACTGTATCTTTCCGCAGGACTAATGCAATTTCCATAGCTGGAATAGCTTTTGCGAAATGATGAGTGAAGGATAAGCAACAAAAAGGTCAAAACTGCGATAACACAGAGATACAGTGTGTGTGATCGCATACACAAAGACGCTCACTGACCTGGAATGCGTCTGTAGTTAGATTGTGAAACACACGCACGCACACACAGGCTGGCTGGGCTGGGGCCGTTTGTGCGTCACTGATGCAACAGCGCTGTCCGTGGATAATAAGGCACTGCCAGATGCCAGAGTACGGCACAGGTGCAGGAAGAACACAGTAGACCTGCAGCACAGCACAGTGCACACATTTGTCCTCAGTCTCTTTGTCTGTCACACACACACACAGACAGACACAGGACTATGACTCATTCTCTCCACCTCTCTGGTAGAATGCTGTTGTGTCATCTACAAACCCCCTAAACCGAGGCTGATAGCCGGTGATGAAACACAATAGCATGCAGAGCAGCTCATGTTTTACTGACAGGGATACCACAGACTCACGGGTCGTCAGCTCTCCTGTTAATGTCCACAGGGATATTCCTAGAGTAGTAGGGGATTTGTTTCCTATTGGAAATTGAGCTAAACTTAGACCAGAGATTACAAGAATACATTACGGAGTGCTTCAGAGAGAGGCAGTGTGTTTATTTTATGTGCGTGCACTGTGGAAACTCTCGTACGTGCTTTTGTTTAAACGAAGGTCGTAATTAGACGAGACTCCGTCCTTTATTTGTTGTAGTAGTGCCTGTTTGAGGGTCAGAGCACTTAGAGCGGCTGTCTTTTCCGTGATTTACATGCACTGCAATCTGTGAGCTCAACAAAAGTGACGGAGAGTTATTTCAGCTTGATGCACAATAAAGGAAGGCTTCAATACATCACTTTGTTTAGCAATGGAAGAGCAAATTTATTGAAGATACTAAATCTATCGGCAGGCATACATGGAATCTGCCCACGGAGCTCTGCAGAAAGCTACGTAGATTTCCGCAGAACTGGATAATCTGTCAGAATTACACACACACTCCACCCCGATATTTTGACTAATTTGATTATGCCTTCAGCTATTGTTAAGAGGTTAAGACAAGTTTTATCCAGCAATGATGCATTAAATTTATCAAAAGTCACATTTATAATGTTATGATTTCTATTTCAAATAAATGCTGTTCTTTTGAACTTTCTATTAATCAAAGAATTCTGAAAAAAATGTATCACGCTTTCCACAGAAATATTAAGAACCGAGTGGTTTTCAACACTGATAATAAGAAGAAATGTTTCTTGAGCAGTAAATCATCATATGGTCATGTGACAAAGATTGTACCCACCCCAAACATGTGAATGGTACTATCTGGGGAATTTGGAGGCCAAGTCAACACCTCAAACTCGTTGTTGTCTAAATCATCAAAAGCTCACATGCCCACTTTTGGCACTTTCGGCGGTGGACAGGGGTCAGCATGGGCACCCTGACTGGTCTGCGGCTAATGCACTGTGTATTCGGACACCTTTCTGTCAGAACCAGCATTAACTTCTATGAGCAATTTGAGCTACAGTAGCTCATCTGTTTGATCGGACCACATCGGCCAGCCTTCGCTCCCCACGTGCATCATTGAGCCTTGGCCGCCTATGACCCTGTCGCCGGTTCACCACTGTTCCATCCTTGTACCACTTTTGATAGATACTGACTGCAGACAGGGAACAACCCACAAGAGCTGCAGTTTTGGAGATGCTCTGACCCAGTCATCTAGCCATCACAATTTGGCCCTTGTCAAACTCGCTCAGATCCTTACGCTTGCCCATTTCTCCTGCTTCTAACACATCAACTTTGAGGACAAAATGTTCTCTTGCTGCCTAATATATCCCACCCACTAACAGGTGCCATGATGAAGAGATAATCTGTGTTATTCACCTTACATGTGGTTCCTGTCATAATGTTATGCCTGATCAGTGTATATACCCACAAAAATTCATAGACCCCCTAGCACCCCTTTGCAGTTTCCTGAAAGTTCCTGAATTCCCATCTGAAAACCCCTGCATTATACAGTAGTATAACACGTGTGACCAGGAACCTGCAAATTACATGCGATTCATTTTTACAGGTCAGGACAGATTGCATTGATACAGTTCTGCTCAAGACCATCACATAAAGTGTCACGCCACTTTAATACCAACTTAAAACTTGCAGCCTATTCTGCAAAATTCCACACCAGAATCAGTGAAGAAAATGTGAAAAACATCTGTAGAGTTGACTTGATCATTGGTCAAATGTTGCTGATTCTGATTCTTGACAGCCACAACACAATAACTCTTATGTGATTGCACTAACCATTATGTGTTTGTTTTAGGACCCATTTGAAATTAGAGGGTCTGGAGGACTGCCATATTCTGTGTGGAGAGGACGACTCCATGTTCGACACGCACGGCTGCCCTGCGTACGTGAGCCCTGAGATTTTGAACGGGGGCGGGTGTTACTCAGGCAAGCAGGCGGACGCGTGGAGCCTCGGCGTCATGCTGTACACAATTTTGGTGGGCCGCTACCCTTTCCACGACCCGGACCCCGCAACCCTGTTCTCTAAGATTCGACGGGGCACATATTGCCTTCCCGATGGACTGTCTTTAAAGGCGCGCTGCCTACTTCGCAGTCTGCTCAGAAAGGACCCCGGCGAGAGACTGACCACCGCAGAGGTCCTCATTCACCCATGGTTCCATGGGAAATCGCTGGACACAGGAAATGCAGAACAGGAAGTCAACCTCAGAGAACAGACAGTGCCCCAGATAGAAATGGAGCAGGGTGAGGATCTTTTCTCCTGAGGAAACCAATATAGCTTGAATATGGACCAAAACTGTTCTTTATCTCTGTGTTTTTTTTTATTATTTGGTTTCTTATACAGATTTTGTAATAGATTCAGAAGTATACACTCACTCAAAGTACTGTATCATCAATGTCAGCTTTAAGGACAGTGCGCACAACAGCCAGTGTATTTTGAAGTCGTTTGGTGCTAGTGAACCATTATTGTGCTGTATGACGTGAATGAGACTGGGCATTATGGGTCATGTGATAATGAGAAAATGTGAGAAGTGAGAATGTCAGCATGTTGACTAACCTCAGCCTATGGGCCAGACCTGTGGCTTCACTCTTATACTGTCAAAAACAAACCGTGCAGGTTGACTCACCCATTAAATACTGCAGCACCAAAGGTACATGTCTGCTTTGACAGGAGGAGAATGGAAACTCACATACATATGGAAGGACTAAAAGTGCCACTTAAAAATATAACGAAGAAACTATTATCAATGTTATTTGTATTTAATTAATAATTTATTTAATTATTGAAAAAAATAAATTAATAAATCGCTTTAAAATACAAATGGTTTAAAAAGTATAAACAAATAGCTTTATTTTTATATTTTTCTTTTCCCATTGGCAGCCATTGTACATCAAAGGGGTGTGTCTTAAAATTCATTTGAAAAATCATTGGTTGCTCCCATGTATGCATATTTTCTAACTTGCCTGACAAATAGTTTAAGAAAAGCAACTGGCCAATGATTTTGCAAAGTACAATTTTCATTAAAAAATTAAAAGTTATTATTTTTATAATAATATATAATCAAATTTAAATAAATGGTAGAAATTATGTCTATATTTGAAAAGTGGTTTATTTCATTTCGAATGAATACATTGATTTCTCCATTTTATTTTAGGTGGCACTTTCTCTTGTATGCCATAAGTTCACCTAACCTATACATCTCTCAGAACTGTACAGAAGGGCCGTTCAAACGTTAAATGTCAGTTATTGACCCTTAAAACTCTGTCATACAGATTCTTAAATTCAGTGAATTTCCAGTGAATGTTCAGGATGAGCCTCAGGACAGATAGAAACAGTTACAGACAGATACAAAGTGTTCATTCATCCTGCTGTACCCGATCTCTCTAGCCGTTCTAGTCACAGTTTCCTTACTTGAATCAAAGGGATCCTCATGAAAGCATGAGACTTCAGTATGGCAGGACAGTTCATACTGCGGTAAGATATAAGATGACTCAACATCTGGGCGTTGGTGTAATGAAGAGGAAAGGGCTATAAACCTCAGTATGACTACGTATGCGTATCTTTACTCTCACTTTAAAGTAAAGAGAAGAGCTTTACAATAGAAACTACTGTAAGGTAGAGTGTCTTATAAAGGTCTGTTTTCTGCTTCCCTCGTGTTGGGGGATGTATGTTACCTCTGAATCCAAGCATAATGGAGATATGCGACATCTATGGCTTCTGAAAGGCTCTTTATAAGCAAAGGCTGGAGGGTATGCAAAATGTCTGTCTCATGCATGCAGCACATGGGGAAAGCTGACACGTGTGCACAGAGTTCATATTGCACTGTGAATTATGTATTTGTGACACAAACCCCAAGGCTTGACCATGAGGTTAACGGTTAAAATTCATTGTAGAAATGAACGTGTAAATATGTACATGTTAAGTGTGTGAACGAAATTGAATAAAGATTACTCTCTTATTTACATTTGTGGTGCATTCTGTGAAAAACATCTCTCTAAATGCATGACTTTTGCATGAAGCAAAATTGCAGAAGAGCGCATTGCATTTTACTCCTTGTGATTTTTAATATCCAGATCAACAGAATTTTTTTAAATGTATTTAAAAAATAATTGTGCTTAATTGTATTGAATGTGCACTTGTAATGTACTTTAAATCCTAAAAGTAAACAAAAAACTGCACTTGAAGATAATATATTAATGAAATAAAGGCCATATTTGAAGAATATGGGTAACCAAGCAGTTGATGGGCCACATAGAAGGAAAGAATCTTAGTTTGTGCTTAGCAGAAGCAAGCAATTCATACAGGTTTGGAACAACTTGAGGGTGAGTGAATGATGACACAATTTTTTGGGTGAACTATCCCTTTAAGTGTACTTAAAAGAGAGTAGCCTACACTTTCTTAACACACTTAAGTACACTTTAAAAAATATATTTTGTCATGTTTTAAGGAAGTACACTTATTTTGCTGTGTTGACTATCAGATGTAAAGTCCTTGAATGTAATTTTAATTGTAGTGTGTGATTCAAAATAACATTTAAAGTTAACATTTTAAATGTACTCAATTGCAACTTCATTATTACAAATGTGTAATTTTAAAATTATTTAAATAAATGACAAGTTTCAATAGAAATTATATTTCTGTCAGGACTACTATCGTCTAAGATGAATGACTATTAGCATATAGTTTAGATTGGCGGTATGGTTCTGTTCTGTGCAAGAACTCATTCGCATTCCTGCTGCCTTGAATGGATGAGAGCAGCGATAACCCCCCTTAGGGTAAACAGAACACAATCAACAATGTATTGCCGATATCATTAATGTCAATATTAAAATGTACAACATAATTCAGGAATTTAGTCTGATTCAAGGGGAAGCAGAAGGCTAAATCCTGACTGACGAAAGGAGGAGCTGGGGATGGAGGAGGGTAATTAGCGCCGGACAAACGTGATAGCTGCTGATAGTACTGAAGGAGCTAATGCTGTGATAGACATTGTATTCCTATAGGTAAACGTGATCAGCTGACAGTCAGCTGATGCGAGCTTGACTAACCTAACCTGCCAGAACTAACACTATACGCTTGATTAATGGGGTAGCGCCCCAAAATATGAGTTTCTTTCTTCTGTTGAACACAAAAGAAGACATTTTAAAGAATGTTGGTAACCAGACAGTTGACGGCACCCATTGACTTAGAGTAGTATTTTTTTTTTTAAATTATTTTAGTACCATAATATTATTTAAAAAAATTCTATGGAAGTCAATGGGTGCCATCAACTTAATTTTTGGGTGAACTATCCTTTAAAGTGTTTTTTGTTGACCTGGGTCAAAAACATTCTAAAGATGCATTTAATATAAAATAAACATATAAATACAGTGGTGGCCAAAATGGACAATGACCCAAAACATTCTTCCTATTGCCAGACCGAGGAAGGAATCTGCTGGAACATTAAAAATGATGGACTGGCCCTCTCAAAGTCCGGACCTCAACCCCATCGAGCACATTTGGGGAAAGTTGGTAAATAAACTGGACAGATCTATTGTACATTCAAAGGAAAGCCTTTGGCTTCAGTTGCAGAAGGCATGGGATAACGTTAGTGTTGAAGTTCTCAGAGGAAATGTATCGACACTATCCAGAGAGATGTGCAGCTGTAATTGCTGCAAAAGCTAGACATACCAAATATTAAAGTTAAAAGTGGATAGTACGTGCACAGACTAACAGTACGACTCACTTCATCTGATATTTGATGGTCAGAGCAACCATCTACATTTTTTGAAATGTTGAAAAAAAGGTCAATATTTTCAGAGCGGTTAGGTGTTCTATTAATTTTGTACCCATATATATATATATATATATATATATATATATATATATATATATATATATATATATATATATATATATATATATATATATATATATATTATTTTAAGTACTTTTATGCTCAAATGTACTTCTTTTTCACAAGGGAACTTAGCAACTGGCAACAATCAAGTGTCCTCTTGTGCTAAATTCAGGGCAGAATGAAAGAGAAAACTCAATATGCATTTTGACCTGAGAGTCAGGTAACTCCGCCCCTCTGTTATGACTTCACAGGAGCTTGCGTAAGCGGCTGATTGGGTATCAACAGAGTAGCTGGAGCGTCTCCGTTGTTGTGCAGCTGCCAAGAAGCGTTGCACGCCATGGATGCAATTGCCAAACATGTCAGAGCCGGCCTTGGGTGACGCTCTGATAAAAAGTGCCACTGTTCTTGCACTCCTCATATTATCTTGACTCTAGTCTCTCTGAGTGACATTATGAGTCACTGCCGAATGTATGAAGTTGTCTCCAAATCAGAAGACATATTTAAGGGGCTGTTAGCAGCTTAGTTGTGATATGCATTCAGGCTTTAGACGTGGTGATAGATAAAGGGGTGTAAAGTGGCTCTGTAAGCAACTTGCGTCACAACTTGTCAACTGCACCGACTATTAATATTCTTCAAGTGATGGTAATGCCATCAGCCGTGAACTGAAGTCTCCAGAGATCTGATTTCAAGATTTACAAAAGCAAGCGCACTCCAGGAGCCATTATGATGCACAGCATATTACATTGTTGAGCATTTATTCTGACAGTGAAATTTAAACACAAACACTACACCATGTTTGCTGTTATTAATGTCAGTCACATTGCAGATTCTATGCGTTAATAAAAAGCAGCGATTCACACTGATGATCATATAGTGCAACTAGTTCAAACTAATTGTTTCTTATTGCATCATTATAGAGATTTTATTTCACCATTTTTAATTAACCAAAATAATTTTAATAGTTTTAGTTAACAATAACAACACACTCGACCATGGTTTGTGCACACATCTAATATAACAAAGCAAAAGTTGCATAACAATGTACATTAGAGCAGGGGTTTTCAAACTGGGGCCCGGGGACCCCATAGGGCCGCAAGGGAGTGACAGAGGGTCTGTGGAAAAGGCTAGAGAAAAACTGTAATAATAATAATAATAATAATTTAGAATAAAATAAATGAGTAAAGTAATTAATTAGATCTAAATAAATACATAAACAAATAATGTGATTAAAATAAAAATATAATAGGCGATTTAGTTATTAATCTATTAAATCAGATTAAAATAAAAAATATATTAATATAAATAAAAATGTGTTCAATATTAAATAAACAAACAAAAAAAGAATAATAACAAAAGCCTACAACAGTGAGTAGCCTAGGACAAAATATATAATAATATAAACTAATTGTAGAAATATAATATTAAATTGTAATGTGTATTAACTGGGTGTTTATAAAAGACAGATGCCTTATACATTTTAGGATGGGGGGTGGTCACTCATTCAGAGATTATCATATTTGGGGTCCTTAGCATCTAAAATAAAAATTGAAAACCCCTGCATTAAATTCATATTTGATTATTAGTGTTATGTCACACCCATGTGGAGAGGTTAGGTGCTACAACAATTACTTATCCTAAAAACAATAATTTATTCCTGGGGAAACGAGTTAAATTAAATAAAATAAGAAAATCCAAGCAGGTTTCAGATTACACCATTAAAAATGCAAAAATCCTGTTCTTCATATTACACGGTTATGTTACGCAGTTAGGCCTACAGATGGCAACTGTAAACCACCAGAGGCCAGTATTTCAGCAAAAGTGGAAAAAGTTGTTGTCAGTCAGGCGTGTTGAACAGATGGTTTGGTAGTTCTCCATGCTAAGTGCAAGCATCTGTTTCACGGTCTGTTTCATGTACATCCGAGTCCAAAACATTCTGCCATTCACCCACACAAAATAGAGATGCTTTACCAAATAAACTGGCATCTAATGGAAGTCTTTGTATCTCCTGTCAGTTTTAATTAGTAGAGCTTGCTAGGCAAAGATCACTGTGGCTCACAGGGTTATACATCTGAAAAAAACTTATGAAACTAATTCTGCCACTGTGCTACGTACTAAACAGATCGGAAAGCGCCCTGTCTCACGAACAAACTTGGATTTTAGCAGAAAATTACGTTATTTGCAGGAAGTAGCCTACCTGTATTAACTGAACTGCACATTTGCTTCATGGTCTGTCACCGCATGCTCATTTCTGACATACTGAAGTGTTTCCTTCATTTCTTCGACGTCTTGTCCCTGTATCCTTCATGTGTTATTCTCAAGTTATTTTAATCGGATGCTTAAAGTCACCATGAAATCAAAATTGACAGGTCTTATTTTTTTTATGAAACATTTATAAAAAAAATGTAGCTACGCATCATTATTATTTGTTTAAATTTGTTTCCCCTCTTGCTTTAATTAATATTTAATAACTTCCCCTCCCTTACAGCTCTCCTCTGATGACCTGTTTACTGTCAATCGCATGAGATCACAGCAAAAGAGTGGTGCAGGTGTGACCGCTTTGTAGGCCAAAACGCAAAAACAAGTTAGCATTTTAGCACTTCTGGTTTAATTGTCCCAAATTCATTGGGTTTTCGGTTAAAAGGTTGAAATAAGGTCTGTGGTTAACACAAGCTCAAGATACTTTAACGTTATATAGGCTACTTTAACGTATGATATACACCACCAGTATTACCCGCCACAAGCCTACATCAGTATTACACCAGTATTTTTTTTATTTTTTTAAGCTAACGTGTCTTGAAAAAAGAAGGTTGCTTTAAGTGGCTGAATAGGACTACAGAGGCAGATAGGGCGATTAACCATTCTGAACAGGTTAACTCAATCCACTTTTTATAGCCTTGTCATGCTTATTATAATTGTGATATTATAAATTCTAACTCAAACTTGCTGGGAAAATGTTTTTAAATAAAAACTGAAAGAGTTGTTGGAAAGTCGTGGGACCCTGGTGTAGTCTGTTTATAGCCTTCAAAATTTATTAAACTTTTGTTGAACACAGAGCTTGTTTTTTTGCAATAATCCAGAAGTCTATGGGGAAATCCTATTGGGTTTTTGTTGAGGGAACCAGTGTGGTGCTAACTGCTGGTTGGCCTACAAAGTGACTTTATACCTGCACTACCCAATAGCAGACCACAATTATCCAATCAATTCCCTGGTTAAAATCAAGTTCTGTCCATCATTTTTTCTTGTTTGAGAAGCCATTTCACTCAGATATACAACTTGTGCCGACTTTAAAGCGTTACTTAACTGCCATAGTTGAAAGCATTGTTTAGTGCAGATTGACAATTCCAAATGAGCTTACCATGGTGTTACACTATGAATGTAAGTGGTATCATGAGTTTTCTAAATGTGACTAAAATTGAACAAGCTCAAAACATTTTGGACCCTGTTTACACTCCTTTTTAACATTTATGGGATCAGAACAACCAAAGTACATCTTAATACAGGGGGGTATATCAGAAAGTAAGGTTGTCTTACCATGAAACATACACTGAACTCTCGGTTGATTAACCCAAACCTTTCCTACTCAATGTATGCTGGTTCCAAAAACGCGTTTGGAGTAAGTTCAGCCAACCCAGAGTCTGTTCAAGGTTAACTCACAAGACGAGAATCGACGAGTCACCATGCATGGAAGAAAAAGCTATCCCTGCATACCAATGTGCATACTATCCACCCTATCCGCCCTAAATATTATTGAATATTACTAATTTCATACTAATTAGGATGGATAGTACAAACATTGAGATGCAGGCCAAGCGTGCCTTACTAAGTTTTTATTATTCTTTTGTTTAATGTCGATTTACATACATACTTATTTGGTGGTTGTGCAATAATTTTTAAATCTCTTCCTTTAATAATCTTTAATCACTGTGAATAAGAACTATATTGTTTGTTTGATGCTATTATTAAAAGAAAGACTGATTAAACTAAATAGTCTGTGCTTGCAAATATAACATGGCTATATACGTTTATTTTTTATGTTTAGTCATTTTGCTTTTATTATAGAAATAGATTCATAGGCTTGGCAGATATAGTGCACAATATTATATATGAAGACTCCTTTGAAGTCCTCTGGCATTTTTGTTTTAAATGAGCATTTTTATGTTTTTAATTTGACTCTATCAGTGATTTTTATTTATTTATTTAAATAAGCCATTATTACAAGTTGCTATGGCTATTCAAATTCTGGATAAGTTGTCAGGACAACTCCAACATAATGGCAGCAATTTTTATGGAGGCAAGCTCATGTAAAAATCTATTTTTATGTCCTTGTAGTGTTTCCTCTGGATTTTTATCCATTTCTGCTCGGTGAAGAATATGATTCAGGTTTGAACCAGCTTCCTTAACATTTCAAAAGGTTTTTTGTATCCTGCAAGTGACAAATAACATGGGGAATGTTGCAACAAATCTGAGGGAGAGTTAATCTTTTAATAATCTTACTATGGTGCTCAGAACGCAAGCTGTACGCTTGTTCTCCCTAAAGAGATCACGGGTTTGTCAGAGCTCTGTTGGCTGGGTTATATCATTACCCCTCCTGATGGAAATGAAACTTTCAGAGGAGCCGTAATTTTGATACCGCTCAGACAGATGACGTTTGAGTCACACTCATCATTTTATTACCGCTCTCTAAATGTCATGTTCATTTCTGCTCACTCATTCATCAGCCGTCACATCTGTTAATAGACCTGCTAGAAGTCTGCTCTGGAAATCATGCAATTTGTACGCCACTGGGAGTGTAAAACTGAACAGAGAAGCTACTTGTTATGCCTGTTTTTCACCCAGAGCACTGACTGGTTTTAGATTAAAAGTGAATCATAATAATATGACATATAATATGAATTAAAAGACACATATTTCAGGTTCGGTGTTGATGAAATAGTCTGTAATGGGACTGAGGGGTATATAATGCAACACTGAAAAAATAACTTTTGTTGCTGAAATTGTTGATGTAACTTAATTGCTTTATGTGTAACCAATGCACACGATTTTAAAAACACTTCTTTGAATAAATATTGGAAAACTGTTTAAAGAGATTTAAAGAGAGTGGGTGCAGGACACTATAGTTCATTTATGTAAGTGAAGACAGCAAAATAAAGTAAACTGTGACATATACAATAATTCTTCTATTGGTGGACTACCAGTAAAATTGATAAAAATTTGGGACCAAAATTAGTCAGACACTTTGACCTGACCATGTTTTGTATATATGTATGGGGTTGTTGTCCCTCGGTAAAAATCGCGCTCAGAATCGCGTTCGCAGGGGCACTGTGGTGCGCTCGAAAAGGGCACTTTCACTCTCTTTCAAAGGGGCAGAGACAAATCAAGTTTTTTTTTTATATTTAAAGAGGTGCATAAGGAGCACTAAAGCTGAAAGAGACCATATAGCATAAAGATATAAAACACAATTTGTTCCTTTTTCAAGCAGTAATAACTTAAGAAAATACTGCTGTTTTATTCAAATTGTGTGCTGTTTATCGAGAGTAAACTGGACATGTTGGATGTATTGAATGTGACACAGTGGAGCAAGAGGCCTAAGTAGCTTATTTTAGATCCAGGCTCCATCAGCAAATACCCAATCAGCATTTTTGGAGAAAAAAATGACAGAAAGATTAATTCTAATCAGTCTTACACCACATTGTGAGAGGCTTAGCTGCACTTTCCAAAAATTGACCATTATATTCAAGCACACAGGCCGCTTTGGTAAGGAAGCTGTGCATTTTTTGGTGTACAAATTAGTTAACGCCCAGCCTGTAAAGCCACAGAAGAGAAAATCCTGGCTTGAGCAACAAGATTAGATTCTCAGCACATAACACCTATTGTGTTCGCTTCAAATCCCACAGATCAGCCATCTCATTGGCAGCCTTGGCGGGTGTTCTCCCCATACGACTATGGAGATGTGATGTGTTAACAAGAATATAAATAAACTGTGGCTGAAAAAAGTAACTATATAGGAACTATGGGGACATGAATTACATGTGAGAACGTTGGATTGCCATTAAGAATATATTGTTAAACAATTCCCTCTGTGAAGGTAAATCAGAATTCATTATATTTGATCAATAGTTATATTGCTATATGTTTAAAACATAACATTTCTTGGACTTGTTTTGCCTTCATTAGTTCATTTATATTACTTTTTGGTGGGTCAACTTTTTGAGGAAGCTCAAACTTGCTGTGTAAACACGAGAATGAACCTCGCTGGTTCTTGAGAAAGCTGAAACGTGCTGCGTAACACAATTTTAGCTTTACGATTTCTTTATGAACTTTGAAGCATCAAAATGGTTAAAATCAGAAAGCTCTCAGATTTCATCAAAAAGATCTTCATTTGTGTTCCGAAGATGAACGAAAGTCTTATGGGTTTGGAACGACATGAGGGTAATTAATGAAATAATTATAATTTTCAGGTGAACTATCCCTTTAAAAAAACACGTTTTATGATATTTTTGAGGCATGTAAATTTATAATAAAGTGATAAATTATAATACTAGTTATATTTGAACCCTCCCATGGGTGATCATAACGGAAAATGTAGTAGAAAGTTGCTGTTCGAGCATTTTTATTTAGTGTATTCTGCTCATAATCAAACTTGATTAATGACCACAACTGTTTTTTTTAAATGGGTTGCTCTTTATTTTTAAAGTCCACTTCAGGCATTCACTAACTATAAGTAACTTTGCAACTACATGTCAACTAATTGTCAGTCTACTAATACTTTAAAGACTGTTAGGTGACATACAGTAGATGCAAAGTTAGTAACATGTCTTCAGTGAACTATCACAAATTAAACATATACAGGTGCTGGTCATATAATTAGAATATCATCAAAAAGTTGATTTATTTCACTAATTCCATTCAAAAAGTGAAACTCGTATATTATATTTATTCATTACACACAGACTGATATATTGCAAATGTTTATTTATTTGAATTTTGATGATTATTATAACTGACAACTAAGGAAAATCCCAGAATATTGCGAAAAGGTTCAATGTTGAAGACACCTGGTGCCACACTCTAATCAGCTAATTAACTCAAAACACCTGTAAAGGCATTTATATGGTCTCTCAGTCTAGTTCTGTAGGCTACACAATCATGGGGAAGACTGCTGACTTGAAAGTTGTCCAAAAGACTGTAAGACCGCTGAAATCGCTCCAATGGCGGCAGCGAAGAGCGGGCGAAGGTATCTGCGCGTACTGTGTTCTCAGCTGGGCAAAATGGATCTAATTCCAATTCCTCTTTATCTGACTCCATTTTATTATAATTTAGAATTTAGATTAGAATGCCAATTTGGTTATTTGGTCATTTATGTTTAATAGTTAGACACACATTTAATCATTCCGTTTAACCCTTTGTGGAAAGTACCCATTCATGATCTCATATAGATCGTTAATAATTCCAGAGTAAGTCAGAATTAATCAAAATGTAACAATTTATTAAACAGTCAGGTATAATTCCAATTACATAATCAATTCAAAGATCCTCAAAACATCGAATACTCTTAAGTAAAGAGATGCGTTCCTGACTTTCCATAGGCTACGTAACGTTGGCTGGACACAACGTTACGGGCGAATCTGAATACAAAATTGCGCCCTGACTCTTCTGCTACACTACCTTAAGTATTCAGACCTGACAATAACTTCTTTCAAATGGTAACATATGTTAACAAAGGGAATTTACATTTAATCACTGTCTGTATTGATACAGACAGTATATACAGACCTGTATTGACAAAAGACCAAATGGTTGAAAGCCACACCTACCATACTATGCAACATCTCTTTAAACTCTTAAAACCATTGTTATCTTCTTGAATATTTCTGTGGGGATGAGATATTTGTACCAGTCGCACTAAGACATTTCCAATGATATCAAACAAATATATATTGTTTAGTATTTGTTCATTTTTAGATCATATAGATTTTGGGTATATTTTCAATGGTCACAGCCTGAGGGAAAGTAGGATGGGGGGAGAAATAAATACATGTAAATTAGAGCCATTCTAAGTTGATTCACTCAGTGTGATGTCGTCTGCAAAAAAGTGTCCATTGTCCTCAACCAGACAAACCGGCATCACTTTTTAAAGCCTTTCAAGACGACCATTGACACCTTGCACAAGGAGGACAAGACACAAAAGGCCATTGCCTTTGCTCTGTGTCCAAGCACATCAATAGAGAGGCGAAGGGAAGGAAAAGATGTGGTAGAAAAAAAAGTGTACAAACAATAGGGATAACTGCACCCTGGAGAGGATTGTGAAACAAAACCCATTTAAAAAATGTGGGGAGATTCACAAAGAGT
Organism: Gobiocypris rarus; assembly: GCA_023029165.1. NCBI lineage: Eukaryota > Metazoa > Chordata > Actinopteri > Cypriniformes > Gobionidae > Gobiocypris > Gobiocypris rarus. The sequence goes on from CM040919.1 coordinate 11,394,870, forward strand.
GGACTGCAGCTGGAGTTAGTGCTTCAAGAACCAATACGCACAGACATATGCAAGACATGGGTTTCAACTGTTTAAAGCCACTCTTGAACAACAGACAGCATCAGAAGCGTTTGACCTGTGCTAAAGACAAAAAGGACTGGACCGCTGATGAGTGGTCCAAAGTTATGTTCTCTGATGAAAGTACATTTTGCATTTCCTTTGGAAATCAGTGTCCCAGAGTCCCAGGAGGAAGAGAGGAGAGGCACACAATCCATGTTGCTTCACAGTCAGTGATGGTTTGGGGTGCCATGTCGTCTGCTGGTGTTGGTCCACTGTGTTTTCTGAGGTCCAAGGTCAACGCAGCCATATACCAGGAAGTTTTAGAGCACTTCATGCTTCCTGCTGCTGACCAACTTTATGGAGATGCAGATTTTATTTTCCAACAGGACTTGGCACCTGCACACAGTGCCAAAAAAACAAGTACCTGGTTTAAGGACCATGGTATCCCTGTTCTTAATTGGCCAGCAAACTCGCCTGACCTTAACCCCATAGAAAATCTATAATATACGAGTTTCACTTTTTGAATGGAATTAGTGAAATAAATAAACTTTGATGATATTCTAATTATATGACCAGCACCTCTATCATATACACTTTTGTACAGATAAGATATACTTTCAAGAATGCCCAAACTTTTTTAAATGCTTTCAACACCATTGCTTTTTAAATGCTTTTTTAAAATGCTTTCAACACCTCCCATGTGACAAATTCATTTATAAATATGCAAAAGTTCCATGTTATTTCACATGAGGCCATAAAGCTGCATGAATAATAATGATAAAATAAGCAGCAACATTGATTAGAATAGCTTCAGATTGAGTAAAGCATTTAACACAGCAGGATATGTCAACCTTCAAAAAGTATTTCATGTCAACCATACCTGTGTGTAATGTTTATATTTACATTTATGCATTTAGCAGAAGCTTTCCTACCAGAGCAATTTACAAAGATGGCAGGAGTGACTCATTGCATTGTTTTAATGATGTGGGGGAAAAAACTGTTTTGTTCCATTATTATGTCAAGGAGAATGCAAAACCTTAGATTAACTTACACCCACACATAAACCTTGCATTGCCTTTTTATTGTGGCTCTTTCAAATTGCAGGGTCTTATAAAACCTCTCAAAGGAACAGGAAAGACTTACTAAAACCTTTGTTTCAACTTTCTGTTCTTATGTCATGTTCTAAACTCCTTGCAAAGTGCACAAGCCTACACCACATGTCCTTATAAGGTCTTTGGAAAGTGATTGTTTTTAGCTACTCATTCTTGTGGTCGATTGAAGGGTGTAAGGTGGTTATGCACAACTCCCTCCACCCATCACAGAGACAATAAACTGTCTTTCCTGTAGTGTAGTGAATTTTCATATGTGAACAAGAGTATGATGGAAGGCCATTTGCCCTTTACGCAATGAAGGACATCACATAATCAGAGACTATATAGAAGGTTTTTAAAAATGAAAAAAACCTTTAGAGGCTGCATTAAAAAGCGTGATCCGTACAGATGTGTAACAGCATGAGATTCACATGTCAACTGGTGAAGGAGAGTGGTATGCATGACCTCCTGCAGGAGAAGCCGGGCTACTTTAATTATATTTCAGCAGTGCTGCTTTTCAGAGGCATAGACCATGGTTCTGATCATCTCATTTTGATTATTAGACCTTTGTGGAGGCTCTGTGTGCTGTCAGGCTGTAATTATAAGAAGCTCAGATAGCTTTTTACAAGTCAAAGCCTTACACAGAGCCGTTCTGGAGAATATGCTAACATATAGGGAGAAGAAAAAAACCTCTGCGTGAACAGAACCAACTATATATACTGAAATAAAGAAGGTAAACATGCACTCCTTATTTCGACTAATGTGTTTCTTGTTTTATGAGGATTTACTTGCATTGACCCTCAGCCGTAAAACAAATTTCAGTTGCACAGAATTAATGTTAAATGCGTTAAATGTCATAGTGCAAAAGCAAATCGCTTATTAACTTCACTGTAAAACCTCAATGTGAAGTCTGCATACTTATACTGAAATTGTGAAATGTATTAAAGTTCACCCCAAAATTAAAAGTCTGTCATCATTTACTCACCTTCATGTCATTTCAAAACCGTAGGATTCTTGTGGAACACAAAAGAAAATGTTAAGCAGAATGTTCACACTCTTTTCTACAACGAAAGCGAAGGCTGAAGTGGCTGTCGAGCTCCATAAATAAAATGTAAAAATTTAACCATTAACAATAGAAATAGTCTTCTGAAGTCATAGCTTTGTATAAGAATCAGACAAAAATATATCCATACATAAAAAAGATTTGAGAGCTGTGGCTGATGTTAAGATATTCAGTGAACGACGACTTCTAAAAATGTCCTCGCACAAAGCTCTCGTGTGACTTCATGGACCGCTTTTGCAGGTTTTAATTGTAGGTCTCCATTCACTTATTCTATAGGGGCTTTTGCATAGAACCTTTTTTTAATAATTCCTATTACTATTGGCAGAAATATACCTGCTCTTTGGTGTGTTCGCACAGCTGGAACTGGGAATGATTTTAGTTATTATAGGAACACTTTTGAGGACTAAATTATCTTCTACTTCACAGCGATAAGGTTGTTAATTGATAGTTTTGCTTCTGTTAAAGTCCTCAGCCCCGCATTATTTCAACTTTAAAATAATCATGTTTAACAGTGAAATTCGTGGTGGATAAACTACATTTCCCATGATGCTGCATAGGAAATTAATTCCACCAATCAGAGAGTCGAAACAAGCAAAACACGCCTAAAGATCTCTTTAGTCCCTCTCACTCCCATGAAGCACTGCGAAAGACGCAATCTTAAACACTCTTAAAATAATTATTTCAATGTATATGTGTATTTTAAATACTGTAGGCAATATACAGTAATCAACATTTTTAAATGCATAATATTTCTCTATCGTTTTTAACAAGATTATACTGTTCGCAATACTTCATATCCTTCTTTCCCTCACTAAAGCTGTTAAGTAAACCGATGTACTGTGTCCAATTTTCTAATTCTTTTTTGCTTCAAATCAAAGTTTGTAATGTTATAATTCACCTCGTAGCTGGTTAGCTTGGGCCATGGCGTATAAAACTTTAACAAAGACTTTTTAAAATCCCTATTAGAGACATTTATGGGAAAAATACTTTTAGAACCAATACCCCTGAAAAAGTCCAGTGACGTAAGTGTACATTGATTGGCCGAACACATGCCATATTAAACACTGGTACCCAGCATTTATGTAAACACAGTTTATACCGTACTTACTTCAGGAACTAATTTCACCTAAAGTCACATTTGTCTTTGGCATTGTATTCATTTCTGTTTCAATGAAATGTATACTGCAAGTTGCCATAGGAAATGTTGTCTCTTAGCCCTCATTTTCTGCTCTATCGATCACATAACTTATACATCTACATTCCATCTCCGTTATCATGAAACCCAAACCCCACAACAAAAACACAGCTCCAATCATGTGTCCCCCATCCTCCAGTTGTTGATGTTGTTGAATGTCACCCTTAAATGATGCCGCCGTTGGTCATCTTACGTCACTTCAGAGTTCCTACAGATGGTGTGAATGCCACAAGGAAAATGGACCTAGGGGAACATTATAGTTTTCGAGGGACTGCCCTGATGGCTAGTTCCTATAACTGAGTACCTATAACTACCCTGTGCTAAAGCCCCAGATTAGATGTTCTGTCACACATAGAGGTCATGGGATTGAACATATTGAAAGTAAATAACGACAGAGTCTTTTTATTTGAGTGAACTATGGAAAGTTGGTGGATTGGCATCATTGAGGTCAAAGATAAAAGGAGCTGTTCAGAGGATGGGAGAATGAGAGCTTCTTAATGTGAATAATCCTTTAAGTTAGAAGCAGCTAAAAACAGCAACAAAAAAGGCATATCACAAGCAAAGATACTTCCATGAATCTGTAAAATAAATAAATCTATTTAATTTCAGTGAATTAAATATCCAAAATCAACCAAGCTAATGGAACATGATACTTTCTGTGGTTAGTTATTTGTTATTTATATATAAATTATGATCTGTTGCAGTGCTTGTGCCATCTCTTGCTCATCTAGATTACTCTCTCATTTCCCACAAAGCCTTTCAACAGGACTAAAGCACGCAGCAGGTGTTCATTGACTTCCAACAGTGTCCAAAGCTCCATATCCCACAATTCCCTTAACCTGTGTCGACTGAAGGTCCTTCACCCTTTGGGTGAACAGGAGGCTTCAAACAGCTGCTGCAGAGCTTTGAGTGGATCACTCTCATCTCTGTCTCCAAGTTGGCATCAAACTGAGAGGTGCTTCACCCATCTCCTTAGAGAGATGTGCTCTCAGGGCAAAGATTGTTTTATGAACATTAAATGCTCTGGAAATATATTATGGACAAAAACTATTCACATCTAAGAGGTTATCATTTGAATATGACTTGATTTGACTTCTAATAGATGAAGTTAGTTCTCCTCAAGTTCACATAGGTGTTGATCCATACATTTGGTCTTAAAGTGACAGCAGCCTATAATAAACCTGTTGCCATCTGTGTCATTACTGTTAATCAAACAACAAAAGAAAAAGATAATCCCTCACTGATCCTGATTAAATAACTTTGATAAGGATTTATCTATATTTTATTTATAAAAAAATAAATCCATACCGTGTTATTCTGCATTGATTCTGATTTCTGAACTTTGATTTTTTTTGTGCTATAGCTAATTTGCTTATTTGTTCTTATAGTGTTCTCACTGTAATACTTTACTCTTTAATAATGTTGGACATTTATATAATTTAGTCTAGTTTATTAAATTAAGTTTTATTTAACAAAGCTGGGGAGGAGGATGTTCATATAATCAACCAATCAGCCCAAGAGGAAGCCAGCATATAGCCGTCTCTCATCCGCAAAAAGTTTCACAGCATCCCTCCACCACCCCATCGCCTCACTCTTAGCTTTTTCTATCCCAGTCAAGGAGGGGGAGTACTGTTTGGGCCAAATTCCGAGCTCGGAGCCCTTCCCCGGACAGCACGCCAAATGCGCATAAATGACTATATTTAATTTCATGTACAGGTAAACTCATGAATTAGTTGTTCTTATTTTTTAATTGTATTGAGCTGCAACATAATGTTTTGCTAAAAGACACAGAATAAATATGTTTAACCTTTTTTTTTTACATATTGGATTCGAAACTTTGGAATTATAAAATTGGAATTATAAGCTGTATCAGAATTGGAATTAAATTAAAGTTTAAATGATTATCATGACATTAATGATGAACATGATTAGCATTTTGTGTCCAAATACGTTTAGTCCTAATTTTGAACAGTACAGTATTTGTATTGTTCATTAATATACCTATTAATAAATGTATTTTGCCTTGTATTCATTATTTTGTTATCAAATACAATGTATTGGTGTTTATTCAACAATAGGCACTTTTGGTCCAATTTAGGACTAATTTGTCCACTAACAGTATTCGATAACTGTATATTTATCTGAAATTATTTATTGTGTTTAATATCTTTTTTTTGTGGTGAAAATGACAAAAAAAGGCAGATACATTTGTCTTGCCAAAGCTAATTTCATAGGTAACATTTTATGTATCCTAAATACACAAATAATATTTTCACACTTTTTTACATAAATTGGCAAAATTACAGCTTGATTGGAAATGGTGCACAATACAAATAATAAAATCTATATCTACAGCGCATTTGAAAAGTAGAAGAAATATGAAGGCCTGTTAAAGTTTCCAAAATTTTAATGTTATCAAAAAAAAATGTCAAGATCTGTTAATGTTAATAGAAATGAACCAGATCCTGAAGTGAAGAAAACTCGCTTGAGAGTCCAAATACTCTTTGGGAGCACTACATGTCTACACTGATACTGAAAATAATACATCTCGAACAGATGCCTTCAGTATCACTCCTGACAGTAATATCTAACAGTCTGTTCTTTCAACAAAGCTAAATGGCTTTTTAAAACCCCCCGTGTCCTTCTGTTTCTTTGGACCAGAATGTTTCGCTAGTTGATATTAGACCTGATATTAGATATTAAGCTTTATGGTTTCCCCACATGAGTTTCTCTTGACATGATTGGGCACATGGAGGAGGCTGGGATGTGAAATTAACGTTCCGCTCTGATAGTTCTGACCCTGAGCTTGCTGTATTCAGTGCTCCAAATATTGATGTACTTAAAATGCGTCCGATGCAATCACCGCTGGGCACCAGTGAGGCTCTGTGAATGAATCATTCAGGCGGCCCATGGGAAAGTGAACAGGAACGGTGATCAGATCATTCAGGCCTAACCTGCAGAACCAGCAATGAATAAAATCTTTAAACTGACAGAGATTTTGCATTTGGTATAACTGAGGAATGTATGATTCAGCATTTGGTGTTAGTCACAGTGGCTCCTGCCCTGCAGGTAGTCTGCAGCACTTGAGTACTCAGAAAGTAACATGACAGCTATCAAAACACAGTATTAGACCTGATATTAAGTGTCTTGTTTGCAAAGAGGGAAATTAAACGGTTCCCAGAATGTATTTAGACACTCATTTCATCTGCATTTGATATACCAAGTGGCATCTGAAAATAAATAATGCAACCATGTCTCAGAATTTCAAAGTGTCCTCTGAAAGTTAACACGTGTGTAGTTCATTAGATTAACTATGGACACATTTCAGATCATTTTAAAATAGTGTATCTAGTTCTGTTATTTTTACTGTTTGTATAACTTGTTTTTTGCGTTCAGTAAGTCTTTCTGCAGGTTACATCATTACACCAATGAACAAGCAATTGTCTTTATGAATGAGAGATTGAATAAATTATTCATTCAATCAATTTGTTAAGGGAACGCCACATCCTGGACATGTCACATCCTGTTACTTATTTCGACCGCAAGGACCAGGGTCTAAATGAAGCTCCTGGTAAAAATGTGCGCACTGAACATGCTTATTGGTTAATTTTGTGCAGCATGGTTGACTCCACGCAGCATTTTATTTTAGCAACCATTTTTTTAATTCTGTTGCTGTGCGTGCAGTAAGATTTGTTTGCTATTCGAATGGAGTTTCAAAAATATGACCAATGGACCAATGGTTCAGGCTGCAGAGTCACGCTGTCCTACGTCACCGGACTAATTTGCCTAATCCTCACAGTACTTTAGACAGCGATGGAAACCCAGACAGCAACAGGTCTAGTGGAAAAATAGTTCCTGGGACAAATTGATCCGGTAATTTCAGTGGAAACACGGCTATTTATACAGTCTACATGCCACGCCACTATTTTTGATGTTGGTTACTTGCTAGCACTATTTCCTACAACTGAACAAATAAATCTGGAACATTCATTAGTATGTGTGTAGACACGAGGGCTGTTCAAACCGAGGGTGATAACTATAACGATAACTATAAAATGTAATAATTGTAATAATTATATAACTATTTGGAACACCACAGCATTGAAAGCACTTTCAGAACATTTTTCAATTGATGACCAATAAATACATTTTTATTGCATGAAAAGAAACAAAAAACAAAGTTGGCGTAAATTCTAAAACTGTGAATTAAAAACCGTGCACTCAATTGAGTTGGATAATTTTTTATTCAGTAAGAAGATGTGCATAAACTACAATGGAAACTACCCTTACAGAATAAATCTGTAAAACCCGACTAACCAGCTGATCAGTTTTAGGCCTTTTGTATAATGTTTGCAAATGAAAGATAACATGGTGTGCTCTGAGGCGCAAGTCATTTATGATGTTCGATAAAACAGCCACAGAGGCTTCCCCGATTGCAGCAACTTCCATTTTTATTACATATATATTTTGCGCCAATTTCCCAGGAAGTGATGATTTTGTTTTCTTGAACACATGGGATGGAGACGGTGCTTTTTTGCAAATGTTTCATGCAATATTCCACTTTTGAGCATAAGTTTGATTTGCAACTTTCAGAATCCACCGCTCCACAACTTTAAAAAGTCTGAGAATTCAATGCAGCAAACAATATAACTGCAGTGCGTTTATAATAAACAGATTGTTTACGTTATCGTCTGTTGATGTGGTCTAATATCGTCTAATATCAGGTCGTTCTTGGTGTATCATTCTTCGTTTAGAACTATTTTCATTGGCGGAGCAAACTTAGATAAAGTAACTGCCTAAATATAAGTTATGCAATAATTATTGAACTGTTGTAGGCTTATAAAGGCAACATCACACTGTACTGTTGGTTTGAATGATCAGCAGGACTGTGATTAACTCCACAGCTGGGCTCATATTCAGACAAGCAGCATTCTTGTGATCTTGTTTAGGCTTAATTGAACAACTACATTTGAAATTACACTGGAAAAAGCAAACTCAGTGGTGGATATACCGTTTGATTCAATATGTTTTTGATGTTTTACAGTGTTAAAACATGCATCAACATTTATGCTGCTACTCCATTCATTCTGTTATCAAAGCAAGTGTGAAACAAGTGACTAAGAGGGAGTGGGGGCTGTGGAGGGAGAATATGTTCCAATTTATTGGAACCATGTAATTAAATGCAAAGCAGATTACCCAGTGAATTCATACATTAGTGAAAGCTTGATTAGAGCCTGGAGTATGTGACTATTGGCATTTCTCCGTTGCCAAAATAAAGCTTTTTCACTTACATTTTAAGGTGTTTGGTGTCAGACAGGTTTTTGTATCTTGGCAACCATTTAATCTCCCCTTAAACACGGTGGCGTCTAAATGGGCCTCATTTCCCAGCATACTCATAGGTATTAGCATTTGAAATGTTGCTATGGTTGCTAAGCATCAATGTCAGGATGTTCTTGCGACGGCGTGTGTAAACATCCAAAAACAATTTAAACACTAAACGCTTTAACTTTAAGTTAAAGAGCACCTATTATGTCCCTTTTTACAAGATGTAATATAAGTCTCAGATGTCCCCAGAGTGTGCCTGTGAAGTTTCAGATCAAAATTCCTAACAGATCATATAATACACCATTTTGAAAATGGCAGTTTTGGGGTTGAAGAGAAATTAGCTGTTCTGTGCATCGTTCCTTTAATGCAAATGAGCTGCTGCTCCCCACCCGAGAGGGCGGAGCCTACACATCTGGTTCACAGCTCATTCACAGTGAACACTCAAATGAAAAGTAAACATGATATCTGTTTGTTTTAATTATCATCTCTATCGCAGACACATTCATGTGACAATGCAGTTCTTCATCATCATGAAATATTAGTATCTGCATGCGTTTTAAAGCCTTATCGCTCTCAACTTAAACACACACACATGCTCCTGTTGCATGCGCACAGAGCTGGATGTCAGCACATCCGTGAGTTGGCTAGTCTATTCAACTAGAGTAGTTTTCTATCAAACAGAAGATAAACAGAAATTCATTCACTGCTCTTGACTGACTGAACTTTAGTAGCTTTAATAAGAACACATTTCTTACTTGAATGCTGCTGTTAATGCTCTGGAGAGGAGATAATGTCACTGCAGGAATCTGGAAACTGCTTGTTATGAGACACTGCTTATGATTTATGGGGATAAAAAAAAGGAGTTGGTGGATTTTTACCATTATAGGGTTGTTGTGTACACACACTGCCAACACACATTTATGTTTAAACACCTTATAAAAGTGAATTATGCATAATAAGTGCCCTTTAAATAAGTTAAAGTGATAGCAAACATGAAAATTCTATCACCATCACTAATCTGCCAAGTTTAAATGTGTATTGATTTAAGAGTTATGGCAGTGGTCATCAGTTTTAAGATTTTCAAAGAAAAATGGCAACAACAAAAAAATAATAGGTTGACCGTTCCTGGTCACTGTATGACATGTTTTCTAAATATATTATTTTGTGGAAAACATGACAGTAAATTGATGTAAATGATCAGATTTAATTGTTTTTTAAAGTGCAATATTATATTTGACCATTTTGCTCAACAATGGCTGTAACAGATAAAAAACTAAAACATTAACAGGTCATGACAATGATTTTTTTCAATTATTATTTTTATCATGAGGTTCACTTATAATGTCAATAAAGTTTGTTGCAGACACAGATACACACACACACACACACACACACACACACACACACACACAAAGCTAATGTGTTGTTTTCTTACTGTTTGCGATGTAACTGCTGTCAAATCCAATAGAGATGGCTTCATCTTTTTCGCAAACTCTCCATTATTCTGTGCCTAGATTATACAAAACAATCTGCAGTCAAATGCACCAAACAAAAATATAGACCTGGTTTCACAGACAGGGCTTACTTTAAGTCAGGATATAGGCCTTCTTCAATTAGAATATTTAAGTAGCTTTTATAATCGTGCCTTAGAAAAAACATTCCTGTTGTGTATATTGAGAGAAAACAATGGCAGTGACATATTTTAAGATATGTCAGTCCAAGTTGCTTAGTTAACAGCTCAAACATGCATTTTCGTCTGGGACTAGTCTTGTCTGTGAAACTGGGGGATAATATTCTGACACAAACCGGGATGCCATTAAAATATACCACCCCGACTTGTTCCTGACGCTAGCAATATAAAGGCTGGACAGAGACAAATAAGCTGTTTAAACTGGGCAAAGCGAATGTTAATCCTCCGTTTGTCCTGTTGTCAGCAGACTCAAGCGCCATAAGTACATTAGAAATTGTATGCTGTATCCACTGTAGTGATTATAATTGTTGTTGGGGGTTTTTTTTGAGGCAGCGCAAAAAAAGGGGCATGGCCAGTGGTGCGATGATGGATAACTGATGGATAACTATTTGTCGATGTCTTGCTGTAGAGGCAGTCATATGCAAATATTTTAACCTGTGTGATGTCACAGATCCCACATTATCCAAACGAGGTACTTGGTTAAATAAATGCTTTTTGTTTATTATTAGGTGGACGTTTTAAACTATGAAACTTGCAGTATGATACTCACTAAAGACCCAAGGTATGCATTAATATTGTTAATATGCATAAAGGGTTAATATCTATTTGAAAGTGCACTGTAAAAAATCCAACTTATGTTTTGTATGACAAATTCAGCTTTTAAAGTTTATTCAACTATTTAACATGAAAAAAGTTTGTACAACTAATTGACCCTAAGTTGAGAAAACTCAAAAATTTTCTGCAGCTGGTTGCCTTAAACTTTTCAGTTTTCTCAACCTTTTTTTTTTTTTTTTTTTAGTGGTTTCCAAACTTAAAAGAAGCTCTTCTCTGTTACTTTCTTGCAATAAGCCATCTTTGTTGTCTGTGATTGCTTTTCCTCCAGTCTATCAAATTTACCATTTCTGGATTTCATCAGTATGAATACAAGATGGTGCGCAAAGTGTCGTAAGATTAGGACTGTTCCCATGTTCTGCAATGCAGCATGAGTATGCATTTACTCTCTTGCATTTCTTGGCAGCTTTCGAACCCACTTAGTAGCCTCCATCGCCCTTGTTTAAATGTATTCACGTGCACAGCAGGTGCTCTGAAGTTGAGGAGAACACATTCTCTACCAATTACCTTCCTAAAGTCATTTACTTCTCAGTCATAAAACTTTTAACTCACCCACCTTAGGTCTTAGCAGTAAAGGTGTACTATTATGAATTTGATCGAGGTTTGGGTTGGAGGAGCTTTTATGAGTCAGAAAGGAGAAGTGAGAGTGCTCAAATGAAAGATAAGGCCAGTCCTCCACAGCACTTATCTGTATGATGCAGACCTCAAGACGCCCTCTTCTCTTAAATGTATTAATGCATAACCAATTCCTGTCTCAACACACAGAAATAAGTGTTGATTATTCCCAACACATTTAAGCGCTCTCACAAATACATTATGATGTTGTTCAAAAGCACTCAATTGATCGGAAAGTAAGCTAGGGATGTGCAAAATGGAATATGCTTCTGTTGGAGCCATCAGTCAGTGTCATTTCAAGTCCCCCTTAGTCAATAATTGTATCCCTTTAAGGTGTCATGAGCTGGCTTTTTTTATTTTTATACTGTTGTCTGAGGTCAACTAATGACATAATGAACTAAAACATCATAATGAATAAGTAATATGCTATTTTCTACACTGGTTTTGAGGCTTTCTCCTGAACGATGGGTTTTGATGGGCGTGCCACACTGGAGACTTGGAAGTAAACGCCCATGGCTGGGATTGGATAAGATTTGCATATTTAATGAGCTTTAGCGCCCCTGTCAGTTCAGTTCACATTAGGGAGGGATCGTTTTGAAAGCGGCAACCGGAATGATTCTCTCGATCACAGGGCTCGTAAACATCTTTATCAAACAAACACAATGATTTATTTCTCATCCACCCGAGATTGATTGGAATATTATTTCTGTATTACATGGCTCGCCCGATCGGTCAATATGCACGAACCACACACACACACGCACACACACACACACGCACACACACACACACACACACACACACACACACACACACACACACACGTGTGCGCGCGCCCACATCAAGAAAGGAATATTATTTCACTTTTTGAGATTCATCAGCCTGCCGATGGGCTTACGTTTTGGTAGCCGTCTGGAAAACACAGCCCCGGGACTAATATTACATATAAAAAAGAACATTTACTCACATCATTTTGTTGCACCATTCCTGTCGAATCCAATATAGAAGGCACAACACTGTGTCTGCAAATCCAGCACCTGAGACTTGTTTACAAACGATTCTGCAGTGAAATGAAGCGAACACACTTACATGTCTTCCCCACCTGAGCTGGAACTTCATTAAAAAATAAATGAAGTATCACACATTCCTAATATTAGTTTCCGAAGGAAGCTTATGCAGCGACTGAGTTCTTCCACAATATCTTGCTGACTTCTTCGACTTGTTTATTGCTGCTGGCTAGCTCAATCCGAACAGCTCCATGAGTCGGTGGGCGGGGCTACAGAATTACACATGCTTATTATTCTGTAGAGGCGGTGTTTCGTCGCGGAATGACGTCAAACACAATCGTTTTTCTGGGCCTGAGGCCTGTTGCATGAAGCTAGCTGAACAAACTCTGAGTTTCAGAGTAGGTTTAGAGTTGACAAATCCAGATAAATCCAACCTGGTTTAGATCAAGTTCAATTGTTTCTCAAAGCTTGGTATAAACTTTCTCTGTCAACTCAGGTTCAATCCAGAGTTTGCAATTAACACTGAAGGCAGAAAGCATGACACATGCGGCAAACAGCCAATCACAGTGTCTATCGATTCACTTCTCTTCTGAAGATTGAGAGATCGTTCTGAAGATTATCGTGAAATTAAACGTGTTTAAAGCAGGAATAAACACTTATGCTGCAGAGTCAATTTAAGAAGGCAGCTGAAAGAATATCTGACTATATCAATGCATGATGTGAATCAAAGAAATATGCCTAATAATTATAGGTTCACAAAGAGCTCAAATAAATACACGTTGTTTAAAATAATTATGAATGCATGTTTTATATTTATATTAATATTTGGCTACTTGTCAATATAATAGAATTATATGAATATATTATGTGAATTAAAAGTAATTATAATTCATATATTATAAATATAATAAATAATTTGCACCAAAAGATGAGCAATTCTGTCTCTAAAGTTTTTTCACTATAAACTACTTTAATTTGAGAGCTACAGGTGGTGTGAGTTTTACTTGCAGCTGATTGGTCCAGTTTGAGTTTGTGATCTCTAACCCAGAATAAAAGCTGCTCCAGAGCAGGTTAGCTGTGTAGTGTAAGTTACCATGGTGATTAACACTGCTAAAAACCAATCCACCTTCTTGAGCCCAAGCTAATCTCAAACTAATCTCAAACTTACCTGGGTAGCAACTGAAACCAGCTTTGTGCAACAGGCCACTGGTGTCTATAAAAGCTTTTCTTTGACTAACAATAATGTTTTGAGCTCTGAAACTTACAGGATATTCTTATATTACCATGACCTTTCATATATCAAAAGCTCAAGGGAAAGTTGATTTCTCAATTCATCACCCCTTTAAAATCAAAGAAAAAGGAGAAAATGACCCCACAAATACACATATTTAACCTGTGGAAAAAAAATTGTGCCTTAAAATAGCTTGAATATAACTTTACACCCTTGCTTTATTTAGTATACGTAGATTCATGGATATGCAAATTAGCCCCGCCTCCATTCACTCACACTCTGTCAACATTTACTCAAGTTACTGTAGGAAACGCTGCACAAGGGTATCGCCCTTTACAACGTCGGACACATAACGCTAATTAATTGTAATTAATCAATGATTAGCCTTTTGCTTGACTAGAGCTAATAATGTGTTTGCTAATGTTACACAAACCATCCCATTCACAATCCCAGCCTGCCTTCTAAAAATTAGCATCCTTAGAAACCCATTGAACATCATAGAACTAAAGTGGAGAGGCATATATTTCATCATATCATAATTTACATAATTTAAAGCTGCTGTCCTTAACTTTTTTTGTGGTCAATATTTACAAAAATTATATAATGAGAATGTACAACATGAATCCATTTTCAAAACCGTGTTTTGGTCTTACCCTGAATCATTATGGTACTCTTATAATAAGTGTTTATGTTGGGACTATTTCAGACCAGATTGGTAGGAACCGCTGCGGAGAAGCACAGTCCCTGCGTGACTCGCCATAGACATAAACAGAGAGAAGTAGCTCCGGCTGCAATGTTCTTCTGCGAGAAAAATGCAGTTCTGTTTATTATCCGGTAGAGCACAAAAAGTTACGGACTGCATCTTTAAATAATGTACTATATTCCTAAATGTACACAATTTTTCATATCAACAAAAAAATATACCGGAATGGATGATATGCTAAAGCCCGCCCACACGTTGACGTAATTGGTTACAAGGTAGTTTAAAAACACTGTATAAGTAACGGAGCCCAGCTAGTAGTTGCTGTGCGAGTAAACCACACTCCTAGCGACTGACACTAGAGGTTGCAGCTTTTAGCCTCCTTGTTAGAGCATCCGACTCTCATGCTGGAGTTCCCGCTTTGAGTGGGTGGTCCAAAAAGGAGGGATTACATATAGGCATAAACAACATTAAAAACGTGATTTACATCACAGGGGGTCTTAAAAATGTAATATAATAGCCAAATCCCTGGTAATCAACTAAGAGACAGGACCATATACCGATCAGGCATACCATTATGACCTAATATTGTGTTGGTCTCCTTGTGCTGCCAATATAGCACTGACACGTCGAGGCATGGACTCCACTAGACCCCTGAAGGTGTGCTGTGGTATCGCGCACCAAAATGTTAGCAGCAGATCCTTTAAGTCCTGTAAGTTGCGAGATGGGGCCTCCATGGATCGTATTTTTTGTTCAGCACATCCCACAGATGCTCGATTGGATTGAGATCTGGGTAATTTGGAGGGCAAGTCAACACCTCAAACTCGTTGTTGTGCTCCTCAAACCATTCCTGAACCATTTTTGATTCATGGCAGGGCGCATTATCCTGCTGAAAGAGGCCACAGCGACCAGAGAATACTGTCTCCCTAAAACGGTGTACATGGTCTGCAACAATGCTTAGGTAGGTGGTGCGTGTCAAAATAACATCCACATGGATGGTAAGGCCCAAGGTTTCCCAGCAGAACATTGCAGAACATTTCCTAAAGCATCACAGTTAATGCATCCTGGTGCCATGTGTTCCCCAGGTAAGCAATCCACACGCACCCGGCCATCCACGTGATGTAAAAGAAAATGTGATTCATCAGACCAGGCCACCTTCTTCCATTGCTCAGTGGTCCAGTTCTGATGCTCACATGCATGGCGTTGGCGCTTTCGGCGGTGGACAGGGGTCAGCATGAGCACCTTTACTGGTCTGTGGCTATGCAGTCCCATATGCAAACAAACTGTGACGCACTGTGTATTCTGACACCTTTCTATTAGAACCAGCATTAACATCTTGAGCAATTTGAGCTACAGTAGCTCGTCTGTTTGATCAGACCACACGTGCCAGCCTTCGCTCCACCACGTGCATCAACGAGCCTTGGCCACCCATGACCCTGTCACCGGTTTACCACTTTTCCTTCCTTGGAAAAAAAAAAATTTGTAGCATTATAAATGTCTTCACTGTCAGTTTTGAAAGTATGAATTTATGCCCCTGGACTTTTGAATGGCACTGAATCTAGGCTAGTCATTGACTCTTATACCTTTTAGTCATATTAATTCATGTCCTAATGTGCATTAAAAATGATTAAATGAAGTACCGCTAACAATAATTTAACAAATATCTGAATGAGATATTCTGACATTGTCTTCTCACATTATCCAAAATCTAAACTGTTTTCTACACCATCATGAAATATTTAATGCATCCATTTGCAATGCTGACAGGGGCTTCTGATATCATGCTAATGTATTGTATTATTATTATTTTTTTAGAAGTATCACGTTTGTCTCGTAAAAAAAAGAAGAGAAAAATTAACATTAATCAAATTAGAATAAGGCACTTAATCTATCAGCACCGCATGCAGTGACTTTTCATTGTGCGCCTAGTGTTTCGCTGGTGCCCGGCATCACAATGAGGCCTCTTGAAGCCCTGGAATTTCCATTGCTTTGATTGAGCCAGCAGGTGCTCAAACTAAAAATTATCCAAATACATCCGTGTGAGTTCATCACATATCCAGAATGAAAATATGTCTCATGGAGTCTGGATGATTGATAGGTAAGGGTTTTTTTATTGCTTCAGGCCCTTTATTAATTATCACCAGCTTTAGATGTAATTTAATCCTTTAAATTCAGTGTCATTACGCTGTTTAAACAGCAGTTCTAAAGGACAAACTCTAAAACCTTTAAAAGCTTTCAAGAACATAACAGCACTCTTTCATATGTCTACCATGCAGGAAAAGGCCTGAATTCAATCTACCTTAATAAAAAATGAATTGATGTGGTTTTTCTAAGACAGGAAAAAAACTATATTTCATGAGTACAGCAGTGGCTTCCATGTTCCTCTATGATAGCTTTTATGTTGCCGATCAAATAGGTTTTTCTTCTGGAGAAATAAGATAAATAATCAAACAGGCTTTCCCCTTTCTAGGATGTTCAAAGCAAAACACAGACAGTGGGTAAAAGTTCATTTTAAGCTGACAAAATTGTTTCATGACATGTTTGTCTTTTGTGTGGAAGAATAAGTAGTAATTAAATACAAGATAAAACAAGCACTAAATTAACTAAATAAGTTTATATTCAGCCACTATTTTTTGCATTTTAAAATAAGTTTATTATTATTAATATTCATTTTTTACTAATACTAATAAAGTAGTATTATAAAATGCAAAAAGTGACTGAATGTTTATTCATTTATTTATTTTTAACCACACAGATTTTACTTTGTAGTTATATGACAAGATGGAGTCTTATGCAACACATAACGCAACTCTTTTGGGGTATTGTAATTAGTTTAAATAAAATATTTTCGTAATATCTCTATTTATTTGTTGCAATAACTATTTCATATAATGCTGGATGGGATGGTTCTATTTCACGGCCACTTGCCTTTCGATCCAACAGAGGTTTCATCCAGACAGTATTTTTAAGGCATAGCCAAGAAGAATTGGAGAGGTCTTGACTCTTGTCTTATCTTTATGATGCCAGTCATTTTTCAAAAATACAGCAAAGCCCTTTAAATGAGGAAAAAACTGTGCACCTTAAATAATACAATGTTAGTGTTTTGCAGAAGTGTGATTGTTAAAGATAATACGTCTCCTGTTTAGTGGTGTTTCATTCATGAATCTTTTAACAAATTACTCTTATTCACATCACATACTCGCTCCACATGTGTTGGTTCACAAATATGTAAAAAAGATAATAAACACAATACATTATTAAACATTACACACAGAGACAGTCACTTGTTTCTTTCCTGAATGAATCAGTATTTTTTAAGGAATGGTTTGAATTAATGATTTAAATGACTTACTCAGAGAGTCTGTATCTGAAATCGCATACGTTCATACTGTAGCAGGTGAAAAACAGTAGCCTATGCGCCAAAAGAAGTGTGTATGAATTCACAGTACTCATAAAAGATTAGGCACAAAGTAGCTACCCTGATGCCCTACTAACGTTACTTTCGACAAGATTCTGAAGTGTGCATATGATGGACACTTTATACCATGAGGCCACAGGAGAGTATTGTGGCTGGTAGGTAGGTCACATGATAATGAAAACATGGCGAATGTAGTGCATCCGAATTACATTCATACTACACACATGGCTTGACGGTATATTGAGTTTGTACGATATATCGATATATTTTTAGAAACGATATGGATTGAGGCAATAGCCTACCGTTTATCGATATGCAGTAGTTTTTTACGAGCGCATTCGAAAAATAGCAGAGGACGCAGAGTGCATAAGCCAATTCTTCCTAAACATAAGCATACTTTATATTAATGGCTTCAAAATAACCTGGATATAGTTAACTCGTTTAAAGCAGCAGAGGCTCTGACGTGCTGACTGACAGATAAAAATACGTTACGTTACTCGCGCTGTGTAATGCGTTTGAGATGTGGTGCTTTCCTCAGAGCATAACTTACATTTCACAGGTATATTCTCAATCTGTTAATTTTAGAAAGTCATGCAAATATGTCCATTTTGCTGTCAGGAGAGGACGAGCCTTCTGCAAATAAATATCCGCTAAAAATGCAGGCTTCCTTGAACGAGCGCAGCCACGCGCATGCGTGACAAGCCGCAAAAACAGACGGAGAGCAATAGAATAAGAGCGCAATAATTCTGACTAAAATATATATTTGCTAAAATATTTGTTGTTGGACAATAAATGTGCCATATGTGAAATTTTAAACCTACAAGTAAGTGTAATTTTATGAAAGTGACCATTATAATGGGGTAATACAATGTAGGCTGGTCTGTGCTTTTATATTTATTTTAATATTTTTGTGAAAATTATTTTTTTCTGTTTTTAGATTGATAGACTATAGACTAATACAATATATATATATATATATATATATATATATATATATATATATATATATATATATATATATGTATAGATGTATATGTTAGAATGTAGTGTGATTTGCACCCCCTTTTTGCACATAATATTGTACAGGCTACTTACATTCACTATTTGTTTTTTATATAGCCTTCAGTATCAACATTGTTTGTAGGACAACATTGGATATAGAATGTGGATGTGAAATAAAAATAAATAAATATATAAATAAATAAAAAAATACTTATTTTTTATCCAAATAGAAAAACTTAGAAATTACAGAGATCACCATTTAATAAAGAAATATAGAGATATGATTTTTTTGCTATATCGCCCAGCCCTACACACATTCATAGAACATACTTTTTTTAGTGGTCATAAGTAATTACAAAATAACCTAAATAACCAAGAGCGAGTATGCGATTTCAGACGCAGCCGGAGACAAAGTCGCTCAACAGATCTGAACGAACCTTGTGATCATATTCATTTTGACTCACTGGGATGAATCAGAATCCCCCATTATATTATATTATGCTATATTTCTCCTTTAAACATTGTATTGTCTCCTGTTGCAAATTCACACAATGTTCCGATGAAACTTTGAGATAAAGTTTGAGAAGACTGTCAAAGTAGTCCATGATGCAACAAAGACTGTCTTATCAAACTCGGAACAAGGGCAGCTTTCAGAGAAATGACCGAGAGGCAGGTTACAACACCAGAAGAGCTGCAGGTCTTTTTGGCAGAAATAGAGAAACAGCCCAGATATCAACACTCACTACAGCACTTCACAGTTCATGACTCTTTGAGAGAGTGGCTAGAAGGACTTTTGAAACCATGCAGGTTTAAATCATGCCTGGAGTTTGGATTTTTGACATCTCAACTTTTTGAAGCCAATTTTGTGGAATGATGAGACTAAAATTGAGCTCTTTGGCCTGAGAGTAAAGCAAATATTTAGCACAAACCAAATGCCCGCACAATATCACGCTGTGGAGTTGATTTTCACCAGTGAGAACCTGTTTCAGTTAGTCAGAGATCTCTGCATCCAGGGTGAAGATTGATTTTCCATCAGGACAATGACAAAAAGCACACAACAAAAAGGATAAAAGAATGGCTTGGGGAAAAAAAGGTTTGCGTTTTGAAATTGCTGCGGCTGGAGCCAGGCTTGAATCCAATCGAAAATATTTGGTATGACTCGACAATTGCTGTCCACCGATGCTTTCGTCTAAGAACAAATGTGCATTGAAGAACGGGTAAAAATTCCACATGTAAATGTGTGACGCTCAAACAGACAGGCCCAATAAGATCCACGGCTGTTTGAGATTATGTACAAAGAATTAACTGGGATTGGAAAGTTTTGTAAGGGAGAAATGTGTTTTTCATTTGAGAGATAAATGTTGTTGTTGAGGCGGAAATTTACAGATTGGAAATGCGAAGGTGGAGAATATTCTATCAAGACATTGTACTTTTGTCTGTGTTTTATACTCTTACACTTACACACAAAGCACTGCCCCACCTCCCACCCAGCAACCAACCAACCAACCAACCAACCAACCAACCAAAAAAAGACAGGCCTATCCTTAAACAGGCCTTAAACTGTATTTCAACACACTGCAGCTGCTTCACGTTTGCCCCTATGCAACAGGAAGACTAAAGTACAAGAAGTGAGAAAGCAAATGGAAAGCAAGCAACTTCCTTCCTGCTTGGTTAAAACTGAATTCATTGAAGTCTGTTATGCCACTGAAGGGATGTCATAAACAGTGTCAGAAAGCTGGTTCATCTCCAATATTAGCATATTAGCATACATTTAAACATGATTTAAAAAAAGCATTTTCTTAAGCCCTGAGGATACCAAAGGTATATCATTAAAGGACACGCTTTTAACTTGCGTGGTAATTTGCAAGAAAACTGTGACTACATTTATAATATTAATTAAATAGTATTATGAAAGTCTATTGAACGCTTCCATAATGACTCAGATGTGAAGAGTCTGTGATAATGAGATAATGAGAAGCAAGGAAAAGGTCTGGCTGTGGTTAAATAAGCACGTTTGACAAAGTTGATAAGCTGCTATTGAAGCATTGACAAATGAGCTTCACAAGTTCACCTCAGCCCCTGTCAGGTAATGTAAAGGTCTGCCAGAAACCATGCGGCTGTGATAAGGACAATGGATTTGATGAGTGTCACTGGACTACTCTTTTGAAATATTTACATTATATTTATATGTATTCATCTATTAGGTTTATTAGTGAATATAGCTACTATAATATTATTAATTTGTTTATTTTATTGATTTTTATTGATGTATGAATGTATGTATTATTGAATCTACACAGCAAAAACACTGATCTGATCAATGTCACTTTGCTCTTTTGAAATCATTTGGATTTCTCTTTTTTTATTTAACAAATGGAATCTATGCAGCTGAAAAAAATATTTTTACTGCTTGATCAAATTGCTTACTTAAAATGAGCAAAAGCAACACAACTGCTACACATTTTGTCCAAACTTAATTTGATTGTGTTCAATCCACTTAAATAGAAATCAAATTGAAGTTTACTTAATCCATTTGTGTTGAGATTACATGAATGATTTGTGTTGCATTAACTGAAACTGGGCGGGGCATCAAAGCAGCATGCTTTGCATATGGCTAAATCAATGTTTTTTATGTAAAAGTGTTATTTTATGTATTTTTGAGGAATCAAGTGAAACACACTTGATGGTTTGTAATAGTGTTTAATATTCAATTATCTTGGAATTATAAGAAAAATTTTAATTACAGTGGGTTACCGTTGTGGAGAAGAGTGCAGCATTTGCTTAGTCTGTGGACTAAAACAACTAATGTCATAATGGCTTTGCTGAAGGAGCTATCAATGCTTAGCATTTAAGATGCTAATGTGTGCTACTGCTAGCTAAGAGTTTGTGAACTATTGTGGTATTATAATTCAGTTGTATAATATTACAATATAAAAAATTTAAGTAGATGGATAAATATATGAAAATGAATGCCTGAATCATGTCAGGGAGCCATTTAAAATTCACTTTGAGATTACTTAATTGGGTCACTTAAAATATACATGATGTTGAAGTTACATGAACAAATTATGTTTGTTTAAATTAATTTATTCATGAGGGACCGATGTACACAATTAAATCATGTAGATCCAACACACATTTTTTCAGACAACGAGGACACTGGGATTTGATGAATGTCACTTTAAATTATTAAAATTTTCATTTATTTAAAAAAATTATGCCGCTACAATAAGGAGTTTGGGATTTGATGAATGTCACTGGACTGGATTTAAGTTTTGTTTGTTTGATTGTGAATCCATGCAGCTACAATAAGAACTGGGATTTGATGAATGTTGTTTGTTCAGATTTTTTTTTTTTTTTCATTTATTTAACTATCTATTTCTGATGAGGGTACAGTGATTTGATGAACGTCACTTTTCAAATTATTAAAATGTTTTCATTTATTTAATAATTTTTAAAATTAGAAAATCTTCTATGCAGCTAAAAAGGACCTGAATGTCACTTGGCTACTCTTTATATATGGTTTGATATTTCATTTATTTGTTATTTACTTATTTATGAATACATGCGGCTATAATAAGGACATTGGGATTTGATGAATGTATTGACTACTTTTTTTAATTATTTAAATGGTTCATTATTTTACTTTTTATATTAGATAATATATGCATGATAAGGACACTGGGATTTGATGAATTTATTGATTGCTTTCATTTTTTTATGGTTTATTTATTTTTTATTTAGAGAATATATGCAGCTGAGAACAATAGGATTTGATGAATGTACTCTTTTTTAAATTATTTAAATGGTTAATTATTTTACTTTTATGCAGTTATGATAACTATTTTCACTTAATAAAAAATAAAAAAAAACATTTAAAAAAAAAGATAATTTATGCATATGACGAATGATACTGAAATTTGATGAATGTCACACTGGTCACGACTTAAAATTGCTCTAATTTTTTAAAAATCATTTTAAAGATGTCAGTGAAACCTGAGAGCCCTTGTATCCATGGCCTAATATTAGACTTTCATACACAAAACCAATAGAGCTGTTTAATCATGAGGTCAATGTGTTGGCCAACATGGGTTGCCATGGGTTCCCTCGGGAATTTCTAATACTAATTCTATTCTGGGTTTTAGCACAACAAACCAAAAACAGCTCTATGGCTGAAACTATTCACAGAACAGCTGAAGGGACTAGGCAGAAACCTGTACTCACAGCACAAAGAGCAGTGTCACCGAATCAGATCACATTTAAAACATCACTGACTAAGTGCTCATTAGGGGCTGTTGTCTCAAACTGGCAATAGTGTTGGCTTTCCTGTGATTCACAAAGACTGTCTTGTTACCTTTGTGGGCAGCCATTACTCACTCACAGTATGGCAGATGTAATTACTTCCCTGTTTCCCAGCATCTCGTGTTTACTCAGTGTGGACCTGTGGCAGTGCGATTGGGCTCAAATCATAAAGTACCCTTTCCTCCTCTAACAAAACACGTCATCTGTAGCATATCTCAAAGGCACGGCTACTGTTTAGGGAGATAATTCACACTGAGTTTCTGTGACACTGTTTTGGCCCTTCTGATTGTCCATGCACTTCAGATTTGACCACCTGATGTTTTCCCATGAGGTCAAAGTCCAGTTCGGACTAAGCAATTGCCTGATCATCTCATGATCTCACGACTGAACGGCTCATTGCTATGAATTACTGCCTGCGGCATTTGTTAGGGCTCTTATTATTGAGTGTCGAAGCAGACGTGGCATTTTATGCCTGGGCCTTTGCAATTATTATTTAACCCAGTCTTAGCAAACTGTTGCGTTCAGCTTCTTTACCACAACCTCACATCATCAATTCAATTCACACACTCTGAGAAAATGGTAAACTTCACAAGTGGGAGGACAATTAGAGGGTAAGCCAACTTTGACAGCCTTGCAAATGAAAGGCATGCAGAGTTTGCAGGGTATTGAAGAGGCTCAGGATTAAAGCATTCGCTGAATATTAAAACATCAAATTATTTCTTAAAAGCAAGCTCTTTTTTTGCACCTGCAGCCTTCCAACCCCACCATATTAAGTGACCTCTTGCAATAAAGAAAGGCCAACATTATAAACAGATGGAAAAATGAGACATGTATAGTAATGTCAAAAAGAAAATAAATGAGTGACCCCACTAAAGAGCTAAATGTGAGGTCAGCTAGGTTCATGTGTAATGAGAAAAACATAACTGAGAGAGAGGGTAGGTGGATTCAGTCACGTTTACTTGCTGCAATTGCATCTCTGCCAACACTTTAAAAAAGCAAGGTCCACATGATGATGTATGGCTGTTTTGCAACTCACAGAGAGCCTGATTATACATCATGAAGAACAGCTTACAACTCGAGAGCCATTTGAAAACCATCCGACTTTAAATATTTAATAACTGAGTCTGAAATTTTTCTAACATAATTTGTCATTATAATATGTGATGTCAGACAAACCATCATAATATGTGATGTCATGAATCTCATGAAGCCCCAAAAGTCAATGTAGACTACTAAAAGTAGGCCTAAATGAAGCATTGAGGAACATTAAGATGTTTTGCATTGTAACATTAACACTGTAACCCCCAATTCTCGTTACCATAATTCAACTTGCTAAACTTTTAAGCTACCATTCCCATTATTTTTATTTAGTTTTTATTCAAGAGGAAATGTGCTTAATTGGCACAATACGATGCAACAGAAGTCAATGGATTTGTTCACTTTAAAATGAAAATTACCCCATGATTCACTCACCCTCAAGCCAACCAAGGTGTATATGACCTTCTTCTTTCTGATGAACACAATCAGAGTTATTAATAAATATCCTGATGTCTCCAAGCTTTATAATGGCAGTGAACGGGATTCACGAGTTTGAAGCTCCAAAAAGTGCATCCATCCATAATAAACATACTCCACATGGCTCCGGGGTTAATAAAGGCCTTCTGAAGCAAAGGGTTTTTGTAAGAAAAATATTCATATTTAACAAATTATTAAGTAAAATATCACCTTCCGTATTCAACTTACAAAAATGCATAAGCTACGCACAGATAGTTATTTTATTGTATAAGGTTATAAATATAGATATTTTTCTTACAAAATCCCATCGCTTCGCTTCAGAAGGCCCCCCGGAGCCGAGTACGTTCATAATGGATGGATGCACTTTTTTGAGCTTCAAACTCGTGAGCCCCATTCGCTGCCGTTATAAAGCTTGGAGACATCAGGATATTTACTAATAACTCTGATTGTGTCCACTAGAAAGAAGTAATTCATATACAGCTAGTATGTCTTGAGGGTGAGTAAATCGTGGTGTAATTTTAATTTTAAAATGAACTAATCCTTTAACTAAAAAAGCACGCAATGCTGGGACACTCGATTCAAATATTCACAATGCATTTTTTATAGCCTAAAGATGGTTGCAAAAAAAATGTATATATTAAGGGCACAATTTTTATTGAAACGTTATTTTATTAAGCAAATTCTTTGTGACATCATTCCGCTAGAAGATATAGTCCCTGGCATGACCGAACATCAATTGGAGCGGCGCAGTGATAAGGAAGAGCGCCACTGGTGCGCTGTACTGACCAATCACATCAATTTGTGTAATTAAAACAGTTCTTTGAGCGAAATATTAATAATGATAATTTCATATACATTTCTTTTGATTTTGCAGGGAAATGTACTGAGCGGGTTTCGTGAGAATCACGGATATGTTATTTCTTTCCGCTACCTGTTGCATGTCAATGAACGTTCGTTTCACTTCCGCTATTGCTTAAATGATGCGCCAACTCCTGTATAACAGCCGCTTTACCGATCTGATCATTTCTCCTCTTTTCCATGATCAAATCCTCCAAACTCTGAAACTCCAGCACGTGAAACTGTTTGTCAGGCAAGAGGAGCTTTAATCTGTACGGCTGTTTTCCTATCCGTATCTCCACTCCCATCTTAAACTCCCGCTTACCGAATTTGCACCAGGCGGCGAAACACTCCGAATTTCTCCAACTTAATTCTCTGTCTTTCGCGCCCACTTGCTCCATAGCGTTCTGCACCACCATGTCAGGACTCAGGGGTTTGAATTTGTACAGCTCGTTTACGACCCTGCCCCTCCTGCCCTGACTAGCATCGGTCAGAAAACTGTTCTTGACCTCCGCACGGTGCAGGTGCACCACCTGGAAGTCCCCGACGTACACAGCCCAGTGCGGGTACTGTCCGGCGGACACGAACTCCAGAACGTCTCCGGGCTTACATTTGTTCAATAAATTCTCCGGGCTAAACGTCTCCAGTTCCCTAGCGTTGCCACTCTTCTCATAAATGCACTCGTCTCGGTGGTAAATCGCGCAGTCCAGCTCGTTGTAGTTCTTCTCTTCCTCCTTCTGCTCTGGTCCATCGACATGTTGATGATGATGATTATCGTCCAGTTCGTCGTCGTCGGTTGCGAAAATGTACGAGACCCCGATCCGCGGGCCGTCTTCCTCCGTGTCCAGTCCGTTCGGGTCGGTCGTGGGAACTTCGGCGTAACTTAGGTGTGACAGTTTGTCAACCTGGTTGCCCATATATGCCACTTCAGCAGCGGACAGATGGAGTGAAATGAGCTCCACCTGTTACGAGCAGAGAGAGATGGACATCTGGAAGTAGATTCGCTGCGATGCTCCGTCTGCGCAGATAGTTGCTTAAAGCTGCGTTTGCCAGATCCGCGGGCATCACAAATACAGACCAAAATAAAGTAGGCTACTTTATATAAGAAGAGTAATGGGATAAGTGAGATGGATTATATCCAGTGTGTACATCCAATGGTTCGTGTTGTTGCTTCACGCAGTTAGTTAGTTAGTTAGTTACTTCCTATCACACCAGATGTTTCCAAGCATACCGATGAAATTATATGTTTCTGCGGTATCCGAACAGAGAAAGACACGTTATTCGCGTCCTTACAGGAACGCAAAGCGGGTTGTTTGTCTCTCGTGCAGCGAATGTCAAAATGTTCCCGATGTTTTGAACTGCACCTGCTGTGTTGCTCGGGTCCATCAGATATGTGAACTAAACTAACAGGCAGAGCTGAAGAAACCCAACCACAGTCACACTTACAAGCGCTCCCTCATTTAAAGAGATATTACTGGGAAATAAAAACACAATATAAAACTTACTCAATTTTCTGATACTGGTGTTCCCATCATGCATTTGGGGCATGAATAATTAATAAGGTTTCATTGTTTCACTGTTTTCCAGCTGTATTTAGGCTGCAGTGTTTTATCATTGCATTTGATGTTAGGTTTAGTAACTTTCTACTCAAAATTATCTTTCATATTTTCACTATCCATCAAATGTTTGCATTTGGAGACTACATATTAACTCTGTAATGTAGATGTGTTGTCTATACAATATCTACTGTATTATGTAGATTTTCTTAAGCGTGGCTTATTTTAGTGTTGTATTTTTTGAGTAAAGTGTACTTGTAAAAGTATGTGTGCAAAAACTTACAAAACCAAAATTAAGTACATTGTACTTTTTTATTATTATTTTAGATCAGATGACTATTTAACTATTGCAAAACACGATTAAATAAGCACAAAAAAAAAATATGCAACATTAATAATGTACTTAATAATTAGGGTGTAGTAAAGGGGTCATGAACTGCATTGTTTTATTGTCTAATGATGTTTCCTGGGGTGCACTTATAATGTTAGAAAATTGTCATAATTTATAAATAAAAGGTATTTTTCCTACCCTGATTTTAGCCTTCTGGTTTGAACGTAAATGCCAATGCATAACCATTAGTTCATGCATTCATGACCTTAAGACTGGATTATTGCAACACTCTACTGGGTGGTTGCCCTGCACGCCTAATAAACAAACTCCATCTGGTCCAAAACGCAGTAACACTTTTGGCCAGTTGATAATACCTATCAGTTCGGGATTGTTCGAGATGCAGACACACTCTGTCAGTTTAAATCTGGACTAAAAACATCTCTTTACTATGGCATACGAACATTATCAAATTCTATTATTCAAATCAGTTCAATGATTGTTAGGCTGCATCAACTAGGTAAGCCGGAACCTGGGAACACTTCCTATAACACCCAATGTACTCGTTTAAATCATAAGAAGAATGGCATCTATGCTAACATTAGTCTCTCTGTTTATCCCGAGGTTCACTGTAGTCTGTACTGTAGTCCAGGCCGTATCCAGATCAGAAGGTGGACCTGCGTCTAGACACGACCACAACGCATCCCTGAAGTATCTGTGCAGAGATCTAGACTCTCGACTCATCGACACGACAGCCAGTGGCACTGATCCTCAACATGTCCATCTCCGGTGTGATGACTCCGATCTTCAAACCGGATGGAACTGGACAAATATTGTTAAAGTCTGATTGAATATGACTTCTGACCTGTAATGCTGCCTGAATCATAATCATGTACTGTTCGTTCATTGGCCAGAGGAGAACTGGCCCCCTGACTGAGCCTGGTTTCTCCCAGGGTTTTTCTCTCCAATCTGTCACCTGATGGAGTTTTGGTTCCTTGCCACTGTTGCCTTTGGCTTTTGGCTTGATTAGTTGGGGACACTAAGTATTCAACTATATTACTGATTTGCACGCCTTGACACCATCAAGAATTGAACTGAGCTGGACGATGACATCACTGTTTTCTCCAGAGTGGCTGTACAGTTGCATTATTTTTCTGTTATCACTGTAAAGCTGCTTTGAAATCTGTATTGTAAAAAGCACTATAAGGTGACTTGACTTGACTTAACATCATAACGGCAGAGAAATCTATTGGTGTGGACGCTAAACTTTGAATCATTCTAATTTTACCAGAATGGGGTCCATACTACAGGTATTACGATAACAACAAAGAAACAATATCGATGGAATCTCTGTCAGAAAGATTTTTGTTTTCAGCTGATTAACGATAAAAACATTGACAACCAATCAGAATCCAATTGAGCTTGCCTTGCGTATTTAAAGCAGATGACATAAACATAACCAGAGCGTTACATAGAAGTTATATAGAAGTTACATACAAGAAGTTACATAGTTATCATTATAGTAGTAATATCGTTATTATCAGTATAGTAGTTGTATTTGTCGTCCTTGGTGTAAACATACCGCATCTCTTTATTGCGAGTGCAGGTTGTGATTGACTCTGTCCAGGTATAGGCAATATATAACCATAACATTATCACAAAAGATAATATTGGGACACGTTTAAATTGGGGGCTTGTGCTCCAGTACTGATGAAAGTCTAGAAACGTCCGTTCACAAATGAGGTCTCGAGTCTATTCATCTGTAAATGTATCGAACCTCTTTTCCAAATAAGTGACAAATTATATCAAAATATAGCTTTTAATGTGGATAGTGACAGTTTTGTTTTCCATGCACTACTTAGAAATATGAAAGACTTGAAAGAAAGAAGGTCTGAAGTAGATTGTTATATTCCTTTTATACAAGTCTGTATTTCTCTGTGTAAAAGTTTTCTAGGTTGCAAGCACATCTACAATAAAAATGGATAGTAGCCACCCGCTGTGTCAAATTTCCTTCCATACACACATTTCTTGAAATATTGAAAGTTTCTGACTTCAGTTGCTGACCTAGTTTTAAAGAGCAAGTCTTCAGATAAAACCAATTTCAATTATTAAGCTACAAGAAGATTAATTATAATATTAATGACAAAAAGTAAAACCACTATGTACACTAGCCTTGCACATTCAGTAGATTGGAAAATACAGAACAGCTCAAAACAAATAGTTGACAGGCATCGTCAGATGCTTTTCTCCCCCTTCTTCTCGCTTGTGCTATTCCTATGATGACATGCCCCATTTCAGGGCCTCACTGCCCCCTGGTGACACCCCGAATTTGTGTTGCTATAGTAATTACTGTCATCGGGGAGCCGGCCTGCCTGTGGCTGAGCCATCAACAACCTGAAGAAAACAGCTTTCTAAATGAAAAACCACATGCCAACACTTGTAATTGGTGTTTTTGTAACATATTTATTAGTACTTTCATATACTTTTTACATATTCATTTGTTATGACATATATTTTGAAGAATGGGATGGGGTGAGAGGGGAAATGTAACTTCTGTACCCATTTAATTACAAGAGCATGTACACAGTCCCATCAAGTACACTACAACAGAGAGTTCCTAAAATGCAGGGTGACTTTATAAAACTATCAGGGATTGTTTTCCCTAACACTGTGACAGGGTCAGGCACGGGGCC
Organism: Gobiocypris rarus; assembly: GCA_023029165.1. Taxonomy (NCBI): domain Eukaryota; kingdom Metazoa; phylum Chordata; class Actinopteri; order Cypriniformes; family Gobionidae; genus Gobiocypris; species Gobiocypris rarus. The sequence goes on from CM040919.1 coordinate 11,425,089, forward strand.
GGTGTTGTTTTGGATCGTATCGATGCAGGAAAGAATAGACAGGGGAAATAAAGAGATGAGGAGAGAACGGCGCACAATACACACAACGACTCTACACACTCATCATGCAGCATCAAGATCTCTAATCGGTCTTCATCATCATACACCACTATAAGGTTCGATTGGGGAAACACTGGCAGCACCTTCAGTAAAGGCATGAGGGAAAAGGTCAGGCCACTGAGGGGGATTTTAATGCTGTATTACTGCATATTCGCACAATAAACTCTAAACCTATATTGATATTCAACACACCTAGGTACTGATGGATATTCAATTACCTTGTTGTCACTAAATGCCGGTTTGTGTGACTAAAACGAATTGAACGTGTTCAAACTGGCCAAGTGAAATAAATGCATTTGGTGATCCAGCAGTCTACTGGGAAAAAAAACAAATAAGGCAGCAAGAAAGTAAAATAATGGTAAAAATCAACATAAAACAAGTTGGTCTTTGGTCTCATTGAAGCAGAAATGCTCCTCTGCCAAGCAGAATTGAGAGACAGGTTTTCCAGCTGGCATACGACTCAGCAACCGAATAAACTGTAATCAAGTACCAACAAAGGTCTTGATTCACAAAAAAATTAAACCAATTAAACCTGAATGTCTTCCACAGGCTTTGTGCAAAAAGTAAACCTCAACTTCATGTTTTCAGACCCTTCAGTCAAGTAGTTTTTGAGATTTTGTGCAGTGATATCATGCATCAGGTCACAAAACATGACAATACGAGTAGGCTGACTTTATCCAACCCCAGGATTGGTCCTATGTTTTCCAAGCAAAGTCTATATACACATTAAAAGGTCAATATAGGATCGTTTGTAAATATTTTTCTATTTTGTAATTGTGTGACATTGGATGAATGAGATGTGATTTAACACGTTGGGATTTTAGAGTTACTCTGGACTCTCTGGACGCTCGCATCCAGATGTGACGGGTGGCGGCAGCATTTGATGACTGTGTGATTGAGTGCCATGTGTAACATGGTAACTCATGACGTAAGTGCGTGGAGTATGGTGTGGATCTGCACAGGGTTATTTTGAGAGTGGTATTTTATGTGGGCTGATCTCTCTGTGGGGCAGAGATGTGTAGGGAGGGTGGCGCTCGGCCGCTCCATTCCTTCAGCTCGCCGTCCTTGAAGAGCAGGTTGATCGCAGGGAGGGGGACGCCAGACTCTGCCGGGGGCTGACACAGGGGACCCGAGACCCCACTGTCAGGGTCCGCAGGCTGTTTTCCGTCCTGTGAGGGACGGTGAAAAATAGTAAACTCACCACACAAACATCTGAAAGAACATCTGACAGTGAAAAAAATACCTGGAGTCTCATGCTTCTTGCCCATCTTTATAGAGATTGCACTACCAAAGAGCATTTTCTAGCTGATGAAATATTTTACAGCAGAGCATACCCTGCTAAAAAGTCCAGCATAAAGCATCCGAATTTGCATGTTGGTCCTGGTTTAAGCCGGTTGGAGCTAGTATAGTTCTGGTCTAGCTGGTGGACCCGCATAGTAATGCTGATCTCAAGCAAAACGGAGCTGGTGTACTTGGTCCACCAGCACTCCAGATTTTAATGCAGTTTCCAAACCATGCTGGTCCCAGCATGCAAAACATATCTTATGTTGGATTTTTCAGCAGGGTAAAAAAAAAATGACACTGATCAGGCATAACATTCCGAATATTGTGTTGGTCCTCCTTTTGCTGCTAAAACAGCCCTGACCCGTCAAGGCATGGACTCCACTAGACCCCTGAAGGAGTGCTGTGGTATCTGTCACAAAGATGTTAGCAGCAGATCCTGACTGGTCTGCGGCTATGCCGACCCATAGTCGACAAACTGTGATGCACTGTGTAATCTAACACCTTTTTTATCAGAACGAGCATTAACTTTTTGAGAAGTTTGTTTGAGAAGACCACACAGGCCAGCCTTCGCTCCCGACGTGCATCAATGAGCCTTGGCCGCCCATGACCCTGCCACCGGTTCACCACTGTTCCTTCCTTGTACCACTTTTGATAGATACTGACCACTGCAGACCGGGAACACCCCACAAGAGCTGCAGTTTTGGAGATGCTCTGACTCAGTCGTCTAGCCATCATAATTTGGCCCTTGTCAAACTCGCTCAAATCCTTACGCTTGCCCATTTTTCCTGTTTCTAACACATCAACTTTGAGGACAAAATGTTAATTTGTTGCCTAAAATATTCCACCCACTAACAGGTGCCGTGATGAAAAGATAATCAGTGTTATTCACTTCACCTCATTATGACTAAGGTCAAAATGTTATGCCTGATCGGTGTATATTCACTATAGAAATTTCCATGACTTTATGTGATATATAAATTCCTGTTGGAAATTGCAATTTTAAAACTACATGACACCTCTAGGTTTTCCATGACTGTGAATTACAGCTGAATGAAATCTTTGAAATCAGACATTAGCACTGCTACTGTGAACTAAATCCACATAATACTAAATCCACATTAGGAACAAAAAAAAAATCTGAGAAGATTTACCTGGAATGAATGAACAAAACTGAGAACTTTTAATGCCAGCTTTCGACTGGAATGTAGTAACTCTTGAAGACTGCAAAAGAAACAGAGTATGTTCCTTATTATTTAGTCCCAATTTTGCCATATCTGTTGTAATTAAAGATGTCAAAACTAACATGATTATATATGCTTAACGCTGTTTAAATATACTTCATTTTTCATAACATTGGTAAACATTGTCACTATGCAAGCAGACATTGTTTTTGATTAAAAAAGCACAGGTCAGTTGCAGACTATCACAGAGACCAGGTGTGATTTCTCACACCACCTATTTTGGTGTTATCTGTCAGTGTAGTTGGGACGATAATCAAAAAAAGGTAGCGCTGATAATTAAACATAGCAACGGTGATACTTTATATATATTATATACATGCATGTGTATTTATATATTCATAATAATTATACACAGTACACACACGCACACACACACACACACACACACACACACACACACACACACACACACACACACACACACACACACACACACACACACACACACACACATATATATATTATGTAAACGCAAACTTTTATTTTGGATGTGATTAATCAGAATACATTTTCCCCCAGTACTATTTATATGAAGGTAAATTGATGCCATAAAGAATCGCATGCGCAGGGTAAGATTTGTGAAAGTAGACCTACTAGTATTTGCAGCATTTTACTGTTATCCGCGAGTGTAATTCATGTATTGTGAAACTGCAGCTTCATGTTAACGCAAAATAAATATGATCTGTATTCTTCTGACTTCCATTTTTCTGTGCTTACCCTTTTGACACGTTTCTTTCGCCAAAATACGGCCAAAAGCATTGTACGCCTGTGAACATCGATTTGCAAGCGAAAACAACAGAGTCAGGAACTGCAAAATAGATTTACAAAATGACTTGTTGTGTACGTAGGGCAAAAAAGCTCCCGAAATAAACCGATTTGTACAGTTCCGTCTTTCTTTTAGCTGCGCTTACAGTTTTGGCACGATTCTGTCACTGACTGAGTTTTGCAAGCGTGAGGAGGAAGGCGGGTCCACCTTCTTCTGGAGCCAATCAAATGAGCTGCTCGCTGACTCTTGATTTACTCTTATCTGATTGGTTCAAGAAACACCCCAGACGCCAGAACACATCTTTATCATTTGGCTCAGCATCGTTCTCACTGCTGAAATTTTGCTTTTAATGCAAGGATAGGATTCTTTATGGCATCAATTTACCTAATTAATAAATTTTACCAAAAATAAATTTGTAAATACTTGAGATACTGACAATTTTCTTACTTATTGTGAAAACGAATGCGCTTAGGTACAGAAAAAAATAATAGCCCTTTTTCAAACAGAGAGAGCTGATATTAACAGAGGCAGAAACTTCACTATATTAATAGAGTTATCATTATCAGTATTAGTTCTATGAACTTAAAAAAATGCATTAAACAAGTATTTCAAATATACTGTTATCTTGTTTCTACATTAATTAATTTCTGTAATTAATCCTGATTAGTGATTGACAGCACTAATAATACTATAATAATAATAATAATAATTATTATTATTATTATTATAATTATATTTTAGTGCTGCCAATATATTGATATGGATAGTGTACAGACAAAAAGATAAATAGACAATAGATAAAGGGATAAAGAGGTGGGACTAGGATCGGGAAAGTTATTGGCTGGATTAAAATGTGCTTAGCCAGAAATGTTTGCAGACATGCAAACACAGTATTTTTAAACACCTTTATGCACAGTAAAAAGGGACATTTGTTCAGGTTGTCACCTGTCTTTGCTGCAGAGTTTGTGGGAGACGATCCTCTGACACACTTTGCGGTTTAGCTCAGAGCTAAAAAGAGGCATCCCAAAGCAAAGCTCCAGAGGAACCCATTCATCCTCACTGGACGATCCTGGGAGAGTGAGCAAACACGATTTTCTGAGCATCTCATATTGATTAGCATTTCCCACTAGTACTCTCAACTCAATTTACACATTCTGACATGTTCAAATCCATTCTGCATGCAAAAAAAAATTGCGGTTCTGGCTCAAAGAACACCTACCTTCTGTTCCCTGTTTCTTGCTGCCATCTCCGTTATTCTCCTCGGTAACCAACTCAAAAGATTCATTGCTTCCGTTGGCATCAAGCACTCCGCTAAGATCAGGGTCTCCTGTGAGGAAAGCAAAGAGAGTGAATCTCATGTTCCTTTGAGACCCTGAAGGTAGCGTTGAGTTTCACTCTGATTAGGGATGCAATCAAACATGTGGACTGCAATTAAAACATTAATTGAATTAGAGAGCTGCTCTAATAAAACACACTGGTGAGAGCTTAAACCGGTTGTTCTCATTCTAATCTAATTGCAGCACTTATCGATACAGCCTGGAGTGGTTAATGACCAGCGTTGGGGCTGTCCTTATCAGGCCTAGATTGGTTAAATGTACAGTGTGGATTCAGAAGATGCTCTTAGCCCCACCGTCGGCGTCACTGGGTCGTCTGCGATGTCTGTTGTTGTGGTTGAGCATGGTGATATAGCCACACTGGTGTTCCAGATCCACTTTGTCCCGCAGGATCTTAAGGGCTTTGTGCGCACACATATTGGAATATGAGAACTCTGGGAGAGGCAACACAAATCAGAGCGGCCAGTTAGAATGGCTCGGATAATCAGAGTGCTAAAATGAAACACATCTTTAGTGACCCTAAAAAGTAATTGAACACAAATTATCATCCTTTTTGTAGGTTTAACTAATGACATTCAGACATTTTTATGTCCAGATCCTGTTTCAGGCCACTGTATGTATAGATAACAGAGATTTTACCCGCTTTAAGATCTTCATCGTCAAATGGGAAGGGGACGTGGACAGTCTCACCATGTCCGTGCATTCCATGACCCTGAACAGAGTGAAAAATATGTTGGTATAACTTGTATACGAGAATATGTTACATAGTAGGTATGTGAATAACTATTGGATGTTCAAGGTCTCCCTCCATTACCTGAATGAGCACAGCTGAGTGGGTCAGGGCATCGTTCAACATTGTTAGCACGTTGGATGTTGGGACTACCCCGGGGTCATGACCCCATGATGTAATAAGCAGTCGATCATAGGCCTGAGTAACATGCCAAATGAAAATTTAATTATTTTATTTTAAAATATATACGTCATTTTTTACGAAACTTGGAAATTACATTTATGTAAAATAACTTTACCATTTACAATAACTAAATATAAAATGTGTTTAATGCATATGTACATTACACATTTAATTAATCAAAAGTGACAGAACAAATGTTCTTCCAAATAAATCCTTTATAATTTTCTATTTGTCCAAAATAATCACAATAATGACTTTCAAATCAGTTTTCAACATTGAACATAAGACATATTTCGTTATCACCATATCGGCATATTAGAATGATTTCTGAAGCATCATGTGACACTGAAGACTGGAGTAATGATGCAGAAAATTTAGCTTTGCATCACAGAAACAAAGACATTTTAAAATATATTCAAATAGAAAACAGTTATAATATGAAATTGCAATCATAATTCACAAAGTTTATCAAATAAATGCAGACTTCTTTCAAAAACATAAAAAATTGGAATAAAATTTTAAAACAAATTAAATGGTAGTATGTGTATATTTTTTGTAATTGAGACTTTTATTATTATAAGGGTGATGGAACACAATTTTGAGAAAGGGGGGAAAATCCTTATTTATTTACAAGTAATGTAAATAAATGTATTTAAAATATTAAAATGCTATTTATAAAATTTTAATATTTAAAAGGAATACTGAATGTAATAAGAATTGTATGCAATTGGAATGCAGACTAAAGCACAAAAAAATGAAATAAATATTTGAATACTGAGACTGACCTGGAAGATATCTGGAAGCTTTCGGAGCCTAGAGCCCTTGGACAGCAGCAGTGAAGGAGGGCCTTGACCAGCGACAGAATACAGATACAGCTTGAACCAGATGGAGCTGACCTCAGGAATGGCCGGACCGATGTGCTAAAAGAAACGGATCAGACAATATAAAGATACTCTAACATACATGCCCAACTTCCAATCAACAGCTACTAGTGACAAAACATGTAATGCGGAAGTTATTCTAAATGCATTGCACACCAAATCTTATCCCCAGGCCAAATGCTGACCTTATTTGTGCTGTTCAAAATGAAAGACATCTAAACAGCAAAGAACATTCAGAGATGTAGTCAGTAGGTAGTCTTTTTATACAACGTGCAACTTTTGTAAAGAAACCCAGAGGCAAAGAAAGACCTATTTAGCTTGAATCATACTCTCAAGAGGACAGGGATTTGACTGCTCACTGAGCGCACACACAGTCTTGTAAGTCCCAGTGATCGCACATCCCTCTCTACGGGTCTGACTATAGTCTCCTGGGTGAGTTGGGGCTACCTGAGGCGTGCAGCTGCTGATTGGCCGGATCTCGTTGCTGAGTGGCGCCATGGAAACTAGCAGTTTGTAGTTCTTGTTCAAAACACGGCTGCAGGTGGCAGGGTCCAATCCCAGCAGGCTTTCGCAGCGGAGGAGGTCCAGGGGTAGGCCTGATGAGAAACACAAACATAGATTAGTGCCGATCAGAATGTGTGAACATGTGTATACTTGTACCACTCTATAATTAAAAGAAAATTTATTCAATAAAGATCATACAGTGATACAGTTTAAATAAGGACAATGATAATGACTACCAATCAGAATAAAGCAACATGCCAATAATTTAATAGAATGTTAATAAATTATTTGCTGATGTTTAAAAAAAAAAAACAGACCAAGGTTCGGAAATATACATGTATTTTTATATTTTATTTATTAAATTTGGGATACTCAATATCTGTACTATATTTTAAATACATGTATTTGCTTTTGCTAAATTACTTTTAAATTCCCTTTTCTAATTTCAGAATTTTAATCAAAATGAAGAAAGAGAAACCATTATTTTGTCAAATGCAAGTGTTATATGCAAGAACTAACAGTCACACTTTCATTTGAACTAAATAAACAAAAGGGAGAATGATTTTTAATCGTTTTTATTTATCTGCAATAATAATATATTTTATACATACCAACTTTTTTGTGCTGTATATATATTTTGTATCATTTTTCATTCATTCAATTCAGAAGGCCTGATTTGTGGAAAATTTTTGTCAGTGACAATATCATTTTTAACACATAAGTATTTGATTCATCACCCTGGTTTTGCACATTCAAGCCCAAGATACAAGCTCAGATACTGGCACATACCTATATTTGGTACATCATGGCCCTGATCAGGCGTGAGATCTTTGTTGTAGCGCAGAAAAAGTATTGTGTTCCTGAGGGTCAGCGCATGGTCAAAATATCTCTGAGCCTCTCCTTCAGCGGTGCTCTCCACCTTATAACATAAAAGCATTCTTATCAACCTCAACAACACAAAGACAGCCATTATATGTTGGTGAGTGTGAGAACATGTGCAAACAAGAAAATAATAACTAAAGGTTGGAGAGATATTAAGGGAGAAATGCAATAGCCTTTATGCTTTTGTGTTTTCAAGAGATGTGAGAGCAGTGCCAAAGTGAAAAATGTGAATGTGTGTGTTGTATAATCAGCCCCTGGCGGTAGCCCCTTTCTATTTCAATGCAAGCACAGAGACAGAGATTGTCTGTCCACTGTGTGTCCGTTGGCCTCTTTTGTGTCCTATAATAAGGGTATTACCTTCTCCAATTCCATGAGAAAACTGTCCAGGGTCTCATCAGACAATTTCCCCACCTCAAACATCGTCACGGCGTGGCTCTTCAAGTTCTGAGATGAAAAGAACCACATGAAATCCCGGTATATATAGGTGATGCACAAAACATCTTTGATAATAGCTAAATCTTAGACAATTAGAGAATCCTTGAGTATGAATCCTCCTCCAAGTTAACTAAATCAGTGGTTCTGATTTAGCCTCAGTGTCCAGCTTTTACACTGGAGTTCAAGTGGTGACATAACTACTAAAATTGTTTAGTGTACAAAATTGAATTTAGAAGGTTTCATGCTCTCGGCAGGCAACAATTCACCACACTAAACACATTGTGGAGGGCACAAATCGTGTTTTGTCCTAGTTGCAAGTGAACTCATATTTAAAGTATTCTCTGTGTTTTCCTTTATCTCGAGTAGTTTTGTTCATGGTTTTTAAGGATAAAGCGCATGAAACACAACCTATTCATATTGGCATCTGCCTTATTTGGCTGCTTCAATCAAGTGTCAGATGAATTTGCCTCAAAATACGATATTGCCGTGATCTAACGTTCACGTAAAGATTACATTTAACACTGTTATTGATTATCTTTATCAATTTTACACAGTATACATTATAATGTTGTGATGCCTAAATTCACTTGTATCATTTAAAACAACTGATTTTTATTTTTTAGGGTTTCAGGCTGTGTCCACCAAAGCATTTTTTTTCCGAGGCTAGCTTATTTTTCCAATTGTTTTCTATAGAGACAGTGCGCCACGCATCATGATCTGAAGACCACGCCCCCCGGGTCCGGGTGGGCAAACCAACCCCCCTCCATTGACTTTCTATTGCGTGAAGTGGCCTCCTTGTCATTTCGGACTTATATAAAAAAAAAAAAACAATGTATAAAAGCTGATATGTCGCAAGGTGTACAAGCTAAAGAGCCAAAAACCAAGTTTTTAGAAGCTGTTGACCCAATAAACGAGCGTTTAAAGACCTAAAAGTGGACAATTGAGACAGAGCGCAACATGTTATATTACACTGAGAACTACGCCCACTAGAGGGGGGCGTAGTTATAAAAACTTAATTATGTGTTTTTTAGCTATTTTGCTGTACACCTTGTCACGTATCAGCTTTTAGAAATTGTCCTGTTTTTTGTAATAAGTCTGAAACGACAAGGAGGCAGCCTCACGCAATGAAAAGTCACTGGAGAGCGTTGAATGACACTTTTAACACAAAACTTTAAAAAAACACTGCGCTGCTGAAGTGCTCTCAAGTGTTCACAGCTAGGCGTTTGCAGCAGAGCGCCTGGCATTTTCAGCTGGACATAACCTTATTCTTAATTTACACGTTTTTATAACAAAATCAAAATTTGAATATCGTCCATTTAGCGGTTATTGTACAAAACGTAAAAATAATTATTGGCTTACTACTTCGGCCATAATTTTAGTATTGGTACAACCCTTGACAGTTCCATTTAATTATGAGAACAGGCATGCAACCTGTTTTTGGTCACAAACCACCAAATGAACCACTGATTGATAAATGATAACAAGCACCTTAAAAATACACTACAAATCTGCCAACTGTAAAACAGAAATATTAAAGTCTGTGAGTGAGACACTAACGGGGGAGAGATTGCCCATCATGAGGAAGGCGGTGAGGGTGGAGTCAAACAGGAAGGCAATCCTCTTAGTCGGAGCAACTGGAATACTTAGACTGCTCACACTTGCTGTGTCTGGAGGATAGGGGAAGGGAGAGAGGGAGAGAAAAAAATTAAAATAAAATAATAAATAAATCACACAGTCATTTCATCCCCATTATTATGATTTATGAACTGATTGGAGCCAGACTAATGTTTAATAATACACTGCAGTAGAGTGAGTTAGTGTCTAACGGATGAGTTGAAAGCTGTTTATGATTTAATGAATGCTGTTATGCTCTCACCCTGGTCCTCTAGGCTGGTGGTATCTGTATCAGTGGCTGAGGAACCTGCCTCCATCACTGGACTGCCACCCTCCCATGATAGCAGCATCTTCTGAGGGTCCATAGTGCCCCTGTCGAATTGACACATGAGACAAACAATCTCATGTTAAAACACAATAAACACCAGAATGAGATTGGAAAAGAATGTCACATTAGAATGAGATTTATAATAAAATGGGCCAATAAAAAAAGAATCTATTTGTGATTAGGGCTGGGTATAAATACTGATTTCCTAACTCCATTTGACTGAATCACAAGCTCTCAATTCAATTCCGATTTCAATTTGTTAGAGTACATATTTAACTTTATATTTAACAATGCCAAGAGTGTTTTACTAATTACTTAATGGCATAACATGCATTGTTGTGACTCTCACACAACAGGGTCTCTTTATTTTAGCATTTGCACATTTTCCAAATATTTTACCCATTTCAAAGCTAACACAACATAATGATACAGAGAAGGAGATTATTATCATTTTTAGATTTGGATGTCACTATGAATAACACACAGAAACTCAAATACCTTCCTTCATGGACAAAATATAGATTTTTCCATTATTTTTACTATGCATTATTGTTAAGTATCCATTATTCTTATTTATACTATTGCATTATCAAAAGTAATAATTATTAGTATTATTTTTATAATTAAAGTATTATTATTGATCTTCTTCTTATTGATTTTTTTTTAATATTATAATATACTTTATTTATTATTAAACAAATTAGATTAACATCCCCAAAAATATTTATACTATTAGTATAAATAATAAATTATTTTATAAATACATAAAATGATTATAGAGGTGTGATGGATAGGTTGAGTGTGCATCTGTGTGAACTGAAGTAGTAATGAATTTCCACCAGCGGCGACATCAAGACAAATTATGTTTGGCAGAAATGTTCATGCATCAACTCTAACAATTCATACATTAAAGGACCAATCTTAGGATTTTAAGCATCAATATTAATTTCATTAAATACTCATTTTCATTCATTGGAAGAATTAATCGGAAAATGGATATTTTTACCCAGCCCTATTTGCCCTTGATCAGATTATAAAAAGACATAGCTATATAGCCCACCAATAATAATATTAGGGCAATGGCTTCTAAGACCAACCATACAGACAAAGTCTCTGCTTTCACAACAGTTATGTTTTTTTCTCAGACATGAGCCAGCACTAAAAGCCTATTCATCAGTGTCAGGAATGTCTTTTCATACTTGAGTCTATTGACCGAAGGGGCACTCTTCCATGAGGGGTGCAGCTGGTCTGGGCTGATCACATGACCCTTTTTGAGAGCGAACCCCAGGCGACAATACATGGACACTGCATTCTGGAAAACAACAGAGAAAAGTCCAATATTCATACACAATCCAACAAAGATTATTAACAACTATACACTATTACTTTATGAGCAAGTCGTCCAATTACGTTTGGAAAGCTTCCACACATCTGCATGAATAATCCATAGCAATATCAGAAACAGCTTTATAATAATAAACATTATCACAGCAGCATCCTGCCAAAAAACACAATTTCCATCTGCCCTTTTCACCTGACCACAAGAAGCATACAATCGGTTGCATCTGACTCATTTTGCAGCTAGGCCAACCAAGATAAGCTCATGAATACATATTCCCTTCATTTTCCAAAGGTTATTCTCTACATGGCTATAAGCACAACCCAGAATGGTTCTAGGTGAAGTGGAACAGAAAAGAAAATTGTGGTAGTGTCACATATGAAGATAACACTGTTGGCTCTGAGAAAGATTGAATGGTGCTGGAGAAAGTAGGTCAGGATTTAGGCTCCATACAGCCTGATACTACATTCCCTTATTATATAATAATAATTATAAATTATGATGATAATGAGAATTTGAATATCACTGCACTCTATTTTTAAATGTGTTGATTAGAATTCTCACTCTACACCGACATTTTTAAACGTTTTTATTTTATACATAAATCATGAGCGGAATTAAATTGTGTAAATCATGAATGAACAATGTTCATTTGAACTATTCTTACATAAATTGTTGCATTGACTGGTTTCAGGAATGATTTACACACACACACACACAAATGTGCTCATGTTTCATGAATAAGGTCCAATATTCAAGCTTTTTTTAAACTAAGGTATTTGTCTTCAGGCACATCCCTATCAAAAGGGACCATGTCTGCCTCGTAAACACTGACGGCAATGGATCTATTCAAACATTCTCTATGTCATCATCATTTACTAAATGAATAGGTTCTCACTAATAGGATGACTGCAGGAAACAATTCATTCTATTTGTCTTAGCAAAATGTCAAAGAGATAATAAAAATGAATACTACCTATCCTGTGCAAAAATAAATGCATTGGTAAAGATTGTGTCCTTTGAGTCACGTCAGCGCTGGCTTTACTAATAAGGAGTTATGGGTTTTCATGACGGATCTCATGAATAAGCTTGTTTTCCACCCTGCCAGATACTGAAATGGGGCTAAACATCTACAAAGGAAATGTGTGAACACAATGGTTCGGCCTTTATTCTCCTCACTCTGCATCATACATTCAAAGAAGGACTCATTTCACAACCTATCAAAAGGCCAAAGGATATGGAAAATGGCCTTTCGTTTTTCTTTCTTTCTTTTTTTGCAGTGGCGGTAATTCCAGCATCCTGGATTCACCGCCCTCCAAGTCAGCTATAAAGGCATCATTTCATATCAAACATTCCATGTAAATGGCCTTCCATTTTCATCCCTGCACGCCACGTACCTTCACCAGGCCCAAGTCAATCTCCAGTACATTAGCCAGCTGAAATGACAAATAGAAAAGTGTTATGAGAGACTCAAAAACAAGCAGATTCACTGAAAAGAAACGAGACTGCATTTCAAGTGCACTGCAAAGTGAAAACTGAATATGTACCTCAGACACATTAGTCTGCTCATCGATGGAAACAAAGATTTTGTAGAGAAGCGTTTCGAAATAATCACCCTGGACTCTGTTCATGACAAACCCCTCAAGCGGAGGGACTGAAAATGAGAAACAAGAAGAGGTTGTGTGGGTGAGCCATGTACCCTAAATGCTCTCTCCACCAAATTGATTTATGATTCCCATCATCCCTTTATGATCAATGGTTCTCCCATCCGCTATTGCGTACAATCTATAGCCAAGAAAAACTCAGGAAGGATAAGCAAAATCCTTTCAAAAGGGTCATTCAAAGCAAACACACCAGATAGCTTATAAATAAAGCCTATTTGATAAACTGCAGTGCATACCTGATATACAGCTGTCATCTGATATGGGCACATCAAGATATATATAGCCCCTGTTGTACAAACCTGAAAAAATGAGAAGATGAATAGATAGAAATTTCTTGTACTGAATGTACCATCTATAAGAACACAGGTCTTCAGACTGTGACTAAATGGTGGCATTATGCAACCACTTTTCCTGCATTGTGCGACTACATTTTTGTTTGAGGTCATACTGTGACTGACCCTACACTTTTTGATTGTGTGCTGCCATTATCTGCTGGCATGAAAACCAATCATCTGCACAGGCCAATGGACAGCTCTGCACAGTCCAGTATAGACCAGACATTACAGTAGTAACTATGGTAATTTGACTCAAATGTTAAATATTCAGTAATTGTGTTGCTGTTGTTAATATTTTTATTATTGTATAATAATTAATAATTATGTAATATTTAAGTGGAGTGACAGAATATACTTTACTTTGCTAAATTTTATTTTTGAGTTAATATGATATATATATTAAAAACGCCTGTCTTTACACATGCACATTAACTTTAATGACACCCCATTCTTTATCCGTAGGGTTTAAAATGGAGTTGACCCACCCTTTGTCGCTATAACAGCTTCAACTCTTCTGGGAAGGCTTTCCACTAGGTTTGTGGGAGTGTGCTTATGGGAATTTTTGACTATTCTTCTGGAAGCCCATTTGTCAGGTCAGGCAATGATGTTGGACAAGAAGGTCTGGCCCGCAGTCTCTGCTCTAATTCATCCCAAAGGTGTTCTATCGGGTTGAGGTCAGGACTTTGTGCAGGCCAGTCAAGTTCCTCCACACCAAACTCGCTCATCCATGTCTTTATGGACCTTGCTTTGTGCACTGGTGTGCAGTCATGTTGCAACAGAAAGAGGCCATCGCCAAACTGTTCCACACAAAGTTGGGAGCATGAAATTGTCCGAAATGTCTTGGTATGCTTAGCATTAAGAGTTCCTTTCACTGGAACTAAAGGGCCAAGCCTAACCCCTGAAAAACAACCCCACACCATAATCCCCCCTTCACCAAACTGTACACTTGGCACAATGCAGTCAGGCAAGTACCATTCTCCTGGCAACCACCAAGTGATTCTTCACTCCAGAGAACACGTCTCCACTGCTCTAGAGTCCAGGGGCGGCGTGCTTCACACCACTTCATCCGATGCTTTGCATTGCACTGCACTAAGTGATGTAAGGCTTGGATGCAGCTGCTCGGCCATGGAAACCCATTCCTTGAAGCTCTCTAACGCACTGTTCTTGAGCTAATCTGAAGGCCACACAAAGTTTGGAGATCTGTGCCTCGCTGACCCAACTCTGTGATTTTCCGTGGCCTACCACTTTGTGGCTGAGTTGCTGTTGTTCCCAATTGCTTCCACTTTGTTATAATACCACTAACAATTGACCGAAGAATATTTAGTAGTGAGGAAATTTCACGAATGTACTTATTGCACAGGTGGCAACCTACCACGTTTGAATTCACTGAGCTCCTGAGAGCGAAACATTCTTTCACAAAATAAGGTTTGTAGAAGCAGACTGCATGCCTAGGTGCTTGATTTTATACACATGTGGTCATGGAAGTGATTGGAACATCGGGATTCAATGATTTGTCCCAATACTTTTGGCAATATAGTGTATATAATTACTAACTATGGCCATATAGTCTCATTTCGTGATCCACTGTCAAAATGTTCTATAAAAATTAGGCTTATATAAAAAGTATAAATCAGGAGTTTAAAAATGTGTACCTTTTAATCTTTATTTGTGGCAATAGCCAACAATACATTGTATGGGTCAAAATAATCGATTTTTCTTTTATGTCAAAAATTATTAGGATTTGAACTAAAGATCATGTTCTATGAAGAAATTTTGTAAATTTCCTAACTTAAATATATAAAAAATGTATTAGTAGTAGTAATATGCATCGCTAAGGATTTCATTTGGACAACTTTAAAGGTGATTTTGTCAATATTTCGATTTTTTTTGCACCCTCAGAGTCCAGATTTTCAAATAGTTGTATCCTAACAAACCATACATCACTGGAAAGCTTATTTATTCAGGTGACGTATAAAACTCAATTAAAAACTTGACTTGTGGTCCAGGGTCTAAGTGATTTTATGGGATAAAATATATGGTAATTGCATTTCATTGGTCACAACTATTATTTGTAATTAAAAAACAAAAAAAATATTTTAATGACTTTTAATGGCTCTGTGACCAGTGCTACCACATCAGAACATCTGCAGTACTGAAAAAGAATTACAATCAAACTCATCATCACTAAATTGCATTTAAACATTATGCAAACTAAACAAACTAGATGAATTAGTACACTGGCTTGAATTCACACATAGATCATCTCCTGGTTTAATCACTACAGGTCCTTCTAAAAAAAATAGCATATTGTGATAAAAGTTCATTATTTTCCATAATGTAATGATAAAAAATTAACTTTCATATATTTTAGATTCATTGCATACCAACTGAAATATTTCAGGTCTTTTATTGTTTTAATACTGATGATTTTGGCATACAGCTCATTAGCATATCATGAAAAGGTTCTCTAAACGAGCTATTACCCTAATCATCTGAATCAACAAATTAACTCTTTAAAAGCCTCAGGAATCTTTTGCAGGTGTTTAAACTCACAGCCTGGTTCATTACTCAAAACCGCAATCATGGGTAAGACTGCCGACCTGACTGCTGTCCAGAAGGCCATCATTGACACCCTCAAGCGAGAGGGTAAGACACCGAAAGAAATTTCTGAACAAATAGGCTGTTCCCAGAGTGCTGTATCAAGGCACCTCAGTGGGAAGTCTGTGGGAAGGAAAAGGTGTGGCAAAAAACGCTGCACAACGAGAAGAGGTGACCGGACCCTGAGGAAGATTGTGGAGAAGGACCGATTCCAGACCTTGGGGGACCTGCGGAAGCAGTGGACTGAGTCTGGAGTAGAAACATCCACAGCCACTGTGCACAGCCGTGTACAGGAAATGGGCTACAGATGCCGTATTCCCCAGGTCAAACCACTTTTGAACCAGAAACAGCGGCAGAAGCGCCTGACCTGGGCTACAGAGAAGCAACACTGGACTGTCGCTCAAATTTTGCATGTCATTCGGAAATCAAGGTGCCAGAGTCTGGAGGAAGACTGGAGAGAAGGAAATGCCAAAATGCCTAAAGTCCAGTGTCAAGTACCCACAGTCAGTGATGGTCTGGGGTGCCATGTCAGCTGCTGGTGTTGGTCCACTGTGTTTTATCAAGGGCAGGGTCAATGCAGCTAGCTATCAGGAGATTTTGGAGCACTTCATGCTTCCATCTGCTGAAAAGCTTTATGGAGATGAAGATTTTGTTTTTCAGCATGACCTGGTACCTGCTCACAGTGCCAAAACCACTGGTAAATGGTTTACTGACCATGGTATTACTGTGCTCAATTGGCCTGCCAACTCTCCTGACCTGAACCCCATAGAGAATCTGTGGGATATTGTGAAGAGAAAGTTGAGAGACGCAAGACCCAACACTCTGGATGAGCTTAAGGCCGATATCGAAGCATCCTGGGTCTCCATAACACCTCAGCAGTGCCACAGGCTGATTGTCTCCATGCCACGCCGCATTGAAGCAGTCATTTCTGCAAAAGGATTCCCGACCAAGTATTGACTTTTTTTTGTAATAAAAACACTTTTCTTTTATTGGTCGGATGAAATATGCTAATTTTTTGAGAACTTTGGGTTTTCATGAGCTGTATGCCAAAATCAGCAGTATTAAAACAATAAAAGACCTGAAATATTTCAGTTGGTGTGCAATGAATCTAAAATATATGAAAGTTAAATTTTTATCATTACATTATGGAAAATAATGAACTTTTATCACAATATGCAAATTTTTTGAGAAGGACCTGTATATTATTTCAAGTGGTTTTTCATTTTGGTTGGCCTCATAGAAGACTGAAATTGTCTCAGTGACACTCACTCAGAACCACGTTGTACTCCATTGATCCAGCCAGCTGGGGTCCAGAATCTATCAGCTTATCAATGGCCGACTTCTCTGCCGTAGAGCAGATCTAGAATCATCCAGCACAAAAGGCCACAGGTATTTCACTCCAGTTACAAACCTTCAAACGAACAACTAGGAGAGACTTTGTCCACTGACAGTTTCATGCAGGAAATATGAGAAATAATTTGTTTTTTTGTTCGTATCTTTTTTTCTTTTTCTTTTTTAACTGATGTAAATGTTAATGGTATGTTAGAAAACAGAGAGTTGCATAATAACAGAAATATTACATTATTATTAAACTATTCTCAGTCATTTCTGTGAAGTAATATTCTTTCCTTTTTTTCCATTTGCAAAAGCCTAATATAATTTTATAAATAAGACCAAAGAAACATAGTTAAATTAATCCGTCTTACTCTGATGTCATCCTCTGTGATGTATCCGGTCTGTACCACCCACCAGGGCTCTACTGTGATCTCCACAGGTTTTGCTGGCAGGAGATCCCGAGCCGATTTCCTCCGGAAGAATTTCTAGCCACAGACAGATGCTGCTTAGGCAACAGTGTGAGGTTATCACTGTGTGTACAAAGCACTGCTCTCTATGGATTATATCTTTCATCTTCAAAGGGACCCATGAAACCCTCCAGATTTGAGAATCATCTAATGAACATCATGTTGAAATCCCAGGAGAGTTTCCATGGAAGATCCTAATTGATCTACAGTGTAAAACCAAGAACGACTTACTTTGGAAGACCTGCACTGGTTCATTAAATCAATGTACTGGTTCCTGCCAATCCCAAGTAACCTCAGACCTGAAAGTTTGAGAGTTAGATAAATGAATATGCTAATAGACACAAATTATCGAATACTTTATGTGTGGACACCTAATCTGCAATCTCTGACCCTGTTAATGTAATGTAATGTAATGTAAGTTAAAGTTTCAAAAAGCATAGTTTCTCTCATCACTAATTTATACTACGAATGCAATGTGGTTTACATGCGTTTGAGACAACCTCCGAATGGGTTTTGTTGATCATTTTGGGCCATGTTTACAACTGTATTTAATGCTGACAACTTGTGCTTGTAATTGGTAGGACATCATGGATGTCCTTTAGTGCTCAGATGAACCTCTGTGACCTCAACATATTCCACTATGCCCCAGATCCTGCCTTCCTGGGGCCTCAGCAGCCTGTCCCTCCCCATGCCTAGGACACAGGGGTCTGGAATCATTAGAGATGGCCAGGCCTGACCAAGACATGCCAGGCATGATGCCAAAGGCTGTGGGGTGAACTGTGAAGGGCAGTAGAGCAGTCTCACTTCAGATATTAGAGCGAGAGACCCATGCATAGCCTGCTGGCTAACTTCTGTCTGCCCAACATAAAAACCATGTTCTCTAAGATCTCTGAGCATGCACGGCTCAGCCAGCTACAGTGCACAATTATAGTTTCAAATGCAATTATTTGTTTCATAACATAGTTTAATGTTGTGCTATTACGCCATTTATTTTGTACCCAGATGCTTTGTGTGATGCTCTGTGACCTCAACAATTCACTTTAATGCAGATCCTGCAATTCCTGGGGCCTCAGATGACTTCAACTCCATTGGATATGCCAGCACGTGTCTTTCATTTGAATAATGATAAGACATAAGGGTAAATGTAAGAGTTTCCTAAAATGCTCTAAAATTCAATGTCTTCTTTTCCTCAAAATAAAATAGTATGTGATGGTTTGTATTACTGTCGGGTGCTTGTAGACTATTATAGTGCTCCTTTGTGGTGATTTCAAAACTCATATTCATAAATGCATAATCCAACTAGCTGTAGGAAATGCCATAGTCCAAAGTCCTAACACATTTTATGTTGATGTCTGACTATTTACACAGTATTTGACAATTGAACCTGCGAAACTATTGAGTTCAGTGCTTGTTGAATACTGGGAATACGGTGACTGTAATGTGACGTTTTCACAAACTGTTTCATTTCGGTAACAGTTTACAATTTGTTAATGTTTTAGAAATCAAAAAAATAAACAATGAACAATACCTACAGCATTTATTATTATATGTAGGAAAATGTTCATTTCTAAATATACGAATATATCTATTTAACATTTCAGTTATAATATAAATTAACATTAGTTCATATATTATAAATGAACATGAAATAACAGTATATTCTGTATAAATTAATGTTATAAAAAATATTCAATTTAAATTTTATGATACCTATGAACTGCATTTATATAGTCCATAGGTATCATTCATTAAAATTGAATATTTTTTATAATATTAATTTATATTAATATTAATGTATGAATATACTTCTGTTCAGTGTTATTTCATGTTCATTTATAATATATGAAATAATGTTAATGTGTATTTATGGTTCTATAGAACGTTTAATTTAAATGAATGATACCTGAAGTTAACTAATGTTAGCAAATGTAACCTTAGTGTAAAATGTTAACCATGTTCCTAAATTCTAATATTTCAAATGTTTACATTTTATTTCGCTAATCATAATTTATTTGTAAATGCATTTATGCCACCTCTGAGCAGCATTAAACAGTAAACATATCTGTAACCTTCGTGGTATATATTTATGCCAACTTTGTAGTGTAAACTTTCAAAGCAATAGCAAAATTGCTATTTACTGTACTTTCATATTAGAATAACTCTGTGCCACTTCATTCTGAGTGGGCAATGTTCAGCCGTCTCTAGTGGCTTGTGGCCTTGTTATTGTGCATGAGCAGTCAGCAACAGTAACAAATAATGATTCCCAGTTCAGACAGAGAGAAAACAACTTACAGTCAGCAGCAGTGAAGTTGGGCAGGGAATCATAACTCTTCTCACAGTTCATGATGTCCTGAATGAAGAGGAAAGAGATTGGGTTGTGTACTTCAAATTAAATTAATTTTTAAAACAATAATTTACCTAAGAATTGTTTACTCTTCCTTATGCCTTTCAAAACCCACATGACCTTCTTTCCTCCATGGAAATCAAAAGGAAAGGATTATAGCAGAACGTCCAAGCTGCTCTTTTCCATATAATACTAGTGAATGATGACCATGGCTAATTTACGGCAAATCAAGTTCATCATAGAGCTTCAGGTGACTTAAACACCGATCAGGCATAACATTATAACTAATACTGTGGTGGTCCCCCTTTTGCTGCCAAAACAGCCCTGACCAGTCGAGGCATGAACTCCACTAGAACCCTGAAGGTGTGCTGTGTTATCTGGCACCAAGATGTTAGCAGCAGATCCTTTAAGTCCTGTAAGTTATGAGATGGTGCCTCCATGGATCAGACTTGTTTGTTCAGCACAATTTGGAGCCCAAGTCAAAACCTCAAACTCATTGTTGTGCTCCTCAAACCATTACTTAACTATTTTTGCTTTGTGGAAGGGTGCATTATCCTGCTGAAAGAGGCCACAGCTACCAGGGCATACTGTTTCCATGAAAGGGTGTATATGTATACGCTCCTCATGTGCTTCCTTGGACCACCTTTGATAGATACTGACCACTGCAGAGCGGGAACAACGCACAAGAGCTGCAGTTTTAGAGATGCTCTGACCCAGTTGTCTAGCCATCACAATTTTGGCCCTTGTCAAACTCGCTCAAATCCTTACGCTTGCCCATTTTTCCTGCTTCTAACACATCAACTTTGAGGACACTTGCTGTCTAATATATCCCACCCACTAAGAGGTGCTGTGATAAAGAGATAATCAGTGTTATTCACTTCACCAGTCAGTGGTCATAATGTTATGCCTGATAGGTGTATAGGTTTATATATAGTCATATATAGGTGAGATCGGTGAAACATGATACCATTGTGGGGGCGAGGCTTACTTATTTGCTCATTAACTTGTTAATTTATTTGCTTATTTCTTTACTCGTTAATTTGCTTATTTAATTACTTAGTTTTATATATATATATATATGAGAATCTTTTTGCGAGCAAAGGTGGAGTGTTTAATAATAAATTATTGTGAGGTAAAAAAAAATTCTCTCTCGCTCTGTCTGGATGTGCTTAATAAGCACGATCGCATACACGCACTTCAATAAGCCCAAAGAAAGCAGGTTAAAGGGTTAGTTCACCCAAAAATTTTAATTAACCCATCATTTACTCACCCTCAAGTCATCCTAGGTGTATATGACATTGTGTTTACTTTACATGCCTTGAGAAATCGGGTAAGGGGCAAAAATCTAGCTAAGTCGATCGGTTTATCCTTAAGAACGTGCATGTAAACGCGCTCACTTATTCCCTGAAAGTGAATCAAAACTGTCCGAGCGTTTGACATCCTCCTCTGCATTGATGGCGCATTCCCTTATTAATAGTAGGCTTATATCAACTAGGATCTTAATTCACAGGTTTAATATTTTTCTCGTGGACCATACATTCAAGACAGTGAAAAAATGAGAAGAATCAATATATTGCTTGTTAAACGCGTTGTTTTTTTAAGTCTGTGTTTGTGTTGATTTTCACAAATGACTTGTGCTGTGTTCAAACATGTTATTAGGCCTATATAATTTTAGTGATGATGATATAATTAATTTGCATTTGTATTGTTTTTAGTGTTATTATGGTTATTAAATGTTTTGGTAATGTGCGAAACAATAAAATCCTGACGAACATCTATGCCGTTTTCATAACATAAGAATGATGCATCTCTTTTACAACAAGCTCTTGACAGTTTGTAAATAGATTATATTGCAATTTAAATTTGATGTGGGATGTAGTTTTGTAGTAGTTTTTAAAAACATTTTAATTGAGGAAATCCTCATCTGCACGCGTGTCGGTAATGTCGCAAGTGTGGTAGCCTAATGGGGTGATTTGTTGAGAAATTAGTGAAGGCAAATGAATTCAAGGCACTAGTACTAATTTAATAATAATACCATAGCCTTATAATAATAATCATAAAAAAGCAATACATTAATGGCAAAACGAGCCAATTTTTCAGTTTCTCAGAAGAAAGAATGTCATACAGGTTTGAAATAAGTAAATAATGAGAGTGAACTTTCCCGTTGTGCTCTCAGAACATATATTTAAAAACGTACCAAGACTAAACCTTAATGCTGGTAAATGAATTTGTTTAAGTCACACAGATAGAAAGCAGACACTGTTGTTTTATACAATTAAATATGGCAAGCTGACACATTGCATGAGTCATCTACAGTAATCTTCATAAGCTCAAACAAAAACTACCCATCTAAACAAAAGTACCTCTCTGGAGAATTGTCAGAATATAGAACTTATACTGTAATGATCATTAACAAGAGCGACAATAACATGGTAGACCGTTGATACTTCTCTATTATTAGAGGAAGAAAAACAATTGCATACTAGATCAGTAAAACACTAAATGCTTGGATGGCAGCCCGTGTCTACCATATGTTGCAACAGTTTCCACAGCATCAGTGGTAACTGTAGACCAAATAATTTGGAAGGGCTGTTTGAGATAATTAAATTAATTCTTTAAAGACGTGGCCTACACATTGAGCTGTGGTGCTTAGGTGGGCATTGCAGGTTAAAGTTAAGTATCATTCCTCTTTATTCTCCCCATTATTTTTTAAAGGCACAATGTGTATTTTTTCGCCGCTAGAGGTCTCTTATTCAAAACAAAGGGGTAACTTGATGCCTTGATTTCGCAGAACTTTTGTTATACCGCAGATGACCACTTCCGCTTCTTCCGGTCATGAGTGGGGTAACGCAGTTTTGGTGTATCATATTAGATACATTTGAGTGTGTTGAAAGTTATGTTAAAATGCTTTATGTGTTTGCTTAGCGGCTACTATGATACACTTGTTGCGCACTGTAGTAAGCTAGATCGATATTAGGCATGGTAAAACATGGTACTTGAGGTAAATCAAGAAACGAGATTTAAACAAGACCACTAATGGCGCTTTTCCATTACCGGTACGAGCTCAACTCAACTCGACTCGGCTCGGCTCGCTTTTTGCTCTGTTTTCCATTGCAGATAGTACCTCCACAATAGTGCCTGGTCGTCATAGCGATGCCGCAGGAAACTGCTGTGACGTAATCTTCTACGTGACACACACCCGCTAACCAAACAAAGGAAAGTCTGCACCTCCTCGTTTGACCGCTGCGTATTCTTCGAGTTGCCATAATATTAATGGGTATATCACGCAATCTCTGGCCAAACTATTTAAAAATGGCGCGGTTATTCAGGATACTCCGTCTGGCGCGTGCAATGATGATGCAGTGAATAGTGACGATTCTCTCTGACCAATCAGCAATCTACTGTGTTTTCACGTCACATTTTAGTATCGCCTCAGCTCGCTCAGAACCTCGCCGGAGGTGATCCGAAAAAAAGTACCTGGAAGCAGGTAAAGGTACAACTTTTACACAGTGGAAAACCAAACAAAGGCGAGTCGAGTCGAGGCGAGCTGGTACCGTGTAGTGGAAAAGCGCCATAACTGTGTTGAGCTGTATAACAATGATTCGTTTTCTGTCGATGAATGTATCCAAACAATGGCTCACCTGTCTAATAAAACACATAATGTATTAAAGAAATCGAGGGTTACGAGGGTATGATGTCATTAACAGGCGACACGGACAACAAAATATATAACATTGTTCTAGTGGTTTTTGGATATTTTAATCCAACAATCTTACATACTGTGCCTTTAACCTCTCATTAGCAAAAAAATAAAAACAGAAAAAAAGTACAAAAATGGCAAACTTTCCAAACAGTTCAAGACTTTAACTTTAAGAGAGTTTGAGAGCAAACCTCCATGATGCTGATGTAGTACGAGAAGGGGGTGACCCGCAGACCCTTGACCATGATGTCAGACAGGTGGTAGGGGTAAAGCATCAGATGCTCTCGGCTGTACTTCAACAGCTCTTCGTAATACTTGCGTTCATCCTTCTTCACATGCCTTACTGTTAAAGTAGAGGTTTTTGACTGTTAAAGGACACTAAATCAGGGCAATGATTCGGTCATAATTCAGGTCATTATTTCAATGTAATTACATCTGCTAACAGAAGCTACAATAAAATCTTTGGTCTGGCCAGAGTGGAGTGAGAAATACCGTTGCACACTGTCAGAATGAAAAACAGCAGTTATGGAATAGAAATGCAAAAGATTTTCTGAGTTGATCTACCGCTTACCTAGGTTATTGCGGAAGCGTAGCTGGTTTCGGATACTGTATAGAAGAACCTGCTTGTCATATTCACGCTGAGAGTTTCCAAGACTCTATGAATTAAACAAGATGACAATTAAAAGATATGAAAGAAAGTGCAAAAACATTTAATCCCAACAGATTCAGTGACAGACAGATCAGTAAATACGTTTGACACTATTTATGAGACTGTAAATTTGACAGTGAGTGTGAATGGAAATAAAAATCAATTGCTAAGTCAGAAGTCATTTCCACATGAAAAGTATTTCCAAAAAGCATTTACTGTACAGCCCAATATTCCTACTGTATGTCAACATACGTCTTATTTTGTTGCCATTTTAACCCTTTGATGCATGGTTTTAAATGACCATAACCATAATTATTCTATTCCATTGTAGTTTATATTTGCAGTGGACAGTGGATAACTCTCAAAATATATCATTTTGATAAATAAATCAATAAAGTAATGAACTATTTGAAAAGAAATGTAATACTAGTAAATAAACAATAAAACAAATAAATAAATAAAACAATGTCCACTGTGAAATTAATTAAAATTATGGGTCATATATAATACATGAAAACATTATGATTTTGAAAAATATATATATATTATTTTGTTAACATATTGTGAACTTTAATATTGTATCGTTTCAAAACTCATGCATCAGAGCAGAGGGTTGCTGTCTCTGAAGGAATTTTAAAAGAAATATCTGATACAAAGTTGATACGCACACATCTTATGCAATAATTCATTTATTCAAAAGGGGTAATTCCAACCGTTTTTAAAACAAAACCCCTTTCAATTGTCTATAATTAGCTTTCCTATATCTATTGATCTGGTACACCTGGACTGGTGACATGCAGAGGAATTTGATGACAGTAATGATGATGATGATGATGATGATGATGATGATGATGATGATGTGCGTGTGTGTGTACAGATGAATGAATGAGCTGAATGACAGAATATCTGGAAATCATGCTGATGCTGTAAATCATTATGCAAGTAGTAGGGCAGGCAGTGTTGAAAACTGTTTGAGTGATAAATGCATGCGTGCTGTGTGTCACTGTACCTGTTTGACATTTGCTGGCAGTTTGTTCCACGGGTAATTCTGCCTGATGTGAAATTCAACGTCCGTGTTCATTGCTGGACTCGAGCTCCACGCTTATTTAAACTGATACTTACGGGCTTTCGGGTAAGTCCGAGATGACTATACCCTCCCGGTACTTATTCAATGATAAGTCACCGTTGGGCTATTGAATATCTTCTTTATAAATGTTATTTTAGCCTTGACAGTGAACGTCTACTTCCTTGTTGTATTTCTAAGCCAGCCTTCGTCACGCTTCTGGCTATGTACGTCACTTCCGCTCAGCGCGTGACGACAGGGGATTAGTTGGGAGTGCGGATCAGTAGTGAAGGGAAGTCTGACTCATTTTTGCGTATTTTTCTTTCGAACGGTTCGTTTCAATGAATGGGTTCGAAAAACTGATTCGGCGTGACTTACCGGCGAGCACATATAAATGTTTATTAGAGTTTTACTGTAATTCCATGTATTTCAGTTCAGTTATTGCAGTCATGATTCGGTTTATAGTCTTTCAGAACCTAAACAGGTTCGGACTGCTCGGTCTGATTTAGTCCGATTCGTCAAAGAATTGTTTTGAGGGGTTCAACTGATTCATGGTAAAGATCCGACTCATAATGAACAATTCGTCCACAAATCAGTCATCGCTGCAAAACAAACATTAATACTTTTATTGCATTCAAGTGGGGTGTAGACCAAAATTAACTCAGATAGCTTAAAATGAAACACATTGTATTAAATCTTTGCCCACACGACATTATAAAACTACCTTTAAGATTTCAATGCTCACAGGCTCCAACTTCGTCTTTTATTGGTTGTCCTGTCTTTAAAGCACACAAAATGTTCCCTAAAAACTAGAAATATCTTCAATGGGACCGTTTGTGTTGGGATAAATGCATTAACCACATCTATTAGCATGGTAATGCCACTAGATAAGAAAGTGTGCAGTAGGCAAAGCAAACACAGCTGTTTTCATCCCAGGAAAAAGGTGGCATTGCTAAAGATGATGCTTCCCTTGCTGACATTCCAGACTCCATGGCATTCAAGGACTGTCATATAATCTGCCTAGATGCATGTTTGTTTTTCTTTCCCTCTCCAGCAATCTAAGCATGACCATAATTCATCTTCTCCCAACATTCAGCTGATGATAGGGCTATAAAGAGCATCTACACATGTATCTATCGTTTAGTTCATCCAAAATATATATAATTAATTATCGATGTTCTTTCTTTGCCATCTTTATCGTTTCCTTTTATATTGATTGTAAATGATAGTATAATTTCATAAAAGTAATTCTTCATCTGTCAGTATAGGACTTTCAGTTATGCATCTGCAGAATATAAAAAGACAGGTTGAGATTTGCAATTCGTACGTCTGATATATAAAGCCCTTTGAGACTAAATTGATAACCCAAATAAGAAGTAACAAACAATAATCTTTATATCCAAGAAACCAAAACCATGACTTGACATGACCTTGACTTGAAGAATAAAATATTGCAAGCTTTACAATAATCTGTCTTGAAAACATCCGATATACAACAAGAAACAGCAAACATGAGGGGCTTAAATACACTGATTAACTAGCTAGAGTTATAAACAGGAACCAATGATGAAACAAGACTAAATAACAAGAACCCCCCAGATACTTCAAAATAAAACACAAAATTCTCATATCAAAAAAAAAAAAAAACATGACATAAAAACAAGCTAAAGAACATGCTGAAAATGCTGAAAGGCGTATATGAATGTCCATCTTAATAGGCAGGTAAATACTGTGGTCTTCTCAAACAAGAGGCAAACCAAGGTAACCGGGCCTAACGGTTCAGCTGTTCACCGCATTCATCCGAGCCATCAGCACTGCACTATATTTACCAGCTTCCTGGGTTACACAAGCCTGCCAAGGGGTGTGCACAAGCCCTCTGCCCCTTCCTCTGTCCTCCGGATAAGCTGGGTTCTCTGTCACTGCCATAGTAAACACACAAAAAGCATGGTGCACGGCCCACGGCCCACCGTTGAAGGAACAAACAAGGGGAGGGTCACATGTGAGACCCGGAGGACAGCAGCCCTCCAGACTATTCTAGGTAACTGGAATGTACACAGCGACCTCATGGCAAACTCCAAATTTGAGACCTCATGTCTTTCTCTATGCCACTTTTGACTGAGTCGTCTTTGAGAGAGAAATTTGGGAGAAATTGATTTGCTTCTATCCCTCTGAGCTGTGTCTAATTCCCATTGGAACTTGAGTGTGAAGACCAAACAGGTGAGTTCAAGAGCTACTTTCACAATATATTGAATTGAATTAATGTATACAATGCAAATTCTAATATAGGGCATTTGCTTTTCCTGAATTGTCATCTAGTTATTTTATGTAACATGTTTGATGAACTTGACAATTATATTAAAATCCTTACTTTTTGAGGTTCTCTTATGGTATTGTTACACAGCCATTTTCACAACTGATGGTTTGTTGTCTATTTTGAAGCTGTCTTCTTTTAAACGAGTGTCCCTGAAATATGATATGGTATCTTTTTATCTTTGGGGAATACTTTCAGCCTTGTTGTGGTGTCTCAGAATGGTGATTAATAATAAGAAAAAACAATTAGCATCCCAAAATAGACGTCAGACAGGCCCATGTGATCTGGAGTGAAATAAAATCAGTAGCTGTCTCTGGGGTGATTAGATGACTTAGTGTTGATAATAGGCCTATGAAATGTCCTGGTCTAAACGGTTAGGCTGTCAAGGGCAAACCTACCGGGGGGATCAGAAACAGCTGGCAAGTGATACAACGGCGTTGATAAACTTAGCTTAGATTGGGAAATGTAGCCAAGCGCTACACATGAATGCATTAAAATGATTTAAGGGACACTGGAATAGAACACTGTGGTGTGGCACTGAACATCCGGGCTGATAAAGTAGCAGAGAAAGAGAGCTTAAAGGGAGGAGGATAGGTTGTGTGGTGGCCATGGCAATAACAAACCATAACTTCTTACTGATCGTGACTGAATGGTAATGTTTATTTGCCATTAAACTCTCAATCCTTACCCTTTGCAGCATGGCTAGTACATCAACAGAGATCTTTCCGTTCAAGGACCAAGAGCTCCCTGCTCACCTCCTGTTTCAGTTGAACATATTGAGACAGGAGCAGATCTTCACCGATGTGATCTTGTGCACTGAAGACAAGGAGATCCCGTGCCACAGGAACGTCTTGGTTTCCAGCAGCCCCTACTTCCGAGCCATGTTCTGCAGCAACTTTCGGGAGAGCAGCCAGGCTAGAGTGGACCTGAAAGGGATCGCATCGGAAGTCATTGAATGCGTCGTGGATTACATCTATACTGGAACCATTATTATTACCATGGAGCTTGTGCTGCCCCTGATGCAGGCGGCCTCCATGCTACAGTACGGGAGGCTCTTTGAGGCCTGCTCCACCTTCCTTCAGGAACAGCTCAATCCGGAAAACTGCCTGAGCATGATCCGGCTCTCGGAGATCCTTCACTGTGAAAGCCTCAAGGAGAGAGCCAAAGAGATGGCCGTGCGGTGTTTCTCGGACGTAGCTGCTACTGAGGACTTCTGCGAACTTTCCCTTCCCGAGCTAATGTGCTACCTGGAGGACGACCGACTGTGCGCGGAGGAGGAGCAGGTTTTTGAGACGTTACTTGCTTGGATCCACCATGACCCCTTCTCCCGTCGAGGAGCCATTCATGACCTCTTCAAGAAGGTCCGGTTACGGTACATCCATCCAACATACCTCTTCCAGTTTATCGCCAACGATCCGCTCGTCCAGTCGTCTACACTGTGCACTGAGATCATCGAGTCTGTGCGACGTCTGATGTTTTCCGTTAGTGCCAAATGCACTCGAGAGCTGAAGCCTCTCTGGACAACACCGCGTCGCTACACGTGCCGGGAGACTCTGGTGGTGGTTGGAGGCCGCAAAAACAACGAACAGACGTCTCGGGAGGCACTTCTGTATGATGAAAGGACACAACGTTGGCAGTGGCTTGCTAAACTACCTTTGCGGCTCTACAAGGCGGCGTATGTCTGTATTCATAGCATTCTGTATGTGGTGGGTGGCCTCAGTCTCAGTCTGGTATCTGGAGACAG
This sequence comes from Gobiocypris rarus, assembly GCA_023029165.1. NCBI lineage: Eukaryota > Metazoa > Chordata > Actinopteri > Cypriniformes > Gobionidae > Gobiocypris > Gobiocypris rarus. Next base: position 11,454,919 of record CM040919.1, read on the forward strand.
TGCAGTTAGTGCCACAGTGTATACCCTCTCATTGAAGACAAACCAGTGGAGGACCGCCGAACCCATGCTGGTGCCACGGTATGCCCATCAATGTGTCTCCTACCTTCACTTTATCTTCGCTCTTGGTGGGATAGGGCCGAATAAGCAGATCTCAAATACAGTAGAGCGCTACAACAGCATGTTCAATCAGTGGGAGACCATGGCCCCGATGCCCACAGCAGTCCTACACCCTGCAGTGGCGGCCAACGACCAGAGGATTTATGTGTTTGGAGGCGAGGATGCCTTGCAGAACCCAGTGAGACTAATACAGGTAACAAAAGTCATTCAGAAAAGAGAATATGTGCTTCGTTCAAGGTGTGATCCTACATAAGAAATGCCTCTCATCTTTCCAAGGTTTATCACATCTCCCGCAACTTGTGGTCTAGACTGGAAACCAGGACAGTGAAGAACGTCTGCGCACCTGCTGCTGTGATAGAAGACAAGATTTATATTATTGGAGGTGAGTAAATATTGTAAAAAAAAAAAAGTTAAATACATTTTTATAATTTATTTGTTTAAAAAAATCATTATTTAAAATACCTTTTTTTGTAAATACATGTAACATTTTTGCATTAATTATTGAAAATTAATGCATTTTGACAATTTAGTTCAGGGGTTCTCAACAATTTGTACTTTGATGCACAATATTTAAATGCCCCCTAGCCATAGATTTGTTTTTCAAAACTTGGAATTGGAATTAAAATTAAAATAATTACATATCTGGATTCCCATATCTGGATATTAAGTGTTCCCACTCTCTTCAAACAATTAATTTATAATAATCTTCCAGCCATTCATGATTTACTGGATAGGATATAAGTTTAACTCACTATTTCTACCCAATGTAATATTTCAGAGCATGGCATAACTAAAGAAAAGTTCCCATGAAGTTGTAATATTTTAATAATTTACATGACATTTCCAGGTATAGAGAACACTCTTTTAAAATTAGGCTACCTCATATTTGTTTTGAGGGTGAAATAAAATGTTAATTTAAAATATGATGTTTAGTTTATTTAGCTTTTTTTGTCTAATTTAAATCATTTTAAATCTTGAGGCCCCCTAGTGGCCGAGTGGTTGAGAACCACTGATTTGGTTGAATAATTGAAAAATAATAGAACAATAATGTCAAAATAAAGACATTTTTACCCTACAAATCTAAATAACATCAACAAATTAACAAATAGTCATAAAAAGCTTTTAATAGAACATTAAATAAATTCACAGATCACTATAAAAAACTGACAAAAAATAAATAAATAATTAATGACTAAAGTCATGATTAATCAGAGCATAATTCAATTAATAGAGCAACGGTCAATAAATGTTAAGATGAAATCAGTCAAGAGGAAAATTCTTGCCTCGGATAATACAATATTTCAAACATGGAACATAATGCATCATTTGTTGAGTTAGTGCATTAATCAAACTGCTGTGTGTTGGCAATCTTTTTAGGATACACCAGAAGAGTGATTGCCTACGACACCAAAGCGAACAAATTTGTGAAGTGCACAAACATGAAGGAGAGACGGATGCACCATGCGGCCACAGTCATCAATAACAAACTCTACGTGACCGGAGGACGCTTCCTCAACACTCATGATGTCATCGAGGACTCCGACTGCTTCGAGTGCTATGACCCTAAAACAGACGTGTGGACTTCTAAAGGCTCTTTACCGTACAAACTGTTTGATCACGGTTCACTATCGCTGATCTGCGTCTCCAACCGCCCCAACCCACCATGATTGCTCAGAGGGTGCAACATCACTGCTTGGGCGTCCCGTTTCGCTCCCCTGCTCATTAAGGGAAATGAAAAATATGGGGCCACAGCTGAGACTGGAAACCATCTGAGGAAGCTGTCGTTCGTTTGTGGGTTGAGTATATCGCGGCTGTGGCTTTGATGGTATGCTGCTGGTGCTCGCCAGCATCTGTGCCTCCTTAAATCAAAAGTGATTTGAGCTGGCAATTGCAAGTGTCACAGTGGACCTCAGGGAGTGAGCCCAGGACCTCAGAGCAAAACGGCAGACTTACGCAATGCACAGCTGTCCCTGAAGAACTGTGACCCAAAAATCTTCAGACAGATGTTTCTCATCAGAACAGCTCGAGCAGCCAAATTATAGTCAATAGTGCCTTGTTAGCCTGAATGTAATTGGAATGCAGGAGATGTGACAATCTTTTTAGCCAGTGTAAAATCTTCACCCATAAGGACATGACTGTGATGAAGTAAGTGAAGAGAACATTCCCTCAGAGCTATGGTGTGCGGTCAGTTCTATGTAATTAATAAAGGCTCAAAACAAACCTAATGGACACCTGCTTCGAGTGAACAGGGTTTGCTATTTCTGCTACACACATTACTAACAGATGCATAAAATCAAGCATATACAGCAAACATTTTCAGGGGCCCTTTTCTGTTCAAACAGGTCAATGGACCTGAGTTTGTAACTCGAAAGTTAACTAGAATAGGCTAACTTTTATACTGTGTATATTTTGCATTCCCATTTGTTCCAAAAGGAAAACCATCTTCTTGACTCCAAGGCCCCCCTTTATCCGAGACAGTATTTGAAGACACTCCTTAACTGTTGTACTAAATCAACTTTTTAGCATTTTAATAAAGGTTAAGTTGGTGTAACTAAATAATTTTTAAGACTTATTGAGCCCCCCTGGTTAACAACTGCATTTCAACATCTTTCCAACTTTAGAAAAGCTTTTATTTTAAATTGAAAATATAAAAAGCTAACAAGATTCACTGTTAACTATTGTGGAGATGCAAAAGTGGCATTACGGTAGGCCATGCGATCCAATGCATCACAAATGAACACAGTAAATGGATTTAACATGAATAATAAATCCATTGAAATTAGACTTTAATAACTAAATTTCTTGATTTAGGCTTAATCAAATTTTCTCCTTATGACAAAAAGGTGTATTTGTATAAAATTTGACAGGGAGAATCCGTACGGCACAATGTATAATATGTCTTTGTGGAGACATTTTTAAATACAAATATGCAGAAAGTGTTCTGTGATGGGGTAGGGATAGTGTAGGGGAATAGAATATATAGTTTGTGCAGTATAAAAATTATGTAAAATTATGGAAAGGTGTGTGTGTGTGTGTGTGTGTGTGTGTGTGTGTGTGTGTGTGTGTGTGTGTGTGTGTGTGTGTGTGTGTGTGTGTGTGTGTGTGTGTGTGTGTGTGTGTGTTTGTGTACACGTGTGTGTGTGTGTGTGTGTGTGTGTGTGTGTGTGTGTGTGTGTGTGTGTGTGTGTGTGTGTGTGTGTGTGTGTGTGTGTGTGTGTGTGTGTGTGTGTGTGTGTGTGTGTGTGTGTGTGTGTGTGTGTGTGTGTGTGTGTGTGTGTGTGTGTGTGTGTGTGTGTGTGTGTGTGTGTGGTTCAGGTGACCACATTATTTTGGCCATGTAGGTTATCATACAGAATTAGTTTTTTTTTTTTATGCAGAAAGTTTTGTGTAATGGGTAGGTTTAGGGTTAGTGTAAGGGGATAGAATAGACAGTTTGTACAGTATAAAAACCATAGCATTTATGGAGAGTCCCCAGAAAGATAGCATGCCAGAGAGAGAGAGAGAGAGAGAGAGAGAGATTGTGTGTGTGTGTGTGTGTGTGTGTGTGTGTGTGTGTGTGTGTGTGTGTGTGTGTGTGTGTGTGTGTGTGGTTCAGGTGACCACATTATTTTGGCCATGTAGGTTAGTTTTCTTCGCCTTTGTGTCAAAATACACCAAAATACGCATACTCCATTATCAAATAAACGATATGTGCTTGAAGAGCCCTGACATCACTGAAGACACAAAGGACCAATGGATAGAGATTCAATCAAGTCTATTGACCTCTCGTATGTAATGCTGTTTGGAAGCTATCTTTGATTACCTTTGATGAAATAAGGTAATTAAGAAATATCTGTTTTTTTATTGAACTGGACTAGTAAATGAAACAAATGTTGAAGGATTTCTAGTCTATTCATTCCTAAAACCAATCGATTCAGCTTAGTTTTCACTGCACTTTGTCATTTACGGTACACAACTACATACTGAGCATAACAAAGGGGTCTGACCGCGGAAGGGGCGGCGGTGTAATCGGAAGCACAGCTGGTCTAGCGCAAAACTCACCACTAACTTTAGCCCCGAGCTTTTAGATGGAAAGTACACCCCTCAAGCGCACATAGCCCTTGACAACTGTTGTCATGGTAACAGCCAATCAGACTGCAGGACAGACTTGTTTTGCCACTGTCATAGTTTACTCAGTCCACTCTCTCAGCTCAACAACCTCAGTGGGAATGTGTTTGTTTGTAAATGAGTCGGCATAACTAATTAGGCCTTATGAAAGATAAGTCTTAAGAAATTGACTGTATAAAAATTAAAAGTTAAATATTGAAATTATGTGCTGTAGTCTATTTTGGACAGGTCAATTGTACTATTATGATCGCAACCGAACGTCTGGATAGCTAACGTAGCTTTTACAGTGCATAGGCCTACTGTTACTTACAAAAATAACCATGGTTTTATTTTAGTAAAAAAGTAGTAGCAATGGTTTTTGGCTGATAACCATTTATATAACCATGGTTTTACCACGTTTTAACCATGGTTAGCGTAGCAAAACCATGGTTAATTTGTGGTTACCCTAGATTAACTATAATAACCATGTTTTTTCGGTGGTTTTGTAGTAAAACCATGGTTAATTTTCATAAGGAAAATAACTGATCTCATATTGAGGCACATACTGTACATGTATTTCTTAAATAAGATTTATACAAACATTTTGACTAAGAACCACCATATCCTTCTGCTCATTCTGCTTAAGAAATGTAGAATATGCCAGACGTTTTTAAGAGTCAGCTGTTGAAAGTGATGTTTTTCTGCCCTCTAGTGGAGAATTGCAGTTCTGTCACTCTCCCACTTGCGTATATCATGGATCCACTGTAAAGTCAAATGTCAAAATCATAAGGAGAAAACAACCTAAATGACTACAATTCATCCAAAAGTTTGTCACTAGCTCAAAACATTATTAAAGTCTCCAAAACGTATTAAAGGCTCCATATTCGGGTAATAATATGTGGAAAAGTTTGCATTATCTTGAGGCTTGAGTACATCTCATATAATCTCAATTAAACTGCCAGCATCATTAAATACACCCTCACTTACTTTATTAGGGTTCCATAGAGGCATCTGATTACTGTTTTAATATTTCCTAGTAATGTTATCTCTCATACGAGACACACAATTATTCCTTGACATAATGCCAGTGTAATAATGAAATGCAATTTCAAATGTTTAAATTTCAAATGCTTTATTTATTGGCAAGTCTGTTCTTATTTAAAAAAAAATCATAGATTTCATCATGCACACCAATCATTCTTTAGTTTAGAGGAAGGCAGTACAGTCAGTTTTGCACAAAACAGAACAACAAGCCTGTATACCATTGCAGTGCATGTGTATTTATAAGTGTGCGTTTTTTTTTTTTTAATTAAGGAAAAACAGAAAAAAAATATTTTCAAAAACCCTGACATGACTTAAGTACCTTCATATAACGAGATGTTAAAGACTCCTGGGATCTTTCATTGCACAAAATGGGTAATTCATAATATAATATAACTTAATTTACAAAGTTTTAAGACATCAAAATAAACGTGTAGGTGAAAAATTACAAAATATATTTAGATGTTGAGTGAAAAGAAGAGCAAAATTTGACACGTAAAAATAAAAACCATTATTAATAATATAAATCATAACTTTATAACAATAGAGCCTATTTTAATAGATCAGTGGATCAGATGAGATTCGGATATACAGCATGTACATAAACAACATATCCTACAAAAGTCACCTCCTATTTAAAAGAGAGAATTGGTTTCACCCTTTCGGGCCGTCGCCATCTCCGGTAAATGTTATTGACTATGTACATCAGGTCCAAGACACATATTGCTCAGATTGTGGAGGTTTGTTTGGCACAGCCGATCACTCCTTCAAGAAACACTACAGCTTTTAGCATCCGCTCTAAAAAACACATTTTTACCCTCGTCTTTGACTAAAATCTCAAAAACACTGCCATCAGACGGAGGAAAAATATATATCTGTAAGTAATCTCTGTAATTATCTAAAACGCCATTTGTTTGGACCATGTCACTATTACAGCAGCGATTTTATCGAACAATAAGAAAAACATTTGGTAAGACTTCATCTTGAATTGTTGTGGAGAATGAGCTCATCTACAGACTCTTGGTCGACTAGTTCTTTCTAAAAGGGGACAAATTAGTCCGTTTGGATGCCTATTTACACCTATAACATTTATGCTGATCATTCAGCTACTATTTACACACAATTGAACTCCACTTTTCTTTACTATATTGAAAAATGTACATTCAGGCCTTGTTCCTTTCAGTAATCAAAGCAGCCTTGGGTTTTCTTTTTCACACTGTCGTTTTCTTTTCATTCAGTGTCAATTCAGATTCATCTGTTTTCGAGAAAAGCTGGTCAAAATAAGTTTTAAGTGTGTTAAACTACATTCCAAAGCTTTAAATCACAGAAACAAACCATTTCCTGAGAAGGCTGGTGCTTAAGGACTCATGCTGGAAGAGGGACGGCTTTATTCCTTCACCTCTGGCACTTTTTAAATGGAAAAGAAGAGGTATCGAAGGTACGTTACAAAGCTAACAAAAGTGGCCGTACTGTCATACTTGACAAAACACCTTTCGCGTAGCAAGCTTATTTCTGTCTGGCACGTTCGCAACAGGTGAGAACCGTAAAAATAGGAAGGATTCCAAGCACTTGGGATCCTAAACCTCTTTGATAGTCCGTTCAGATGGTTTGAAGTGGGAAGAACTGGTGTTGGACATGTAGACGGAATGGGTCCTGCGGTGCAGACGGGCACGTTTGGTTGTCAGGTTGCGCCTGCTGTTGCTGATGATGTCATTGATGAACTTCCTGCAGTCCACGCAGACGTCCATGGTGCTCCAGTCCTCTGTGAACTGCTCGGGAAGCTCCAGCTCGTCTTTGGAGGACGAGCGCTCGCCGTGCTTTGACGATCTGAGAGGGATCGGTGACGAGAAATAATCTTACTAGAAGCCCTTAATATGGTACAGATAATATAAACCCCCCTCAATTTCTGAAACTCACCTGGACATGGAACGCTGAAGGCTGTTGCGTTTGTGGCTGGATGTGGAAGAGCTCTTCTCTGCCGGTGCTGATGCTCCAGACTCCTTTTTGGGCAGGATGCTGGGACCCAGAGAGGAGATGGGCAGGCTGGCATGGGGCTTGGAGGGCAACTTCATCTGAGATGAGAGGATATAAGGTCATTAGCAAATTGAAAAATGCACACAACCGTTCAAATGTTTGAAGTCAGCCAGATTAATACATTCATTCAGCAAGGATGCAATCTATTGATGTTACAGAAAATTTATATTTCAAATAAATGCTGTTTTTTTTCTATTAATCAAAGAACATTCAAAAATATTAAGCAGCACAAAATAACTGTTTTCTATGAAAACAATATAAATTATATACTCGCAATCTTTGTTAATATCTCGTAATTCTGACTTCTTTTCTCAGAATTGCAAGGTTATATCTCACAATTCTGACTTTTTAACTCACAATTGCTAAGAAGTCAGAATTGTGAGATAAAAAGGTCGCAATTACCTTTTTTATTATGTGGCAGAAACAACCTTCCATAGTTTGTAACATTGATAATAATATGAAATGTTTCTTAAGCAACAAATTAGCATATTAATGATTTCAGTATTTCTGAAGGATCATGTGACACTGAAAACTAGAGTAATGGCTGCTTAAAATTCAGCGTTGTAATATTTTTTGCACAATGTTACAGTTTTTACTGTATTTTGATCAAATAAATGCAGCCTTTTTGAGCATATAATAAGAGACTTCTTTCAAAGACATAACAGATGACCAATTGTGACCTTTTACAAAGTCTTGCTTTTGGGGTTTACTAGAGGTTTTCATGCTTGAATGTAAAAAAAAACAAACAAAAAAACAAATTTTTCACATATTCTACACTGTTGCAGCACCTCTCTTCCCATTCAGTAACGCACTTTTTAGCTCCTATTTCTATGAAGCCCCTCCTTCCGAAAAGCATAATGTGCTCTGATTGGTCAGTGTTTTGTGATTGGTCAACCACTTCAAGCGTGTTTCAGAAATGTCACGTCCCTTACCATAACTGCGAGTTTTGACACACTACAAACACAACTAGACCAGGCCGCGCACCCTTTTCTTTTGCGTATGACTTCCAATGAGGAATACAATGGAGGCGTTTCAGGGAGCTCAGAAACAGCCGCGCACTGATATAGAGAATAACTCCCTTTTCATGCTCAAACAGCAACATTACACATTTAAAAAAGCTGAAAATGTGCAAAAAGCCTCTTATATTAAAGCAAAAGAGTTAAAGATGTTATATTTACCTTCTTACAACACTGTGAACAAACAGGCCTGTGAGAGGAAAAGGAGAAGAACCATGATTTCACTGCACATCGTTACTTTGTTTTCGTTATTTAAATTTCTAAATGAAAATCTCCACCCACCTCTTACAGAACTGGCAGGTGTAGGACCAGGTGAAGAGCGAGAACTTCTTCGTCCGACATGAGAAGCAAAGCTAACGGAATAGTTTGCACAGTTAAACACTTAACTGTAGCGAGTTGCCAGAATTATTAAGCATCATAGCGGAGTATTTCAATAAAGCTTGGGCTAATGTACATATAACGCTGTGCATTTACAGTGAATGTACAAGTGTGGAGAACATTTACCTTTCCTTTCTTCAGCGCATTATAAACATCTTTATACTGCTGGAACTTCTCCAGCTCTGCTTTAACAAGAACCTGTCTGATATGCATCACCTCCTCGACGGTCAAAGTCAGGCACTCGACAGGGTAGCAGAACTCCTCCTGAAACAAACACGTCACTTTCACAAACATGCTGAAGGCTACGCTGCATATTTAAACATGCCATGCTGTCACACCCAAAGATTGAGGGATGGAAAAACTATAACATGCTAGATCAAGACTCTGCAGGGTTACACCCTCGGACAAACACGACACGAAACAAAACCCACAACACAATGACGATGGAGGCAAAGCAAAACATTTAATTCAACAATGTGGATTGTTAAACTCTCTGTTTATGTTGCTATGCAAGATTCCCCTCTATAGGTCAAACCTTGTATGCAAAATTTGCATATGAAGATGAGTGGAAATCTTCATGCTCTGTGCTAAAACAATGCACGGCGCCCCAGGACTAGTCCTTACCCAATTTAATGAGGCACACTAATTTAAATCACACATAAAAGCCGATATCCATCTGTAATACTCACTTTCAATCATCTTAACTACAATTAGACAAGACTAAACTTGTCTTGTCAACTTACAAAATAGACTCATATTGGCTTTTATGCCCCTTGTCACGCAGTGTTAGTGTATTATCAGTAATATGTATTTTGATTGGACATACCACACGACCGCTGCCTAATGCGTGAGCCTGACCAAAGAAAACAACATGGCTTTGATTTGGTGTTTTTTGAAAACTAACTGCAGTATACTTTCATGTACAAAAACAGAAAGGGTCACTGATGCTGCATAAATGTTATAAAAACTAAAGGTAAAAATATATTTTAAATGGACAGAAAGTCTGAGAAACACTTAGCCAGTATTAGAAAAAAAGCAAAATTTTGTAACCTATTGTAAAATTACACTGGATGTCTTTAATTAAATTGTTGATAAATCATAAATTATGGGGAAAAAAATAAAATGAGGCATATCTATCCACTGGTATTTCTAATAATCTAATGCAAAATAATTATTACTTTGCAAATATGACTGGCTATATCTACATTATTCCTTACTTAACCTTTCAAATCATAAATTATGGGGAAAAAATTAAATGAGGCATATGTATTCACTGGTATTTAAAATAATGTAATGTAATAAATATAATATAAATTATTACTTTGCAAATATGGCTGGTTATCTCTACATTATTCCTTACTTCACCAGGGGGTGGGGGCATATATATCCACTGGTATTTCAAATAACCATGCAATGTAATGTAGTGTAATGTAATATAATGTAATTTAATAAACATAACATAATATAATTATTACTTGGAATATTGTAGAGATAGCTTGTCATATTTTCATTCCCCTTTTTATTTAAATCTTAAAGACACTCTTTGAATGATGTACATAACTTGAGCATTATTCAAAAGGAGGAAGTTTGTTGAGCAATGTTATCTCTTCCATTATGACCATAAAATCATCTTGATGACGGGTAACTGAAGTGATTTTAGTGTCGGGCCATTTTCTTCTGCAGATTTCCCTACTGCCCATGCAACATTGTGCAACACACACACATGAAGCAGCCGCCCAGCTGAAAGACTGATAAAGCGATCTCACTGCAGACGAAACGGTGATGAAATGACTCCCTCCGAACAAAACGCAACATGAGAATGTGGAAGATGTGTGCTTTACCTTGTTGTCTGACGACAGCTTCAGTGTAAGGCAGGAAAGGAAAGCAGAGCCGTTACAGCTCTTTATCTAGAATACCGCAATAAAACTACAGTATCACTCACTATCTAGAACTGTGTAAGAATCATTTATTTTCCTGTAAAGGTCTGTGATTGTCAAAATTACAACCGTCCAAAGACCTTAGACGTTTCGCAATCACCACTGATCAGTAACGGTACTTTTAGGCAGGACCAAACACGGTCAGCATAGTTAAATCTAAAGAAGTCAGTTCTTCATAAATTAAGCTTAATTTAGCAAAACTATCATCATTATATGACGCACTACTGCCGTTCAAAGTTTAGGGTACGTTTTGTTTTTTGAAACTTATGCTCACAAAAGCAGCATTTATTTGATCAAAAATACAATAAAATAGTAATATTGTGAAATATTCTTACAATTTAAAATAGCTGGGCCCGTATTTATCAAGCTTCTCAAAGTGCCATTTTATTCTTAAGTGCTGAGAATTCATTAAATTTACTCCTACTTTAAAACTTAAGTATAAAAGCAAGTTATCAAATTTCTTAAAGCTAAGAATCACTCTTACTCTCCCAGTTATTTAAGACGGCTCGAGAGGTCTCAAGTGGTTAGGAGTTGCCAGTAGGGGCTTGTGATTGCACCGAGAAGGCAGAGACGTGCGTGAAACTTTCAGGAGAGGGAGAATATTTGTGAAATATTTGACGACGAGCAGTTCATGTTCAGGTTTGGACAGTGCTGGTTAATGTCGGGCTGAACTTGCCTTTTATAACATTCAGCCAGCAGTAATGCTTCTTCCTCCCACCAGTTTTCTTTTGGAATCCATGGTGGCTGATTATTTTAAAATATCTAGGCCATATATAGGCAGGTCAGTTAACAGCACACCAGTTTAAAAATGTTAATTAAGACATGGTGAAAACTATTCAGTGATTGGTTCATGCCTATGACATCATCCAAAATCCTGTTTGTGGCACATCAAAGTGTGTTAAATCAACTCTAAGACTGACACTTAAGATTTAGTCCTACACTTCACTTAAAGTGTGACTGAGATGCTTGATAACTAACTTTTAAGCACAGCTTTGAGCCAAGAATTTTTTTACTCTTAAGTCAATTCTTAGCAGTGTTCTTGTGAGTAATTCTAAGATGCTTGATTTTCTATTTAAATATGTTTTTAAATTGTACTATATTCATGCTATGGTTAAACTGAGGTTCCAGCATCATTACTCCTGTGTCACATGATCCCTCAGAAATCGTTCTAATATTCTGCTCTAGAAATATTTGATATAATAGTTGAAAACAGCTGTGCTGCTTAATATTTGTGAAAACTGTGATACATTTATTAACAGGATTCCTTGATAAATACAAAGTTCAAAAGAACAGCACTGCAGAATAAAACTATTAATTTCTTTAAAAAGAAAAAAAAAAAATCGTACTGACCCCAAACTTTTGAACGGTAGTGCAAGTCATTATTCACTGAAAATCTTTCCTTGTTGACGTGTCATCAGCGTAGCTGCTTTCAATGTGTGAATGAGAATGAGACGAGAAACTAGGGCAGTCAGTGCCCTTTAACAATACATCCAAGCCCCCTAAGCAGCTGTATGGCATAGATTAGCCTTTAATTGAGCTTCTGAATTGAAAATGAAAGCACAAGTTCTCCTTTAACTCTCTCTCGGACACTCAGGACCTGCAGCACTGGACAGAATCCTGAGAATCTAATTATACTTTCACAAGACTCAGGACAGTTAAGTGTGACCAGAGCCTGTAGCCAACTCACTGCTCTACACTCAATTATTCTCATTTACTGTCCTGGGATCCACTCAACAAGGAAAAACAACTTTGCAGGCTGAAACATGTCAAAAACATGGAGCTAAAGGAGAGTTTTGTCAATTACCAGAGATTTGGAGTTCTGGCGAGACGGAGGCAGGAAAGGCCGTCCGCTGGTGGGAGCTTCCTTCTCTATGGAGTGCCTCCTCTGCGGAGCGAAGCGTTTGTCAGGTTGAGGAGTGGAAGATATGGGCAGGAACTGTGGGGGAACTGGGAAAAGACAAAATGGAGTGCACAAATTCAGTTGAAGAAAAACCAGAGAGTCAATGACATGTTTTTGTTGGCCTGTAATACAAATTTATGCATATTTCATGATGGTTCTTACTCTTTTTGCCCATGACAGACTCTGGAGATGTGTCCTCAACCAGTGAGGTGGATATGCTGGAGCTGCTGTCGGATTTCTGAGTGTTTTGGTCCTCCTGGAGTAAGAAAAAGAAGCTATTGCTAACAATCACGTTGAGATTGCCTCCCATGGGATTCACCTAGAAGTCTGGTTCAACATTTTGGCAGGGTTCTTGCAATATAGAAAATATAAAACACACTCACTTCAGAGTCTGAGCTGTCAAGCTCTGCCAGCGTAGGTGCTTTGAGCAACCTCTTCCTCTGGGATAGCGGCTGACCTCCGGCTACACCATTTACGGGGCTCCGAGCTGGCGACGTGCCATTGGCCAGGGACAGTGTGCTGACGGCCAACTTTCGGGGTCCGTCAGGGATATCTGTGTGCAGATGGACATTATCAGACACCAATCAAGACAAGCACATTAAAAAAATATATACTTTGTTTAAACTGCACTCAATTACAAATAGTTTATCGAATCTTGTCTTATGACTACTAACAATTTGCATCAACATTTTCTGCATTGAGATTGTTTTCACTGAAATCGCATCAGCCTGGTTGCCATAGTATGTCTTAAGCATCAGCATGATGCTAAGAAACTTTCTTCTTCGACAGCTAGTAATAAAGGAAAGAAAACTGGAAATGTTGTCCATCATGGCAACTCGCTGTGTTGCTGAACTCATCAGGAGCATGAGTTACTCTATTTACACATTCATGGATATACTGTGAAAGAAGCAGTTCACTCTTTTACTACAGCGAATGTCACATATTTCACGATAAGTAGCTAGTAACACAATACATGTCTCGATTGGCTTTTTTAAATCGTATATCCTGCTTTGAATTGTAAAAAAACAGAACACAGCAACAGATGAACTAAGCGGTATCAGGGTAAAAGATTATGCACAGTATAGTGATGAAATGAAGTTGATGTCCATAACGGATTAAAATAGTGTATTTCACAAAATCAAGTCAATAGAAAACAAATAAGTCACTGTGATTGGCACAAAAAGTCTCAATGTCTATGGCTAAGGATTGATGACGTTTAAATACACTATGGTTCAATAGTTTGGGGTCGTTGTTTTTAAAAGAAGTCCCTTATGCTCACCAAGTTTGAATTTATTTGTAACACTAAAGCAGTGGTATTGTGAAATATCATTACAATTTAAAAATAACTGTTTTCCATTTGAATATATAATTTATTCCTGTTATGGGAATTTTCTGCACCATTACTCCAGTCTTCAGTATCACATTATCCTTGAGAAATCATTTAAATATGCTGATTTGGTTCTAATTAAACAGTTCTTCTTCTTTTCTTTTTTTTCAATGTTGAAAACAGTTGTGCTGCTTAATATTTTTTTTTAGTATTCTTTGATGAATAGAAGATTCAATAGAACCACATTTATTTGAACTTGTATTACTTTTGTGACATTAGAAATGTCCTTACTATCACTATTGATCAATTTAAAGCATCACTGCTGAATAGATGTATTGATTTCTTCTAAAAATAGTAATAAACCCAAACCCCAAACTTTTAAAATGGAAGTGGAAATCTCTGACACCAAACACTAGATGTCTCATACAGACTTAAATCACATACAATGTATGGGACAACACAAATTACACAACAAAAAGCATACAATCAGATTTAAGATAATAAAGACCAGTATACTATATACTTTCTATATAAAGAAAAGGTATACAGGTCCTTCTAAAAAAAATTACATATTGTGATAAAAGTTCATTATTTTCCATAATGTAATGATAAAATTTAAATGTCATATATTTTAGATTCATTGCACACCAACGGAAATATTTCAGGACTTTTATTGTTTTAATACTGATGATTCTGGCATAGAGCTCATGAAAACCCAAAATTCCTATCTAAAAAAAATAGCATATTTCATCCGATCAATAAAAGAAAAGTGTTTTTAATACAAAAAAAGTCAACCTTCAATAAATATGTTCAGTTATGCACTCAATACTTGGTCGGGAATCCTTTTGCCGAAATGACTGCTTCAATGCGCCGTGGCATGGAGGCAATCAGCCTGTGGCACTGCTTAGGTGTTATGGAGGCCCAGGATGCTTCGATAGCGGCCTTAAGCTCATCCAGAGTGTTGGGTCTTGCGTCTCTCAACTTTCTCTTCACAATATCCCACAGATTCTCTATGGGGTTCAGGTCAGAAGAGTTGGCAGGCCAATTGAGCACAGTAATACCATGGTCAGTAAACCATTTACCAGGGGTTTTGGCACTGTGAGCAGGTGCCAGGTCGTGCTGAAAAACAAAATCTTCATCTCCATAAAGCTTTTCAGCAGATGGAATTGAAGTGCTCCAAAATCTCCTGATAGCTAGCTGCATTGACCCTGCCCTTGATAAAACACAGTGGACCAACACCAGCAGCTGACATGGCACCCCAGACCATCACTGACTTTGGGTACTTGACACTGGACTTCAGGCATTTTGCCATTTCCTTCTCCCCAGTCTTCCTCCAGACTCTGGCACCTTGATTTCCGAATGACAAGCTAAATTTGAGTGACAGTCCAGTGCTGCTTCTCTGATGCCCAGGTCAGGCGCTTCTGCCGCTGTTTCTGGTTCAAAATTGGCTTGACCTGGGGAATGCGGCACCTGTAGTCCATTTCCTGCACACGGCTCTGGATGTTTCTACTCCAGACTCAGTCCACTGCTTCCGCAGGTCCCCAAAGGTCTGGAATCGGTCCTTCTCCACAATCTTCCTCAGGGTCCGGTCACCTCTTCTCGTTGTGCAGCGTTTTTTGCCAGACTTTTTCCTTCCCACAGACTTCCCACTGAGGTGCCTTGATACAGCACTCTGGGAACAGCCTATTCGTTCAGAAATGTCTTTCTGTGTCTTACCCTCTCAATGATGGCCTTTTGGACAGCAGTCAGGTCGGCAGTCTTATCCATGATTGCGGTTTTGAGTAATGAACCAGGCTGGGAGTTTTTAAAAGCCTCAGGAATCTTTTGCAGGTGTTTAGAGTTAATTAGTTGATTCAGATGATTAGGTTAATAGCTCGTTTAGAGAACCTTTTCATGATATGCTAATTTTTTGAGATAGGAATTTTGGGTTTTCATGAGCTGTATGCCAAAATCATCAGTATTAAAACAATAAAAGACCTGAAATATATTTCAGTTGGTGTGCAATGAATCTAAAATATACGAAAGTTAAATTTTTATCATTACATTATGGAAAATAATGAACTTTTATCACAAAATATTTTTTAGAAGGACCAGTACATCCATCTGTCAATACTCAACGTCATTTAATGCTCAAGTGAGATATTTCTAGAACAGAGATTTTTTTATGGACAGAGTATAAAAATAAACATTGCCACAAATTAAATATTGATGCCTACGGACTCAGTTACATAACCCCTCTTAAACTAGACTAATCCTCATTCAGAAATGAATTCTGTGAGATCAGTGTTTGATTCATACACGAGCTCTCAGAACCCAGGCATTTCTCTCGCACTGGGCTCAGAGGCGATGTGACAGTCATGCTTGCGTCAGGAATACTTTACCTGAGCTTCGGAACAAGTCCTGTGGAGTGCTCATACTTTTGCCTGCGCCTAAAAAGGAACATATCTTTCAATATGGCCCCAAAAGCACAAAACAGGTCTTTCTGTACCTGACATTCACACAGTAAGCTAATATATGAGTGTAAACCACACTTAGGTTAACCAATCAGCAGCTCTGAGGCTCACTTGTGACTGTGACATAAGCACAATAAAGCACAAACACAGTGTAGCCACACAGAAGCAGCAGCCATAACAGAGTGGGATTAGTGGGGTATGGAGGTGAAAAACGCTATAGCAGAGGGTGGTATTATAGAGGAAAGTCCAGTGCAAACAACCATATTGGAGGCTATAGATACTATAGACCTTAGTTGTATATGGTTTGTTTAATATGATGCAAATGAAAACAAGGCTGCGAGGGAAGGAAATACAGCGTGCTTAATGGGATTTATTCACTAAACACAGACCAGTGATTAACTCTGCATTGCTTCCATTTGCATAAAAGCTGAGCTTGCTGTCACTCATGTTGTCAGAAACTGGCAACTCTTTTTGGAAATGAATTATGTTGCTGCAAAATGCTGTCAGTATGTTTCTATCCACATATTTGTATATGCAAATTTTGGAATATGGCATTAAAAAAGGCGAGTAAAACCTTATAATACGCATAAAAAACATGTGCTCAGCTGAATTTAGTTATTCTGTAATAAAACATTTGCATAAACTATGATGGACACACATTTACCTGAAAATTCATGAATGGGCAAAAAGGGAAAAAAACATGTGACAGCCTCAACAGATCATGTGATTGGATAACTGGACTAACCAGCGGACCAGACTCATTACACACCATCTAAAATGTTGTCAATATTCTGAAATGCCTAAGCCAAAGTGTCATCAAAATGATTTGGTATAATTACATGCCTGTCTCACACAATCGTTAATACATAAGGTCTCCACTTCTGAATGCAAGATAACATGTTTGTTACATGGGAACATATTGTTTGTTTTATGTTTTATGTGATAGTTCAATTCTTCCAAGTTTAATTTTCAATTTTGGATGGAAACAAACACTCCCTAAATCAAGGTTTTTAAAAATGGTTCTGGAAACTTTTTGATACTGCCATAAATGATTAATTAAATGAAACATTACACATTAATTTAGGTAAATTGTCACATTCAATTCAATGTAACAATTTACACATTTGATTGATAATCAGGTAAAAACAAAACAACACATTAAACATTTCTCCAAACATGGAAGAAGGTCTGGAATTTGACTGATAAGTAAGAATATACTGAAAAGTACAAATACTGTAAGTCACTGCTTACAGAAACCTAGATTTATTCTCTATATATGGGTTTTGTGTGTTTCGTTTTACTTGAAAGCCAGAAATTTCAGAACAAATCTTTATATACCGGAGACAACTAAAATTGGAATAACTAATAACTAGCTGGATTTTATAAGTCATGAAACTGGAATACACTACATGACTTTTTAATCATACAACAGAGAAACACTGTCCATCATACACTAACACTGTGTCTATACTAGATAGGCTATATGATATGTTATGATATATTGTCAGACAAAGTCTAAAATTTGTCTTGCATTACAGTAAGTTTATTCACACTTGCAAAAGTCATACCATGGCACAGCAAAAGCACATAAAATTCATTATAATAAGCAATACTGTCTACACTGGATGCGACAACAAAAGCTGATGCCCCTTTCTATTTCTGAAGAATTTCAAGTGCTCACGCTACCTCTGACACAAACAAATGGATTTGCAACAGTCGCTTTGTTGCATCCAGTGTAGACAGCCTCAAGCTGTAGACATTGTGTAATTGACTGAGGTGAGGATCACACACTTCCAGACTTTCAATTCCTTCCGAACACAACAAACCCGCAAAGAAACGAGCCTCGTTGCTAGGAAATGCATGACAAATGAAAATGTGTGTTCTAAAATCATCTCAAAACATATCTGATATCCTCAGACTGAATGGACTCTGTATCCATCATACACTACGTAAATCTCTGTAAACTCCAACTGACCAAAATCTGCAGACTGACTGACATTTGTCAACAGCCGTCAACTTGTTCAGACTGCAAATAGGGGCAAAAGTTGTGTAGTGTATTCCAGCCTTTCCAGAATGCAAACCTGGTCTAAATAGTCTTGCAATCTTATATAAGATAATGTAAGAAGGATTTCCTTTAGACTGAAGGCACTGCCTTGTCCTCTTCCTCCTATGAGGACTATCAGGTTAAATGCCACAACCCCACCACCAGAGGAGTGTGACATGAGGGTAGGAGCAACTGAGGAGGTCAGGCACAATCACAGAAGCCAAAGGGTCAGTGAGCTGACAGCGGTAAAGCCACAGTGAAGTCTTTACCTGATGAGTCAAAACTGACAGACATGCTAAGTGGACGCATTACTGTGAGAGAGAGGCAGAGGTTATGGATGAAGAGAGGGAGGAGAAGATAAATAAAGCCATGGGTTAAAACAAGGCATTAAATGTAAATGCATTCAGTGTCATATATAAAAGATGCTGTTTCTGTAAATCCGTCAATAAACAGGAACTGACTGACTTTTTTTTGAATACATGTTATTTTTACAATTTCATAAACAACCATGTAAAACTGGCAAAGCTACGATTCACATTAAGAAACTGAGGACTGGTGAAGCTTTCTGACAACATATAATGTATAGCACATTCATACAACCAGTGGCATACAATGAACTTTTAAAACTATTTTAAAATCAAGTACAAAAAAAACATTTTTATTCTCATAAATTTGCACCGGGCATTAAATACTACAGTACAGTCCAACTATTCACATAACACACAGTAGATATTTATGATAATCTCCTTTACGTTTTAAAGGTTTATAGACTGTTGACATTGAACTTTGTCTTTTTAGGCACATGGAGAAAACAATACTCTTTTCACCACACGAACTGAAAATACATCCATGCAAACTATAATCTTTATTAAGTCTGCTGCAAGCGACTTAAATCTGAGACATTTATCCAACATGGATCAGTCCGTTATGATGATCGCCAGATTCGTGCTTGTGTAACTGTGCAATCATCCACACAAAGAGCCTAGAGGTCTTATGTATATGCACACATTCAACTTAAAACCTTACAATCTTTAACAACTGAGTCCTTCAGCAAAACACCACCACAAGACCAAATATCAGGGCAAATACACTATTAGGATTATGCACCCTCTCTATAACCTTGTAAACGTCAATGGAGCTGATGTTCAGTATGGTACATGAATCTAATGTTGCGTAACAATGTGAATAAATACATTTTAAAAACATCTATCCAAGGTGTGGAATATTAGAGGTTTACAGCTGTAAACAAAATGGGCAGCACAAAGTTAGAGACACAGGGCTGTACTACAGACACTGTTAGAGAACACACATGGTTCAGTGTAACACAAGCAGCCATGCATGAGAATGACACACTGTCACACATCTGTACTGCTGTCTTTCATGACCTGAGGTCGATCTCCATCACATCAACACATACAGTACTCACCTATATTATATATATGTATTATATATATAAAATATATATTTACATAAATATGTGTAATGTTTGTAAACGTGTACTAGCTAGTGTAGGAAAAGCAACATTTTTGGTCACTACATAATTTTCATATTATTGTAAAACTGGAAAATAATAAAAATAAAGAGTAGATGTTCCCACATG
Organism: Gobiocypris rarus; assembly: GCA_023029165.1. Lineage (NCBI taxonomy): Eukaryota > Metazoa > Chordata > Actinopteri > Cypriniformes > Gobionidae > Gobiocypris > Gobiocypris rarus. Next base: position 11,474,852 of record CM040919.1, read on the forward strand.
TTTGACTGGTAGTGTGTATAATGGCAGAATTAAAAAATGCCAGTGTTTTTTATTAGTATATGTAGCTTATGTTCTTAAATGATGTGAACAAATGTGTGAAAGTACACTAACCGAGTCGACTTCTACGAAGCATATCAGGTGAGACAGGCCTCAGCTTTCTCTCCGACTTGATCTCTTCCAGGATACGTTCATGAAGACTTGGAGGTCTTGGAGGATGAGGTTTCAGCTTACGAGCAGAAACCTTAAAGAGCATCCAAACACACAAAGGCACAATGGTTGAAAGGTTTGTGTTAATAGGTGTATAATTTGTGTGAATAGATTCATTTCATTTTAAAGATGCTCCAGCTCACTTATGACCAGAAGTCAGTGTATTTTTGTATGCTTTCATGCTCACAGGATTCAGTGGAGGTCTGGATCGAATGAACTCCAGTATGACCTCATGGGCACTCTTCTTTAACCTCGGAGGAATGTCACCATTGACCTACAGCAAAAAAGGAGACACAGCAGGGGTCAAAGGTCAGACAGGCTCTTTACAACAAGCACATGTTGTCAGTGAACTAAAACCCAAAGTCTGTGTCACTTGCAATGAGTCAGAAAAGAATGCAACGGACACATTTCAAACGAGTGTCTTGTCTGAAGACTGCCTCAAATTAATTTTAGTGACAGCTATGTGCTATTGTCTCAGCATTAATAACTGGAGGCAAAGGTGTGCTTGTTGAATAAAAATGTGACCTATTACCTCACTCGGTTCAAATTGGCCTATCATGTAACGCGTTGACTGACGTGGCAGCTCTCTGAAAGTTTTGCAACCTTATATGTCTATTTCTAAACAATAACCTCTAGCCATCTTGATTTACTGACTTGAGTGTCATTCACTTAATCCAGTTCAATCCTATAAAACATTTTCAGAAATAAGCCTGCATGAATTCTGATAAGCAAAGTAAACATTGTTGTGGTTTATGATCTCTGTAACAAACAGCAATAAAAGTGAATTGAACTGTGTGACTGACTGTACTGTTGGTATGACTCAAGCTTGTTTGTTTATGGAGAAATTAAAGTTAACACACTAACCATGACCTTGCGAAGTTTGTAGCGTTTCGAGCGGATGTCGTCCATGAGCATCTCATAAGGCGTGAACTGGTACTCGATGGCTAAAGGGTTATATTGACGCTCCTGGACCTTCTTCAGCTTCACGCCATGTCTCAGGTCCCTCATCACCTGCACCCAAAACCGTGCCTGTGGAAAAACACGTCCTGAACCAATGCGCACTCTTAACAGAGCTCAATCTGAATGCATTCAGCACCATTATGCATTCAGGAGGAATGGGCTTGTGGGATTGCTCTTACCCAGTCAGCGTTTTGCAGCTCATTCAGGTCTTTGACGGGCTCCTCGGTTTCTCCTTCCATCTTTCGCAAATTCTGAGAAAGAAAATGACAGAAAAAGATCTTAAGACATATTCCCAGGGTTTCAAAAGAGGGCTGTGACGATCCTGTATGGGGATAATATATGTGTGTGTACTGAGTATAATTATTATGTATACTTGAATACACAAACATACATGTATATATTTAAGAAATATTTGCATGTATATAAACTGTATGTATATTTGTATCATTTATATTATATTTAAATATACATATTGTATATATAAATATACACTTTTCTTAAATATATACACATGCATGTGTGTGTATTTACATATACACATAATAATTATACACACACACACATATATATATTATGTAAACACAATCTTTCAATTTGGATGCAATTACACATACTTAATTTAATATATAACTTAGTTATTTGTATTTTATTTTATAAATGTAAATTATATTAAATATATAATTTTCTCAAAATGTAAAAAATATTGTACCGGTATATACAATAGATTTATTTTTATAAATAAATTATTTATATTTAATGTTTTTAACTACAGTACTAAATGTTTTTAAATTCCTAAAAATAAAAACTTAATTCTTAAAATATATATTCTAAAATCTCTAAATAAAAATAAAAGTATTTTTCCTAAAAATTATAAAATATTTAAAGAGATCGGTAACACTTTATTTTAAGGTGACAGTAACACGTTACTACATGTACTTACTATAGTAATAACAGTAAATTATGCGGACTAACCCTTAACCAAACCCTAACTCTAACTATAACTGTAACTCTATAGTACATGGAGTTAATTAATATTACTCAGTAGTGATTTGAATAAGTACAATGCAACTATGTCACCTTAAAACTTTACATTGTGTACTGAATTCACAATGTACTGGAAATTCCTAGACATATTCAATAAAATGTATTCAGAATTTCTTTGGTATAACAGATGTAGAATGACCTAGATTGTCCTCAGTCTGGTGTTAAAGTCAATGTGGCTTTAACCATTGTAGGTCTGGTTTGTATGTAAATTGATTTGTTCTCATGTGACAGACAGTCCCAGTAAGTAGGACAATATCAATTAATTAATCAATATTGAAGCATGATCAATACGCAGCTTTAACTACTTTAACTAGTCTACACTACACAGGCAAAAGGTCATTTCCGCACAGGGTTGAAGTAGGGACAACAGCATCCATGATGGCAGTAATGGTGCGCCACCTGCAACCAATCGACAACTATAAAAACGTGTTCAGTCAACTTTCGCCCAGAATATGCTCTCATCTTGTTTGTTTTGAGTGGTTTGACATTCACGACAAAATAAATTAGATTTACCATCACAGGGCAAATGAAACTGTGTATGATTAAATCAGGGTTTTTTCTTCTTTCTGGCATTGCCTTTGAATTACGTAAGACAGGCTTATGGTCAGAACAATAAATCTTTCTTTTTCTACCGCCAGGATTGCTTATTAAATTCCTTTGGCGAGTTTGCAGTCTTTCCCTCTCAGAAGAACTCAAAGTAGAAGTGTGCGTCCCCTCTGCGGTTTACCCAGTCCTGACACGGATTTAGCATGAATGAACAGAAACACACAGACAGAGCTAATATCTGAGCAGAAAGAGTCTGATCTCTTAAATCAAAAACAACTGTGCTGTATCACAAAACACAATCTAAAAGCGATTCATGCATAAGATAAAAAAAGAAACCGACAAAACCAAAAAAAAGCTCGGAATCATTGGAGCGAGACTATTTCTGTCGATCTAGCTAAGATCAAAAGAAGCACACAGCTGATTCTGCCCCTTTCCACTCGCTCTCTACACTCCTCATCTTCTCTATAGCAGGGTGCTCCTAGAAATCTACCATGGTACTTCAAACCAAAAAGTGACAGTATTGGTTAAATAGATCGCTTGTGTGTCACGTCAGCAAATATAGCATTCTAGAGAGCATGTAATTGAGTGATCTATTGAATGAACACGCCCAAATTTACTAGTTGCACATGTGCGACTAGATGTTAAATTCAGTTGCACACTCTCAAATTTTGGTAGCAAAATGCAACCATTTGGTGGCAGTCTGGAGCCCTGCTAACACAACTGAGCAACTGATCCGAGCTGCAAAGACTTCTCATACTTCTCATACTCACAAGCAGTTTGCAATTTGTTAATGTTATTTCACACTTTTGATGACTTCACTATTATTAGTGAAAATCAGTATTATTAAAGGATTTGTCCACTTTAAAATAAAATTACCCCATGATTTACGCACCCTCAAGCCATCCTAGGTGTATATGACTTTTCTGATGAACACAATCAGAGATGTATTAATAAATATCCTAATGTTTCCAAGCTTTTTAATGGCAGTGAATGGGATTCAAGCTCGAGTTTGAAGCTCAAAAAAGTGTATCCATCCATCATAAACGTACTCCACACGGCTCCAGGAGTTAATAAAGGCCTCGTGAAGCGTGTGTAAGAAAATATCCATATTTAACACATTATAAAGTAAAAATACGCCTTCCGTATTCAATTAACGGAAAAAGCGTGACTGACGCGCCGTATCATGTAGGACGTAACGTAAGCCTTTTGAACTGCGAGAGGTGTTACACTTTCTTAGTTGAATATGGAAGGTGGTTTGGTGGAAGGTAGATATTTTACTTTATAAGTTTTAAATATATTTTTGCCTGAAAAAAAAAACTATTTCTTCGCTTCAGAAGGCCTTTATTGACTTTAAATAAAGATTACTGGAGTACATTTTACTAGAGAATATAATTTCAGACTTTCTGCTTAAAAAAATGTCTTTTTTTCAATGTGTTACTTGCCAATTCTTTGAAATGATTTGTGAAATGTAATGGATTTTCTACACAAAATGTGTTCAGTGTATGTAAGTGTTAACATCTATAACAAAATTTAGCTTAATTCATTACCACTTTACTTTTAGGTTCACACATTGAAAAACTGCCACAATCACCACAAATGGTTAAATGGTTGTGGGAAAGGACTGAAAATCCACAATTTACCATGTTCAATGATACACTAATTCTAACCTTGCATACTATTTAGGACAGATAGCATGTGAAATGGGCCCTGGATTAGCCGTTTAAGATGTGTTTGACTAGAGATGGGACTAAATTCTGGTTCAGGATTGAGCAGCCATGCTCCGTCTATACCAATGATAACTGCTCCTGTTTCACCCACGTCCCACCAACATGTGACCTCCACACAGTGCCACTTGGTGCTGGAGGATTAGGTCTCCAGTTCAGTGAGGAGCTATAGCAAGCAGGTTAATGCAAACTAATGCCTTTGAGAGAAAGAACACATTCAGTGGGATAAGCCTCATGGTTACACATTCACATGCGATAGTTTAAACAACCACACTTTACAAAAAAGGGCTAAACATGCCTGTCTGACTAAGGAGATCATACAGCAAAATCCCCTTTACATGGAAAAAGATCCCTCAAATTCTGTCTAAAATCGAGTCCCACAGAATCACTACATTTTAAAGCGTTAAAAACCCAAGAACTGAACCCTGAAAAAAGTCCCCTCAGTCAGCTGGTTCTGAGACTTAATAACTTAACTAACTATACTAACACTAACCAGTCTCAGACCAGCACTGCTTCTCACACAAACGTCAAAATAAATAAAATCTAAAAAATACATATTTGGAACATTGGGATCAGGAAACTAAAACACAAACAAAGTAAAGTACAATTCTATCGAACTCTAAAATCAAATTATGAATTGGAAGATTATCTCCAGAGTGAGATCCTGAGCAAGTACAGGCTCAGTGAGCACAGTCTAGCCAAAGAGACCGGCAGACACAGAGAGAGCTGGTTATCTAGAGAGCAAGGAGTGTGTGCTCACTGTAGGACAGGAGAGATTGAGACAGAGATACATTTCTACTTCACTGTCAGATTTAAATCAATAACAGACCTCTACATAAAAATAAAATAAAATCATAAACTTAATAAAGAACTCTACAGCCATGACTGAAGTAGAACAAATAAAGATAATACCAGGAGAGGGACAGACAGCAGCACAGGCTGCGAGATATGTGTGAATGTGCCACAGCCTTTGGGATGAAATGGAACGGAGATTACGAGACAGACCTTCCCCTCCAACATCAATGTCTGATCTCACAAATGCTCTACTGGATGAATGGGCAAAAATTCCCACAGAAGCAAATCTTGTGGGAAGCCTTAGAAAAGTGGTAGCTGTTATAGCTGCAAAGGGGGGACTCCATTATAATGTCTATGTATTTGGAATGTGATGTTTTTACAGTCCCTGTTGGTGTAATGGTCAGCTCCCAATACTTTTGTCCATAATGTACAGATGCATGTATGCATGTATGTATGTATGTATGGATGGATACATGCACCTATCTATCCATCCATAGCGTGTATGTATGTATGCATGTACTGGTATGTATGTATGTATGGATGGATGTATGGATGGGTGGGTGTATGATTGGATGTGTGTATGTATAGATGGGTGCATGGATGGATGGGTGTATTGATGATGAATGACACTTCATAATAGTGCAGTGCATGCTGTTAATTAATAAGTATTTGTAGGTAATGTTCATAACTGATATCTATGAAAACAGAGCATCACTAGAACAAGTTTTTGACAGTCATATCAATAATAAAAGGCTTAACTTACCAAGCAATGCTAAAGAGCCTGAAATAGACTAAACAAAGTCTTGCTTTATTTTTTAAATATGGCTCTGAAAATATTTTAGATATAAGACAATAATGACGAGACACGTGAAATCAAATATACACAAAAATAAAAAGGGTAAACAAGAACATATATATAAAAATCTATTTATGCCTAATCTTTGTACAGTAAATACCAAAATAATTACATATCCATACTATAGCAAATATATATAAATTGTGCCTTTATTGTAGTGTATTATAGAAGAATGTCATTAAATATTGAACAGAAATACCAGATATGTGTATATACTGCATAATGTAAATGATAATGCATGTAAATGTCCGAGAATACTAAAACATTAGTACAAAATTGACAGTGTTAAATCCTGATTAAACAAGCGTATGGCAATGTGTTAGGTAATATTGCACTAAAGTATTGTTGGTTTCAATCCACCTCCACAGTCCCTGGCCTGTTTATGAGTCACTTGTGCTGTCAGCCCACTCACTCTATTCTATCTGATAACACAAACAGCCTCATGAGGCATTTAGTAACGTTCATGTCTACAGCTGTTTCCATTTTTACCGCCAAACCAATATTGTTGTAAGACGCTGACCGTTTCATTTGTTTTGGCTTTGCTTTCTGGCATAAATTAAACTTCAAAACCGAGGTGCGTACTGAACCGTCAGTTTTGTGTACCGTTACACCCCTAATATATTTATATACAAACTTTATTGATTATTACATTTTTTTTTTTATTAACTCACTATTGAAAAAAGTTAATTTTGGACCCACACATAAATAACTGAGTATGCATGAGTGTCATTTGAGGGTCATTACCTCTTTGGCACACTTGATCTTCTCCAAGAAGGTGCGTAGCTCCTTGGTCTCTGCGTACAGGGCTCGACATACGGCCTGGTAGTGGTTGGGAGCATCCGATGGGCTGGGGAGGTGAGACGTGCAGAGCTGGAGAGGAGGAAAAAAACAACATAATGAGACCAGAAATTACAAAACATTTTTGTGAGCTGAACCTTTTAGACCTACATATGATCAGATGTTGAGATGTTATTGTCCCTAGGTTTGATACCAAACAAGCAATGACAGGAGAAATGTAACTTTTAATTTGAATTATTTCCCATTTGAAAGTTGCTATAAATATAATCTACACAAAAATGCTCCCAAACATTCCACCACCTTGCCCCATTCACAAGCAAATTGGTTACAGTATGACTACAAATCTTTAGTAATTGCTCTGTTTGTCAAGAAGTCTCTTTCCTAAAATAGTTCACAGGGTTTCAGAGAAGAGAAGAGCATTTTAAGGTCAGTGAATGTCTCCTCCAACTCTGTCTAATAAGTTAATCCTTGCATCTTTTACAGACTTTAAGAAAACCATCATCTGAATCTGTCTAATAAGTTAATCCAGGCATTACACATTATGTTTTGGCACATAGCTGAGAGCCAAACCCAAAGATTGCATGCTTAGCAGGTCAAAAACACAGGCCCATTTAAAGTTCTGTGTCCCAGGTATAATAGTTTGCGCATGACACGCATTTTAAATATACAATTACTCCGACCAAAGACACCTCCAACCGGCTTAATGACATTTTTCCCCGCACCTTCCCTTAAGCTCTGCCCTCTTCAGGAATGTCTTACGCAGCGTAGATTCACTATCTCCATGACGTGTTTTGCTGAGGAATCATGCTTGACAAGAAGACTGACTATACCAAGGGAAAGTGAATACTACTTTAGGGAGGAAAAAAAACCTGCTAGACCTGACAGGAGGGAGATAAGAAGTGGATAGATAAAAAATGGAAAAGCATTAAAGCAGAATGCGGCAGAGGAAGTTAATAGAATAGTCCACAAAGTCCCTTTTACTTTCCCATTCCAAACAAATGGGCTGAATGAAAGAGGCTCGTCTCAACGGTAGTCCATTATCTTATCCTCTTTATCTTTTTGTAAATCTTTCTCTGTCTAAATAAAGAATTTAAAAGGTTTCATCAGGCAGAGTATAAATACAGACAGTCGGCTTGGAGAAATCTAATGTCATGGTTCGTTTTCATGCGCTCGACCTCACCGCTAAAGTCAGAGACAGAAAGGAAGGCATGGAAGGACAGACATTATCTAATTAGACCTGAAAAGAATAATGCAGAACGTACTGTGACCCAAACTGACCATTACCAAATCTATGTTGTTGTTTTAAATCATGTGGTTACTATTCCATGGATATTTTTATTACAATGTTAACTCATGCTAAAGCTATAGCATGTACAAAGTGTGGTCATATGCCTTCTTTCCACAATTCGTAGGGAGTTTCTCCATTAGCGTACTGATAAATATGACTGTAATTTAAAATAACTGCTGCTAAGTGTCTAAAAGCCTTTATGGAGTCTCAGGGTAATGTGTTACTGAAGTGGGCCTGAGGGAGCAGCATAATGAATACCAGCTGAGAGAGTATCTCTCAGTAAATAACATTCACACAGATCCTAAGAGAGAATAGATAAATCCAACTCTCCAATGCTATACATTATATCGATCTATACAAAAGAACAGAGCATCTGCTTTTAGAGAGCTTGGAGAGCTTTTAATGGGCTTTTAATATGAATATAGCCTTACTCTTATCTATAAACTAGTGTGCTCCAAAACAATGACAACATTTGCATTTAGAAGATATATGTGTTCAAATCTTACAGTCTCTCACTTCCACCAATATGGATCAATGATTTTGATGACATCCCTCAGCACTTCAGCTTCTCATCCGATTTTTTGACCAATCAAACGCTCTCTGGAATCTAAAGCGCCCCCTACATTATAAATAGATGCTGAAGCTACGGCTAAAATCACACATTTACATTTCTATATGGTGAATGGCACATACGTGCACTATATATAGGGGATAAGGAATGATTCAGAAGGTGCATTCCATTCAACCGTAAGTTGACTGCAAAGTGGACTTCAAAGGGGACTTCAAAGGCCATTTTAAGTGAGATTCCAATCCGAAGGAAGCGAACATGATCAGTTCAAAGGGCACTGCGAACGGCGTAGGGAATAAGGGAACATCGAAGCATCACTTCACAGGAAGTGGAGAGCGAAAACCAGTCTGAACTAACTATAGAGCAAAGCCGTTGGAAGAGTTTTTAAACGGCTCTGCGATGGAGGAGTTTTTGTATGCACTGTAATTTTTTTAAATTTACTTTATTAACCTCAGGAATGTTTACAATGCAGCTGCGCGTGGGAAAGAAAACGCACGAGATGAGACCACTGCAATTATTAAGACCATTGGTTAAGAACTAGGGGTGTAACGATACACTCGTGTCACAATTCGATATGTATCTCGATACTGAACTCACGATACGATATGTATCACGATATTTTAAGCCAAAATAGAGTTGTTGTTTTTTTACTATTTTTATATTTTAGCTGTGATATAACCTAAACGCTATTGGCTATGTTAAAAAAGGAAAGGAACTGTTCGATATGGCCCGCACTGTCTTCCTGTTTCAGTAGAAATTATGTCAATACATTGAATAATGCGGAGCGTTTTAAGGCACTTCAGTGCATTTTATTCTATAGCTTCATGTATTATTTTTTTATCAACACTTGAATGTGGGAAAGTTTCATAAAAAAATGTTAACAAAAAGATGAGAAAACTTGGTCTACAAAATGTGTCAATGGCGGGAAAGAGTTAATAAAATAACAATAACATTTTCATTAGAACCCGAATAAAGCGAGTGCAACCCAATGTACAGTGAGCTACCAATACTTACAGAAATGATGTCACGGTAGCCACGAATGTTGGAGACTTCTGCAGGGTCTTCCTCTCCCTCATCCTCTTCTTCCGTTGCCTCATATCCTTCATCAGGACAGTCTGTTTCCGTGTCTGCCATGTTGGTCATGAGATCGATGAGCTGCTCCAGAGGAGGGCTGAGTTCTCTCTCCTCATGCTCCTTCAGGCCATAATCCAAAGCCTTGTAGATCATTATACCCAGAGACTCTATGATCTGTAACACACACATTCACATTCATCAATCATTACTGAATAAATTACCATAAAGTCTTGACATCAGAAGCAACACGTGCTATGACATAAACCTCTATTTTACAACCCATATCATGACCACTGATAAAAGGCATCAGAGACTAGCTTAAAAGAAAGAGAGAGTCAACAACCTCTTGGAAAAGCCTTGTTACAGTCTTATGACTCTCAGAGGCCTGCATGGTTTAATGGAGGGGGAATTCAGATGCTCAGATGTGACGAACCCTCGATATTTGGCTCAAATAAGGCTTGACAATAAGGGCCAGTCAGTATTTATATAGCATTTATGCTAATTAATGTAATTTGATTAATTATTATTAATAAATGAATTGTATTTAATATAATTGTCATATTTTCATCTTGACAATTTATTTAAAAACAAATACATTTTATATTTACATTTTATTTACTTTTTTTAATACAATTATTTATGCTAATGAATGTCAATTGATAAATTAATATTAATAAATGAATTGCATTTAAAATAATTCATAATTTCAAGGTTAATATTTTCATCTTGACACTTAATTGTTAAAAATACAATACAAATATACTATATTGTTAATATATTATTAGAGTTAAGGACATTTAATTATTTACATATATTCATTCATATTGAACAATATTCTAACAAATATATAAAACGTTTCTAAAAATAGCAGCAATTTATAATTTGAGCCTCAAGTTCAGTGAAAATGAATACCATTTGGGGAATCAAATTTACAGATAAATATGAACCTATGCTTTTACCCACCGCGTGCCTGACACAAAGACACCTCTGTTATCATATGAGCCATCAATGAGTTGATTGACCGGCCTAGTGTGTTTTTGTACGAGCTCAATTCAAAGTTCAGGGAACCGAAGCGGATGTACTCGTGAGTCAACTGAAAATAAGCCTGGAAATCATTGAAGCATGGGTTCACATCGGGAGATTGTCATGACCCAACAGCCAACAAGCGATCAATTAAGCCTAACTAATACAATTGAGCTGCAAGAACAGCTCATGCTGAGCAAATTATATTATGCAATTACTGAAAGAGTGGTAAAACCAACTATTTTGCCAATCATGCAAAAGTTTGGCAAACATCTCAGAAGGTCTGATAACTTCCAAACTAGATAGTACAGTAACAGATAATCTATAGATTTGTTCTCAACCCTTTGTCAATAAACTAAAACAAAACTCCAACATGGAATAAAGAATTAATTATGTTTATAAAGGAGCTATACAAAACGCCTTATCAGCGAGAAGATAAAAAAACGGTGTAATTATTGTTATGTAAGAGAGTGCTCAAACAGATGAGGCTTCGCCATCATGTCTCCTAAACATTTCACCACTTCCACCGCTGATGTACAAACCAAGACTCAGAGCATCCCTATTTCAATATTGACATTTTCCAGGCGTGGATTTGCTGTAGTCCATACCTGCTACTAATAGCATACAGTGTTCCCAACGTTAATCCTTGTCATGAGGAAAGCAAATATTATAAGTGTCCTGCTCTTATGTAATCTAATCGTCTATGTAATACACTACACGAGAGCTCAGCTACATGATTCAGACCTGAGATGCAACCAACAAGTCTAGCCTGCGTGGGACTGCAAACACAGAATTGGCTCTAAACAGTGTGTAACAGTCAAGGATTCATTCATTACTAGCAGACTTGTTTTTAGTTGTATAATAACACTTAAATGCTAGGAGTGAGCAGTATGAGAGAATTCTCAGCTATGAGTAATTTTATATTAATTATAGTATTATTATATATGGTCCGTAAAGTTATAAATAGGGATTTTACATATTACAATTCTGGCTAATACAGATGATAATTATAATTATTACCAATAGATGATGTATTATTTTGTTAAAATTCAGTTTAAAATTTGACAAAGATTACATTTAACAGTGTTATTAAAATTGTACTGTTTTTAAAGATTAAACGGGTACTTAACCAATTTCAATATAACTTGGCTTCATATACAGTACAAACTAGAAAGGCGAGAAACAAAATTAAATCTGTATTACCTGACTAGAGAAAACGGGAAAAAAAGCTGTTGTTTTCCCTTTTGCAAAATCGGTAGGAAAACTTCACCACCCATAATGCATTGCTTCACCACCCATAATTGGACAGCTACATGTATGTAGCTGTCCAAAGCCACTCCCACCAGTCAAAGAGTTACATACTGCCATGCTTTAGTAGGGAATACTTCTTAGCAAACTTTTAGTCACAATGGTGTCAACTTGTATTATTCCCGGGTGCAAGAATTCAAAGACTTAACGTTTAGTGGGAGTGAGTTACTTCCGGTTTCCAGTGAAGGATCCAGCGTGTTGAAGGCTGGCTAAAGGCTGCAAAGATTTGCAAATATGGAGAGAACACTGCGAAAGAAAGTCTGAAAAACCTGTGCTTGTAATCAACATTTTTAGGCCAAACGGAGTGGAAAAACAGAGAAACTGCTGTTGTGTCAGTTTTGCACCAAGCAAAACACCACTGTGTACAGGTAAGGTTGCAATAGTATTCCATTTTTAACATAATGCTGTTTAAAGAGTAGACATAGTTCAATACAATTTTCAGCAATAAACCTACCCTTACAATAACTGTTCTGTGTATAACCCTCTTCCGATCCGACTGTCCATTGGCGGGGATACAAACATGTGGAAGTGTAATCTGTAGTTGCTTATAAATAAACCTACGTTTTTCAGTCAGGGTAACAGAGAACGAGTAAACATTTTTCATTTACATATACTACTAACACTGTAACAACACAAAGCAGGTTGAAAATCATGAAGTTTCACTTTAATTTTAAGCATTAAAAGGAACACTCCACCGTTTTTAGAAATGGGGCTTTTTCAACATCTTTCCTACATTTAGATTATGTGGGCAAATGCATTTTTGTCTCAGTGCATGCATTGTTTTAGTTTGGCAGGGTCGCCGCTAGCTTAGCTTAGCATAATGAATGGATACATATTACAATACATATTACAATTCTGGCTAATACAGATGATAATTATAATTATTACCAATAGATGTTGTACTATTTTGTTAAAATTCAGTTTAAAATTTGACAAAGATTACATCTAACAGTGTTATTAAAATTTTACTGTTTTTAAAGATTAAACGGGTACTTAACCAATTTCAATATAACTTGGCTTCATATACGTATGTGGCGAGCAGCGGGGCGAGGGACCGCGAGAGCGGGACCGGGGACAGTGATAATGAGTGCCAGCTGCGCGTCACACCGGTCTCGTCTCGCGGTCGAGTGACGGGAGCATAAAAGGAGGAGCGAAGACAGCGGAAGGCGAGAGAGGACCAGGCCTGGATTTTATGTTGAGTTTTGTTTATGTTTTGTTGTGTTGGTGGGCAGTCGTCCGTGAGGGGCTGCCCACGGTTTTATTGTGTGTGAGTGTTTGCGGGCAGTCGTCCGTGAGGGGCTGCCCGCGGTTTGCTTTTGTTTTGTTTATTTATTTTATTAAAATATGTTGAATGTTCGCCGGTTCCCGCCTCCTTCCTGCCCACAACAACTAACATCGTTACAACGTACAAACTAGAAAGGCGAAAAACAAAATGAAATCGGTATTACCTGACTAGAGAAAACGGGAAAAAAGCTGTTGTTTTCCCTTTTGTAAAATCGGTAGGAAAACTTCACCACCCATAATGCACTGCTTCACCACCCATAATTGGACAGCTACATGTATGTAGCTGTCCAAAGCCACTCCCACCAGTCAAAGAGTTACATACTGCCATGCTTTAGAAGGGAATACTTCTTAGCAAACTTTTAGTCACAATGGTGTCAACTTGTATTATTCCCGGGTGCAAGAATTCAAAGACTTAACGTTTAGTGGGAGTGAGTTACTTCCGGTTTCCAGTGAAGGATCCAGCGTGTTGAAGGCTGGCTAAAGGCTGTAAAGATTTGCAAATATGGAGAGAACACTGCGAAAGAAAGTCTGAAAAACCTGTGCTTGTAATCAAAATTTTTAGGCCAAACGGAGTGGAAAAACAGAGAAACTGCTGTTGTGTCAGTTTTGCCAGCTAGCATGTCCCGAGTAAAAGTGATCAAAAAAAACCCCCACCTAATTACTTCTTGTGGCCTGTGTATTCACAACGAATACAAATAGCGATGCAGATTAAGACTAGGCAATTTCCTAGGCAGATATTAACTTGGGACTGTATTTTGGGGAAGCACAGGCGAAGCACTGCTACTTGGGCGCAGAGATATCACGCAAGGTGTGGTCAACATAAACAAAGCAACAGATATCCACCTCAGTTACACATCTGGGAGAGGCAGAGCTTTTACATAACATAAAGTCACCAAAAAGGGGAAGTCAGGAGAAGGAGGAGGATGTTGTATGATGATGCAGTGATAGCTCATCGAGTGGCTCATCATTTATTAAATAATGGAGAGGTTGTTTGGCACACGTCAGTAACTAACAGCCCTAAAGCTGAATGTAACAGTTTTGCTAACCGTTTCACCAAGACAACAGATCCACAATTTTTTACTTACTTGCTTACACACACACACACGCATACATATGTGCATACACATATAGAAATTACAGATCTAATTAACTTCTAAAGATTTAGGGAAAAAGCAGAATGACAGCTACTTTTTCCTGCAGTAGTGCTAGTTTAAGGTACTGTACCCTCATGCTTGCGTTCATGTATTTCAGAAGCGGCGGAGGGTGTAACTGTGCGAAAGTCGAGTTCATGCAGACGTCCTGAAAGACTCGAGGAACACAGGACTATTCACTCTGCAGTTCTCTCTCCAGGCTTGTGACTCAGAAGGAATGAGGGAAAAAATGGGTGTGAGAGAGATGGTGGAGTTAGAGTGACAGAAGAGACAGCAAACATCCTGACACACGAACACATACAGGGCTAAATCCAGTCAGAAACACATGACTAGAACTAGACATGCATGATATAATTTTTATGCTGATCAGCTCTAAATCATTGCTTATTTTCTGGTAGTGGAGACAATTCGTTTTATTGGCCCACGACTATCATCAGATATAATAACTAGCCCTAAACCCCCAACAAACCCACTTTGGAGTGATATTTCATCTCCCTCTGTTTAAGTTCACACTATGGTGCAGTTGCCTTCCTCTCTTTTGAGCTCTCGCTCTGTCTCACGCTACGCAAAACAATGAAGACACAGGCTACTGTTCGCTCAGCCCAGTTCACATGACATCACTGCTCCGAGGCAAGTCCTGAGTTTGTTGAGCTTTTCTCAAGGCCTGATTTGAGGATGAACAATATTCATAATCCTTACAATTTGTTCAAAAGTGTTGCTCATGAATATGTTATATGCTTTGCACATGCATAATTGAGACAATTTCTTGAAAATAGATACCAGATAGTTTGTAAAATGCCCAAACTTAAAGGTGCAGTGTGTACATTTTAGCAGGTGAGGTTGCGAATTGCAACCGCCCACTGCTCACTCCTCCCTTTCGAAGCACAGAGAGATGCTACGGTGGTCGACACAGGCCAAAGATGTCGTTGTCTGAGACGCAGAGAGTGACTAGCACTCCGTAGAGCAGTTTGTCTGTTTAAGGTTACTGTAGAAACATGGCGGTTCAAAATGGCAGTGTATAGAAAAGGCTCATTCTAAGGTAATAAAAACATAACGGTATATTATGTTGTTTACGTGCATGTCCATTATCCAAAACAGCTGCTAAAAATTGAATTCACGATATTTACATCTCCGCAGTCCACACAGCCTTTTCAGTCTTATTTCAAGAAAATCAAGACACCTAGCAAACAACATTCTGACAGTAACAAGAGCTGTCTGTCTGTCTGTTAGACACACACAGTTGTGCAGCGCTCTACTTCCTCTATTGAGTTAGCATGCCAGTGCCTTTACACAGATGTGGGCAGTAGTCAGCTGTCCGCTGAAGCATCGGCATGTGTCTCAGCACACACACACACACACACACACAAGCACATGATGCGTGAACCAATGTGTGCACAACCGCATACATAAGAGGCAATGTGTTTCTGTAACCTCTTAACAACATGCCACAAACAAACAGCGCTCATATCCTGAATATTTCTAGACTTTATCTGATTCTGAATCATTCCAGAAACAATATTAAGAGGACGTCAGCTGTGCCAAATCGTCCAAAGCAGACCTCAATAACACATAATCAATAGCACAGCTTGTACTGAGTCAAATCACATTATGCAAAAGGGAGGGAAGGTTTCCGAGTTATTTATTTATAGACGACTGACCCTATTAAGACGGACCATCTAAACTACAGTGCAGATGAGAGTGAGACAAGATGAGACAGGCTTTTCTTCACTGTTCATTTACACCAGTTATGTCTATTCACTAGAGGGTTATTGTGCTAATCAGAGTGCACACTGGGAAGGGATTAACATCAAAACAATATATAAATTTATTATAAAGATTTAGCCTCAGACTCATGATATTGATTAAGACATTAAAGGGATTATTCACACAAAAATAAAAAATTGTGTCAAAATTTACTCATCTTATGTTGTTCCAAACCTGTATGATTTTTTGTAGAATATGCATAACAGTTGATGGGCCCAATTGACTTCCACAGTATGGAAATAAAAAATATGGTAGTCTATATGGAAGAATATAATATTCAGTACTTCTGACTTACACTTTCATTTTTATTATTATTATTATGCACCCACTCAGAGCTATTGGGCCTGAGGAATCTCAGACAGCAGAGTTACAGCTGATGAGAAAATACTTTGACTATGGTCACAAGTAAATTCACTTATACTGGCACATAATGTTGTGCCAATTTTTCCCTATTGTATTGAAAACAGTATCCGATACTGATATGTTTCCAGGTATTGTATCAAGGTTAGAAATTCCATAATCCTGACAACACTACATGGCAGTCAAGAGGGTCACTTCACATCTAAAATGCTTTTCATGACCTAAATATTCTACAAAATGGACCGCTCAGTCAAAAATCTGATTCAGCATGAGCATTCATAAACTTTCCAAAAGACTTTCCAAACCATTCAAAAGCATTTCCATAGCAACATTCCATTAATAGTTATTCATTCACCAGATGGATTTCCAGCAGTAAGGAGTAAGGACAAACTATATAAACACTGGTAAACCTCTGCTCACCCAAGATGAACTAAGCAAGCATTCACATCTGAACAGTTAAATCTGACGGTTTGACTTTCTCCGTGAGATGAGACCGAGATCAGTCATGTTGTAGGGAAAGAGGCCACCCATGTGAACTGAGCTGACAGGAGAGAACGAAAACATCCTGCCACTTCTTCCACGCATAGATTGCAGCTCTATGACAAAGAATATGAACAATATGCCTGGTTTGACCTCCCACCTCAACTAGTTAAACTCACTTTGGTGTGATATTTCATCCAACTCAGTACATACAAATCCACAGTAAGATCCAGTTGTTTTCCTTTCTCCTGAGCTCTATCCGTCTCTCACGTGACAAAACACAATGAAGACACAGGCTACTGTTCTCACATGACATCATTGCTCCAAGGCAATGTTTCTTTCACCATTTCACTAGCATCATATGGACATGAGCCACTCAAGAGGAGCAGAACAATGCCATTCCTCTCTAATTTACTCAACCGCCTCCTGTAGAGCTTTTGAAGATAAACTCAGGGCAGGATTTCTGACCACGCATGAGAAGAAAATGCTCCGAGACCACAGACGCCCAAAGGCCTCAACCACACCTTGATAAACTTACAAAGTTGCTTCACGATCCCATATAAAGCAACGTTGGGGGGAATGGCAGTTGTGCTCCAGGGTCCCATGGTCCTTTTTTCCAACCCTGGTTAAACTATATGAACAGGGTGAGAAATTAACATCCGCCGCCAACCATATGTGGGAACTTTTCATATAGCGGCAGGTAATTTTGCTTTTCTCCCAGAATGGCCAATCCATCTGGGCGCGCACTTCAGATGTTTGTGCACTGGAAACCACTCACACAGCAGACAAGTATTCAATTGAGTTCTCTTTCGTGTCTTTTTACACTTGAATATTTAAATTGCTTTAATATTTATAAAGTTTTAGTTTTTTTGCAATTGACATTTATGACCGAACTGCAAACTTTCCAGCGATGTCTTTGAATGTCTGTTTAATGACTAAGAGTACATGAGTGCAGTATCGGGTAAGTATATGCATCCCTAATATTGATAATTTAGAGATTATTAAAAATTACTTAAAGGGCATTGAGCATTGCGATAACATATATTTTGATATATAGCCCGCTGTAAAGGTCCACAAAAGAGCTGATTTAACATCAGCTTTGCCATCCTTAAGACTAACACTATCTCTGAATAGTGGCGTGTGAGGGGAGTCCTCTCATGTTTTATTATTTTCATATGACACGACGCCTAGCAAATCCCATGTCATATCAACATCGTTAGTTTCTTCCTTGTTAAAAAAATCAAAAATAATTCTATATATTATGATTTAAACATGGACAATGTATTCAGATTTTTTTCTCCAATGCCACCATCTTTTTTTTTTTTTACCAACTTCCTCCTGTATGTTGACTATCACTCACAAATAAAAAAACTCACAAAAAAAAAAAAGTCAGTGCTATAGAAGTGGACTGAAAAATTACATTTATATAATAAAAGTCTGATACTTGGCATACAATATTGTCTAATACAATATTGCAAACTACAAATTTTTTCTGTATAGATTTTCTCTTTAGAAAAAAAGTACATTTCACATGCTGTATAAGAACACAAACTGTATTTAAGGGGCATTTAAGGACCAGAAACATTTGGAACCTAATGTACAGATAGACTGAACACTAGACTGGCACAGAGATGAACCGCTGAAAGCAAAAGAATGGACTACAAAAAACACTATGAGAAAGTGAATGAAAGAGAAAGCGAACGGTTACATAATGATCTGGACTACATCCAGAGCCCTACAGCAAGGTGGACATTTGCTTCCCTCAGACGAACACTGTGACTCACTGTCCCGTACACAGATTGACAGGAGGACTTGTGCTACTGTTCCAATGTAGAAACAAATCTACTGCCTCAACTCTCTCTGACCTCAATCAAGCAGCTAAGGTGGAAATAAATGGAAAATGTATTCTGTGATGTTAGGAGACACTGCACTGTCCCTTTTTACAAAACATGACGGGACACAGTGTTACACTGACTGTGCAATGACAACTTTTTTTGCAGTCAGCTTTAAGATATGGATCATAATCGATGAAATCATGTCTTAATCCTTGAACAACATTTTTTTAAGTATTCACAACACACACATTCAAAAGTTTGTTCAGAAAAAAAAAAAATAATAAATTTTTTTATAAATGTTTCCACCCAAAAAAATTATGCAGAACAACTATTTTCAACTTTGACAATAAGAAATGTTTCTTGAGCAGCAAATCAGCATATTAAAATGATTTCTGGAGGATCATGAGACACTGAAGACTGAAGTAATGATGCTGAAAAATGATGCAGCTTTGCCACCATCACCAGAATAAATATTTTAAAATATATTACAATAGAAAACAATAAATAATAATTCACAATATTACTATTTTAACTGTATTTTGTGCTCAAATAAATTAAGATTTGGTGAGCATAAGAGACTTCATTTTTAAAAAGACAATCCCAAACTTTTTGATCTGTAGTGTATATGATGTCTAAAAATGTATAAAGGTACAGTTATGTAGCTGCTACCGCTCTCAGCAAGACAGAGATAGACATCACTAGAAAGAGACATCATATGCATTTTATGTAGTCTTATATAGTCTAGTATAGTCTAGTATATAGAATTTTTAGGGTTTTTTTTAGCTCTGGAGAAATGCTGTCTGGTTTCACTGTGTACAAGCTGTACAGAGATAAAATGATAAAGCTACTCTGATCCTGGCAGATCCAGAATCCGGTGAGCTCAAAGCAACAGACTCGATCGAAAAGACGATCTGTCTGATGAGCCCGGAGACTACTTCTGTTTCTTCTGAAACCTAAGACCATTAGTCTCCCTGTGCTGTTCACAGCCCTTGAAGTCCTCTGGGAAAGGATGTAGTAACTTTATGAGGTTGACTCATGGCCAAACCAGCATAAATCTCATCAGACAAAGCCATTCAGGCAGTTTAGTTATTCACTCAGTGACAGAAGCCACATTAGCAAAAGGTTAGGGATGCGCAAACCTTTTTCAACAAAACTGTGGATTATCAAAGCACGCCAGATAGGGATATCAGAGGTTCTGCTAGAGCCATTAATAACTCAAGGTGCACATGCATGCTTGGTTTATGACTGCTTTTTCAAACACTGATCAATCAGTTCTTGGTTCGTCAATCATGGATATGCAGGACATATAGCATTTCTTTCACATTGAAATTCATGGCATTCTGTCGTACATCAACATCACACACTCAAGTAATCTTCCTCAGCTGACTACAAACAGACAAAGAATGGCCTTACAGAAATATGTAGAGCTGTCATGGTTATGACATTTTAGCTGACAAGTAATTGCAATCATTGACTTAATTGTTAAAGAGCACCTATTATGGCATTTAAAATGTTCCAAATATTGTTTTAGAAGTCCCCAACAACAGTTTTGCATGCATGCAATGACAAAAAAGACTTTAGTTTTCTTATAATATGCATTTATTTTTACCTGTTTTGACAGCGATTCTCAAATGATTCGTTTAGTGATTCACTTTTCAAAACCCCGCCTTTACGTGACGCTAATCTGCGGTGATTGGTCCGATGACCCAGTCAGTTGTGATTGGTATAGTCTGTGCAGATATTTTTGGAAACAGAACACCCATCACCATAAATGGTTTTCGGTTTAACAAGTTTAAACGCGTATAATGTGTATGAACAAACATGGCATCAATTTTACCCTATCAATTCGAGCCTGAATATGAAGGGCAAACGTCTGGAGATGCGAATGATCAACAAACTCAATCGCAAACACCACGACTGGAGCAGGATATTTCTCAATGGTAAGCATCAATGTAACGTTAGTTGTCACTTCAGTCCAACGGAGCGTTAACTCGATGCATAAACATAAAAATAAATAAAAATGCAGTAACGTTACGTTACTACGAGGAGTCTATTCTTAAAGAAAACTCCGAAAACAACAACAAACAATTCACATATCTCAATACAATTGTCATTGAAGACTTATGCTAAACGGTGCTTACACAACAAACCAAACAATTACTAAGCATGCTACATAAAACATAAAAGAAACAATTATTAATAACACTTAAGGAGGAGGAAGCTGATGCAAATACACTTGGAACTGAACCTTCCTTCAATATCAGCCGGCTTGCGAATCCAAGTTTAATTGCATTTAAGTTGGTAAAGCAATCGTCTTCAAAATGGCGTGAACAAAGCACAAGGCTCGGACTATACTCCTGTGGTACAGTTGTATAAATTAATTGTAGCCACTTAGTCTTCAAATGCTCAGATGAAAAAAGTTTGCTTTTGAGTCGCACTTCAGAACACAGCGTCTCGTCGCTATGTTGTTTTCTAGTTTTCACTGGCGTCTTGGAGCGCTATAAGTGGGCGTATCGTATTCAAATAATTTTGACCGGAATATGTCATCTGAACAAGTAAAATGTCTGCCACTTTTTGTTCTGATAAAATGAGAAAAAAATAATAAATTGTGCAACCAAGGGTAATTAAATCTAACCATTGCTTAGCTCATATCACATCAAACCGTGCAAATGATTATTATTGTTATACTTTCTTCTCAAATTGCGTGAACTTTTGCTTTTGGTTAATCTCCAGTTGTCACTGATGATTGTCGTTTGGACCTTTCTGGGTAAAAATGATCCGCCACCTGCTGCATCCTCACATGCGATATAGGGACCTCTTCTTTATGTACACTACCAGTCAAAAGTTCTCTTTGATGGGAAAGTGTGTCCAAACGTTTGACTAGTAGTGTATACAGACGTGACGTATTACGCAAAGACAGAAGGCGGCATGCTCGAATTTCCCGCGAAATCCACCAGCACCACTCAATTTATAACACATACAAGCTTACCGTTGTGAATCGGGCTAAGGTAAGTAACACTGGTTGGTTATGTACTAGCTCAAAAATTTATTTGGATAATATTTTTTTAACTTGCAGGACTGTAAATATTAAAGCTGAAGTCCGTAACTTTTTTTGGTTAAACATTATTAAAATAAATTATGATGATGAATATTTTTATCATCGTCATCACCATACAATAATAATATAATTTAAAAAAAGGAATCTCTTGACAATAACTTGACATTTTATGGCCTTTCGGTTACAAGTCTGACTCTCTAACCATTAGACTTAAAAAGTGCCTTCATAAATTCCCGACATTATATAAAATAATTATGCATCATGCATAACATTCATCAATTAAACATATGGGTCAAGTTCATGTCTGGATAGAGATTAAAGAAAAAATCATCTGGTTAAAAACCTTTGCAACTAACTCATTAATTTGACAAAAAAAAAAAAGAAAGTCTGTTACGATAACTACTTTTTGTTTCGCGATATATCGTACCAGAAATAATTGCGATAAACGATATTATTGTCATTTTAAGACTATTTTATGCCACTGAATATATAATCCTAATATAACAGCATAATAATGCAAGAAGACCTACACACTTTCAAATGACAACCTTTTAATTCTTTAGATCATGGAAATTAAGGGTAAAAAATATATCCTAAAAAAAAAAAAAGAATTGAATAAATAGTAAATAAACATGTTCCCTTGTGAAACGGCTTTAACACTCGTCATTCTGCGTAGACATTTATATGTGCACCGGAACAGGGGATCAAGTCCATTTGGGCTTATTCTTCCAAACTGTGAGTAGTTTGGAAGAATTATGGCACCTTTTTTCCACCTGTCGATAACCGCTCTGTGTGTGAATGAACTGCCCCAGAATCACTTTCGCCTCCGTCACGGAGAACATACAAGATGACAGCACAATCGAGTGAAATGTTGGTAACATTCATTATCATGTAAACAGTAATGGGCGATATATTGATTATTGCGACAGGCCTAGCTAACACTCATTGCAGTTTAAGTAGACTGTTAGGGTTAGTAAAATAAGTTGACTTGTACTTGCAAAGTTACTTATAGTCAGTAGAATGTCTGTTGGGGGAGCATCAAAATAAAGTGTTAGCAGATATTAAACAGACAGTCTACTAACACTCTAATGACTTGAAGTAGTTGACGTGAAAAGTTTGTAGGATGTCTAAAATTGACAATCAGAATAAAGCGTATTATCTTCCAGAAGGCACAAGTCAATATGTTGAATAAGAGAACAACTTGTTTGTTGATGCTTACTATGTGGCTAAAAAGTGATGGTTGTGCGTAAATTGTCTCCAAATGCAAATGGGAAAATTAACGTTGTGCGTCACGGCTGTGTGTGACCGGGCCAAAGAACTCACACATTCTACCTCATCCTTACACACCAACACACTCACACAGTCAGCTGAGGAAGGAAAGTTATGCAGCGACGTGAAAGAAACAGGCTTTGTGCGACGATAAAGAAAACCTCCGGGGATTAAACCACGAGAGCACCAAGCTCACAGCTAACAATCAGCTTCCCCACACAACAACAACAAAAAAAAGGAGAAAGTGAAAGTGAGATGAGGGCTATTTTAGAGGTGGAATGTTTAAAAAACCTCGGTCACTGAAGGGGAAGTTGTACTGGGAATTTACTGGAGTCTCAACAGGTGTTTTACAGACCATCAACATTCCTACTCCTCATCCAAAGCCTGGCTGACAGCGGCCTTTCCCTCGAGACCAGAACCACAGACAGGTAGTACAAACTGTAGCTTGAAGAAACTCTCATTAAGAGGTCTGATAATCCCACTTTAGCCACTGAACTGGATCTACGGTCTAATCCTTTGCACTTTGAGGGAGGAAACACAGTGATCCTTACAAGTTTTCTATAAGTTGCCAACATGACTATCGGTCAAAATGGACAGTGTCTTTCATTTTTTAGATCACAAAAGCTTTAATGATCAGTTGGCAGATACACATCAGAGAATAAGGAAGCACTTGGAAACCCAGTCTGATTTTGATGGAGTGGGTTTGTTTTTAGCTGAAGGACCCTGGTGAGAAGCCAAGGCATCTAAATGTGATTACTATTCTCCTATTTATAAAGCAATTGAGTCCTGCCAATAGTACTGAGTTAATGGGAGGAAACTGGGTCAGCTCGCCTCTATCTGTCCGGAGGACTGCCAAAGGCCAGAGTGGGCCGGATGAAGCCAACCAATAGCAGTTCCTAAAATCTACATCATTTTGGGCATGGATCGATATGATTTGGTATTGATAACTGACAAATATCTTCAAGGTTATTTTGAGAGACGGATTACGGCTGTCTGAAAGCTGAAAAATGTTGCATAACATCTTGCCTACCAAGATGCCTTCATCTGATTGGTTTTTGAAGGCAGAACAGATGTGACCTTCACTGACTATGAT
The DNA here is from genome assembly GCA_023029165.1 of Gobiocypris rarus. Lineage (NCBI taxonomy): Eukaryota > Metazoa > Chordata > Actinopteri > Cypriniformes > Gobionidae > Gobiocypris > Gobiocypris rarus. The sequence goes on from CM040919.1 coordinate 11,499,337, forward strand.
ATCTGGGTCATGGACACAAGGCCAGTGGTGTTGGTAACTAAAACTAAAAAAAACTGTTGAAATAAAGCTGCAATAAAATGAAATATCAGAAGAAAAACTTAATAAAATAAAATTAGAAATGCATTTAAGATGAAGTAGCCTATAAAATTAGTAGTAAAACTGAAATGAAAACTAAAGCTAAATATAAATATTAAGAATAACAATGAATAAGCATAAATAAAACATAAACTAAATACTACAATAGTAAATAAATAATACTAAAATAACACCGGACATGGCTTTTGGTCCAATCAATTAACTCAAAATACATTCAAATGCAATGCATACATAAGATGACTTAAATACACCTATTTTACTATGTTTGTTTTTTTTTTTACTTTTTTTAATTAAAATTAATTTGAATAATTTTTGAAACAGTCAAAAATACCAGTGTGTATACACCAGTCCAAATGAAGACAAAAGCAAAACCTTACTGAGTATTTTGGTCGTTTAGAAATAATAATTTTATTATAATTTCTTAGAAAATAATAGTATTTTACCAAAACACGAAACAATAAATCACAGCAGAGAAGACCCTCAAGACTGTCTAAGAGTAAATTCTCTTCAAATATAAAATAATTGAACCTTTTTGTGATTGAGTATGTTCAGTTTGTATAATGTCATGTGACTCCCTAAAAATGTTGTGATATATGAATTAATAGTTGATGATAAATTGTAAAAGAAAAGAGAGATATTTAAAAACTTGATAAGATGTGTGTTTGACCACCTGATAGTTTAGAGATATAACATTTTTCTTGAAAATGGCATACAAATAATTCAAAAACCCCATGTAACGAGCATAAAAACAAAGTACATTTCTAAGAACTGGACATGCCTTGTATCTTGGACATTTACATTTGTCATGGACACTTTCACTAAGAAACAAGCACTGCAATCAAAAGCTTTACTTAAAACACAAATTAAGATTTTTAACTTCAACAGTTGCAGTCTGCCAGTCATAATGCATGTGAATGGGTAACAATTCCATGAGTATATCTAGTAAGGTCAAACCGGCGCGATCATAGATATATATATTATGTAGATGCCTCATTCGACCGATCCGCGCAGGCACTAATGAAGAATCTATATCTATGATCGCGCTGGTTTGACCTTACTAAACGGGATTCTAGATGAGATTCTTCTGGATGTGAAGTAAAAAAAACACTGTTCGGTTTCTCATAGAAACCGATCGGTTCGTGTCTTCACAAGCAGAAGGGTTTTTGTGCATGTTGTCTAAGCATGTTTTTTTTTTAACTCTCATAGAATTGTTACCCATTCACATGCATTATGACTGGCAGACTGCAACGGTTGAAGTTAAAAATCTTCATTTGTGTTCTACTGAAGAAACAAAGACACCTACATCTTGGATGCACTGGGGGTAAGCAGATAAACATCACATTTACATTTTTAGGTGAACTATCCCTTTAAATCTGTTCTAGACCATTAGGGGTGACATGAAGTCTTAGGTGTCCTGTCTGAAACCAGATTCCTTAGGAGATGCGTTCATGCAAAAACACTACTGTTAAGGAGCTGAAGTCACAGCCAGAGGGGGCTGTGGATGTGGCGTGTCTGTGGATAGCAGCAGATTACCGATACTTTGTTCAGTGTAGTGGCAGCGCTCAACATGGACATGAGGGCGAGGTCTTAAACATGCATACTGCAACATCACATGATCGCTGAGAGAGAGGTGAAGTCATGCAGAACAGAGCACACACACACACCCTCTCATTACTGCCCTCAGACAGGGTAGGCTTTATGAAGAGGAGGACGCCTTAGCCCAAAGCTCTGATCTCACTGAGTGTATACATGAAACATTATGTACAAACAAAGCTTCTGTCATCATTTGCACATGCTGTTCCAAACCTGTATGACTTTTAAGCTTCAAAAAGGAAGAACAACTATAAAAGTCTTCTGAAGCCATACAAATTAAACACTGCAAGAGTTGTTATTCACTAAGTATGGAAGCTTTACTTTTTATCTTGCAATTCTGAGTTTTTTTCCCCTCAGATATTGCAAGATATAAACGTGCAGTTATGAGTTAAGAAGTCAGAATTGTGAGACATAAACTCACAATTGCGAGAAAATATCAGAATTGCAAGCAGACTTTTTTTCCCCCTCCGAATTCGACTCGTAGCTGCAAGTTTATTTCTCAATTCTGATATTACACAAATTCAGTAGACATGGAATATAGTATGGACCCTTTTATGAAACTTTCATAGTGCTTTTGAGTAATTTTTGAAGCTTAAAATCTCCAATCTCCCCTGGTGGTAATTGAGTGGGAAAGAGCGACCAGTACGCTATTAAAAATGTCTCCTTTTCTGTTCCTCATAAGAAAGAAAGTCAGACAATTTTGAACAACATGAGGGTGAATAAATGATGGCTTAATTTTTCTTATGCATGGCTGATCTGAATCGCTTACTCTCTGATCAGTCTTGATCACACGTCCACTAAACAGCGCTATGAGATCCAGTGAGAATTGCTTGAGTTCAGCAAAGAACATGAACGTCTCTGTGATGTGGCTGACATTCTCAACAGCGCTGACAAACACGGGAAACACTGTGCCATGAACGATCCAGTTAGAAGGCTTTTCAATCTACAAATCACCATCATTTACCTTGGGTTTAACTGGCCATCCTACATTGTACAGCGCTCCAGATGTCCAGTCCGCCCCTGAACTGCACCATGGTATTATGGCATTAATGTGGAATATTCATAAAGAATAGTATTATGTTATTAGAAGGAGTATTGTATTAAAGGAATAATGGAATAAAATTACAGTATTTTTTGTTATTAAGCTATAGCATTTGTGCATTTGTATTCATACTAAACATTTATTTAGGCTACTGTTTTTCATAACAAATACCATAAAAACCATATAGTTACATTTTACCATGGGTAAATGAGTTCCAACTCAGAGTTTTAATTTCACCCTCTGAGGTTGTTTACATTTTTACAGATGTCACCGTTCATAAAATTGACATCTGCTATTGTCAACTTTTCAAATGTGTATTTCTGAGACTAAACCAAGCGGCAACCTCCCGCGTTCTCTCTTGAAGCCGTAATAAGGAAGTGACTTAAAATGCAGTTCATCGACTGGCCACTAGGGACAGAATCTCATTGAGCCCCATGTTAAAATGCCCAACTTTACAGCAGAAAAACACATGTTTACAGCCTGGTACAAATGGTGGTTTTGGTCTATACAGCTAATGTGAGCGGGTGAATCCTATGGGTGACATCACGGACAATACGTCCATATTTTTTTTACAGTCTATGGACAAAATATTATTAATACTGCAGCTTGCATTGATAACTGTGCCAAAGATACACCTCATCAAAGTCAGCCAACACAAACTATCACCCGTTAGAACATGCAGAAACTAAGATTTTTTTTTTCAATTAAGATATTTCTTTAGTTAAGGAAAAAAGACTGAAAAATGATTTAACTTAAGTTAACTCATGCATATTTTGATGTAGAAAAAAATATTGTGAATATTCTATCTCAGATTAGTGAGATGTTCCCCTGTTTGGCAAGATTTTGTCATGTTCTGTAAATAAAGAGTAGTTTAAAACCACAATTAACTGTCTGGTTTCTACATCTTTCACTCTAAATCTGAGATAAATCTGCCTTTAAACTTTTTAAAGATTTGACATTTATCGTGATTATTATTGATATTGACTATTTATGGTGATAATTTTTTTTGGCCATATCGGCCAGCCCTGGTCACATGCCTATGAATGATTACGAAATGTCTCATCTTTGTGCTGTGTATCGACTCTATCGGAAAAAAGATTGTGTTTGTGTGCAGAGGAGGCAGGGTTCTGCTCTTTGAATATCCTCCCATTCACGGTCACGAGTTTACCGTCTAGTGCTCTGTTGATAATCTCGTTCAGAGAAGGCTCAGAATGCATGCATGGCCGCATGTGTTCTTTTTGTTTGGGAGTCTGTGCGTGTGTGGCTGTGTGGGCGCATGCTTGTATGTGCGCATCCCCTCTGTGGACCCATCTGTTAACTCTGAGGGCATTTTAAAATCGACCACATTTAGCCAACACACCTTACTTCAAAATTTTAGCACAACACACAGTCCTATTTGCACAGCACTGTCTTGTTTACTAAATAGAAAGGCTGTAAAAATGTCCTGTTCCGAGTCAGGCAGCAAGAGATCTTTTGGTGCTGAAAAGCTTGGGAAAACTACTTCCGAATGGATTACAGCAAGGCTTTGGCTACTTCCCAGAGTGGCAGGGAGCTTTAGGGAATCTTTGAGGCAGGCCGAGATCCACATAGTTGTCACGCCAACAAAGAACAAACAGCTAATGAATACCATCAAGACAATGAGGTTGCCAAAGACACAACTCCTGAAAACCACTCACAACTAAATCTAGCTGGCAAACATTCACACCACAGACAGCAAAAACACTGCACCTAGAAACCTCCAGAATCATACAGAGACGAAAACTAGCTTTTTCCTTAGGATAGTTTGTCAAGCTGAGGCCCTTTTCCAAATATAGCAACAGAATGACTAATTTTTCTCAAAAGTCAAAAACCAGTCTGGCACCTCAACAAAAGCTAACAAGATGACTCACCTCTATTGATGAACTGGGCGGTTCAATGTGTTTATCTGTAATGGAGAAAAAGAAGAAGAAAAAGAAAGAGAAACAATATCAGACTAATACATTTTTTTTTAAATCACATAACTTCAAAATATGTACATTTCATGTATGTTAAAATGTTCTCTTTATCAACGAATTTGACAATAGGATATAATCTAGAACTAGATTTTTCCAATTTCTGGGTTTTTGCCAATGCAAAAAAGCAGTTAGGTAATTATGAACTTAGAAACAATTTATTGCAAAATATGCATATCTACACAAATATTCAAGTAGTTTGAGAGCATTTATAGGGAGATTATGTTGTTCGCGGTGCTTCATGGAAGCAAGCGGACACTAAAGATTTATTTTGGCGCAAATTGTTTGTTTTGATTCTGTGATTTGTGGAGATTCTCTGCAGCATCATGGGAAATGTAGTCTTCACCGGGTATTCTGCTGTTGAACATGATTAGTTTTAAAAATACGCTGAAATAATGCTGATGGCTTTAACAAACGCACAAATAATCGATTAACAACATCATAGATCATAGTAGGTCTGTCTTTAAAGGATTAGTTATTTTGGAACAAACGGGTTATTTTGATTCTCTGATTGGTGGAGAGTCAGAATCATGGGTAATGTAGTTTTTCACTAGGTATTCTACCATTGAACATGATTATTTAAAAAATAAGCTGAAATAATGCAGGCTGATGGCTTTAACAAACGCACATATAATCAATTAACAACCTCATAGCTTACAGTAGATCGGTCTTAAAAGGATTATAATCGGCTACCCTATTAAGAAAGTCTATGGGTAAGAGCAAGTCTATGGGTTTCAGTGCAAGTCTATGGCTTTTGTTTTTGCTGCTTGTTTTTCATACACCAGCCAAAAATGAAAAAGTAAACAGCACAAGATTTTGATTCATTTTCAAGGCCCAAATGATGCAGAACGAGATACGCACTCAAGTTTAATACTTACAGTTACGTAATAATAATAAGGATGCTGTTTATTAATGGTGCTTGCTAAGGCCAGCATCTTTCTAGAGAAGTGGTGTATGGGATGCAATCATGAATAAATTTAATAGAAGTGAAATTGACCATGACAAACCCCCTCCCCCATTTCTATATTACAGAGAGGGACCCAGGGGTTCACCTCAGACAACCTTCACATGAAATATTTAACACAAATCTATAGGAGTCAGACAGAGATGCAATTTGTGCAAGTTGAGCCTGAGCTACACTACAAAGGGCTTAGAATCATAATGTCTGTCTTTAGTAGCACTGGAGGTATAATGTTACAGTGTTCAAAGAAAGAGCCTCCTTTGGGATTGGCCGAGAACCAGAGTTCACCGCTGCCACTAATGAATGAACCCAGTGTCATTGCAACGGCTACTTTCAACAACTGAAAATCAAATATAACTCAAAATGTGCAAACAAGTCTGAATTTAAATCCTCACCAACATACACCATCCTGACACGAAGAAGGTATTTTTGTGTTTTGGTATTATCTTTGGTCTTTTAGTGCAATATATGCTATTTACATTTTTGTATGAAACAGATCAGTACTGTAATATTATCTTTCTATAAAGATGAAAGGAGATCACTGAAAAGAATTCATCCTTTACATTGTGACCTGGTTGACATGGAAATCTATTCACAAGGGTGTTTGACTCAGGAGGAAACAACAAACTAAAATTGGGACAAAAAAGCAAAGGTTTAAACCCATCCTATTTATTCATTTATTTATTTAAATACATTTATTTATTTATTTTTCAGGAGCTGAGTAGGCAATTCATTTAAAAGTATATTACTATATATGTTAATTAATATTTTTCAGTAGACAATACTGACAACATCTGTGACAAATCTGCAATATATTCTGATGCAATCACAACACCTTGTAGTGAGAGAGAGTGAAAGCTTTATCTATCTCAGATTAACCTATATCTTTGAGTTTGGCTCCTCAGGAGCTTCAGATCTACACTTCCATATTTCATTTTTCTAGTCGGGATACAAGCTGTTTTCAAGGCTGTAGTAACTATGAATCGCTCTGAGAAAACAGAGAAAGAAGACATAAACATCAATGAAGCATTGGAGTTTAGAAACAGACTTCTTCTTTTTCAAATCACTAATAGGCTCTCAAACTGTTTTATTCAATTTTAGAGACAGATCTATTTATCAGATAGATGATAGATAGATAGACCGATATGATGGATAGTTGATGACTGAAACTGGCAGGTTCACAGTCTGATAGCATTGGTCAGTCAGCGTGATTTGAACGTACCCACATTTGCCAGAACAGCAAACTTCCCCAGGAGAGCAGAATTCAGCAGTCCGTCATGTTACATAAGCATTGATTTTCCTGCCTGGTAGGGACCATCTGATCTAATTACTTGCTTGACATTTGGCACTAAACACTTCTATAGTACTTAAAACAGGAGACTTATATTTTTTCTAAACAACCTTAAAAAAAAAGAGTGTGTATATGTGTGTATATACAGGGTCATATATGGTGCATCAACTACATAGCTATACTCCGACTGTCTAAAAGAGATAATAATGATGAAGCTAATTAAACATCAGCTAAATGCAGGTCAGTCACAGGTAAGTACTCGATTTAAATGTGAATAAGCAGGAGACATCTATGGAAATGTCTTTCAGATTAAGGTACCAGCCATATAAAACAGCAAAAACACTCAAATAACTGCTGAACACGTCTAAATCCTGGTTAGGGAAATGGAAGGATTGAGACATTCATCCCAATAATTATACTTATGAACAGCAGTCAGATTAACTCCCAAAGGAGAAACAGAAATGGAAGCCAGATCCAAAAGCCCCAGGCTAAGGAACCCTGATGAGATAATGGCTGAAAATTTAATTATTCTAGTTCTATCTGAGAAATCGCTCTCTCTCGAATGTATCATCAATTTTTTCAGATGAAATTAAGATGATTAAAATAAAAAAAATAGAAACCAGTTCTATATTATACTATCTATTTTTAAATATATATATATATTATTTTAATTTAAACGCAGGTAATCTGATTGTCTATTTCAATGTACAATTAATTCATATTATTAACAAAACATTCAATGCACTAAATATGAGTGGGGGTGTAAAATTATGTAGCCTAGCTGTTTAACACATTAAATGTTGTAATTGTGCATCCTGACCAATATATAAATACACCTCAATGTTGACTCAAGATGGTAAGTATACATATCACATGAGCACTGGGCCAAAGAGCAGGTCCCTTTTGTTGCCCTCATGCCTAAAAGTGCTTATGGATGAATCCATCACATGGCCCCATTGTTTACAATGGCACGATGGTCAATACGATATAACCGGTATTATAGAGAGTACATTTTTTTGTATTGCAATGAATGAGATCATAAATCAAATCAAAGCAGTATACAAACATAGGCCTATATTTAAATTATCGAATAAAACAGCTAAAACACTGTTAGAATTGAGGTTTAGCCTAGGTACATCCCTAAATCTGTCCAAAAATTAAAATGGCCTCCATTAATCATAATAACAATTATATTTGGCTACGTGTCAGTGCAATGCTGTAAATAATAACGCGTCTCGATGCCAATGCTGTTCAGTTTGGCTTCATGCTGCGCCATTTACTGCGGATTTACTTCGACTTCTCATGTAAACATTATGGTTACCTGGACTGTTCAGTTGATATAATTTAACAGTCCCGTCCTTCCGGATCCTTACGTCTCCAGGACCCGCAATCCGTCCAGGTGGACTCACACCTGTCTCTTTCCGTCTCTGTTTTTGAGTTAACCACCTGCAGCACTGATAACACACGGCCCAGGCTTGCTCCTCATTGATCGGTTGACTGTACAGTGTTAAAATCTCCTCCAAACACAATTCATCTTCCCCGTCCATACAATCCATGCTGATGTCTTCAGTTTTCGCTCCATCTCCGGGATCCTGGAGAGCCGGCGGTGAGATTAACATTCCTTCGTCAGTCATTCTTCTTCTCCAGGCTTCCAGAGAGCTGAAATGACTGTGTTGAGATGATAAAGAGACAGAAAAGGTCTGTTTACGTTAGGTCTGTCATCTAGAAGGACCGCGCGTGTCCGCCTCTGCTGCCCGTGTCGCTACTTCTGAGCTCGAGCTGCTGCTGTTCGACTCCGAGAGGCGCTCATGACTTTTCCGCATGGTCTCAGAGTCAGCCATGTCCTCAGTCACCTCATTGACAATACACATTATTAGAGAAGATTGCGTTCATCTTAAATGGAAATTTTTCCACATTTTATAAGGACTTAATAATTAAATACGCAGCATTTTAGAAAATGGTTGAAGTTTTTTTGCTTTTAGCATGAATATGTTAGGCTAGTCTTACTGTTAAGCTAGTGTGCTCCAAAACAATGACAAAATTCCTATTTAGAAGATATAAGCATTCAAACCATACAGTCTCTCACCTCGCCAATATGGATCAACAATTTTTATGACATTAGCCTACACAGCAATTCATCTTCTCGTCAGATTTTCTGTCCAATCGTATGCTCTCTAAAAAGTGTCCCGAACCCTAAAAACATGCTGAAGCTGCTGCAGAAATCGGTCATTTGTTTACACATTTACTATTTTCTACATGGTGAATGATGACACATAGTGCACTATGTCACTTCAGACAGTGTAAATATGCTTTCAGGTTGAGTCTGGTTTCACATTAGTTTCACGCCGTGGCAGCGCGCACAGTCTGCTCCGGTCCAGGGACACACTAGCATAGAGCGGATCATATGAGCGAGTCGGCACAGACCACAAAAAAGTATCGGACCCTTTTCAATTCTGCACAGAATGCTGTATTTGCGAGGAGATTATGATGGGAAATGGTTAGATTAGGTGGAAACTGCGGCTTTAATGAGCTGAAAGGCTCAAGTCAAGCTGTGATACACACAAAATCCAATTGGCTGTTTTTAAAAATGGGAGGAGCTGTTCGATATGCCCCGCCCTGTCTTTCTGTTTCAGGAGAAATTACATCAACACATTGAATAATGCTGTGCGTTTCAAGGCACTTCAGTGGGCATTAAACGGATGTTGCGATAGTCTTTTTTTCTTTTGGACGTATATCTGAGTGAAACGGCTTCTCGAACAAGAAAAAATGCAGGAACTTTATTTTGTCCATCGAGAATTGATTGGATTGTTGTGACAGGTTGTCTCGTCCTCGTGCCAGTAAAAATTATTTGCACCCATAATCATTTATACTGCAATATTCCATTAAAAATAAGAATTGTCCATTATTAATTCATGGTTACTTTAAGAACAACAAGTTAATGTTAGTAGCCTTCATGTACATGTTCAATTAAATCGTAACCTAAATTTAGATAAAAATTTTGAAATTATGTTGTAAAAAAGAAAAGTAACTAATTGTGTTACTTAGTTACTTTTATGGAAAGTAATGAGTTACGTTACTTTTGCTTAATTTTTCATCACAGCAGTGTGTGTGTGTGTGTGTGTGTGTGTGTGTGTGTGTGTGTGTGTGTGTGTGTGTGTGTGTGTGTGTGTGTGTGTGAATAAGACTCAGGATGAAAGTAATGCATATTCACGCATAGTAGAGGGCGCAGCTCAAACTAAACTTCCAGCTGTTTGACATTCTGGATTGCAGAAGAATAGGATGCAGGAGAAGAAAGTTCAACACGCTTGCTTCAGCAATATAAATTTCACAAAATTAAACACAAATGTAATGTTTAGCTAAAGTAATTTTTTGCTTATTAGTTTGGATGAAGTGGATTATGGAAGGTCAACAGCAAAGACATTGGTTAATAATAAAGTTAGATTAAATACATAAAGTATATTTGTGAATGTCCCCATAAAACATGGAAACACAACATGTGTGTGTGTGTGTGTGTGTGTGTGTGTGTGTGTGTGTGTGTGTGTGTGTGTGTGTGTGTGTGTGTGTGTGTGTGTGTGTGTGTCATTTAGAACTAATAACCATCATGTGAACACACAACACCTCTGCACTCAACATGAGGACAGGGGAACTGTCAGTCAATAAATGAAAAAACAAAGTAACTTGCGTAACAGAAGATATTTTGTTCTAAATTTAAAAGTAATGCATTTTTTTACTAGTTACTTGAAAAAAGTAATCTGATTACGTAACACACGTTATGCATTCATCACAACAGTGTGTGTGTGTGTGTGTGTGTGTGTGTGTGTGTGTGTGTGTGTGTGTGTGTGTGTGTGGACTGGTAATCCCTCCGGTATGGGGACAAAATGTCCCCACAAAGATGGCAATATCCAAAATGATGGCAGTGTAGGGGGATAGAAAATATGGTTTGTACAGTATAAAATGCATTACGCCTATGGAATGTCCCCATAAAACATGGAAACACAACATGTGTGTGTGTGTGTGTGTGTGGACTGGTAATCCCTACGGTATGGGGACAAAATGTCCCCACAAAGATGGCAATATCCAAAATGATGGCAGTGTAGGGGGATAGAAAATATGGTTTGTACAGTATAAAATGCATTACGCCTATGGAATGTCCCCATAAAACATGGAAACACAACACAATGTGTGTGTGTGTGTGTGTGTGTGTGTGTGTGTGTGTGTGTGTGTGTGTGTGTGTGTGTGTGTGTGTGTGTGTGTGTGTGTGTGTGTGTGTGTGTGTGTGTGTGTGTGTGTGTGTGTGTGTGTGTGTGTGTAAATTGTGAGGTCTGTGGGCAGTGCCAGCCAAATGATTGAGAAATCATGAAAAATCAATAGACTTTGCACCAGTGGAATGTGCTAATTTTAGCCAGATTAGAATTTAGAATTAGACTAGCCCAATTAAACCTGATTAACAAATAATAATTGCTGCACCCCTTTCTGGTGACAACTCAAAATTGCACTAAACTGTGGAATCAGTGTGGAGACCCAGGGAGTGCTGTAACAGCATCGGTTTAACCAATTTAAAGTGAGCTACAAAGGTGAAATCACTTCCTAGTTGGAATTCTAAAAAATAAAAAGGGTAAGACGCATCAAACCAGACAGGTGTGGTTGTAACACTTCCCAACGTAATTCTACAGGAGCAACACTCCACAATATCAGTATAGACTTAAATTTACTTACATTGTTTTATTTATGTATTTGTTTGTTTGTTTTGGACAAGGGCAATACAGAGTAGCATTGTTGCTTCAAATTTCATGCAGCAGATATCTGTAAAAATGTCAGCCTCTGTCCCTGAAGTGTGAGGGTGACTAACATACACAGTGTTAGATATATTTATGAGTATGTTTCATACATTTGTTATTTTAATTGTTTTGTATTGTAAAAAAGGTTTCCTATATGTAACATGTTGAATTTAAATTGTTTAAAGTGAAATGAAGGTGATAATGGATGGTATAATGATTATTTTGAATTGAATATGGTAATTAAATTGGTCTGTTCATGCACAAAACCCTATTACAACTCAGCCCATTATTGGGGTAGATGGAACAACAGCGCTCTTTGTACTTGACATTAACTTACATAGTTTAGGTATGGCTATAAGTTAACAATTTTTAAACAACTCCCTGATTTCATTCTTTTCGATTGTCTATGTCTATGATCAATGTTTATCATCAGTTCAGTGATGCAGCATTAAGATCTGGTAAAACCATGTACAGGCAGTGTCTCACATTTTTAAAAGGCTCTTCTTTATATATACTATATTAAATATTTCATTTTAATGGTACACTAAATGTCCAAAACATGTTGATATAAGATAAACTGCTCCATCTAGTGGTCATTTTACAGCACTTATAGCTGGCCGTATAAAACGCCTGTGTCTAAGGTGGATCTGTTTGTTATCCTCCACGTCAAAGGCAAAGAATGCAACGTTATTTCTAAAATAAAAAAGAAACTACTATGACAGGGGAATCACTAGTAAATATAAAACAAGCAAATACTGTATAATTTCCAGTAAATTCATATTTAAAAGAATAAAATAACCAAAAACCGAAGATTAAGAAATAGTGTCATAATATTGAATACTGAATTTTTTCACAATTAATTTAAGCATGACAAAAAGCATTTAGTAGCCTGTTCTTTTAAAATCAGTGTCATTGTCATTAAAATTGCACAGGGCAATACTAAGAGCTATAGTGAGCAATAACTCTTCACCAACAATATGAACTTTGCTCAGCAACTCCTACAGCTGACTAAAATCTATATTTGGCGTGCTAATGATCAGATGCACCTTGTTAACCCATTTTAGCAACAAAACTTCATTAAAGTGTCATATTTCTCTAAGCGAGCGTTAATGAGATGTCATCTCTTGTGAAACTCTATTTCTCCCTACAGCTTATGATTTCTTATATAGCCTGTAATCCTCGTTTCTGAACTCCTCTTGGTTTCAGATTGTATCCTCCGCATCAGGCGAAGATGAGTTTTTCTTCATTGGCTCCCCTGGGTGAGACACAGCATTAGATGAAACCCCCTCAGAAAGAGCAGTCCCCTCCTTGCTTGTTGTCAGGGTTGAGTCACTTATCTGCTGTAAAACACAAACAAGCTGTCATCATATCGAATGGAAGACAGATTTAATGTTATTCAAACATTGACACAGCTGTTCTTTCACAGTCTCCTGGTCTGCTTTTTCTGTACATTGGAAAAACTGTAAAGTTTGAAGAATTATACATATGATCTGACATCATAATGTTTCATAAATAGCTGGCAGCTTTTTATGCAGTGGCTCAAACCTCATGGCCGCAGGATGTTCTTTGATAGTTTGTGCAGGTGCTGGGAATCGAAGAAACCTGCTTCCCACATTGAGTTCCTGCATTAACCATCCGTCTACCTCTGTCTCCACAAGACCTGGTCTCCGTACCTCTACCTATGGAAATATATTTCGCAAAAACTTCTGGAAGCTTGGGTTTTGCCTTACAATAGCAAACTATTTAAACTCTAAATCATTTTTCAAAATAGAATAATCAAGCCAAACAAACTTTGATTTCAGAGCAAGCTGCTCTATAAAACCGTATCTTAAAGGTGCAGACGTTCATACATTTATAAATATAGCCTGGCTATATTACTTTTAACAAGAAAACACAGCATACCACATTCTCCACGAACGGCGCGGTTCTTATAAATCACGCCGTTGGGGATTTCGGCATCAGTATTGGTAAGCCACGTCGATTCGGTTTCTCTGGTCCAGCTCTCATGATACCGCGGTTCAATAGCGTCTGCTCGACTCCCACCGCAGCCCATTGAAATAAGATCCGCGATGCATGCGCTATTAAACGATGCAGGCGAGCGCGCGAATATGTGCTGTGGTCCCACGTGCAGCTGTGCCCTGGTGCATTTGCCAAACTTCAGATTTGTCATCCCTTACGTCATCGAGGGCCGGCTACAGTTTATTGTGATACAGTATAGAGGCGATTGGTACGAAAACAAACGAGAGAAGAGGTTTGCGTTTTAGTGACATGTCTGTCTGACTGACTTACTTAATCAAACGTGTTCAGTAGTGATGTTCGGCCCAGAAAAATTGACGACATCCCCCTTTATTAAAAATGTGTTCAAGATGCATATTTGTAAACATATAACAATGGTTGTTAATGTTTTATTTGTGATAACGCAATGAAACAAGCTAAATTGTGCGGACATGTTTTTTGGCCAAGCTGTCATACAAAGAAATTATGAATGCATGCAAAAACAAGAGAGAACCACGCAAAATATTAATAATGATTATGTTGTAGTCAGTATAATCTTTTTCATGTGAACTTTTTGTTTTTCTATGAATTTTTGTTGTTGTTGCATAGTAGCCTAAATAAAATAAAAAAGCCAAATAATTTTGTCAGATAGTTTAAATAATAAGTTAAATAATAACCAAGTTACGAGTTTTGTTATTTGCAATTTTAATGTGTGTGTGTGTGTGTGTGTGTGTGTGTGTGTGTGTGTGTGTGTGTGTGTGTGTGTGTGTGTGTGTGTGTGTGTGTGTGTGTGTGTGTGTGTGTGTGTGGTTTAAGTAAACCCTACATTATGGGGACAAATTGTCCCCACAAATATGGCAATATCTGAAATCCTTGCCCTTGTGGTGAATTTTTTTGGAAAATTGAGTGATTTTAAGTGATGTTTTTTGAAAACGTAAATATCCAGAATGTTTTTTTTTTGTGATGGGTAGGTTTAGTGTAAGAATATACAGTTTGTACAGTATAAAAATGCATTACGCCTCTGGAATGTCCCCATAAAACATGAAAACCCAACATGAGTGTGTCTGTGTGTGTGTGTGTGTGTGTGTGTGTGTGTGTGTGTGTGTGTGTGTGTGTGTGTGTGTGTGTGTGTGTGTGTGTGTGTGTGTGTGTGTGTGTGACTGTGTGTGTGTGTGTGTGTGTGTGTGTGTGTGTGTGTGTGCCCATAAAACATGGAAACACAACATGTGGATATGTAATAGAGTATGTGGATATGTAATAGAGTAACCCTATGAAAGTGTCTACATATTATAATGACTAAATCAAAAAATAGATATTTCTAAAAACAGAAACATTTATATTTATAAAAATAAACACAGCACTTATAAATAAAATCATTAAAGTAGACATTAAATCTAAACTATGAAAACAACATTTTTACACCGATCAGGCATAACATTCTGACCACTGACAGGTGAAGTCCATAACACTGATTATCTCTTCATTCCGGCACCTTTTAGTAGGTAGGATGTATTAGTGCGTCACGGTTTGTTGCGTATGGGGCTGTATAGCCGCAGACCAGTCAGGGTGCCCATGCTGACCCCTGTCCACAACCGGAAGCACTAACACTGAGCAAGTGAGCATCAGAATTGGACCACGGTACCATGGAAGAAAGTGGCCTGGCTGATTAATCATGTTTTCTTTTACATCACGTGGATGGCTGGGTGCGTGTGTGTTGCTTACCTGGGGAACACATGTGGATGTTACTTTGACACGTACCACCTACCTAAGCATTGCAGACCATGTACACCCTTTCATGGAAACACTATTCCCTGGTGGCTGTGGCCTCTTTCAGCAGGATATGCACCCTGCCACAAAGCAAAAATGGTTCAGGAATGGTTTGAGGAGTTTGAGGTGTTGACTTGGCCTCTAAATTCCCCAGATCTCAATCCAATCGAGCATCTGTGGTATGTGCTGAACAAACAAGTCTGATCCATGGAGGCACCACCTCGCAACTTACAGTACTTAAAGGATCTGCTGCTAACATCTTGGTGCCAGATACCACAGCATACCTTCAGGGATCTAGTGTCCATGTCCATGCCTTGGGGTTGTTTTGGCAGCAAAAGGGGGACCAACACAATAATGTTATTTCTATTATATATATAATAGAAATATGTATTCAATTAATTAATTTTCATTTATATTTGACATACTTATTTGCCAAATACTACTGTACAATAAGGCAGCCATGGTACTTTTTCTAAGGAAATAGAGCAATATTTATTTTAAGGCAGTCATCTGCTTCAATAATTTAGCAGAATCAGTGGATGTAGTTCATCTACATCTGACCATAAAATAAAATTAACAAAATGATGTGCTATAATTTTATTGACTTTGATTGGTCTTGACATTCAGCATGTGATCATGTATTTCACATTTTCCAACAAAAATATAAATACATTTAATATCACAGTAGAAGCACAAACACAGACAAACACAAACACAGTGGTTCTCAACAACACAATTAAACATAATCACTGCATTACCCGCAAATGGCACAGAGTAAGCACCAACAGAAGATTTAAAACAACAGAGTGCACAACCATTATGTGCTCAGTAGATGAGGAGTGTTCAGTGTTGGACCGCACATGCCCTCCAAGGACAGATTTTAAAACCCCTGGAAATCCTTCATTTGTAAACACATTAAACCAATAACACAGATGGTAAAGCTCTGTGACTGCTTATTGAAAATAGTGATCGGCAGGAATGAAAAAGGAATGAGCCAGTGAGAGGGAGGTACTAGCAAAGAGGTTAAAAAGGTAAAGATAGAATAAACAATAAGTGTTTAATAAATTATTGGAGTCAGTAAGTAGATGAAATTATGTATTTGAATTCTATTTGAAGTCAAAGAGGTTGCAGTCGATCTTGTAGTAAACATATGGATAATACTCCTGCTGGCTGAGATTCAGACCTGGGATGTCCATTGATGCCTAAAACACAACATAAATTAACAAATCAGTTATGATTTAGAGTTATCTTCAATTAGGCCTGTGGATCATGTAGAAAGTACACACGAGCAAAAGTTAGGAATAATTACGATTTTTTTAAATGTTTTTTTCAAGTCTCTTATGCTCACCAGAGCTGCATTTATTTGATAAAAAATTCAGTAATATTGTGAGATATTATAATTTAAAATCACGATTTGAATATATTTTCAAATGTAATTTATTCCTATGATGTCAAAGCTGAATTTCCAGCAGCAATAAATCTAGTCCTTCAGAAACTATTCTAATATGCCCGTTTGGTTAGTAATTTTATCAATTATTATTAGTGCTCAATCCTTGCTAAAAAGCATTCATTTCTTATTCCTCTTTTTTCTTTTCTTTTTTTAAACTTTTGAATAGTAGTATATAAAAAAAATGTTTTCAGTATTTTCAACACTGATAATAGTAAGAAGTGTTTCTTGAGCAGCAAATCAGCAGATTTCTGAAGGATCATGTGACACTGAAGACAGGAGTTATGATGATGAAAATTCAGCTGTCATCACAGGAATAAATGACATTTTAAAATATATTAAAACAGAAAAGAGTTATGTTAAAATGTAATAATATTACTCAGTATTACTGTTTAGTAAATAAATGCAGCCTTGGTGAGCGTGAGAGACTTCTTTGAAAAACATAAAAATGAGTAATTATTCCAAACTTTTGACCGTTAGTGTTACTCACATCGATAACGGTAGCACTGCTGTCCAAGTGTTTGTAAAGGTCCTGCAGAACTTCTCTGAGTTTCTTTACGTTCTTCTTGCCGGGCTGCAGCAACATGGCCTGGAAATTGACTGGCAGCCCATACCTGTTAAATACAAACATGGAGGTCATATATCTGACAATCTACCTCTCCATATGAAACCGCTTTATACGCCACACTGTACCTCAAGACAGACTCTGTAAACACCCGAAGTGCCTTGATGTGTATCCATGCGATGAAAGCCTCACTGAAGTTTACTTTAAGCCAACGGACCAAAGGACCCTGAGGTACAGAATCAGATTGACTCTTGTTATCATTATATATCTTTTCTTTTTCCTGTTACTTTAAAAGAAGACTAATCAAAGCTCAGGGCCTCTCAAGCTGGCTGTGATTTTGAGGGTCCTCATCAGCATTATTGTGAAGGATTTTATAATGTTCATTAGTGAATAAAATGTAGACAGCTGCATGCATACAAACTGCTTTTTCTTGTCAGTGGAGAGGCGAGTCAGCTCCTCTTTGTCTGCTTTCATCTCCTCTTCATTGTACTGAAAGTCCCGCACCACGAACCTGAAAAAAAATCAGTAACCTCAGCTGAGCATCTCTCTGATTCAGCGAGCATCAAAAACAGACAGGCCCTTTTAGCAGTCTTATAACAGTATTTCATACATGATCTGGGAATATATTTACATTGATTCTTGAAATATGGGACAGAATTGAACTGAACTGAAAAAATAAAAGTGCGTGTATTAAAGCATCATTCTGGATTCTATTATATAATTTTGATTACATATAGACACACCAACTTTCAAGAAGTCAGTAAAAAATGCCAGAAGGACGCATTAGTTGGATCTCAAATAACAGTAAAAACATTTATAATGATATTCATCAAAGAATCCTGAAAATTTAAATGCATCATGATTGCCCAAACACATATTAAGCAGCACAACTGTTTTCAACATTGATAATAATAAATGTTTCTTGAGCAGCAAATCAGCCTATTAGAATGACTTCTGAAGGATCATGTGACACTGAAGACTGGAGTAGTGCCAGCACACATTTTAAAATATATTCAAACAGAAAAATTGTAATCATATTTTTACTGAATTTTTTATCAACTAAATGTAGCCTTGGTGAGCATAAGAGACTTCTTAAAGAAACATTTAAAAATCTTAACAGTATTCAGAGACTTCAGAAACTCACTTGTTTTCTCGTGCTTTTTGTTTGAAGTCATCAATAGCCTTCCTGAAGAGTGTGACGCTAAACAATCCACTATCATGGTCTTCAAACAAAAGCCTAACAGAAGATGAAAACTCTGATTTAAGATCTATCGCTGTAATTATCACAGTGCAGCACTTTCCCATGAAAAAAACTGCTAAGTATTGCATTACTGAAATTTACCTTATTCACTTTGATTTTTAATGGGAATTAAAAAGCGAGGCTGTGAGGGATAGACATACATCTCTTCAGATGCTGCTAATTAAAACACTGCAAAAATATCTTTCCAAGAAATGTGAATTGACAAAAAACTCCAGACAACACAAGCTGTGGAAAATGATGAGTGATCTAAGAGATTTATACAGTTTTTTACAGCAGATGCCATTGAAAACATGGTAAGTTTAGTCCTTACAGCCTCGCTTCCATGCTCTGAATAACGTCTATAGCTGCCCGATGTTTCAAAGATGGCCGCAGAGTGACTTGCCTTAAAGGGACTTTAATTTTACTCACTTTGTGGATCTTGGAACAACCATTTCAGAAAGAGTTTCATATGCCTTCTGCCAGTCAGGATAACTTGTCCTTTTGGGGCCATAAAATGGACAAAAAAAGCTTTTTCAATAAATGTGTTAACAAAAGATATAATTAATGAAAATTAGCACATTCTGAGTTAAAGGGATAGTTCACCCAAAAATGAAAACTCTGTCATCATTTACTCACCATCATGTAGTTTCTAACTTGTATGACTTTGTTTACTCTGTGGAAGATATTTTTGAAAATGTTCTGTTCCCGTTGACTTCCAAAGTATTTTGTCCACACTAAGGAAGTCAATGGGAACCAAAACTCTTTTCTTACCAACATTTTTCAAAAGATCTTATTTTTTTATTTTGCAGAACAATGAAAGCCACACAGGTTTGGAATTACATTAGGGTGACCAAATGACAGAATGTTCATATTTGGGTGGATTATTCCTATAATGCAATGAAGAAACATTTAAAAAGTCTTTCCCAGCACAAAATACAAAGAAACACAAATACTTAAGCTTGACTTACTTTGGAACAACTACAAGTAGAGTAGTAAGGTATTCAGAGTCTAGTATAAAATCATCCTTCTTGACTATATCAGCCAAACTCCTGGTCAAAAGACTCCCTCTAGTGGACAAGACATGTTATTATTTGACGTCACTTAAAGGTATAGTTCACCCCAAAATTATCCCATAATTTACTCACCCTCAAGGTGTATATCACATTCTTCTTTCATACGAATACAATCTGAGTTATATTAATAAATATCCTGGCTAATCCAAGCATTATAATGGCAGTAAATGGCTGCCCAAAAGTTGAAGCCCAAAAAGGTGCATCATTATAAAAGTAATCCATTTGGCTCCTTCTTGGGGTTAATAAAGGCCTCTTGAAGTGAATTGATGGGTTTTTGTAAGAAAAATATCCATATTTGACACATTATAAAGCAAAATATCTAGCTTCTAGCGTCATTGTCGCACCAGTTAGGCTTTTTTCGTAAGACCGTGTGGATTACTTTTAAAATTTTATTTTTTATTAATATAACTCTGATTGTATTCGTCTGAAAGAAGAATGTCAAATACACCTAGGATGGCTTGAGGGTGAGTAAATCATGGCTAATTTTTATTTTTGGGTGAACTATACATTTAAAAAATAATTAATGCAAGGGTGCTGCACACATCCTGAAAAGTAAAGCCAAAAAATGTAGATCACCCCCTGGTGGCTGGCTTATTTTTTATTTTATTTTTTTTGGTTAGTTCTTATCACACTGATGTTCAAGTGTTTGCTTTTCCAGTAAGGTGGAAAAATCCAAATGACGTAAACGGCGACGACCATTTCTGGGATATTTTGGCTTCATTCTTCTATAGTGGAGAGACCCTTGCTGAAAAGAAAACAAAAAACCTGCTAAAACCAGCTTAAGCTGGTTAGCTGGTCTCCAAGGCTGGTCTTTCCTGTTGGAATTTGGGCACTTTCTTTAGCTGACCAGGCTGGTCTTAGCTGCTCAAGCTGGGAGACCAGCTAAAAGACCAGCTAAAACCAGCTTAAACCAGCTTAAACCAGCTAAGACTAGCCTAGGCTGTTTTTTGTTTACAGTCTATGGGTTAATGTCACACTGAATGTAAAATGAAAATGTAAAAGTCATCCCACTTACACACTCTTCCTCTCCAGGCTCTGTAGGTTACCCTTTAAGCTATTATAAGCCGAAGCTCTGGACTTAAGATCATTGTCAATCTGACTCACTTGCTATGAACAGAGAACCAAAACATGATATTTAATGCAAGATCAATCTCTTTGTGCGTTATAAACAATGATAAATAATTTTAACATGCCTCACCTTGGACATGATATCTGAGATGTTCTTGAGGGACTGTTTGATGGGATACTTGGCCATATCCCACTGGAACCGTGTAATGTATGTTACCAGATCAACTGTTTGGAAATAATTATCAATTATAAATATCTATAATGACATAAAAAATAAGGGACTTTGAAATATGACTGCTAGAATATGAGCGATTACATGTCTTTTTTCATTTACAAGATTTTATATAAATGTAAGTTTAACATTACTACCTTTTAAATGTGTGTGTGCTGCTGGTAGTAATCAAGAGAAGTAGTAGTTTACCACCAATATTGTGCTTAGTCTGCATTAAGTTCACTTGCCTCCATTGGCCAAAAGATTTTCCTGAACTTTATCTCGACTGTCTTCTAACACATCAGCCATGTACTGGGCCACTTTCCTCACTACACTGGAAAATAAAAAATATCAACACCACAGGGTAAATATACATAACTATATTTAGAGAACTATAATGTGACAGAAGCTAAAAAAAAATGCATGAAGTGAACTTTGGGAACTATGAGTTTGTACCAAAGCAGTGTCTGTGATACCGAACAAAATGTGAAAGATAAATAATCAAATCTGTTTTAAAAAGGAAAATAATCTCTTGTAATAAGTCAAATGTAGACATGAAACCTTTCTACGAAAGAGTCCAATTTGGCAAGCTCATCTGACAGCCCTACGAGGACATCCAGAGTTCCCACCTGAAACACCAAAACTCGTGAGAAAGATGACAAATATGATGCACGTCGTGTGCTTTAACTGAAATAGAAAATGAGGAGAAATTTTCAGTAATGAGGAGTAATTTTACCTTCAGTTCAGGCATGTTGAATTTGTGGTTAGTGGACAGGTTGCTGGTCTGGGTTGTGGCCATGTTCATCTTGTCCCATGTCTGCTGGCAGGTCTTCTCTCCAGGAGCAGAGATCAACCAAAACTCTGTCATCATGACAACTTAAATAATAACGGAAAGCTTCGTAAAAAACATGTAGATTAAATTCTAGTATCAAATAAAAATACAGAGGTCCTTTCCAGGTTGATCATATGAGCAAATTCACACTTCTCCATTTCATTCCCTGAAAATGGCCAGTCACGAGTCATTCCGCAATAATATAACGCATCATCAGATACATGTGTCCTGCTCGTGTGTTTAAAATTGGAATAAAACATTTTTTAATCTTAAATGCGAACATTGACATTCTATACAGTCTACGTTGACGTGACTTCGACGCGATGGATTAAATGCGCTTTTTTAAGCATGTAAATACTGTATGAGCAGCGCTTACTGCTGTCAGTGTCACGACTATGAAATGTAAATAATTTTTGGCGATACTTACCGATTATGGAAGTCCCTTTAGTAAACTATAAAATAATCTGATACAACTGTAAATTGTTTTAATAAAACATTGCGGAATACAGTTAAATGAGACGCTGCGTTGAAAACCCTTTGGACAGCGTCACACTTCCAGTCAGCTGATCAGAGGAGGTTGCGTTTCGTGCTGTTGACAATGCGTTCACAATGCGCAGAATTCTAAACGTATTCTTTTTCTTACCTTGATTAAACGTAAAACCTCTTCAAATAACGAACAAAATAAATCCAAAAAGCATTGATAGCAAGAGAATATATATATATATATATATATATATATATATATATATATATATATATATATATATATATATATATATATATATATATATATATATATATATATATATATATATATATATATATATATATATATATATATAAAATATTCTCTTGTATATATATATATATATATATATATATATATATACAAGAGAATGTATACACTGCTAAATAATGTATATACATTCATTGCTACAAATTCATGTAAATAAAACTTAACTACAATTGAAATATTATTACACAAAAAACTGCACCTTATTTAAAAACAATAAAAAAACAATTAGATCAAAAGCAGGTAGGTTTTTGCAACTAAATAGTCTGCCCTGAAAGCACTTAACAATAATACAATTGTAGAAAGAATTAGATTCAATATATTTTTGACAAAATGTACTAAACTTAATGTGTGAAATAACATATTTCAATTACCATTTAACATGACTGTACAAATAATAAAAATCTTGATTCTTTCTACAAAAGTTCAGGCTGCTCGGAATAAATGTAAATGTGTATCACGATAGTAGCCTAAAATGTAATGTTATATGAGCACGGATTCCAACTGATCCACATTTAAGCTACTATTCAGGATAATGTGCAAATTCAGTCAATTAAAAATGTGGCATTTACTGTAAATGATTTGCGGACAAAATGCCAGAGGGTGAATATAAATTGAACAACAGAGTTAACAACAATTTACTGAAACAAAACAAGACCTTTGGTGCAGGCATGTGCTTTGTAACAAGTTATTTGTCTGGAAATTAAGCTTTTTAGTCTGTTTGGGGAATTATCTGATTTTTTTTTTTTTGGCAAACAAACTACAACACAAAACCTTAAAATATGACCTTTCACCCAACAAAAGGATATGAAAACAATTGCACCTTGTGCTTTGTATGTTTATGTATCAATGTGTTTGTACAGGCTTGTTATGACAGCTTTGCCAGCTGTGAATCTAATCATTATTGTTTTCTACATTACAAATCAGACGAAATACAACTGATGAATGCAGTCTGTGTTGACAGAGAACATATCAAAGAGAACACAACATTTTGAACTGGTTTCACTGGTACTGGTGGTATAGTTGTATATAACAATATACAAAATGCTGGTTGTAAATGAATCAAATATTAGCAGCAGTGTGTTAAGCAACATAAACAGAATCCACCTTGGCCCATACATGTTTAAAGGAGTGCATTTCTCCAAAAGGAATTTGCTAATGAATCCAAGATAAGAACATATTTCCTTCAAGAGAACAGCTTTCCACGCCCACCGCGAAAGGCTGAGCTTATGAATATTTATCAGAGTGGGCTGGAGTTTCTTGGAAATCCTCCCAGAACCATAGAAATTATATATATGTAGATTCCGCATTCAACCGGTCCAGACACATCAGCACATGATGTCATCATGTTTTCGGGTCAATTATGGCAAAAACGGAATAAAAATTACATAATCGCTTTGAAAACACCTGACCTTACATAAACTGTTTGTCTAATATTAAAGTTTGTTTTTACATTTATACTTAATAGAAGCAGGGCTTGCCGACATCTTGGAACTGACTTCAATGAATTGACGCATCTCGCTGAGGTCGGGGATGATCAATGTATATCCCGAGTTCAGAAGTCGAATGTCCTACTTTGAGTGGCGTTCCAGACGATATTTCCAAAAAGGAGGTAGATTAATTCCCATCTGTCTGGAATGCATCATAACTCCCGGTTGGCCTACAAAGTGACGTCATACCAAACTGCCGCTAATGAGGCATCTATGTATATACATCTATGCTCTGAACAACCAGTCTTGACTGAGCCAGTCACGAAACCTTCATAAGCCAAGCCTTCGCTGTAGTAGGATTTGATCTTACGCTCCGCCCCGTGTTCGCTAACAAACCAGAGATTGTCGCCCGCCTTCTTCCACCAACCATTTCTGCTTGAGATAGACAGCAGCGCTCCCGTGTTCGACCGAGCCCTCTTCACCCAGGCATATGGCACATAAAGCCACCTTTCTTTCTTCTATCTGTGTCCCCACCACTCTTTAAAAATTCCGCCGAAAAAGAGAAGACGATTTTCCAAATCATTCAAGCCGTTATCTCACGTAAGTACAGCGTTTGTGTTTGTTTTTATTCTTCATCCCGGAAAATATCCTCCGTCTGCTGTGAGGAGCCGTGTGACACAACATGGCGGTTGGTTGTAGTTGCGCTTACGGGCAACGGCAGTGCTCCGTGAAGGACAACGAGAAATGGGGTTAAAACTTACACATTTAGAAGAATATACGTGTTTATGAGTATAAATAATTCGTTATCGGAGTATGACGGGTGTAGTTGAGTAAATAGTTCGTGAGCTGTTAAGTGGACCAAACCCAGGCGCTTACGACATGTCCTATCAGGTTATTGAATGACGAGCGTGTTACACATTAAAATATATACTGGATTACTGAGTTCTAAATAATTTCATATATGACATCCACACATATGATCACAATGTACTATACTTGCATTATTTATACGAGTTTAAGATTTAGTTTTCCTTAGGAAACACTTGTGTTTGGGCATGAGGTAATGTTCACTACAAGTCACTCACACAATGTTTATTATACCATAATAACACTATATATTACCACAACTTGCTAGGCATTAGACGATTAGTATGTATTATACTTAATAAAATTTAACAAAATAAAACCTTGTAGTAAGGCAATAGGAAACACAATAAAACAACAGTTTTTCAGCAAAGTTTTGATCATGGCCCTAGAAAGTAATGTATTAAATATGATACAGTAGGGTTTATAGGGTTAAGGCGGTGTCCAAACAAACACCATAACCTCTGATAAATGTTCAGCAAGTTGCTTCATTTATTGATCCCATGTGGGAAGATGAAGATAAGACAGTGTTGTTTAATGCTTAAAAATGAGAACACAGAGTAACAGATTACCCATGTCAAGTACAAAGTACAACAGTAAATAAGTAGCGACTTGATAATAGCATTATAGCCTACAAATAAAGTGATGCTGAAAATAATACACCTGTATTGGAAAACTGTTTGTGTATCTGTTATTTCAAGTTATGTTATTTCATTTAAGTAATTTTCTAACCTGTCCGACTACATTTTGTTGTATATTAAATATTTATACACCTGTTTTTGTGACTCCACAGGGCTCCCCACTCTCTCTGCGAGTGTATGAGCGATACCCAGAAGGCCTAGGGAAGGCCCTCTACCGCGAGCTGTTCGACTTCAACGCTGAGCCGCCTTGGGATCCTAGTTGATAGCGGGAGAGGACCATCTCCCACGTTGTCCATGTGAGTATCTAAATTTCTCACCCTGCTCCTGAAGTACCGGTTATAGACATTACATAATAACATGATTTATTTAATTGCACATTAAAATCTGCACTCCCCCAACTTTAGTGGATTGCTATTGGTATTACATAACACTATTGGTAGCTTATATGTAACACCTTTGTCCCCCATTCATACTGCGCAAATCCATTGGTAATACCATCAAATACTCCATTGTGCTTCAAAGCCACAGGGATTTATTTTTGATTGGGTCTAAGTAAAAAAAAAAAAAGTAGCCTGTAGGCCACATTCTTAAGCCTATGTGTTGTCGTCATCTCTAAAGATGGACTCATGTGATACCATCTCTAGCTATGCCATTAGATATCCCTGCTTGTACTTATTAGCCTGTTGTAGAAACCACATTTAGAATAATGACGAACTTAAAATGACTTTGATCTTCCCGTTCAAAGTTTGCTCATAAAACACTGTGTTTTGAAATATGTGGGTAGGTGTTGTAGTTGTAAGCCTTGACGTAAAGTTTTGTCTTTCCCCTGAACAGTTTGTTGCATACCCAGAATACCCCAGCGGCTCAGTAAACTCTCTATGATTGTCGGATTTGCGGAATACGGTTGAGATGAAAGATTTCGTTGATGCACCAAACTACTTCATTGAACTACTTGAGGCAGGAACAACCCTTGAAGGTGTCATCGACAACCATGTCTATGAACAAAATCTGGTGAGTTCAGAAAGTACATAGTTGCATTATGAATGTCTGTTTAAGTAAAGAAATAAAACACTGTGGTGTTGTTTCTGTCTTTTTCATTGTTTGATCCGATTTTGTTCCTCAGGCTGAAAAGAATGCATTTGTTGTGGCCGACCTTGGGGCCCTAATGCGACAGCATGTTCTGTGGAAGACCACTATGCCCCTAGTTCGATCCTTCTACCCGGTCTGTTGTAACAGCAGCCCTGTAGTCATTGAAGTCCTGTCTGCACTTGGTGTTGGTTTTGTCTGTGCAAATAAGGTGAGCTTTTTTTTTTCTTGAAGATATTAGAAAGATCTCAAAACATATATATTTTGGATTTTGAGGCCCACCATCTAATGGAAATGAATTGACTTCTTTCAGGCTGAAACCACATTGGTACTCCATCATGATGTCCCTCCTGAAAACATCATCCTCTCTGGAGTTTGCAAGCAGCTCTCACTCATTAAACATGCTGCCAAGACTGGCATTAACTATCTGGTGTGTGAAAATGAGGCAGACCTTCGCAAAATTGCCCGTGCCCATCCTGAGGCTAAGTAAGTCCTTAACCTATATAGGTACACTACAGTTTAAAAGTTTGGGGTCAGTAAAAATATTTTCTATTCATCAAGAATGCTGAAAAACTGTATCATTGTTTTTCACAAAAATATGAAGCAGCACAACTGTTTTTCAACATTGATAATAATAATAAAAAGTTTATTGCGCACCAAATTAGCATATTTCTGTAAGGATTTCTGTAAAATGACTTAAAAAAAGTGCCTAATGTTTATAAATTGTCTTGAGACATGTTTTTTAAAAGTTGAACTAGTTTTAACTTTACATGGCTTTCTAAACATGCATCTCTCTTGTGCAAGATGTGAGTGCAGCGGTCAAAGATGTCCCTCTAGTGCATGTTTACATAGAAAACTATGGAAATGCAGGGTAGAAAATGAAATCTGTTTTATATATAGTTTCGGTTTTGTTTTTTTACACAAAAAAACTTTTATATGTATATTGTTAAAGAAAAATGTTATTGTTCATTTGTTATTTTTAATATTTATGAAATTTACCTCCGGCACTGTTTTTGTCTTAACAGGCTTTTGCTTCAAGTGTCTACTGAAGCACAGGTGGAAGAGGCGAGTGTGACTATTGGTTGCTCCCTGAAGGGCTGCAGACACCTTCTAGAACTGGCCAAGGAGTTGGGTGTAAATGTGGTTGGAGTCACGTAAGTAAAAGGATTTTATCACTGTTATGACTTGCATTCTTTTTAAGAGTTTTTATAAAGCGGGACTTTTTTTTTTGCAGGTTCCAGGTACTAGCATCATGCAGAGATCCCCAAGCATACACCCACGCACTGTCAGACGCCCGCTGCATCTTTGACATGGGGGTCAGTTTTTAAATTTATGTTATAAGAGATTTGAATTTAGATTTATTTGTGTATCTTTTGGAGTGCTGAGTCCTCCTTGTTTCTACAGAAGGAACTAGGCTTTGACATGAGCATCCTGGATATTGGTGGAGGTTTCAGTGGTTCTGAGTTTCAGTTGAAACAGGTACAGCAAGCATCTCATTTGTCATATATTTATATGTTTATTATCCAGCATAGATGTTACTCTAAGCTTTTTTTTAAATGTCTGTTTGATTAGGTACATTCTGTCGTCAGACCCCTGCTGGAAGCCTATTTCCCCTCAGCATCTGGAGTGAGCGTCATTGCCGAACCAGGAAATTTCTTTGTGTTTTCCTCCTTCACCCTGGCTGTCAATGTTATTGGCAAAAAAGCAGTATGCCGGGATCTCCATAACAGCACACATGGTGAGCCTAATCATATTTCATGTATATGCCATTATATACATCTGCCTTTCTCAATATGTTTTTTGCACTTTCAGATCAGCTGACACCAAACGACGTACCAGCATTTGTGTATTACATGAATGATGGTGTTTATGGATCTTTTGTTGGGAAGTTGTTTGGAAATATCATCGCCACACCCTCTGTCCACAAGGTAAATAATAGGGGTGGAAATCTTTTGGTATCTCACGATTCAATTAAAATTGATTCTTGAGGTCATGATTTTGATTCGATATATGCATAGATTCCTATTTGACTGTGGCAGACAGTTTATTAGGTCTTGAAGAAGAAAATCCCACTAAATTAACTATGAACCTTTAAATTGATTTTGTTTTATTCCCATTTTAGTCAACCCAATTGACCCTTCGCTAAGCCACACCCTAAAACCGCCACAAGCCAATCATGGCTTAGCAACCGTAACTAGGCGCAGAAGGTCTGTCAAGCTTTCGAGCGAGGGGAACATGCCGAAGCATTGTGCTTATGGATTGTGCAAATCTGATACCCGGTATCCTATAAATTTGGACAGGGGGTGGAATTTTTTTCCTTCCCCAAACCTAAAACCCAAGGGGAGAAATGATGCTGTTCTGTCGATTTGTCCTACCTTGTCAGATATTCCTACTGTAGCGCAAAATTATAGCTAGTATATATCTATCGATCCATGTTAGCGTTTGTGACTAACTTATGTGAAATAATTCTTATTAGGGAAAACAATTTCACAGTGCAAAATACCCCATCAGATTGTTGTGGATCAAGAAGTGTGGGAGAATCTATATATAAAATACAAGCGGAGAATGTTATCATTGCAAAGTGGTCAGGCTAATGTATTGTGTTTATTCCACAAGTCTTATGGATAAGCTGTTTGATTTATAATTATTAGATTGTTTACCCTGCTGTGCATGAACAGCTGTTCCTCAGTTTCCTCAGTTAGCAAAGGGTCAATTGTATTATTAAGCTGACTGCAATCATTACACACATCACTAGCAGGCCTCTGTAATAAAGGCACAATTAAAAATATGAACAAACAAGCAAATTACAAACAATAGTATGAATACAATAGTAAAAAAAAATTGACATATTAAATAAACTACGTTTTTTAGGTACAGTAGCCTTGGTTTATTTAACGTAGTAAGAAATACAACAGAAATGGAATAATCAAATATAAAATTGAAAACACGTAAAGTCTTCACTTAATGAATTAAATAAAAATTGATTTATATTAAAGATACAAAAGTGATTCAGTCAAAAGCAGCGAGTAGTTTTTCTATTAACTATTTCCCCGCCCGTGTAAAAAAAAAAAAACCCAGCTACCGTCAGCGTTTTTGATCTTCACAAAAATTTTATGGCCTCCAGAGTATTTTGTTGTATGAATATCTGAGCATGCATGTTTTATTCTAGCTTCATGCATAATTTTTTTTATAAACACTTAAAAAAACATAGATGGAGTAGATCATCAACACCCCTAAAGCTTGCACAGTCTATAGCTTGTCCTGGGTCGACATTTCATTCAGTAACATTAGGCAGTTTTGATTTACATGCTTTTTAATGTTGGTGATCGCATTATTTTACATATGATCTTGTTGTTTCTGCATCTTCTTCACATGTGTTTTGATCAGGAGAGTCAGTTCTCTTTCAGAAGATGTGTAATAGCGCCCCCTACCATATAACAGTGGAAAGCCGGAATATTCCGCAAATGATGGGGAAGCATTGTCTCACAAATTACGAAAATTTCCAGAAATGGCAGGGAAAGTGTTTAAAACGGACAGCAAGAGTTTATGAGGCTGCTGTCACTTTAAGAATGAATGCATGTATCTAATAAACTGTGACACATCTGATTTTCTCTTAACTGTTACGTTTGTGAAGGATATAACGGACTACTTAATATTGAATACTAATGAATACTCCACACAATGTGCATTTTGACATAATTTGACCATGCAAGTGCAAAAAGCTGGAAAGAGAACTGAATTCGGTCACATGCATGTGAGTGGCGGCATCTGTGCTTGCGCTTTGGCTGTGTCCATCAGTGCAAACACCACCTATTTTTATTTTAAAACACTCTAATGTGTTAAATTACCTTTAGTACTTCAAGGTTTAAGAAGTGTAACACTTTAGAACATCGATTCACATATGAATTGCGATTAATAAGCACGCCCCTGCCCCCCATGTATTAAATAACATAAATGGAGCAGAACACATGAACAATATTTGTAACCGTTGCCTGAGGTTTTTTTTTTTACTGTTGTTTTAAAACTGGATGTTTTATTTTTCAGATGTCGCTCACCCTAGATGAGCCGGTGTTCTCCAGCAGCTTGTGGGGTCCATCATGTGACCCATTGGACCAGGTGGTGGACCATTGCCTGCTCCCTGAGCTCGCTGTTGGGGACTGGCTCATTTTCAGCAACATGGGGACAAGCGGTCAGGAGGGTCCAGCCACCTTCAGCGACACAGACCAGCCACCTGTGTATTACACCATCTCCACAGATGACTGGTGATTATGATACATTTTCGCAGACTGTTATCATCCCTTTATCATTTCACCCATTCTAAAACTGATTCTGTGATTTTTAAAGGTTGTTTAAAGAGATTATCATGCTGTTTTTTTCCTTTCCTCCAGGTTTGAGATGCAAGAGGCTGGAATCTCTCTTGATGACATCATGAAAAACCTCTCATTGGTCCAGTATGGCTTGTAACAGAGCCAGACTCCGTCCACTAACTAACCACTGGGCATGTGAATTGCTTGCACAGTCAACATTCCATGGGTGGGACAATTCTATTGGTTTTGGTGGAGGAGACTAAATGACGATGTTATTGGTCAAAATAACCAAAATTGATTGACATTGTTACCTCAGTTTCTCACAATTACAAAAGGCTCACTTTCTTTATCGCTCAAAAATGACAGAATCCCCATATAAAATAACATATGCAACAAAATGGATGACTGTGGAGATGGCACCCAAATCTTGGGTTTCTTAATCAAACTCCGTTTACATAAATGTTCAACTAATTTAATTTTATTATGTATACATATATAGATATAGATGATCTACTGACAGTCTTGTAAATGAGTTGTCCGTACAAGATTTGTTTCAAATCATGATAGAGTTTCAATTCTGCACAAATAGGCCATGACATGAGTCTCAATGTGTGAACAAGTGTACATTACTTTAGCACTGTCCTTGTTCTCTCTTGTGTTTTTCATGGTTTTATAGAAGTAGGGAGCTTCTCTTCGCTCTTCATGCCAAACTATGGTTTCCTCATTACATGTGGTGCGTCACGTGACAGTATTTCCAAAGGTTGTTATATATTTCATAGTGATCTATGGTTGAGTGTGCTGTAATTTGCAGTGTCCCTTCAAAAGATTTGAAACATTCTGCCAGGTTATTTGTAGAATGCAGATGTAAATCTGTCTCATGTTTTCCCTATTGTATATTTTATAAAAATTATTAAGATTGTGTGGCTTTATGAATCTGCTGACAACCTGCATAGAGATGACATTTACCTCAAGTTACATCTAAAATACAAGTTTCACCTCAATCAGATGCAAAATGCTGCAAGGCACTAGTTCTTAATCTAAAATTGAAAAGTCAAATGGTGTATATTTTAAAATTCATGTTATACCTTGTGTGTCCAGCATGGTTTGATTATAACAGCTCACTGTTTTATAAAATCACAACTCAAAGTAATGAAATATACATTTTGTCTAAGGCACTAATGAATCATTGCCTGGTTGACTGTAAAATTGTGCTTGTAAAAGTTATTAAATTTTAATTTAATACATTTCTGAGCAAAAACTTGAGTCGTGTTTTGTCTCCATTGTAATGTATATGTCAGTTTATCTGGAATGCTTAGTAGAATTATAATCCTGTGTGAATTAATCTAAGTGCAATACACCGATATTACACTGTTTCTATTGAACTAGGTGACGGGTGGTTTTACAGTAATTTTACCTTTTACGGAAGAAGCACAAGGGTTAATTTCTCTGGAGGAGGTGCCATGAGCGTGTTGTATTCTTGCTTCAGTTGGTAATTGTCAATGACAGTCGACGTAGCGATATCGCAGCTTCTTCGCTGCTGACCAAAGACGATTATAATCATGAACTCTGGTTTAAGCAACAGTCCGACGAACATTGTGGAATATCAGGTAAAAATAAACTTATTGTACATCATTTAAGTACGATTTTACAACCTTCTAATAAATGTTGAATCTGCCTGCGTGATTATGTGAACGGCTGTAAGCTTTCATAACAACAAAGCCTCACACACCGGAGAAGTGACCTTAGAGCCAAATAAAGCGATATATAGCGTTAATAATCATAAAATATCGAAAGCAGTGTGTATTATAATGACAGTTTCAGTAAAAATGTTGTTGTGTTGGCGAATCGGGAAAGCTATTTGAATTAAAGATCAAATTAAACTTTAAGTTCTGGATGGAGTAAATTATATATATTTATGGTTATTTGAATATTTATTTTCTAGGTTAAGATGTATATATAGCTGGGAATTGTAATGTTATTCTTTAAATCACACGTGTATGGAAATGTCTTTTAAATGTTTCGTAAGCAGATTCGTCATCAGTCTGCCCCACATTATTCAATCAGGGACTGCGCCTCTGTCCATCTGTTCCCTTTGCGCTTTATTAACGACTGTTCGATGCAATAAGACAACAGTACATTTCTATTAACAGTCATGTTTCTCTCGCAGAATGGTCACAAGGATGTTGACCCAAGCAGTATTGAAGACGAGCCCCTCCTCAGAGAGAACCCCAAGCGATTTGTCATTTTCCCAATTCAGTATCCAGACATCTGGAAAATGTACAAACAAGCTCAAGCTTCATTCTGGACAGTTGAGGAGGTGAATGTTATTTTTGAATTATCAATTTAATATTAAGATTTTATTTATTTATTTATTTTTGGCAAGAGTTTATGAGAACACGTGTTATTAAAGGGATAGTAACATCCAAAACATAAACATTGTGTAAATACACATTTTATGATAACTATATATTTTTTATAATTGTTAAAATTCTGTGAGAATATGGAAGTCCACTTCACAACAACTATGATAACGGCCGTTTAACGGAATATCGCTAGAATAACTTTGAGAATGATTTTTACAGCTGATGAACAATAAAAACATTGACAGCCAATCACAATCCACCGAATTTAAAGAGCTCGAGCATTTTAATTTTTTTTGGCGCCTGACGACTTCTTGACAATTCCTGCAAAATCATGTTATGATAAAAGCTGTTTGAACTAAGTTACAATTACCATTAATGTCTGTATTAGCATACAGATACCTGATTAGCCTGATAGCTTAGTTTATACACGCATTACCGTACATATAGTCACAATCATCTGTAATGTCGTGTTAATTTAAGTTAACGTTAATTTAAGTAATTTCGTGTTAATTTAAATTGAGTTAAATGCTCAGATATTTCAATTATAAAAAGAATTTAATGATGTTCAATTATACACTTAATAACAGTTTATCAAGAATAAATAAAGAATCAAGAATAAAATAAATTACATTAATTTTGTTTTATTCTGCATTGTATAGGAAGCTATACCTATTTTAAATGAATATTGTTAATTTGTGCTTAGTATAATCACTAACTGTTTATAGTGACCCGATTTTGAGGGAGGCACAAATTGTCATGACACCGTATGATATCCTTTTTTTTAAGAAAAAATTTTTTGTATTTTTATTTAATACTCGTTCTAATTCTTTAAGAAAAGAAAGTCTGCACCATAACTATAACGATAACGACACGGAATTGAATAGTTAGAATCATTTAAGATTTTTTAATATTTAAAATAGTTGGGAATTTTGAAATAGCAAAACTGCAGCATTCGTTTCTAACAATATAATTTTGTCATGCATGTGATCGGGTCTGTACTCCTCATTTTGTTTCAAACCTATCCATAAAAGTAAAACATTACACGATGGTGAATTTTTTTTTTTTTTGGTAATCTGTTCCTTTAATTAAAATTTGTATTTGCGCTCGTCACTGCCGAATGTGAAACCACTAAACATTTGAATGGTTTGTATAGGTGGATTTATCAAAGGACTTGGTTCACTGGGACAACCTGAAGACCGAAGAGAAACACTTCATATCCCATGTACTGGCTTTCTTTGCAGCAAGTGATGGGATAGTCAACGAGAACCTGGTAAGTGCATCTCCTTCTAACCTACATTAAGAGGATGGAAACCAATAGAAAATGATGGTGGTAGGACAAGATGTATCCAATAAACATAATGTCTTTATTTCTCACAGGTGAAAAGGTTCAGTCAAGAGGTGCAGCTCCCAGAGGCTCGATCCTTCTATGGGTTTCAGATCCTCATTGAGAATGTGCACTCCGAAATGTACAGCATGCTCATCAACACCTACATAAGGGATCTCAAAGAGAGGTGAGATGAAAATGAAGTGTACTTTTCTACTTTAAAAATGTCAGTTGCAGCTTTTGATGTGCTTTTACACAGGTCACAGGTGCAAGATTCGGTTAAGCAGTTTTTGCTAACATTTTCTTTATGTGGTTTATGAGCAAACATTCTATCCCCAAAAACACAAGAGATAGAAAATGTTTAATTGTTGTACTTGTGTTTTATCTGAACATCTTTGATTAAGATTATAGTAGTCTTAAAAAACAACCTCTGTTATAAACGTTCATAAATACTAGTGACTTTAAACATAACATAAATTGCACTAATATTTTCTGAATACTCTTTTCTTACTAATTTTGGGGTACTGATTTAAAAACAAATCCACACTTTCTCACTAAATATGATGTGCATTTCGTAGCATTTGTGCTTTCGACAACCACTTGTAAGTTGAAGGAGTCTTGTATTATCCCTTAATCACCAGAAAAACTGCCACTAAGACATGATCCCCACCTTCCTCTGAATTCTCATCTGATTTCCACATGTATGACATTATTTTATGTCTAATCCTGATTTCAAGGTTAGAATTGGGGCCAATGCAAGAAAGAGAATGCAAACGCACCAGTTTTCTATACACCCAAACAGAAAAAAGTTATTTGACTTTTTAAAGGGATAGTTCACCAAAAAAGGAAAGTTCTGTCATCATTTAGTCAGCTTCAAGTTTTTCCCCTCCTGTATGAATTTCTTTCTTCTGCTGAACACAAAATAAGATATTATGAAGAATATGGGTAAGTCAACAGTTGATGGACCTCATTGACTTCCATAGGAAGTAGTATTGAAAAAAATACTATGGAAGTAAATGGGGTCCATTCCATTCTTCAAAATATCATCTTTTGTGTTCAGCAGAAGTAAAACACTCATACAGGTTTGGAACAACTTGAGGGTGAGTAGATGATGACACAATTTTCATTTTTAGTTTAACTATCCCTTTAAATGGAGCATTTGATCATATTTTTCCACTCTTATGCAGATTGTAAATTGAATAATAGGCTGAATTATATGACATTTTTGACATGCTTTTGTTATTTTGATAAGTGCATTAAAGCTAAAAAAATGTCATTCTTATTTTGTGGCTGGGAAACGTTTATGGAAAAATCAGATTATCTATGTTTTTTAAATTCAGCTCCCCCTCCCCCCAAATCAACAGATTTTTGTTCCATAATGCAGGGCTGTGTGTATTACTATTTTAATGTAGTGTAAGGATCCTCTCTAAATCCATATTTCTTCTTCCTAAAGGGACTATTTGTTTAATGCAATTCAGACCATGCCTTGTGTGCGGCGGAAAGCAGACTGGGCCTTACAGTGGATCTCTGACACAAACGCAACTTTTGGTGTGTGGATATATATATATTTCTAAAATAATAGGACAATATTGATTTATTAAACTTGATCAACTGCAGTGTTTGTTCATTTATTTATTTGTAGGTGAGCGACTAGTGGCATTTGCTGCGGTGGAAGGCATCTTCTTCTCTGGATCATTTGCTGCCATCTACTGGTTGAAGAAAAGAGGCCTGATGCCCGGACTCACCTACTCCAATGAGCTCATCAGCAGAGATGAGGTTAAAACAGAATATGATAATGTTATCAGCAAAGGCTTTAAGATAATTAGATCATGTTTTGATCAAGGTGTGTTATCTGGATCAATGATAAAAATAGAGAGACAATCTAATCAAGGCCATTGTTGATTATTCATGGCGCTATCTGAACCTTCACAGGGTCTGCATTGTAATTTCGCCTGTCTAATGTACAGCTACTTGGTGAAAAAACCTTCTGCTGACAGAGTGAATGACATCATCACAAAAGCTGTGAGCATTGAACAGGTAAGTAATTATGCGGTGCTCTATTAATGCGGAATGCAATATTTCAGGCATGAATGTAATTGCATCTGTCTTTGCTTGTCTTTCCTGAAGGAGTTTCTCACAGAAGCCTTACCGGTCAATTTGATCGGGATGAACGGCACTCTCATGAAGCAGTACATTGAGTTTGTGGCTGACCGGTTGCTAACAGACTTAAGATTGCCCAAAGTCAGTATTTTATCGGGATTTACTTATAATTTTTGTGTTACTTTATAATTATGTGCTTTATAATTCATGTTTCAAAAGGTGTACCAGTCAGAAAACCCGTTCGACTTCATGGAGTCAATTTCATTGGAGGGAAAAACTAATTTCTTCGAGAAGCGAGTTGGCGAATACCAGCGACTTGGAGTGATGTCAAACGTGATGGACTCTGAATTCACTCTTGATGCAGATTTCTAATGATCAAGAAGAAAATGTATTTATTTATTGAACAGTTTTATTACTTTCTGCAGGAAAAAAAGTCAAGTGAATTGACGTTTTGTTTGTTTTTAAGTCCAAGCTGGAAAAATAATAATAAACTGGACTTTTAAAGTTTTGTTTTATTTATGTTTCTTTTTTACACCTAACAATTTAGATTCAAATTATGGACTCCTTGGTACACAGATAGGCAGAAAATGAATTATGGGTTCTTTTAAACAGAGGCAGAAAATGAATTATAGGTTCTTTTAAACAGAAACAAAAACAAATGTTTTTTTGGTGTAAATCTTTTAGAATTTTGAAGATGTTTTAGATTAAAACTTAAGTATTGATACTTGTGTAACATGGCACATGATAACCCATGATTACATGAACAAGGGCTAAAAATGAGGTTGACACTGTCAATTGTGAAAATCCATTCTATTTCATTTGTCAGAGAGAAAACTTTGTTTATATTAAAAAAAAAATGTATTTGTCAAATTAGCCTAAGAGAAATTTGTCTGGGTGTGAATAGAAACTGTGCAGACAGGGATGCAAAATAACAAACTTGACTAAAGAAAAAGACAAAGCCACTTTTGTAGATAGGATGGTAAGCATAAAGGGTGCATGGATTTTTCTTTAATTTTAGATAAAAGGTATTGATTTCTTCAACCAACCCAACAATTAGTGTTTAAATTGACTGAACTAAAACTAAAAATCTTAATACTTTTTAAGTAGCTAGCTATATTGTAAACCATGGATTTGCCTACATACAACATTTTGGACATATTAAAGCGATAGTTCACCCCAAAATTTTGACTTCTGTCATCATTTACTCACCGTCAGGTTATTCCAAACCTGTATGAATTTCTCTCTTATCCTGAACACAAAAGAAGATATTAAGAAGAATGTCAGTAACCAAAGAGTTGATGAATTTGTGATCAGGGTTAAGAGAACCGGGAACCAGATCTTATTCAGAACCGGTTAAATGTTTCGCAAATGATTAATTAATCATTAACACTGGACAAATTACGTAAGACAATGTATGTACGTACATGTACAGAATTATTATGTAAGACTTCAGGTTCCGTAAATTGTATCTCGAGTAATTCCAACTCTTATTGACGGCGGAGCCGAATTCCTAAATTAATGACTCTTTTGAGTCGGTTCTTTGTAATGAATCATAACCATTCATGAATCCATGAATTAGATTTATTTGACTGTTTTTATTTATTTATTTGTATGTGTTGGTTATCTTTTCTGTATAAATATGAAATGATCTCATAATTTGGAAATAAGCATAAAAAAAACTTTAAAAAAACTTCCTTTTTAAATATTTATTTCTCAGGAGTATTAGTAGTGGAGCTATGAAATTTTACATTTCTTTCGATACCCTTCTCACTGATGTCCAAAAAATGCAGTGCCCTCATATGACGCCCAAAAGTGCTGTCTAGGTAGTCGGATCGATAGAGTTTGAGACAGCCATCATGTAAGAAAGCAAGAAAATCTAAAGCCACTCCCTCCTGCCGTTCACTCGCTGACTCTCTCCCGCTGCCAGCAGCAGCTCATTATCCTTCTCTTCGTGCGGTTCTTGTCCGCCTGCTTAAAATGGACCAGGACTGGCGAATTTTAGCCACACAGCGAGCCGAATACGTGTCCGACCGTATCCGCGGGCTGCTGTCCTCCGGCCTGGATTTCCTCCGGGCCGAGCTGGGTGTTGATCTGGGGATAAAGCCGGAGAAGTATCCGTCTTGGCTGATTCTGAGCGCGGCGCTGATCGGGTTGATTGTGCTGGTGGTGCTCGCGGCCTGTGGACGGAGGAAGCGCCGAGCGGCCCCTGTTACTGTGAGCCCCAGAACCGCCGCAGACATCCCGGTCAAGACCGCCCTGGCACCGAAGACTGTGAAAACCGAGCCGAGCGAACCGAAGAAGAACAAAAAAAAGAAAGCCTCCGACAAGGTAAGCGGCCTGTGATCGCGATTTCCTAGTGCCAATGGCTGTGCCTCAAAACCAAGACAGCTGGCCTCCTAGACAGTCCTTTTCGACACTTATGTGACACCGAAATGTATAGGTAGGCAGTTTAACTTAGTAGTTTTTGAGATGCAGTCCTGTAAATCATATGCAACTGACTTGAGTTTGTTGGAGATTAGCACGAGTAGCTACTAACGTGCTAACCTGTCAAAACCAGTGTAGAAACCGCTGTTGATATAGG
This sequence comes from Gobiocypris rarus, assembly GCA_023029165.1. Taxonomy (NCBI): domain Eukaryota; kingdom Metazoa; phylum Chordata; class Actinopteri; order Cypriniformes; family Gobionidae; genus Gobiocypris; species Gobiocypris rarus. Next base: position 11,538,776 of record CM040919.1, read on the forward strand.
AAGCTTTTCCCCATCAAAACTATTTAATTCTACATTGTTTATCGTTCTTTTATGATTAAATTAACAAATCAGACGACATTATGATGTTACGAGTGTCGTGATATGAGAGACACGAAGGCGGTAGAAGAGCCACGTAGCACTGTAGAGCTGACCGGTTAACTCGCGCTCTCTAAAGTTTCGTTTTTGCTAAACACTACCTTTTGCGAGTCTGGCCCATATTGTGACAGTTTTCATGGCCTAATGGGAGTTTTTAAGTTTTGTCATCTGATAGAGGAAGGAAATGTTGAGTTTGTGATGGTTTGTAACTGTCATGTGCTCGCAGCAGAAGGCCCAGGCGAATGGACAGACAGTAGCTGAACCTCAGCAGGAAATCAAAGTCACAGAGGAGAAAAAGAAACCCCCTCCTGCACCAGCACCAGCACCAGGACCAGCACAGCCACCTGCTGATACAAAGGTTGTTCCATCTAGTATTCATACTGGTTTCGTAGAGGAAGTGTAATGGGTTATGTTTATATATTTGTAGTAACAATAACTGTAGTTGTATTTAAGCCATTTTGGCAGCTACTTTAGTAAAGGGTCGTTTGCTCTTCTGAATGCAGTTTGTAGATATTTTTTGCTAACAACATAATTATGCAATGATTTGAATTATACAAACGTGTATGCAGCTTTTTGAGATAAAAGTAAATGCTTTGTTAATCTACATGTCATGTGATTATTAACTGACATCAGAAATCAGTGAGCATGCAATATATTGTCTTTCCTGCACTGCAAACTTGCTTTCTGCTCGCAGATCTCCAGACCTGCTCGCAATATGTATAGATTATAGATATATGTGACCCTGGATCACAAAACCAGTCATAAGGGTCCTTTTTTTATTGAGATTTATACATCATCTTAGAGCTGAATAAATAAACTTTCCATTGATTTGTTAGGATAGGACAACATTTGGCTGAGATAAAACTATTTGAAAATCTGGAATCTGTGGGTGCAAAAAAGTCTAAATATTGAGAAAATTACCTTTAAAGTTTTCCAAATAAAGTACTTAGCAATGCACATTACTACTAATAAATGTTTTATATATTTATGGTAGGAAATTTACAAACTATCTTTATGGAATATGATTTTAATATCCTAATGCTTTTTGGATTAAAAAATGTAATTTTGACCCATACAGTGTATTGTTGGCTATTGCCACAAATATACCGGTGTGACTTATGACTGGTTTTGTGGTCCAGGGTCACATATGATATTATCTATATTACAGATCAGTTCTTCCACAGTGTTTAAAATTAATACACCATTTTCAGCATCACAATGCTTAGTTTCCTGTTGTAAATTCCACTTTGCTTGTTTATTCATGTGCTTCAAGCTCATAAATACGATAATTCTAACTCCACTTGTACGGCACATTAAAACTATTTGTATAGACCTTCGTTTGACTCTTTTGCTCAGTAGTGATATGAATGTTTGCATCAGCCTTGGTTCAATCTGTAAACAGTGATTGAGAGAGGTCGGGTGTCAGTATCGGGCTGTAATTTGATAATGCAGATACAGCAAATGTAGGGTACATCCAGAGGGGAAACTATGTACTTTGTCCCAAGGCTTTAGACATAGTTTTTAGACCAAATAAGCACATTACGATATCTTAATATGTCTGAAATGGTACTTTGTATCTGTAAGTAAGTGTGAGAATAAGATACTTTGTTTCTGTCAGGAAGTTCTAAATGAGTGTTTTTGGTTCCTGTGTAGACCAAGAAAAACAAGAAGAAACCAAAACCAGAGGTGAAGCAAACCCAAGATGTTTCCTCCACCGATGGCAAGGAACCTGATGAAGGTATGAAACTGGGTTTCCAAACTGTAGTTGCAGCTTGTTTGTTAGTAATTAGACTCAGAAGTTGAAATGCTAAATATCTTGCTTAAATTCAAATGAGCTGCTTTGAGAAGGTTCTTTTTCAGTATGACTGTGTTTAGCAGGTGCTTGGGAAACAAAGGTTAGTAATCGAGAGAAACGTCAGCAGCGCAAAAAAGAGAAGGGCCCTGGCGACAGCTCTGGGAGCCCTGAAGCTGGAGATCACGCCAGCCAGAAAGTGGAGCAACCTGCGGTGACGGCCACAGCTGGCATCAAGAAGAACAAAGGTTTGCATTTCCTTGGAGTCCTTTTTAGATTTTTCTGAGCACATTTCTTTGCTGATGGCATTCGAGAAAATGTTAATAAACAAGGGTTGCCTTTAAGACGCAAGCTAGTTTTAGTCATTTGAACTTTTTTCCTTTGACTTATTATAGAGTCATCACGTGCCAAGGCTGCAAAGGTTGATGCCATCACAGCCCCAGGTAAAAAAAGTAAAACTTTTCCTTTACAGCGTTTAGAATCTGTGAGCATTTCACATACTAATTGTAGTGAAAAATTTAATTGGTAATATAACAGAGTTTAATTGTTAACTAAAATAATTTCCAGAACTGCTGTTATGGATTTTATACAATTTATGAATGACAGAAATTTGATGGGGCATAGATTCCATGTACCATTTTATTCAGGTATGAAGCATTAAATTGATCAATAGTTACATTAACAACATTTGTTATGTTACTAAAGGTTTTATATTTCAAATAAAAAAATTATTCAAAGAATTCTGGACAAATGTATAATGGTTTCCACAAAAAAATAAGCAGAAAAAAAGATCATGGATGATTTCTGAAGGGTCATGTGACAACTGGAGAATTGATGCTGAAAATTTAGCTTTGCCATCTCAGGAATACATTACATTTCAAAATATATTCAAAATGAAAACGGTTCATTTAAATTGTAGTAACATTTCACAACATTATTGTTCTTACTGTATTTTTGTTCAAACAAATGCATTCCTTGTCAACACGAGACCTCTTTAAAAACATTTGCTCAACCCTAAACTTTTGAACGGTGTCAGAATATACTTAACAAATATCATCTTTTTCTTTAGTGACATCTAACTCGACTGATGCAAACTCTGTTAACGGTGGAGGGTGGACGGAGGTGCCTGTGAAGTCGACGCAAACAAGCGCTTTAAACAACGAGAAGTGGTCTGTTGGGAGAAAGACCCTTGGGCACAAGATCCGTGAAAACACCACCTGGAAACAAGAGCCAGAAGGTAACAGTTCACAGTTGTTTATGACCCTGCCTTGATGAGTTTATAACACTTACGGCTGCGTTTGAAGGTTTTTAGCTTTCAGGTGATTGTGACAGAGCTGGATTTTGTTCTATTGTATAGTAATTGATTAAATGGTAGGAGTTATTACACTTAATTATTTATAATATGTTTAGCATAGTAACAACACATTTATCACAGTGCTTTTATATAGCCATTTTTCATTTTTACAGCTGCTGTGGATAAACATGCTGTATTCTTTTTTTAATTTTTTTTGTTAGGGCCATGGACCGGTTTGGATAGAATTAAGGCAGAACCAAACCCAGTGAACTTAACAATGCTTGGACTGAACCCATCAGGTACGCGTAACCTTTGGTTTTCATTAAAATTACGTTTTTGTAAGGATCACAACACTTTGACCTTGTATTTTCACAGGTGGGGAGACTCGGACAAAATCTAACATTGAAATAGGGCAATGGGACAATCTGCCCACCACTGACAATGAGTGGTCCAGCTTCAGTAAGATCAAAACTTATTTAGACTCAGAAATGAGACCCAGCATTTTCTTGTTGAACATTTTAATCCAAAATTTCAGTTTGGAATCCGTAAGATTTGTTTAAAAAAAAAAGGGACTAGTAACATTTCCAGTGTCTCCATATGATTTCAGATGGTTTTTCCTCTGTGGACCCGAGCTCAGACTGGAGCGCTCCAACTGAAATGTGGGGGAATTATGAGCCCAAAGTTGATGCTCCTGCTTTGAAAGAGATTCCAGTTTCCAAGCCACTTGGGGTATAAAAATAATTAGTTCTAATTAGGGGTGTTCAGTGGAGCAAAAAAAATTTGTATGTGTATCTGTAACAATATCAAAATTATTTGTATCTATTTTCAGATATAACCGGAAGACAGTGGGTGGGGTTTTTAACTAGAAGTTTGTACAATTTTAAATAAGTTTAAAATGTAATTCTGCAGTGCAGTTGTGCTTTTGTGTCCCAATCTCGATAAAGAAACATTTAACCCTTTAACTGTCACCCCCTTTTTGAGAATAGATATGAAAATGCACTACCCAAACTTAAAGGGCTGTAATTCAGGAATGCTTTGGAATATAGACCTAAGTTTGGTCTTGTTTTAAAGAGGAAACTCAGCAGATTATTGCTGTACATGAAAAATACTGTACTAAATATTTTTTATTTTATATAATATATATATATTAAAAATATTTTTTTCTCTAATTACTATTAAAATCAAAGCCATATGTCTAACCAAGTTGTGTTCCAAATTTGAAGTTGATGTCACAAAAAATAAAGTTCCCATGAGATTTTGTTAAGGCGCTGTATCAAAAATAGCCACCGGGTGTCAACCACATTCCATTGATTGTTTTTTTTTTATGAGTTTTCCTGTAAATTTCTGTCCTTATATCACGTTCCATCACAAAACAGTCACAAAATATGTAACCTTAAGACTCTCTGACGATATGTGTTTTGTCAAGATAAGAATTTTTTTATTATTATAAAGTAGTTAAAATACATTTTGCAATATGAAACATGACACCGCCCACTAGGGGAGGACCCCGCTAGAAGAATTTAGTACCGCTTCCATGGTAATGATATCTGATTTCAAAACTGATTTCACAGGATGAATTTTGAGTTTGTAAGCTTTCAAATGATACCTAATTTATGATAATTACTCAATTATCTGATACGAAAAAAAGAGCGCCAGAAATCCCGCCAGCAGTACTTAGACTTTTTTATTATTTTTTTAGAGGAAGTTTATGTAGGAGTTGGGCTATATAAAATGGCTGATTAGAGAACATGGAAATCACTAAAACTACTTTTACTATGCATACAAATGCAAACAAATTATGAAGAATACATAAATGCTTTCCATATTGCAGAGAAACAGTATTCTATCATATCGTACAATGTGTAAAACATTTAAATAGACACATCAAGTAGTAGAAAATGTGTATGATTCAGTATCTTATAGGGGTGTAATAGATCACGAGCGTCTACATCAGGGCTATTCAAATCTTGCCCTGGAGTGCGAATGCGCTGCAGAGTTTAGCTCCAACCCTGATCAAACGCACCCACCTGTGATTTTCTAATGATCCTGAAGACATTGAGTAACATGTTCAGGTGTGTTTGATAAGGGTTGGAGCTAAACTCTGCAGCGCATTGGCCCTCCAGGGCGAGATTTGTTTAGCCCTGGACTACACTATGAAAGTAATCTGGTCGAATGCGTTTTCGACTACCTCTGTAAGTGGTCGAAAGTGGACAAGCCCAAAGCGTTTTAGAGCCCGTTTACACCTGTATTTAGCATCGTCCACAATCTGATTGACCAAAACGCATCTTTAATACCAGGTGTATACGCGGCCTTTAAGAGCTGCACGGATCCTGTACAACATTGATGCTGTACACATGCTTGTCTTTCTCGACTGTTTACATTCACTTAAAACACAACCTGAAAATGAATAGTCATATTACCTAACCGAAGCCAGAATGCGTATTCATTGACAGAAACATACATTAGCATAACTCTGTGTGTCTGTTTTATGCGTCATTTTCAACAGACCATATTGGATGCAAATCCCTCAGATTTGAGTTGGACTGAATACTGGTCGACCTGTTACACCTCTAGTATCTTAGTTGATATTACTCTTGACAGAGCAGCTTTCTGAGAGACTGTAATGCAGCTATTTGATTTACAATCAGATCGGATGTTTTTTATTATTCGGTATAATTAATTATTCGTTTTAAAGCCATTATCTGTGACTTTCCGATTAAGGCATTTGGCTTCAGGCACATTCCTAGTTATAATTTAAGTTATAAGCTACTTTTAGTAGATCTTACTAAATAAATTTGTTCTGGTTGCAGGAATCAAATGATGACAAGGACCAGGCAGATCCTGCAGGAGGTGGAAAATCCAAGAGACGAAAGAAAAAGAAGAGACCAGAGGAAGAAGGTTCAACCGCTGAGGTAAAACTTGCGTTTTAATACACTGAGAATCGACACATTAAACATCAACAGTGTGTGAATTCTGTATGAATGACCAAATTGTGTCTCCCCTTTATCCAGGTGACTCAAGAAGGTTCTGTTCCTGCAGAGAAGAGCGTGAGTGTCAAGCTTCATCCTCCTCATGTTCCAAAGGATGAGGGATCCAAGCAAAACATCCCTCCACAGTCGTCTTCAAGTGAGTAAATCACAGATGAATTGGTGAATCTAGAGAGAATGTTAATAGAGGGCCTATAATGCTTTTTTTTATATTTCCTTTTTTGTGTGTGTGTGTGTGTGGTGTTGCTGTTTACTAAGCACAAAGTCCACTCTAAAGGGAGTTATTCTTGCAAACGAAACAGGCTATACAATCTAAAAAAAACAAAAAACATGCAGTTTGTCTTGCCTTACACCTCTCCGCAAATGAATATAAATCCGATTTTCAATTCCCGCACTATATGCAAATTTAAGTTCAAATTTAAGTATAACACGCTCACATGTTTATTTAACAATTTTCCAGGAGTCAAATTTACATATGTGATTTTAACCAGATGCATTTACACTTGTCCAGTTTCGTCTGAAATGCGTCCCAGACCACCTTCTGAATAGGTGTGTTTGAGTGATCCGATATTGCTAAGGCATAGTAAATGGTCTTTTCACAATCGGATCGATATCTGATCAGAGAAAGCGAATGAAGTGACCAGGTGTATAAGCTGGCGGTGGGGACAGTAAACCGCGCGAGCCAGTCGATAGCATGGTCTCGTGTTGTTTCCACCAGCGCAGCACATCTCATAGTGTATTTTAATTAGTGAATGTCTAAAATATAAAACGAAGGAAAAGCCTAAAACAGCTAGGCCCGAAGCCCGGCCCTATAGGGGCGTAAATAAGTCTGAGCATGCAGAGTATATTTTCAGCATAGCTATGTGGGTATAATATTGAATTGAAAATGTTTAGATCCATTTCAGAATATTGTTGTATATCATTTATCCACACTTCTCTCACCTCCCCCCTTTCTCACCTTATTAAAATAATATAAAATGTGTGATTGTATGTTTATTTTTTCTCCCACAGAGAAATCTGATCAGAATTGGGAACCACCGAAGCAAGTTCAGAAGAAAAAGGCCAGGAGAGAAACATGAACTGTGAATAACATCCAGAATAGCTTATGCAAATAGATTGTTTATGCAATAATTCCACAGTACAGAATTTTATACTGATTAAGTTTACTGTGCTTTTAAAAAAAAATCCAAAATAGAAACAAAACTGAGTTGGAAGAACTCAGCCACAAAAAAGAAAGAAAGAAAGAAAACTATAGAGTAAAGGTGAGCAGTCCGTGGGCTGGAACACTACTTATGTGCACTATTACGCTACACTGAGGTTTGTTAATATCATACATGCTTTCAGTGGAGCCAAACATTCATGATCATTATTTTCCAACAGCTATTTAACTGATTTTAGAACTTGGAGGGTTGAAATCATTTGGGAAATCTGCTTTTTCCCCCATCTATTACTGTTCCTGTGGCACTTTCGTACTGCTGGATTGCACTTTGCTGTCCAGCAGATTCTGAAGCGTTGCAGTTACTGTTAGAAGCCACAGAGAGGCGCTGTGAGCCGGCGTCTCCTCCAGCAGTTCTTCTGTGAGGTGAATTACTGTAATCCTCTAGATCGCTGTGGTGGAAAACAAGAGAACGGTTCTATTACAGAGAAGTTTTTTAATGCTAAACCTATTTTCTTAGAGCTTTTTCTTCCGTCCTGAGTATATATATTTTACCCATGTAAGTGGGTATGTGGATCTTGGAGATGTTTAGAGTTACAACTCTTCCCTTGTTGACTGTAATGCTTTATTTCCTGCAAACTACAGTAGAAAAAGCCACGCCATATGTATAGAACTATAAGGGCTTTTTTCTATGGTAAAACTCTTTGTAATTGCACTGTGCTGAAGGTTGTAAAATACCATGTGTATTTACTTTTTGTTTCTTGCACAATGTGAACATAACATTTTTGTTCATGTTTGTTTTGACTGAGTAAGTAAGTAGTTTTATGTGTTTTTTTTTTTTGATTGGGAAAGTTGATGATGATTAGCGCAGCTTTAATTCCATGACACTAAAACAGTACCAGTATCAGGAATCTGTTGCCTTAATCTATACTTAGTAGTGTATGCTTTGTTCTCTTCCTCATTTTCAAGTCTTTTTAGCAGGTTTGGCGTAAATTTTCCTTTCAGATTTGATTCTTGTCAGTGTTGCACTTGCATGAACTTAACCATTTATATAGTGATGAACAACGTCCTGATTCTCTGTCCACTCGTGCAAGTACCACTCACTGTAAATAGGCTTTAATGATGATGATGATGATGATGATGATGATGATGATGAATGGATGTGGGGAGTGGGAGTGGGAGGGTGGGGTTAAAATGCTTATTCATATTTGGGTTGACTTAGTGGTGTTTTGCCCATGGTCGTTTTGTAAATTTCAGTAGATCATGTGTTTCTGAGGTACTCTGGACTAGCATCAGATGCCTGCCTTAGTTTATCATTCTAGAGGTTGCTCAAACAATGTATTTCTACAAAATTATGGATTTAAGAATGATCATGTTTACTTAAGTCAATGCAATATTTCTATGTTGATTTGTTAAATAAAAGAAGATTGCTATTTGAGCTTATAGCTGTTGATTTATTAAATAAAAGAAAATGCTGATTTGGCTTAGAGCTTTTCTTGTAGAGTATTAAGCCCTAGCGTTTATTTATTTTATTGTGTAAATGTTATATTTAAGATTATAATTTAAAAGTATCTCATCTGCTTAAAAAAACCTGCAGCACAGTCATAATATTTGTATGCGGAATTGCAGTTAGTCATTTTATTAGAATTGTTAATCCGTCTGTAGACTGCAAACACAGCACAGTGTCTTTATTTATCCATCAATATTTGGCTTGACAACACGGGTAACCTACAAGACATTCTCAACAGAGCAGCGAATCAATGATTCAGCATGGACACTGAGGCTAAAAGAAAAAGCTCGCTATTCTACTTCCTCTTCCTGTTTAATTGCGACTTACATAACCTACTTAGTACACGTCGCCACCTAGTTGGTGGTTGTGCAGTCATTTTTTTCAACCTTTATTCGCTGAGAGTAAAAATTATATTGATCGTTTGATGCTAATTAATTGAATGCAGATCCGTATGTGAGATGACAATAAAATATTTGAATTTAATTAACATTTAAACATTACCTTGTTATAATAGTGCTTTAAAATTAATATATGGAAAAAAATTATACACAGCTAAATCTTTAATCTCTAGGGAATCGCCTGTTTAAAAAAATGCCGAACAGAGAGTCTGCCTGCAAAAAGAGATAATGAAAGAGCTTGTTATAAAACAAGAATCAACATTGGCTTGGCTTTTTATAGAAGTAATAGCAGCCTGCGTCTATGCTGTGTCTTTTAATTAGTGATGGGGAGTCGTCTCCAAAAGATTCCTCAACTCTGAATAGCACTGAAACTCCAGCACAGGAATGGACTCTCGTGTTGACTCTGTTGCAGTGTCTGAAATCACTCACTTATTTACTGATTCTCTAATCCCTGTATAGTGCATGTCAGTCGAGTGCACTATAGAAGCAAGGAGTGAACTAAATGATTTTGGACACTGACACATTACACACGTCAGAGAGCTGTCGCAGAAACTTTGTCACATACGTGTAGCTTACTCAGATAACAGTCATAGTGAGTGTGACGAAGCGGGAGACTCAGTGGGATCCATACGCAGCTTTATTAAAGTAACAGTCGTTGTAATACAGGCAAAGATCAGATACCAGCAATGACAATGTCCAAGGCAAAGGCAGATCATCAACAGGGACAGGCAAAGGGTCGAGGCAGGCGGCAGGCAAGGCAGAGTATCCAGAGACAGGCAGGAGAATACAGGGCAGGCAGAAAACACTCTTCAGGATAGCAAAACAGTCCAAGGTCAAAACACAGGAATAACAATAAACAGGATAAACGCACAGTAGTGTCAGCCGGCAAAACAAGACTTCACAATGAGTGTTTGAGTGCAGGGGCATAAATAGTCTGGGTAATGGGAAGCAGGTGTGTGTGTGATTAGCTCAGGTAATGGATGATGGTGAAAGGCTTTAAAAAGTGCTGCCGGTTTGTCTGGTTGAGGACAATTGACACTTTTTGCAGACAACATCACACTGAGTGAATAAACTTAGAATGGCTCTAATTTACATGTATTTATCTCTCCCCCCATCCTACTTCCTAATGGCTGTGACCATTGAAAATATACCCAAAAATCTATATGATCTAAAAATGAACAAATACTAAACAATATATATGTGTTTGATATCATTGGAAATGTCTTAGTGCGACTGGTACAAATATCTCATCCCCACAGAAATATTCAAGAAGATAACAATGGTTTTAAGAGTTTAAAGAGATGTTGCATGGTATGGTAGGTGTGGCTTTTCAACCATTTGGTCTTCTGTCAATACAGGTCTGTCTGTATCAATACAGACAGTGATTAAATGTAAATTCCTTTGTTAACATATGTTACCATTTGAAAGAAGTTATTGTCAGGTCTGAATACTAAAGGCAGCGTAGCAGAAGAGTCAGGCGCAATTTTGTATTCAGATTCGCCCGTAACGTTGTGTCCAGCCAACGTTACGTAACCTATGGAAAGTCAGGAACGCATCTCTTTACTTAAGAGTATTCGATGTTTTGAGAATCTTTGAATTGATTATGTAATTGGAATTATACCTGACTGTTTAATAAATTGTTACATTTTGATTTATTCTGACTTACTCTGGAATTATTAACGATCTCTATGAGATCATGAATGGGTACTTTCCCAAAGGGTTAAACGGAATGATTAAATGTGTAGCTAACTATTAAATATGAATGACCAAATAACCAAATTGGCATTCTAATCTAAATTCTAAATTATAATAAAATGGAGTCAGATAAAGAGGAATTGGAATTAGATCCATTTTGCCCAGCTGAGAACATCGAACGCGCAGATACCTTCGCCCGCTCTTCGCTGCCGCCATTGGAGCGATTTCAGCGGTCTTACAGCTTGGTGACCCGGCGACGTGATGCTGCAGTGCTCGAACAAAACGCAGCATGTTTTTCAGCGAAGTATTGGATTCTAAAATCATCAAGAGGTTTGAGCTTCTCTTTCTTCAGCTGTTGTGGTAAGTCAAATTCATTCTGTCTTGTTTAGAAATGTTTTGGGAAAACCCGAATGTTTGACCGTGTAAATCCGGAGTTTGTGAATTGATTGAATAGACATAACCACATCAGACATGGTTAACAACAGCGCAGATAAGAAATGAAAACTCTTGCTATTAATTGTTAAAGATCTCCTTGTCGGCATTCGCGCAACAAGAGATTGAAACTAAACTAAAACGATCTATTTTCTGAGACTCGACGAAGAACTATAAATTAAAGCCTAATGTGATAAAATCAAAGAGTCTCCATTGTCTCATTAACTATGTGCAACGCGCGATGAGAGCGATCAGACAATAGAATGAAAAATCTAAGTTCAGAAACAATTAGAAAACATGCGATTTGATAATGCATTTGTTTATGAAAAGCAAAATGGGGAGAAACAGGGGTGATGCAATGCAATGTGTTAAAGTTAAGAAAACTTTTTGTTTGACCAATAGCTGTTACTGCTACAAAATCGAAAATACTCGACAAAAAATAATCAAGAGGCGGTAAGATTAAAATCTAAAACTGATAAACAGAATGATAGTGATGTTTGTTACTATTTTTGTCAAGAAAACGCATGATTTAATGTTTCTGAGTGGCTCAGCTGAGCCCACGGGGCATATCACGCCCACTCGGAGAACACTTTCTCTCCACGTTGCATGGGAGCGTTTAGCCAAAGAAGTAACACAAGCTAAATCTATCACATTTTGTAAATCAGTTAAAATTGCCACTGTGCCATCGTGCAGATTAGTCTTTAAATAGACTAAATCAAGCAAATAGGCATTTGAAATCTAAAGAGATACAATGAATGTGCCACATCATCCCTGAACCACAGCCTTTTCATATTCAAATGTATCGACACGAAAATACAATACGAAACTTCACTCTCAAAAACAGAATTTGAGCAGGGATTGGACTGCACCCAGCATGTGCTGCTAGTTCATTGGATGTTAATGACAACAGAGTCCTCTCATTGGCCTTAATCCTGACTGTTGTTGTACATGCAATGAACATGCCAGTCGGCTGTGACTGCAGGGCCAAACCAAAATCACGGTCTTTAATACACTTTGACAAATATGTTGTTGCGTTTGACTTACGTTCTGATTTACTCGAAAGTATTGATTTTAGTGCATTATGTGTGTACCCATTGTTTCCGCATATCTGTGTCAGGTTAGTAACGGACTGCAGTCCAGTTTTGGGTGGAGCTTTGAGGCACACCGACTGAGATTGCAGAGCTCCGCCTAACATTTGGCATTAATTACCAAGACTGACAAGTTATGTGATCGTGGGCCCGCATAATGGAAAGTGCGAGGACCCTGTGCGACTCTGAGAACCTAATGAAGCGATTTCAATAAATGTAAAGAGTTAATTAGAATAATCAAACGTTTATTCATATTTATAAAGTATTAGAAATCAGTAAAAACCTTTTCATTAATTGAGCCAGCTCAAATAACAAGGTAACATGGACCAGAAATAACATTAATATTTGATATTCTTTTTAATATAATTATATTATAAATAAAAATATAATATACATTGTATTACAATTGCCAAGCAGGACATTATGTGGAGGAAGGTGACACAAAACTGGGAAATCTGTAAACAGAACTCCCACACTTTTGCTGTTTGTAATGTTTTGCTACCAGAAAAATAATTCAAAATCCTTGATTTCCGAATGATTTGTTTTATACATTTGAACTTACTATGATGTATGTTGTGTTAATAACTCAGTAGATCATGTTGTGTCCATGACACCACAAACTACGCTCAGGTTAGTTACACGGACTAAGATGCGGTTTTTGGTGAAACACACCAGACTGATGTTTTAGAGCTCCGACTAGCAAATTGGCGTAAGGTATGTATACTTGGACTGTAAGGGTTGATAGATCAAGCGAGTCTATTCCGTTTAGAACAATAATAAATTGTTAGACCAATCTAAATAGGGCAACCTCAATTCCTAATTATTGTAACGTTGTTCTAATTAAAGCGTGGAAAACCACGGCATGATTATAGAAAGTTATCATTAGAGTTATAACAAGTTGGTCGCTTAATTCATTGATAATGGTCATGGCCTCTGATTGGAAACAATTTTGCATTAATTAAGCGAAGTCAGATCCAAGAGAACTGAATAAAAATATTCTGGAATGATCACAGTGGTAGCGGACATCCAGAATATCAGTGTGTCTGCCTTAATGACCAAGACTGACGAGTTGTGGCAAGAGATCGTAAACCCGGCGGTGCGAGGCTCAATGTTATCGGAATCTTGATTGCTGAGTATAACACAATGTAAAAGATTTGACATGAATATCCTCAACTGCAGTGTTCATGCAAGATCTTCAGCTATTGATCTCTTTATAGTGGTCAATAGCAGTGAGTTTAATAATTAAAACATCCAAATTGCAATGATCCTGTCTGTATTTTCAAATTTGTAATTGTACTAAACACGTGCGCATAGAACACACATTATAGTTGTTTGTGCTACTAGATGCACATAGGCTAGTTAAGTTTATTCTTTAAAACACATGATTGCTTTACTGTAAATGTTGCATTAAACACTTAGGTAAAGGTTGTAGAGATGCTATGCATTCTAGGCCACGTATCTTGTGTAAATTGGAATAATCGCAATACTGGAATTGTATAGCAATTTCAAGTTGCATGTGTGTCTGTCTATGTTGAATTTGTTTGTCTTCTGAGTGGAAACTCTGCTATTTCCCATATAGCTGCAGTAAAACCATGTACAGGAGCATAGAATTGCCGTCTGGCTACAGTGTGAATTACAATTGCACTAACCATGAAAATGTTTCCATCACAACAGGACTCAATAACTCTGACCTTTGCAATTTCTAATTTGAGCAAGTTCTAATACTTTTCATTGGTTCAATTCCCAGTGCCAAAATGGAGGAGTTGTGATATTATCTTATGCCTACAGAACTAGAAAAACTAGAAGTGTGGCACAGATAATAGAAAACCAATTCATCCTTCACTCAAACTAACTGTAATGAGAGCACTAGAAGTTTCTGATTAATCCTGAAAAACTCTCCAGCAGAACTGGAGTTTATAATGCTAAAACAAAGAAAAATTCTCCAGCAGAACTGGAGTTCATAATGCTCAAACACAGCAGATTGTGAAGGCTTGACTGCAAGAGCAGCTTTAAGTGTTAAAAAACTGAAACAACAGCAGAAATTAACTGTGTTTCTCTCTAAATTGTTTTCTCTCCAAATTTGTTTCTCTCTAAATTTGTTTCTATCTCAGGTTGACAATTGCAATTCCTTGGAGGATGGACGACCAAAGTCCCCCTCCCCTGCATCAGAGCCAGGGCAACGGAAAATTGTCAGAACTTGAGATGTGAGAGAGATGGTGCGCCAAGACGACAACATCACCTGGAATAGACCAAATCTATTCAGGCTGAACATTACACATCATAGACGATAAAGATGGCATAGAGTCTAAAAGTGTACTTCACTAAAGATCTATTGCCCATTTTTTCACACAAACACACGATAAAGATGGCATAGAGTCTAAAAGTGTACTTCACTAAAGATCTATTGCCCATTTTTCACACACACACAAACACACACACAAACACACACACACACACACACACACACACACACACACACACACACACACACACACACACACACACACACACACACACACACACACACACTGTTACCAGGAATACACAATCCCCATTATTGTATGACTAATCATATTTAGATCTGCATTAATAACATATGGGATTCCTGAACAAACACAGTGGTTATTATATACCGATATACACCTTCATAATTGTGATTGAATTGTTGTTATTCTTATATGGTTTATTGATGCATATCATATATTTAAATATATTAATTGAACTGACTTTTGCTGCTTTTCCTTGAGTGATTCAGACCAAGAATACTTAGATTGCACTACCACCACAGTGATAGTGAAGAATTAGATGATAAAATGAGACCACCCTACCATTTATGACCTTGAAAAAACACTTGAGAGAAGATGTACCAATCGCACTATCTGACATGAACCTACTTTTATGTTTCGTTTTTGCTGCATTATGTGTTCCTTATGACTTCAAGTTCACCAGTGTTCAGTCATTAAGAGGTCATTAAGATGCTTTTCAGGTGTCATGCACCAAATGGCGTGTAACTACAAAGGAGCCAGATAACCGCACCGTTGGAGGTGAGAGGATTGGACAAGGAGGTTCAGATTATCATCGGAAAGGTGCTACAGAAGCAGAAAGTTCTCCATGAAGGAGTGACACGTTAACTGAACAGGTCACAAGGTCGAGACTGACTCTATGAATCGATGCCCACATGATGTGCTGAACTACCACAGGTAGAACACCTGAAAGACACTAATCCACCTGCTGAACTCAAACTACATACACCTAATGAGACTGGGTGTCCAGCCGGTGAACACAGAGCCCTAAGAAGGTCCTACAGCTGCTTACATTGCAAAGACAACTTACATCTCAAAAGATATCAACCAACGTCTAATTATGATCCCATGGGATCCACTTGAGTTTTGACCCAATGGACCAAGAGGCGGACTGAAAGGCTTTAAAAGTGCTGCCGGTTTGTCTGGTTGAGGACAATGGACACTTTTGCAGACGACATCACACTGAGTGAATCAACTTAGAATGGCTCTAATTTACATGTATTTATCTCTCCCCATCCTACTTCCTAATGGCTGTGACCATTGAAAATATACCCAAAAATCTATATGATCTAAAAATGAACAAATACTAAACAATATATATGTGTTTGATATCATTGGAAATGTCTTAGTGCGACTGGTACAAATATCTCATCCCCACAGAAATATTCAAGAAGATAACAATGGTTTTAAGAGTTTAAAGAGATGTTGCATGGTATGGTAGGTGTGGCTTTTCAACCATTTGGTCTTCTGTCAATACAGGTCTGTCTGTATCAATACAGACAGTGATTAAATGTAAATTCCTTTGTTAACATATGTTACCATTTGAAAGAAGTTATTGTCAGGTCTGAATACTAAAGGCAGCGTAGCAGAAGAGTCAGGCGCAATTTTGTATTCAGATTCGCCCGTAACGTTGTGTCCAGCCAGCGTTACGTAACCTATGGAAAGTCAGGAACGCATCTCTTTACTTAAGAGTATTCGATGTTTTGAGAATCTTTGAATTGATTATATAATTGGAATTATACCTGACTGTTTAATAAATTGTTACATTTTGATTTATTCTGACTTACTCTGGAATTATTAACGATCTATATGAGATCATGAATGGGTACTTTCCACAAAGGGTTAAACGGAATGATTAAATGTAGCTAACTATTAAATATAAATGACCAAATAACCAAATTGGCATTCTAATCTAAATTCTAAATTATAATAAAATGGAGTCAGATAAAGAGGAATTGGAATTAGATCCATTTTGCCCAGCTGAGAACATCGAACGCAGCAGATACCTTCGCCCGCTCTTCGCTGCCGCCATTGGAGCGATTTCAGCGGTCTTACAATGGGAAATGTAGTCCAGCAACATTAGTACTCCGGTGAGGAGCCACAGAGGCCAAGTTTGTGACAGTGAGTTTAGTTAGTAATTACTATGTAACTTTTGGCCCTATAGCGATTTAAAAAATAAATAAAAAAACATGCGGCAGAACATTGATTTGGTTGTGCTTTAAAAAAAGGAAATCATCCTATTGCTTATAAAACAAACTCTACAGGGCCATGGTTTTGGTTCCAAAAAAAACGGGAATTGAACACCCCTATTAATGGGTAAAGCTACAGTAACATATTCAGCTTGTCAACTTAAAGTGATAGTACACCAAAAAATGAAAATTAGCCCATGATTTACTCACCCTCAAGTCATCCTAGGTGTATATGACATTCTTCTTTCAGACAATTAAAAGTTGAGTTATATTTAAAAAGTACTGGCTCTTCCAAGCTTTATAATGGCAGTGACTGTTGCTCTGTTTTTGAAGCCGATAAAAAATGCATCTGTCCGTCAAATAACATGCTCCACATGGCTCCGGGGGGTTAATAAAGGCCTTCTGAAGCAAATTGTTATGTTTGTGTAAGAAAAATATCCATATTTAAAACTTTTTGAATGAAAGTTACGGCCGATCGCCTTCCGTGGAAAAGTGTTGAAAGTGCCTTCTCGGAGTTCAAGATGTGTACGCGCCGTCTGACGAGCTTGACTGGTAGCGTAAGCCTTTGAACTGCAAAGGCACTTTCAACACTTTTTCCATAAACTGAATATGGAAGGCGATCAGCCAAAACTTTACTCAATAAAGTTTTAAATATGGATATTTTTCTTACACAAATGCATCAATTCACTTCCAAAGATATTTATTAACCTCCCCGAACCATGTGGAGCACGTTACTTGACGGACAGATGCTTTTTCATGGACTTCAAAAACAGAGCAACAGTCACTGCCATTGTAAAGCTTGGAAGAGCCAGACTTTTTAAATATAACTCAACTTTTATTCGTCTGAAAGAAGAATGTCATATACACCTAGCATGACTTGAGGGTGAGTAAATCATGGGCTAATTTTCATTTTTGGGTGATCTACCCCTTTAAGATAATTTCCATCCAAACTATAGCTCAGTAGTGTTGGTTTTATGAGCAATAGGATAATCTCTCTCTTTATAAGTCATGAGAAAGAAAGAAAAAATTCATCTGCACAGTCACGCAGAGCTGAAGCACAACCAAAACTGTGCTTCTGCAAAATACAAGTTTTGTTTTTAACTGCGAGAGGGCCAAAAGTTAGGCCTACACAGTGTACCTTTAAAGAAATGCAATTTTTTTTTTAATTATTTCATTCTTTTTTCAACAAAAGCACATACTAAAATATACTAGACAATATATTATTGTTCTTTTTTTTGTTCTAGATTTTGCAGCATCCTGACAGTGTTGTGTCACGTGTATGAGACTGACCTTTCCTGCCTGTTTCTCATTTCATTTGGCTCAATAATCCTTTTCCATTGATTTGCTGTTCCCCCACCAAAGGGATTGGGATTCTTTTTTAGCAAACATCCTTTGTGGTATGCTACTGTTGTTAAAACCTGACAAAGAAATACACAATAATGTGGTTCATTAGTTAATAAGGTATTTGCTAATTAATTTAATTACATGGGTTATCTGTATTTAAGGCAATTTTCAAATATTTGTTTGGTTTCATTAAATTCTACTTGCTCATAAAAGCTGCATTTACTTGAGTAAGCTATTATAACATATTTTTACAATTTAAAATAACTGGTTTTTATTTGAATATATTTTCAAATGTGATGTATTACTCTGATGCAAAGCTAAATTTTCAGTGTCACGTGATCCTTCAGAAATCATTCTTATATGCTCAATAAACATTTCTTCTTATAATAATAGAAAATGTTCTGTTTTAATTTTTTTGGATAGAGAGTTCAAAACAACAGCATTTGTAGACAAACTACAAAAAAAGAATTAATAAACACAACAAATCTTTGTATTTTACCATTTAAAGGCTAAAGAACGCTGCTTGGGGATAAAACAAATATTGTAGAATATTTCAAAAGTCTTTTTGTTAAAGTTATTTGTGCATGACCAAGCGAGTGTGAAAGGTCCTCATTCCAGGTGAACCGTTGATTTGCTGCTGTTAAACTTTCTAACTTTGGCTGAGGGCTGTAAATCTCCTGATGCAGTGATGAAGCTGCCGCCCACAGAGGCTTAGCGGGCACACACACACACACACACACACACACACACACACACACACACACACACACACACACACACACACACACACACACACACTGTCTCATTGGTTTGGGCCATCTGCTCTCCTCCTCTGTCACGTAGCATGCCCTATCCTTGTCAACACTGGATCCCTTCACATATAATCTCACTGGAGATTATAAACACTTTTGTAACCAAGAGGGGGAATAAATCTGCATCCAAAGACATGTTTGCTCCAGTTTTTACTTGCGTTATTTTTGTGTGTCGCCTCGCCTGTAAGCTGTAACTATAGGCTACTATAGGGGTGGTTTTGTCACTATAAATTAAAAATGTATGCTAGGTGTGTATATCGATCACAAAAAGTGAGATCACGTCATTGGTTTCTCCTAGCCAACCACATTTAGGCACAGAGAAAATGGAGACGAAGGGAGACTTTTGTGATTAAAAACGGCCTGTCATCGCCATCGGTGTGTGTAGTTTCATAACATATTTCAATAAGGTCTCAAACTGTTCTCGGGTTTGCCAACATCCCAAAATCTGCAGTCTAGTAAGAAATTATAGCCTAGGCCTATGTCATATTCTTCATATTGGGGCATGTTCTTTTTTATATTTATTTTTTATTAATGTAGGCTAATACAGTTAAATAGTAATATATAGCCTAGTAATATAATATATTATTACAATTGTTTCAAACTGTTTCCTATTTGAATATATTTTCCTACATTTTCCTTCAGAGATCATTCTAATATGCTGATTTGCTGCTCAAGAAACCTAATTATGAATGTTGAAAACATTGTTGTGCTATTTAATATTTTTTGTGTGAAACCGTATTACACTTTTTACAGGATTCATTGATGAATAAAAAGTTAAAAGAGAACATTTAAAATAAAATAAAAAAATTGTATTAATGTTTGAAATGTTATCCTATAGCCTACATTTAATAGGGTACGGCTTAATATTTACAGTATGTGTTGGTCATAATCTTTTACATTTTTATCGTTTCATTATGTTTATTAGCCTATTTATTTTACTGTTTAAATTTAGCTGAAAAAGCCTATAGCCAGATTCCACTGTGATAACATGCCCCACGAAGATTGTTAAAAAAGTTCGAAATGTGTTCAATTAACTGTTTCTTCTTTAATGTTTTACATCCTCTCTCACACAACACAAAAAATAAACCACAACTTTGACTTCCCGGCGTCTGCAGTCAAGTGACTTGAATAGCGAATTGCATAGACATATTATTATGTCTATGGCGAATTGCACCAGCGGGCCCGTGACGTCACACCAAATCCCCCTCTGGTCACGTGGTTCGGAGATGAGCTGGATTAATGCAGCGGCGGGGAACAAACGGGACGGTGACGGGAAACGGAAACAACTCAGGATTAAACGGCGACCGAATGCATCGTCGGTGAGCGGTAGCAATCAAAATCCATCGAATTACTTAAAAACAAAAATATAATATAAGCTAAAAAGACACATGCACTAGTCGTGCTGGTTTTGGACGGTAAAATGATGATTTCGCCGTGGGACAGATGGTACACGACCAGCTGCTGCCTGTGTTGTCATGTGCGGACGGGCACCATTATCCTGGGCATCTGGTATATGGTGAGTCAAGACAACTCTTAGTTTAAATAACATTTATAGTTTTTGTTAATTTTTTTTATAACCAGTATAAATATA
Source organism: Gobiocypris rarus (assembly GCA_023029165.1). NCBI lineage: Eukaryota > Metazoa > Chordata > Actinopteri > Cypriniformes > Gobionidae > Gobiocypris > Gobiocypris rarus. The sequence continues at coordinate 11,559,463 of CM040919.1, forward strand.
TATATTTTTTAAATCTTATTAGTAAATAATAACTATTTGCAGAATTCCAATTGAATGCCTTTTCTAAAATTATTAAAAATGGTCGTTGTCTAAAAATATTGTTACCTAGACAGCATTTTTGCATAATGCTTGATGTTCAAAATTCTGCCCGCATATGATTCACCATTAATGTTATTGTGCTGATGCCATAGAGAAAGACCACTGACAGAATATGAAAAGTAAATAAAATATAAAAGAGAATATCTGAGAAAAATGAACTAATTTAACCACTAAATGAAATTTAACAACGCGTAATTGCTCCCATGATGTCGTGCTTCTAGTGAGGCTTTTAGAAACCAGAGCTCTTTTACATAGTATAAATAGAAAAACAATCCCTGATCTTAAGCTTGAAACTGTCACTAAAGAAAGTTGTATAATCGACCTGTCCAAACAAAGAGGAGACACTAATAAACAGTGGAATATTCTGGTCACCTCCAGTTTTTTCTGCATTGCAAGGAACAGCAGAATTCATTAACCTAAAAACTACAGTGACGTTTATCGACTCAGACAGGGAAATGCTTCCACAGACAAAACATTATCTGACACAATGATGAGTGATTATACAGGAAATGTGTGTCACAGATTAATTTCATTTTCGATATAAATGTCCATTATGTACAGCTAATAATATGGTTGATGGGTCTTTTGTTTGGTCTGCTAAGTCAAACAGCCACACACACACACACACACACACACATATATATATACGGTTAAAACATTAATATATATTTATTTGATTATATTATGAAAGTTAATTTTCATATATATGAAAATCTATATATATATATATATATATATATATATATATATATGTGTGTGTGTGTGTGTGTGTGTGTGTGTGTGTGTGTATGTATATGTGTGTGTGTGTGTTTGTGTATGTATATACATTCATGTATATCATATAAATAAACTTTTATGTTATGTTTATTAGTATATGTAATTACTTCTAACTATATATATATATATATATATATATATATATATATATATATATATATATATATATATATATATATATATATATATATATATATGTATGTATGTATGTATATGTATGTGTGTGTTAAGGAATTAAAGCGAACATAAAAGTGTGTGTATTTGTATATCCAAATGTATATGTATGTTAATTTTAAATTATGTGGCATGTATTATGAAAGTGAATTATGTAAATACTGTAGATCTGTACATACTTCATACAAGATATTATTAAAATACCCAAATCCCTTATAATAAACTGAAAAATAAACGGTGTTAATCAGAATACTTGTATTTAATCTGAGCAATTTATTCCAAAACTCAATTTACACTGTAAAACATAAAATTACTGTTTTCATCTGATCTGGTTTGCCTTCACCTAAAAACGAACTGATCTAAACATCTATATTGTAATAAAAACATCTCTCCTTTTCAGCTCATCAATGCAGTGGTTTTGTTAATCCTGTTGTCGGCTCTTAATGACCCAGTCCAGTATCACTACCACCTCACCAGCTCCGATCTCGGCACGGATTTGGACGTCATGGACGATGCAAGTACGTTTGAGTCATTTAATCTCCTCTAGTTATTAAATTCCAGTATGAACAAACAGATCAGTATCAACTTTTTAAGCTCAGCAAGAACTCAAAGACTGCTATCGTATTTCCTGGTGGTATCAGCACTGCTGCCTGTGTGGCTATAGATTCTGGCACTGGTGACTTTGATTAAAACTGACTCTCATCAGCAGGATTCAAACTATGATTCCTCGTAATTGGTTTGGGCTTTGCATCTGGCCTCTGTTATATGAGGCCTGTTTTGTAATAGGCGCTGAAGTAGACAGAGTGTACGGTTGAGTGTACTTTAACATATGGAGGGATTATGTGGAGGAAGCTATTTCAAAGACCAGCAGTGGTGCTCTCAATATACTTACAGTACTGAGAGCTTCAGCAGCTCAAATTAATTTGATAGTTACAGTGTCTCATTTAGAAGTGTCAGAGATTAGAAAAACTCTGTAATATTAGCCGTTGAGTGAACTGAATATTTAAAGAGGTAATATAATGCCCTTTTAGAAAGTCTTGATTTTGTTTTTGGGGTCTACTAGAATAGTTTTTCATGCTTTCACATATTTCACATTGTTGCAAGCACTTCACTTCTAAGTCTATCAGTAAGACATAGTCAGACCTTCAGACTAATGGCAGAAGGTCTGGACTCCATCGCAGCTTTTATTGGCCAAGAACCGCCCGACATGTAAAGCAACCAGCCACAGTTTGTTTTGTCCTGCGTCATGAAAATGTTGGTGTCCCTATGATAACAGACCGCCAGATCTACTAAATTATTATTATTATAATTTTTGGGGAAATTTTTTGTGAAAGGACAGTGTAGAGTGGACAGGAAGTGTCCAAAAGAAAGGTCCATGAGTCATGACGCTATATGTCCTTGTCCACAAGGTTATCGGTGGCGACGTGCATCTTCGAAATTATTAATTCAATAATGTTGTGCAAGTTTACTGCAACAATGGAGCCATGAGCTTCACATACTTTTGAAAATCCAGTGTGTAGTTGATCAGCTTTCGTCTTCCGTGAGGGGGTTTGGTGCTACAACGGCCTTGTTTCCAGGCGGACCGTTAAAGAACATGACACAGGTTTCCCGGAATTCCCTGAAGTTTCCTGGAAATTCCTGAGGCTGAGACTAAGTAATGCTCTGTTTAGTTCCTGTCTCTGTGAAGCCCTGCCTTCCAAAAGCGCAGTGTGCTCTGATTGGTCGGCTGGACTCTGTGATAAGTCAACCTCTTTGAGTGTGTTTCGTAAATGTCAAGCCCCTTACAAGTACTGTGAACACACTACTAATGCAACACAAGCAGGCCTCAACACTTTTTTTGCATATGCCTTAGGCAGAAATTATTTAAATGAGGAGTATTATGTACAATCCCAGAAAAAAACTCAAGACTATGATGGATGCAATTCAGGGAGTTCAGAAACAGTACTTATATTGATAGAGAGAATAACTCCCTTTGGAGTGGACTTTTTTAACGCCGCAGACCTTTTTCATGCTCAAATAGCTCTTTAATGTTTAATGATAATAAAAAACATTCCTTAAAAAAACAGTCTTCAAACAGTCTCCTAACTAGAGAAGTAAATGTACTTATTTTCCTCCATATGTGCTTACTAGGCTGTATTATTATCTGTAAAACTTGTATTTCTCAATAACATGAGATATGCTTGTGTTTTGGAGAGAATGAGAGTCGGGTGGTTGTTTTGCAAACAGCACTGTAGATAGTAGGTCAGGTAACTAACATGAGTCCCTGTAATGTCTAGTGAGCATTAGGCTGAACTACTGAAATTTTAACTTAGGCAGGCAATGTTACTGGCTCATATATCAGTCTCAAGCCTTTTCTGATAAATTAGTAAGTTTATTCATAAATAAATAATTCAGAATGTCAGCATGACCGTTCATGGTGAGAGTGGTTTTCCAGCAGATTATTGTAATTCTAATGTAATTCTAAATAATTATAATCATTTTAATTAATTAATTTATAAATAAGTCTTTTTCACTGATATTTCAATATTTAATAACAAAATTCATTATAATTTACATAGATATATTTTAATGTATTTTCATAATAAAAATTGCAATGCATAATTTTTTTTTACAATTTACATAGATCTATTTCAGTGCATTTAGTGCACTGAACAAAATTGCAACAACAGAATTCACTATAATTTACATAGATGTAATTTCCGGTTTGTTAATAGCGCTGGGCATTGACACAAGTTTTAATTTAATTAACAGTAACACCACGAAATTCAGTAACATTTTCTTTAACATTTGTTCAAAACATAATTTGGTAAACAAAGTTTTTTGTGTGAATTTAGCATTAACTCGACTATAGGGTGAAATTAGCTTGACAGCAAAATAATGTTAAAGCGAAATTCTTCTTGTATTAAAAGATCAATCTTGATATTGGATTATTTGATTTCAGGCTGAAATTTACAAATCTTTATTCCTATATCTTTACCCAATCCTAGATGGTACATATTGGCCGTCAAACTCAATATTCCTTGTGCAGATCTGATGTCGTTTGTCTTTCCTCCACAGACATGTGTATCGCTGCTGCAATCTCATTGCTGATGATTTTGATTTGTGGAATGGCGACCTATGGTGCATATAAGGTTTGACAATTTACTTATTTAAGATCTCCCATCATTTACTCACCATTATGTTGTTCCAAACCCATAAGATATTCTTTCTTGCACTGAACACAAACATTAGGGTAATTTAAAGGATAATTTGAAGCTCATTAAATAAAACTCAGTCTATTTATCATGATTCTGCTGAATGAATAAATGTCTGATGAATTCATTGGTTTGTGCCGAGTAGTAAAATTATTTTTCTTTTCTTTTTTTTCTTTCAGCAACATGCTGCATGGATCATTCCTTTCTTTTGCTACCAGATCTTTGACTTTGCTCTTAACACACTGGTAGCAATAAGTGTTGTTGTTTACCCCAACACCATTCAGGACTATCTTCAGCAGTTGGTAAGAATCTCATGACTTTGAGTTTTTGATATTGCAGATTATCATTCTGTTATTGACTCGGCGTGTCATTATGTTTTAACAGCCTGGGACCTTTCCATACAAAGAAGACTTGATGTCCACAAACAACATGTGCCTAGTATTAGCAGTGCTTCTCTTTGTCGGATGCATCTTAGCCTTTAAGGTAATGCAAAACAACTGTACTTTCCCTTCGTTGTGATCTGCCAGTTCATTTTTGGTTCACTATAGCTAGATGTGATGCACTGTAAGATGACTAGTGAACCAGACCGCCTCAGACAAACACTGTGTTGTCCTTCTAGAAGCCTGACTTTTCCAGTAGACTTCAGATGTGATACAAATCGCTTTATGACAGCCTGCGCGCATTAGAGAGAGGCAGATTACTCTGCTGGGATAAACACAGTGTGCTAAATTTAACCTCTTAGCTTGCCTCCCATGCTGTTGTATGCATGACAATCTAATAGTTTCAGGTTTATTGCATTGTGATCTGACTAAATCAATCTGAATTTCTCATAGAATTGATTCATTTAATTGTAAATGTGTTAATATTTGGTATATCATAATATTTGGTCGACAGTTTTTAGATTACTAGGCATTGTATTAATCTAGCAATTCCTCAAATATAACTACAAATAAAGCTAAAGGTTATGATTTATGAGTTATGAAGAAAGGTAACCAGTTTTAGCACATTAAATACAATAAATATAACATTGTTATTTGTCCCATATGTTCTTGTTATATTTTTTTACCATCTGGAAATAAAATAATGTAGACAAGGAACTGTATCCGTGTCTCATTATTTTTATTGCTAAGCCATATGCACATGATTTATGATGGTGTTTTATTTAGCATCTACTGCTGTTCTTTCTCTTTAGGCTTACCTTATTGCCTGTGTCTGGAACTGCTACAGATACGTCAGTGGAAGAAGCACTACAGAGGTCCTGGTTTATGTCACCACAAATGACACTACGGTAAGTCAAGGGTTTATTTGAATGCATACGGTTTAATGGAGTTGTTTCTTTTAACACATTTTTCTTAAATATATACGTGCATGTGTGTGTGTATGTATACATAATAATTATACACAGAACACACACATAAATTATGTAAACACAAACTTTTATTTTGGATGTGATTAATCACGATTAATTTTTTGACAGCCCTAGTTTCTTTATATTGACATTTGCAGATGTTTCCATAATGAACACACTTAAACTACCATTCAAAAGTTTGGGGTCGGTAACTCTTTTATTCAGCAAAAAGGTATTACATTGATCAAAGTGGCAATAAATACTTTTACATTGTTACGAAAGATTTCTATTTCAAATAAATGCTGTTCTTTTGAACTTTCTATTCAAGAATACTAAGAGAAAAAGTTTTCATAGTGTCCACAAAAATATTAAGCAGCACAACTGTATTTAACATTAACAATAATAAAAGACTGGGGTAATAGCTTCAGGACTAAAATACATTTTTAAATGTATTCAAATAGAAATGTATTTTATTTTAAAAACTATTTTAAATTGTAATATTTTTTACAGTATTACTGCTTTTATTGTGCTTTTAATCAGATGAATGCAGCATAAAAGACTTTAAAAAATATATATAAAAAATCTTACGACCCAAAACTTTTGAGTGGTGGCGTAATTAGGGATGGGAATCCTAAGGTGTTTGACCATTAATTTTTAGATTCTGATTCCATGTAAAAAAATTCCAATCCAATTCCATACTAATTTCATTAATTATACTTTTAGTACATCTGAGGAGGAACCAAATAATTGATCCTAGCTTTAATATTAGCATATATAACTAAATGAGGTTTATATTTTTATAAACAAAATACTGCATAAAAACATCATTTTGGTAACATCTAAATTACATTAAATACATTGATATGAAACTTTAAATTACAAAATAATTATCCTCTGAATCTGTTGTTGGGGTTAACAGTTTAGACCCAGAGACCAGTAGTGAAGAATGAAGACCAAGAGTCAGGAGTGCAATTAATTAATTTAACTTAAGAATAGTTTGCAGTTTCATCGCAGAAGTCAGCTTCAAGTCTCCCAAGGAGTTCGTAGGCCGTGCTCCCTCTCTAACCGTCTCGTCATACCGTACATACAATTGTCCCAACAGTTAAACTGTTTTCAAGGTCTAGCCACGTCATTATTGCAAGGTGGATGATTCTGATTGGCTCAGAGAAAATGAACAGTCATGTTAAATTTCCACACATTGTCGTATGTTATGTTAATCAGATGCACGTGTCCATACACATGTCACTTGTTGACGCTTTCACCCTGGAATTGGGCACGTAGTGACCTTCCAGGTCTGGAGCAGGCGCCAGCTTGTCCAGATGAACAAGTCCACCCATCTTTTAGGATGCCCATTGTACATCACCTCAACACTGATCTGTAACACAGAATATTGCGCACATACACAGATACACAGTCTCAGAGTTGATTAAACTCCAGTTCAGACCAGAAAGTTTCTCAAAACATACTGATAGCATGTGCTTTCTCTCAGTGAGAGGTACAGACAATAGTACAGGCAATTTTCATCCAATTCTTTAGTGTTTCAGTAAAAGGAAATATACAATGAATAAAATAAAATAAAAATGAAAGACAAATCCATATTTCATCTCTGGAAGCTGGGCTAAGTGAGCAAACACTGTTACTGCACTCCCGACATTTTAGGGGTGTGTGGTACCTCCAAAATCCAAACACACAACAACATGTAGCTATCAAGTGTTTAGTGACGCATCACACATCCCTGGGCCAGTCCCTCAGTCGCCACTCAGAGACCAAACACACACTTTGGAAAACATAAAGCAAGAACAGACAATTAGTGGTTCTATAGTCAATAGTATAGGAGGATAAATATTAATTAAGACTTTGATTATGAATTTAATTAGCATATACACAGGTATATTGAAGCAGCAGTTGATTTCAGAATCCAACCTTTCACTTTATATATTTAAAATTTGTTTTGATTTTGATATCAAGGGTTGAATAAAAAAAGAAATAGCAAAATAAAAAAACTGACTAATAAAAGGACAAAAGCACGTTAATTAATGTGAAAAAAAAACTATAAAAATAATTCAAAATATTCAAAATATTAATAAAACTAAAAGAACTGCCACTAGTCATGCTGCATATTTGTCAGCAAAAAATGGAAATGTACATGAACCATTAACAAAAATAAAAATAAAATCATCCAGTATTCAGTTCCTGATCCTGCACGTAATTCAGTCATAAGAAACCGTGTCTTGTAGTCTGCTATAGAGTTTATCTTTGCACAGCTATAGGGGATGTTCTGATGCGCATCACAGCAGGATCATGAATGATGACGCTCTCCTCATGCCCTCCGTATTGTTGAGTCAGTGTTTATGCAGGGCATTAGAGAGGGCACTGTGTTGTGTGCCTATACTGCCTCTAATCCAGCACTGTCTGCCAGAAGTAATCCCATTTTACTGCCTCTGTCCTGCTGCTCTGTTGACCCTCACAGCCCTCCAGCCACTGACAACTTGCATATACGAAGGCTTACATTTAATGCATTTGACATCTAAAGTGACTTTCAGTGCATTCAAGATATACGTTTTATCTGAATGTATGTACAGTATGTAATTAAGTATAAAAATATTTGTATTTTCTGGGTCGGTGATCGGACTAATTGGATTGCCCGGGTCATTCAGCTGAATTCCACAGATGACCTTCCAGCATAATGCGTCGTCAGATGCTTTGAAAAGAGACAGAAAGAATAGAAATAAAAGGCCATTGAGAAGCAAAGGGCTTTTTCACCATTCAGCTGCAGGCCGTTACATAACTGTCCACACTTGTTTGGTTCATTTGAAATCCGCTCGGTTGACGCTATCCAACCATCCTGACAAGGTGAGAACGCAATCCCCTCAGGGCATTCATGACCATATTACTAATTAGCTCACATTTTCATAACAGTACCTAAACAAAGAATGTGGTTTTGGTTAGTCTTTCTATATAAGGACGATGAACTTTTCCCTGCAGTGACATATAGCATTTATATGTAGGGTGAAGGAGACCCTCCTATCCAGAGTGGTTGGAAAATGCTTTCGTTTTATTTGTGAAACGGCCGTGGTTTACAAATGGCTAGCAAAGCAACAAGAGACAGAGAGAAAACAGGAAATTATGAAGAGATAAAGATGAAAAGGGTTCTGGGCAAGCAAGATTCTGACCTGCATCTTCCACATGAGCACCATAACTCAACAGCTATTTTCAGAATGAATACTACCGTGGTACTTTTACTTTTTCTTTAGTGTATATAGTATAGCCTACTACATGCAGTACATACATTTTCTTTAAGAAATACCTAGATGTATGGAGCACCAAATATGACATGGAGTCCAAAAATATGTATAAATATTGTGGTCGTGGCCATGTTGTACTAATTTGTTCCCTTGCTTTAATTGAGTTAAATCATGAGTGGGAAACAATTGCTTTATCCGTTACCATGATGTCTTGTTTTTTCCCCTATGTGCTAGGCTCCAAACATATGACCTACTACATTTGCCAAAATATGCATACAAATATGTATTCCATAATGCAATGCTCTCCACTTTACCATGTCCAGTGTGACAAAATAAACCATAAGTTAAATCAAACACGATTTCTTGAACCTCTTTCTTGACTCATTATGTGAGTTGATTTGATTAAAACATGCTAAAAATAAGTTTATTTTCCCCCCAAGATAAAATATGATAGTTACATGACAAATGTATAGCTTACTACTCTTTTTAAAATATTTTAATGTGCACAGTTTTATGTACTATTTTAGCAGTTTATAGCATAAACCGCACCGCATTCAGTTAGCAGCAAGCTAATATTCATTGCAAACATTGCTAACGTGTCTTTTAGCATGTGTGCTAACTGCTACAGCTCAAACGTATTGTTCTTAATGCTTTTTTGTGTCATGATTCGTCTAAGAATATAGTATACAGAAGAAAAGGGGAAGCATGTTGTATAAGAAAAGCATTTACTAATCTGTTACTGTGTTAATTTCAGGTACTACTTCCACCCTACGAAGAGGCGGTCACCATTCCACCGAAGGATCCCCCTCCCCAGTACGTTTCAGCTTGAGAACCGCACCACTCTCTTACTACGCTGTTCCCAAACCTTCTCCAAAGAAACAATCTCTCGACACAATAGCCCATTCCGTTGCCCCGGTCTCCTGTTTGTCGCTGTGACATAAGTCTCCTCTCTCCTCTCCTATCTGGAGGCAGCAGTATGACTTTGAGATGCCCTTCCCTCGACAAGGCTGCCCAGCTGTCCTGGCAACCCAATGCTGTGTGTCAGCTCCAATGGGATTTGCACTTTTGCCGATTATGTGTGGCACTGGCCTTTTTAATACTGTGAACTTCTCAGTAGTGTTGTCGTCTACTGATATACCTGAGTTTTGAACGCAGCGTGCATGATAAACACGGTTACATAAGAGCACTTTTCAAATGGGAATTACCTAGAAATATACTGAATGTAAGAAACAGGCATTTTCACTTTAATTGCGTTGAACTGTACGAAATGAAATACATTTTAATTCTGGTTCAGAATATGACTAAATTAGTTGTGTAAAAAACAAACAAGCAATGCTACACCATTGTATCTAACAAAGTGAAATCTTTCAAGTCTTCCTTTATACAGAATGCAATCGTTTGTTAATTTTGTCTTTCAACAAATCTAATGCTAATCATTAACTTTGTTAACGTAACTGTTGCAACGACCGGTTCTGGACACTTAATATACTTGATGACTCTGATTTAGATGAGAAGTCAAGTAGATTCAAAACATTTTAAAGATTCTGTTGACTGTGTTTAATGCATCATGGGGGATCTGATCATCCTAATGCTTTTGCGTTCCCCTGAGAAACTTTGTGTTAGCTTGCAAAATGTTTTTGATCCCCGAGAAACTTTACGTTCGCTTGAAGTTTTGTGCGATCTCTTGATAAACTTTGCGTTAGTTTGCAAAATGTTTGCGATCTTCTGAGGAACTTTGCATTCGCTTGAGAAATTTGTGCAATCTCTAGAGAAACTGCGTTCGCTCGCGAAACGTTTGCGATCCCCCGAGAAACTTGCTGTCGTTTGAAATTCGATCGCAAATTTTTTTCCGGTCGCAAACGATTGCAAATTTTCACGTCCCTTTAGGGGCTCTGTAAACACAGATTAAATTACTTGTTTTCTTTAAAAGAAAAAAAAATTGGGTTAAGGTGAGGTCACATTTGTTTTTTAGTAGGAATCCACACGATTGTAATGGCGAAAGATTTTCCTATGCAGATTTCGCAACAGGTTTAAATTGGTAATGCAAATTTTCCGCATTGATGAACAAAAAGCTACTTGGAAAGAGACTTCGTTGTGAGCACCATTTTATGCACCGCTACACTATTTCACAATAGACCATTAACATTTATCCTTATGATGTCACTATTACATGCAATGCCTAAAATGCTAAACTGACAATAAAAACGATTTAAACATATTTACCACTCAATACACAAGTTTTAACAGGAATAATAATATAAGTGCTTTTCATAAAATTAGAAGCTTCACACATTGTCTACTTTTAAATCCTCCAACGATTGGCCCCATTCACTTCCATTGTGAGTGCTTTTATTTTTCATTTAAAGAAAATGGGACATTTTTGTGATTAAAATGCCACAAATGCTGTTGATTGATCTAATCTCTAAATGAATTAATGAGAATTATGTGTAAGGAAATATTTTTTGTGATATGTTGAGGTTACGTGCTCCTGTTCAGAGAAGTAGTGTGACTTTTTTGTCATTATCACTAGGTTACAATCTGTGGCTGCAGACTGCAGTTTTTGCACATATGAATATTATTCATTCATGTTATTGTCTGTGATGAACGGTGTGTTAATCAGTAATTGTGACAAATTAAAAGTAAATGCCGACAATAGATTAGCATCTAGTTCAAATAACATAGCATCTCCCCCAGTCATCTTCAAGCTTAAAGTAGCTTCTGTTATTGGGAACATTTTTTATATACAGTGGCTATGCAAGGGTATTTTGTAACATGTATCCATAGCTGACAGTGACTATGTACTTCCATTTATTCATCATGGTAACATTAGGTATAGAAGCATTAATGAACGTATTTGAGATTGATAGATGTAGACATTTCCTTTCATTGTTCTGAGCGTAGAATTTCATCTTCAATTCAGCATCTCAAATTCAGCTTCAAATAAGCAATGTTTTTTCGTGAATCAATTTTCAAAATATTCTATGTATTTGAAAAATTGCTTTTGGTATCAAATATGACCTGTAGATTTGAATGATTCTCACAATATTTCTCATGAAAATGAAATGATTATCAATGAATATCACAAAAATGAATTCTCAGAAACCCAGAACAATGTTTGTCAGTAGGTAGAATGCCTGTGAGTGTTTGTCTTTTTGTCTTGTTACACATCTTGTATTGGGTTGACACTGGCTTATGTCTTATTTCTAAACAATAAAATATTACAGTAATGCTTTATTATGGTTGTGTATCTTTTTTATTATGCAGGTGAAAAAATAAAGATAAAGGATAAATAAACAATATAATTAATAATTGTATTATGTGTTTATATACACCAATCATGTGAAGTGATTCTGGTCGCTGATTATCTCTTTATCATGGCACCTGTTAGTGGGTGGCATATATTAGGCATTAAGTGAACATTTTGTTCTCAAAGAGGATGTGTTAGAAGCAGGTAAAATGGGAAAGTGTAAACAGTGGTGAACCGGTGACAGGGTCATGGGCGGCCAAGGTTCATTGATGCATTTGGGGACTGAAGGCTGGCCCATGTGGTCCGAGCAAACAGAAGAGCTGCTGTAGCTCAAATTGCTCAATAAGTATATGCTGGTTCTGATAGAAAGGTGTCAGAATACACAGTGCATCACAGTTTGTTGCTTATGGGGCTGCATAGCCGCAGACCAGTCAGGGTGCCCATGCTGACCCCTGTCCACCGCCGAAATCGCACACAGTGGGCATGTGAGCATCAGAACTGAACCACGGAGCAATGGAAGAAGGTGGCCTGCCTGTTCTGATGAATCACGTTTTCTTTTACATCACATGGATGGCCGGGTGCATATGTGCTTCACTTACCTGGGGAACACATGGCACCAAGATGCACTATGGGAAGAAGGCAAGCCGGCGGAGGCAGTGTGATGCTTTGGGCAATGTTCTGCTGGGAAACCTTGATCCTGCTGCCATCCATGTGGATGTTACTTTGACACGTACCACCTACCTAAGCATTGAAGACCATGTACACCCGTTCATGGGTATTCCCTTATGGCTGTGGCCTCTTTCAGCAGGATAATGCACCCTGCCACAAAGCAAAAATGTTTCAGGAATGGTTTGAGGAGCACAACAAGTGTGAGGTGTTGACTTGGCCTCCAAATTCTCCAAATCTAAATCCAATTGAGCATCTGTGGGATGTGCTCAACAAACAAGTCTGATCCATGGAGACCCCACCTCGCAACTTACAGGACTTAAAGGATCTGCTGCTAACATCTGGGTGCCAGATACCACAGCACTCCTTCAGGGGTCTAGTGGAGTTCATGCCTCGAAAGGTCAGGGCTGTTTTGGCAACAAAAGGGGGACCAACACAATATTAGGTAAGTGGTCATACTATTATGCCTGATTGGTGTGTATATATACATAAGTAATCAAGTAAATTGTGTAAAAATCTTAATTGTTTCAGTATACAATATCAATTATTGTATATTTACTTATGCATGAAATGTTTTGGCTACTTATTATTAGTGACTAGGGGGCTATTAGTAGATAATGACTGAAATCTGCCTTTCCTTTGCATGACCAGAGGAGAAAGATTCACCTACTTTCATTTCTGCACGAGCAGAACTATGCCAGGGGTTTAGCAATTACTGTAGTTGTAAGAATTTACAATATATACACTTCATCCACTGACCTATTTTTGATTTCAAGCATTCAAGAATACTGCCCAGTGACGCTTTAGTATCTAAAAAAACCGCCTGATGTCTTTTCTGAAGCACTGTTCAGGTCTCATGTACATCATTTCAGTTCCCAATTTATCCTTTTATTTTTTTTGCAAGCTCACTGAACACGCTCAGTTGAGGGTGATTATAATTATCTGTGGGTATTTAAGAATTAGACTTTGAAACTGACGACACGTGACTGAGGAAACTAGGGCAATCACTTCACCGAAGAGAGCTTTTGATGTTTTCTCTGCTCAAGCGCTTTAGGCCTGTCAGATTTTCAGTTCGGTCTGGAAAAGAAGTATGTCACGTTTTTAATGCCTCATCCTACAATATTGCCATCATGGCGAATGTCGAGGGCTGTGTTCAATCATTGGGGGCTATGTAAACAATTTAAATGTGAAATAAACTTCATTAACACTAAGACAGAAATAAAAGTAAAAATACCCATCGCTGCTGATATCTCATGTTTGCCCTGTATTTCAGTTCAGTGCCAGAATGGGATGGAATATGGAACTGTCGATATTATTTGGGGTTTTAATTCAGTTTGGTGTGGAATGAAGCGAATCAAATATTTTATCTTTAAAGTACAAATGCCAGCCTCTTCTAATTTTATGATGTATTAATTTCCAAATCTGTGACATTCAAGATTAGACCGAAAAAACATCATGAGCAAATCTGATTGGGTGGTGATTTAAAATGCCGTATAGACCTTCTTTTTTCAGTTATATCAACTATGTACAACATGCATTTAGTTTTGCTCGGACTATTCTTAAAAAAAAAAAAAGATTTGTATTCTGCTCACAAAAATGTTTTAATGCACCCCACATTCTTATAAAACAAAGATATGAAAATGAAGAACTGAGGTTAAAGTACATCAGATATTGCGCCCTCTAATGGTAAAACCCTCTTATCTGCTATTTCAGCAATGTTTAATGTGAAAACGAGTAAATACAATTTCCATAAATAATTACTGTATGACTTATTGACCAAAACTGATGAGTTGATTCTCAATGAAACTATCAGATTCTCCACAACTTCTAAACACTCTATCATGTGAGTTATCACATACAAATTGATCCATTTATCAAATCTCAGTGTGATATTTTGACCAGTCACTTTTCATTTTGGTGACATTGGCCAATTTACTGACCCAATAACTATGCTTTGGGCAAGTTACAAGTCCCAAAGCAACTAAGAAAATCTGTAAATTACAGGATTAAGTAAATAGCTAATTTGAATCAAAATAATGTATATTCTTTTAACAACTAATCTACTGCAGCAGAACAAGTTGAATTCAGCATGTGTCTCATTCACACACACATCTCTTTTCCAGCTAATAGGAAGAAAAAAATCTGTTCATGCTTTATGTCAGGACATTAAGAATATACACACCCCAAAAAGCATATCAAAAAGATTACCTTTCTTTAATAAAGAAAACCATGTATAACCGAATCATAGCAAGTAAACAAAAAAGTGGGATGAATATCCAATTTCTCAACATTATCAGAGATGAACACAGGAAAAAAAAAAGTCTCATGCTGTTTATCCATTAAACACTTCAAGCCTGAACAAAAGCAGAGACAAAAATAACCCAAAAACACAATGACCGTTTCAACCAATTTTATTTCTAATAAAGATTTGGTGGAAATGGCTCTACTTCTCCCCCTGCTGCTGGTCTGGCATGCTTCTGATGATGTCAGAATCGCCTGTGAACGCAAGAGAGAGGCATTACTTACAGAACAAAACATACCAGCAACCTTTTAAATCTATATCGACTTAGACATAATAATGACCTACTAGTCCAAAAGCTACATTACAGTATGACAGTAAAAGTTTCAGTCAGACTAATTTACAAGAGTCACATCAGTTCTGCTATTGAAGAGAACTGATGCATGAATACACACCAGGGTCAATGATGGCCAATGTGCACACCCTGTAGTATTTGCCACAGGCTGTGCCGAGCTCAATGTTGTTTCCACTGTAATGATGGACTCCGGTTTTGGCCAACATAGCGTAGTACTCGATCTCAGATTTCCTGGAAAAATATCACGAATCATTAAAATTATCCTCAACCGCACAAAACTAATTGGATTGTGACAGCAGATTGACAGAAATATTCAAACAAGAAAACCACACACCTCAGAGCAGGACAGTTGTTGGCCAGGATTACCAGCTTGGCTTTTCCTTGGCGAATCATTTTCTGAGACTGCTTGTATCCGAGAACGTATTTACCGCTCTTCATCACGAGCTGCAGTCTAGAGTTGATGGACTCCAGGGACTTTTTCTGCAAAGATGAAGATATTGAACAAAACTATAAATACACTAACAGCACAATGTCTGAAGAAGAAGAAATACCTGTTGACTTTTTGTTTAAGACTTCAAAATGTTAACTATTTTGAGACTGTATAAAGTATTTAAAACCAAGGTAGATGTGTGCCCTACTATTGTTGGGGTCCCCAGAGTTAGGACTTACAGTTAGATATACTAACCTTCATTTCATTAGCTAGACAACAAACTCCATCATATATATGGTTATCAATTTTCTATATACACTTTTTGCTTCACTCTGATGTAAAAAGACAAAACTGAGGAATATCATTGTTTGATGTTTTAATGGTCTTTTTCACTTAAAAAGAGGGGGGAAAAGCATCGCAATTTTGAAAATAATCAGGTTGAGTCACAAACATGCAACTAATGTGTCAAATGTTTAACATGAGCATTATCAGTCCTTCCTTTGATCGAGGTGTGAATCCTGTGTATTAATCTTGCTTATATTATATATACATTCAGTCTTTAACAATTACATTTCTTAAGCAATTAAAAAACATTCGCACTATTAGGTTAACTTCACTTATGGTCACATGTACACTGTCTCGTGTCTGTTTCACAGACAAACAATTAAATATTGTCTAATTTATTAGACAGTATTGAATCCCAGAATACATTACGGTGCGATTATTTATTGAATGCGCTTTTAGTTGACAAGGGTTATTCTGATTAAGACCTGTGTTTTCTACACCACGTTTTCTGGTGACAATATATTATTGTTAACCATGTATTTATTATATAAATGCCATTTCGTGGACTAGAAATACCCTGTCAAGCATATGCGCACTTTAACCTAGCTCACATTCAGCACACACAACACCACGCCAGCGACCAGAGATAAACATTTGCACAATATGTCTCTTATCAATTCAACTGCGTAACAATAATCATAACTATCAGTATTTGTGCATGTAAACATTTCCGTTTTTTAACAACCAGGCCTGTGGGGAGCTCCCACGTGAAGTTCTCCGGCACGCGCAGCAACGCGCTCCACTCACCGTTTTCTTTGCGGCCACCATTTTTCCTGATTAGTCCGATCTGGCCAACCTGAACACAAAGCGATAGATCAAAATCTACACTTTCAAAATAATGCGTTCGTATTCTTCGTAAACCTTTTAAAGTGAGTAATTTAATAATTTTCAGCAGAGCCGCGATTACCTCCTGATCACCCAAGATGGCCTCGTAGAGAAAGGACTTCCCAGCGTGCATCGCGCTTGTAAACCTCACACGCCCGCATCGCGAGAACGCGAAGACTCGAGATCACAGAGCTCAAAACAGTCACTCTGGGACGTGTAGTCATACAGTCTACGATGACTCTTTGGTGTAGGTCTGGCCAGTGGTTCTCAACCATTTGAATCTAAGGATCTAAGCCACAACAATAGCCCCATTACTTTTTTTCAGTTGTTTGTGATGTACTGGATGAGAAATTAAGGGTGTTTTTATACGCAAAATGTCCATCTGATAAAATATTTTAGAGCTTAACACCTAGAAACATCCATCCATCCATCCTCCAAATTGCTTTATCTTCTGGAGGATTGTGGTGTCCAGCGTCTTTTAAAGGGATAGTTCACCCAAAAATGAAACATTTTGTCAGTGCCCACCCAACAGAGGGTGACTTTAAGATGACTTAAAGGAGCAATGTGTGAATTTTAGCGGCATCTTAAGGTTGTGAAGTGCAATAACAACAACCCCTCCCTTTCGAAGCACATAGAGAAGCTACGAGGGCTGACACAGTATAAACATGTCATCGTTGTAGGGAGCAGAGAGTGACTCACTCTGAAGAGAAGTTTGACCATGTAGGGCTACTGTAGAAACATGACGGCGCAAAATTGCGATTTCACTGTAAGGGGATCCATGTTGTATAGCGATAAAAATGACTAATTCCAAGGTAATAAAAACATAACGGTACATTAAGTAAGGTCTTTATATATCACTTGAAACATAGTTATGTTATATTGCATTTCTGTCAATAGATCCTCATAAATACTACACACTGAACCTTTTAAAGGGATAGTTCACCCACAAATTATTATTATTTCATGATTTACTCACCCTTCCACTCACGCAGAATGTCTAACACCTCTCGGAGTTCAAAATGCTTCCAATGTCATAGTTATGCCAGTTATGCTTTTTCCGTAAATTGAATACGGGAGGCAGTTTGCCGGAAACTTCCATAGAAGTTAAAGGGGTCCGTCAACTGTTTGATTACAAATGTTCTTTAAAAATAGAAACTCATACAGGTTTGGAACAACTTGAGGATGAGTCTAAATGATGACAAAAAATATTTTTGGGTGAACAATCCATTAAGTCTTCTTGAGTCACCCCCTGTTGGTTGGTTTCAAAAGGGCACTTTCTGTTAACTGGTTTTAGAAGGTCATGCTGGAGATCACCTTAAACCAGCAAATCACCTTATAGCTTTTCCTTCACATTTTTATTTAGTCAGCATTAAATGTTGCAACTGACTATATACTACCGCATTGTGATAGCTTGGATGCCAGCCGAACTTAGCCCAGCTCACAGCATTTGAAGTCATTAAGTTCGGTCTGGACTTGATCCGTTGTGGAGCAACTATGCTCAAAACAGAGCTATCAACAGTAATGTAGCCTAATCATCCACATTACCAAAGAGTACTTGGGTTGAATTTGTTTGTAGCCTATATGCATTCACCTTTACTATTTCTCTAAAAAATAATTGTGTTGGTAAATATGTGTATCCTGAAATTATTTTGACAACACAGGCAAAGATCGTTTTCACTCATCTTCTACTTCTTCCAGCGTGTGTGCAGTTGAGTTCTGTTGACAACTATGCGTACAAGTCAACATACACTTACTCTGTTGCTCTGTGGCCTGTTGCACAAAGCTGGTTTCCATTGCTACCCAGGTAAGTTTGAGATTAGTTTGAGCAAACTCTGGTTTTTCGGGCTCAAGAAGGTGGATTGGTTTTTAGCAGTGTTAATCACCATGGTAACTTACACTACACAGCTAACCTGCTCTGGAGCAGGTTTTATTCTGGGTTAGAGATCACAAACTCAAACTGGACCAATCAGCTGCAAGTAAAACTCACACCACCTGTATCTCTCAAATTAAAGTAGTTTATAGTGAAAAAACTTTAGAGACAAAATTGCTCATCTTTTGGTGCAAATTATTTATTATATTTAGGCTATAATATATGAATTATAATCACTTTTAATTCACATAATATATTCATATAATTATATTATATTGACAAGTAGCCAAATATTAATATAAATATAAAACATGCATTCATAATTCTTTTAAACAACTTGTATTTATTTGAGCTCTTTGTGAACCTATAATTATTAGGCATATTTCTTTGATTCACATCATGCATTGATATAGTCAGATATTCTTTCAGCTGCCTTCTTAAATTGACGCTGCAGCATAAGTGTTTATTCCTGCTTTAAACACGTTTAATTTCACGATAATCTTCAGAACGATCTCTCAATCTTCAGAAGAGAAGTGAATCGGATAGACACTGTGATTGGCTGTTTGCCGCATGTGTCACGCTTTCAGGTGCACGCGCTTCAGTGTTAATTGCAAACTCTGGATTGAACCTGAGTCGACAGAGAAAGTTTATACCAAGCTTTGAGAAACAATTGAACTTTATCTAAACCAGGTTGGATTTATCTGGATTTGTCAACTCTAAACCTACTCTGAAACTCAGAGTTTGTTCAGCTAGCTTCATGCAACAGGCCTCTGATGTCTATCCAACAGATGGTTCGTTTGAAACATGCCCCATAATCACAGCCCAATTGCGCAGTATCACACTCATATTCTGACTAGAATCTGAGTATGACGGCAGGCTAGTATTGTTACCTTTTTTGATTGAAATAGCTGTGGGACAAAAAACAAACAAAAACACACAAAAACAAACAAACAAACAAGTAGCTTCTCACTTTTTAATGTTTTATTTATGTTTTCTTTATTCTTGTATATTTTTGTTACTTTATCAAAAAAGGAGGGTAGGTTGTTTAATGGAATAATGAAAATAAAGACAATTGGCTTGTTACTGATCTGTGATGTATGTCAATTTGTCGGTAGATTACTTACAAATTAAGCAGTTTTTTCCCCAAAATGTGTGTTCACAGACAGAGGTGCACTGCTCATTTTTATTTTAGGCTACATTTAAAATTATTTAATATCAATTGCAATCTAAAATTTTTTTGGGGTGTTTCAAGTTCATCATGGTTTTGGGTCAAATATGGACAAGCCCAAATGTTGGGTTAAAAATTTAAGTGCAAAATTTAAACCAACGGTTGGGTTTGTCCATACTTAACCCAAACATGGATTGAAACAACCCAGGATTTTTTGGAATGTAATTTCTACTTGGAGCTACATTAAACAAAACAAAACAGCATTTATCTCCATCAGGCAATTTTGCTGACCATAGCCTATTCATGGAGTCTGGAGAGAACCCAGCGAGTTTTAGTTTTTTAATGAATTTGACGCAATTAAATGTTTGTAAACGGCTATTTTTTTTCTAAAAGTGAGGACATGAGTTTTAGTGTGACCAACTTGAACTTCATGTAACCTCTTTAAACTGAAAGTAAAAGTGAATGTGAGTTAACGGGTGTGTTAAGCTTGATATATAAACTACGTTTGTTAGTCGACACTAACAGAACAGAAATCTAGCTCTCTTGATAACGTCAACGCAATGGAGGTGGACAAATATATCTTGACCGAGGCGCTCTCAGCCGTTCTGGGAGTCACTGTGAAACTGCAATCAGACTGCAAGGATTTAGATGGATCCATTCAACTGAGTATTACCAGTCTAACAACGCTTGCCCTTCTTGGTTATGAAACGTTCATGTTTGTAGTCCAACCTGTGAGTTTTTTAACTTCTTTCCTGACGCGGTTGTTTGTTGGGGATCAAAATTCCCAAGTAACCCCGAAAAACGAAAGCGCGAGCTCTTCTCTCCGCAAGGAATTATTTGTGATCCCAGATGACTTTTTCGATCCAAGGTTTGACTTTGACTTTACGAACATGTCCGAGTCAAAGTCTGAAGCGTGCATGCGCGGGGACGAGCCGTACAAGCGCCCCTACGGGTGGATGCGCTTCGCGCTGAAGGTGCGGGATAAGTACCCGGAGAACGTTTGGCTGGGAACTGATGGATGGCGGAGCCGTTCCGAACCCGGTGAGTGGCCAGTCTCCTACCACGGTACCGACTTACAGGGGCTGAGGGCATTATACAGTCTCACTACAAGGCGGGAGACCGTCAGGCCTACGGAAGAGGGATTTATTCATCTCCAGACATCAACGTGGCAGATGACTACGCGAAAAGCAAGAAATTCACCTCGCAAAAGAATGGAAAGACTTACAAAGTCATCATGCAGAACAGAGTTAACCCCCAGAAGAGGACAATCATCAGCGGGAAGAACTTTTGGTTGGTCCCTATCCCCGAAGGCACATCTACTGAGAAAGCTAAAGAAATAGTGGAAAGTTCAATCCGCCCTTATGGCCTTCTGCTTAAAGAGGTGTAGCAAAGCAAACAGTAGGCTAAAGAGCTGCTCTTGATCATACATTTCTACTTTCGAATCTTCTGACTTTGATTTTTGTTTAAAGAGATGTTTATTACCAAAGGCCTATGAAATTAAATATGTTATTAATCCAGCACTGGTGATTTCTATATGCCTGCTTTTCTTATAGGCTACTGCCTTTTTAATAAGACATTTAAAAGACAGATATAGCCTACCGAAGCTAGACCATTAGGCCTATTAAAAAATATATTTTTCTACTGAAATAAATATTTATTTCTTATTAAGTTTCCCAGCTTCAATATTAGGCCTATAGTTCAGCTTTAAATTCAATGAACCATTTTATAAATGCTTAAGAAATACTATAAAATACTTTTGTCTTGGACCTCACAAAGGTAAAGATGTGGTTTTCATAAATCATGTCATGCGCATTTTCAATGAAAAGAGGTCAAACCTTTAACTCTTTAAGTTACATGTTCACTTTACTTTGTCTTGCACAAAAGTCAAATAAACAAACATGTTTTACATTTCATAATCATTTATGTTATAAAAAATAATTAGAGAAATATTGTATCCTTTCTCTCAAAAAGTTGACTTGAAATTGTATAGCTGAAATAAAGTTTTACACCCATTATGATGTTCTGTTGAGACTGACTTAACTGTCTTTGTTTGACTTTTTAATTCTTATTTTCACTTTCACTTATAATATTTTCCTCTGTCCTAATCTAAGTCAAATATGATTTCTTTAAGCTTGATCTTTTTATTTTACAACAAAATAGGCATGTATCAAAACAAATCCAACTGCCGTTTTTAAGTTACCAGCTATTCAGAATTTCTAGCAAAAATATGATAAATAATCAGTGCATAATCAGAGTCATGTTATTGAATGCCTTTCAGTTTTACAGTCAGTTATCTGACACCATAACAATAAAATAGGTACAAAAAACAAATCTTGCATGACTTATCTATAACAGCATGTAAACTCCACTCTACTAAAATGTAATGTTTAAAGGTAAACAAGTTGAATAAACATGCTGTCAATTCATGAAGTGATCGGTTTTCTCACAAAAGCCTACCGATTCCTATATGACATCCATTCAAAAAAGCCAACCCTGCCGATAAATGATGATAGTAAAATTCATGACCCAAAATATAATGTCATGATGATAAAATTCCCATGTCCTTATCTTGATGGCAAATGTTTCATATTTGCAACATCTGCTCTCAATGCAATGCTCCTTAACTCCATATCAGATTATATTGATGATATACAGTTGTGTGAAAAAGAAAGGACACCCTTTTGAATTCACCAAGCTTTAGCTGTCCCCCAGATGGCCTCACATTTGACTCTAGAATACTTTGGTATACATTAGAGTTTATGGTCGTCTCGATGACTGAAAGGTGCCCAGGTCCTACGGCTGCAAAACAAGCCCAAATCATCACCCCTCCACCACCATATTTGTCAGTTGAGGTGTTTGTGCTGATATCGCAATACTTCTGGAACAATGTCCTTTGGAAAGACAAGACCAACGTGGAGATACTTGGCCATAATGCACAGTGCCACATTTGGTGAAAGCCTTCTGTCCAAAGGACATTGTTCCAGAAGTCTTGTGATTTGGAGATGCAACTTTACAAACCTAAGCTGTGCTGCCATGTTCTTTTTAGAGAGAAAAAGCTTTCTCCTGGCAATCCTTTCAAACATGCCCTACTTGTTTAGTCTTTTTCTAATTGTATACGGTCATGAACTTTAACATCATGCTAACAGAGGCCTATAGAGTCTGAGGATATTGTCTGACCTTGGGGTAAATTTGCTGGGACATCCAATCAAGGTTGTTGAATGTCTTGAATGTTTTCAGTTAGTGAATAATCTTCCTCACTGTAGAATGATTGACTGCTAAAACTTCTGCTTTTATAGAGTTGGTGAAGCTTGCTGATGATCAGTTAATCAAAGACATTTGATTAGCAGTTCCTGACTACTACTTATATTTCCTATGAAAGCAGTAAGGGTCCCATTACTTTTCCATTTCGGCCTAGTTTTTATTAAATAAATCATGATGTATATGTCATGTATATGTTTCAGGTTGTATTTTGCTCATTTTAAGACCTGCCAAGAACCAGATGATTTTTTATGTCCTTATACGTAAAACAATAGGGTGTCCTTTCTTTTTCACATGACTGTAAATGCTTGGATAACCAGTCATTTTCTCAAACTCAACACTCATAAAACAGATCTACTTCTTGTTGGTTCACCTCAAACTACATCAGTTTCTGAGTTGACATTGTTAATATTGCTGGAGTCAGCAAACCTGGGTATAATCTTTAATTCTTTTCTCTCCTTCCTTCCTCACATTTTCTTCACTCACCAAGTCTGCCTTCTTTTACCTCTGTAAACTAGGTTTATATATCTGTTTTTAAATATCAATGATGTTGAGACCCTAGGTCATGCTTTCATTGCTTCTTGGCTTGAATCTCTTTTTCTCTTTTTTTAATGGCTTACCCAACAAAGGATTTTTTAATAGAGAATGTGAAAATAACTAACTAATTTTTGATATTTGCTCATTGTGACTCATTTTCCCTGTTCACATATAGAAAATATGACATTTTTATAAAAGGTGATGCATTAATACTCTTGTGAGCACAGATGTTTCAAGCTAAGCATTTGCGTTACACAATGCTTTGTGTATTAATCATTGACACAAGTTATTCAACACTCATCTTTATCAAGAGTGCAAGGGTTTTCTTCTGTCATTGACAAGAAAACATGAGTTGTCTATTATTATCTTTAACATACTTTCACCCATGTTCACTTTTGCTTTCAGTTTAACTGTCTAATCCAGGGATCTCCAAACTCGGATATGGCGCTGTCCTGCCAAGTTTAGCTCCGTCCACAAATAAACACACCAGCTAATCAGTGTTTTAGGTCCTTACTTTCAAGACTGTAGCTGAGCAAATATGAGTAGAACTCTTTTCTGCCCCAAATCATTGACACAGTTAATCAATCACTCAACCTTATCAAGAGTGCAAGGTTTTTGTTTTATTAGCATTGACAAGAAAACATGATTTGTCTATTATCTTTACCACACCCATTTTCACTTCTGCATTCAGGTAAATGTCTAATCTTTGCAAAAATATGCTTCAATCAATTGGATTTCAGAGATCAAAATCATGACCACAATAGCAATAAATAGATAAGGGCTTGATTTTAAAGTCTTAGACTCTTTTTTTAGGTCTGTAGATTTTTCAAGACTGTAGCTGAGTGAATTTGGGTAGCCCGAGTCGGTGGGCGGGGCTACAGAATTAGGCATTGGTCTTGAGGCGGCGTTTCACTGCTCTCTTATGTTAATGTTCTTTTCACCCTCTTGATCACCACCCATTTGTCATATCTCTTGGTTTCCTGTCAGTAGGTTTTGGTGTTTTGTTGGAGAAGATTCTTATATATATATATATATATATATATATATATATATATATATATATATATATATATATATATATTAAAAGGAATTGTGAACTTACAAATACACTTCCAGATACATACACAAGCACACACGTGAGACAAAACCTTAAGTGAAAGGGCAGAAAGAGGAGAAAGAATGTCCAAATATGGCAAGTAATGAAGAAACCAGCATCTTCTGTCAAAGGATGAAGAAATCAGCATCGTCTGTCGGTGGAGTGACACAGTTTTTAGTTCCTCTGGAAAAAACCCAAAGAAACTGCATTGAGATCAGTGTAGAGGACTCTGTATGTCTTTTATCTATTGGGTGTGCATTGTTTGATCTGTTTGATAGGTGCATCCTTGTAGAGAAATTAGTTCTCTACAAGTTTTTGCTCAAATTGCTCTGCTGTATTATTTTAACTTGAATTGCTCGGATGAGAGCAAGTTATTTTTTACATCTATTGCTTCGAACTGCATACAAGGTAATTAGTCTGTATACTCGTCCACTCATACAGGACTGCCCTGTTGAGATTGGATAAGCTGAAGTATTATAATCTGTAACCTTTTGATATTTTGCTAACAAATATTGATCATTGTGTAACCAGTATTTTTTATCTTTTGTGTAAATACATTTTTATTTTTATAAAGACAGAATACTGTTTAGTTTTTACTTCAGCTTAAAGACAGTTCTATAAGAATAGAAAGAGCATTCTAGTACATCTTACAAGGCCAAGGTCAACCAACCATTCATGAGAGAATCTGCTGGAGGGTAAGCATGAATTCATTCAAATGGTTATTGACTGATTATTGATTTTGTATTGTTCATTAAAGGGTAAAAGGTCATATACCTAGATTACTGGAAAGTGAAACAAGCTAGTGAAGGTTTAGGCCTTATTTTAACCTGACAGCAAAAGGCTACTTAGTTGCAGTTATTATTATTGTAGGGTTAATCAGGAACTGAGATAAATACCAGATCTCACCACAGTTTGTATCCCACTCATGTTTAACAATGCTTCGCTCATGCAGTGTATAAGAAGGAAAGCTAACTGTTGTTCTGGGAGAAAGTCCCAGGGAACTGGAAGTTGCAACTGATTTTATTTCAGTGCTGTGACAGTCTCTGCGGAACAAGAGTGGGCGTTTCTAAATTTGTGGGTGTTTTCAAACTGATGGGTGTTTCTTAATCACGCAATGAAAATGATCGCCTTCACCCGACCCGACCCCTAAACCCTACTCATTCTGTGACGTGGGCAAATCAGGTGACACAGTGGAAAACGTCCCTCTGTTTATGGCCACACCCACTGATTAGGTAACGCCTATTACTAACCTGCAGAGACATATACTTGTCTCCATCCCTCGCTCATAGCAGAATAACAGTTGGAGGGGAGGATATTCAAACCCAAGCCATCAAACGGCCGTCATCAGAAAGAGAACGCCATTTCAGGCTGGAAGTAACTTTTCCGATTTTGATTAAAGATTACCAGAGCAAACTTTTTTTTTTCTGTGCATTAACTTGCACGGATTAATTGTTCACCCTAAGACCTGTAATGTGTTCTTACAAAATGAATAAGATCGATTTTGATTTCATGAGGACTTTACCCTGCCACTCCTGTACACTGGTGCATAATCCAATCTACAATAAAGGCTCTTACGGCCTCTTCTGCACAGCAGTGCATTATTTGTTACAGCTAAGGTTTTCTGTTGTTCCAAAGATGTAACTTAACTTTTTCTGCTTCCTGACAGGATTCGTTTTACAATTACAAGGGTAGATGGAGAGAAAGAGAAAGAAATAGTAGTGTTCAATCAGCCCTTATGACATTTTGCTCACTTCATGGCAAACAACAGGTTATTTGAAGTCGCTCTCAGAATTGAGTTTACTCTTGGGCAGTTAGGGTGATATTAAAAGAAATTAAACCATGATGTAGTATTTTAGCCATATTGCCCTTCTCTAAAGCCCAATTTATACTTCTGCGTTAATTGTACGCCGTAGCTACGTCGTAGGCTGTGTGTTGCACGCGTAGACTACGATGTACCCTGATGCGCACCTCTTCAAAAATGTAACAACGCATTGATCCGACGCGGACCGCAAGCACTGTGATTGGTCTGCCAGAACCCCTCCCTCAGGGGTATCATGCTACCTCTGCATGTGTAACTGTGCGTTGCCACAGACGATTTTCATTTATAGTTCTGCGTCCCTGTCGCGTTGACGCACAGTTACACATGCAGAGGGAGAATGTGTATCCTTGAGGGAGGGGTTCTGGCAGACCAATCACAGCGTTTGTGGTCCGCGTAGAATCGATGTGTTGTTACATTTTTGGAGTACACTTGTACACTTGACGCAGAAGTATACATTGGGCTTAACTTGCAAAGGCTTGCATTTCGTTTGGTCACACCAAGGTGTCACTGTGGCCTCAAAGCTTCAGCTTCATTTAAAGGTGTCATGAGCTGGCTTTTTAAAAAAAAATTATATTGTTGTCTGAGGTCAACTAATGACGTTTGTGTGGTTTTTACATTCAAAAACATCATAATGAATAAGTAATATGCTATTTTCTACACTGGTTTTGAGGCTTTCTCCTGAACGATGGGTTTTGATGGGCGTGCCACACTGGAGACTTGGAAGTAAACGCCCACGGCTAGGATTGGATAAGATTTGCATATTTAATGAGCTTCAGCTCCCCTGTCAGTTCAGTTCACATTAGGGAGGGATCGTTTTTAAAGCGGCAACCGGAATGATTCTCTCGATCACAGGGCTCGTAAACATCTTTATCAAACAAACACAATGATTTATTTCACATCCACCCGAGATTGATTGGAATATTATTTCTGTATTACATGGCCCACCCGATCGGCCGATAAGCACGAACCGCACACACACACACACACATGTGCGCTCAGATCAAGAAAGGAATATTAATTCACTATTTGAGATTCATCGGCCTGCCGATGGGCTTACGTTTTAGTAGCCCGTAGCCCCGGGACTACAATTACATATAAAAGACATTTTACTCACATAAGTTTGTTGCACCATTCCTTTCGAATCCAATATAGAAGGCACAACACTGTGTCTGCAAATCCAGCACCTGAGACTTGTTTACAAACGATTCCGCAGTGAAATGAAGCGAACACACGTACATGTCTTCCCCACGTGAGCTGGAACTTCATTCAAAATAAAGTTCAACCACTCATTCCTAATAGTAGCATCCGAAGCAAGCTTATGCAGCGACTGCGTTCTTCCACAACCTGGCACAGAGCAATATATTACTTTGCTCGCCATGATCACTGTTCTGTAAAGCCCTCGACTCTGTGGGCGGGGCTTCAGAAGCACGCATACATATTCATCAGTTGAGTTGCATTTCTTCTTCCCATGACGTCATTGGATTCCAGCTCTCGTTTTCTGGGCCTGGTGTCTATAAAAGCTTTTCTTTGACTAACAAGGACGTTTTCAGCTCTGAAACTTACAGGATATTATTATATCATGATGAACTTTGATATATCAAAGGCTCAAGGGAAAGTTGGTTTCTCAATTCATCAACCCTTTAAAATGTTATTGCAATTTTTGTTCTTATTTGGCAGATGCCGTGATGACCAACTTCCCAGTGGCAACAGAGTTTGAGTTATGGAATGCAAGTGGGGGCATTAACAATGGAAATAAAGCCAGCAATGAATCATGTTGTTTTATAAACCAACAAAAGGGTTAACCTTTTTTTTTTTTACTTAAAAGTTAACTTTTAACTTTTTATTTTGTCATTCTTTATATTTTTATCATACGTTGTTAATGTTCCATATTTTGTATCATAATCTTTATATTTAATTGTATTTTTTATATTTTTGATTTAGTCATTTTTATGTTTTGACCTTTTTGTATTATCTTAAGATGTTGTTAGTGTTCTTTTTCTAAATAAAACTTTTATATTTAATTTGTTTGGATGGATTTTCATTTATGAGAACTTGTTATATTTGAGTGAAAAAAATCCTTTAGCCATCATTTGTTTCTATTAGACTTATATGCAGTCATTAATTAGCAGTCTATTTGATGACTAGTCTTTTCTTGGGCTATGATTAGATTTCTAGCTTTGGTTTAGCCTAGAAGTCTGGGCTGTATTTTGACTCTTTTAGACGCAAAATTGCTTACTGGGTACAGTCATGGTCCCGGGGACTCACTGCACATTGTGTTTGTTTCTCTTGTCTGACACACACAGTTCAGTTCATGAAGCTCCCTGCCCTAAATGAGTTGATGATGATCTGAATCAGGTGTGCTGAATAAGCAGGACATAGCCTACAAATGTGAACAAAATCTGGGTCCCCATTCTCAGTAGTAAGACAGTTACACGTGGTCCCAAAACAGATCAGAAATCTTGATACGTTCGATTAACGCGATGGAGGTGGACAAATATATCTTGACCGAGGCGCTCTCAGCCATTCTGGGAGTCACTGTGAAACTGCAGTCAGACTGTAAGGATTTAGATGGAGCCATTAAACTGCAAATTGCCAACCTGATAACTCTTGCCCTTAGAAATGAAGCCCAACCAGTGACTTGTCTGACTTCTTCTCTGTCGCGGTTGTTTGTTGGTGATAAGAAAAAATCACAAGAAACCCAGAAAATCAAAAGCGCGAGCTCTTCTCTCCGGAAGGAGTTATTTGTGATTTCAGATGACTTTTTCGATCCTAAGTATGACTTTGACTTTACGAACATGTCCGAGCTAAAGTCTGACGTGTGCATGCGCGGGGACGAGCCGTACAAGCGCCCCTACGGGTGGATGCGCTTCGCGCTGAAGGTGCGGGATAAGTACCCGGACGGGAACGCTTGGCTGGGAACTGATGGATGGAGGAGTTGTTCCGCGCCCGGTGAGTGGCCAGTCTCCTACCACGGTACCGACTTAAATGGGGCTGCGGGCATCATACAGTCTCAGTATATGGCAGGAGACGGTCTTCAGGCTTACGGAAGAGGGATTTATTCATCTCCAGACATCAACATAGCAGATGTGTTTGCGAAAACCAAGAACTTCATTTCGCAAAAGAATGGAAAGACTTACAAAGTCATCATGCAGAACAGAATCAACCCCCAGAAGAGGGAAATCAAGAACAAGGACATTTGGTTGGTCTCTATTCCTGAAGGCACATCGGCTAAGAAAGAGAAAGAAATAGTGGAGAGCTCAA
This sequence comes from Gobiocypris rarus, assembly GCA_023029165.1. Lineage (NCBI taxonomy): Eukaryota > Metazoa > Chordata > Actinopteri > Cypriniformes > Gobionidae > Gobiocypris > Gobiocypris rarus. Next base: position 11,589,416 of record CM040919.1, read on the forward strand.
TCCGTCCTTATGGCCTTCTGCTTAAAAATATGTAAGGCAAGCGTAGGCCTAGTAAAAATAAAATAAAAAAAAAAATAAAAATCACATTTGGTAAAGATTTTCCTGTTCTTTAATTCATTTTTGTGCTGCCTTATTGCATGTCTGAAGATTCATTAATTTATTTCATAATTGCACTAATAGTTGAATAAGTGTTGAGTTCGTATGTGAAGAGCACTTTCATCACTATAGTTAATTTATAACAGAGGACATATCTATAGGAATGAAATTCTATATTGTATTAAAAAGGCATATAAAATGTTTGTTTTGCACCTCATTATGGGAAAAATTTGATGTTATGCATGCACATTTAAGCGTGATCCTTTTTTTTGACCCCAGAAAACACTGCAGCAACACAGTAACAAAATCCAAAGGAATGACTGGTGAACATCTACACTGCTAAATTTATTGCATGTATACTTCTTTATATTAGGGATTCCTTAAACATTTTCATGGAGAGTGATTAAAACATTATCAACATCATTTAGTCATTGTTAAGTATATGGAGTAATATTTGTTTATAATATTTGTCTCTAAGACCCCAAACAGAACATAGTTAAACACTTCTCACGCAACGTTTTCAGTTGTTACCCTAACCTGTTACAAATATAAGTGTCCTCATTATTTTAACACAATAAGAGCATAAAATAATATCTAGGTTGGTAAGGGTGTGCATGGGGACTGTGAGAGGTGGCAACGCTAAAACAAGCCATAGCCTGTACGAACATACACATTTACGTGTGTGGAAATGCGAAACACTTGCATTACCAGAAAAAAACATGTACTGTTTAAGAAAATATTACAAATAAAATTACAATATCCAGCTCCCCGACACTTAAAGATCCTATATGTCTCTGACATTGTAAGAGTATAAATCATAAGTTTTAGTGCATCAAGTTTAATAGCAACAAATATGCTATAAAAAAGAAAAATATAAAAGCACTGAGACTGGATCAGTTTGCAAACAAATTTTAAGTTTCTGTTATTAGAGGTGTGTCTGTATGTGGACCACTTATTATCGTTAACTAAAACCAACTTCGAGTCTAGTTCTAGCAGAGGAGTGACCTCTGACCCGACACATGACGTAGGATGGAGTAAAGTAAGCTTAGGTTAGAGATGCCTCTCACGGTTCAAACAAATAGGGCCGTGCTACAAACTCAAGCTCCTCTTTTCTTACATCAAATAAAAAAATTATATAACATTTAAATCTTATATTAAATTAAAAATGTGATATCAAATAAAACAATTTTAATCAAATTAAAATACTGGTATTTTACATTATTTTAGTGTCACATTACCATGGTGGTGTTTTGTATTTGTGTGCATGACACTGTGCACCTTCAATATAACGGACAGTATTTACCTCAGCTTGTGGAAAAGCTATGTGATGAACTTTAATTCATCATGTGTCTCTTTTACCACCTACTATAATTACAGTGGTTGGTCAGTGGTCAGTAGGTACAAAATATAATTATTACTTTAGATGGAATATTAACATTATATCATGAAATAAAATATACAGTAATCGTGGGAACTCGTCAAAGGAAAGAACACCGCCATATGGCTCTCAATATAGACAGACTTCAGGGAATTAAAAAAAAAGGTTGGAATAATGGAATCACAAAAGGTCATAGCATTCTTAGGTTATGGTTAGAAGTTTATAAAGTTGATCAAATGAGTCATGACCGTTTCAAAAGTTTCCTTTATGTGTGTTAACACTAACAGACCATTGAACTGTATATTATTTAAAGCCAAGAACTTTTCAAATCTTAAAAGAACCATAGCCAACTCAATGACCTAATATAAAAAAACTGTAAGTTTTACAGGGACATATAGCATTTTCTGAGCACTGACATTATCCACCATAGTTATACATTGATACATTGTAGAGTCAAAAAATTGACTTTTACACATTTTGATTTTGAAGTAAGTCTGTGCTACTCCACAAGTCACCTGTAGATGTCGCCAAAATCATTACACATGGACTACGTGATGTCATATTTTAAATTAGAGTACATTTTATTTTATTTTATTAAACGGATGTTTTCGGATTTATATAATTATTTAGGTTGTTAGAATTCAGGTTAAAACATAAAGCGTTACCGATCATTTCTTAACATGTTATTGATCATTTTAATCAGAGAAGACATAATTCCACTGATGTTTTATCATTGAACAGGGACCTGTTACACAGGGCAGGTTTGCATATGACCGCCGCTCATACACACTCAGATACACCCAATGTGTTACCTGGCTAGGGAATGACTGCTGTCTCTATCGAGTGCGTGTTTAATTAGCGCATTCTTCCTGCACTTGAAGTCGATGCGCGCCGCTGGGCTCGACAACACTCACGAAAGTGCTTGACTTACCTGACTGTCAGAGGAAGACACGATGGGATGCACTTCCAGCACTCAGACCACAGCTCAAGACACAACACGACCCAACACCAAACAAGATGGGAGCACATCAGGTGAGACTATACTGGCCAAAAATTTTGTCAAATATTGTTGATTTGCAAGGTGTTTCATGAGGTGAAGGAAGAATTTCAGCCATGTGCTGTATTTTGATCATGTGATATAGATATCATAATGTAGACACCAATGCTAAAATGCATTGTAGATCCTTAAGTGAGATAAAGATTGCAATCTTAGTTACTTTTCGGACCCTGGGTCACCCTAACTTGAAACTGAACCCTCAACCCTTGTGTAAGGCACCCAGATCCTTATCCAGAATGCTGTCATCAGCCCGCCATGCTGTTTAGATCTACTTGACTCCAGCGTCTCTCATAGAGAAATTTACAGGATACATTACACTGAAAGACAGCCCCCCTGGAGAAACCCACGGTTAAACACCTTGCCCAGATCCTAAACTATTAGACTTTAACTGAAAGTTACAAGAAAAAGGATGTTTTTGTGGCTAAGGTTCATTAGGAGTACTATGATATACACTTAATTTATAACCAGCATGCTTGCAATTTTTATGATGCCATATTACATTTACATTTAGCATTTGACAGATGTTTTTATTTATAGTGGCAAAGTGTATTCACTGGATACAAACGCATAACTTTGGTGTTGCATCGAGCTGAGGAACAAAATTTCACACTTCATGACTAAAACGAATACATTAAACTCTTTCCTTTAGGTGTTTACATGCATTTTAACAACATTTTGGTGACTGCAATCTCATGAACATGATTCATCAACCGATATGTTTAAAAAGTGCCATACAAATAACAAAAACATTTGAATAGAATTTTGAATCTAATTGTGCTGAATTAAATTTGTCAAACAAATAAGGGAAATTTGTATTTTGTTTTGTTGCTGTGCTTGTTTCCTGAACCATCACAGTGTTTCTATGGTGATTTCTTGGAATTTGAGGAAAAACATTTGGGCGACCAGTGGAGGTCCTCCACACCTCAGGTGCTCTTTCGAGTGTGGTGATGCATGTCAATCTGCCAATGGTGACATTTAAACAAAGTGTGCTCTCCCGGAGCTGAGAAGAATGTTTCATGTAAATGTTGTGTACTTTAGATCACAGGTGGCTGATGTCATAAAACTTTGCTGGTTTGTCTGTCTTAATACATCCATTTTCTTCAGCTGCTGTTGTCACATTAGTTTTCATTATTTAACCAGGATGTCGGTGTGTGTCTAATCGACACTCGATACACAAAAGATGAGAGAGAAAAGACATAACAGATGTTTTTCATATTTCTTTTAATAAAATGTGAATTCTGTGGAAATGATTTAAATATAGTAAAATGTGTTGAACAGGTCTGAGTATACTGAACTCAGATTGGAATTACATTTAATTTTAGGTGTGTAATTTTTTTAAATATTGAAATTGAAATTGAGATAGGTGATGGTTGGTGTTGCAGTAACCTGTCTGAAAATAATAATTTCTGTAATTCTTTTTGGTGACTCTAAAATGCATTTACAATAACGAATGCGGAAAGTTATACCCCATTTAATATGCCTAAACATACTGTATGTGATCAATAATGAGGGAAATAATAATGGAAAAACTTTTTTTTAAAATCAATATTAATATTAATATTTTATATTTTTATGATAAAAATCATTGCTATTTTACTATCATTGATATACTATTATAGCTTTTGTTTGGAATTATTTGAATTTTTTAATATTTTGAGTATCTTTTAGGTTTTATTTTGTTGTGTGTTTATATAATTGTCTATATAGCTTTTATAAAGTTGTAAGTTTTATTTAGTTTGAGTTATTTTAGTACTTCAACTCAATCTAAACAAATGACAAAAGTTGGGTATTGTTTGAATTTGAGCAATTCCGATTCCAATTCTTATGGATTCCCTGTTTTGATTCCAATATGGAATAAAAAAAATAAAAAAAGAGATTAACTCTTATTAGAGTCACAAAAGTTATGTAATCAAGATCATGGATTTTTATTTTATTTTTGTTTGTTTAAAGGGGTCATGAATTGATATTTATTTTTATTCAGTCTTTGATACATAAAAGTTCTTCGTGTTATAAGAATATTCTGTAAGTTTTGGAGCTGAAAACTTCCTTGTGACACCAGGCCCAGAAAATGCACGATTTCAGAATGTGCCAATGTATGACGTTAGAGTGTGGTGAAATGCCGCCTCAACAGAAGAAGTACGCCTGATTCTGTAGCCCCGCCCACCCACTCATGCAAGAAATGTAACATAAATAACATGGGCCTGGGTAGAGCTAAACCAGATCGTGCTACAGAGCAATAAATATGCTGAAAATAGCAAGATATTGCTCTGTGCCTCGTTGTGGAAGAACACATTCACTGCATAAGCTTCCTTCAGATTCTAATATTAGGAATATGTGGTTGAATATTATTTTTAATGACGATCCAGCTCACGTGGGTAAGACATTGCATGTTTGTTCCTTCATTTCACCACGGATTCGTTTGTAAACAAGAGACTGGATTTTCAGACAGGATGAGATTACATGAATGAATGAAGCAACACACTTTGTGAGTACCGTAAAACATTTTTTATATGTGATAGTATTGCATTGTTACTGATCATTTGATTTCTATTTATTATGTGCATGTGTCTAACTGAACATATCTTTGAGGTGTTGTTGGTTTATTGTGCTGCGATTAGGGATCATACTCGGACATGTATGGGGCAGGGCTCGCAAAGCTCAACATCCCCGGGGTATGTGTTTTCCAGGCGGGCTACCAAAACGTAAGCCCATCGGTAGGCCGGTGAATCTTAAATAGTGAAATAACATTCCTTTCTTTATGTGCGTTGTTCAATCTCTTGACTTGATATTTGAAGGAAAAATACAATCGCGGAACATTTTATCATGCTGATTTGTCTGACTCTGCAGTGAGGCTTGTGCGTGTGTGTTAGTGATGCATGGTTTGTGGTTATATCCACTGATCCGGCGGGCCAAGTCATAAAAAAATAACATTCCAATTAATTGTTGCGTTCCATGAGAGATTCTCAAAACCAGGGTAGAAAATAACCTATTACTTATTCATAAAAAAACACACAAACATCATAAATTGACCTCAGACAACAGTATAATAAAAAAACAGCCAGTTCATGACCCCTTTAACAGTAATGACATAGATGGCACCAGGTTTATTAGGCTCCTGTCACTTTAAGACCGAATATATGGATCCAATTTACTATTACACATGCATTTTCTGTTTACTTCACTTAAGACATAACCGACTATGTTTATGATATTTTGTCATAACTTTGTGTGTATTACTCAATTCTAGCGCAAGAAGACACGAAAGAGAACTCAATTCAGCATTCTTACACTATACGAGAGGCGGCTTTGTGTGCCCGCACTTTGGATGTGCCCAGCTGAGAAAACAGCAAGCGAGTGCTGAATTGAGTTCTTTTGCATGTCTTCTTGGTTTAAATGGTTTATCAACATTTTTATTTTATGAGAATTATCTGATTCCTTTCTCTAAGTATTTGATTCCAGAATTAAAATCGATTTTCGATTCCCAACCCTACTCTGCAACTTTTTTGAAAAGTTTAGGTTTTTCATATATATTATTTCATTTAAGTTCATGTTTATTTTTATTGCAAATAATATTTTTTTATGCTTTTAAACTTGGTCAAAATATTTGTCTTGATCTCTAAGGGACAAGTAACGAAAACGGTGGTCCTGCAGCAGACAGTGAGACAATTCCAGACCAAACCCATGCCGAGGAATCTCCACAGACATCCAGTGCAGCTCCTGATCCCTCAGAGGAAATACAGAGCTCTACAGCTGCAGTTGCTCACAATGAACCAGAGGCAGCTGCTGCTGAGGACATCACGTCTGAACCTGCTGAATCCAACCCCTCCATGACAGCTGAAAATACTGAAGAACCAGCACCAGCACCAAGTGGTACGTTTCAAGTTTTCAGACTTCTCAAGATTAAGGTACATTATACCTTGTGTTTTGTGCTTGTGTATGCAAATGTTTTTGGTAGTTTCAAGGGACTTATCTCTAGATGCAAAACACATTCTCTTGTACAAATGAAGACTTCCTGAAATACCTTTGTATCATTTAAAAAGGTAAAAGCACCATTTATACACATTCATAACTCAAGTGAAAGGTGATGGTAGTGGTTTAAATTGGTATTAGTTTTTTTGTTCAACTCTAGTAACCTGAAGTGTAACTGTTCCATGACCAAGGAGTACAACGCTAATCTGCTTAGTTTCACTTTCCAGCCATAGTTAATGAACTAAGTATTTCTATCATACAACTATCCTTGCATCGGATGTTCTGACAAAGTATAGGAGAACTAAACTTGATAAAGACAAGATAGGATTTTGGCTGGAACCAGGTTCCAGTAAGACCGACATGTTTCATTTTGTGATTATGTGAATATGCAATAAATCAATATAAAAATAAATTTTAAAAAATTATTATTATTGACGCGACCCATACAGTAACCTATATACAACCATTTACATGCAATCAAGTCAAGCCATACAAATATACACTATCTTGCCAAAAGTTTTGGGATGCCTGCCTTTACATGCATATGAAATTTAATGACATCCCATTCTTAATCCGAGGGTTTAATATGGAGTTGGTTCACCCTTTGCACCTATAACATCTTCAACTCTACTGGGAAGGCTTTCCACAAGGTTTAGGAGTGTGTTCATGGGAATTTTTGACCATTCTTCTAGAAGCGCATTTGTGAGGTCAGGCACTGATGTTGGACAAGAAGGTCTGGCCCGCAGTCTCTGCTCTAATTCATCCCAAAGGTGTTCTATCGGGTTGAGGTCAGGACTCCGTGCAGGCCAGTCAAGTTCCTCCACACCAAACTCGCTCATCCATGTCTTCATGGACCTTGCTTTGTGCACTGGTGTGCAGTCATGTTGGAACAGGAAGGGGCCTTCCCCAAACTGTTCCCACAAAGTTGGGAGCATGAAATTGTCCAAAGTGTCTTGGTATGCTGAAGCATTAAGAGTTCCTTTCATTGGAACTAAGAGGGGAAAGCCCAACCCCTGAAAAACAAACCCACACCATAATCCCCCCTCCACCAAACTTTACACTTGGCACAATGCAGTAAGGCAAGTACCGTTCTCCTGGCAACCGCCAAACCCGGATTCATTCATCAGATTTCTAGACAGAGAAGCGTGATTCGTTACTCCAGAGAACTTCTCCACTGCGCTAGAGTCCAGTGGTGGCGTGCTTTACACCACTGCATCCGATGCTTTGCATTGCACTTGGTGATATAAGGCTTGGATGCAACTGCTCGGCCATGGAAACCCATGATCCACTGATGCAAATATCTTGATTGCAATGTGGAAAAAACTTGACAATGTCAAATACATAATGACTAACGACAGAACAGTATACATACCAGACTAAAACAATAATTAATATGGGCACAGCATTTTAAAACGTTTGTACTAGTTTTACTAAGGCCACCATGAGAAACCAGAGAAGATACATTTTTAGTTTTGTTTAAACCTAAATTATGAATTAATTAGATTAATCTATATTTCCACAGAAAACACAACTGAGGACCAGGCAGATTCCTCCCCACCAGAGGAAGCACCTGGTAAGTAGGGTAATATGATTCAAGACAGACCTAAAAGTTCAGCATACCCTGAGGATAAATGTCTTATCTGATTGATTTCCCATACCACTTCATCTCTTTCAGCCTCTGGTGAAGATAGTTAAGTGTGCAGCAATTGTCACAGTTACTACAGAATCCAGATTCAACCACAATAAAATCAGGATTCCACATCAATGGTTTAAAAATACAAAAGAACATTAGTTTATTATTTAGATATTGCTTGTTCGTTGCCAAGAAATAGACCAACTGTGCCTGTCTTTATATACACAGAATACCAACACAAAGTAAACAATAATAGCTGGCGTTAGAGATTTCAATATTTCATTAATATTTCATATTAGTGCCTCTTTTTAGTGGCTTTACCCCTGGATAAAGATGCAAAAAGCCAAAGAAAATGTGAAAAAATTGTGAAAGTAAATGTGATTTATTTATATAATTATATTATGCAATATGTTAATCAACTGAATTGTTAGTGACCAGTAAAATCCATGCTTGTTATATACATTTAAAATGACAATGGAAAAAAAAAACAATTTTGAAAAATAGGCCTTTATTTGTTTTATGCTGATGTTTTCCTGCAACAAACACAACAGATTGAACAGAACTTTGCAAATGGAGGAAATGTTGTTTTTGTGGTGTGATAATGACAGATTTGTTGGAGTTTAAAAATAAAGTTTAACTTGAACTGGGTTTTTGAATGGTCGCTGTTATAGATTACATGAATATAATGATGAAAGATCAACAGTAAAGTCTCAAAATAAAAGGAAAATATCAATATCATGATAATATTAGGCAGCAGAATGTATTGCCCATGGAAAGGAATGTTTTTTTCTGTTGGTGATTTCTCTTGTATTCCAGCATTCCAGTTTGTCTATATTTGAACTATATTTACAATTTGTGCTGCATGCTGGAGTCATATAGTCAGGAGGCGTCTGTGATGGGTCCCAACACAGCGACTGCCTCAATCTCAACAAGCCCCCCCTGTAAAGCAGAAAGTGAAATTAAAAAGAGGTATTAATACAAATAATATATTGTATTGCAAAACATATCCTAATTGATTAAATCTTATATAATCAACTAGATTGTAATTTTTTTGAAGAAACTTTGAGTGGTGGCCATGCAAAAGTCACTAAAATGATGCAAGGGTGGTTGCCAGGGTGTTGCTATGTGGTTTGTTTACTGGCTCAGGTAAAAAGAGCCTGAGCTCAGCAAGGCAACATTTATTTGATGAAAGAATGCAGTAAAAAAGTTTTATCGTGAAATATTATTAGTTTAAAATGGTTTTCTATTTTAATATAATTTAAAATCAAATTTATTCCTGTGATGGCAAAGCTGAATTTTCAGCATCATTACTCCAGTCTTCAATGTTTAGCTGGTTGCCTTAGCAAACACCACTAATTAACCAGCACTTAATACTTACTCTGGGCAGCGCAGCTACTTGATAGGCAGCTCTAGCTGGGAAATTGCTCTTGAAAACTAAAGAGAAGCAAAGGGGACAGAAACATGTCAAAAAAGAAAGACTGTGGGAAACTTTAGGTTCTTTACTGATGACAAAAGTAAACAAAACCACCAGTAAGGTTAAAATTGACACCATATGTGTTTATTAGCTATATTCGATCATGGTTGACTGCTGCAGTTCTTGTGACATGAAAAACAGCTTCTTAAAGGGATAGTTCACCCAAAAATGAAATTTCTGTCATTAATTACTCACCCTCATGTCCTTCGTTCATCCTCGGAACACAAATGAAGATATTTTTGATGAAATCGGAGAGCTCTCTGACCGCTCCATGAACTGCATCATAATTGCAGCTTATAGGGCCCAGAAAGGAAAGACATAGTTAAAATAGTCCATGTGACTCCAGTGGTTCAACCTTCATTTTATGAAGCGAGGAATACTTTTTGTGTGCAAAAACAAACAAAAATAACGACTTTATTCAACAATCTCTTATCTTGTCTCCTACATGATTCACTGAAACACCACAACGCTTGCATGTGATCATAGGATCGTGCTCAGCCAATAGTGAGCCGGCGTTCTGCCATAAAACTCCGAAGCGCTGTACTTTGTGAATAGCCCAACAAAGTGAATAGCGTAAGAGACTGATAGTGAAGATTAGAGATTATTAAATAAAGTTGTTATTTTTGTTTGTTTTTGCACAGAAAAATTATTCTCGTCGCTTTTAAGGTTGAACCACTGGAGTCACATGATCTATTTTAACTATGTCAACCCTCTACGCACACTTTGGCAATATAATCGCTGTTGGCTAGTATAATTTTTTGTTTACTCACCAGACTGATATACTGTTTTATTTATATTAATGCTGTCAAATCGATTTATCGTGATTAACCACATCCAGAATAAAAGTTTGTTTACATAATATATGTGTATAGTGTATAATTATTATGTGTATATAAATACACACACATGTATATATTTAAGAATTGTTTTATATATTAAATATATAATATAAATGTATATACACTTTATACATGCAAATATTTCTTAAATATATACATGTGTGCGTATTTATATATACATAATAATTATACACAGTACACACACGTATGAATGCATGTTTGATATTTTAACTGAACGACTTGTGGTGGTGCTTAAGATGGTCATTCAGTGTTTCTGTAAAAAAACAAAAAAACATAATAGACTGATGAGTTGCTGGGTTCATGAATATTAATCACGTTGTCAGCGTTGCTCAAACTGATTTGCTGAAATTAAAACAGTGAAGGTAATAGATGAGCCCTAGCCAATGAGATTGCGCATTAGTCCCGCCCACTACTGCATATATTTTGCTTCTTTAAAGCTGAATAATTCCAAATAAACTCAGTTTTGACAGGAAAATAAAACAAAGAATAATGTTTACATGTAGCTCGTCGATTCTGTGTGGTATGTAAGACTCTTTCTTTGCGCGTGTGTGTGTGTGTTTGTGTGTGTGTGAGAGAGAAACAGCGCTCCCTCAAAGCGGCGGCGAGTTGTGCACCTTCACAGTAGAGTTTTTCAGTACGTCAAATACAGGTGCGCACGCATCCGTTGAGCTGAACTGAAATAGACAGATCGCTTGACGGAGAGTGAAAGTGTTCAGCGACTGAAAATATATCTATGCAAAACGTATTCTTAGCCTCTAACACACACACTGGCGAGAAAAATCTAAGCATTTATTAGCCAATAGCTAATGATAGATATTGTTTAGTCGCCCAGAGTGAAATATACTCGCATATGTGAGTGTTTTACTCGCATTGTAGAGGGTTGTATGTCTTCATTCCCTTTCTGGGCCTTAAAAGTTGCAGTTACATTGCAGTCTATGGAAAGGGTTGAAAAGCTCTCAGATTTAATCAAAAATATCTTCATTTGTGTTCCAATGATGAACAAAGGTCTTACGGGTTTGGAGCGACAAGAGTATGAGTAAATAATATCAGAATTTTCATTTTTGGTGAACTAACCCTTTAAGGCCCGCTCACACCAAGGGCGATAGTTCTTAAAATCATTCTAAATGTAAAAGAATAGCAGAGTTCAAACCACAATTTTAACAATAATGGTACAAGAAAAAAAAAAAAGATATTACTGCAATCATAAAAAGATTCACAGCCAATCAGAACCCAACCTGCTTTCAAGAGTTCGAGCATTTGAAGCAGCAGATGACAAAACTGGACCGTGCGCTTTTAATAATCAGAACGATATCGTCCGCTGGTGTGGAAGCTAATCATTCTAGTTATCATTCTAGTTGTGAACAGGCCTTTATCCCTGTGTTTATATGTATTGTTAAGTGCATCACAAGTTTTAAAGAAAGAATGAAGATGAATCGGTGTATTTGTTGACGCTGCAGGTTTGCATGTCACATCATGGAAAGTTCTGTGAGGTAGGAGGCAGTGATGATGGGTTGTCCTCGTAGAGAGAAGGCTTTCGTTTCACAGAATTGCACTGTATCTCTTTACACGCAGACAGGATAGGATTACACATCAGCTTTGTATTAAAGAGGAAATACCCCGTGCTGCACTGAGGCATCATTGTGTAACATCTGAATAATCAATAACTTGCTTAACGCACCAGAATGCAGGATGGGAAGTAAAGGTTTTTTAGGGAAGGTATGTACATTAAAGTCATGATTGTTTTTAATTTGACAACAAATGACACCCAGGGTATCTGCAGGTATCAGGTATCAACACTTCCAATATAATATTTTTAAAAACACCCGCACTGCACATCACTTCCATCGGCTTCAATGCGAACAAACATAATAACCCTGCTCAACAGAGATATACTGTACAAATGAATAATGGATATTTCTGTTTTTTAAAGAAGAAAATATTTTATATATTATATATCTATATGCCCCCATGACTCCTTCATTCATACTCACACTGCTTGTAAACATCATTGACGTTATTGAAGTCATTAATGTCTGCCAACAACACTGTGGTCTTGACAACTGCAAAAAGAATACTATAAAATGCCTGAAAACGCATGAAAGAACTGACATGTAATGCAGGTGATGCCTGATGGCTTACCGTTTTCATACCCACAACCAGCGGCTTTCAGAATCTCCCCCATGTTAACGAGTGCCTGTAAAGTTATAAGGAAAAAACACTGAAATATGCACTAAGAACGCTTTTTAGCTTTGCGTAATAAAACATGTCACTTTGTGTCAGCATGAAATCAAAATAGACTATTTAATTAAAGGAACACTCCATCGTTTTTAGAAATGGGGCTTAATCAACTTCTTTTCTACATTTAGATTTGTGGGCAAATGCATTTTTGTCTCAGTTGTTTTAGTTTGCCAGGGTTGCCGCTAGCTTAGCTTAGCATAATGAATTGAATCCTATGTTGCCAGCTAGCATGTCCCGAGTAAAAGTGATCAAAAAAAACCCACCTAATTAATTCTTGTGGCCTGCGTATTCACAACGAATACAAATAGTGAAGCAGATTAAGACTAGGCGATTTCCTAGGCAGATATTAACTATATTATGGGGAAGTACAGGCGAAGCACTGCTACTTGGGTGCAGAGATATCACGCAACACATGCACAACATAGGCCGGTATGTTGACGGAAGTTTGGGGATTTCATGTGTTGCGTGATATCTCTGCGCCCAAGTAGCAGTGCTTCGTCTGTGCTTCCGAAATACTCGTTGTGACTACGCAGGCCACAAGAAGTAATTAGGTGGGGGGGTCTTTTGGATCACTTTTAATCGGGACATGCTAGCTGGCAACATAGGATTCCATTCATTATGCTAAGCTAGCGGCGACCCTGCCAAATTAAAACAATGCATGCACTGAGACAAAAATGCATTTGTCCACATAATCTAAATGTAGGAAAGATGTTGAATAAGCCCTTTTTCGAAAAACGGTGGAGTGTTCCTTTAAAGTTCTAATACGTGTTATTATGAATGATTCATTCATTACAAACTATTTTAATCTAAATGTAAAGAACTGTTAACGGGTGCTGCGTTTTGTCACCTGTTTGGCCTGAGCCTGCACTCCTCCGCCACCAACTGTCCAGATACTACGTCCATTCCCAGCTGTCCTGAGATGTACATAGTGCGGTCCACCAACACAGCCTGGCTGAATGTAGAAGCAACATCATTTAAAATGTAAAATCATTTTGAACTCTTGACTTTGGAAGAAAAAGGGATTTTTACTCATGTAGATTGCAGTTGTCTTCCTCTGCCTTCTGCTGGTGTAACCAGTACACTGCAGTAATCTAGTGTTCTTGCCTTGTTAAAGTAGATCTCATTTTAATAGTTTGGATAGTATTAATTATAAACTGGATACTGGATATTATATAAACTGAAATTAGATATCACACTGTACTCTAGCATTGTAGAACAACAAGATCATGTAGAAGTCCAGCTTGAGATCACAGTCCAAGTTAATATGTGTCAAAATACAAGACTAGTTCAGAAAGTGATATAATGGAGTTAATGCTGGTTCTTTTGACATAAGTGTGGTTTGCGCAACTGCAAGGAAACATTGATTAATATTGAAATATTAAGCCGTTTTTTTATTTAACACTGATAATAAAAAGAACCATTATGAATAACTGAGCACCAAATCAGCATATTAGAATGATTTATGTGATCATGTGTTTATAATATATATTTACAATATATTAAAATAGAAAATGTTTTTAAATTATAATAATATTTCTCAATATTACTGTTTTTCTTCTTTTTTTACTGCATTTTTGATCAAATAAGTGCAGCCTCTGCTAAACTTCTTTTAAAAACATTTGTTAAAAAAATTATAATTATTTCATTTTGGTATATAACATAAGTTATATGTATATATAAAACATACACGTATATAAAATGTGCCAGAAATTTCAAACTGTTAAGCAGAACATACCAGGTTGACCTCTGGTCAAGTCAATGAACATGACACCTCCTCTTACTGTCTATTGGTTGAAACGCAAACACCCCTATTGTACTTTCTATTGTATTTTACTTTCAAGTAATTATATGCATAATTTTATTTTATTTTTTAAAGAAAAGAAACCCTGTCCATTTTTTTTTAATTATTTGCAAGTACCCAATCAATGTTACTAAAGTTAGTGCTACAGAGAAACTTTTTTATAAAGGGGGTTAAAGCCCCCTGTGTAAAAAATGATAAAACAGTGTTAGTATGGAGCAGTTCCAAAATCATATTATAATGCATGCACAACACAATCCCAAATTATTGTTTAATTATTTACTTTATTAATACAATTTTAAAAAGTTTGGAATCTAAATGCAGTTGGTTGACAGGAATCTTACCTGTATATGCCCTGTCTAACAGGGGCTTTAGCTGTATATGGGATTTTTCTTTGAACAGAAGACATCTCGTCCAAACGGTATATGAAAATTTGCACAAAAATCTCCAGCACAAAGTTGCTGAGTACGCTGTCTACAGAAGACACGCCCCGAACAAATATTGCACTCATGCACTGCAACTTATGTCAGGCTTTTTGTTGCTCAAGACAGACTGTTAAATGTATAGCTGTCGGTGCATTGGGTAAAACACACGTATCCATATGATAGCTAGAGCATGGCACGTGTGCGTTTATTATTAAGGAACATAAACATCGTTTGCGAAGACTGAAGAGATAGACTCACCTGTAGGGCCCGATCGCGGCAGGAGCTGCTGCAGTGTGAATGATCTTCCTAATAACCGCAGACATATTTAAACACTGAGATTCAAACGAGACCCGTGAATGAGAAATGTCAGTTAACTTCTAGGTGAGCTGATGAATGAGTGTAAAAGCAGGTTTGTAGAGATTCACTTCCAGTAGGCGTCAGACATTTCTACCGTAATGACCCACATATAGAAGCGTAAGATGTAGCCTGTATTAAATTCATTACATTTCTCACAGTTCGGAACTGAAATTATTAAATATTTAAATTAAAGAATTGGAAGACAGATTATACACGTTAAAACAACCTTCCCTTTGCGACTATACATGCATACATTTATTAATTTGCACTTGTCAGAAGCCTGTTACATGAGGTCAGTGTAATAGAGTGATTACGGTAATTCGAGTAACCAGTGAATACGTTCATTTTCATGAAAGGCAGTGGAGTTGATAATTATATAAATCATAAGTATTTTGCTTTTGTAACTTCACTGTGAAGTTATTTTGAAGTAGATACTAAAAAGCAAGTGTAATAATTTAATATAAATATAGAATATACAATTATATATAAGAATATAGAAATGCAGTATATTAATTTTGTAGTTACAACCACAATTTAATATCCCCTTTGTGTCCAGGTTTCTCTGTATATTTAATAGCTAAAATATATTGTTGTTTAAGAAGACCACATGAAGTTTAAGGAGACAAGTAACTGACCTTTATTCAAAAACTCTATGCAGAGTGCAAAAAATTACATACAATATGAATAATGCAAAATAAATTAGAGTGTTCAGTAAAAACGTGCCTATGTAAATGTCAGAGTATGAAACAAAACTGATATAACTCACAACTGCAGGAAATGTAAGGCATTTGTAACATCCCTAACTATCTCAATAAGCTTTTTTTTTCTTTTTCTTTCTTTGAACAGACTGTACTTCAAACCAGCTCAGATTCTAAGACATCAGTCCACAATCAGGGCATGAACTTTGTTAGAGTCATTTTAAAACTACTCATCCTTCTCTTACAAGATTCAGCAATATTTTAAGCCACTCACATTACTGGCATTGTTACATTACTATGTCCTCGAGTTGCCGTATTGCTTTTGGTAGATATGGAGAGACTCAAAAGGTTTAGTAATGATGGTACCATTACCATAATGAGAAACACAAAATCACTGCATTGAAATCTTTGAAAAAGACCAGAAGAGCAACCCCTGAGATAAAGCGAGAACTTTAAAATGGGGCACAGGAAAAGTAGTTCTCACTTCCTCACACAAACGTTTGCCACGCTTTATCGAAGAGTCAGTGGCAGTGAAGAAAACAAAGGGAAGACGACACACAGAAACATTCAGAAACGGAGAAAGTGACATTCAGCATAAATAAGCCATGCATATTTACAAAGCTGGGGAAAGATGTTTCAAACCTTACTTTGAGCTGAAGAGGAATTTTGATGGAATGGGAAGCATAGCTGCAGTAATGGTCCCGTTTCTCCCTTAATTAATTCTAGTAAAAAGATCCCTACTGTAACATGGTCCCATATTAGCAGAATACTAACCAAAAGCTTGGTGATGCAAACTTCAAAAAGAGGGTTAACAAGCACTCTAAGGCATTCTCAACTTTTGATTGTCTTTGGTTTAATAATCCATTCACACCTAAAAATGACGTTGCAGCAGTTCAACCAGCATTTCATATAATTCAGCCACAAAACTTCACATTTTCACAGTTATTTTCACCTTGGCTTAATTAACAGTATTAAGAAAGTATTAACCACAGATGTAAAGATGGCTGAATTAGTTTTTGGAAATTAGAGAACAAAAAGACTAAACTTCATAATATTGCGAGGGTGAGACTCAATCTGTTCCATTTAGGATGAACTCCTAATATTTTAACACGTGACCTTTGAATTCTAAAGAACAACAAAAATATTGATCAATATTATACCTTGATTTTATACTTCCACTGGGACCTTCTTCAAATGTACAAACAGCAGGAGTGTAGAATAAGATGCATCAGTACAAAGATTGAACACCAGAGGGGACATAAGATCTGGCCAGCCAGCTTTGAAGCTTCAGCATCTGTGAAGTCGGTTAGAAGTTCTGCTGCCGGCGTTTCTTGGCATCCATGGCATCAAGAATGGGTTGCCTTTTAGCCGTGTAGCGCTGCCGCAGTTCCTCAATCTCCCGCTCCATCATGGGGTCCAGAGCAGTAAGACGCATCTGGAGCTCCTCAAAATCAAGGTTTTTGAGCTACAAAGACAGAAAACAAATTCATTTTAATCAGCTTTACACATAAAAATAGAGCTGTGGATCATGCAGCCCTAAGACAAAACGAATCAAACAACCATCAAAGCGCGTACAAAATCAAAATCTCCATCTTGCGGCACTTTCCAATTATCAGGGAAAGCAGTCTTGGAAATTAAACACGGGTCCTGTTGGTTGTGATTATAGCCCTCTTGTGCTTTATTTGAGTCCTGCTTGTCGAAGTAGTCCATGAAGGATGGACGCTGAATTTGCTGAGATGTAGGATTTCCTATTTAGAGGATAAAACATCAGATTAAACATTTCCCAAACAGCTACAAAAATGTTAATAATATAAAAGACATAAAGGCTCACTCCTCATCGAGCCGAGATCTTCCTCTTCTTCCTCATCATCGCTGTTGATGACCATGGTGCCCAGGTCAGACTCCAGCATGGTGCTGCCGTGCTCGATCATGGTCTGAGCGCCGTCGCTCATGGTGCCCGAGGCCCGCATGGTGCCGGCGCTCTCTGAACCAGACTTCACCATGGTGTGTGAATCTACTTCCACTTCCTCCTCCTGTAGAATGCAGTCACATATGACATCAGCTAAAAAAAACGACAAGCTCATCGTAAAACTGAACAACTGCTATGCAACTCACAGAGTTCTCATCATCCTCCTCCAGCTCTCTCTGCTGCTCCTGTTGTCTCTTGACCTTCATCTCCATGGCCTCTGTGATCAGGTCCCGCAGGATGGTCACTGGCTTAGCATTGGTTATAAAGGGATGCTGCCAAACAGACAAAATGCAGTATACTAGATGTTTATACTTCATGTCACTACTTCATGGAAAATCCCCAAACTAAAATAGAGAGTGAATTATTATCCACATGAATCACAAACAGGAACTAGTAGTTAGCAATATGAGGCTCTTCCACACCTGCAGCAGTTGAGTGGCAGTCGCTCTCTGCTCTGGGTTCTTCACCAGACATTTCTTCACAAAATCTGTGAATTCATCACTCCACAGCTCTGGCTTGCGGAATGTGGGTGGAGGGTTTGTAGGAATCATAAAAATAGCCTGATGACACATAAGAACAAAAGCAGACAGTGTCACCATCCAGTTTCTTGTTAAAAAGTCAAAGACATCTCAGTGTTAGCCACTCACTCTCATTGGATGAATGTCTGCATAAGGAGGCTTTCCTTCAGCCATTTCGATGGACGTGATGCCGAGAGACCAGATATCAGCCACACAGTTGTACCCGATCTCCTGGATCACCTCGGGGGCCATCCAGAAGGGTGTCCCGATAACAGTGTTCCTCTTAGCCATTGTGTCCTAATGTGGTCAGTATAAATAAACATGATTACATTAATTCATGTAATATGATACACGACCAGTTTGAACAAACTGAATTGAAAAATATATTAAATGAACAAAGAAAACCTTTTGATCTGAATGCTTCAAATTTTGTAAACCAAACGTAAATAACGATGTACATTTTTGTTGTTGTTGCAGAACTTTTAGGATGATTTGGACTCAAGCTATAGTCTAGGCTTCTTTTTTGGGGGGAAGAAGCTAAACAAACAAAATTTGTCCAGGAATGCACAATATCCTACATTTTCATGTGTATTTTCTTTGTTAAATTACCTGAATTATTAATTATATTTAATATTTATCTTAGTTTTCTGCTAATATGGGACCATGTAGAGATGGTATAATCTTGTATGTAATCTTAACAGGAATTAATTTAGAGAGAAACTTACATTAAAACAAATACAATAACATCAATTTACAAACAGACAAACAAGAAAATGGTTGATTTATATTTTTGATGACTTTACTATTCTAAAATGTGGGAAATATTAATATTAAATAAGCAGTAATGTCCAAACCGTTAACAATTTTTTTCAGATAGTCAGATAGTTAATACTCACGGTAAGTTGTCCAGCCACTCCAAAATCAGCTAGTTTGGCATGACCTTCTGTGTTGAGAAGAATATTCCCGGCTTTGATGTCCCTGTGGATTTTCCTCATGAAATGAAGATATTCCAGACCTTTCAAGGTGGATTTGAGGACTGTGGCGATTTCTTCCTCGGTGAGCTTGAAAAAATAAAATAAAATCTGTTATTACAGGGTTAGTTCACCCAAAAATGTAATTTCTGTCATTAATTACTCTCCCTCATGTCATTCCAAACCCGCAAGATCTTAGTTCATCTTTAGAACAGTAATTAACATAAATTAAATAAAAACTTTGTTGTTATTTTTGATTGTTTTTAGCACACAAAAAGTATTCTTGTCGCTTCTTAACAATAAGGTTAAATCAATGTAATATTTTTTTTAACTATGTCATTACTACCTTGTTGCTGTCTATGTGGGGTCAGAAAGCTAGTATTTCATCAAAAATACCTTACGGGTTTGGAACATTTCATTGTTGGGTGAACTAACCCTTTAAACATGGGATAGGGCATTTGTGGTTGTTATGTTAATAGTTAATTCCATATTTTACCGTTTTGTTGCGTAGCCTGATGATATCAGACACCGATCCAGCTCCGCAGTACTCCATCACAATCCACAGATCTGTGTTCTTGAAATAGCTGCCATAGTACTTCACCACATAAGGACTGTTAAAATACAAGGATAGATTAATTGAGAAGTACTTTATATAAGCCCAATAACAATATATTAATAAAATGCTACTATATTTGATTCATGGACATCTTTACCTGTCACATTGCTGCATTATGGAGATCTCTTTAATGATTTCCTGCAGGTCTGATTCGACAGGAACCTGTTTAATGGCCACCACCTGGCCTGATTCCTTGTGGATGGCTTTAAAAACACTGCCATATGATCTGAACCAAAAAGCATTCGTTAAGTGAATATTTAATACAAAATTATTTAATATCACTAAAGTGTAAGATTGGTACACACCCTTCGCCAAGCTTTTCAAGGACATCAAATACTTCCTCTGGCTGCTTGGTAAGACTGTCTTCACTGAGTTTCTTCAGCTTACTGTCATGAACAAGACGATCGTACTTTATTTAATGCATCAAACGTCATGAGTTCAGACAATCGCAGTTATAATGGAACCCAAACTTAGATATAAATATTAAAACAATTACTGTAGGTCAGACTACGTTCAAGCGTTACTCTTGGAGATATAACTACGGAAGTCAAGATATTATACACAACACAATCTGTTCTATTTCGTTCAAGGATCAGAAGTTTCAGTTTGGTTGGTGAGATGAGGCCTGTAAATATTAGCTTGGTTGATAACTGTTTAGCCGAGTTGGCCATTTCACTTACTTTTTAGGCACCGAATGCTCCATTCTTGTTTTTCAAAATGAATAGGTATTTTCCGATTAATTTCAAACAGTTTGTTTGTTAAAAACCTAAAGAAAACAACAATAACGCATGTTTTGTTTGGACTTTCAGGAAGCACTG
This sequence comes from Gobiocypris rarus, assembly GCA_023029165.1. Taxonomy (NCBI): domain Eukaryota; kingdom Metazoa; phylum Chordata; class Actinopteri; order Cypriniformes; family Gobionidae; genus Gobiocypris; species Gobiocypris rarus. The sequence continues at coordinate 11,610,291 of CM040919.1, forward strand.
CTATCTCTTTCCGTGCCGCTGCCGCTAACAACGACGTGAAGCGCGATGACGTGTGGGATTTTCCATCGTAAACGGTACTTCAAAATAAAAGTCCCGTTTAGAGTAGAATATCTACTCTTTATAAAATAAGACCTTCGATTGGTTACATAATCTTTTTTTTAATGTAGATACTACTATGTTGCTCAGCTTAACAATGCTGAAATGCTAGAAACTTTCACATACAGTGTTTCAGTAACAAATAACTTAAATCAACGTTTATATTACAGCATGAATCGTTTCAAAAGCCAGTTTTGCTATTTAATGTTATTTAAATACTACACGATTCTCCTCCTCACTTGTTGCTAGGTAGAGAAATAATGTGATTAAAAAATAGACACACTGGGTTTAGATTAAGGCAGGATTAGGTCTTAGTTCAGTTAGGACATTTAAGTATCTTTTATAAACATGACTTTACTGAGAAACATTACTGATGTTCATCTTGAGACAAAACAATGGCACTTACATATTTTAAGACAAAGAAAGCTCAAACATCCATTTTAGTCTGGGACGGCTTAAGTTAGTTTGTTCCTGTTCTCTACTCAGTTTGGCAAAATTATGTTTCAGAGAACAATGCTGGGTCAATTCACTGTCTTATCACTCCGTTAGTCCTCTTGTTCACAAACCTGAATCAGTATGTGAGCAATGACCATTTTTAAGGACAGTTATTGGACAGTTATTCAATATCACATTCACTTAAAATTAAATTACTTAAGTTACCCCTTAAGTTAGACTAAGAATGATACCGATTTTTTGCAAAAATAGGCAGTTTTCAGGTACAGACCTTGAATAAAGTAATCAAATTCAAAATAATCACTGCATAGTCGTCACTGTATAAATTAAATATAGATTAATCCTTATTAAAGTAAAAAATAAAATAAAAAGTTATTCAGACAAGAGCAGTTAGTGATTAACATTAACAACACAGACAGCAGCAGGATTATTATGACAAGTTGTTTCAGTGTTGATTTTAGGCCCTGTGTGGTATCCTCTGAGCAAAGAGAATGTAGTCACTGTTGCCAACTTATTTTCAGGGGAAGTTGGTAAAGGCAGATCGATTTGTTGCTACAAGTTTTATTTGTATGATGGGTAAATATCATATTCATAAAGCAAGATATCTTAAATTTAAACCTAACTGCAAAGTATTTGCTTGTGATTTATAGTTATTATCAGCTACTCAAAAATCTCCTCCATTAAAAAAGCTTTGAAAACATCCCGTATTATAGAACACATTTTATGTAAATTGTAATTTTTTTTCCTTCTCTGTATCCCCACATGTTCGTGTTCATTGTTCTGTATTGTCTTTCTTTCGTATTGATTTATAATTATGCAATAAAAAATAATAAAAAAGATTTGTTGCTAAAAGTTGCTAAATGACGTTGTGACGTCATTGCGCGATGACGTCATTATGTAATCGCAACGCAAAACCATGCCATTATGTAATGCGTACATATTATTTGAAATGCTAATTTAGATTTGTTTGTAAAATAATTATATAGGCCTACTTAAATAGTGTCTGCAGTGAGTGAGTGCACTATCATGCATTAGCCCTTTTAGTGTTAAATTTGTCATTTTTATTTGTTTATTTTATTTTTATTGTGACTTGCTAACCAAACAATTGTACTCTGAGCTTAATATGTTTAAATTATTTCGCCAAAAATGTGAAATGCGTGCTGTACTGCTGCTGCACTTAGCCAACCATTTTTTGCTGCTGCCACAGCTTCTGGTGCCAGGCTATATAGACCTTATGTAGCCCGGCTCCTGCGCTCGTTGTCTCCCGGTTTTCACAGCGATTTCCACATTTCCACAGCGATCGTAAGGAATTATGAATGAACCGCTCAGTCTATTGAGCTAGCTTGTACGTGTGTTGTTTGGATTAAAAACACTTTTCAAAAGTTGTTACAAAGTTGCTAAATACATTAAAAAAAAGGTCAAATTGCCAAAATATAAATAAAAAAAATTCTAAGGTAGACTGAAAAGTTGCTAAATCTAGCAACAAAATTGTTAAATTGGCAACACTGAATGTAGTTCCTCCTTCACCCAGAAGAGGGCAGCCTATCACTGCATGCACATTGTGGACAGTTTGTCTCTCATGGCCCCAAGGCAGTTGACAGGGCTGCAACTAAGCAGCCAATCTCTGGCAAGGTCCTACAAAGGGTCGAAGTGCTGCCTAGCAACTGATTATTGGGTTATGATGCCATCAGGGGGACAGTGGGGAGAAAGAACAGTCATGTCTGTCTGTCTGTCTGTCTGTCTGTCTGTCTGTCTGTCTGTCTGTCTATCTATCTATCTATCTATCTATCTATCTATCTATCTATCTATCTATCTATCTATCTATCTATCTATCTATCTATATATCTATCTATCATCAGGGCTGCCTTCAACTGGGGGAAGGACTAGGAAGGACAGCTGTCAGGGAAGCCCATTAATCATTGGCTGAAAGATGCTGATCCAGTTAGAATGTCTGATATTTTGTTCAGTTTACTAAGAGTGAGAGAGAGAGCACATGCATAGATGATAGCATATAATAGAGGGAAAGGGAGGGGGACAGTATGTGCATGAGAGAGGGATGAGTAAGGAGGGAGGGAGAGTTGAGAGAGAGAAGGGGCCAGATATCAACACATACCGCGTCACAGCAGCAGATTGCAGGCAGAGCGTCAGAGCAGAGAGGATATATCCGCACAGAACCAAAGCCAGCACTGTCATTAGACATTGAAGAAGGAGATATATCACTGGATACCAACTGCATTGTCCTGCCTAAAGCTGGGAACATACACTGTGTGTGGAAGAGAGGTTCTGCATGTCAACAGTGAGAACAGCACACTTTAATACAGCCCTGGATCAGTGTGTCGTTAATGAGAAGAATCGGGGAGAATGAGTCTTGACCCTGTTCAGGTCATGAAGGGGCAAGACCCCATGCCCAACACCTGTCCGCCAGCCTCAAACGGTGATAGCAAAGCATCATGGGAGGACAGCAAGGATATCCATGAAAATATGGGTTCTACAAAGAAGCCCAAATCAGTAAGTGCCCCATTTGTGATTAGTGTTTTACACTGTATTTGTGCATCAGATGGAAATTTGCATAGTATAACTCTAATATTCATTGTGATGTGATTTTTCCTATAGCTTCTGCCCTTTTTTCTGGTGAGGTCACACTTTTGCCATCTATTTAGTGTGTGAAATGTTTACATACAGTTAGTGCACGTGTTTCAATGGCTCTGTGAAGACACATTTGCAGTCACTTTTTCCTCCACACAGACCTGTAGTATGTCAGAAGAGCATAATTACATGAAATATAATTATAAACATCTTTTAACGTCAAAGAAGAGCATAGCCTTTCATGTTGTGATGCTGGGTTGTGGTGTCAGTGTTTATAAAAGAGAAACAGAACAGGTTTCATGGAAAAGGAGGGGGTGATAGCACTATTAGGTAACAGTACTAATGTAAGGAGATAATGCCATCGGAGGTGCAGCAGGTGCAGCTTATTTAGACCCTGCAAACACCGCTGTAAAAATATCGAAATGCCATCTGTCATATGTTGTGGCGAATAAAATGGTGACAATCCTGGCAAGGGCAGAACTTTATAACAGGAGAGTTTGTCTGCCCTGTGTATTATTTTTTTGTATATTAGAGAACTTTAAATGCATTACCAAATACACTTTGATTGTACAGTAATTTTAACACAACAAAACAGCTCCTTCAGCGTTTGCAACAGGCAACTGGTCAACACCATGTGGATAATTCCCCTCTCCACCGTAGCCTTTAGCTCTATACTTACTCTAAGCGTCACTGGCCTTTTCCAGATCTATTAATAACCTGCAATGCCGTTCTCCTCTTTGTTATCCTCTTGTATTCTCCCATTTCCAACACTTGCACTGGTTGCCCCAGACTGACCCAGGAAGGATCATGGTTCTTGTTTCCAGCAGTGTCTGCTAGTTTACTTATGCAGTGGGTACAGAAAGTCACCACCTCTAATTTTGCCACTTTGAAATGTATGAACCCATATTAGCCAAGGGACGGGAATAATATTAAAATATTTTATTTAAAAACCCTACTTTCAGTTGCACTTTTATGTGTGCAGGTAGTGGAGCCCACGGGTAGTTGTCACACCTTTTACCCCAGTGAGTGAATATATCTCAGTTGTTGTTTTTTTTACATACATTAAAGTATTGACAACGAAAAAAATTGTTGAATATTTCCTGGCATTATTAATTTGGAAGACGTTACAGTTAATGTACTGAATGTACATTATAGTGTTGTCATAATGGGAACCCAATTAAACAGTCACATGTAAAAGTTAATATACAAATATATTAATTTATTTAAATTATAATTTTTTAAAGTAATAAATGTTGCAAAATTACAAAAGACACTACTATTTAAAAGGCTGGGGTCAGGAAGATTTTTCTTTTTTGAAAGAAATTAATACTATTAATTATTAAGGAACTATTATATCAATTAATCAAAATTGTCAATAAATAATAAAAAAAGAAACATTCTATTTACCAACGAATCCTGAAAAACAAAAACAAACATATATATTAATATATGTTTATTCAGCACTAAATCAGCATATTAGAATGATTTCTGAAAGATCACGTGACACTGAAGTCTGGAATAATGATGCTGAAAATTCAGCTTTGCCATCATTGAAAATTACATTTTAAAATATATTACAAATTTTTTATATTTTTACTGCTTTTACAGTTTTTTTTTCAGATAAATGCAGCCTTGGTGAGCATAAGAGACTTCTTTCAGAAACATTAACAAAAATCTTACCGATAACTTGGCCCAATAAAAAACAAAGCCGCACCTGAATTTGAAAAGTATAAGAAAAAACAACAACATTGGTTAAAAATGCCTCAAATTTTCTACAGATTTCACATTGTCCACTTGTGAAAGCTTCTAATAAACACTGATTTAATGTGATATCTCAAGGCCCAATTTCCAAATCAAAATGGACAATCCCATTTGCTCCTATATGAGATGTAAGACAACAAAAGAACATTTTTAAAGAGGATGGTGTCTTTCTTTGCTCACTTTATGTTTTTGTAAAGAATGGATGCAGTGTAAAGGATCAGAGGTTGAGCTTCTGTTTCCGCTTGGTCAAATGAAAAAAAACAGTTTATTTACCGGAAGATTGTTTCCTGAGACGTTCCCTCACCCCAACCCCCATACTGTCTGTAACTGTATCTGTGCCATTATAATTAAAGTGTCTCTATATCAAGAGTTTGAGCCATGAATAACATCACATACTACTGAGCAAGCATTTGAGGAGCTTTTCCAAGCATGGTTTATATCAGTGGTTTTCAAACCTGTCCTGGAGGACCACCAGCCCTGCACATTTTGTGTGTCTCCCTCATCTATCACACCTGCTTCAACTCATCAGCTCATTACTAGAGACTGCAAGACCTGAAATGGGTGTGTGTGATATAGGGAGACACACAAAATGTGCAGGGCTGGTGGTCCTCCAGGACAGGTTTGAAAACCACTGGTTTATATAACACATCACCACAGGAGAGCTCTATAGTAACATCCATTCCAAAGCGCCACGTGAGTCTTAGTGAAATACAGTCTTTTATGAATCGGAAGAAATTTTACCAATGTTGCTCTTGGTTTTACTGTCATCATGATAGGATGGTTAGGCGGTTCTGTTCCCAAGGTTCATCTGTTATATGAGCATTTTGTCCCAGCTGTGTTTTCCTATTTATTTCCAATCAGGCCATTCTTTCCCAAACAGAACATACTGTATGTATTGTTATATGCATCACATAACAGACAAATCTGCATACCTGTGACATTGAGGTTGATATGAAATGTTATTTTATGAAGGGACCTGTGAGACGGGCCAGGAAGGTGGAGGGAGGCATATTCTTTGTAAGTATTTTCAAAGGGTCATGCAGATTCTCTTCTCTGCCGTTTCATTAACAATCTGTCCTGCTTGGCTCTACTAAACGCATGACCTTTTGACCCACAATATGGACGTACACCAACAAATATGTTAATACATTCTTAAGAGCTCAGTTTGATGGTGCTTTCAGTACATTTGACAGTGTTTTTAAGGGACATTACTAGGTGCAAAGAAAAGTCAGGGCTTGACATTAACACCCGCCAAATGCGGGTGGATTTCAACAGTGGCGTGTAACGCAGTCACTCGTAGTGGCCACTTCGGCGGGTTGAATTTTGATAGGCTATATATATATATATATATATATATATATATATATATATATATATATATATATATATATATATATATATATATATATATACGTTTAATTGTAGTCTTTTAAAAAGTTATCTGATATGATAAAATAAGTGCAATGTAGTGTTGTCAAAAATATAGATTTTTCGATATTGATACTGAGATATTTGAGATGCTTCCAATACTAATTTTCCACAGAATAGAAACACAATACCAGCTGCGCTTTCTCGCTCTCTCATCTCTCCAACAGCACTCTCAGAAAAAAAGGTACAGTGCTGTCACTGGGGCGGTACCCTAAGGTACAAAAGTGAAAAGGTACATCTTTGCACCTTACTTACCTCTAAATGGTACATATTAGTACCTTAAAAGGTACATATCAGTACTTTAAGAGTGAGTATTCGTACCTTAAAGGTACATATTAATACCTTAAAGGTACATATTAGTACCTTTTCGGTTTTGTACCTTAGGGTACTGCCCCAGTGACAGCAATGTACCTTTTTTTTCTGACAGTGAGCGAGTTGACACACAAACCAGTCTTGCCTTACTCACCGATTCTTTTAATTTTCTCCGGATGAATATTGTTAGTGTTATTGTGCGTATTGCGCATAATTTAACTCATTCCGCAGATTTTCACCCAAAGTGCATGCACATTAACTCTCAGTACTAAATTGATTTATTTTTCACTGCTTATTGCACTTAAATAGTAAATTACACACAAAATAATGTCAAAATGTCGGTATGAGTATATTTGCGTAAACATAGTATGTTTTAACTGAATGTAAAGTTGAAAAAGAAAACGCATGTGAAACAGTGAATAGATCCGTGTGTCAGGTCTTAAAGTGAAAGCAGCTGGTGAGCAAAAAAGTTAATGTCAAGCCCTGCTTACAGTAGACTAGATATTATTAGTGTTTGCCAGTGATGTTTAACTGAAGGCATGAGATATATAAGGCATATATATAAGCCTTAAATTGTTGAATGCATTGCACAGGCACTTCAACTTATTTCTTTTATGATATTGACCACACAAGAGAGACAGAAAAATGGTAGAATGAAAGAGCATTTCATTCATTTCAAAAGATTTGTTCACCCCAAAATTAAACGTATGTCAATAATTACTCACCCTCATGTCGTTCCAAACCCGTAAGACCTTTGTTCATCTTCTGAACACAAATGAAGATATTTTTGCCGGCGTTCTGGCGTAGAACTTATTTAGTGAACAACGAGACTGACATGGAAGAGAAGAAATTGCTGAATAACGTCTATATTTTTGTTTGTTTTTTGCGCACAAAGTATTCTCGTGGCTTCATAACATTAAGGTTGAACCACTGGAGTCACATGGACTATTTTAACAATGTCTTTACTGCCTTTCTGGGCCTTGAAAATGTTAATTAAATAGCTGTCAATGGAGGGGTCAGAGAGCCCTCGGACTTCATCAAAAATAACTTAATTTGTGTTCCGAAGATGAACGAAGGTTTTACGGGTCTTATCAGGGTGACTGATCATTGGCATACGTTTCATTTTTGGGTGAATTTTTTTAAATTTCTGACATTAATTTGTTTGAAAAAAATGACATGACGGTGAGTAACGACAGAAAATAATTGTTTTGGTGATCTGACGCTTTAAATGAGCTGTATGTAATTTTTTGACAGTACTAAAGCATAAAAATGCCATAATGTGTTTACAGATATTTAGGAAGCATGCTAAGTTCACATACTAACAAATAAAAAAAGTCAGTTATTTTACTTTGAAATGTGCGTTCTGTGTTGGAATGTCTGTTTTGGTTTTGTTCTGTGTGATTCCGTCCATTTTAAGTCTTCTTGGGCCCCCTTGGAAATGTGCTGAGGCCCCTAGTGGGTCCTGGTCCCATAGTTGAGAACCACTGGTCACTAGGACACTTCAGACTTTTTCCCACTTATAAATACATTAATTCTTAATTTAATAATTCTACTTTAACTGTTTTTTAAACAATTTTCCTAAGACATCCTAAATGTTTGCATGTTCTAAAAGTGTAACTTTCTTCCCTGTGTTTTTGCCCTTATGTTTCTGTCTGGTTCAGAAAACAATGTCTGTAAAAGTTAAAATACATATGGTAAGTGCACTGCAGTTGCAATTCAGACAATTACAACAGATTCTAAAGAGCAGGTCAATGTTCACTTTTTACTGATCTGTAAAAGGCTTTTAGAGTAAATGTTCCATCTAACATTGTGCGGAATAGTTAAATTCTGGTCCAATTGCCCCTACAGCCCATTCCCTTTGCAGTGACCACTTATCCACTCTCATTTCACGGTAATGTCTCATTTCCACAACCACTGGAGCCCCCTGAAATACTCATTCAGAAATGTCCCAGACCTGCTCAAACCTCTCAGGATTTTCCAGCATGACCAGTAGTAGCGACATGGCTCAACTGGAATGGCAAATTGGTGTCCGGTTCTTTGGGGGAAAGGCTTTTAATTCATTACAGATCAATTTACACAGGCTTGTCCTTTTCCCATAACCCCCCAGACAGTACATGTCTCTAGTTGGAGGGTATAGTCGCTCGGATGCGGGCATGTTGAAGAGCACGCACAGCAGTCTGGCTGTGTCATACGGTATAGCCCCTTTCCAAAATTAACTAGCCCTGCTCTTCCTGGTGGTTTCCTGTGACATACTGAGCTGCCATCAGTCAGCTGACGTGTGGGCCATGTGACTGTGCATAAACACTGTACATGTTTTATGCTCTGCTGCTGGGAATCACATTACAAACTACACCATTTGATACATTACCAGCAGTTTCCACTGAATTACAGAACACGGATAGAAAACAGTACTCGGAAATGAATTTTAGTTTGATCGCTGGATCACTCTCAGTATGTGACAGCATGAAATACTGAATGAATAACAAAATTACCACAGTAATCTCAGATCTTCCAGTCCTGCCTAATCTATTCTGAAAACGGAGATCCTAATATGCTCTTCATTAATCACGGTATTCTTGCCTTCTCATATAAAATAATCTGTGATGACGCATGGTTGCTTGCTTTGGAGAAATGATTACATTTACACTGTTCTATTAATTGTTTTATGCACTGCTTTATGTCATACTGTATCTGTCAAATGTTCATACCCTATGATAATGATTCAAATCATTATGATTTATGATCATCCATGGAACACAAAAGAAGATGTTTAGCAGAATGCTAAACTTTTATAATAGTGGTCTATATGGAAAGTAAAATGATACCTAAGCAACATTCTTATTCAGCAATTTCTCCATTCAAATGTAATTCAAATATAGTGTTTTAAAGGGATAGTTCACCCAAAAATGAATTATGACTTTTGGCTTTTGGGTGAACTATCGCTTCATAATGTCTCACCAGGTTTTAAATAAAAATATCAATCCAACAGCCTAATATATATATTTATATATATATATATATATATATATATATATATATATATATATATATATATATATATATATATATATATATATATATATATATATATATATATATATATATATATATATATATATATATATATATATATAAATACTAACTAGAAGTAGGATGCTTAAAATAAAACTGAAATAAATATATATTTAAAGCTAAATAGAAATATTTGAAAATGATTAAAAAACATTCTAAATGACAAAAACCACAACAAAATTATTAAAACTTAAATGAAAGCTGAACATGTAAAAATAAGAGCTATTTCAAGATATAATTTGTTTTTAAAAACATTTTCAAAATAAAAGCTAATTAAAAAAAAGAAGTATATAAATAATACTATATAATGTAGTGTACTTCCCACAAACTACATGGGTTAAGTTAGGGGTAGGTTCAGGGTCAGTAGGCTACTACAATAAGTACATAGTATGTTCATGCGAAACAGGACTGTAAAATAAAGTGCTACCACTAACAGGAGTTACTGAGAAGTACTGAGAAGTTATTAGTGAAAACTAACTTAAATTTCAGTCTATTTGTCATATAGACCACTTTTATGAAAAACACGCACATGTTTTTAGCCAACAGAAGAGCCAGGTACCCTTATGTGCTCAAAATTGACTTGTGTTTGTGATGAATGTCTCAACACTTTCACCATCCCTATTCAGCCCAAACCAGAGAACGCAGTCACCATTGCAGTGTCATCGCGGGTTCTGTTCCGCACGGAGAAAGAGCAGAAGGTGTTTGAGGAGCAAGGAATAGAGGAGTACCTCAGGTATCAGATGGAGCACGAGAATGAGCCTTTTGCTCCTGGTCCAGCATTCCCGTTTGTTAAGGTAATACACAAGGATATTTGATGATTTTTTCCCAAAAAATATAATGCATTATTAAGTTAAGCAAAAAAAGACATTGCCTTAGCAAAATTGACTGACTGTACACCTCGTTATTTAATAAACACCTTATTTGTCATGTTTTCTCAGGCTCTGGAGACAGTAAACACCCAGTTGCGAGAGCTTTACCCAGAAAGTGAGGAGCTTTTTGACATTGTGCTGGTAACTTACAACCATGCCCACGTAGGCGTCAGACTCATCAACACCATCAACCACCACAGTAAGTGTGTTTACTGACCTTCACATACACTGTAAAAAATCCAACTTATGTTTTGTATGACAAATTCAGCTTTTAAAGTTTATTCAACTATTTAACATGGAAAAAGTTGAGATAACTCAAACAAATAAGTTGAGAAAACTCAAAAATGTTCTGCAGCTGGTTTCCTTAAACTAAAGTTTTCTCAACTTTTTTTTTTTTTTACAGAGCAACCAGGATTCACACTATCAATAAACATGTTCACTGCCGTTCAAAAGTGTTTGATCGTTATGTTTTTAGAAGAAGTCTCTTATGCTCATCAAGGCTGCATTTATTTGATTAAAAAAAAATTGTGAAATATTTGAATATTGAATATATTTTAAAATTATATTCCTGTGATGCAAAGCTGAATTTTCAGCATCATTACTCCAGTCTTCAGTGTCACATGATCCTTCAGAAATCATTCTAATTTACTGATTTGCTGTTCAAGAAACATTTATGATTATTATCAATGTTAAAAACAGTTAAATGTAGTGATGTAGTGAAGGCTGTAGTGATGCTGAAAATTCAGCTTTGAAACACAGAAATAAATTACATATATTCAAATAGAAAACAGTTATTTTACATTTTTATAATATTTCACAATATTACTTTTTTGATCAAATAAATGCAGCCTTGCATTTTAAAACTTTTGAACAGTGAGTAAATGAACATGTGAACATGTTCTCACTCAGTATTTTTGTCTTGTTTTTCAGTACAATATCTAAACATTATTCAATCAAGAAGCAAGACATATTAGGTCTTGTTTTCTAAAGAAAATGCATAAAAAGAAGAAAAAAACCTGCCAATGGGGTAACTTAAAGGACCCCTGCTTTTCTGACCCCACTGGCAGATTATTATAATTTTTTTGGCAGATGTATTTTAAACATTTGCTGTGTAAACATCATTGGATAATTAACTATATGTAATGAAATCTTTACATTTAAATCAAGTCAAAAACGTTTTATTTCATATTTATTTCATTTCAAATTTATTTTCATATTAAAAACAAAAGCATATTAGAAAATGACATGCTTTGGAAGTATTAGTAAAACCACCAAACTCAAACGAACAACCACAAAACAGTAAAGCGTATACTGCTACTATCAATCAATAAGCTAAAAAGTATGGAATGGAAAGTAGCTACATGATTCTGAGGACAAAAAACAGTAAATGCAAATGTTTTCTTAGAAGATAAATCTCCAGCTGGCCAATAATATCTTCCCACAGAGACGCATGTGACACCTCTAACCTTTGTAGCACAAACCAGCCGCTTCCTGCTCGGTTCCCTGCAGCGCCTCAGCTGGACTGGTTTTGATCGTTCCGGTGGCTAACTGAAGAAAAAACAAACATCTCTCCATCTTTTGGCCTTTCTTCGGACAAAACAACAAAAATGCGGATATGGACTGATGTTTCAAGAGCCATTTGAAGTCAGAACTTTGTGTTCTGAACCACAAAAAAAGTTTTTAGTTTGTTTGTTAGAAGATAAATGTGAGTATAATGCTCCAAAAGCCATGATTGCAAGGAAGAAAGCAAAAATTATACAAAAGAATACAACAAATAAGAATGGGCTTGTATCTTTCTTTGATCAAAATCAATACGGTTTCTACCATTAACATTTACAAAAATAATCACTTTGGCAGGGGTGTCCAATCTTGCCAGCTGATTTTGGCTGCATCTGAAATCGCATACAAAGAGGAGACTTTTAAAATATTCAGCGTTGAGGGTCCTCCAGGCCCAGGGTTGAGAAACACTCTTTAATCAGTGGGCATTTTCAAAGTACAGGGGGTGTTCTTCTACCACTTTACCCAAAGGCCCACATCTAAATCAAGCCTCCAGTGGATTATAACAAATCAGGTAAAGCTGAATCGTGGTTTGTAATCACCCTACTGATTGGGTAACAACTACTAGCACTTCGCAGAGAGGTAAGATGTGTTTGACTTGAAGTGACACTGCACAGACTGATCGGTGTAAGACATTAAAGCCGACTCTCTCTCTCTCTCTGTTCTTCGATTGCATACACTGATTGGTCTGCACTTAAAGTATACTTTAATGAACTTGTGGTCAACAACAACACATCAATGTTAATTAAAGATCACTGGCCTTACCCATGCTGTCAGCTTTCATCAAAATTTCAATGCTGATCCAACATACTTTAAACAGTGAAATGTGAATCTCAACCAAAATGATAGTTTGGATCAATGTCACCTTCCTATCCACGACGGCACTGAAATGTATTTGCTAAAACCTGAGCCATTATAGGCTATCTCTGGCCTGCATATATCTTGTAATTTAACAGCTCAGGAATACTCGATTCTGATTGGTCATTGCATATTTTTGTATAAAGAGGCTAAACAGTATATTAGGCTAAACAGTCTCCTATTTGGTGCTAGTTTGATGTCTCTCATTGCACTCAGCAGTTTCTTTTTACATGATAAAATAACTTAAAATAACATAACGAGTAGCCATTTAATAAGTATGATAATGTGAATTTATCATATAACTATTGCAAAACAGCTCCCTTCAGGATGATAGAAGATCCCACCAGTGTGCATCAGGATCCTGATCAGGGTTCATTTTACGAAAATAATGATCAGATGACTGCACCTTATCCCTTACTTTACTCCTGGGCAAACTTGGCTTGACATGTCATGTAAATCAAACCTGCTGCTAATGTCTTACTAAGCTGGCACTCATGCACTAATGTGTCAAAGGCTAAAAGGGGCACATTACCCCAACATTTCCCACCAGTCTAAGCTTTCTATCTGTTAAACATTTCATGAGGTGTCTCAATGGTGAAAACCTTACTTACAAATAAAGAAGCTAAATCATGTATTTAAATGTATACTCATGTGAGAGGAAGACTTACAGTCATATAAAAGCTGTTTTATTTCACATGGAAATGGTCACCTCATGGGGACGGCCATTTTGACAGTACATGACCAACTGAATAATAATCACTTTTGCTTCACCTGGTATTGCATACTTACTTTGTTTTTAAAAAGTAATTTCACGACCGCTAAAAAGTGTTTTATGAGCGTAGTATGAATCGATAATACATTTGCCATGTTGTCATTATCACCTACCAGCGTCAGTTGCGTCGTGTCACTGCCATTCACAGATCCTCTCTCTCTCTCTTGTGGCCTCATAGGAAAGTAAAATGTCCATCATATGCACACTTCAGAATCTCGCCGGAACTTTTAGCCTACTCTTTTATGAGTACTGTGAATTTGGACATACTTCTTTTTTTGTCACATGCTGTTTTTCTCCCACTATATAGTAGGGAAGTATGCAAAATCGTTTTTTTTTTTTTTTGCTTGACACTGCATTCACACCACTGGGGGTCACTATAAATCATAGACTAACATTGATCTATTGATCAATATACAGTCGCATATCCATACCAATATTATTTTAAATATAAAACCATACCTGTACTAAAATAATAAAAAGCATTAAACTGGGTTCTGGCTATGATAATAACTGATAAAATGTGTAACAATAACTTGAATGCAATGTACTGTAAGTCGCTTTGGATAAAAGCATCTGCCAAATGAATAAATATCAATGTAATAATAACTGCCTTTCACGAAAATGTTAATTGCTGATTAATATTCTTCTCTTGTCCCCAGATCTATTCATTGAGCGGTTTGTCATGACAGGAGGTAGCAGCCCCATTGGGTACTTGAAAGCGTGGCATACGAACTTGTACCTGTCTGCCGATGCTGAAAAGGTTCAGGAAGCCCTTGCTGAAGGTTAGTAAATATAAGATAACACATGCAGCAAGTACTTCATCTTGTTGTCATTTACATTCAGTAAATCAAGAGAAATGTGTCATTAATGTGCAACAAGCAGTACACATTTCACCTTTACAGATACTTACAAGAGATCATTGATATTATGCTAATATAATATTTATAGGAATGACAAAATACAGTTGCTCTTGATAGTTGGATTTACAAATGATGAGTAAAAGTTATAGTAGGCCTATGGGATGCAGAATTTATGTATGTACAAATATACACAGATAAGGTATAACATTATGATCACTTTCCTAATATTGTGTTGGTCCCCCTTTTGCTGCTAAAACAGCCCTGACCCGTCGAGGCATGGACTCCACTAGACCCCTGAAGGTGTGCTGTGGTATCTGTCACAAAGATGTTAGCAGCAGATCCTTTAAATCCTGTAAGTTGTGTGGTGGGGTCTCCATGGATCAGACTTGCTTGTTCATCACATCCCACAGATGCTCGATTGAGATCTGGAGAATTTGGAGGCCAAGTCAACACCTCAAACTCGTTGTTGTGCTCTTCAAATCCTTCCTGCACCATTTTTGCTTTGTGGCAGAGTCAGAGCCACTAGGGAATACCGTTTCCATGAAAGGGTATACATGGTCTGCAACAATGCTTAGGTAGGTGGTACGTGTCAAAGTAACATCCACATGGATGGCAGGACCCAAGGTTTCCCAGCAGAACATTGCCCAAAGCATCACACTGCCTCTGCCGGCTCGGCTTCTTCCCATAGTGCATCCTGGTGCCATGTGATACCCAGGTAAGCGACGCACATGCACTCGGCCTTCAACGTGATGTAAAATAAAACGTGATTCATCAGACCAGGCCATCTTCTTCCATTGCTCTGTGGTCCAGTTCTGCTGCTCACATGCCCACTGTTTGCGCTTTTGGCGGTGGACAGGGTCAGCATGGGCACCCTGACTGGTCTGTCTGCAGCTATGCAGCCCCATACGAAACAAACTGCGATGCACTGTGTATTCTGACACCTTTCTTTCAGAACCAGCATTAACTTCTTTGAGCAATTTGAGCTACAGTAGCTCGTCTGTTTGATCGGACCACACAGGCCAGCCTACACTTCCACGTGCATCAATGAACCTTGGCCGCCCATGACCCTGTCGCCAGTTCACCATTGTTCCTTCCTTGGACTACTTTTAATAGATACTGATCACTGCAGACCGGGAACACACCACAAGAGCTGCAGTTTTGGAGATGCTTTGACCCAGTCGTCTAGCAATCACAATTTGGCCCTTATCAACCTTGCTAAAATCCGTACACTTGCCCATTTTTCCTGCTTCTAACACATCAACTGTAAGGACAAAATGTTCACTTCCTGCCTAATATATCCCACCCACTAGGTGCTGTGATGAAGAGATAATCAGTGTTATTCACTTCATCTGTCAGTCGTCATAATGTTATGCCTGATCTGTGTATAATCTCACTGATACAGCACAGCAAGAACCATATGAAACAGCTGTGCTTTACAGATATTAGTCTTGTGGTATATTTAGAGAGCGATTTGAGAGGTAACCTGTCAAAGATTTTGAATTATGAAAAGCGGCAAATGACTTATTGGTCAACGTGCCTCCAAAGGAATTGCTCTTGCAGTTTGCCATTTAAAGATCATTTCGGTGTAGGCCTACTCACACTAGGCACGGTTGCCTTGTACAGAGGCCGTGCACGATTGCCCCCTCTCCCTCCCCACTGGTCCTCACTCACATTGCACTTTAGTAGTCTGTGCCTGAGCACGCTTAAACTTAAATATACTCTAATTAATACATTTTTTTACTAACCAGGTAGTAATAGAATATGTTTGTTGTTGTAATGATGACAGTAGCGCACAGAAAAGTAATAACCTTTCCGTTCTCTGGCATGGTTAGCGATCATACTACCCATACCGGGCCTGAGTCCAACTGACCATTGCCAGAGTCCACCTCTTCAAGTGGGCCAGGGCACGGTACATAGCGATCACACTAGAAAAACAAACTTGACTTTGGGGATCAAACGTGCTCGGGCACGGTTCAGATTGACTAGTGTGAGTAAATGAAACTCTGAGCACATGAGCACCATGTTGGATAGTTTAGTATCACAGATTGACACCATCATCATATGGCATATTAATTATTGCATAAATAAATGTGTATAAAATACTCTAAATAAAACTAGCTGAAATGGGGGAAAGCATTGAACTCCAGATCGACTGAGTGTTTAACAAACCAATGACCTATTTGGTTTGCTAAGGCTTAATGGGTCCTAATCTAACATTTGCTTTAAATGCCATGTATCACATTGCTTTTCCTTTGGGCTGGTGAGCTTCACCTTTGTCTTTGTGTTTTCTTACAGGGATTGCAGCAGCCACCATGTTTATGTCAGAAAAACAAATCGAGGTATCAGAGACCCAGCTGAGAGTGGCATTTGATGGTGACGCTGTTCTCTTCTCCGACGAGTCTGAGCGTATTTTTAAAGCCCACGGCCTGGACAAGTTCTTCGAGCATGAGCGGGAGAATGAAAACAAATTGTTAGATCATGTATGCAATTTCATTGTTACCCATTTGAATGGTTTATGCCTGAAATAAGCTATAGAGCAAATGCCAAATGCATGTTAAGAGGTGATGTATGTAATTTTTATATAATTATATATATCATTTTTACATACCAGTCAAAAGCTTGGACACACTTTCCCATCAAAGAGACCTTTAAATTAGCAGATATAATATGTTATATAAAGCTCCAAGAGCAGGACTGAGCGTTCTTGTTCTTCAGTTTAGTGGGTATTTGCTACAATACGTATATAATGTATTTGTCCACCTCACAGGGGCCGCTGAAGAGTTTCCTAGAATTGCTTGGGAAGCTTCAGAAGAAATTCTATGCTAAAGGCCACCGTCTTGACTGTCCCATCCGCACCTACCTCGTGACGGCCCGCAGCGCAGCCAGTTCTGGCATCCGTGCCTTAAAGACTCTCCGTGCCTGGGGACTAGAGATAGACGAGGCTCTTTTCCTGGCCGGAGCACCAAAAGGCCCCATGCTGGAGAAAATCCGGCCCCACATCTACTTTGATGACCAGATGTTCCACGTGGAAGGTGCCGCAGAAATGGGTGCCATCGCTGCCCATGTGCCCTATGGGATTGCACAGAAATCCCCTCATAAAAAAAGCACCAATACAGCAAAATAACAAAGACAGGGAAGAAACGAAGAGGTACATAATGTTCTTATTTTGGACGTGACGTTCAAGTTGCAGACATTCTTGTGCATTATTTGGATCAGGATCTTGGTTTTCTCTTGGCCTTTTTCCCATGTGACCTGTGTAAGGCCACACACAACATACATAGCCAAAACGATTCAACCCAGTGCTGTTCTTTTGGAGCTATTCTGTTCAAATATGCATTATGATGCATTATGATGATGAAATTGTGCCTCTTGTGATGCACTGCATTGAACGGTCATTTTCATTAAAGCATACGCTTCTCAGTGACAGTTTGTCTAAAAACACATTACATTAACTTACTGTTACAACTGAATGCGTGTATTCCTAAATGTAAAGTGACAAGGGAAAAGGATACTGAAATGGTGTTTACACAGTGTGTGTTTTGAACCGTACTGTATAATTCAGCAATTGACTGTGACGGTGTTCTTGTTTATTGCTGTAGATGGTGTTGTGTGAGTAAAATGTATGTGGTCATACAATGTAATATAATGTAATAACACTGATAAGAAGCCATAATATTTTACATTTTGAGAGAATGAAATATTCAGAATATATAGAAATCTATAGAAAGTATATTTTCATCATTAAAGTTTTACATTTTTCTTATGGATTCAATATACATTACTGTTCAAATGTTTGTGGCGAATACATTTTTTTTGAAAGAAATTAATACTTTTATTCAACAAGGATACATTAAATTGATCAAAAGTGATAGTAAATACATTTATAAAGATTTCTATTTCAAATAAAAGCTGTTTTTTGACATACTATTCATCAAAGAACAGATGATGAATGTTTTATCATTAATAATATTAAATGTTTCTTTAGCAGAAAATCATCAGACTAGAATAATTTTTGAAGGATCATGTGACACTGAAGACTGGAGAAATGTCTGCTGAAAATGCAGCTGTGCCATCACAGGAATAAATTACATATTGAAATATATTAAAATAGGAAACAGGTATTTTAAATTGTAATATTTCATAATATATACTGTATTTTTGATCAAAAAAATGTAGCTTTGGTGAGGATGAGAGACTTCTCAAAAATATATTTTTTTACCAACTCCAAACTCATTTTGAACGTTAGTGTCTGACCGTACAGTAAGTAATATGTAGAAACAAAACATCTCTGCAATATCTCTATTGAGCTACATTACCTGCCATATTTTCTGTCCAGATTTGTCATGCAGTTAATGTCCTTTCTTGTTACACATAATCCTCGGTTTGGCATAGAACACACAAATAAAGGTTATCATCGTTATCCAGTATTGGCATCTTATTATTAAATTCAAAGACATAATTCTTATCATTATTTTCTGCTAACGATATCCTGGTTTATGCACATGTTTCTTTGTCTTCTTTTGTCACTGTGATGTTTAGTAATGTTTTGCAGCATCCGTCCTAGAAACATTATTGGAACAAATTGTGTTGACATCAGTGTATAGTCTGCCTCTTTAATCTACCTCTCATTGTTAAATGTACACAAAATTTTACAGATTAGCCATCTCCTCCATAACTGTCTATTCATTTGAGATCAGTCCTGTGCGATTGTTCTCTTGATAATGTGGTATGAGAACATCAATATTATAAAGGAAAAAACTTATATAATGCAATAATTAGTGTTTAGTTTTAAAAGATAGTTTATGTAATATAATCCAGGTACATTCAGGCAAATTGGGCCACTTTTTTTTTACATTGTGGTGATTGTCAAAAGAGGGCCCAATTTATGTAAGTTCACCATATTAGTCACAACAATAATAATAATAACTAGTTAATTTTGCCAAACAGTATTTCACACCCATTTTTTGATTATAAGAAAATGACCTAATAACATTTAATGTCATGTCTTAAATTATCAGCTGTTGCAAATAAATAGAACCGTCAAAGACATTTCCAATATTGAATAAACCTTATTATACTCTGAGAAGTAAAAGAAGCAGATATCATTTCAGCTTTCATTGTGCTCTCTCTATATAATGGTGACTGTTATTGATGGAAAACAATAATGAAATGAATGAAATCATCATTCGGTCATAACAGAATGTCCAAACAGAGAGCAATACTCTCTGTTTGGACATTCTGTTCTGACCGAATGATGATT
Organism: Gobiocypris rarus; assembly: GCA_023029165.1. Lineage (NCBI taxonomy): Eukaryota > Metazoa > Chordata > Actinopteri > Cypriniformes > Gobionidae > Gobiocypris > Gobiocypris rarus. The sequence continues at coordinate 11,630,175 of CM040919.1, forward strand.
TAATTTGATGTTTTTTTGCATTTAGAACCTAATGTGAAAATCTACCTTGAACAAAAGGTAAAATGACAAGGAGTGCAGAATTTTATGAGGACACGCACATAACTTTTGTGCCCATGTGCAACGTGGCACAAAAAAAAGTCTTATCAGTTTCCCTGTCAGCATATTTCTCCTGCAAATGCTGAATAGACAAAAGACAAATTACATAAAAGTCTTTCAGCTGCTCTTTGTTCAGTGTAAAGAATGAACTGTTCTATAAAATAATATTTTGGAGAATATATTTTAGTTATCCTGGCATGCACCTCCTCAGCGCTACATTAGATGGCAGCAATGCTTTATGTTATCCTCAGTGACTGTAGAATATCTAAAAGCTGACTAAACCACAATCTCAAAATAAATCTTTTTATTTATAAATGAGAAACAATTTTACAAGTTATTATTTTGTGAATCATCCTTATGTAATGTCTCAGATTTGCTGTTGTTTTCAGTCTAAAAAAAGGCATAGAATTGGTCAGCGTGTCCAAGCACTTGTTAAGCTCGGTTAGGTTTTGAAACTAGAAAGAGAAGAAATGAATGCTCTCTCTGTTGATTGCTGCTGTTGGTGCCAATTACCCAGAAAGCTTGCCAAACTGCAGGCACGGATAAACTAGAGGGCTATCAAGCAACTGGGCCTCTGAGGCGCCATCGTGGTAATGAGGCCATCGTTGTCCACCCCGTGTGTAGTGATTGATCAGAGATCGTTTCCATTTTATTACTTCAGAGAAGTGCTGGGGAAGGATTACGGCCATCTGGCTCACTTTATTAATGCACCCAAACATTGTTTAAATAAGCAAATGAAAGTCTTCTGCTAAGCAGACTTTCAATAATACAGGCATTTGAAAAAAAAAATTAATTAGAAAGTGACTAAGAAAAACCAACTCGGGATACATTTAAAAAGCATCTTCATTTTCAAGTGCTTGAATGTTCAAATGAAAGATTAACAAAATGTAAAACTCCTGCTGTTTCTTTTATTTAAATGATCGAGGATACATGTTATAAACACTTTGCCTAGATAGAGGTGCTTCAAATCGATTATGTGGGATAAAGCTCACAGAAATTGAATTCTGCCTGCAGATCGATGGTGGTGTTGAAACTAGTTTGGCTGCGTGGGGAAAACCATGTAGTGATGCCCTCGGGAAAATAAATTCATAACACTTTTACTTCCTTCCTGAAGTCGGCTCATTGTGCGCTGGCTTGATAAGGTCTAGAGTGGAACATTAAGAGTCAAGGCAAATTTGTGGTTTTTGATAAGCCTGTTTTGTCAGAGGCATTTTATATTGAAATAATGAGCACCGAATTTTTTAGAATAACCTTAGGTCAGCATGAACACAAAACCAAACAAACAGGAGCTCGCTAGATACTTTTGACAGCTGCTCTGTTATGACATTTTCCAGGCTTGGCTAATTAGAGCGGCTGTAAAAATGCACAATGCTGGGATAAAAGCCTTATTTTAGTCACAACTGTTAGCGGCTCTGTGTATGTTTTAACAGTATGTATGTGCTGTACTTGCACCGTTACATCCTGTAGTATTAGTTTGAACCAGCTGTGATGGGTGGAAGATTATGACCGATTTATTATGAGCTAGAGAGCTGAACCTGGTGCAGACAGATGGATAGAAATGGCGTGAACTCGTATGATCTGCCTCCCGCAACACATGGTCGCCCCCCCTCCCTCTGTAAGGCCTCGCTTCAGTTAATCATATGGTCTCCACTGCTGATGCGGATATATGTATTCAGACCAATGTTTTAGCAAATATATTCCACAGGAAAAACATCTTCTTGTGAGATAGGCTGCAACAGGTTCTGTATACACTAATGTTTAATATCCTGTCTGAAATCTATAGCCTCATAGCCCTTTGATGGTAGCCAATGAATTGGCCTTTGTGGCAATGAGGTAATAGTGAGGTAATTGCCAGACTTTGAACTAATAACAATAATTAGTCTCTATCAGCAGCTGCGGGAATTCATTAGGGAAAATGTGGGAGATTGGATGGGGTATGGCCCCGGGGAGTTAATCATCATTATAATCCAGTGCCACGACTAAACACAGAATTGGGTATTAAATGAAATTTGCTGTTGTTTTTGTCCCATTCTTTATGATTTTCTCCACATGAACATATGCTATTATAAAATAACAGATACCAGAATGCATGAACATGAACAAATGGTATTTCCATGCAGATATGAGAGATTTGGGAGCATTGTTGGGGAAGCTGCTGTGGAATTTTCCAAATTACATCCGAATTACATTTTAATCTTAGCCAAGTTACACAACAAAGTAAATACATTAATGCTAATTAAGATGACATGTTTTTTTAATTTTTATATAACTATCTGATAATATTGTTTATTTTTGCAACCAGAACGTAATTTTTATAATGTTAATAGATGAATAGATACATTTTTTATATTTATATAACAATATGTTTTTGCAATAAACGTAAATGTAGCCTACATTTACAATAAAAAACAATGCACACAAATAGAAAGCAATCTTATAACTGAGTTAAAGACGCTCTGGGGGGTATTCCAGAAAGCAGGTTATCTGACATACCCAGGTATGTTTAAGAGTAAGTTAGTGGATAACCTCAACTTTCGGTTCGAAAAACGGAGGGAAATTTCAGGGTATGTAAGTAACCATGGCAACTCACTCTCTGAACATAAGGTTTAGTTTGCTTAAGAGGTATTCAGTGTTATTAATATAACCAAATTTGTTTCAGTTATATAATGGAAATAAAGTTTCCATGGTGAATCATCAATTCGTCTCTCTGTTAAGAATGTCTTGTAAGTTAACCGGGAACATACTATAGGTTGTCTGAACTTACTCCCGGGCTCTTTTTTGGAACCAGCATACCTCGAGTAAGCAAGGTTTGGGTTAATCAACCGAGAGTTCAAGGTATATGTGACGGTAAGTTAACCTCACTTTCTGGAACCCCCTGATGGGAGCAGCAACATGTTTTAACTATGTTGTTGCACTGGCTTTATATTTACATTCAGATAAAACAAAAGAAAAAAAAAGAACAAGAACAAAAGCATTTGTCAAAGGCACAAAACTGCTTTTAGGTGCCTATTACCAACAGAACAGAATTAAAATAAATTTAATGAATAAATCGTTTGACCAGACCTAACTGTTATATATAGGTTATATGCATAGACAGTAAAAGAAATGGACACAGCGACCCCATAGGCTTCGACGGAGATAAGTGAAGTCAGTTAGAAGCGCTCACTTCCTGATGGCTGAGCGACTGCGCAGACCGAGCTTGACGACGTATATCTGACAGTTGTAAATCCTCTAGTAGTTGTGGAAAGGGAAATCACGTGGTGCGTAAATTGAGTTCCCTTTTGTTCAGTCACTCCGAGTAACGTCAGTGACTGACGAATGGGGGCATAGAGGACTCCGCCCCACTGCGTGGGTATATCAGGAAGAACGCTGGCATGATCGCATTATGTATCTGCTTCGGAGCCAAGAGCACATACACTCTTCACTCCTCAAGCCTTCTGAGATTATCGTCAGCTTCTTCGAGAAAAGCAACCTTCCAGTCAGTGTTGGTGTTACGGCGCGTTCCAGAGATTGCATACTTCCTGCCTGCTGATCTGTGCAGTGGTCTGCATCCAGCTGGTGTGTGTTTCCCTGGGCGCTTCGGCATCGACTGCGAGGTTTTCCTCTCACTAAAAGAGCTCACACGTGGCACGTCCTTTTCAGGATGTCTCGCCCGTGTGCTTCTGGGTGTGGTCGGTCTCTGCCGCCTTCTGATGGGCACGAGCACTGTCTGACGTGCTTGGGCTTACGGCACGCTCAGGCAGCACTCGTGGATGAGTCATGTTCCCACTGTGGGAACATGTCCATCTCTGTGTTACGGTCGAGACTCAGTGATCTCAGTGCAGCCGCTGGGGTAACAGTCCCCTCTGCCACACCCCAATCTGTGGTCTCCACGAGAGGAGGCACTTTGGATGGTGGCCAGGGTGATCTGAGGGTGATGGTTTGGAATAAAGCTCCGACACTCATGCCTCGGCCCACTCGCATCCCTCTCTGTCGCCAGCCCCCTGGCAGAGCAGACCCCCGTGGGACGCGCGTCCTTCCCTGATCTCCTTTGTCAGGGCACAGCTGTTAACCGTGCCCCCACATCGGGATGCTACGCCTCCAACGTCCGGGCTGGTAACGCTGCCTCGCTGCCCCACCCGGGGTACGCCTGTCGTCCGTATGACCCCGCTGGTGCAGTACCTGTCCCGCTGGGTCACGAGGACCATCAGGTTTGGCTACGCGATTCAGTTTGCGCAGGCTCCTCCTCGCCTTCGGGGAGTCCGCTATACCATGGTGGGGTCCAATGCCCCAGTCATGCGTGCGGAGGTTGCCACCCTGCTGGCGAAGGGTGCAATCGAGCTTGTCCCTCCAGCCGAGATGGAGTCCAGCTTCTACAGCCCCTACTTCATTGTACCCAAGAAAACGGGCGGGTTACGGCCAATCCTTGACCTGCGCGTCCTGAACTGATCCCTTCACAGGCTTCCGTTCATGATGTTGACAGCAAAACGCCTTTTCTCGCCAAGAAGACCCCTGGAAATGCCCGATCCCTGGAAGTGCTCTCGTTTCTTCAAGAAGGGTTGGATCGAAGGCTGTCTCCTTCCACCCTTAAAGTATATGTGGCCGCTATATCTGCCCACCACAACCTCCTTGACAACAAAAAGGTAGGTCAGCACGACTTGGTCATCAGGTTCCTGAGGGGAGCGAGGAGACTAAATCCTCCTCGCGCTCCCCTCGTACCCTCTTGGGACCTCGCAGTTGTTTTAGATGCTCTGCAGAGGGCTCCCTTCGAGCCATTGCGGTCAGTGGACCTTAAGTTCCTGTCTATGAAGACGGCGCTCCTGATCGCTTTGGCCTCCATCAAGAGGGTAGGGGACCTGCAGGCATTTTCGGTTGACGAAGCGTGCCTGGAATTCGGGCCGGCTTACTTTCACATGATCCTGAGACCCCGGCCTGGATATGTGCCCAAGGTTCCCACCACTCCATTCAGAGACCAGGTGGTGAACCTGCAAGCGCTGCCCTTGGAGGAGGCAGACCCAGCCTTGGCTCTGCTCTGTCCAGTACACGCCCTCCGTGCTTACGTAGACAGAACGCAGTGTTTCAGGACCTCAGACCAGCTCTTTGTCTGTTATGGTGGGAAGCTGAAGGGAAAGGCTCTCTCAAAACGAAGGCTGTCTCACTGGAAAGTGGACACCATTGTTTTGGTGTACCAGCAGCAGGGTCGACTATGCCCCCTTGGGGTCAGGGCACACTCCACCCGGAGTGTGGCCTCCTCTTGGGCTCTAGCGCATGGTGCTCCGCTAACAGATATCTGCAGAGCTGCAGGCTGGGCGACACCGAACACATTCGCCAGATTCTACAACCTCCGAGTGGAGCCTGTGTATGACTATGTACTCGCCTCTACAAGTGGCCGGTAATGGACTAGGCTCAGGGTCTTCTCTTGCTCGCCATTCCACTCCACGGACTGATATGTGCGATATATTCTCAGGTGACCTTCCCAGAAGCCCTGAGCTCCTCCAGCCCTGTCGACGCCGACACCAGTAAGTCTGCCCTTAAGCCCAGACCCTCGTGTCAGGCCAGGTGCCTCCGTGTGCATGGTTCCCCCTCTGGGCGACCCCCACATGTGTATTTCCATCGTAAGCCTCCCTGAGCGGGTGACTTTCCCTTGGCAGGCTTGGCAAGCCTTGCCACACCTGGGGTTAAAAGTCCACCTTCGGCTGGTACCCCAGAGTTCTTCCATATGCAGCCCTTAGCGGGTCATATGTGTATTCCTAAGTCCTCCCTACAGGTAGGCAGCTTGGCGCATACTTCCACCTGGAATATGCTTCCTAGTGTACCTTGGTATTCCTGTGTTAAGTGGGAGTCCTTCGTCCGTTCTAGTCTTACAACAGGGAAGTCGCACTTACACAGGGCACTGGAAGACAGCTGAGTGGCGTGGTTATATTGGGACCCCCATTCGTCAGTCACTGACGTTACTCGGAGTGACTGAACAAAAGGGAACGTCTCGGTTATGTATGTAACCCTCGTTCCCTGAGGAGGGAACGGAGGCGTAATGTCCCTCTGCCACATCCGCTGTACCTCTGAAACGGCCGGGAGTTCAGTCTTGGCTTCTCAGCAGGTAACATAATGGGATCATGCCAGAGTTCTTCCTGATATACCCACGCAGTGGGGCGTAGTCCGCTATGCAAATTCAGCATGCCCATGGCATTGGCACTGCCATTAGGCACTTTCTAGATCTCGAAGTTGATAGGCTTCCAAGCGAAACCCCCATTTGTCAGTCACTGACGTTACGTCTCCGTTCCCTCCTCAGGGTTGTTTTATGTGCGGAGCCTATATGTGATGGTATTTTTACCAGCTGAGAACTCGTGAAGAGCTTATAATGTGTGATGGAGTCAAAACAGCGGCAGGAATCCCTCCGTCACACACACAAAAGAATATCTGCTGCGAGGAGACGTGGTACTGATGCCTATACTGAACTGTGATGGGAAACACTGCGACTATGACGAGAAAAACGTTATGTGTGAGCATTCTGTCCTTTTTAAGGTCTCATTTTCCCATTTTTGTTTCTTTTACATGTAGGCCTGTCGCAATAATCGATATATCGATATATCGCACAATATATGTACATGCCCTCAATATTTTTTTGTGATGCAATATATCGGCCATTATGTTTACATGATAATGAATGTCACCAACATTTCACTCGATTGTGCTGTCATATTGTATGTTCTCCGTGACGGAGGCGAAAGTGGTTCTCGTGCAGTTCCTTCACACACAGAGCGGTTATCGACAGGTGAAAAAAAGGCGCCATTGGAGGTGTTATAGTGTTTTCCTGACAACTACTGACAATAAGCCCAAATCGACTTGATCCCCTGTTCCGGTGTACATATAAATGACAACGCAGAATGACGAGTGTTAAAGCCGTTTCACAAGGGAACATGTTTATTTACTATTTATAAAAAAAAAAATTATGATAATATATTTTTACCCTTAATTTACATGATCTAAAGAATTAAAAGGTTGTCATTTGAAAGTGTGTAGGTCTACTTGCATTATTATGCTGTTATATTAGGATTATATATTCAGTGGCATAAAATAGTCTTAAAATGACAATAATATCGTTTATCACAATTATTTCAGGGACTATATATCGCAAAACATGTATTTGGTCCGTGTTATGTTCATATATCATTCAACCTCACCACAGTTCATTTGGAAGCAGGCCGAGACCCATCTTTTCAGCGGCCTCGGTCCGCTTGTTTGGTACGCATCAGCGTTCGGATGGAAGTGTTCACACTTATTCAAATGAACCGCGCAATCGCACAAGAGTGTGAACATGCTAAGTGTGAACACACCCTAGTGATTGCTATCATGATGTGAAGAGACTTCCATCCCAGCAGAACAAAAATATTTCTGGAACAAATCGCCTAGCCTGCCTTTAAGCCAGAATCCCAGCCTGACCAAATGAGAAATAAATACCCCAAATCCTTTAATAGATGAGCAGCATAAATTCTTAGCCAGGCTGGGAATCAAGCTAAGACCAACAAACAAACTTAGTTTTTTGGTTTTGGACCAGTTTTTGTTTTTTTTAGCAGGAATATACAAGATGAACTCAAGCGCATCTTTGTCTCCTAGTTCTCCCTTTGTTGTCTCACTATGTGCCATAACACAGACATCTCTTCTTCAGATCAATGTCTGGACTCATAGACCAAGAACAACAACCCAGTTTAAAAGAGAATGAGTCCTGACGGATCCATCAAGCTTCACCAAAAAATCGGCCAGAGCCATCAGTTCTGGATGACAGGTCTGAATAGATGACAGGGTGGTGGAAGACAAGTATCGGTAGAGAGCCCTGCTCCCATAGCGACTGCTCTACTGAAATGTCTCCTTAAGCAAGCATGCAGATCTAATCGATAAGCTCATACACTCCCAGGCATTGATTTCCGTTGTGACTATAAGCAACAGTTAGATGCATTCTTCTACCTGTGTCTAAAAAAAGAACAGTGATTTCTCTTTTTTCCCGCAGACGTCAGTGTAAAACTGGAGTCATGGAGGCAGAGAAGAATTAGTTTAATTAGTTAACAATGACATCTTGGTTACATGCTGATTGTGATGTTTAAAAGTTTTACATAACTTTAAGAAGAATTTTTATCCTTTATTACAATTTAAAGGGGGTTCATTTATTTATTTCTACATCTCGCTGGTGCTGAATCTGGCCTTAGTGGTCGGCAGGAGGTATCCATGGCAACAGGGTGAAGTTTTCCCTCGATGTGGCCAATCTATGGTCAATCTTTACAGTATTTATTAAATTAGAAACAGCTTACTGCTGTCTCCATAGTAACCAGAGCCCAAGTAGCACCATTAGAGCAATCATGCATAACTTAGCTTGGGCTCCGCACAAGAACAGGGTTCTTTTTATTAATCAACACCTTTATAAAGGCATTCATCATTTTTCAAGTCGAGAACTCAACCGAAAATGTAATATGTTTTATAATGAGAATTGGCAGCAAGTAACACTTTACCATATGGTTGTATATGTTCATGTTAGAGGGTTAGTTCACCCAAAAATGAAAATTCTGTCATTAATTAGTTGTTTATTCTGAAGATAAACAAAAGTCTCAGTAAGACTTTTGTTTATTTTCAGAACACAAATGAAGGTATTTATCTTTTTGATGAAATCTGAGAGCTTTCCTGCCCTCCATAGATACGCAACTACCACTTTGACGCTTCAAAAAGTTCTTACAGTTTTTCTCGATTGCTTAAACACGTTTCTTGAAACTATGCCTCGTATTCTCAAAACTATAAACACAAATCCATAACGTCTCACCCAGTTTCCCAAACAACCTATTTTCAGGTCAAAATGAAGCTCTACACTCAAAACCATTCGCTCTTGCTGAAAAACCAAACTTTGCCCTCAGACAGGACACACAAGCCCTCAAAATCACACACACTACAACATAGTCTTACACACTGGTGCAATAAATTCAAAACAACATTTCCAAAACTGGTAAGTTATGTTACTTGTGGTTCCCTTCCTCACAAACCTTTTCACATGATGAACAAAAGACGCAACCAATGGATACATTGGCACATTTTATTAATTCATACAACAACAACAACAAAAAAACAACAAAAAAAGAAAAAAAGATTATTCCGCCTCATCCTCCTGTCTTTGGTCTGAGTCAGGCCAGAGAATCTCATCCACATCACAGGCTATATTAGCCCTAGCCAGGCAGCGGGGGTAAAATCCTCTTGCATGCCTGATCCACCCCTGGCACGCATCTACTGACACATCTTGGCAGGCTTCTTCCATGGCCTAAACGAGGTGAACACACATATAAGGTTCTCGATCATACACTTTCCACCTCCATGCCGAAAAAAACTCCTCTATTGGGTTTAGAAAGAGTATGCAGGCAGAAAGATGTTTGAAAATCTCGGGTTATTGGTAAACCAGTCTCGAACCAGAGCAGCGCGATGGAAGCTGACGTTATCCCAAACAACAACGTAGTGAGGGTGCTCTGGTTGTGCTGGTTCCCTGTGGTCCAACTGGAACATTTGCTCTCTTAGACCGTCAAGGAAAGCAAGGAGGAGCATAGTGTTATAGGGTCCTAAAATGGCATGGCGGTGGAGTACCCCTCGTTGGCTGATGGCTGTGCACATAGTGACATTCCCTCCGCGCTGACCAGGGACATTTACAATAGCCCGATGGCCAATTATGTTCCTCCCCCTTCTCCTTCTTTTGGTCAGGTTGAAACCAGCCTCATCTACAAAGATAATTTCATAAGGGAACAGGCCAGCCTTCAATCTCAAAGATTCTCTGCAAAACAAATGAAACACAGTAGAGTAAATCACTATGCTGAAGCACAGTTCAAGAGGGCACAAATGGCAGCATAAACTGCTATACTCTGATGGTACACAATACTTCATGCGATATCAAAATTCATACCTGAATATATTCCACTCGTTGGTCTTTCACTCTGTCAGAGTTTCGTTCAAAAGGGACGCGGTATACCTGTTTCATCCGGAACTGGTGCTTTCGGAGGATGCGCTCAATTGTGGAGAGGCTGATGGCATTTATTCCTTAAAAATGATTATTATCCTCAATCACTCTCCTTTGAATCTCTCGCAGGCGGATTACATTATTGGCAATGACCATGTTTACAAGCTCCCTCTCTTGCTCCTCCGACAAAAGCCTTAGCCTGCCTCACCAGGTGGCCGTCTCTGTGTCCTAAAAATAGAAGCACTAATGTAAGCATTACTGTAACTCACACATCCTTTTTACAGGAAAAAATGGAAACATACTGAAACTATCTGTATGCGAGGCAATTTGATGCATTTCTTTATTACAGTAGTACATATTACATAGTGCAACAGTAGATGTGATGTCAAAGCACAGAGTACAGCACAAGTTACTGTACAGAGCAGTCTTACTGTATGTACACCTACCTGTTTTCCTCCCTGAAAGTTCTGATGATGGAGGCGACTTAAATTAGGCTGTTCTCGTTGCCCAGCCTCCCTAATAGTCATGCCATGGACAAGGACATGATCAACTAAAGTGGCTCTTTAATCTGAGACTTCTTGTCTTCTTGCCCTTCCTCCTCCTCCTCCACCTCCACCTCCACCTCCACCTCCACTTCGTCTACCTTGTCCTTCACCACGTCCTCGTGTTCCTCTTCTTACTCCTCTTCCTCCTCCTTCACCACGTCCTCTTCCTCCTCCTTCACCACTTGAACTTCCTGTACTCATAGAGGGCAGACGTGTTTTCTCTCTGCTCCCGCTCTTGCTCTTGCGCTTTGGAATAGTTTGGAATGGTTTGCTTGGAATAGCACCTAAGAAAGCATTGCACCTACTGTTGCACTTGTGTATCTGGTTGTGTGCCAAATAAAGTAAATCTGATCTGACCATGTCCTCTTCCTCCTTCTTCACCACATCCTCTTCCTCTCCCTCCTCCTTCACCATGTCCTCTTCCTCCTCCTTCACCACGTCCTCTTCCTCTCCCTCCTCCTTCACCACGTCCTCTTCCTCTCCCTCCTCCTTCACCATGTCCTCTTCCTCCTTCACCATGTCCTCTTCCTCCTTCACCACGTCCTCTTCCTCTCCCTCCTCGACCTCTTCCTTCCTTTCTTTGTGGATCCATTGTTCCAAAGCTCAAATGAACTGACTCTGGCACTTTGATGTATCTTGAAAGTTCTGATTGATGTGTGTTAAATTTTGACTCTTAGTGTTTTCACCTGGGGAATTGTGTGCTAACTGAGCTGAAACTATGCTGACTTGAGTGAACAATGTTGAATGCTAGTGCTTTCTAAATGACCACATGGTCTAGGCAATGAGAAATTAAGGGATTTGTGTGTAGAGTTTTGCAGTGACAGTTCAACAAATCTGACTCATGTGTCAAAACAGGGAATAGTGTTTATAGTTGAGTGAAATGGGTGTGCTTTTTGATAAATGGCGTTATGGTTTTGAAATTTTAGTTCAAAAGCCTGGTTATAGTGTTTAAGCAATCGAGAAAAACTGTAATGAGATTGTAAACCTAATCCATATGAATTGAGCGGTGTTAGTCTAAATTAAGTCTAAGTTAGTCTAAACTAAAATCTGAAGGGACTTGATCGCTTTATATGATGAAGAGATTTAATTTAGGCTTATATGCACATTCCCTCCATTCAGGCTTAAAAACATTGGTCAGCGAACATAAAAAGAAGCTCAACCGAGCCTGCTTGAGACACGAGAACAAACCTCTTGAGGAAAATCAAGCGTGATGCGTAACACTCAAGAACGAACCTCACTGGTTCTTGCGGAAGCTCAAATGTGCTGTGCAACATGAGAATGAACCTCATTGGTTCTTGGGGAAGATCAAACTTGATGTGTAACATGAGAATTAACTCATTGGTTCTTGAGGAATCTCAAATGTGCTGCTTAACATGAGAATGGACCTCATTGGTTCTTGCGGAAGCTCAAACGTGATGCGTAACACGAGAATGATCCTCATTGGTTCTTGCAGAAGCTCAAACGTGCTGTTTACCAGGAGAATGAACCTCACTGGTTCTCGCATGTCAAGCAAACATGCTTGGCCTTCTGTTTACCACAACTGATGTGTGAGTTGATGAATGTTTATATGTGAATAAAAGCCTAAATTCTATCTGTTCAGTGTATAAAGCGATCGTGTCTCTTCAGAAAATTATTTTGAAGCGTCAAAGTGGTAGTTGTGTAGCTGTCTATGGAGGGACAAAAAGCTCTCAGATTTCATCTCATTTGTGTTTTCTGAAAATGAATGAAAGTCTTAAGGGTTTGGAATGACATGAGAGTGAGTAATTAATGACTTGAATTTAAATTTTTGGGTAATCTATCCCTTTTATTTTAGTAAATTCTTTTGGCATGATAATAAGCAATATATTTAAAGAATAGCCTATATTAATCTTGGTTTAAAGTGTCATGCCCATTATAGCTAAACAGATTAAAGTGGATTTTGAAACACTGTTGTTTGTTAACTAAATTTCGGTAATTTAAATAAAGCTGCAGTAAAATAAAATAAATTAAAGTTTTTAAACTGAAATGAAAATTAGAATGGTTGCCAAACTGATTCCTTGAGTTTATTTTCTTAATGAATTAATTATTAATTTTTACATTTTACTTTAACACTAAGTGCCTGGTTTCATAGACAATGCTTATGCTAGTCACAGACTAAAATGCACATTTGAGCTGTTTTAAAGGTGGGGTAGGTAAGATTGATCTAAAATACTTTTGTCCAAATTTGTTTAAACTTTCTTCATATGTCAATACATAATTAAAATGTAAGTAGTCTGAAAAAGAGAGTATAAAAATCGAGTGACTCTAGACTTTAATCTGCAATAAACACCGCTCATTATTTTCGTTCGGGCCGAGTCAAGTGATTGGCTTGGGCAACTGTCACTCTCTCTCGCTACCATGGCTACCACCCCTTTTGCTACAGGATCTGCCCACATGCGCGCGCCAGTTTGATTTGAAGAGTTCAAGAGGCACGAAACCTAGGAAGAGCAAAATAATGGCAGAGAAAGATCATTCAAAATTCACAGTGCCGGGTTTTGCAGTTAGCGAAGGCAAACAATGCAAAAAAGGAAGACGGTACAAGAAAAGGCAATGCACAAAAAGTATTTGGATATACAAAGAAGCCAAACACGAGTAAATATCAGCGTGGCTTTCCAACGATGGCGAGAACTGAGGGACCTCAAGCGGCTAAAAAACGACTCCTTGATGACTGTGTTTCTTCTGGACAGGTAATCTTTCATTTTGATTATACATGTATTTTGTTTGTTTTCATGAAGCATGTATCACTAGCACACGTAACTTTGCTGCCTAATAGCTTACCTAACATTACTTAGCATAAAGTTACAATGTTATACCATTAGTAGAGATGATAAATACTCAATATGCTTAGCTCAAGTTGATCGCTGTCGTGTTGAATTTCGCAAAATTTTACTTTAGATAACCGACGATGCTAGCCTGGATACCAGCCGAATTTAGCCCCACCCACAAATCTTTTTGCTCGGGCAATTCGGTCTGGAATCGCTCCATAGAGGAGTTATTATGCCCGAACAGAAACTGTTCGGACCAATAAAATTGTCAGGGCGGGCTTTAGACGATGATGGACAGATGATCAACAGTAACGTAATCATCCACGTCATCAAAGGCGCTTGTGTTGAATTTTCTCTCATCCTAAACAGAGAACTTGTTCGTATATGCATTCACCTTCACTATTTCTCTCAGAAACGATGATCGTGTTGGTAAGTACTCTGTGTATCCTTAAATTATTTTATTACAATACTGGCAAAGATCGTTTACACTCATCTTTTTCTTGTAAGGTTACTTAATCCAGTGTGTGTGCAGACAGGGTTGCCACGTTTTTTTGCAATGTCGCGCACAATTGCTACTCAAAACTATAGCCCAAAACAATAACTTTCCGGGGGGTTCTCCGGAAGCAAGGTTGCCTGCTAAAATTCGCATTCCTGGGTTTATATAATCACATAATTGAGGTCGCTTCAACCTGCGGACATGGAGAAAAACACGGACTTGACAGCACAGTGCAGTTAAGTTCTGTTGACATTTGACAACTAACGTTAAGCGTCGCTCCGTTGCTCTGATTGGTTGTGGGTCTATCCAATTGAGGTCTTTGGTTGAAACACGCCCCATAATCAAAGCTCAATGGAGCAGTACCAGACTCATATTCTGACTAGAATTGAGTATGGCCACGCCAGGCTACGACGATGTGGTACTTGTCTCCGGAGTGTAGTCCTCATCAGAGTCATCAATGCTTTCATCATGGAAACTCTTACATGCAAAACACCGCATACCTATGTTATGAATCTTACCTGAAATTCATCTTCATCACAGTATAATTGATGTTATTGGAAAAACCGAATCAAACAAATCAAATCAAACAAAAATATATTTAAAACTTTACCAGTAGTCCTATCGGTATTAGCATATAGCTTTATAGTGAGTACTAAAAGACATCTTATTTGTTTATATTCATACTGATGAAGTTAGATTTTTTATTCCTTGTGATTCTGACATGTCACTACATGCACTCCGCTCCTTCTTCTCTTTGTCTCAGGTAAATAATGCGTCTTCCAGCTGAGCGGTCGGCGGAGCGTGTTCATGTGTTTTGGGGGCGTGGCTTTGGAAAGAGCCCAGAAGGGAGAAGGTGAAGTGAATGGAAATAAGATTTTTCAGAGTACTTACATTTTAATTATGTATTGATATATAAAGAAAGTTTAAACAAATTTGGAAAAAAGATTTTTAACCAAATTCTACCTGCCCTACCCTTAACTGAAAGCAACTTTTCACTGACCTTAAAATGTCAGTGCCATTGTTTTGTCTCAATATTTTTTATAAAGCATGTTTACAAAAAGCATAAATGTCCTAATTGAACTAAGGCCTACTCCTGGATTAATCCAAGCCCTGTCTGTGAAACCAGGCCTAAAAGCTGTAGGCTATATATTAACATTAATGCGTTAAAGTTTTTAATTCATGGCGCCTACTGCATCAACTAATGTTTAACATATACAAGCTTATTGGAAAGTGTAACTGAATGCGCAAAGTAAGCTTGATTCAGATGCATCGCTGACACCTTGACGCAACCTTGTGGTCAGGTTGTGGGTGGACGGGGCAGCAGTGGGTGGCTTGCTCTTGGTTTTTAGGTCCCCAGTGTCCATCAGTTCTGCTGGGATTTCCACTCAGACTAGATAAAGATGCTGTGTAGACCTTGTTTTTGAAAATCCAGTTAAAATTCTGCTTAACATTAGCCATGTTTCCATCCAAAGGTGCAAATTTAAAGTGCCCCTATTATGTTTTTTCGAATATTCCTTATTCATGCAGTGTTAGATATAGCTGTTTGTGAATGTAAACATTCTGCAAAGTTGAAAGTGCTCGATAAATAAAGTTATTGTCTGTCTCCAAAAAAAGAATTGACTCTCGACCGCTTATACAAGCCTTTTTTGTTGTGAATCTCAGCCGTGTGATGGTTTTACGTCACTAGAAAAGACATTTGAATAATGCCTACCTATGTTGCACTTTGTCTGGGTTAGGTTTAGGGATATATACAGTTCCTTCTCAAAAAATTAGCATATTGTGATAAAAGTTCATTATTTTCCATAATGTAATCATAAAATTAAAATTTCATATATTTATCATTGCACACCAACTGAAATATTTCAGGTCTTTTATTGTTTTAATACTGATGATTTTGGCATAGCGCTCACGAAAACCCAAAATTCCTATCTCAAAAAATTAGCATATTTCATCCGACCAATAAAAGAAAAGTGTTTTAATACAAAAAAAGTCAATCTTCAAATAATTATGTTCAGTTATGCACTCAATACTTGGTCGGGAATCCTTTTGCAGAAATGACTGCTTCAATGCGGCATGGCATGGAGGCAATCAGCCTGTGGCACTGCTGAGGTGTTATGGAGGCCCAGGATGCTTTGATAGCGGCCTTAAGCTCATCCAGAGTGTTGGGTCTTGCGTCTCTCAACTTTCTCTTCACAATATCCCACAAATTCACTATGGGGTTCAGGTCAGGAGAGTTAGCAGGCCAATTGATCACAGTAATACCATGGTCAGTAAACCATTTACCAGTGGTTTGGCACTGTGAGCTGGTGCCAGGTCGTGCTGAAAAACGAAATCTTCATCTCCATAAAGCTTTTCAGCAGATGGAAACATGAAGTGCTCCAAAATCTCCTGATAGCTAGCTGCATTGACCCTCCCCTTGATAAAACACAGTGGACCAACACCAGCAGCTGACATGGCACCCCAGACCATCACTGACTGTGGGTACTTGACACTGGACTTCAGGCATTTTGGCATTTCCTTCTCCCCAGTCTTCCTCCAGACTCTGGCACCTTGATTTCCGAATGACATGCAAAATTTGAGCAACAGTCCAGTGCTACTTCTCTGTAGCCCAGGTCAGGCGCTTCTGCCGCTGTTTCTGGTTCAAAAGTGGCTTGACCTGGGGAATGCGGCACCTGTAGCCCATTTCCTGCACACGCCTGTGCACGGTGGCTCTGGATGTTTCTACTCCAGACTCAGTCCACTGCTTCCGCAGGTCCCCCATGGTCTGGAATCGGTCCTTCTCCGCAATCTTCCTCAGGATCCGGTCACCTCTTCTCGTTGTGCAGCGTTTTTTGCCAGACTTTTTCCTTCCCATAGACTTCCCACTGAGGTGCCTCAGTACAGCACTCTGGGAACAGCCTATTCGTTCAGAAATGTCTTTCTGTGTCTTACCCTCTCGCTTGAAGGTGTGAACGCTGGCATCCGAACTCGAGTCCTGAGGAGCGTGACTGACGTACTGTAAGCAGAGAGCTGTAAATCTCCTTTCTGCTCGTCGTCAGCGTTCTTTAGAGCATTTGCAGTACATTCGCAGCGGATAGACGCAAGTGTCATTACATACTGAAGCTTTGGTAACAAAACCAATGGTTCAAAAACAAAAATATGAAAAGTTAGGTGAACAACGCTATTCATTTTGCCACCTTCTCGCTCGATTTTGTTGCCAAGCAACGTGGTAAACAGCTGCTGCTCTGATGACGCAACCGCACCCCGGTTCAGACTCAAATAATATAATATGAACACGGTCCAGCAGGGGGGAGCAATCGAACTTGGGTTCGGTCAGGCAATCGAACCAAGTGTGAAAGCACCAGTCATTATTTGAGAAGCACACATATTGTGAATGCTTTCGGCAGAATTCAAATGAGCCATTTTTATCTAGATTAATCTAGATTAATTACAAAATTAATCCAAAATTAATCTATGCCTACCTCTAATATAAATATATGTATATTAGGGTTGTCAATCGATTAAACGTTTTAATTGCGATTAATCACACTCTTTTTGTGTAATTTAATCGTGATTAATCGCACACTTATCGTAAAATTAAGCCTACAGCATTTATCTCATTAAACACATTTATTTTGTCATCATTTGGTATATCCAGCAAAACTATCAGAAAACTATATTTTCTGCAAGCTTCAAGGATCATTGGGGATTCCAGAAGGACACCAAATAACCAAATATAAGGAGTCCATGTAATTATTATTATATTGTATAATACATTTATACACACATAAGCACTAAATGTACTATATAGTAGGGAAGTATGCAATTTCTGATGCAGCCAAAATTGTAGATACTGCAATGAAATCGGACAACTGAACAAGCTGACCAATCACATCCACTGTTGAGTCAAATTCACGTGAGCTTTTCTGTTGCACATTGAGCGATTTATTTGGTAAATGTATTTCTATCTTAGTTCATGCGCATGTCTTCTTATTGGATAAAAAGTTAATTGAGGGCATACTTTTTTTTAGAATTTATAGGGCCACATTTATAGATTTTAGAATTTATGTGCATCTTGGGGTCCATCCAGCGTTTTTTTTTTAATGTGATATCCAAAAATGTGCTTTAAAAATAGGTGGATGGAAACATAGCTAGTGCGCATACCTTAACTGTAACACATTACTATATCCGCTAATTTTGAAGAGCTCTCCTCATCTATTTGTTCACATCAAGAGCAGCCTGATGATGTAGAACAAGTTAACTGCACCCATCAGCAACATATCCAGATGTTACACTCAGCAGCCGTTTGATCGGGCGCCTTGGGAATATGTGCATCCACATGGATTTTCCATTGAATTCTTTAGTTTGCACCTGTCATGATCATGGATGATTTACAGAGAAACATTTTGTAAGACACACATTATTTTGTATTTAAAACCACAAAGATGCATGATATTTGTAACCTGAAGGCAGTGACGCTTTTCATGATGTTTATATATATATATATATATATATATATATATATATATATATATATATAATGTGATGATCCAAAAGCAGGAGAGTATATATATATATATATATATATATATATATATATATATATATATATATATGAAGGAAGGATCTGATAGACTCAAACTGCCTCCAGATGTGTGCCTGTTGTCCAATATTGATGGCCTAATTTTAGTTGAACCAAAATGCGCTGTAAAGGTCACTCATTCACCTCCCAGTGACATTTTAACTGTTGAGTCACACTTCTCCCTATGTGTGAAATGCTTGTTCCCAGAAATCAGGGTTATTTGATGTCTCTGTCAGTTTGATCCCGAACAACAGATGACACTGTTGATCTCCACTCCCTGTCAGGATGCAGCGCTAGACTCCAATGGCCGTGTTCATCTCTCTCTCTGCGACTTTAAACAGACAGTAATGTAATAACAGGAACCCTGGGTGTACAGACACAACACGTATCCTCTGAGGTCGCGCAGATTATGCACTTTAAACCAGTCATCATTTAGAGACACTGAGTCACTGGAGAGTTGAGAGCAATATGAAACTGGATGTTTATCAATCTTCCAGTTTAACACATTTGATGGTTAACAGCATAAAGTAAATTGTTGTTCTACATGATGTTAATTGAGGTAGCATTATTCGCATTTGCTTCAATCTAGTATAACTCAATGAAGATGGTCATGATCATCTACAAGATCACTTGACCTATTGCAACATCATTAGTATCAATACCCCATAAACCATGATTTACTACTTGCTATTGCTAGTCAGCCAGGACATTCGTTTATATGTAATCAGGTTTCTACATCAAATGTGTGGCTTTATATCTTATTTAAAACTTTATTTCACAAAATTACCTGTTTTAAGTTTTAAATTGAGGTGGAAACTGGCATCTATACTGTACATTCTTCAGAGAATGTTTAATTGTAAATACCTCGGAGAGCATAATGTTTTAGTATGTCGGTTTTACTAGAAGAGAAAGACTATACATTTTAAATGTGTACACTACTGTTCAAAAGTTTGTACAATTTTTTTAGAATATTATACAGTAAACAGTAAAACAGTAATATTGTGAAATGATATTACAATTTATAATAAATGTTTTCTATGTTAATATATTTTAAAATGTAATGTGGTGGCAAACCTAAAGTTTCTGTAATGGTTGAGATAAGCAAAGAAGCAGGCAGAGAAGAAGATCAGTGTGCAGTATGATTTAATAGTAGTAATCCACATGATACACAAACATCCAGAACAAACCGGGAAACTCAGGACAGTAACAAGTTACAGCAAAGACACAATGACTGGCATAACACGAGAAACTAGCACTATATATACACACAGGGAAGACTAGCTTAACAGGATAACCAGGGCCATGGTCAATGGGAAACAAATCAACATGAAAAACTATAAAACCAAAAGAACTACAAAACATAGCACAAGAAACATGAAACACTTCAACATAAAAGTCCAGGAATCCACACAGGGAATATGTGACAGAGGAACACAGGCTGGACTCATGACAGAGCCCCGACTTAAGGAGTGGATTCCAGACCAAGAAAAAGTCCAGGAGAGAGGTGGAGCAGAGGTGGACCCAGGGGCAGGATGGAGGGCCAGGCCCATGTGGTGGAAGAAGTGGAGACTGAGGCTGAGCAGATGACCAGGGCAGAGTAGGCTGGGTAAAAAGGGCTTAAGCGTACTTATGGGCAGGAGTCGACACTGGACTCCTGTCAGGGGCTGAAATCACGGGACTCTGGTCAGGGGATGGAGCCACCATGGGACTCTGGTCAGGGGCTGGAGCCATCTCAGAACTCTGGTCAGGGGCTGGAGCCATCTCGGGACTCTGGTCAGGGGCTGGAGCCATCTCGGGACTCTGGCCAGTCTGGACATCTTAGCTGAGGGCTCGGGGGGGCAGCCATCTTGGCAAAGGGCTCTGGCGTGGCGGCCATCTTGGCAGTGGGTGCTGGACTGGCGGCCATCTTGTCCAAAGTAACAGGCTCGGCGGCAATCTTGTCCAAAGACACAGGCTCCCTAAAATGTTTAGGGGGTAGCATCCTCCTCGACCTCCCCTAATTTGAAAGGGGGACCAGCAAGCAGAAGGGCATAGTCCAAAAATTCCACAAATGACCCTTGAGGACCCTCACTGACAATTTTATCTTGAAGTGGTTTGTTTAATCCATGACAGAAGAAATCGATGAGTGCAAAGTCAAACAGGTCAGATAAATATGCAATGTCTAAAAAAATCTTTGGATGTGGTCCTCTAGGGTACGATTACCTTGGTGTAGGCTGACATGTCTAACTGCTGGATCCATATTGGTCAGTCATTCTGTAACGTTTGAGATAGGCAAAGAAGCAAGCAGAGAAGATGATCCATGTGCAGTACGATTTAATAGTAGTTATCCACAATATACACAAACAGGGTAGCCAGAACAGACCGGGAAACTCAGGACAGTAACAACAAGTTACAGCGAAGACACAACGACTGACAAAACAAAAGAGAAACACAAGCACTATATATACAGAGGGAAGACTATCTTGACAAGATAACAGGGGCGGTGATATATGGGAAACACTGGGAAAACTAATCAACATGAAAAACTACAAAGAACTACAAAACATAGCACAGGAAACAGGAAAAACTTCAACATAAAAGTCTATGGCCCGTATTCATGAAAAATCTTAATGCAAAGAGTAGCTCCTTGTGACAAAATTCTAAGAAAATTTGAATTTCCACTTAAAATTCAAGAAAAAATCCTAGTAAAGAAAACAGTAATTCAGAAAGCATCTTAAACCTTAAGTGGTCTTAAGGTCTAAAAGTGTTAGGAGTACTGACAAGAACTTTTAAGAGTCTTAAAAGTTTCTTCAGCAGCTGAGAAAATGGACGAAACGCGAATAGTGAGAAGAAATGTGTTGCACACAATGCATTAGTGTTGCACGATATTCCGGTACTAGAAAAGTATTGCGATACCCTGCTATTACAAACGGTACGATATGGAATTTTAATAGTACCGGTACTTTAAGAAGGACCGCATGTTAATAATAGCCGTATTTATTTGTGTTGATGTGTGACAGCAGGAGTCAGGACGTGTGTGCAGAGCTCTGCTTCCACCTAAACATTGGAAGCAGAAGAGTTAATATACGCGCAGCGCATGACAAAGAAAGCAACAGAAACATGCGCGCATGAGAGAAATAATAGCGCGGCGCGGGACTCTGACCTGAAGCGCGCGCCCACGCCTTTCAGACAACATGCGATCGCGATTCAGTTCTTTCGGATTATTGTGTTTGGGTTTTAATGGTCAAAAATATGTAAATGCACGTCCTGGCGAGTATTCAGGTAAACACAGTCGGGGGTGTCTTTAGTCAACGTGTACACTTGAGGTAATTGGACCCGTGTTAAGCCGGATCTAATATTCTGTTAATCAAACAACAATGAAAAATAGAAAACCACCCCATGCTTATATATTTATTTACTAATATATTTATTAAGAATCAGTGTATAGTTAATTTATAGCAATTTATTTATATATATATATATATATATATATATATATATATATATATATATATATATATATATATATATATATACATACATACATACATACATACATACATACATACATACATACATACATACATACATACATATGTACATATATACATATAGCCCTCCTGTAGCTGAAAAATAAAGTTTTTGATATTGTTTGTAATTTGCATTTTTTGTGTGCTTATTTTTAAAAACAAAGATCAAATAAAAAATCTATATTGTTTAAAAATTATGAAATTACTCGTATCATGAAAAAAGATTTTGGTGATCCCAACCTGTTAGTGAATGTTAACATGATTGAAAATGTGATTGTTGAAACATCTCAGTAATGTTCACACTGGCATATAATAATTATTGCAACAAGAGGAGGAAATGGTCAAAAACCAGGGCAGGGACATGCTGGCCAAGTGAGTTTTTAGTTTTAAAATATATAAAACAACGAATAATAAGTTCTGTGGTATCAATTTAGTATCGGTATCGAGGTATTTTAGTCTGGTATCGTATCGAAGTCATAATTTTGGTATCGTGACAACACTACAATGCATAAGTGAGTTAATAAGACACTACATGTTAGATTGTGTAGGGATCATGTTTGTGACCAATCTTATTAGAGACATGCTAACATCTCTGACACAGCGCGTAAATGCCATAGCAACAGAAATGGAATCACTACAATAACATATTTGGTAACTGGAAAAAAACAACTATGCAGAAGTGATGATTTGGGTCCCTCAAAACCTTCTATAAGCAAAGTGATCACACAATTGCAGCAGAACCTTATCGTGTCCCTGTTCATTTCCTAACAAATACATTAAGTACAACATTAACAGCATGGTCAATAAAAAATAAAGATTATATTTATTCATATATATTATATAATATATATATTATGAGTGTGTGTGTGTGTGGTTATGAGAGAGAGTACGGTAAAACGGGAAAAATTACGCCTATAATTTCAAAGTGAAGGTTTATAGACTCTATACTTAAAAGTGCAATTTTTTTCCTTCTTGGACAACCAACCAATCACAGTCTTCAAAAGACTGTGTCATAAGTAGCAACAGGGTCAGCCCCGCCTCCTCATTAAGATAAATGTTTTTGTATTATCCTCGCTCAGAGTTGCTCTCAGAATCTGTCCTGAATCACTCTTAATCTAAGACTCCTAGAAGTTTTGAAGGTAAATTAGGAGCTTTCTGAAAGGGTTCTTAGAAGCTTTAAGAATATGGGTCCTGGAATCCACACAGGAATATGTGACAGAGGAACACAGGCTGGGATCATGACATGACATGTTTCAGTCTTCAGTGTCATATGTTCACAAGAAACAGTTCTCTCTGAGACCATACTTGTCACAGTTTGAAGTCTGGATGTCCTGTAACATTGCACTTTCATGTCAACTAACCCTCATTAGAGCATAAGTTGAGTATTAATAGACTGGTACATTAGGTTACGTTGGTAGGGTTTGTAGAAAAAGGGTTAGGGTTAGTAGGTTGTCGTTCTTGAAAAGTTACTTATAGTCAGTACAGCAGTGTAAGCATATTGAGCAGACAGTCTACTCTAATGAGAGTTAACATGTAGGTGCAACATTACTTAGTCAACAGTATGTCTAAAGGGGCTCATCAAAATAAAGTGTTATCCCAAATGTTTGGAGCTTTCATTATGACAGATCCCTCTCCATGGTCTAAAATGTCAAAAATTACAGACATTTGACTGTATGATAAAATTGAGCACTCTTATGGAAATTTATTATCATTTTAATCTCACAAATTTTCAAATTGTTTGTCATAAACATGTCAGGAAAACGTTATAGGGTTTCAAATCAGATTATGACTTTCTGTTACGAAACGGCATTGATTTCATACATTTCTTCTGTATAGAGAACACCAGGACTAACAAGGAAATAAGGAAAGAAATTATATATCAATAGTCACATGAAATATAAGATATTCTCATGAAAATGTTATTACTCCCATTATTACACTTATTTTTTTATTACATGTTTCCCAAGAACACATTAAGATACATTGTATAGAATGGGATTACCCATTTAAAAAGTGTTTGCCTTGTTTTTTAATGCATTTTATTTTATATTTTAGCCCTGGTGTCCTATTCACAGAACATAGCATATAAATAAAAGTTCTCCATTTGTTTCTTATGCTTCAAACAATGTAATAACATATTTATATTAAAAAACATAACTTTTTCGGTTTCTCAGGAGGTTAAGGCAGATTTGTTGACTTCAAAGACAAAGCATTGTTGTAAATTAATTAGTCCCCCAGCCCAGACTAGACATCTTTCAAACAGCAACAGATTTTTGCCCATTCGAATTTGTCTGAGTCAGTCTCCATGGGGGAGAACCTTTCCACTGCTCACCATGGCAACCTACTTGTGCACTGGGCTGCTTCCAGATCGTGTGGTATGAGGTTCATTCACAGAATCTGTTTAGATGGCCCTTCTAGAAAGTACTGTCTTGCAGTACATCATGTAATGTAAATAACATAATGTTTATTCCTCTGGATGAGGGATACCAATACAAATGTCAA
Source organism: Gobiocypris rarus (assembly GCA_023029165.1). NCBI lineage: Eukaryota > Metazoa > Chordata > Actinopteri > Cypriniformes > Gobionidae > Gobiocypris > Gobiocypris rarus. The sequence continues at coordinate 11,654,625 of CM040919.1, forward strand.
ATGTATTATCAGAAACCCCACTATCCCATTTAACTCAGACAGCACCAGTTCCCATGCATGGCGAGTCAACATGAGTCAGAAATGGAGACCTTCAGTATCCCTTATGGGGCCACTTTTGGAAAAGGGGATTTTTAGTCGTGTTAATCTCGGATTAGTCTTTCACAAGTCTGTATTTCAAGATTGCTATATGTGTGTTACATTGTACAAATCATGCTATGATCAACAGGTTAACAGCTTTACAACAACATATTTGACAGGGGTCAAAACATTCAAAGATTATAAGCACAATGGGGTCTGAAACGTCCTGAGGTCATATCAGAACTTGAACATTTGAAAGATTCATTAAACAGTAAAAGGAACAATAAGACTGTAAAAAAAATATAGGATCAATAACTTATGACATGTTTTTAAGTTAATTTAACTCATCAAAATAAACAATTTCAGCTTTTTAATGTAAGTTATACAAGATTCAACTTAAAATTGTAATTCAGTTTATTGTAAATTGTATTTAGTGAGTTGAAATGACTAAGTTGCTTTAACTTAAAAATTTAAGTCATGCAGCAATTGAACTTACGTTTTTAATTTGAAATAGGTTTTAGTGTATTAACTATGATTTTTGCCTTAATAAACACCTAATTAGGTATTGTGTAGCATTAAGGGATGATCATGAATATGATCATGTAGAATAAGGCATTCATATGTGCTTTATAAGTAATAATAAACAGTCCTATATGCATGCTAATAAGCAAATTAATAGTGAGAATTGGACCCTAAACTGGTGTTACCAGTAAAATTGGTATGCTTATAATATAATTCATGATTTGCCATAATATGAGTTTGTAGACTTTTCGTCCTCACTGTTTTTATTTGTTCACTTAATTTAAGCTTTATCTTAGATTCCATTAAGTGTGAGCAGCACTGTTTGAGATTTATTCTTTTGTCTGTTTGATTAATGATGATTTATGTTGGATTTTAAAGTCTTTCAACAGTATTGCTTTTAAATGAAATTCAACCCCCTGAATTCACTCTCCTGCGTTCTAAGTGCACCGTACCTACTGTGAGTACGCCCTTAAGTGTCTGTTAGACGTCCAGTGCCTGAATGCTTCTGAAAATGCTTCTTTACTCCAGGGACTAGTTGTCTGCTCTCATCTGTTAGCAGCCCTGATGCTATATTTAGGCCATACCAATAACCAAATCCAGTGCCTGATGAGCTCTATCATCACACCAATGAGTAGCCCTGGGTGACAAGGCCCTCCAATAGAAGCAATGTCATCGCTATTCACTGATGCTTTATTGAGACTCCCCATAATGTGGGAAAGAGAAAGAGAGAGAAGGAAACACATAAACTCACACATAAATTAAACCTTCCCAACTTTGTTGCCATGGAAGCTCAATCCTTTTGGCGAAGCTTCTCATTCTTCAATCTCCATTTAATTAAGGCTCCTGAGCTGCCAAAGGCTGTTCGGCATACGACTTTGCGTACATCAGCTCTGTCAATGACGCGTGGGGCTTGACTTGATAATCCACAACAAAAATGCAGAAGGATGAGAAACTCACATTTAATAACCACTAGGAAACATATAGAGAAACACCAGCACAAAACATTGACACAAGACATGAAGGACAGGTGTTGGTGATTTTGTAGACATAGTAACAAACAAGGGTATCTATGGAAACTAAACAAGATGGCAATAGAAACCAGAGATTGTCTTCTTATTGGGAGATGATAGGGTCTCTCATCTCCCAATAATAACACAATCTCTGGTGTGGCTCTTACCATTGGAAAAAGTGTAACAGCTAGTTTGTATCACGTAACCATAGAGAAAACACATTATTATTTTATTTATTTTTTCATTAAACAATAATATAATATTTATAATTAAATTATTCATGTTCTCATTATTCATTCTAATGCATTATATCAGCATCATTGTCATTCAAGTCTTATTATAAAACCTGAAAACCAAAGGATCATAAACATTGATATTGTTTAATTTCTTTAGACAATATACAATATCACTCAATATTGAACAACACCTATTATTAAATACTACTACATTTGCTGGTGGTAATGCTGTAAATGAGTCAGCTTCATTCCCTACTCTGCCTTTTCTTAAGAAATAACTTTTATTTTTATCAAGGTCAAATCTACATATAGTTTCCAACGAAAGTATTGTTTAGTGTAAAACATGTTGAAGATTAGCGAAATGGCTGTCGATTCATTAAATGATTAGCTGATTCTTCACAAAAGATGTTTATTCAGTATAGTGAAGCCTTTCCTCCATTGATGTCCATTAAAAGAAAATGTAAAGAATAAAAAATAAATAAAATAAAATTGGCTTCTTGTCTCCCATGCATACCGCCAAAGCCAGAGTGTTAGCTTTACCTGTTTCACTATTTTGGCTAAAGTTTGCAGGCTTTCCTTCCAGAGGCTTTGATAGAAACAAGGAAACAGGAACTAAATCACAGGAAGAGAACGCAGGCACAGCAAGACAAAAGAATATCGAAATAAGACTCCTTAAAGGCCCACTGAAGTGCCTTGTAACGCGCAGCATTATTCAATGTGTTGACGTAATTTCCCCTGAAACAGCTCCAGCTGTAATCAGCTTCTCCCCTTTTTTAAAACAGCCAATAGTATTTTGTTTATATTACAGTTTGACTAGAGCCAGTTTGAAATATATAGCATTCTTTGCAGAATCCAAATGGGTCTGATATGTTTTGTTGCTGGCGCTGACTCGCGCATGTGATCTGCTCTGAGCTCTGGAATCTCCGGACCGCAGCAGACTGTGTGTGTGCGCTGCCGCGATGCGCATGAAACTAACGTAAAACCAGACTTCATTCGCCTCAACTGAAAGCATATTTACACTGTCTGATTTGTTTCCTATCGCATATATAGTGCACAATGTTCACCATGTAGAAAATAGTAAATGTGTGAATAAGTGACCAATTTCAGTCACAGATTCAGTGTCTATTTAGGGGGCTGGATGCTTCACATTCTAGCATTTGATTGGACAGAAAATGTGATGAGAAGCTGAAGTCCACGGTGATGTCATCAATATCCATGATCCATTTTAGCGGAAATGAGAGACTTTGAATGCCTTTATCCCATAAATGTGGATTTTGTCAGTGTTTTGGAACACACCAGCTTATTCCTAACCTGAAGGCTAACATATTCATACTAAAAGCTAAAAAAACGTACATTTTGATTTCAGGGGGCCTTTAAGGAGCGGATTCCAGTCGCTGCCAACATTTCCCCAGAAAGTCCAGGAGGGTGGTGGAGCGTAGGCGGAACAGGGGGAGGGATGTAGGGCGAGGCCCATGTGGCAGTTTAGGAAACCAGGGCAGAGCTGACAATTTAAGGAGCAAGGGCAAAGTTGGCAGTGACCAGGATGGAGCAGAAGACCACCACGGAGCAGACAGAGTTGAGGACCACCATGGCGGAGCTGAAGGTGGAGAAGACCACCACGACAGAGCTGAATGCCCCCATGGTGGTTCTTAAGACCACGTTGGAGTCTGGAACGATGACTGCTCTGTCGGTGCTGGATACCACTAAAAAGTACAGAGATATTATTGACCGTCTCAATGGCCATAACAGGGAGTTCAAAATCAGTTTCTGTGACCATGACAGGAAAGTCAGAGAGTTCATAATCAGCCTCTGTGGCTGTAACAGAGACAACAGGGGAGTTCATAGTAACTGCGTGTTCACACCGCTGCCGGCGAGAGCATCAATATTCTCTCTGGCTGCCCTGCAACGCTGTAGAAAGATTTGTGGATGCTCTGATGTAGATCGAATGCTTGGTCTTTTTTAAAACTTTATTTAAAGGGGCTGCAAAGCAAAGAAGCACGTTGATGGGTATTTGTGCAGACTAACCACAAGTAGAGTATAAGTTAACCTCATGAAATCTTATAAATGTGAAAGTAAAAAAAAAGATTGATGGAAAGAACTTAACAATTATAGTTACATGTTTGCTAAAAACAATAAACCAATTAAAAGCCATTTGTGTGGCTTTTGTGTTCATGGCTAAGTGCTAGTCTAATTTCAACATGCAGTTTATTGGAGACGTTTACTAGCCTTGGTCTTTAATCAACATTAACATTAATTTGTGTGTAGCCTACATTACAATAACTGTCCTGGTTGAAGTGTAGCCTTAATGCAATTGGTCATCTGTGTTGACCAATCTGTGTTGTTTTAATGCAAATTATTTGCATTCCCGCTAAAAAACAAGCGTTCCAGCGCGAATATGTTGCCATAGCTCATTACCATAAAGTTGACTTAATTTTAACTCTCCTCGATGCCCAAATCGTCCAAGATGCCCTGCACTGCTGCTTGCCGCTGGTTCACATTGACGCTCTCGCTGGCGGCGGTGTGAACGCACAGTAAGCCTCTGTGATCATGACTGGGCAGACAAAGGTTTAATATTCAGCCTCTTTGGCTGTGACTGCACAGACATAGAATTCATATTCAACCTTTTTGGCCGTAACTGAGATAACTGGAAGCACAGGTAAAACAAAGAGTTCACAAGCAGACGCTGCCATCTCAGGAGGAGCCGTAGTGGTCGCCGCTGCCTCAGGAGGCCGAAACACACAAGATGGAGGTAGCCATCGCATATAGCTCAGACAACAGTGGCAGTAACTCTGGTTCCGACTTGAGGGCGAGGAGACCACCAGATTGGTAGTGCTAAGACCATTTGAATTGCCAGCGCTGAGACCACAGGACTTGGCGGCGCAGATAACACCAGACTTAAATCACTGGACTAGACCTGATTGTCACTCGTACCCACCTCAGAGGTGAATCCATCACAGTGACTATCAGGCACCTTCAAATAATGAACTTTTAGAACACAGGCACAGGCAAGACACAATCATTTCAAAATAAGAGTCCATGAAACAGAGACACGGGCAATCGTGACAGTCGAGTCATGTTTGTTTTGACTCTTGAGTGGCTGGCGAACTTCCAGGACACGGCAAATCTTCTGCTTCAGGCAATGCTTGGGAATTCTGAGTTCAGAGGGTTTTTAATATTTTCTCATCGCTTTTAAAAACATGGGATGTTCTTTTTACATAGAAAATATATTGATTTTCAATAGATCTTTCAATAGAGTTTGACATTTATGTAATTTCTATTCCCGTCCATAAATCAGTATCTCACTTTAGTATTGAAGCTATTATTGTGGCATTGTATTTCACAGTAGGGCTTTTCGGGCTTAACTCTGGGTTATCATTAGCCTGGCGTAGCCATACTCAATTCTAGTCAGAATATAAGTCTGGTACCGCTCCATTGAGCTTTGATTATGGGGCGTGTTTTAACCGAGCCAGGAAAGACCTCAATTGGATAGACCCACAACCAATCAGAGCAACGGAGCGACGCGAAATGTTAGTTGTCAAATGTCAACAGAACTCAACTGCACTGTGCTGTCAAGTCCGTGTTTTTCTCAATGTCTGCGGGTTGAAGCGACCTCAATTATGTGATTATATAAACCCAGGAATGCGAATTTTAGCAGGCAACCTTGCCAAAATAACATATTTTACCAACCAAACGCCATTTTTTTCCAGGGATCCCCCCCAGAAAGTTATTGTTTTGGGCTATAGTTTTGAGTAGCAGTTGTGCGCGACATTGCAAAAAAACGTGGCAACCCTGTCTGCACGCGCGCTGGATTAAGTAACATTACAAGAGTTCAAGAGTTACAAGTGTTGTAAAAAAGAATTTAAGGATTCACAGAGTACTTACCAACACGGTCATCGTTTCTGAGAGAAATAGTGAAGGTGAATGCATATACGAACAAGTTCTCCGTTTAGGATGAAAGCAAATTCAACCCAAAGCACCTTTGACGACGTGGATGATTACGTTACTGTTGATCATCTGTCCATCATCGTCTAAAGCCCGCCCTGACAATTTCATTGGTCCGAACAGTTTCTCATCACTTCTCTATGGAGCGAGGCCAGACCGAATTGCCCGAGCAAAAAAAATTGTGGGCGGGGCTAAATTCGGCTGGCATCCAGGCTAGGTTATCATTGTTCTAAACCCCGCTTTTAACCTTGGGTAGTAGACGAACATTTCACACTTGGAGTTTACAGGTGAAGTTGGCACAATGCTAGCAAACCTTTATGTAAACAGGCTGTGCACTGTGTTCATCCAATCAATGACAATTACACCACAAATATGCAAAAAGAAGGCCAACCCAGGGTTTATGTACAGTATGTACAATGCGAAACAGAAGCATATGAATACCCAGGATTAATTGTTAACCTCTGGTCAATTATGAGCAATGTGAATGGTGAAAGAAGATAATGAACAAACCAGGGTTTAGAATGACCCAGGGTTAACTATTTGAAGTGTGAAAAGCCCTATAGTGTGACCTTAGATTTCACAATTGTGACTTTGCCGCGATTTTATTACTCTGAGCCGAAAACTGGCTTCCATACGTTCTCCTAAGCAGATGATCACTTTTTCCTATCGGCAGAGTTGTTGCGTTTCCAAACCTCTATAGGAACTTTACTGTTATACTATGTTAATGGATGGAGTCTTTATCAAGTTTTGTTTAGAAAAAAAACTCCCTGGATACCAATGGCAGAGATTAGAGGAACGATAATCTGTCAAATCTAATTCAATACACATGCAAATTCAGTCTCATTAATGCAAGGAGAGCAGAACGGAAACATTTGACCTTGTTGCATAAAAATAAGGCACAGAATCCACTAGCATGACGCTAATTCAGACTGGGGTGTCCCGGTTTTTGTCCTGGTAATTAAGACAGTCACAAAGAGGCTAATTAGGGCAATCCACATTAATTAAAACCGCTCCCATGTGAAGCTGGTCTCAAATTGGACTTAAATCGAAGGACTAGTGCAAATGTGATTGATGTGTACATAGAGCCTATACTGCTCACTGCTCTTTGATCATGAGCCTCTTAAATCAATGGTCTTGGAGCGTATATTGGGAGTACTATAGCACCAGGGAGTAGTCCATAAGCTATGGTTTGATTTAGAATCTTCTTTCATTCTTTGTTTAATTATTTAGCGCTGAGTCTGATAGCTTTGTAAACAGAGTAAATTACAAAGTAGTTGTACATAAAAGGATATAGCGATGAGATTAACACTTGTTGAAAGTCAACATGATTATGTCAAAGGCATTGTTCATAGAATCATAATGAGGGTGTTGGATGTGAAATTGTTCCAGGCTGTGAGATGACAGTTCAGCCTTGAATAAAATGAGACACACAAGTGACAAGAAGTGGTGACATTTCCTAATGAAATGCGATGGCAAAGATGAAGAAAGGCTGAGAGATGTTTGTACAGTAGATTTCACAGTGGAGACTTTCATGTAAACAGCATCAAACAGGGAAATGTTTTTAGTAAAGTGAATGGGCACAGGAGTAAAAAATATATATTGGTACCATAATGGTATTGATTGATATTGTATCTTTCCTATATACATTTATATTAATTTTTGCCACCATCTAATGCTCTTTAAGAAATCCAAATTATTTAATAACAATGTTAAATGTAATCTTAAGGAAATTAAAACCTTGAAGCTTAACCCGTCAAAAAACTGTCATTGAAGTTTGGGAGCACATACATAAGTTTTGTCTCATTTTAAACAAGACCATTTGCAGATTATTGTTGAAGTAAAAAAAGAGAACACCCCCAACACCCCAAAAAAGAAATTATTTATGAATTTTTTATTTAAAAATATATATATTTTATGGAACATGTTGAAATCTTAAACTGTTAGAAAATCAAAGCCATAAATCTAAACAAGTTGTGTTCCAAATTTGAGGTTGTTTTTGGGGCACAGTAAAAAAGTTCCCCATTAGATGCCATCAAAGCTCCACTGATATACACAGTGTTTGGATTTGTGATTTGCAGTTTTTCCGCTCTCAAATATTACAGACACACACACACTCTCAGAAAAAAAGGTACAGTGCTGTCACTGGGGCGGTACCCTAAGGTACAAAAGTGAAAAGGTACATCTTTGTACCTTACTCACCCCTAAATGGTACATATTAGTACCTTAAAGGTACATATCAGTACTTTAAGAGTGCATATTAGTACCTTAAAGGAACATATTATTACCTTAAAGGTACATATTAGTACCTTTTCGGTTTTGTACCTTAGGGTACCGCCCCAGTGACAGCAATGTACCTTTTTTTCTGACAGTGCACACACACACACACACACACACACACACACACACACACACACACACACACACACACACACACACACATTGTTCTTGTTTATATTACATTGTGGGGACCAAATGTAATATAACACACACACACACACAATTTTTTTATTACACATACAAACCACACTCTGACATCCATGCCAACATGCCCACACAATTATAGCTGCATAATTGGCTCTATAATATGCAGAAGCAGAAAACAGGAATAAAGTGAGTATTTCTATATAGACCAACCCAGAGAAAATGGCACCATCTGGTCAGAAATAGTAAAAATGTAAATTCTGAAGCCCTGCCAACAGAATGGAAGCCTATTAACAAGGATTGCATAATTTTATAGTTAAATAGCCCTAGGATTGAAAATGAACGTTTTCAATGGGGACATGTTTATCCAAAAGGTCCTGAGAGTATTACCTCTATTATTATTTTCTTTCTCTTGGTTTTTGTTTTGTTCTTGTATTGTTTTTTCCCCCCTCTTCTGTATGTGTAAGTATATCATTGATCCCCTAGTATATGCTATTGTTTTGTCAATTTGCAATTTTGTTCAATAAAAGTGCAAAATTGATTTTTTTTTAAGGAAAAGGGGGTGAAAAAGTAAAATTCCAATAGAAATACACACCTGTGCCAAAAGTTATGCAGTCAGCATTAACACAGGCATCATTATTTAAAAAAAAAAAAAAGACAAAAAGACATGTCCATAAGGTCGCACAAGAGTTTTTAGTGTTTTATTTTTCATTTACGTGGACAAAATAGTATCGAATTTTAATATTGGTCATTTATTGGTTATTGGCTAATACAGAAGAAATTGAAGTGAAAATGAAGTCGTTATTCACTAATAATTCCCCTCCAGTTAAATTTTAACTGTGCATCGTCATGAGTTGAACTGAAGAACAAGTCATTCACAGAATTTGTGGATTAGATCAACCGGCGAAAATGACTCAAAACAATGATTTGTTCATGAAGCGGACATTAACAGGTTTGGAACAACATGAGGATAAACAATGTAAATAATAGTACTTGAATGTCGTTAATGAATACCTACCCGAGTTACCATTTTTTAGATGTTTTCAATTTTTAGCAATAACACCCTACAGTATAGACAAAGTGTGCATTACTTCCCTTGCATAATTGATGGGCAGTGTTCCACTCACTGAACAGCTGAGAGGCGTGTGTAAAGAGATATGCACTCTGTTTTTGCCCAGCAAACGTCCAAAGATCACTGCTGAAACATTCTGATACCCACACAAAACTGATCTGAGTCCTTTTTTGACCACACTAACCCATTTCTCTAGAGGTATAGCAGCAGCTTAGAGCTACCGTTTGGCACAGTTTGTTGTTTGAGGACATAAAGCCAATTACTCCTCTAGAGCATCACTTTAACAGGATTTACTGTAATACACAAATGAACTAATCTGGTGTACTGTAGGTGTCTGCTGCATAGCGAGCCCTTTAATCCACATTTATGCATAATTTGCACTAATGAAACATGTTTATCATAAGAAAATAGCCACATGTAGTGCTCTGACATCTTCCCATCAGCAACAGCAAGAGGGCAGCTCTGTGCATGTCACTGCACATGTGCTCTGATAATCACTTCAGTCTCTGTGGGAAAGATATTTTGATCAAGAGTTGAACAGAGGAAGCTTTGAACTTCTCAGAATTACTGATTTATTTGGTGGTGATACATTCATAAGACAAGGTTATGCTCTTAAAAAGATGCCTTGTGTTAAAATGTTTACAACCACTCAGTCTTACAGCCTAATTGATGGCAAGATGATGTTCTTCTTCACCGTGTTATGTAATGGGTTCAGATTTGGGCTCTGAATATCTTGTAGGTCTTCCAAAGGAACACTGTAAAAATAAAATTCAGGTCTCCAATTGAAAATTTTCTAGTGACGATCACATCTAAATTTTCAATAGGCCAAATTGAATTTCTGTGAATTGATGCAATTTAATTCAATTAAAATTCAAGAAATTCAATTTGGCCAACTGAAAAATTTAGATGTGATCGGTCACTAGAACATTTTCAATTGGAGACAGGAATTTTTTTACAGTGAAAGCTGGTCAATTGGTTGAATACTGTTGTGCTAAGGGGGGTTTGCTGGAGGACTCAGATTCATTTACAGCTTTTAAAAATAGCTTGCACACAATTTCTGAAACTATATGGCTCCATATCTCGAAACATCACACATCTCTTGCATAAGCAAACACTTCATTCAAAACTATTTCTAAAAATTGTGTTTTTGCTTAGTAACTCTACACACAATCCATCAAATTATTAGCCATATACACGTCAAACAAAAATGAAGAATGTATATACAAATAAAATACACTGTATATACATGTAATTGTTACAGAGCTGATTAATTTTACAGTTATTACAACAGTATTTACATTATTATTTTATTAAATATGCAGGATTATATGGCCATAATTTAATTTAATTTAATTTAGTAATAGAACATTCTTTTATTTCATTGAAACAGACCATGTGCATGAATATTGAATCACAGATTTATTCTAACAAATATGATCATAAAGTTACTGATCATTTTTCTGTGTTCTGCTGGTTTAGAGTAGGCCTCTCTGCTCCAGTAAACCTGATTAATTTCTTTCTGTGTGTGTGTGTGTGTGTGTGTGTGTGTGTGTGTGTGTGTGTGTGTGTGTGTGTGTGTGTGTGTGTGTGTGTGTGTGTGTGTGTGTGTGTGTGTGTGTGTGTGTGTAGTGTGAGTAATTGTGTAAGACTGTGTTCTAAATAGAGCGAATAGGAAACAACCATCACAACAATTTTATTCATTAGTATTAATAATCATTGTCACAGTGTGTGTGTGTGTGTGTGTGTGTGTGTGTGTGTGTGTGTGTGTGTGTGTGTGTGTGTGTGTGTGTGTGTGTGTGTGTGTGTGAGAGGACTGTTGTTGATCAGGGGTTTGCACTGATTTGATCAAAACAGCTACTGTTTACTTGAATGATAATAGCTGAGGAATACAGTTTATGAGGAGCTTTCTGGGTCTGTGCTCAACACTCCGGAGAGCAGCAAGAGAGTAAATCAGGGGAAACAGCTTAGACACCATCGTTCATCTTAATAATCCTTTGTGAATGTCTCTGTCTTAGCAGAAGCAAGTTTTGTATTCCTGAACTGGTTCTTATTTGCCTCAACACTTTTCTAGCAGTTCTTACATCAATACTTTCATCTATCTACAGTGCATAAATAATTCAGCATTTTATGGGCTATAAACCGCCGATATGCTTTGCAAAAATGTATTTATTTATTTATATAAATTTTCTAAATGGCATGAGACTTTGTGACTTTTTTCCACTTTTGATAAACTTTTTTTTTGAGAAACATTTTATAATAAATCCAAAAGTAAAACTATAAAAAGGAGTGGAAATGGCAAATGAGCTAATAAGTGGTCCTCTGCAGCCATCTATTGGTTATAGTGTTAGTTTCATGTTATTTTCATGTTAAAAATGTGTTTGTTTTCCACCAGGTGACAGAAATTCTCCAACTATAAGCATGGCACGTTTTCCCTTTCATCTCCATGAATCAAAATTAGAAATTATCTTCTTTAAAGTTAATTTTACTGCGTAAATCTAGTGTTTAAAATAAGGTGTTGAAAAAATATTTTGATGTAATAGTGAGCATACACCTTAAATTATGTTATTTTTATTAGGTAAATGCCACATGTAACATGTAATAAGATAATTATTACCATGATTTAACTCACTTTAAACATCTTTACATGCATTCTTGCTTATTATTCAGTGTGCAATATGGTTGACATCAAAACCAGAGAAAAATATTTTCCCTTTTTTTTCCTTGTGTTGTGAGGATCTAAAGTTGATGTTTGAAGTTTGTGAGCTGATTTTGCATTTAAATACCCTGGTATTGTCGAAAAGAAGTCTTTATTTAGCTTAATAAGCAGGTAACTTTATACGTCATATAGCGATAACAAGCTTTTCACAATGCTTCTAAGCCTCCGCACAGACGAGCATAGAATTCAGACTGTTCCTATTCAGATCTCATCAATATTGCAGCAACACTCTCCTGCTGCTGGTGGGCTCCACCATCATTATTAATTTAACTTTGTTTTCTTTTTTCCATTTTTCAGTCTCTTGCTGTTCAGCTGCTGTTATACAAGACTTTAGGCTGACTCTGGTATGAGAGCCGGGCTGCATTGCAGATGTTCAGTGTTTCTTGGCTTCACATAGTGGAATATTTCGTGACAGAGGGTTTTCCCACAACCTTACATCAATGTTTGTCCTTTAAGGCAATCCGCTGCTAATAGCAGTAGTGACATTGACAAACACTTTAATAATTCAAACAGTCTGACCGCAAGTGCTCTCACCACTTACCCTCTAAATTCATTCTCACATACAGCTGAATGTAACTGATAATGTTTGGCTGCTTTTGTTTATAGGCTAATGCTAAATGGGCAGAATGGCGCCACCTTTTATATTGATATTGCAATAGAAATTGACCATCCTTTTTCTTCGGGGTCACTGATGGTCCATTAATATGCACCAATGTCATTGACTCATCTGTGTACTGAGTGAACAGAATCGCCAGGTACACAATATCGATCCTGATGTCAAGCATGCAGATTGTCCTTCAACACATGTTGAATTGTAAACCTGCCATATGTAAAATTTCCTGACTGATGAACAAGATTGAGAAAAACTGATACTGATGTAGCTTTCAACACATTATGACTGAGGCATATTTGTTAGATCTCATCTTTTTTGTGATGAACGTTGTGTTGTACCAAATTACAGATAATACATTATTCATTACTCATTATGTTAATTCAGTACTCATTATCATGACTCATTATGTTAATTCATTATCCATTATCAAACTCTTTTTTTTTTGTCTGTTGATGCTTAATTTAGTTTATAGTAAATGCTGTTAGATGCTTTGCATTAAACAACAAAACTAAATGGGAAAAAATGTGGTAATTTATTTTTAAATTCATTTTTATGAAATACTGACAAAACCCATAATGGAAATTGTACTTACACTTTGTCATATGAACAACCAGTCAGTAAATCACAGTTCTACAAAGAATACAAGGAAGTAATTGGAGTCATTATTTCAGTAATTAGACTACACTGGTTGCTCTGCATGTTTTTGATTCACTAAAAAGTACAAGATCATATAATCATTCATTAGGTAATCTGAATACACTGGCAGTATGTTTATGTCATTATTCAGTCAAAAAGAAATGATTAATGATAGTCATTCATTCTACACCAGAGGTTCTCAACCTTTTGACACCAAGGTTCCCCATTGTCCACAACAATATTTGAAGGCCCCAGAAATTCTCTATTTCTCCATGATTTACTGGATAAGGATTACTATTCTTATTATTATGATTTATTTTTTTATATATGAACAATTTAAACTTGATAAAATATTTGACAGCATGGATAACAAAAAAGTGTTAATGAAAAAAGATTGCCTACCAAATTTACACTAATTTATCCAGGTTTTTTTAAGACAATGGGAACCTGAAAGGAAACAGTTGTTGATGGGGTGAATTAAAACAATATCAAAGACTTTATATATAGGAAGACAGTGCACTCAGATTACTTATGCATGGCAGAAAGTGCAATGGTGAATAAGCTCCGGATTCTAAATGAAAGAGCCAATCGTTGATTAGTAAAGTAATCTCATCACTGCAACTGGTTGCTGTAGAAATTTGTTCTGAGATCTGCAATCTGCGTTTAGGGTTGCGTGTGCGCAATAGCTTTGTCCAGGTTGAAAAATGCAGTTTTTTTTAATCACGATTCAAACGTTTAGAAACAACATTTATGAGGAAGTTTTTGCCAAATTTCACTGGTTATTTCAAATTTGAAATTTAATTGTAAGCATGGCGAACAGTTTTGGAGAATGTGATGTTTCCCCATTCAAAGAGATAGGAGCTGTATGCACGAGAGACGTTTCAAAGAAGACCGCCGGGTGAAATGACTTGTCTTGAAAGGGACTTAAATAATATCTTGATTTTTAGTGGTTTTAGCTTATTTTAATGCTTGTTTTGTTTTATTTTAAATAATTTTAAGTTATTTTGAGGCTTTCTATTTGGCCCAATAGGCTGAGAAGGATTGGACTACACTGGTCGACCCATATGTTTAAACTCTTTCAATAGTGTTCCATTCACACCTCAGTGGAAAATTACACATGCAAAAACATTACCATTTTTTCTGAATAAGAACCCAGCCCTTCCTTTATTATCTCTATTGTTTGAAAGAAAGGGTGTGAGGTCCAAATCGAGGTTTATTAATCTCCTTTCATGAGCACTCTCACTAATGTGCCTCCATGAGGTACATCCCTCTGCCCTGCCCTGTTGAAAGAGATGTTCTCCTCTGGACATTACCCAGCCCTGCCAATATCGTAATTACAGTAATATCCTTTATAAAGGGAGGCTGCTGAGTCTAAATGACTTCCACATCATGGGGAACACATGGAAAAAGCACTTTCCTCCTCTCTGCCCATGCGACATTAATTTAGCCTAAACCTTTGGTTAGACCACATGAGCCACAGGTGGCTTTGACAGGAGACATGACTTTATGAGACTAAGAAGCATCTGTCAAGGTCAGTGATTGTGAATCACAAAAAAAACATACTGTATGCACATCTCATTTGACCTTTATAATTCTTGTTTATTTGGAGAATATATCTATTTAATATCGCTCTTCAAACACATAAAGCACAGGGAAAAAGCTCTTCTCATTCAGCCGTTAGTTTCATTCAGTGGTTTGTGCATCCATTCATAATCCGCTCTATTCAGAGGTGAAAGGTGTTCTAGCACCTAGTCAAAAGCATTAAGGCTGTGAAAAGCACATTAAATCAATCATCACCTTGTGCTTGTAAGAGGCAGTGAGTTAAGACCTCTGTGCTTGTCTTCAGTATAATGTTGGGGTTGGTCAAGCTTCCACTAAGATTATGGGGCAGCTCCTCCTTTTTCACCAGAAATAGCTCAACCTGATAATCCCCTAACTGAGCAGAGGTGACATGAACAGCGCAAGGATTAGCTGTCGCTGAGCGAGACAGTGTCCAGGTGAAAGTGCCGTCTGCTTTACAGGTCTCTGAGTCAGGCAGAAATGTAACACCAGTAACCCTGCACACAGTTTCCTTTGATCGTGTGTTTTACCTTGCGGATCTGCAGAGAGGGAATTATACTCTGAAACAGAGGGGTTCCTCACTGGAGGCGTGCTAATTTTAACGTCGAGGACACATGCTGAGAATTTATTCGTGTTTTCTTATTGATGACTGAATCTGCGCCCACAGAATTTAACCTCCAGTCATTCATAAAATTCACAACATGCTCTGCATTTTGTGTGTTCATTTATTAAATATCTTAGCTAATTTGATTATGCTTTCAGCTAATCGACGGGTTGTGCTCTCAGTGCACACTTCTATACGGATGGATATTGATACAGATTCCCTAATTTGGTTCAGATTCATTCTAATTCTGATTAATTTGGGTGTTTTATTACATTTACATTTACATTTAGTAATTTAGCAGGCGCAAAAAATCCAAAGCGACTTACAAATGAGAGCAATAGAAGCTACCAAGAACAGTCATGGGCAACAATATGCAAGCGCTGTAACAAGTCTCACGTAATGTAGCACAGAGCACATAGGACAGTTTTTTTTTAAATATATAAATAACAAAAAGAAACGAATAGAGTGATAAGTGCTATTCTTTATTTATATTATCCAGTTTGCTTGAATATGAAAGACATTCTCCCTCTGCTAAATCTAAGCTGTAAAGGGCATCAGAGAGATTATATTGATGCTTATGGCTGGATATTGATAAAGATTTCCTGATTCAGACTCACTGAGATTTGATTCTGGGTTTGTTTTCTTTTGTTTTGATTACAGTTCATTTGGGTGTATTTCAGTCCATGTATGCTTGATTTTAGAAATCAAAATTGGGATGGTCTAAATAGAGAACCAGAAAATCAAGTTCTGTCAGGACCACTATCGTCAAAGATGATTGATGACTATTTAGCATATAGTTTGGATTGCCGGTATGGATCTGTTTTGGGCTAGAACTCCATGTGCATCCATGCAGCTTAGCATGAATTACAGCAGGGAGAGCAGCAACAACCCCCCTTAGGGTAACAGAACAGAACCAGCTTAATGTATTGAAGATATCATTAATGTTGATATTTAACATACATTATAATTAAGGAATTTAGTCTGATTCAAGGGGAATTAGAATACCAAATCTTGACGGACGAGAGGAGGAGCTGGGGATGGTGGAGGTTAAATGAGCTCCGGAGAACGCAATAGCTGTTGATAGTACTGAAGGAGCTTATATATGTATGTGGTGATAGACGTTGTATTCCTATAGGTAGACGTGATCAGCTGACAGACAGCTGAAGCGAGTTAGACTAACGTAACCTGCCAGAACTGATGCTATACGCTTTATATTTATCAGCATGATTCAATCAATTGATAGATGCTTTTAAAATGATGTACGCTGAATATATATATATATATATATATATATATTTTGGTTTATACATTCTGTATACGGATATTAGGGAGTAAAAAGCCAGATATCGATATATTGGACGATACTCTTTATGTGTAGCTATAATATAGTAGCCTACAGTACCAGTCAAAAGTCGAACTGTATTATAATACAATATATACATATACATAGATTGTACGTAAATACAACAGAACAAGCATACAAATGAAACACTGTTCTTTTCAGGTTTTTCATGTAGCCTAGGTCTACACTAGATTTTCAGGTAGGCTACAGAAATAGTAATCAAATGTAAAATATCACTTCATAGTCTTCACTGGGTCATAGGGTTAATCTATAAAATATAGATTGACCCTTATTAAAGTTATTCAGTCAAGAGCAGTGAGTGCTTTTTTTCTGTCTTTATCTCATCTTTTATGAGAAAACGCTTCCCTACCACTGTCAAGATTTTTCCTGCTTTCCATGTTTTGACTATTATACGGTTGGGGGCACTATTACACATCTCCTGAACGAGTGCAGAATCTCCAGATCAAAACAGAGGAAAAGAAGAAGCAGAAACAATCGATCTCATATAAGCTTATGCATTTAATATCAACATTAAACAGCATATAAATCAAATCTGCCTAATGTTATTGAATGAAATGTCTCCAAAACTGTAAAGCCTTGGGGGTGTTGATGTATTTTGATCATCCTTCTGAATCTCATCTGTGTGTAGTCTTTGACAAAAATCCAGCGTATAGCGTTAGTTCTGGCAGGGCACGTTAGTCAAGCTCGCATCAGCTGACTGTCAGCTGATCACGTCTACCTACGATGCACACATGCATGCATATAAGCTCCTTCAGTATTATCAGCTGCTATTGCGTTTCTCCGGAGCTAATTACCCTCCTCCATCCCCAGCTCCTCCCCTCGTCAGTCAGGATTTGGCATCCGATTCCTCCTGAATCAGACAAATTCCTGAATTAGGTTGTACATTTTAATATTGACATTAATGCTATCTGCAATACATCGTTGCTTCTGTTCTGTTTACCCTAGGGGGGGTTATCACTGCTCTCCCTGCTCTCATCCATTCAAGGCAGCAGGGATGCTCAGGGACTGGGAGTTCTTGCCCAGAACAGAAATGATCAGATCTATATGCTAATTGTTCTTTCTTTTGATATATTGCATGTTCAGATATTCACAAAATGTCACACACATTAACCGACTATGTTTACGATGACACTTGACAAGACAGACATTTTTACATAATTTTGTGCACCATATATCTGCACCATATATGCCGATGCCGATATATCTGAAAGAAATCCGTCGATAAATCGG
Organism: Gobiocypris rarus; assembly: GCA_023029165.1. Lineage (NCBI taxonomy): Eukaryota > Metazoa > Chordata > Actinopteri > Cypriniformes > Gobionidae > Gobiocypris > Gobiocypris rarus. The sequence continues at coordinate 11,672,628 of CM040919.1, forward strand.
TCGGCTCTAATACATTACCTGAACCATGGTATTGCTGTCATGCTTTTCTGTTTGAGATACAGTGCAAAATTATAGCATGTTTAAATCAATTTCACAGAATAGCACACATCTTTCCTTTAAACTCAGGGCAGAACATGTGAAATAATCTGCAAGTATATTGACTCCTATGTGCTTTCTTATTTGTGGATAGGCTGTTGTGATATTCTCTGGGACTTTAAGTTCAGTGTATTTCAAAGCTATAAACAAAGCCAAACATGTAAATACACATAACACCAAAATTGAGAAAATGCAACTCTGGGGCTTAGCTAAGAATAATGCTTGCCACAGCTAACAAACCAAGAGGTGGAATCGAAAGAGGAGCAGTGGAGAAATTCAGTCACATCACTTTTTAATTCACAGAGAGAGAGAGAGAGAGAGAGAGAGAGTTGACGATATAGCAACACTAATGCAATCAACATCAGCTGAGTCAGAGCTTTGGCCTGGGACTGCACACCAGCCATCTCCATCTACTATAACACGGCCACTCAAAACACACACACATACTCGCTCTCATAGATCATAACATGATCATTCTCAGGATCTATTCTCCCAGGATTTGATTAATGTCATTTCAAGTTCTTTGCCCAGTCTTCCATGAGACTCTTCAGTCATGCTTATGGACTAGACTTAGTAATGAGCATTGGTGTGATTTTAAAGCAGACCATCTCCTATTAATTTCAGTGGAAATTAATATTTTAATTTGGTAGAACTTGAATGTCTACTGTTACAATTCAAAGTCCATTTTGATTACGAAAAAAATATATATTTTTAATCTTGATCTTGGCATTTTAGAAATCAATATCAGGATGGTTAGATGGGATATATATTTTTACCCAGCACTATTAAAATAATTGGCAGATGCTTTTTAAAATGACGCATACTTAATTCAAGATATAGATTTTATTGGTTTATTCATTCCGTAGGAATCAATCCCATTAACCTTGGTATTACTGTGTTATGCTTTACTGCTTGAGACACAGGAAAACATTTGAGCAGGTTTAAATCCATTTCACAGAACTGGCCATTTTACCTCCTATTAATTTCAGTGGATATTGAAATTTAAATTTGTTAGCACTGGAATGCTCAGTATAGAAATTCAGCCCAGAGGAACCTTCAATGCTGCCAAAAATTTCTGGTAACCTTCCCCAGATCTGTGCCTACAATCCTGTCTCAGAGCTAGGTCTACAGATAATTCCTTGGACTTCATGGCTTGATTTTTGCTCTGACACACACGGTTAACTATTGGACCTTATATAGACAGGTGTGTGCCTTTCCAAATCATGTTCAGTCAACTGAATTTATCACAAGTGGACTCCAATGGAAACATCTCAAGGATGATCAGTGGAAACAGGATGCACCTGAGCTCAATTCTGAGTGTCATGGCAAAGGCTGTGATTACTTATGAAGAGCTCTTTTCCAAAACGCGATAAACGCCAAATTAAAAGAAAATGAGTTTGTCATGCCATCGAGCTGTGTACTGAACCTATTCTCTGCTCCATCAATCTTAAATGCCAAATCGTTATATTTCCTTGTTTAAATGTACTGCAAGATGCAGTTTTTTTCCAAACCGCTATAAGTGCCAAGCCTGTTTTTAGCCTAAACGCGATATATCCTCTCGTCCGTCTCAATCCACTGCCCCTTTGAAAGTGAAAGTGCCCTTTTCGATCGCTGCGGTGTTCCGCAAATCGTTCCCGGCGGAACAAAATCCCGTCTGGAACGCATAATTCTTACCGGCAATCTCGACACCCTGTCCACGGAACACGATTCGCAATCTCGACACCTCCCACGGAACGCGATTTTTACCGGCAATATATGACACCCCCGATTACGGTTGTAATCGCAATCGTTTTGACCCCTGATGTTATATGCTTAATGTGACATGAGTTGCGTTGTTGTTTTTGTTGTTGCTTTTACAGACATAAACCAACTACACAAAAAAGGATGGATTTGTAGCGTTTTGAAACAAAAAAATAATGACTTTGAATTTATAATCAACAATATTGTTGTTTCATTTAACAATCATTGTTTAACATGTTCAGACTGAGCCAATAGACCATTTTAACAGGATAAATCGAATATTAAAAAAATGTATGGGTGTAGGTATGTACATGCAATTTTTTTTATTTTCAATAAATTTGCAAAGATTTCAAACAAACTTCTTTCATGTTGTCATTATGGGGTATTGTTAGTAGAATTTTGAGGAAAATAATGAATTTAATCATAGCAAAATGTGGGAAAAGTTAAGCGCTGTGAATACTTTCTGGATGCACTGTATATTAACTAACAGGGTTGGACAGATTTAAGACAAAGCAGTTATGTGAATTTATTTTAATTTTATTCCATTTTAATCTTGCAAATTGGAATTATAATGCTGCATCCTGTTTAATTTGAGAACCCGAACCTGGTGATTTCAGTTAAACTCTGAACCCTGTTGTCTAATGATGAGAAGATTTGTATGATATTGATGTTAAAACTATTCATGTTAAAGGGATAGTTCACCCAAAAAAGAACATTTGCTATTAATTTACTCACCATCAGGGCAGGCCATCCAAGATGTAGGTGTCTTTTTCCTTCAGTAGAACTGTAAAGAAGATTTTTATCTGAAACCGTGGTCCTTGGTGATTTATATAATGCAAGTCAATAGCTACCGTCACTTTGAGAGTAAAAAACTAAACAAAAAAACACATATACATACTTTATAGGGTGTGGCCTGAGGGTGAGTAAATGACCAGGTACATTTTTGGGTAAACTATCCCTGCATGTTAACACAAAATGCCACAAGTAGCTTCAAGTCATGTCAGAAAAAATGCAAGATTTTTGTCTTGATGTTTGCCTTCCTGGTGGGTCATCATGCAGCTTGGGCAGATCCTGCTGGGAAGCTGTTAATTAGCCGGATCTCTGTCAAAGCTCTGCTTGGCTGGTAGCCTTTAAGATCATGCATTAAGAAGTTTAAAAGCTACTTAGTCTCACACCAGAGAGATCTCATGGTTTGGATCCTCCTCGCTTTATTGTATTTCTAGTAATTTGTTTAGTGGAAGGAAAATGTGTTTTCTACATACTGTAATGTCTAATTACTTAAAGGGATAGTTCACCCAAAAATAATCCCATAATTTACTCACCCCAAGCCATAGGCGTATATGATCTTCTTTCAGATGAACATAATCTTTAGTTATATTTTAAAAAATCATTGCTCTTCCAAGCTTTATAATGGTAACGAATGGCGGTCCTGATTTTTAAGTCCAAGGAAGTAAACCATATGGTTCTGAGGGGATAGAAAAGGCCTTCTGAAGCGAAGCAAATGGGTTTTTGTAAGAAAAATATCCATATTTAAAACTTTATAGACTAAAATAACTAGCTTCCGGCAGACGACCTAAAACCTTTAGTTAAATGTTTTTTTTTATATAACTCTGAATGAAGTCATATACACATAGGATGGCTTGAGGTTTAGTAAACCATGGGGTCATTTTCATTTTGGGTGAGCTACCCCTTTAACACTAGAGCTACAGATTCTCTATCTATCTATCTATCTATCTATCTATCTATCTATCTATCTATCTATCTATCTATCTATCTATCTATCTATCTATCTATCTATCTATCTATCTCTCTCTCTCTCTCTCTCTCTCTCTCTCTCTCTCTCTCTCTCTCTATATATATATATATATATATATATATATATATATATATATATATATATATATATATATATATATATATATATATAATGTTTACAGTCAGCTATCATTCATGACTCCCATATGAGCTTCTCTTTTCCCCCCAGAAGGCGTTGCTGAAACCCCCCTCTAAAAGGACCTAGACACAGTAGCAGCGGTCCCATTCGGCGTAGTGACATCTTATTAAAGCGGCACCACGTAATCCTACCAACACCCTCCCTTGCTTTTAAATCCGCTCGTCCGGTGCAGTTCCGTAGACGCACAGCCTCCTCCTCCAGCAGAGCAGCGCCGCGGCTCGTTTTCCTACGGTAACATGGTGTGCAGCGCGCGGCAGCAGTAGACAGTATCGCTGGACCGTAAGAGAAGGCGCTCGCGCTGCTTATTCTGCTCTCCTTCCACATCATATCAACAAATCGAGGGAAACTTCGCGTTTTTTGGACACGGTAAGATGGCCAATCAACGCGTCCTGCGTACTTACTGTAAAATATTAATATTTTTTAATTCTTAATGACGGAACGTTGGCTCTCCTCTTGCAGCGAGTCTGTATTGTCAAATAGCATCCCATCATAAGCACGCGTGAAATAACAAGCACTCTTGAGATGTGGGGAAATGATCCGAAATAAAGCCTAGTTTTAAAAAGCGACCAAACAAATGTAATTCAAAAGAACGACTCGACAGTAAAATAACGTATTATTTTTGATCCAGTGACTAATAGTTCACAACACAGGATTTGGGTCATTGTGCAGCCTCCATGTCTTGTGAACAGTACTTTATGAATGAATTGATAGTTTTGTAATTATGACGGATGTAAGGAATGTTTAGATGGGTCAGGGGTCGCGCTCGACGGATGTGCGCGCTTCCAGTAATTCTGTTTGGACAGTCAGGCGATGCTATTGTTCAAACTGACGAGCTTCTGAAGAGCTCGAGGGAGCGGGACATGAATCCTGCGCAGGCAACACTAGGCTGGGATAAGTCATTAGCCTGCTCTAAAAGTGACCAACGCTAAATTATTTGAAGCAATTATCTACAATGTAAATTTAATTATTATGAATAGTAGCATACTGTACCAAAGGATGCAATAGACTCCATTGGCATTTCGACGTGCAAATCGGTCTTGAAAAAGTGACATATTTACCTTTGTAATGCACACGTGAGTGTGTATATTTTATGACGCATTTTTTATGCTTTTAAAACAACCTAGTTATTTAATCTTTTCGATTAAAGATACAAAAACTACAATAGATCGCTCATCAATGAAAATAAATGCATGGTCATCATGAATGACTGTACATATGTAGGTGATTTCGTGGTGATTTCATGAATTTTAATATTTTAATGTCATGTTAATATGCACGCGAAAATAACAATTCAACAATTCAACGTCTAAGGGGTCTCAAATTTTACTTTAAAAAAATAGACAAATCAATTAATGTATGTGATTTTGTTCCTTGTATTAATCTCAGCGGCATATGAATGGATCTTCTCATTGCCATTGATGTTGGTGAAGGCTACGGTTATGTAAGAAGATAAGAGTGGGAAAGGCGGGCTCATCTGTAACAGTCTGTTTGTAATCAAGCTTCTGGTCCCGCTGAATCCCTTCAGGACACACTTTATTCAAAGACAAACATTGATCGATGGAGGGGTTATGACATCGGGTCAGGGTGGGGTCAGGGATTTGTTCATGTGTAAGATGTGTGAGATTTAATGTTTGTGTATGTTCTCATATGCAGGCGGGGGCTGAGTTTGAAGAATTTCTGTCTAAATTACATTGAACACCAAATTTCTATTTTTGTGTCAAATGGAAGAAATCAAATAAAACCATATGGGCTTGGAACAGTGAGTAAATAATAAACATAGCCTACTTTAGATGAAACATTTATTTGAAGAAAATGCTTTCTTAAATGCTCTGTATATTCTGCACGCCACCATTTAAAGTATAGGATCAGTTCTTGAGACACATGATGCATTGCCTCTGTGAGGCCGGAATCTCCTGTCGGGGCTTTTTCTTGGATTTCTCTTAGAATTCTCGTGGTCTCATTAGCTATCTCATTATTCCTCACTTACTCAAAGCATGTGATCCTCTTTGGCATTGGTGAAAGGCTGAAGAGAATGTGGCTCTCATCCACTTTGTTCATTTTCAACAATAAGCGATGGTAGGCTATATGCACTCAGTATAGAGAAGCTGTGGTTTGCTGCACAAATCTAACTTTATGGCACACGTTATGGTGGAAACGCTGGTCCATAAAACATCCACATTACTAGCTGTGAGTTAATTGACATTTGTGATAATATTAGTCATGGCACTTAATCTGAGATAAAGATGAAATTCATGGGGTTGTTAGAATACATTAACGTGCCCTTTGTAATTAATATCATCAAGATATAAATATGGAAATCAAATCGCATTAAGTGCCATTATTTTCAATGTAGCAGGGCGACTTTTAGTGTTGCTACAATCAAAATGACTACAAAGTTTTTTAGAGGCGTTTAAAATAAAATAAAAATTCTTATTTTCACTTTTTTCTGTATCATGAGTCAGCGCTATGTCGCTCATTTGAACATTGTGAGTAACCAAGCCCTGCGTGTGCCTTTTACCTGACCACTGCTTTCCACTCAGCCCAATTGTGGCTGCGCTGTAGGATGTGATTGTGAGTTTGAGAACCTTTTCAAGGGAGGATGTGGCTTTTGCACCCCACTAAGAAGTTCTTGCTTCCTTTTTCCATAGTTTACCCAGTTCCAGCCTTGCCCTGCGCCTTCCATTAGACTGCAGAAAGGGAGGCCAATTACTCTCAGCAGCCGCGTTGTGGTTGATTCTAAGGAGCTCTCTCAGAAGTGCTATGTTGTTCTACTAGGAGAGTGTGTGTGCTAGGATGTGTGTGTGTATTTGTGTGCTCAAGTGTTTCTTGGTTCGCCTTTGTCTGTTAGTAAATGCAATCAGTGTCATGCTGTTTTTAATGCTCGCTGGCTGCAGAGAAACTTTAGAGCAATATGAAGTCTTTGGCTGTTCTTTAAAATGCACGAGTGCTCTTGTTAATATAGTACGTATAGTAAGGCCGTAACCACCATAGACATTGAGGGGAACAAGTCCCCCCCTAAAATGGCAAATTGCCCCCACCCCCAATTAGGATGACACTTAAGTTACATTTTTCGATTGTTTTGCCAGTCTAACAGCGTCAATGTCCAAAAGACTGAGGTGGCCAATCAAAGCTTTACAGTTCACAGAAGACAAGTGCGAATTCCAATATGACACTTTAGTTTTAGCAGTGAAAGAATACGTTTAGAATAACATAACACTGGCAAGATGTAGCTAAACATTTAATATTTGACAACTGTTTACAATAGACATTTTCAGCGACCTGAATTAAAAATATGCAATCATTTACATTGTTCATGTAATTCATAACTAACTTTGACAATACAAAAATGTTTTGCGTTTTTTGACGTTTTAGACATACAAATAAGAGTGAATGTGTATAATTTAAAACAAATTATTATTTAAAAATAGTTTAAATTGATTACTTCATAACTACAATAGACCTCTCATGAAATGGTAACGGCCTTGCTTGCAACACTGAGTTATTAAGCTGCTCAAAATGTGAAGTTGTCTCAAGTACTTGTGTCTCCTTTTCTGTGAGGTCATTCTGACCGACAATGCTTCTGTACGTGGAGTTGAGAGAGTTTTGGCTCTTTCAGTGGATCTTCCCACAGTTCAGATGGGCTGGCTTATTTTCAACATGCACTGGGCCCTGATGAGTCAGTTCCTTTCGCTGTCATATCTTGGACGACCTTTCATTGACACTGGGGAGTTAAGAGGACCTCTTGAACTTGATGAGAGTTATATTTGGTATTTAGAGATGACTTAGCTGCAGACAAAGATAAGAAGAGGAAAAGCAAATATAAAGTCAGTTGCATTGGAGTTTCCTCGTTTGAGAAACACAGGTTTTTTGTACAAACTGAGAAAAAGTAAGCAGTGTTGTGCATTCGACAGAAAAAAAAAAAAAAAACTTGATAAACCCCGTATTATTCACCATTTTAGCTTGTGGAATGAATTAATTATTAGTAAATTTATTGGCAAAAAGATTATTTCTGCAGTGTTGTTTGTTAACCTTAAACCTTTGTTTTTATGTGATACAGCGTCACCTCCACAAGGTGTCAGTAAAAAGTTCAAGCCTAATGTTGTTTAATTTATTTAGGAAGATGAATGAAAGCCAGCGAAGCCAAAAGAAAAAGTGCACTTTTAAAAATACACATGACTGAAATAAGTTTTGCTTTGAGCATTGCATATTACTTGCACAGCTGGAAGTTTCTAACACTCCTAAAGAGCTTTATTATTTAGTTGAGGTGTGTTTAATTAAGGTTGGAGCTAAACTCTGCAGGATGTTGGTTCTTCAGTAGCAGGATTGGGCATCCCTGCTCTAAAGTGAATCATACAAACTTGTATAACTTTGACATACTATGAGTATCCTCAAAGGATTTATGGATACTAATATACAAAATGAGAGCGACCGTTGAAGGTCAGCGCACACAATTAGTCTTCAGACTCCCTTGGAGTCACACTGATGTTGAGTCATGTCAAGATATGATAGTGGGCTAAGGTCAACACAGTTTACACAGACACAAACTATTATAGGATCAAAGTAAGCCAACCGTATGGCACATTTGATCCCAGGCATGGGGATTGTAGGGGTTCTCTTCCTGCTCTGAGACCGCGCGCTGTGCTACATGATAGCGGTTGAAGGAGAAATTCGTGCTGAGGGGGCAATTTGCGTTCTGACGAAAGGGAATGTGTATTTTTAGTCTTGGCCTCATCACGACAGGAAATGGGATAGTGGGCTCCATAATGTCTCAAATAACATACTTTTTGAGACATTTCTGTTTCCTTTTCTCCCCACCCTTAACACAATTTCCCAAGCTCGCCCACTAAACAATAGGTGGAATAGTTCATCCTTATTTGGAAATATGGCAGCAGTGTGAAGACCTCATAATAGCTTTTTTCATATAGATTTGTGTATTGCAAATTTGTCATAGCCTTGTAATGTGTATTAATCGAAAACTAATGTTTGAGTAAATCCAAATTGATGTAAATAGCCATCTTGAGTGATGCATGCTCATTAACTCTTTTCCCACCAGCGTTTAAAAAAAACCCATTCCCGCCACCACCAGCATTTTTTATAATTTTCTGTTTTATTCTAGCGTAATGCAATCTTTTTTACAAAAGAGCAACATTTTGAACAAAAAGCTGAAATCCCCTAGCCTGGATGCCAGCCGAATTTAGCCCCGCCCACAAAATGTTTTGCTCGAGCAATTCGGTCTGGACTCGCTCCATAGAGAAAAATTATGCCCGAACAGAAACTGTTCGGACCAATGAAATTGTCAGGGCGGGCTTTAGACGATGATGGACAGATGATAAACAGTAACGTAATCATCGATGTCATCAAAGGCGCTTGGGTTGAATTTGCTATTATCCTAAACGGAGAACTTGATCGTAAATGCATTCAACCTTCACTATTTCTCTCAGAAACGATGATCATGTTGGCAAGTACTCCGTGTATCCTTAAATTCTTTTTTTACAACACTGGCAAAGATCGTTTACACTCATCTTTTTCTTCTAACATTACTTAATCCAGCGCGCATGCAGACAGGGTTGCCATGTTTTTTTTGCAATGTCGCACAATTGCTACTCAAAACTAAAGCCCAAAACAATAGCTTTCCGGGGGGTTCTCAGGAAAAAATTTGCGTTAGGTTGGCAAAATACGTTATTTTGGCACGGTTGCCTGCTAAAATTCCCATTCCTGGGTCTATGTATCACATAATTGGGGTCGCTTCAACCCTCGGGAAAAACACGGACTTGGCAACAGTGCAGTTGAGTTCTATTGACATTTGACAACTAACTTTACGCGTCGCTCCATTGCTCTGATTGGTTGTAGGTCTATCCAATTGAGGTCTTTCCTGGTTAGATTGAAACACGCCCCATAATCATAGCCCAAATGGAGCGGTTTCAGACTCCTATTCCGACTAGAATTGAGTATGACCATGTCAGGCTAGAACCCCCTTTCAGAAGATGCGTAATAGTGCCCCCTACTGTATAACATTGAAATTTTAAAAAGCAAAATAAAACATAAACACTATCATTGCCATTTCGCCTGTCATGTTTGCTTACTCTAAAGTCACTTTTGACCGCAAGAGATTTTTGCGAGATTTCCCGTGTCAGGATTGTGGTTGTTTGTGAATGGAATCTGTTAGTGTGTGCTATCTTGGTTACATTGTGGCACTCCATACACTATAGGAATAAAACTGTAAAATCTATAATTTCGGATAAGATTTAAAAAATCTTTTCATGTGAGCCAGCCTTTAGTCTAATATCATTTCTCCACCATGAGTTTGCAGAGTTTGAATCCAAATCGCAAACGTGATAGGAAAGAGTTACTTGTCTTGCTGTTCTGTCAAGGGACATGCTGAGGCTGGCATATCGGGCTGATGTCTGGACATCCATAAGGGTCAGCACTTTGAAGATCTGGTTGTTTCAGGCCACTTTGAAACCTGTTTTGTTCATTGTCGGAGACCTACGAAGTGAGAGATCAGTTCTCCTTGACCTGAATACTATGGTGCCCTGGGCAATTAAGGTGTGGTGAGAATAATTACGATGTGGGATAGAGGGTGTCCTCTGAGTCTGGCACGTTTCATTGCGTAGTGTTAAAAATGGGAATGAGCTGTGCTACATTTTGCTTCTATTAATGGAAACTTCCACAAAATCCGTTGTACTCTGTGGCATGGAAGAAAAAAAATACAGAACAAATTGAGACCTTATATCTCTGTGAATGTGAAGAGGATTTATTTCTTGCTGATGGTCCACAGTTATGGATTATTCAATGGGCAATACTTGGACATTTTATGGCTGCTTCAGTTTTTGGTGATTCTAATATGACTGATAAAAGTTGCATAGGTAAATTGTAGCAAATACGATATAGTTCAGCATTATCAATTGCTGTTAATTAAATTCAGTTGATGAATTTAAATGTAATAATTTTACATATTTCTAATCATAATTCACTGTAAATGTTTGAAAATACCAATGCACTTTGTGAAGGCTGTAATAGCCTAGAAATCTGTATGTAATTTGTAATATGTAATTTGCAGTCAGGGTCACCTAGCAACTCTCCATAGGCTTGTGAGCTTGAAAAACCAAACTCTAGTCAGGCCAATCACATCGTGTAGAGTCGGTGGGCGGTCTTAACATAATGACGGAAGAGTTTCTACGGTTCCGCCTGAATTCCCTGCTAACAAGGAACGGCACTGACGTCATTCTTACAAAAGGAAGAGGTGTTCAGAGTTTTGGCGACCGTACATGGCAAAAGTTTAATCTATCAACTAGCTCCACTGGCGGCAAAACGCATGGGACTCAGCCACAACCTGCTTGTGATTGTTGTCTCACCACTAATAGCGCTCTGCTTGGTTGTAGTGCTATCCTATTGCGTGCAGAGGGAATTTGAAAGACAACCGTTTATCCCGCCCCTCAGATTGAGCCCTGCCAATGGTGTGTTCCCAGGCAAAACATCTTGACATGGGTCTGGCTTGTCAGGCTATGTCAGTTAATCAGTTTTGGCCAGTAATCTCAAATCAGGCTGGCCAAAATATATCAGTTCTAGATATCTAAATTATATATTTTAATGATGGCAAATTATTAACTTTATAGAAAAAAAATTGTCCAAATAAATGAAAAAAATGGTAATTTAAAGGATTTGGAATTGACAAAAGGAGTTAAATCAGTTAAATTATGCGTTTTCATGTTTTCCTTTTTCTTTAATGTGTTTTGTAGGTGTTTGTGCATGTATAAGATCTGCAAAGTTACATAGGCTCAAAGTCTCCCACAAAAATATTCATTCTGTCTTAAAAGAAGGCATATCCAGACCCAAAATGCCTTGATCGAATTCTCTCTCACATAACTGCGTCACTATGTGGAAATATTTGCATAATGCCGCCCAAATGCATATGCAAAGAAAGAAGGCGTGGCTTCAGTTATCATAGTAGTGTTGTTGCCGCCATGTCGCGGAGATGCTGTGTGAAAGCAAACGCTCTTTATTTGGCCTTTGAAAGTGGACGCAGTTAGGAATCATTGGTTAAATTTTGTTTACAACACTGTTCCAGAACAGTGCAACCCACATGTTTGTGTGTGTGCAGCCCATTTTACGGAGGACAGTTCCTGAACCCGGGAGACTGTGCACAAAGGCTATTTCTAAATAATGGGGCAATTCCAACTTTACTAGGGCAATCTGGTGCTTCTGAATCAGAGCCTGTAAGTATGTTTTATTATTTGTTAAAGTATTTGCTATTGACCGTTTAAATGTTTAAATAGTTTTGTGTAGTGTAGAGTAACGCGTATTGTTTGTCGTTCTTACGACGAAAAGTGCAGAGATGGAAAATCCTCTGATCTCTGTTAATAATTACTAATGACGAAAAGATGACAAACATAGATGCATTGCGTGTTCTGTTTCACACTGGCTGCTCGAGCAGAGCTTACGTTTCGCTGAAGTCGTGCTTGCAAATTTGCTTCCGATTGAACGGTTTGGTCATCTGCATTTTCAGAATCCAACTCGGGCTCGAACTGATATGGTAAATCTGACGACATTATTAGCTGTCTTTATAATTCGACCTTCACCACAAGTTTTATTGACAGGCAATCTGACCAATCACATCACTGAAACTGCTGTTTTGTCCGAAAGGAGAATAGTTACTATATTAAAGGGTTAGTTTACCCAAAAATGAAAATTCTGTCATTAATTACTCACCCTCATGTCCTTCGACACCCGACACTCCGTTCATCTTCGGAGCACAAATGAAGATATTTTTGTTGAAATCCGATGGCTCAGAAAGGCCTCCATTGACTGCAATGTAATTTGCACTCACAAGACCCAAAAGGTACTAAAGACGTCATTACAAAATCCATCTCACTACAGTGGTTCTACAATAATTTTATGAAGCGACGAGAATAGTTTTTGTGTGAAAAAAATCTAAATAATGACTAATATAGTGCTGGCGGATTTCAAAACACTGCTTCCTGAAGCTTCGAAGGGTTATGAATCAGCGTATCGAATCAGCGGTCAAAGTCACGTGATTTCAGCAGTTTCGTATCATGATTTGATACACTGATTCCTAATGCTTGAACAGACTTGAACTTGAAAAAAGGTGTGTACTGACGTCTTTCCGCGGTTGAAACATTTATTTTAGTGTTCATTCATGTTTATTTGATGCTTATCCTTGAACTAGAAGATGATCGGTTCATAAGCAGCTTTAACTGAGGCGTTACAGCAATCACAACATATTAAAGAGCCACAAAACGATATTTATTGTTTAAATTTCTTAAAAATTACAAAATTTGAAAGTTGAGACTTTCTATCAAAAGTAAACTTACTCTGTCCTGTCTGTCGGCGTGTTGTCAGTGTCCTCTTTGCTCCGCAATGTATTTTCTCTACTTGAGAACGTGTGTGGTATGAGAGCCATGGCTTGTCGGACATAGCAACAGTAACTAAAGGGGGCGGGTCTTCGCGAACGGTCAATTGCTTTGGAAGCTGAGGCTCACGATTATGAGGTGTTACAATTCCGACACATGCTTGAGGTGTTCGGCCAATCACTACGCATTGGGTCAGTTGGCCAATCAGAACACAATGTGCTTTTTGGAAGGAGGGGCTTTGTAGAAATTAACGCTTTTTAGAAAGGCTGGACATAGAGAAGCTACAATAATTTACAGTATGTGAAAAATACTGTTAACGTATTCTATCATACCCAATGCATAAAATAATGATCTTTGAAAATAGCATCATAAGACCCCTTTAAAATAGACATACATGTATCGTCTGATTAATTGATCTGGATAATAAATTGTTGTATCAATTTCAACAAAAATATACCACATACCAATATTTAATATAGGTTTTACCTGAAAATGCTAACTTAAAACATATTGACAAGTTAAAAAAAAACTTACAGGCTAGCAGTGTTCACACTCTTTCAGCATCTCAAGTTGAAGTTAATGCAGTATGACACTGGACTAAGGGCCTTTATGAATTCTATCCAAAAGGAACATCCTCTAAATAAAGCTCCATAAAGATCACCTACAAGCTTGTTCATTTAAACGTGCCAGCCTGAGGAGGTGGACTGCCCAGCTGAGTCTTGGTTCCTTGTAAGGTTTCTTACGGATCTTGCCTAAACATCTTAGGGAGTTTTCTCCTTGCTATTGTCGCTGCTGTGAGTTTTTATGCATGGGGATTTTAAGGTGATATTCTAGTTTCTTTTTAAAGATTTGAAATGTTAAAATAGTTAAATATAATTTAAATAAATTTGAATTGAATTAAAATTATGACATAAAAACCCTGATAGGATTTAGCCGTAGCCTCAGAGACTACAGCTGGAGCTCTTCTGCTTACGCTCTCTCCACTGTCTGTTTTCTCATTCCTCATTAGTGGATTCTGAAATGTTCATAATGGAGGCTTAAGGAACATGTCAGTAGTCTGGCACAATATGGCAATTGGAACAAGCGTCTGTTGGAAAAACAGATGTGATTTGCAGTTGATAAGTGCCTGAAGACCACCAGAAACCAGGTTAGCAGAATTTACAAGCTCAGACAAGTGACTGCAGGCTCAGCTGTAGAGATGTTCCAATCAGTGTTGATAGTTTTATGTGACTGTCTGCAGGAAGACTGGGTTTTTGACCTGTTCTTTTGCCTATGGGAAAACTGATCAACTTCTGAGCTTACTAAAGCAAAGCAGTGCAAGAACAATATACTACTGTTTTCCCAGGCAACCAATTTCTTCTCTTTCTTTCTACATAACAAAAACAACCAATATTAATATTTCATGTCCATGTATGTATTTTTTGGTATGTAGCCAGTGGTACTAGCCACGTAATAAGTAGGATAATGTATGGTCAGCTGGTTATTATTGCAGATAAACTTAGATAAATCCCTTCACTTTAAACCCCTCTCCAATTCACATCAGGGTTCTGATCAACCTGTCAAGGTTTACTTTTCCTTGCATAAGTAATGTTTTGCTCTTCCCTTGTGAAAAATAAGTGCTTAATTGCATTTAATGTGCACTTATTGTGTACTTAAAAAAGAGTCCTACTTACGTGGGTCAAGAAAGCACTCTAAAGTTCAACTTATTGATTTTAACTATAATACATTTTCATTGAATTGTAAATAACATGCAATTAAGTGTCTGAAACCATTACATTCGGTGCACACTTCTTTTTCACAAGGGTCGAAATTAAGGCGTGTTTATATTGTTCTTAATATTGGATGTAGAAGACTTGATGTGTCTTCCGATATTGAGGAGATGACATCTTTGAATACTGAATTGCTCACAACCCCGATCACCTCTTACACTAATAAGATCAGACTCTCTGCGAAAAGCTATTTGTGTTCCTCGAGCTAGTACACTGAGAGCTGATGACCAAATCCCAGTCAGTGGGATTTACAGCTGCAGAAGGACTCGCGCAACAGGTAACTCCGGAGGGATGAATGATGCGCTGCCTTCGCTTCACTCCATTGCGTTGCATGTCCCAGGGGGAAAATGGGAAATCGAAACAAAAGTTACATTCTAATTACGACTCCTACATAATTCAGGTTCTCCTGAGCTGATGTGCAGACAGCAGAATAGGAAATTATCACAACCCACACCTTTAAAAACATGGCTGCTTTTTTTTAGGGAAATTGTGCCTCTCTACCATGATCATAAGTAATGACCTTCAGGCACAGTTTGAGGAGATACTGTAAAAATCAGGTATGGGCAGCAGCAGGCGGTTCCACAGCCTTTTGAGGTGATTTATGTGTTTGTGTCTTCTCCCAACTGAATAGTCAGTCAGTGCTGGACTGGTTGGCAGGAGACCACCACCAAATTTGGCAGGAGGAACTCAGAAACCGATCCCTCAGCAACTTCAAGCAGGTTTACGCTTGAGACAGGAATTAATCATTTGTTAAACATCAGTGGTTTTGCAGCGGTTCTGAAGTAACTCTCTGGGGTGAATCTAAATAGTGCTAATTGCAATATTTTGATAAGCATTGCCATGTATCTTTAATCCATCAACGATAACAGAATACTAGACCTTCTGTGTGCGTTTGTGTAAGCAGGCCGTGCAGAGTAAGGTGTTATCTGAATTAATCTGTGCTTGTACAGCTGGGAGATTATCCAGTTGACATATCTCTATGTTGATGTTATGTTGGCATAATGTGCATGGAGGTTAAACTAGGGTAACTGTGCTGTAATCTTGTCCAAATTCCCTGGAGTTGATAAGAGTGAAATGGCATTTCAAATGGCTGAAAGTTATTAAATTGCACAGTACAGCTGGTTACACTAAAGTATTTCTTTTTAAAGTCAACATGAAATGACATTCACAAGCCATTTTAGTTTTGTAATCTGACCTTTCTGAGTGAAATAGGATATGCTGTAATAAAAATGTGGAGTGAGAGTTTATTTAATACATTGGGTCAGATTTGTTACTGAATCAACATCTAAGGCCCTGTTTATATGTGGTATTACGGTGCGCGTTTGTCTCTATATATACGATCACAAGTGGATGCCGCTAAATACAGGTGTATACTAGAGATGCACCGAAATCAAAATCACCGAAAAAGAGGAAACCAAGGCCGAAAGCCAAAACACCGAAATAAATGATGCCAATTATTAGTAGCCTACCATTGCATTTATGGTTATGGCTGTGTGACTATGACTATGAACTTTACTAAAAATCAAGGCATTGCAATTACATAAATTAATATTAAAGTTTCAAATAATAGGTCAATTGCAAATTATGCAAATATTTATTTAGCACATTGCAACAATGTACAGTATAAAATAAAATTCTAACTAATTTTATACTATTGTACAGGCCTACTGGCCTGCAGAAAGGTACAGAAATGTAATTAAGTAATCAAACGTAAAATAACTGCATATTTAACTGTTTAAATGAAAGATTAATCCATTTAAACTTACAAAAGCTATTCAATCAAGAGCAATGAGTGATGTCCTTATCTTTTGTTGAGATTAAATAGACTGCAGTAAAGGCTACTACCCCTTTAAGACCTAATGCAGGGATTTGCGTCGTCTTTCTCGACTGTATAAAGCTCACTTAAGATATATACAGACTGTCTGCAAGGATACTCATCAAGATGGACATGTTGACATACTTTTTGTGTGAGTTTGTCCGTTTAAGCGCAAGACTTGATAGAAAACTCAATATTTGCGCGCTGTGAGACGAGTGCTACACCCGGTGATAACAGCGAAAACGACTGGTCAGTGGTCATATTCAAACATACGGCAGCACTCGCATTGAACAAAGTGTACAAAGAGAGACCGTTTTGCCCACGTTGTTCTTTTATTATTGCTGTTGTAGTAGTGTATCACTGATCACTGAGAGCCAGGACAAGTGTTCATCAACAGAAACAGAAACAAAGCATTATTTTCAAGTTACAACCCATGCGTCATCAGATGAGCATGTAGGTCGCGGATTCTGTTTGCGTCATCATAAAACTTTTTTCGGCCGTATTGTTTCGGTGATAAAAGTCTTTCGGCCGAAAACCGAAAATGCACTTTTAGGCCATTTTCGGCCGAACATTTTCGGTGCCCGAATATTCGGTGCATCCCTAGTGTAAACAGGGTCTAAAATGTTTTGAGCTTGTCCATTTTTGTCCACTTTATCCAAATACATTAAAATGGATTGCTTTTGTAAAATGCCGCCTACTGACTTAATATCAATATGTAAGATTTTTTAATTAAAATATCCAAAAACACTAGAACAGTGTTATATATATTTTGTTTACTTGTGTCCTTACAGTATCCCAAATGTTTCCAAGATTGTTTAAATCCAGAGAAATTAGCGATTTTCTGCATCGCCTATCAATGACATCATACCCGCTTTACCCTCGATTTCTGGTTTTATTTTATAGAAACCATGGAAACACTGAAGTCGCTTTAATATATTATATGTTTTATTAGACAAAGGAACAACTGTTTAGGGACATTTATAGACAGACAACTACTTTTTGTACAGTAATACAGCATTTTCTCTGTCATCCAATATGTTTTAAAATCAATTGCTTCCATTTAGCAACACAAGCCATCCAGCATTTATTAATATAATATTCTAATATCAGTCTGGCTTACTGCATTGTGCAAAACAAGTGTCTCATTGCACCTGGGGAGTGAACGCACAGAGCACAGAGATTTTCAACACATTCAAATGTATCTAATATGATAAAACAGTGCTGCGTTACCCCATATACGCTTGACTGGAAGCGGAAGTGGCGACTGTGGTATAATAAAAGTTCCTCTGCTGTCGAGCTGCATCTCACACTCGTCTCTCATTAGCAATCGCTTCAGCGACCTCGTTCAGCTCCCACAGCACTCGGCCCTGCTCTGCTTCATACTACAGTAACGTTAATAATCTCATCCATGAATATGATTTCTGCCCACGTCCTGTCGATTCTTTTCCACTGGCTGTGAGGTGAAGAATACAACTCCCAAGATTCCCCGCTCAATCTCGGCATCATCAAGCGGCGCCTTTGTTTTGAATAGGTGACCTCTAGCTGGGAAAAACTACATAGCGTGCCTTTAATGCGTAAAAATTATGGAAAGTGCGCTAGCCAGACGGGATTTAAACTTTGTCAGATGAAGACAGTATGCGAGCTAATTTAATCCATTAGATTGGAAGATCTGAAAAGCCCATACATTTACCCACCCATAGACCCTCCCTGTGAATAGATCAGGACAGAAGTGGTCAAAAGTGGACAAAAGAGACGGACTAAAACACCAGGTGAAAACGGGAAAGTATCTCCCTCGTCTACTTGTCATCCAATCGACCAAAATGCATCTTAATACCAGGTGTAAACTCTCATGGCTGGTTGATTCACACAGAATGCATTTTTGCTGTTAAAAACATGAGACGTAGTTCAATGGAATGAAAAAATCGCAAGGCAAAGTTCTTTTAACTTGAACGCCATGTTTTTTAGAATGCCGTGTCATGCTTGAGATGTTGCAAAAGACGCAAGGCACAAGTGCAATGCGTTTACATGGGAACAGCGGAAACAATGTAATGCAGTAAATCTTTAAAGAGTCTTTATCATGGCAACATGTTTTCCTTCCATGCTCACTGGAGTTGTAAGATCTCTTAACAACCTTATGTTACTTTCAGTGCCTGTGTTGATAATTTAGCCATCATTCATTTGTTGCTTTTGGGCACTCTGTAAGAGATATCACCACTCTATACCCTTTGGGAAAACAATGGCACGAAATGCAATACTCATTCTATTTAAGTCACTGCCTGAGGGGTCCTTAGACAAATGCTAAACCTCTGTTGTTTCCCACTCCCTTACACATCAATTCAGCTTTGAGAAGGCTGTAAGTCAATCCTGAGAGGTTGTAAGTCAAACTGTGATCATGGTCCAAACTGCACAATAAAGGTGTGGTTCTTTCTCAGCTCCAGTGGCTTCTGTCTAAAGAGCATTTCTTCCATTCAAACACTTTCTGGCTGAGAGCGAACGCACATCTTATCTGAATTTTAAAAGGCATTTAGAGAGATTTCAGGTCAAGGGGTTGCTCATCTGTGCAGTTTCGGAACAGTGTTTCAGCGTAGTAAAAAAGATTACTTTAATGAGCGGAGTTGCATGTGTGTATTTGTGTGTGTACGTTTGCTATCTTTACAGACTGTACAGGAAAGTCAGTCTGGGATCCGAAGTACAGAAATGAATTATGTTTTGGCATGAGTATGTGGCAGATGAATAGTGGATTGATATTGGCACTTGGCGGCTCCATATAAAACTCTATATTGTCATGTAAAACCTACTGCCAAGTACACATCAATAAGGTGACAGGTAATAAAGCTAAAGACTCAGGTCAACAAGCTCTTAAGAGATCCTATTGTTATCTATTGAATTCCACATTTGTTTGTCTTGATTAGTCCCTGAGAATCTTGATTAGTCCCTGAGAATGAATTTTTTATGAATGCGAACATCTCAATGCTCTTGAATTCTTTGAAACTGAATGCATTACACAGCCTTTAAACACTGCTTTTCCATCCGGGCTTTTGCGTGCGGCATGAAAGGTATTTAAGTGAATTCAAAAAGGTTGATGTTTGTTTTGAAAAATACTTTACTTTAAAAGACTTTCATTTAGAGACGCACTGACACACTGTTTTCCTCAGTCCTTTTTGGTTTCACAGATCTCAACGGAAATTCTCAAAACTACTTGTTTAACTTCCACATCATAAAAGTTCTTTCTTTTAAACAAGTTGAAAATGCAATTGATTATGTACAGTTGTCAGCTTTTTCCTGTTGCTCAAAATGTATTAATCTTGTTCTCTGTTGAATAGTCTTACCCCTCAAAACATCTAGGACGTTAGTCCATTGCAAAAGTAATGTCAAGTATATTTCTATACATTTATATTAGACTTTTTTGTAAATGTGTCCTGAATTGATGAGTCTTGAATTTCACTAATGAAGGGGAATGAAAAGCATTAGATCAACCAATGATCAACCAGTTCTCTGAAATAACTCAGAGATTCATGTCATGAATCTTCAATTGGAAAGTATATATAGACAGAGCACAACACAGAGTGACAATTACTTATAATGGAAGAACAACAAGGAAACAAACAGCCTGGAAGAAGAAGAGGAGTAAGGATTTATGATGGAAGGGTTAGGGAGGCAAAACAGGAAGAGGTAGATAAGGGTAGATTAAATGTGGACCATTGTTGTGGACCGTGTTCTCAATCATGACCTTGTTGGGAGAACAATCATTTCCACAATCATTTAATCATTTTGTATGCTTTATATTAGCATTTTTACACTTACAGTAGCATATTACATTTGCATTTTAGGGGTGTAACGGTTCTCAATAAAAAAATCTAACCATACTGTTCTCCACCCATGGTTCGACACACACTTGCATGCGGTTCATCTCAAGTCTGACGATGCTTCTATAATGTTTGCGTAAAACAGACATACAGAGTTTGGCAAATATATGTTTCTGTCGATGGATACAGATTCTGGCTTCCCAATACATTGCAAAAACGATTATCAAAAAGCGTGGACAAAACAGCCACTCTTGAATACGAGTGCTATATGCTTGAACATGACCCATCATTCATTTTCACCATCATCATCTGAAGGTGAGACCTGAACACCACACGTTGCTATTTGTGTTTAAACTAAACTCATTTAAGCTTTGGCTTGTAAACATTCAAAAGCAAGATGCGAAAGGGAATAGAGTTCTCTTTCAAGTCTTGCACTTGAACAGAAAAATTCACACAAAAAATATCAACATGCCCGTCTTGGCGAGCTTCCTAGTAAACAGTAGGTTATGTCTTGAGTAAAACTTAAACAGTCGCGAAAGATGTGTTCATGTGTAACAGTGACTTCCCCCATAGGATCATGAAGAGCAGTTTTGACGTTTAAAGTATAGGGTCGAGCTGGCCGTTGCCATCTTAGCAGCGCATCATCGTGCACCACTCCCGGATAATAGAAAATAGGCAAAGAGGCGGGACGTAGGTGGAGCTGAGGTGACGTGATGACTAACACAGCGGATAAATGGCTACCCACCTGCCACTCAAAAGTGGTCAAGCCCTTTATTATGCAGAAGCTTTATATAATGCAAATGAATGAGTTATAAAAAAATCACCCCCCTCACAGTTGTCATGAAGGGAAAAATTAGCCATTTAGACCAAAACTTGAATACCAGACTGTAAACATGTTTTTTTCTGCTGTAAAGTTGTGCATTTTAACATGGGGCTCAATGAGATTCTGCTCCCTTCTGGAGCCTGTCCCTAGTGGCCAGTCAATGAACTGCGTTTTAAGTCACTTCCGTATTGGCTTCAAGAGAGACCGCGGGAGGTTGCCGCTTGAACAGTATGTACTGGATCCGTGTATTATATCTTAAAGAGAAAGAAGCCTTTTCATGCTGTCTGTGTTTTTAATGTTAATCAAACAACAAATGACAAAGAAATCACTCACTGATCTTGACTGAATAGTTTTTGCAACTTCAATAAAGATTCATATGCATCTTTGCTCTATTGTATGTATTTGTGCTGCTGCTTGTGGCTTGATTATTTGTTCTTGTTTTCTTTATTTTCATTTGACAGTTGTCCTAATTTCCCTGAACATAGCACGTACCGAAACCGTGACCCTAAAACCGTGATAAAAAACGAACCGTGAGTAACTATGAACCGTTACACTTAACAACATTTTACAGTAAATACACTTTTTACAGATACATACACTGTGTGAATACATGTGTATGTGTGATATAGTATGTATAGTCTTGTCTTTTTCTTTTAGGCCTACATATCGCAATGACATTGTGCTGTAATTTGTTGACGGACCACAGTAAAAGCATAACTGTGAGTCTTGTTCAGTCTCTTGCCATCAATATCCCATACAGTATTGTGACATTTTGTACTGTTAAAATTATGCCATACAGAAAAATTGCAGTCTTGTGCATTTTCAATCAGTCATCAAAATCGAGTGTATGACAACAACAAAGGTGACAATGTAAAAATAGGGGAAATAAGAATGCACAATTAAATATACAATTGACTAATACCGATAAATGTCTAATATCAACCGGTAATCATTATGGTTCCGATATATTGTGCATCACTGCTTTCATTTCACTAAACGGGATGCCATTTGATGCCAGTACCAGTGCAATGAATTAAACTGATAGTGAGCACACGTATACAAATGAATATAAACAGCATTCCTTTCCAATAGGTGGCTGTCTATTTTCTTTCAATTTCATCTGTTCCTTGTTCGTGAAATGCTTTAGTTAATGCTGCAGCCTAATTGTTTTATACATTCAGATCCTGATTTCATAGGTCAGATCTCTTTTACATTAGTAAGTTATGCTGCTACAAATAATCAAAGCAGCACTTAACTCATTTGAAGTGGAATGTGAAATAGTTTTTGTGTGCTTTTGTGCGTGTCGTTCTGTCATGCCGCTTTTCTATCCTCTTGTGCTCTGATGCTGTGCCAATGTGGATGAAGGCTGCTGGTCACTTTCTGTGTGACCCACATACTGTAACCATAAGTGCTTCTAAAAGCCTGAGTTTCTCTAAGGAGGCGTGCTCTGGTTGACCTCGTTGTACCACTTTTTTCAAACACTCCATCTTGCCGACTTGATAACTGGTGGTGTTTACAACTGAGAGGTTTTTTCTTCACAATTTAGTAGCACTTACTAATGCAATCATCACTTCTGCACATATTTTGATGCTATTTTTTCATAATTTACTCACCACTCAAGACTAAACTTGTAGGACATTCATAGACATTCATCACAGGCACTCTTTTGACTTAGACCTGTAAGAAATTATCTAGTACTGTACATCCTACTGTAGTAATCCAAGCATGATTATTTGAAATAAAACCGAATGCTGAAAACTTGTATTTTTCTTAATCATCAAGTCACTGATAGAAAGCATTTAATTAAAGGCCAGTCAATATTGTCTTTAGTTGAACAGAATAACCCTCAGTCACTGTATGAAATGAACTGCAGTTGCAGTCTAACCAAATTATTGTTCTTGAAACAATAAACTCTTTCAGCACCATCTGCAACTCTATCCAGCTTATGCCAACACACATACATATGGACGTGTGCACACATACACATGCATTCACGCATAGGTCACAGAGGTCATCCAGTCTCCAGTGATTATCAGGCTTACACGCTCAGAGCAGGTCCTAGTCTCTTTTGTTTATTATGATCAAGTGATCTGCCTACAGTATGCTTGCATGAATGACGAGACTTTCTTTATGCATCTCTTGTGAGGGTTGAGAAGGGATAGTGTAATAAAACCACCGATGTGTCAGAAAGCTTGTTAATGGAGGTGCAGGTCAAACGCTGGGGGAGATGCTCATAGCGCGTGTGTCCATCTGTCTGCTGATGCCATGTTTTTCTCACATATAATCTCTTTTTTTTCTCTCGCTCTGTCTCTCTCTTACTCTCTCTCAGAGTAATATCTCTAATGCTCATGCCATCATATGACTCTATGTAATCAGACTGAGAGATGAGTGTACCCCCATTAATAGTTATGATTAAAAATAGCGCTATAGACTGGTTGTCTTGTGGTTAGCTTGCAAACCAGGAGCTAGCTTAAACACATCAAATTTGATTGTTTGAAGTTTCTGTTATATGATGTGATGAATAATTTAGTTAGAATTGTATTACAATGGAAGTGATGCTTGACAATGCAAAGTTCACCATAATAGGGTGTTCTGGGTTGTTGCCAAGGTATTGCTGTGCTAATATGTTCTGAGTGGTTTTAGTTCATTTCAGAAGTTGCTAGGGTCTTCTACTTGGTTGCCAGGGAGTTGCTAAGCTGTTTCCAAGGTCTTCCGGGGTGGTTTTTAGGTCATTGCTATACAGTTGCTGGGGAGTTCTGCATAGTTACCAGGGAGTTGCTATGCTGTTTACAAGGTCTTCTGAGTAGTTTTTAGTGCATTGCTATACAGTTGCTATGGTGTTCTGCATGGTTGCTAGGGCATTGCTATGCTGTTGCCAAGGTCTTTTGAGTGGTTTTAGTGCATTGCTATACAGTTGCTGGGGTGTTCTGCACAGTTGCCAGGGAGTTGCTATGTTATTGCCAAGGATTTCAGAGTTTTTTTTTTATTGTATTGCTATGCTGTTGCCAAGATCGTCTGAGTGGTTTTTAGCGCATCGCTATACAGTTGCTGGGATGTTCTGCATAGTTGCCAGGGAGTTGCTATGCTGTTGCCAAGGTTTTCAAAGTGTTTTTTATTGCATTACTATACAGTAGCTGGGGTGTTTGTACCTCATAGGTGCTAGTGTCTTGCTATAAAGGTGCTATGGTGTTCTGCATGGTTGCTAGGGCATTGCTTTGCTGTTGCCAATGTCTTTTGAGTGGTTTTAGTGCATCGCTATACAGTTGCTGGGGTGTTCTGCATAGGTACCAGGGAGTTGCTATGTGGTTTCCAAAGTCTTCCACGTGTTTTTTAGTGCAGTGCTAAACAGTTGCTGGGATGTTCTGCTTAATTTCCAGGGAGTTATGCTGTTGCCAAGGTCTTTTCAGTGGTTTTTAGCGTATTGCTATACAGTTGCTAGGGTGTTCTAGTTTCCAGGGAGTTGCTATGCTGTTGCTAAGGTCTTCTGGGTGTTTTTTAGTGTATTGCTATACAATTGCTGGGGTGTTCTGCATAGTTGCCAGGGAGTTGCTATACTGCTGCCAAGGCCTTCCGAGTGGCTTTTTAGTGTGTTGCTATAAAGTTTTTTGGGTTGTTCTTTGTGGTTATGTTGTTGCCAAAGTGTATTTCAGTCAGTGTGATGTTATACAGTTGCTAGGGTGCTCTTCACAATTTCCAGGGCATTACTATGTTGTTGCTAATATGTTCTGAATGTTTTAAGTTGCTAAGCTGTTGCTAAAGTGTTCAGAGTGTTTTTAGTGTGTTGCTGTATAGTTACAAGAGGGGTTGTTAGTGTGTTGCTGTATAGTTGCAAGTGTGTTCTGGGTTGTTGCTAAGGCTTAGCAAACACCAGTAACAAGCAACATTAAGGCACCAAATACTTAAAAATATTCTTTGAGCCCATGGAAACTTCCATTCGAGGAGGCTGGGATTATGACAGAGACTTGGATTGGGTACAACAGGGGTATGCGTCATTTCCTGATACCATTCTCCCCTCTCCTCCTTATAATTTCCTGTCCTCTCTCTGCTGTCCCATCAATAAAAAATGGTAAAAAGGCTAAGCATCTCTCTATCCACACCCAGCCAGCTGAGATCAGCTGAAGTCTCTGTTGGCAAGAGGTATGAAATTACGTCTACAATGTGAGCTGACTGAAGGGACCTCACTCACCGAGGACACAGCCTCATTCTTATTTTTACCTCCTTCATTAGTGTCCTTTCTTCCTCTTGCTCTCTCTCTCACTCTCACTCTCACTTTTTCTCTCTCTGTCTGTTCTTGTTATTATGTCCTCTAGCCCCTTGCTCTCTCTTGAGTAATGTGAATTAGATTCATTGATTTAGGTCAGGGCTCGACCCCTGCTGTCTTTATTAAAAGCTATACCTGACAGCTGGATGAGCGCTTGCTGTTTAACGCTACGTTCAAATGTCACACTAAACCTAGAAATGTCTAGAAATGTTTTTAAAGTGTTTTCAGACACCGATGTCATGTCACAGGATTGCTCAGGAGTTGATTTGAAATCTGCATTTAGATATAGTGATTTACTGTGTTGTTGTACACTTGTGGAATGAGATTGGCAGGCAGCCTTTAGCCTCTGTAAGCTTCAAATTTGATGGATTGGGGATTGCAGCAAAGTTTTTTTTATTTAGGAGAAGTTCTGCCTTTCATGGACAGACTCATGAGAGGTGTTCTTGTAAATTGTCAAAATGTCAGCACAAGGATTAATTCTGTGTATGTGGTGCAAAAACAGGTTGTAATTTCTCTCCTCACTACCACATAGAAAGGGGGAAAAGAGAAAATGTCTCTGTTTCAAAATGTAGTGAGCTGCCTCATTGTCTACTGCCTGCATAAGCAGCGGGCTTCTAAGAAAACATAGTATCCACCATATAACCTCAGGAGTGACTGAATTTGAACACAAAGGCAGCACCTCATATAGCCACACAAATAGACTTTGACATTAGCATGTCGCTAAGCTAACAATGCACTATAAGCATAAAAACATGCATGATTATTTTTCCAAACTATTTAAAGCTGCAGTCCGTAACTTTTTTTGGTTAAAAATGATCCAAAATAAAGTTTTGAGCAAGTACATAACCAGCCAGTGTTTTTAAAACTATCACAATGATTTTAATAATGTGTTATAATTTGAGTGTTACTGGTAGCTTTTTGGAAAGCTCGAGAAATTCGAGCTTAGTGGAAATTCGAGCATTCGAGCATGCAACTGTTCGTCTTTGCGTCATTACGTCATATCTGTATACATAAAGAATGAGTCCCGGGTAGGCTATATCGCATATAAGGGATGCTGCGGGTGGAGGATCTTTTATAGCCTATTCTCACAGCAGCTGGAGTAATTAAAGGAACACTCCACCGTTTTTAGAAATAAGGCTTATTCAACTTCTTTCCTACATTTAGAAATGTGGTCAAATGCATTTTTGTCTCAGTGCATGCATTGTTTTAGTTTGGCAGGGTCGCCGCTAGCTTAGCTTAGCATAATGAATGGAATCCTATGTTGCCAGCTAGGATGTCCCGAGGAAAAGTGATAAAAAAATAAAAAAAACACCTAATCACTTTTCAAGTCACAATTCACAACGAGTACAAATAGCGATGCAGATTAAGACTAGGCCATTTCCTAGGCAGATATTGACTTGGGACTATATTATGGGGAAGCACAGGCGAAGCACTGCTATTTGGGCACACAGATATCACGCAACACATGAAATCCCCAAACTACCGGAGTATGTTGTGGATGTGTTGTGTGATATCTCTGCGCATCCACAAATTATATTGTTATAAATAAAATATGTTTATAATCAACATTTCTCTTACTTTATCCATCAATTTATTTCTCCTTGGTTTGTTATTTAACGTTAGTTTAATGTGGTCAGCCTATATAAAAGTCCCCCTTCAGCAGACTGACAAACGTAATTGTAAAATGGACTGTGGGCCAGTAATAGACTTATGTGCGATGAAATGGAAATAAGAACAAACTATATATACAGCAGACTTCTGAAGTTGCTTTATAATTTATACAATGATTTTGATCATCTTTAGCAGTGTATTGTCTTTTAATCTTCATTAAGAGTCTGTTCTCAGAAAATGTTGAAATGGTGTTTGTAGCATGTTATTAATTTGATTAAAACCGTTAATCATTTGACAGCCTTGATTTTGTTTTGTAAAGCTTTACACAATGCATTATGGGATTGCCTTCCCCACAAGGGATACATCACAAAATTGTGGTATATTAAGAGGCAGCTTAATTATGCTATTTTCTTTTTGGAACAGTTGGGTAGGTGTCTATGATTTCTTAAAATGCTGCCTACAGAGACTACTCGATAGGTTTTGGAATAGGAAAAAAGGGCGAGAATATGAAAAGGAGATTGTTCATGCAAAGGTTGCGCAATTAGAATGAAACTTTAGAGGAATTAAAAGGGTCTTAAGCAAACGAAATGAAGGAAGGGATAGAGCTGGCGGATTATAAAGGAAGAGGCAGAGAAAGAGATGGCGGCTGATTTAGAGAGATCAAAAGTCGCTTGTCGGGTCAGATTGATTCTCTGATTACCTCTGTTTCTCATAAATGGATGAGAGATAGAAATGCAGGAGCGGGGAGAAAAATCAATTCTGTCATCCTCTTTCCTCTGCCTTTTTATAGATGCAGGAATAAGATACTCTTGTTGTGAGATTCATCTTTTGGCTCTTTCTCCCCTCCTCTGATACACTCTTAACTCCCTCCTTTCATTTCTCTTTTCTCCTCTCGGCCTTACACTTTTATTTCACTAGTGTGCAGTGGCTCATTCAGTCTCCACTCTCTTGCTGGCAGGGATTTTAATGAGGCTCTTGTGTTTCAGAAATTCAGCCTCTTCAGCCTTCGGGCTTTCCCACACAACAACAACAACCACAACTCTGGGGCGATTTCACTGAACAGTGGCACTTTTGAATGCGGTACACTAACCGCCCGCAATCTGGTTTAAACGGCCAATAAATGAGCTGATTATTTGTATATAGTCTTTCTTGTCAGTGCAAACATGCCTACTCATGACTGTGCTTGGAGACTTTTTTGTTTATGTTGTGCTGAGTGATACTGCAGTTGGCAATATAGTGACACCTCGTGGTGCGGATGCAGCATTGTGTAAACGCAAAACAAACAGTGCAGTTCTTGGTGAATTTTCACCTCTGTCTTTTTCCCAGAGAGCACAGCATTGCTCTCCTCTTCATTCATCCATCCCGCCACAGCTGGATTAGCAGTCCAGATGTTGCTGACCCACATAGAGGAGAGGAACAGCTGTCTGCAGGATGGGGTGGGAAGGCTGTCCTGGATTTTAACAGTCAGTACAACCACTAACACATGTGGGACACTGTGGAGGATTACCCCTTAAGCCCAAACATCCAGAGGGAAGAACAAGAGAAACTGCAAAGAACAAGAAAAGGAGAAATTCTGTTTGAGGTTGCGTGAGGGGTGTGCGTGAGCATGCTTCGGTTTATCCAACTTTCTTGTATATGCTGTCATCAGGGGTTTTCAAGAGCACTTGTCCCACTTCTGTGTCATAAATAAGCTTTAAAAAAAGCCTCCAAATACAAAAGTGCCCAAAAACACAAATTACAAAAATTTGTGTTTTGGGGCACTTTTGTATTTGGAGGCTTTTCCAGATTTCCACATTTTATTGCTCTGAGGTTGCTTGTAAAGTCCACATGAAAACAGAAATGATCCCATTTCCTTTCCTCATGCGCTGGCATGGTGTTACTCTGAATGATTCATCTCTGTATAGCCTACATTATTTCACAAAGTAAAGACTTTTATAATGTTACAAAAGATTTATATTTCAAATAAATCCTGTCTTTTGAACCTGATAAAAATGTATCACAGATGCCACAAAACTGTTCTCAACATTATTATTATTAATAATAATAATAAATGTTTCTTGAGCAGCAAATCAGCATATTAGATTGATTTCTGAAGGATCACGTGAGACTGAAGACGAGTAATGATGCAGAAAATTAAGCTTTACCATCACAGAAATAAGTTACATTTTAAAATATATTAAAATAGAAAACATCTATATAATAATATTTCTGTATCTTTGATAGATTGGTGACATTTTTCAAAAGAATTAAAAACTCCTAGAGTACAGACCCCAAACTTTTTGGCATTTATGCGCTAAAATATGTTCCGTTTTTTTGAAAACCATAGAGGAGACTATGCAAGTGTTTTTCGTAGGAGAAAATTCTAAGAGGCAGGATATTTAACCTCCTTTCTAGGAGAAACAAGATCTAACTTTTCCCTTTGGAATTGGCCAAGGGACAGTTATGTGAGAAAATGTAAGTGGATGAAGTCACTACATTCTTTACACAGTATATTGCCCTCGCCTTCCTCCAGATGTCTTTTGTTCCACTCGTCTTGGCTGGAGCTAAGGACTATTTTATTTCTTTTCTTTTAACCAGGATCCGTTCAGCCTTCATTTATAAAGTCTAATGAGTGTAGAGTGCCAAAACTAGCATGACATGGCCCAGTGTGAGTGATGACATTCAAGCCCTGGGGAACGGCACTCCTTTCAGTACATCAGCAAGGTGTCTGCTACACAGAGAGAGACATGTCACTTGACATTGCACTGCTACCCAGTTGGAGCTTTTCCAACTGCAGATGCAGACACAATTACTTCGTCCTGCAGTTTCAGTTTTACATTGTCTCTCAATTTTCTGGTTCTTATTGAAGGGCAACATAGAGCGCAAATTCTGTGGAAATCCAGCAAATGTCCACAAGGCTGGTTAAGGCACAAACTCAGACTGCATATGAAAACAACAGACACGGCACAGAGCCATTTGCGTGTCTGCTGGTCAGTCCAACACCAACACTGAGCGGTGATGCTCTTTCATCACCACTGGGCCTCCAGCCAGTGTAAGCTGCTCCTGCTCTGCATTCTTGCCATTGTTGTTATTTTTCTCTCAACCACCACCCCCCTCCCCCCACTCACACACTCCCTCGTTGGCCTCGTTGTGATCTCTGTGCTAAATCATTTGCTGTAGCTTCAACCCTAAATGGCCAAGTCTG
Organism: Gobiocypris rarus; assembly: GCA_023029165.1. NCBI lineage: Eukaryota > Metazoa > Chordata > Actinopteri > Cypriniformes > Gobionidae > Gobiocypris > Gobiocypris rarus. The sequence continues at coordinate 11,703,059 of CM040919.1, forward strand.
GAGATCAGCCTCTAGCTATAAGCATAACGTTTTAGGGACATTTAATCACAGGACTAGGCTGAGGTTGAGGCTAAGACTTTTTAAACCTCGGAGCCTGACAGGGGGGATGGGGGGATGGTTGACAAGAAAAGAGTTTGCAAGAAAAGTTTTTGAATGTCATTTTAAATGTATGAACACTGCTATCTAAGTTAGGCCTGCACGATTTAGGGAAAAACCTTTAAAAAAATGTAAAATAATTTATCAAAAATAAAAAATCAGCCACGACAAAACGTTTTTTAAAAAGGAAAATGGTGGTGCGTTGAACACCCTATTCTGATGGTGCAGGAGATGCAACTATGGCAGCTGAGAAGGCCATTATTTGTGTTCTTTTTTAATATTTTTGGAATCTGTATAAATACATGTTTAATACTGCAAAACATGCTCGATGTTACAATTGCCGTCCAGAATAAAAGTGTGAAGGGATTTGTGGAAACTGGTTCCTAATTATCATGATCCAACATTTGCCTCGCATTTCAGGATGAAAAGACAGACATGTCTTCTAATATCTTCAATATCTGCAATTCTAATATCATGTGTCAATCTCTAATCTCTAATGTTGCGTATACCGAGCTACAGCGGACACGTTTGTAAACGACTTTATTTGGACCCAGTGTGCAAGCTGTCTCTTTAATACCACATGGTTTATGTTGCTGCTGATTGGGCTGACATTTTTGACACACCCACCAAACAAGAGAAAACATATCTCAAACCCCGCTGCACACCGTTTCCAGGAAACGTCATTCAACCCGTAGCAAAACGTTGCACACCGGCTTGAGCTTGAACGTGCCCCAGGTTTGCTGTGCTTGTTTGTAGGGCTGCAGAATTTGCGATATAATAATAATAAATAAATAAATACATATTAACCATAATTAGTATTGTAATATTTCACTGTAAAATAAAAAATAAAGTATTCAAGAAAAATATTATAATAACAATACCATATTTTTACAGCATAATATTTATTTAGTTTTAGTTATTTAATTTCTTGAAACATCAAGCTTTTATTTTATAGTTCACCCCAAAAATTTTATTATCTCATAATTTATTCATAATCTCGTCATAAATCTATACTGTACATTACTCTTTCTTTCTGTGGAACACAAAACAAAATATTTTGAAGAAATACTTTTTGCGTACAATGAAATTTCAATGGGGTCCAAAATAAATTGACAACAACAAAAATATATTTTGTGTTACTTAGAAAAAAAATAAGTCAAACAGGTTCGGAAGAGTTTAAAATAGCAAAAACTTTATTTTTACAGATTTTTTTTATTGGCTGTTTTGATTGTAGACACACCCCTAGCCACGCCCCTTAACTAATCTGAACTTCATCAGTGGCATTTCATAATACGATGACTCCTCCCCCAGATCATGCTTATGGAGAGCTAAAAAGTAGTTTTAAATGAGGTTTTCTTCATCTGATCTCTCTCTGGTGGGGTTTATTTCTCTCCCGAGAATACACACACTGACTATGGGGTGGAAAATCAAATCAGACAGGCTGCTATCATCTGTAATCGTGCAAAAATTAGCCTTCCTGAAAGTGATACAGTTTGAAGGATGTTCTTTTTCTCAATGCTTATGTAAGGTAATTTAGCTTAAACTCAAACCAGGCTTTTGCCTCTATCACATACTGTCAGATAATCGTTCTTCATTGAGCTCAAACCGCTCCCTTTGCGTTTGAGATAAATGTGCCTAGTGCTCAGTGCTGGATGTTTTCATATATCTCTGAGAGTCTTGTTTGTGTGTACTGATCCTCCTCCAGTGTTTTTGCCGCGGTACACTACTTGGCCTCGGATCGCTGCCCGTCTCGCAGTAATTGTGGGCGGCTCTCTTATTAATTAGCGTAGGTAGCTCACTGTGCTCTCTAAACATCATGGGAGAACGGCTGTTTTTCTACCTCACATTTGGACCGATTAATTTGTACATTTCCTTTTACAGCGTTTATTAACAGCATAAGGACGTTTATGTATTTTTATCAGAGCACTTTTTGTACTCAGGATGTGAGAATGAGTCAGCCCAGTAGGGTGCTATTAATTCACTAATGGATATGTTCATACACACACATATACGAACATCGCACAACAACACATTGGCTCTAATTATCTATGTAATGTCAGGGGAGACATTAGAGTTCACTGAGCCCTGATGGGTGTCACACCAGAGCAAGAGAGTTCAAACACACGTTAAGATTTGGAAGAAGCTTGTGGTTTTTAATTAGCTTAAATTTCATGTTCACAATAGCATGACGACATCTAATCACTTGACCCCTGACCTCATAACTGAAACTCCTTCTTATCACTTTAACACGGCAACCTACTCTAAATGTTGCCAGGTCTCACCTAATTGATCCTTGTTTATCTTTGCCAACAGGTCTGACCCGGGGCCTCGGTATTGTCACTGCGCACACAGAGACGTATCATTATGGGAAAACAGAACAGCAAACTCAGGCCTGAGATGCTACAGGACCTGAGGGAGAACACGGAGTTCACTGACCACGAGCTGCAGGAGTGGTACAAGGTCGGAACATCTTGAAATATGCTTTTTTTTCTTGAAAATCTTTCTTTATAATAAACTCTACTTGGTTTTGATAGTGTTATATGATGCAGTGACATTTATACATTTTTAAGAGCACTGCAAAAAAAAAAGTTTTCTTACTCAGTATTTTTGTCTTGTGCAGCAGGGCCGTAACCACCATAGACATTGAGGGGGACAATTATCCCCAAATATAATTAGAAATGGCCAAATTGTCCCCCCAATATTTGATATTGTTGATGCTGCTCTGCTGTACTCCATTACACACCGCTCTGTTTGTTGCTAGGATGACAAAAGTAAATGTTAAATTTTTAGGTCGGTCTGCCTCAGTGGTCTAACACCGCTCGTCACTGTCAGAATGAGATGGCCAATCAAATCAAAGAAGGCGGGGCTTACTGTTAGTGCGATTTCCAATGCGACACTTTAGTTATAGCAGTTAAAGTGCATCATAAGATGTGAGTAGCTAATCATTTAATATTTGACAACTGTTTTACAATAAAAATGTTCAGTGATCAACAGTAATATCGAGTGATGCAAACTACTTGACATTTGTTATTAAATTTCACCGTTTCGAATTGAAAATCTGACATTATTATGTAAATCATAACTGAATTTGACGTGACAAGAAACCTTTTGGATTTTTACATGTAAGGCAGATGAAAATAAGATTGAATGTGTGCATATTTTTAAAAAAAATTATTTGCAAATAGATTACTTCAAAACTGCAATAGAACTGGAAATGTTACCGTTCTTATTTTTATTTATTTCCTTTAAATCCATTTTGATCCTTTAATAATTTAAGTCTCCCCAATGTCAATGTCAAATGGTTAAGGCCTTCTTATCCAGTATTAAAAAATATATATATATATTATACAAAATATAATATACAAATATTGTTTTAAAATTATAATTTTTTAAGAAAACAAAGCTTAATAGACCAATTTGGAGCAGACGTCACAGCTACACCACTTGCAGCAGCGTGCACGTTGTGGTGGCAGAAAAACAGTGGTAACACCTGGAAGAAAACAGGCAAAATCAACTAAATAAGAGAAAAAATGTCTTCTTGTGCCTTTGGATGTTAGACTCGGAATGCAAATAAAAGATGCTCATCATTTTTTGTAGAGTATACCATCTTTGAAGACGCCCTTTAAAAGCTAAACGCAGACATTAATGTTCCAAGCCATTAAACAGACAGACTGGACTGATGAAACCTGCGATGATTAGTCTACTATTAAAGCATGAATTTGATATAAACAACAGATCTGTGTAATATTCACAAATGCAGTTCACAGGGGGCATAATGTATTGTATTTTACAGTGAAATAACATGAAATAATATTTAAACCTAGGCCTATAACATTTTTATCTATTTATATCTCCCAATTCGGACTATATAACGCGCAATTGTGAGTTTATACCACATTCTGAGGGGGAAAAAATCGTAATTGCGGGATATAAACTAAAAAAGATAGAATAACAAATTTATATCCCGCAAATAATCCAGCTTCCTTAGACTGCTATGACAAAACTGTCATTTTCTGCATCACTGCTGTTTGCACGCACTAAATTGGTCTATATCTATATCTATATCAAGAAAATGTATCTGGATTTGAGAACGTTAAGATATTTGTTCTGGAGAACCAAGACAAAAAAAAAAAACTAAGTAGGAATTTTTGCAGTGTGTGACTTTGGTTCCAAACACTTTTGGGTCCCTGTTTACTCTACATGGAGGGTAGATGATTGGACTTTGTTAATGGAAATATTATCTCACGTAAATGTCTCTCCACCATACGGTCAGACAAAATGTGCAAAAATTTTACCTTTAGGGATACAATAGTTGACACTGGAGTAGTACTCTTAAAGGAACTTTGAACCTTATCTACCCCTAAAAGGAGAATATTAATAGTAATATTTACCTAATAAGGTAATACCATGAACCCTAAATTAGTGGCAAAATTCCCTAAAGTTAAAATTTTTGCACATTTATGTAGTGTATGGTATTTATCCATATGCATATTTGAACATGAAAACAGTTACCCTTTCCCAAAAAGATGGTAAATATAGCATTTGGTGTATTTCTTTAAGTGGTGTTCATGGGAAAGGACTTACAGTAAATATGTATCCCAGGGTTGGTTGCCCCTTGTGCCAGGAGGTTAAGGCATATGTATGTAAATTTAAGATACATATCATGAGCCACGGAGTCTCTGGGGCTGAAAAAGTTCAGATCATATTGTACATTCAAGTACTGTCAGAAATGACTGTTAGTTTGTTTAGTTTGTACACATTTTGTGTATTGTAGGCATAATTTATGGTCTGACAGGCTTGTGCAATCAAACTATATTTCTAATCCCTTTCTGAGGCACAAGACTGATAAAATACACAGATTATACAATTACACAACTAATGTGCATCCTTTGCGTTTAAGTATGCGCCTAAAATGTTTCCTGTCTTTATTGGGAAATTAAAAAAGAAAGAAATACTGAATTGTCCAGCTAGTTTATTTTAGCATTAAAAAATCAATTGAACACACATCATGTCATAATTCTGATTTCCCATGAGGACGTAAATGCAGCAATAAATCTTCTATGGCATTATTATACTGCCAAATGTCAAAAACCCTTATTGCAACGTAAGAGTACATCCATGTAATTCACAAGTGTGATTCTCTCGCTTACATGCAGATTTCCTTCGCACTCGCACAAAACTGGACTCATGCTCTCAAATATGCAGTGCTCTTTTATGAATTGCCTCTCAAACGTTTGTCATGTGCACTCATGAATCTCTCCATCCTCTTGTGCTAGAATTGAATTCTCTTTGCTCCTGTATTAAACATTGTCATTGTGTATTAAACGCTCCTGGCTGTATCCACCAGAATAGGCTTCCATGACTGACAGATGAAAATGCTGAGTAAAAGATGCACTTTTGACATTTGGCAGTATAATAATGCTCGACCTTCCGTCTTGGTATTAAACTCACAATCGCCTTGGGTGTTTGTGAAGGATGAAGACATAGCCTTAGTGAAAATTACAGGGTCATCATGAGAAATTATTTATGAGTTTGGGGATGCTTGTATCTTTGACCTGAGATGTCATGTTCTAACAAAGGAGCCTCTTAAAGCATGCCACTAATGGCAATATATGTTGTTATACTCTAAACAGGGGTTCCTCAAAGACTGTCCCAGTGGGCATTTGAACGTTGAAGAATTTAAGAAGATCTATGCCAACTTCTTCCCGTACGGTGATGCCTCTAAATTCGCTGAGCACGTCTTCCGTACGTTTGACACCAATAACGATGGGACCATCGACTTCCGGGAGTTCATCATTGCTCTGAGCGTGACATCACGGGGGAAACTGGAGCAGAAGCTGAAGTGGGCCTTCAGCATGTATGATCTGGATGGCAACGGTTACATCAGCCGTGATGAAATGCTAGAGATTGTGCAGGTCAGAGTCATTCTGTGATGCTTCTGCTGTTAAAATAAAGCAAATGTACAGTGTATTGCATCCATAAGCTGATTTTCTCAATGCTGTGATGATTTTGATTTTGATAAACAAATAGGCCTATGGATTATTTGGAGATTAGACGTTTGATGCTGCTAAAATGCTAACTGTCAAGGTAAAACTTTTGGTTAGCTTGTCAAACTGATGTTTAGTTGGTTGGCCAGCTGGTCTTCCAGCCTTACCAGCTGACAAGTGGTCAAACTACCAAAACACACTTAAGGCCCGTTCACACCAGGAACGATAGCTATAACGTTAACTATTTTAGCTTCCACACCAGCAGACAATATTGTTCTGTTTTGTGGTCTGCCACTTTAAATGCTCGAGCTCTTGAAAGTCTAGTGGATTCTGATTGGCTCTCATTGTTTTGGAAAAAAATCTTTTTGAAACCGATTCCAACTATATTGTTTCTCTTTGACTTTTATTAATTGGTGTGTGGACTCTGCTATTCTTTTAAATATCAGATTTTTAGAATTATAGTATCTTTATGATTATAGTTGTCAGCCTTGGTGTGAACGGGCCTTTTTTAATAGGGTAACCATACGTCACATGTCCTGTCCCCAACCAGAGTTGTCCCCAGAAATGTGTCGTGCACAGCATGTTTAAAACATCCTTTAAATACACTGCAATAAAGGGCTTGGGATTGTTTTGCACACAATTTTAAATGTCAGCCAGCCGTCACAATGCAGTTATTCCCACATATACATCTTCATTATACCAGGTATGTGAAAGTAGACCGTGATATGAATAAATGTTTGTGCTCAAAATTAGCTAAAATGCAAAATAATAAACCCAATTAAGGATAGCAAATATCCTTTTCCAAAAGCACAAACATGATAACGTTTGAAAATGTGTAAATTAGTTTTAATTACTGTATACTGTATATTCGCAGGATTTGAAATGAAATATATTAAACATATTTATTAATTGTTTACAAATGTTAAAACCAGTTTTATTTATCGTATGTTCTTATATTTATTTTGTTTTTGTTAAGTCATAATTTTATATATTATATATAATTGTTCTTTGCAATATTACTATTTACTATTTCCCATAGTGTGTTTTTTGGTGAATTGATAAAACCAGTTAGGGTCTGTTTCACCTGCAAATATCATAATAATTAGGCTATTTATATTTTTAAAAAAAGTATCCTCCCTATGTTTTAATTCATAGATAATAACAAATGATATTTCAATGATATTTTAACCACTGAACTAGAAAATGTCCCTGGTTTCCATTTCAGAAATGTGGCCGCCTCATCTTTCAAGCAAGGTTTTCAAATAAGGATTTGTCATTTTTCAATATGTAGGCTTACTGAGCACATTTATTTTATGATGATTAGAATTTATCAGATAGCATCTCACAAATCAAGAAATCGTTGATTTCTTTTGTTGTTGACTTGTTAAGTGAATTTGTGTCCTTATATTGTTGAATGAAAGAAAAACATTTGGGTTTATCTTTTATGAAATGGAAGAATCAAAATATTTAATTCATGTTGAGCAGTTTTTTTTCTACTTAATGTTACTTGTTATCAGTGCACATATCCATTCATGCTTTTACTGCAGCCTTAATATTTTCTTTCCTTTGTTGTTTCTCAAAATTATTAAAATTGATCAGCATCGTTGATCATAAACCGACATAGACAATGTTCAGGATAGCATACTACCATAAAATATTACTATGTCTGCATAGTATAGTATGTACAATATACTGTGTATATACCACACCATCTGATTTGAAAAAAATGTAATTGTATTCTTAAAAAGTTGCATACATTTTTTAAATAGCGGGTAAGTAAGCTTCCATTTCAGACTCAGGCATACACTCTCCTTCTAAACCAGCAGTGACTTCTGTGCATGTACAGTACAAGCCAAGGCTTCATCATTTTCAGAAAGCAGTCACAGAGATGAGAAGCCTGACCCCTGGTGGAGAGATCAAGGACAAATATTAGCGAGCTGTCCCAGATGAATGCTCCCCTGTCACCTTGTGCTGTGGGAGTAGAGAAGCTATTAGCATGTGCTTAGCATGCTGAGTTGGTACCAGTCTCCCTCAACCAGGCTTGGCAAAGCTCCGTTCTGTGTGATGCCTGACTGGCGAAGCCTGTGGGGAAGATCGCGGCGATAGGGGAGGGCCATAGCACCCGCGTTGGCTCTCTTCTCTGTTGGATTAACAAGTTAAATTTAACCGGGGGTTTATCCCTATGTGTGCAGAACGGTGGGATTATCCGCAAGCTCATGGAGGTTACAGTTGGCTGGGACTCCGAGATTGCAGCGTGTTGCATATTTTATCACGGCGGCTGCTTTTAAAAGGTGGAGGGCTTAGCCGAGAGTACGGCACCAGCAGTCTGCCCAACTGTGAATATCATTACCCCTCAAAAATTATTTATTGAGTTAAAACCGACATCTCTGATTTAGTGGTCAATGAGCTGAAAAAGCCTAAGAACTTTCCTTTGAGTTTGCTCTCTACTTATGGCTCATGTAGAGTCCCAGTGCAGGATGATTGAACTGAGTATACAGATAAAGGTGGTCTACTGATATTTTAGATGAACCTGGTTCATTGTTCATTTCTCTTAACAGGCCATTTATAAGATGGTGTCATCGGTGATGAAAATGCCTGAGGATGAATCCACACCAGAGAAGAGGACGGATAAGATATTCAGACAAATGGACCTCAACAATGATGGTAAAATTTGGACCAATTCTTGAATTCATTTTGAATTGAAATCATAAAATGGCCTGGTGTGATTATTAAACAGCAAAAGTATATGATTTATTTTAAATAAATGTATAGTAGCCTATGCATGCACACAGAGCATGTGTGAGCTTCATGATGTGGCATTTTCAGCAGTCTCAAGGTGGTGCAGAAGATTTAACTTTTTTTTTTTTTTTTTTTCAAAAGCGATATACATGTATACATTATAAATCAAATAATGTGGCACTGGTGCACAAATACTGTAACCAGTAAACTTTTTTCCACCAGAACAATGGCTTGAGAATGTGATGCATACATTTAATCTATCAGTAAAGTGACAGTATATATATATCACAGATTTATATCAAATAAGTGTTGTTCTTTTGAACTTACTATTTATCCCCCCCAAAAAATCTTTAAAAATGTGTAAAATATTAAGACTAGGCGATTTCCTAGGCAGATATTAACTTGGCACTATATTACTGGGAAGCACAGGCGAAGCACTGCTACTTGGGCACAGAGATATCATGCAACACATGCACAACAGACCGATATGTTGACAAAAGTTTGGGGATTTCATGTGTTGCGTGATATCTCTGCACCCAAGTAGCAGTGCTTCGCCTGTGCTTCCCCATAATATAGTCCCAAGTCAATATCTGCCTAGGAAATCACCTAGTCTTAATCTGCATCACTATTTTTATTTGTTGTGAAAAAGCAGGCCACAAGAAGTAATTAGGTGGGGGGGTTTTTTTGGTCACTTTTACTCGTGAAATGCTAGCTGGCAACATAGGATTCCATTCATTATGCTAAGCTAAGCTAGCGGTGACCCTGCCAAACTAAAGACAAAAATGCATTTGACCTGCATGTAGGAAATGTAGGAAATATGTTGAATAAGCTCTATTTCTAAAAATGATGGAGTGTTCCTTTAACAGCACTACTTTTTTTCAACTTTGATAATAATAAGCAATATATCTTGAGCAGCAAACCAGCATATTAGAATGGTTTCTGGAGGATCATGTGACTGAAGACTATAGAAATGGCTGCTGATAGAGTCTGCTTAAAAAGCTACAGAAAATTTTCAATTGTAATAATATTCAATTCACTTTCAAGTTGAACTTTAGGGAGCCCCTAAAGGGACATGGTGAAAAAAAAAAAGTGGGATTGGAGGAAAAATAATGTCAATGCTTTTGTGATCTCTCACGCATACATTTTGCATTTCCCCCTAGAAAATTAGCTTTCTATTGCAAAATGTTTTCTGTTTCCTGGAGAAACTTTGCTTTCTCTTGCAGAACGTTTAGCATTCCCCCGAGAAACTTTGCCCCTGAATGGACATGGTGAAGGAAAAAAATGCTTTTGCGTGCTCTCTCAAATGTTTTGCGTCCCCCCAAGTAACTGCGCTCACTCTCAAAAACATTTGTGTTCCACGGAGAAACTTTGTGTTTGCAAAGTTGCGTTTACAAAAATGTATCATAGTTTCTCAGTTCCTTGGCGGAACCCAAACGTTTTTGTGAGGGAACGCAAAAAATTTGCGAGAGCACGCAAAAGCATTGACAAATATTTTTTTCCTTCATCGTGTCCCTTTAGGGGCTCCATAGAATTTTCATCATATCGCAATTCAAATTTCTTTCTTTTTTTTTTTTTTTGCTAAATCAAACCTAGTTCTAGGCAAATGCAAAGAACCCAGTTTTTAGAAATTGTCAGGTCAGGTCTTGCAGTGTCGTCTTACCTTTTCTCATCAACCTTTCTGTCTTCCCTTTCTAGGCAAGTTGTCTTTGGAAGAGTTCATAAAAGGTGCCAAAAGCGATCCCTCCATTGTACGGCTACTGCAGTGTGACCCCAGCAGTGCTTCGCAGTTTTGAGTCACTCCAGACAACCGGCACTCAATGCATGAAAGCTCTTATATCTCATTCTTCTTTGTGTCCCAGACGGAAGAGTTTTAAGAAAAAAAAAGTGCAACAATTTTACTTTCCGTTTTTCCCAGAAAGGACATGCGTACATCTGAAGAACAAAGACAACACCTGCCAAGACATCTTCGTCTGCTGCGTGTCATCCGTCTCTGTCTCTGCTATTGGAGTGCTTGACTCCACAAAAAAAAGGGTCCAGATTTAAGAAAGGAATATTCCTTTTTAGGAATCTTGCATGCGCTCCCGACCTTCCCCACCCCTCGCATCCCTTTTGTGTTTAATATCTGTGCTGTTTTGTTTCTCTTCCCCTTTGTTTTGTGAGGGCACAGTTCCCCATCTACTTTTTATATTGATATTTATGTGTATATACAGTATAAATGCATATTAGAACTACAAAGGAAGGCAGTAACAGACGTCTTTTTACTCACATGCATCTTACGGCAGTATTATGTAGCTTCAGACAGTATCCAAATCTTAGTCTCCAATCGACCCAGTGGACTGATGGACTGAATGTTGGGATTTTTCTGCTCTGGCGCTCATGATCTTTATTTTACAAAGAGAAGGCTGAGGATCCCATTCTTGAATTCTGTTCATTTTATTCTGTTGTTGTTGTTGTAAATACGTGGTTTGCTTCCATATTTCTTTATTTATTTTTGCATTTTTACAGTGTTTATTTTACCATTGGGTGATTTTATTACTGTTGAACTGAGATGTGAGACACTTGGTGATGTATTATGAGTAAGTTGTTATTAATTCAAGGCTTTTCAATGCATTGTGGGACATTTTTTGCATATGGGGATACATTCCTTTGTGTTTTGAATGGAAGACACTGGTAGCACATATCATTTGAAGCGCTTCATCTGTGTGCGTGCGGTTATATGCGCGTTTGTATGTACGCAAGAGTGAAGGTTTGCATGTTCTGGTGTATGTATGCGTCTGTGCTAACTTTATAGTATCACTTTGTGTAGTTACTATACGATATCTTTGTATGCAAGTACGTTTTTGAACCCTGATTTGAAGCAGCTCGTGACATCTTTATCCTGCATCGTATGGTACTCAAAATCACATGCATAGGTTTCCATCAACAGCATAGACAGGAATGTACAACACTATAATTTATGATCATGGTTCACCTTTAGATAAAGAGTTTGAATACTGAAAGCAATCACTAAGGGCTTATTTTCACTCATGAATGAACAGGTGTAAGAGAACGCCACTGCTTTGAGTTTTCTTTTTGTTTTATGCAATGACTGACATTCCATAACCTGAATTCTCCAGGTGCTCCTGCTTCATACAAACACATTAGCTCATGAACTCAATACATGTGTAGCTTCCATGTTGCTTCCATATTTGTACCGAGACCATATTTGATGCTGCACCCTCTATGGCAACTTTCCTCTATTATGTTGCATGAAAACCTCATGCGAGGACATAATGATTGTCCCCTTTTACTGACGTTGAAAAATATACTTCTGTGTTTAGAATGTCGCCTGAGAGTGATTCTTACAACTTATTGGTCAACCTGGTCATGTGATCACAAAGTGCAAAGGTATTAAGCAGGGTTGAATTGAGAATGCCTTTAAAATTCCAATAGGATTCCCGAGTTTGGATTGTCAGCAACAAACAGGATGCAAAATTCAATGTGAATAGGAATGTAAGAAACTTAAATTATTGTTTTAATGAAAATGAAATGTATGTAGCCTTATTGTATTTTAAGTAGATAAGCGATAGATAGATAGATAGAAACTTAATTTCCCAGAATGCATTCAAATTTTCTTTGAATTGAAAATTGCAACTCATGAAGCCAACTTTTTGCACCCCTGAATTTTGTGATTTTTCAAATACAATAATCTGCTCTAAGGAACAAGTTTGTTATATAAATGCATCCATTTTAAAATGTTATATTTACTTCACAGTGATAATTTAATAGAATATTAGTTTACATATTTGCATGACACTTCATAATCTATTCCTCTATGAACACACTCAAACACACGTTCACTGTAAACAGTTATCGTGATTTTAAGCCTGTTAAGATGCTATGGTAAAAACCTGTTAATTGGTTAACAGTAAGTTTTCGGAAGTGAAAAAGAACAAGTAATTGTATAATTTACAGTGTAAAACCATAAATTGACATTCCCAGAATTCCCTGCTTTCCACTTCACATTTGATTGGTTTCTTCTTAGGTTATTCTTATCAGTGCACATTATGGTTTTGTATTACATCTAATGATGTTAAATGAATGTTTATGGCATTACTTTAGTGTCATGTGTGCCACCATGATGGTGTTTGTGAGAATGTGCACCTTTTATATTTTAGTTTCTACTAGCTTGTGGGAAAGTTGATTGTGGTGATTTGATTTATCATTAGACTCCCATCACCACCTGTTTTTGGTGGTTGTCAGTGTATTACAAAGGTATAGACAGACATTAGTAGCCTACTTCAATAGGTTAACATTATATCAGTTAATGAAATAAGGTTTTTTTTTCCATGGAAATTTAAGTTAAATCTGTAAAACCTAAAGTGCTACCATACATTTCTGGTAACCACAGCTGTTGGTTATTATTTGTTTTAATTATTTGTGTATAATTAAAAACAAATTTTAACAGTGTAGATATTTTCAATTTACTTTATAGTCGGCTAATGATATTAGCTAACGTTCTCAGAAACATTTATAGGCTATTTTTTTCCCCCTTTCTCATTAGACAATTATTTATTGTGTTTAGTAGCTATAGCCTATAGGCTTACTGTTTTTAGCTTAGTATTAGCTAGCCTATGGGGAATTTTTGGCCCTCCAAATTCAAAACCTGACACACTTTTTTCTTTCTTGACAACAACCAGACTCTATTAAATATGTAGGTAGGCTATTGTATTGAGAAAACGCACTCAAAGTGACGATCCATTAGTGACAAAACATCAGGTGCGACCTGTAGGCTCCAAGCATGTAACATTCGTCTGTCTTCAGAAAAGTTTAAAATCAGATCCAGATACTGGACCGTTCCAACGCCGCCCGGTTGAACGGGGATGCGGAGGGGTGTTGGCGGTACTGGCCGGAGGACACGGAGCGGTGCGGGTGAGAGTTACAGGGTGGCTTGGACCGCTCTGGGGGTCTAAAGGACAACCTCCGCTCCTCGTCTCCTTCACAACGACTGGATGGAAGTGCGTAGCGGGGCTCGGACGCTCCCGGGGGTTTCATCTGAAAAGGAACACAATGATGCCGAATTACAGTATGACTGCAGTATGAGTCACCGAACACACCCTCTCAATCTCACACGTACGAGTCAGTCACGCATGTGTTAGTGTTCTCTGAAGCATCTATTAGGAGGACCGTATAGGCTACACCTGGAAACTCAAAGGATGAGACCACCTACGCTAAAGCGCTGGTTATTTTGATTTGTGCAAATTTGATCTCCATTGAGTAGGCCTATATCGGCCAGTAGCCCACATACCAATCTGCTCTCTTGTAAATGTTGTTTGCGGAGGCACCAGGGCTGACCAAGGTAGGAGATAGAGACTTTAAATAAGCGGCATGAGAACAACATCTCCACTGCACTCATTAGTATCAATGGAACCCAAAGGACTATCGTGGTGCTCTGAGAGAGAGAGAGAGAGAGAGAGAGAGAGAGAGAGAGAGAGAGAGAGAGAGAGAGAGAGAGAGAGAGAATTAGCCTTTATTTATTGCGAGTGCATACTGTATGCACTGGGTAATCGTGCATTTTCTGAACAATTTTGCAACTCCAACCTTGCTGTAGGCTACGTTATACTCTTTCATTAGCATATTACTTAAAAAATTGCATATTTGTTCTGGTTTCAAGTTTTTTTCCCCAAATACATTTTAATGTCAATTTTTAATTATTCAAACAGGATTTCTTTCAACCCATTTAACATCACCTATACACAATTACTAACATTCTTAACCTCTTTTTGTAAACAATAGCCTACTGTATACTCACCACTATACACATAATAAAGTATTTTATTTTATGTTGTTTGCTGGCCCATAAACAAAAGCAAAAGTTTACAGAGACTGATGCCATTGAAACGGGTTATTTACATTCTTGCCATAATTAGTTGATTCCATTAATTAAAATGTCCAATAACGGTGGGGTTACTGAGATAAAAGAGTAGTTTTTGGCTGATCATGTGATCTCAGCTCCTATTAGGCTACTAATATGAAGACTACATCATTTTAAAAATGCACATTACTATAGATTTTTTTCTATCTGTAAAACTTTTTAATGAGGAAGAAATTGCTAACTGCACTTTTAATGAGTAGAGATTCTCATTGTGAACAAAATTAGTAGATCCACTGTGCTCCTTTGAATATCTTAAAATAGGGATTATGACAGAAGAAAAGGTAATTTCTACAACTATAACTGCGCTCATTAATGATTTTTAAGTTAATGAGCAAAATATGATTAAATCCAATGTAAGCATAGGCTACTGCATGACAAAAGCAGCCGTTTAATACTGCTGTTTAATCATACAGTTCCAATAAAACCATATTTAGCAATTATAAAAGTTAAAGGTACACTATGTAACTTTTGGCCCTCTACATCCTGTCAGGTCTAAAATAGAAACACTTATAGGCTTAGTAAATCAAGCTTGAGACAAAAACACATTTTGGAAGAAGGATTGAAAATGTAACTTATGATTGAAATGTAGTTAATTTAGAACAACAATTTCTAAATTTGCACAGTGTACCTAAGTTGCATAGTGTACCTTTACTTTTAATATTTAGGCACTCAGGTGAACCAGAATCCTATTTGCAACATTGAAATGCAATTATTTCTTCAACAGCCATTCAACATTTTCTCTTATTTCTCCTTTGGAATACTTACAAAAATACGAGTAGGGTCAAAAGGACACTCATTGGCGATGATTAGGTGACTCCTGCCATCATTGTAGCCACAGTAAGCGAGTAGTCTCTTGTCACCATGAATTATGGTCTTAACCAAGGACACCGTCAGTCCGATGACTGAGGCGGCAGCCACTAAACCAGCTACCGCACTTAACACGAGCAGTGACAAGGTCTATAATACAAGAGAGCCGTTTTAACAGAATTAGCAAAGAACAATTAAACTCAAGTGCCAGGCAAAGGATTTTCCCTGCAGGCTTGTCTATATCACCAGGGTTTTGTAAATTCTGAGCTCTGAAGGCACATGACAAGCCCGTGATCAAAGCTAGTGAGCCTGATGAATGAGAGAGGAAGCAGGTGTGTGCCACTGAGGCAGAAAGAAGCAAGAGGGAGAAAAACGCACAGAAGAAACTGACAGAGAAAGCACAAACACATAAATCAATGACAACACTTTCATGGGCTTGTTCTCTTTCTTTCATGAAAAAAACTTTTTTGATGTTCCTCAGGTATTTGTGCAATCATTGTGGATCAACAGCAGGGAAAAATGGATTTACAGAATACAAATCCCTCTTTTATCTAAAGCATCAGTCTATGATACATGATGAGAGGGTGAATTTCATGCAAATATAATATTCAATATCACATTTAACACCCAAATCAATAATAATTATATTAATATACATTAAATAATAATTCATTAAATTAAAATAATACATTAAATTTCATGTAAAATAATATTATATAGCCTATTGACAATTAAGCACATTTCCCGTCAAATTTTCATCATTGGAAATTGTCTAAGCATTTTGAGGTATTTTAACTCCTATTATTCTCAATAGATTTATGGTGAAATAATAAATAATAATTTAATTAAATGATAAATACATATTTACAATTTAAATTATATCATACACCATTGTCACAATTTTGCATACAGTAATGAGAAAGATATTTTCTCATTATTCTCAGACTTTTAGGATAATATGAGGTGGAAATTATCCTAATTAGTGAATAATGTCACAATACAAAACAAAAAACACCAATGGTCTTAAAGGCACAATATGTTAAAATAAATATCCAAAAATCACTAGAACAGTATTATATATTTTGTTGACTTGTTTACTTACATTATCCCAAATGAATGTTTAAATCCAGAGAAATTAGCTATTTTAATCAGGACACGGACCGTCTCCATGCGTTGCCTATCAATCATACCCGAGTTACCCTCGATTTCTGGTTTTATTTAGTAGAAACCATGGAAACACCTAAGACGCTTTAATAAGTTGTTTTACTAGACAGGCGAGCAACTGTTTGGATACATTCATCGACAGAAAACGAATCATTGTTATACATCTCAACAGCTCAATACAGTTCGTCTTCATGTTTAAATATCGTTTTCTTGTTTAACCGCGAGTACCATATTTTACCATGTCTAATATCTTGCTTGCAGTGTGCAATAAGTGTCTCATAGTAGCCTCTGAGCGAACGCACAGAGTAGCCAACATGTCAACACACTCATCTAATATGATAAAACAGCGCTGTGTTACCCCACGTACATATACACGGAAAAGGCGGAAGCGGTCGTCTGTTGGATAATAAAAGCTCAGTGAAATCAAGGCATCAGTAAGCAATACGCCTTTGTTTTGAATAAGCGACCTAGCTGCGAAAAATTACATATTGTGCCTTTAAATAGACTTTTTATCTTTCATTATGAAGTGAAATCTGACCTGAGGTTTCAAGTGTTTTGCCTGTTAAGCATTACAAGAGAATCTGTGTGGTTTTAATTACAAAATGCAACTTACAGTTATAACTGAGATCCATCATGTGTGCACTAGAAGTTCTTACTTACCAGTATCCTGTTCTTCCCATTTTTGGACAGAACAATAGACAGTATCCCAATAATGACACCCTAGATAAATATAACAGTACAATATTATAATTTATTCTCAGCCCCAAAAATATTTAAATGCAAATATTTAGAAAATAGCCACAATTAAAAATAAATTATTGCCATTGCATTCATTTAATTAACACACACAGTGAAAACAATGTGAAATTTATTTGTTATATGAAAAATCATTAGATTACAACAGAAAGTATTTGGACACATAGTGGAACATGATGATGAACTGCACCTGTGGTTATTTTATTAGTTAAATATGTAAGCAAATGGCTTGTCTTGCAGTATGCAAAAGACAGGACAAAATATTCCTCTGGTTGATAAGATCACATTTTACAATTATGCCGTGCCTCACCAGCAGGCCCGCTGTCAGGGCTATGACGTTAGAGATGGCGCTTTCCATGGCCTGTCCCCGCTGCAGGCTGAAGTGTCTCAGCACCACACCATGGACCAGAGCAGCCAGCAGGAAGTTCACATGCCCTACTAACACCATACTGAGGCCCATCTTCATCAGCCCCTTCTGCTCCTCCAGACTGCCACAACACACCCCTGAGCTGATTGGGATACCAAATGGAGCCAAAAGCTATGTGCTGACTCTACTATCATTCATTGAATTTACAGGCTGTAGTACCTTCCTCTCAACTACATAAACACTAAAGTTAAGACTCAGAGAGGAGGCAAGGGTCGTATTTTCACATGGCTGTGCTGACAGGCGTTACAGATATTCTGCTGGTGTACTCTGGAAAGGACTGTGAAAGCTGAAGGAAAGATTAGAAGTGGAGCAGAGGAGTGTGGGTGGACATTATTTCACAGCAAACACTAAGGCTTCACTGATCCACTGAGGACAGAGTTTGGGCTGCAGGAGAGATGTCACCTCAGTTAATAATTACACACTTTGTACACTCGGCACAGCAAACTCGTTAGACTTCTGGGAAAAGAAAAAAGTTTGTGACAGCGCTGATGGGGAAATGCTACAAAGATCATACATTTACAATATGATTTTCTAATTAAAAAGTCCGGTTGACTGCCATTTGCTTAGTACAACCATAAACAGAACTTCTATTAAGCATGAGATGTTTTTATGAACAAATAAGAATTTCTAAGTCTTGTCTAAGAAATACAAACAGAACAAAAATCACCTGTCAACTTCAACACAGATTCAAAATCATTTATTTTGGTTGTCTCAGTAACTCACCTGAATTACCCATTGAACAAAATCTAGTTTAAATCCTCGGTTAGGTCATGGTACTTCTGTATATATTGGAGAGAGGAGCTGCACCTGCTGTCTGTCCTGTTCCGATCACACATGTGTCTGTGTGCAGATTGAAGGAATGTGTCCCGGATATTCCCTTACAAGCTGGCCAGCCTTTAAGGCTGGTAAGCTTATAAATCGTTTGCTAAATGATCAGTTTTCCTGTTTTGATATTCTGACAAATAATTCCAGCAACTGGATTCAGTGTGTTTCAATGCAATGTATAATAGTACAGGATAATAAATTATGTAGATTCTCTCCACAAGAGGGACACAAACACAAAGGGGAAGAGAACTGCATTTTCACTGACAGTTTTGCCAGTAAAACATTTTCTGTTGGAGAACATAATGTTTGAATAGCCTACATTTAAGACTAGGAGAGCGGGGCTCAACCTAACACTTTTTGACTTTCTCAGTTAGTGTAAATTCACTTGTGGTTCAGAGTATTTATATTTTCCCACATTCATTTCACACGTACAATTATGAGGTTTTGTTTCATTCATACAATGTATTATTTTTTCTTGATTTACCCAAAAAGAATGGAAGTGAAATGTGACAACATGCCCCATAGCACATTATAACATGCGAGGGGCACATTGTACAATATGACAGCTTAAAATATAATCTGATATATTATAAATAATATACAAGACCAACTAAAATATTTTGTCAATAAAATACAATTCACTTTTTTCATATCAAATTATGGTATTTTTTAATAATAACAAAAAAAACATTTGAGTTTGACAACAAACACATTGCAAAATAGTTCAAAACATAATAATTAATAATTTCTGAACATTGACAACATGCCCAACCTGTTCGAAACTGGGATTTAAACCCGGCTAGTGTCTTGGTTAGAGCTGCATTAAAGAAATATCTCAACTGTTAAATAACATATAAGATTACAATAATATCAGATTAGTCTCATATTAAATAAACACACTGACACTTTATTTATCCTCTTTAATTATTATTATCATCGGAACAATACAATTGAAGCGTAAAACGAGTGCAAACGTGTCAAAAGCTGAGGCTGAACAAAGCCAAAGCATGATACTGTATATGGCAAGGAGTTGCAAGAATACAGTGAAATGGTTGCTAATAGGCCTAATGGAAGCATGATTTTGAATCAGTTGAATTTTATTTTAAATGCGGGGCATGTTGAAGTTATGGCATATCATACAATGCAGGCAAACTAGCGGAAGAGTAGCTCATCCATGACAAACAGGCTGAGAAGCAGATGAGCCCATCACAGATCGGTCCCTTCTGTCCAGTCAGTGTCGTAGAGTGTAGCGCCCTCTCTGTGTTAGCGGCGGTACTTCGGCTCTCTCTTCACATGTAATCGCACGCGGGCATCATTAGCAAACACAAATGTAATGTATCAGATCAGAACATTTAAAAACGTTAATGTCTAAAATAAGACTTTTAAGAGTAATATAATTCCTCTTATTTTTTGTTTTTTAATATTTTGATGGATTCATCATGTGCCTATTTAAAAATGCTATTGATGGATAGTCACCATGCACTCAAAAAAGGTTCAATGGGGTTCTATAGTCATAAATTAATTTAATTAAAACTAAAATGATGCCATAATGGGGGAACCTAAAAGGTTGTATATGAAGTGCCCAACAGAACCTTTTAAGGTTCTAGGCTATAGAACTTTGTCCGTTTTCAACCCACTTTGAATTGTTACAATGTCGGTGATAAAGGCTATGTAAATTTGCAATGTTTACTCGTTCTCTGTGTTACCTGGACCGAGAAATTCACATGTTTTGCAGACCTTTGACATCTCCAGGCAGGGCTGTCATAAAAAACTGCAGATTATACTTTTGCTTTTTATTTTATTTTATCCCCGTCCAGAGCCTGTCAGATTTGACAGTGGAATAGGTGTGTTTGTCTTGAAGTGGCGCTGTGCAGACCGATTGGTGTATAACATCAATGTACCGCAAGAGCAAATCGAAAGCATACAGAGCCGCCTGCACCCTAATCGCTTTTGCGTACATTGATGTCATACACCAATTGGTCTGCGCAGCGCCACTTTAAGTCGAACACACTTATTATTTTGCACTCACAGCATGTAGAAATTACCATAAATAAATCACTTTATGCTTTAAAATCGCTGCCTTCGGTCCTTTAATGTCATATACCGATCTGTTTGCGCAGCGGCTGCATGCCCAGTGCATTTTTTCTAAATATTTGGTAAAAGGTAAGACAACAACATTTTCGATTGTGTGTGTGTGTGTGCATATATACATGTGTATGGAAACCTAACACATTAAAAGAAAGTATGTCATTGTATTTACTTCTGCATTGGAAAATAAGGTGAAGAGGCAGCCAAGATTTATTGAAAGTCCATTTTGCAAGCAGTGATGTATACCCCTTTAAGAGTGTGGGTTTTCAGTACAGTCTACAATGCACTATTTAACTTGTCACATCAGAAACTGTAGGCCTATAAATCAGTTTGGACTGCAATGATCTAGTAATTTTTCTTCTGGTAGATATGGGCTGTTTTCTATTTTAGTAATGGCCAATTAAAAAAGAAAAGAAATTAAGAATATTAGATTGATATCTATATAAAGAAAAGTACACAGTGTTTTATTTTAAGTAGCCTTGTTATTTGTGATGTCCTTTTGGTATTCATTTCTGATATATGACACTGTATTACACATTTTGTTTTAAAATGAGTAACTCAGTATCCTATGTAGTCACAGATAATCAGGACCATGGGTTCAACTTTGATTCATAAACAATAAGTATTTGTTTTAAACAAATCATGTTAATTTGGAGAAGGAAGTCCAGTTCACAAGATCGCCAGCAGCACTAATATAGTCAGAGGGAGGATGGTCAGCAGACTACTCTAATAATATTGTCTCCTGGATATTATCTTGATTTTCTTTGCAGGCAGGAGTTGCCAGATGGATCATCTGTTTACGTCTGTGTAAGCTGGCACACTCATATCAGACTTTCATAATGAAATACTGAGGGGCATCAGGATGCACACCAGGCTGGTGATCACCAGGAATACAGTTAAGATGTGTTTCTCTGTAGGCTGTGTCTCCTGGGGACAGATCTTTTCATTGAGAAGATGAAAATGAACTGACAACTAAAGGTGAACTGACCCTGCAGTAAAGTTCATGACCTTTTTGAAAACCATGCACCCTACTGTGGTTTATTACAAATGCCTATCTGTTTAAAATTAGTTAGTTTGTTTAGCAAAAGTACAAATGCATTTTAAATAAATAAAATATTCTGTGATATAAAGAAAGTGGACAAATAAACATGTTTGATACATTAAAACAATTTTGTTTCATCAATTATTTGAATTATTTAATTAATAGGACACCTATTTTTATCTTCTTTTTTTTTGTAAGAAAACGTGGGTCATTTTGACCTCCTTTATGCATTTGTGTATGTTTTTTGGTTCATGCTTTCTAGGGTTAAAAGTATTTCCATAAAAGAGTAGGCTTAGTTATGTTCGGGGATGGGCATTTATTCATTATAACACATTGTTAGTTCATGTTAGCTAATGCAGTAATGTTAACAAATGTGACTTTTTTATTTAAAATATATATTTTACTAATAACATATGACATTGTACATTGAAATAGCCTAAAGTGTATCAATAATTGTGTTAATAATGAAATATTTTAGTAATTGTGTGGATTTTGTTTTTATTAAGGCTAATTTTATTGTTTGGTCTATGCCATAATAATTAATGTTTATCGTTTTCAGTCCTCCTGTACAAGCCTCAAATTGGTTTTGATGGATAGGATTACTCATCTTGCACATTGCAATAACTAAATGATATAGGGTTCATATAGCTAAATAAAAACAAAGATTTATTTGTGGGCAGCAGTGTTGACAGCGCAAACAGTTTAGTCCTGGTGCATTAGAAACATTCATTGCTGTGTGCAAAACAAAAGCATAAATCCATACAGAATAGCAGTCCTGCGAAATCTGACAAACGTAAACAAACTTGACAAAAAGTAAGCACACATTTTATAATTCACATCTACTCCCAATTATTTGCTCATAAGGACATGCTAAATCTTTTTACATGTCATTAAATTAGTAAACGCATGGAAGTCTCTTCTGGCATCCACTTCCTGCATCCACATGGGACTGTCGCTGCGGGTGAGAGGTCAATTGTTGACTTCCATATATCCAGTAATATTATGCTGCGGCATCCCAGGACAATGTGACCCTCCTCGGATCACCTTCATTAGCTAGTTGAAGCGCCTCGGAGTGCAAGTGAGCACACGGGAGGGCCAGGATTACACCCAGGGTGTGCACCGACCGCTCTCCAGCTGCACCATCTTCAACTCCGGCAGCAGTTTGACGGTAGCGCGGGGAGGTAAGGCGGAAAACTGCATATTGGGCATATAGCTTTTCATGCTAGCGGCATTACAGTTACTTTAGCGCTCTGTGCATCAAAGCTGTGCTACTATAAAGGCATCTCAATCCCGCACTCATAACAAGTGATATTGCGAGACGGGAATCCGTTACAAAAACTAAAGCAGCGAATGTTTTGTAGAAGTGCATGACTTTTACGCGTTGTCTGCCAGAAGTAAAAGCCGTGCCCAAGTCAGTGGGTTCAGCTGCAAGTGTGAAAACAAAGGCGAAGATAATTCATTATTGTATGCAGTTGCACAGCAGCGCGTGCCCGCTGGGGCTAGCCAGTTAGCGCGAGCTTGACACAAAATAAAGTCATGATTACAGACGTCCATTAGCTGTTATTGAAGGTCGTTATTAAAGCAGACCGTAGCCGAGTTGTTTGTATCGTTACTCTAGCGTGAATAACCGAAACATGCTGACAGGCTGTTTGTAGTTATTGTGATGTTTTGACAGCCCCCCTTTCCCCTGCGGGTGACTCCTCGACCATGCGACAGTGGTGCCTTCCTGCTGTGGCTCCACGCGCCGAACCGCTCCCAACGGGCCGATTATCACCTCAAATCTCAGGTAGGACAACAAATATGATTTGAAACAGTTTTTTATAAAGTTACTCTAGCTAGATTTGGATTACCTGAAGGAATGTCAGTGTTTGCAAGATAGTAAAATAATTTAATTGTAAAGTACAAAGATAGACAATATTTGGAAGAAAAGGACAATATTTGAGATTGGCAGAAATGTGAAATATAGAAAAATAACTAGATGTGTCAATTGTACCTTTTGGAATTCACCAATTTTAAAAATAAATGCTGTAATCATTTATTCACCCTTATGTTGTTCCAAACCTGTATGATTATTTATTCTTTGAAAGATAAAAGGTGAATTTGTAAGAACTCTTTTCATAATGAATATAAATGTGGATTGGGGCTGCCAGGCTCCTAACTGAGAAAAGTAAAAGTAGCATAAAAGTATAATTAAAGTGGTCTGCATGACTTGTGCGATCCAAATCTTATGGAATAGTTTTCAACTTGTAGTGCTTTTTACAATACATATCTTTTTAAAGTGTAAGGAACATACATACTAAACTTTAAGTTTTAAAAAATCCATATTTTTATGCTCTTTCTTGTTTTGTTATTTCTTCCTGTGCAAAAATGATTAAAAGCCCCTTCTCCATTCATAATGCGCTCTGTTTGTTTGAGTATTCTAACCAGCCTGACACAGCAACACGGACTCAACCAATGGCATGAGTTTAGGGGTGGGACATCTGAGTTGCTGACCAATGGCAGATTTTTTTCCAGCTCTATAGTGCCCACCCCCATTTTGGCGGCTTTGGTTCCGAAACTCTTTTTCTTAATTTTTTCCCAAAGGGATTAACAAAAAAGATTTAAGATTTATAAGCCACGAACCAAACCAACCAGCTTTAGTTTAATTAATTTGCTTTATTTTTTGTCATTTCTTCTCCCGCAGATGTCAGGATGGAGTGTTTTGATGTGGAGCCGCGCTATACCATTGAACAGATCGACCTGCTCCAGCGTTTAAGGTTGTCAGGAATGACCAAACCTCAGATCATTCAAGCCCTTGAGTCTTTAGAGAGGCTTGATCCAGACCATCGTACCCCATGCTGCAACAGTCACTCGGCCCCACCCAGTGCCCCTACCTCCGCAGCCCCTGCTGCCCCCTCGTCCTCCTCCTCTTCCTCCTCCTCTCTTACCTCAGCCACCACACAGACCCCTGTTATTGATGCTGCATTATCACCTAGCAACAGCTACGATGCCTCGCCTCCACCCCTGTACCCACCCAGCGGAGTTCAGAGGTCGTTCAGTTACGACTTGGCAGAAGAGGACTGGGATCTGGAGGAGAAGGTGGAAGAATACATGAGGTATCTTTTATGTGTGCACTATATCAGCTGCTTCTGTGGGATTCTCTCCTCAGGTCTACTGAGAGGTAGAGATTAATATAACAGCTGATAATGACAGTGAACGTCCCTGAGCAACAATGTAATTTTCAGAGAACAAGAGCCCTTTCTGAATCAGGTCAGGTGGACAGTTGGTTCAGATGGATACTTTTTGTAGCTTTTCTTGTAACCGCTTTGGATCTGCCTCATAATATGATTTCCATTTAAACATATATTATGCAAAACCCAATTTGACACACATTTTATAAAATTGTTTAAAGCTGCTAACATTTTAAATGCTTGATGAAATTTAAAACGTAATGTTTTGACTCTGTCAATGTAATGCTTGTCTTTGTTTGTACTGTAGGAGGGACAGTAACCTTGTGAAAGAGGAGATAAAAGCTTTTCTCAATAACAGAAGGATCTCACAGGCAATTGTTGGACAAGTCACAGGTACTCTGAATGTTTTCAGTCTTGCAATGGGAAAACAAGTTTAGTGAACATGCTTTTTTTAATCATGACAAATATTTTTTACATCTTCAACCATTTAACCTATATTCATTTACTGTACATCATTAAGTATTAATTATTTCCTGTGCTGAACATACAGAATATTTGTATTTAATTGCACATCAAGAATGTCACACAATCTAGGCCAACCACAACTTCAATAACCAAAACGTTGATATGAAGGAAAAGATCAGCAAGCATGTGAAACTGATAATATCTTGCTGTAGACGTCACAGCTGATGAGACGCATGCATAGAGAAATTCAGATGGGTAGCGAACATGACTGCACAACAAACTCGCTTAAGTCTGTGAAAGCAACTGATTGCAAGTTCAGTTTGCATTTTCGTCCCTTAGTTAATACATTTCCAGTTACTTTACACAGACTATTACACAGATTATACTACGCAGTGAAAGATCAACTCTGGATCATATAAAATAGACAGAGTACAAATGTGCTTTTACTGTCAATAATCAATTTATTTTGGAGACGTATAGTTTTCTGCTCATAATAGTGTGTCAAAAAAGAAAGATGTTTGTTAGAAGTCAATAGTACATCGATCACATCATGCAGAACTTTTATTTGATGTCATTTAAACAACATTAATGTAAAATCACAACAAGTTTATGCAGCAGTGTTATTTTAGTAGTATTTATATACTTTTTTAAATTTTTTATTTTATATGCTTTTGTCATTTTTTGGTAACATGTTGCAATCAAATTCCAATTGTTAATTTAGTTAACTATACTGTTATAACACTGTTCTAGTGATTTTGTTTTGATATTTTAATAAAAAAATCGTACATGTGTTAATATGTATTTAACTAACATTAACTTATTAATGTGTTACCTTTCTTTAATATTACTATTTAGGTTTAATTTGTTTGTTTTTTCAGTTTTAGTTTTGTTCATTTTTATTTTTTATTTATTTCCAGCATTTTAGTGCATCAACTAAACTTATTTCAGTTAGTTGCCAAATCAACATAATTTTTTTGTTTTAATAATCATATAATCATAATTTTTTTGTTTTAATAATCTAATAATCATATTTTATTTTATTTCAGCTTTATTTAAATTAACAAAAATATCTTTATAATAGTTTGGCATGAAGTTAGTGTTTCCTTTGAGCCAAGAATATTTGGTTTTATTCTGGCGTGTTACACTTTTCCTGTCAAGTCTGTCACTGGTGTCCTTCTTTACTGGATATTCTGCAGGTATCAGTCAAAGCTACATCTCCCAGTGGCTTCTGCAGCAGGGGCTGGAGATGAGCGACTCCAAACGCAGGGCTTTCTATCGCTGGTACCTGCTGGAGCGCAACAGCCCAGGTGAGTTGTGGTTCCTCAGCAAGGAGAGGACTTGCCAAATACAAGGGTGTGACCTGAATTCTAGGCTTGGGGCTGGCTTATGTTGAGTTTTTATTTGATTTATTTTTTAATATTATTAATTTTTTTGTCTTCATTTGCCATTCTGCCATATCTTCCCTATATAGTTTGCATGGTCCTTCGTGGCTTTACATTTGGAAATTCAGTGTTTGATAATATATTGCAAGGACATGTCATGTCGCCGTACTGAATTGAAATTCAATCAACCGGTGTCATTTCCCATCAGTTATGTGCTTAGGTTAATGCTGTTCTTGGCACATCCAATAAGTGTAGGTTGTTGCAGTCAGAAATGAGCTTTAAAGCCTTTTAGGCTGTAACACCGCCAACACTCGCATCATCTCACATTTATAATATAGAGAACATGTTGATACTTGAAGGAGCTAATTAAGTAATGTGGAGCCCCCAGGACCACTTCTGCTCTTCATCTCTCAGGTTAGACCCTCTACTGTAGCTCTCAGTCCTGATCCTGGGTTTGTCAAATGCTGGTTTTCATGTCCTATTTGCAATGAAGTGCAATTAACACCTGACCCTACTAACAGAGCCCTGAGCATGACGCTTTTACCTTCTCTACAGCGCTAGAGAATTGAGCATGGCTCCAAGAACCTAATCACTTTGAATGTATATTAACACTGCTATCTACAAGGGTTTTCATTGAGCACTATGTTAATATTTGTTAACGGTCGTCACCATGATTTGCAAGTTTTCGGCTTCTCGAAGGGACCCTAGTTAACACAGTTTTTTGATTGCCCAAACGGGTTAAAGGAATCAGATGGAGTGAAAACCAGCATGCTCAGGTTCCCAGGAGCAGGACTGACACTCCCTGGAATAGGCAGAGAGAACTGCTGATGCACCTCCTCCCCTGGTACTCTGCTCACCAAGCCCAGTCAGGTAACGTCCATGCAGGAGGGAAACACCGCTTAAATGTGCTTCAATGCAAATGGTTTGGGAATTTAATATATGTTCTCTTTGAGTCTTAAATCACCCTTTCACTATCTCCAACAAACAATGCACCAGAAGTCCTTCATTTCCTAAGGAGAATAGATGATATGCGTATGAGCAATTTTTGGATCCAATTTGACCTTCGAATGCATTGAAATATTTGAACTTTGTGGCTAGACCTGATATGTGAGTGCGAGGTGAGAGTTGCAGTGCCAATACTTTTGCATTAAAATGTTATTCTTTAAACCCTACATATATAATTATTATGTAATGATTATTTAGTTGATTAACCCTAGAAAATCTACTATGCTTCAGTGTTATTTTATTATCATTAAGATACTATTATAGTTTTTAATACAATTTAGAATATATATATTCGAACCAAACCAACTTTTTTATTAGTTTTATTTAAATGTATATATAGTTTTAATGCATTTTTATTTCAGTTTTAGTTTTTTTAACTAAATAAAAATAACACAAAATCTTGCTTTGCAACTAGCTGAAATAAAATTACGTTTTTGAATATTTTATTTAAAACATTTTTTTCAAGTAATAAATATTTTTATGGTTTTGATTTTAGTTTAATTTAATAACCCTGCTATGCTTTCCTTTTAGCTGTATTGACAGTCATTTGCGTTATATGGAAATATGACACAGGTTGACACATTCTTCACGACCAATATGCAAGTTCTGTGTGAATGGCACTAAATGCAACAATTGTGGAAATAGTGGAAAGATTTTAGTATGGCCCTTTAAGGCCCTTTAAAATAACACCCCTCCTGTCATTCTAAACCTTTATGATTTTCTTTCTTGCGTAGAACACAAACTGAGAAATTTAACGCAATGAAAATAGATGGTGACCAGGGACGGCTATGGTCACGATTCACTTTCGTTGTATGGAAAAGAGCAGCATGGCCATCCTTCTTTAAGTATCTCTTGTTGTGTTCTATGAAAGGAAGACAGTCATGGTGTTTTGAAACAACTTCAGTGTGAGTAAATAACAGAATATGTATTTTCTGGTGAACCATCCCTTTAATTTGTATTTAGCTATGTGCAGTGAATTCATATTTTACTGTTATTTTGATTTGTGTGCAATAATGTTCACAACAGGTGCCACATTGTCCATGCGTTCACTGGTGAAAGAGGAGCCCGACTGGAGGTTGGCTGGAAGCCCCGCGGACAGGGCAGCGGTTGGGCCTTTTAGACTGCGTAGAGGTAGTCGCTTCACCTGGAGAAAGGAGTGCCAGTCAATCATGGAAAGGTAAATGACAGAACATTATTGTTTTTGGCACTGTTCAGACAGTAATTGTTTCTCAGGGTGACATCTGTCAAAGAACATATGCATGGCTCCTAAAATTTACTATAGGAATTCTGAATTTGTGATGGCACAATCCCCATGTTTATGTCGTCTTTTTAATTTCATAGTGAGGTATGGTGACAGTTTACCTATAAAAGGGTACATTTTTCTCCAAAATTTTCTCCATTCACAAGCATTTTTCCACTTAATGTCTATGGACCCTATTTTAACGATCTGAATTCATGGTCTGAAGCGCAGGTGCATTACGCTGCATTCATACGGGGCTTCGGCGTTAAAGCTTGACGGAGGGCGTGGCTGAAGCTTGGCGCTGATGCAACCGCAGCCAATAATATGTCTGCTCTAGGGTTGCATGAACGCAATTGGCTATCGTCTGCTCTGGGGTATTTGCATAGGGCGATCTGATTGGATGACGCCTGCGTTGGTGCTTGAAAAGTTGAGAAATTTTTAACTTCTGCCGCTTGCAACGCGAGTGAAGCGACGCGAAGGAACCCATAATTCAGGTCGGCAACGCTTGACATCACCCATTCAAAGTAAATGAGAAGTGTTAACGCTGACGCCCCGTGTGAATGCAGCGTAAGGGTGTGTCCGAATACACTTTTGCTAGTTCAACAACGGGAAAAAATGGTCTGTGTGCCAGACGCAAGGTCCAAAAGGGTTGTATCTAGTCTCTTAATGAGTCATGGGTGTGTTTTGGGCGTAACGTGTAATAAACCAATCAGAGTCTCATCTCCCATTCCCTTTAAAAGCCAGTTGTGTTTGCACCATGGTGGGTTTGCTATTTACATGGCGGAATTTGGAGTGGAAAGACTGATCGCTTCTCCAGAGAGGAATCCTTTTATTTTTTTATATTTAAAAATGTTTGTGTGCTGCTGCACATCCCTGTGTGTGTAATAAGCAGAGTGTACGTGCGTTTTGCACCCACCTTGCGGCGTATATTACTAATGCACACTTTAAATAACACACAAAAATACTGTGCTATTGACTTTAGATGAGGTTTTTGTTGGTCAATTGTGCAGTCGTTTTCAGTTTCCTCAAAATAGAAACTCGCCAACATTGTGCCTAACAACACCTTGTTTTTAGATGGGCCCCGAGTGTATTTGCTATTTTAACAACATGGATGTGAAAATATCTGTGTCGGGCTGAAACTAGCAAAAAAAACCTTGTCGCAAGGTTGTATGATAGGGCCCATTATGTCATAAATGTTGTGAAGAAAAGTAGCATTTTATTATTCAGTCTTCTAAGGCTGTTACTGTTTCCTATTGTTTGAACAATGATCATGATATCCAATGTCTTGTTCTCATTCACTCTGCTTGTTCTCACAGTTTCTTTATAGAGAATCAGTATCCTGATGAGGCCAAAAGAGAGGAAATCGCCAATGCCTGTAATGCTGTCATTCAAAAACCTGGTAAGTGATTGCAATCAGTATCTGAGTCGCCTTAGAACCAGAACAGTCATAGCCATGCCATCTTTGCTGGAAATGTACCCCTGCCTCACAGAATACGCTGAATGCCAATTTACTTATTGATTTAAATGATGAATTTAATGTATATGTTGTTTCAGGATGCAAACTGTCAGAGTTTGAACGAGTCACTGCGCTCAAAGTGTACAACTGGTTTGCCAATCGGAGGAAGGAGATGAAGAGACGTGCCAACATAGGTGAGACTTTAAGAATGATTTAAGTGACACAATCATCAGAAGTTTATCTAGGATGCCTAAAGGATTTTTTGTGTGTTTTTTTTCAATACTCCATGTGGAATATTCCTTGCATTTAAGCCTCCAAAACAAATATTTTCGGAACAAAATCACAGCTTGTCTATGCCCGATTATGAAGTTCCGGTCAAAAGGTTTCACTTACATTTAAAAAAAATATTTTTTGAATCAATTTATTTGATCAAAATGCATAATGAACAAGCAATACAGTACAACATTGTTACAATTTAAAAATAACTTTTATATTTTATTACATTTTAAATCCGTTTATTCCTGTGATGGCAAAGCTGATTTTTCAGCATCATTACTCCAGTCTTCAGTGTCACATGATCCTTCAGAAATCAATCTAATATGCTGATTTTTTGTTCAAGAAACGTCTCAGGTTACTCGCGTAACCTATGTTCTCTGAATAGGAATTCAGACGCCTGCGTAGTGACGCATTTGGGAACGCCCACTGGGTGTGCCGATTGTCTGAAGCCCTTATAGAATCACGCCAATTCATTGGCTGATGGCGCAGCGCCGCCCCCAAGCTCAACACCTTGAGCCTATACTAGCGCGCGCGCCATCTTATCTCCAGATTTTTCTGCCGAAAAGAAAGCCTGTCGGCAGTACAAGGAGCTTGGCAGCGTACGCAGCGTCAAGTTCCCTATTCAGAGAACATAGGTTACGCGAGTAACCTGAGACGTTCTCTTTCATAGGTTCACTCGACGCTGCGTAGTGACGCATTTGGGAACGGTATACCAAACACGCCAAGCTAACGTGCTGCCGCATCTGGCACAAAACGCCAGGAAAAATCCTGCATGGCTGGATTTAAGCAGAAAGAACATGCGAACCCGGAGCCATGTCAAGATCCAAACTATAAAACTTCACAAATGTGTGCGGAGAGGACCAACCTGCCGCTACACAAATGTCTTCTAAACAAACTCCCTTAAAAAGAGCCTGAGAGGCGGCCACACCTCTAGTAGAGTGTGCTCGAACGCCTAGAGGTGAAGGAAGTCCGCGCACCTCATAAGCTAAGGAAATAGCCTCTGTTAGCCAATGCGAAACTCTCTGTTTTGAAGCGGCGAGCCCACTGCAGCCAGCTCCAAAACATACCAGTAACTGGTTAGACTTCCTCCAACCACCCGAACGGTCCACATATATCTTCAATGCCCGGACCGGACATAACAAGTTCAACCTTTCGTCCTCCGAAGAGGCAAAAGGCGGAGGGTGGAAAGAATGGAGGACAGTAACCTGCAGCGAAAAGAGGTTGACAAAACCTTGGGCACATAACCCGGCCTGGGTCTTAAGGAAACCTTAACCAGCCCCGGGGCAAAATCCAAACAAGTCTCGCTAACAGAGAGAGCTTGTAAGTCCCCTACTCGCTTCAAAGAGGTCAAAGCCAACAAGCGTAGTGGCGTAGTGGCCGCCGCCGCCGCAAACTTCTCTTGTAAGAACTCCAGTACCGAACCAACGGGCAGTTAACTGGGTTCACTTTACGAGCCGAACACCATGTCCCAAACACTCCCACTTCGAGGAATAGAGCTTTCTAGTAGAGGGAGCTCTAGCATTATCAATGGTCTCCTGGACATCTGCGGGAAGACCAACACTTACAGTGGGTGGCCCTTGATCGCCACACCCATAGCTTCCAAATCTCTGGACGAGGATGCCAGATCCTGCCCTGAAGCTGGGACAACAGGTCTTTCCTGACTGGAATCTCCCAGGGGGAGGACTCCAGAAGAGGAATCAGCTCTGAGAACCATATCTGGGACGGCCAAAATGGTGCTACCAGCAGGAGAGACAGACCGCTCTGTCTCACCCTGTGCAGGACCGCCGGGATCAACTTGATGGGCGGAAATGCATAAAGCTTCATCCTTGGCCAAGGATGAGCGAACGATCCAGTCCCAGCGAAGCTGGAGGGTTTAGGGAGAACCAAAGTGGACACTGGGACGACTCTTCCGACGCAA
The DNA here is from genome assembly GCA_023029165.1 of Gobiocypris rarus. Classification (NCBI taxonomy): domain Eukaryota; kingdom Metazoa; phylum Chordata; class Actinopteri; order Cypriniformes; family Gobionidae; genus Gobiocypris; species Gobiocypris rarus. Next base: position 11,735,816 of record CM040919.1, read on the forward strand.
AGAGGTCCACCTCTGCCCTGCCGAACCTCTCCCAAATCTGGGCTACCACTAGTGGGTTCAGCATCCATTCCCTGACCTGAGTTTCTGCCTCGATAGAAAATCTGCTGCGAGGTTCAGGATCCCAGGAACATGGACCGCCCTGAGGGATAGGAACTTGTCCTGAGCCCACAGGAGAAGGCGACGCGCATGCCCGTTCAGGGTGCGCGACCGCGATCCCCCCTGGCGATTTACATAAGACACCACCGCCATGTTGTCTGTCCTGACAATGACATGGTGCCCTATAAGGAAGGGAAGAAAGTGCCAAAGGCCCAGGAAGACCGCTCTTAACTCCAGACAGTTTATGTGCCAGGTTAGAGTCTCCCCGCCCAGATTCCGTAAGCTGGCCGGCCTTCAACACCGCACAACCGGTGAGAGAGGCGTCCGTCGTAATCATCTGGCGACGGAATACAACCCCATGCTGACGCCTCTGGAGAAAGAGAGGGTCTCGCCACACTGATAGAGCTCGAGAACAACTTTGCGACACTCTCAGTAGGCGATAGGGCGATCCTGTTGATCGAGCCCTGCAGACTTCATCCACCAGTGGAACGGTCTCATATGAAGCAGACCCAAAGGAAGCACTTGGGAGGCTGCGGCCATGAGACCTAGAAGCCTGCGACAGGTCCCGACAGACACATGCTGGCCGAGCACGGCGGCCAGACATGTCCTGATGCTGGAAATCCGGCAGGAGCCAACCGGGCCTGCATTGACACGGATTCCAGACAGACCCCTAAAAAGATGGTCTGCTGGGACGGTATGAGAACACTCTTGTCGGTGTTCACTCTTAGGCCAAGAGACTGGACATGGCGAAGCACAATGTCCCTGTGACGGTTTGCCAGCTCCTTGGACTGAGCCAGAAGGAGCCAATCGTCCAGATAGTTGAGTATACGGATGCCCTGGAGCCTCAGCGGGCCAGCGGCATCCATGCACTTGGTAAAAGTCCTTGGCGCTAGAGCAAGACCAAAGGGGAGTACTTTGTATTGAAAACCTTCCTCGAAGGCAAACCTGAGGAACTTCCTGTGTCGAACAACCTGAATATGAAAATAAGCATCCTTCAGGTCTATCGACACTAACCAGTCCCCTCCTAACTTGGGCAATGATAGACTTCAGTGTAAGCATCTTGAAACGCCTCTGATGAGGGAGAAGTTCAAACGACGCAGGTCTAGTATAGGCCGCAAACCGCCGCCCTTCTTCGGAACCAGGAAGTAACGGCTGAAAAACCCTGTTCTACCTCCGTAGGTGGAATTTCCTCTATCGCTCCTTTGAGAAGGAGGGAAGATAGTTCCTGTTGTAGAACAGAGGCCTCTGAGACGCTGTTTACTACAGTTTGGAGGATCCCGCTGAAACGGGAGGGTTGCAAAACTGAAGTGTGTAGCCCGACCGAATCGTGCGAACTACCCATGGCGATACCCCTGGTAGACATTCCCACTCGGAAGAAATGAGACAGAGGAAGCGGAGTGGTGAGGTGCAGAAAGCATACCTGTTTTGCTGAGGTGAAGACTTGTTGGACCTCGGTGGGGCACGCTGACCGCAACGGAGAGCCCTTGGCGTCCGGATGCGGAGAGGAACTTCCTGGCCTGGGTAGATGAAAGAAGGTTGGCCCTCCTGGAGAAAATCGACTGTGTCTCCTATACAACGGGCGGCCGCGGTTAGGCTCAACGGACGTAAGGAGAAAGTCTAAAACGCTCTCCTTTCTAACGCCGGAGGTGAAAAGGAAGAGTCAATTCCGCGACATCGAGACGCCGCTGGGCGGCGAATGTGACGGGTGTGGACTCAGAGAGCAGCCAAGGGGAGGGCAGAAACGCGCGCAGTCTGACCCTGTCCCGCACGCCGGACGCTGCTCTCCTTTTCCTGACCAGAGGGTCAGGAATGGCTCAGGGAGCCGGAGCGTTCTTGGGTCTGCCACCAGAACGCCAGGCTCGAGCACGCCTATGAGGCCTCTGGCGCGGAATGGACGGCCACGAGCTCCCAAACTGTAGCAGGTGGGAGATGACTCTGGTCACTCCTTCCGGCAGGGAAATCCCTCCCGCGGAAGGGCGCTCTCTAGGCTGGGAGGAGGAAGTAGGGGAATCCTCATCCTCCTAGGCATAAACTGCCTAAAAGCAGCTGACTGGGACGGCTCTGAATTTTTCAACTACCGAGCTAACGGCCTCGCCAAATAATCCGGACTGGGACATAGGAGCGTCCAGGAGGAAGACCTTTTCCTTGTCACGGATTTCTGTTAAATTGAGCCAAAGGTGGCGCCAGCGCCACCGACCCAGCCATCGAGCGTCCAACAGCACGCGCAGTATGTTTAGTGGCCCTAAGAGCCAAGTCCGTAGCTCTACGAAGCTCCTTAACGGCCTCAGGAGTGAGGCCGCCGCCCTCGTCCAAGTCCTTCAATACATCCGCTTGATAGGCCTGGAGAATGGCCATCGATGAAGGGCCAGACCAGCCTGACCGGCCGCGACGTAGGACTTTCCGATTAACGCGGAAGTGGTCCTGCACGGTTTAGACGGAAGGAGAGGGCGTGACTTCCACGTGGCGGCCGAGGAAGGAGAGAGATGCGACGCCAGCGTATCCTCGACTGACGGAACGGTAGAGTAACCGTGCTCCACTGAACCAACTAGGTTGGTGAAGTCAGCGGCTGCCGCGTTAGTCAGTCGGGAGGAGAACGGCTGTTTCCAGGATCTAGATATCTCATTATGTAGATCGCCGAAAAACGGCAGCTTTCTCCTCGCTGGGCGAGCGTTAGAACCACTCAAAAACCTCTCATCGAGTTTGGAGGTTTGAGACTCGTGAGGTTCGTCAGGCCAGTCGATCGCGAAGCCGGTGGCACGTGCAAGCACGCCAATAAGCTCGAATAGGCCGCTGAAGGCGCGCTCCTGGCCGCTGGGCGGGAGAGCGTCATCAAGTGAAACAGGCCCGAAATCCTCGGAGTCGGACGCTGTAGTAAACACGACATCATCCAGACCGAAAGAAACGGCATCGCGTGCTTCCGGGCTAGGCATCATATAGTCGTGAACATACTGACTGGCAAACGACGTGCTCGGGAGAGGAGGAGAGAGAGGAAGGCCCGTCTGCTCGCACTCGACGTCCTCGAGCTCAACATCCGAACCCCAGGCCGCGGATCCGAGGGAGGCCTCGGCCGCCTCTGAAGCGCGGCGGGGGGGAGCGGATGATTCCTTCTCAAAAAGCGCGAGCCTCGTACGGAGGGTTTTGAGAAGGAGATTTTCACAAAATCTACATTTCGAGGTGCCCTGAACCGCCTCGCGCGCGTGAGCAAAACCCATGCACTTAACGCACTTACCATGCGGGTCGTCACTCGAGATAAAGCGAGTGCACGGCGGGGACAACGACGAACTCCATCGCACTTCACGAAGAGGAGAACAAAGTTCCGCTATCCAAGTCGCTGAAGTGCAAAGGTGATAGTAAAGTAGTAGTTTTGGGTCAGAAGAATCGCACGAAGGAGCGGCGATGCTACCACTTCGTGAAGGCAGAAAAATCTGGAGATAAGATGGCGTGCGCGGCGCGCTAGTATAGGCTCAAGGTTTTGAGCTTGGGGCGGCGCTGCGCCATCAGCCAATGAATTGGCGTGATTCTATAAGGGCTTCAGACAATCGCACACCCAGTGGGCGTTCCCAAATGCGCTACTACGCAGCGTCGAGTGAACCTATGAAAGAGAACATTACCTATCAGTTGTGCTGCTTAATATTTTTGTGGAAACCTTGAATTTCAGGATCCTTTGATGAATAGAAAGTTTAAAACCACAGCATTTATTTTTTATAGAATTTTTTCGTAACATAATACATGTTTTTGCTGTGACTTTTAAACAATTTAATGCAACCTTGATAAGTATTCATTCCTTTTTTTTTTAAACCTTGACTTGTGGACAGGTAATTGTTTTATTTTATTTATTTTTATTGTAAGCATTAATTTCTTTTTCAGACTTTTTAAACTGTCATCGTTATCTCTTTATACTAAACACACGTTCTCTCTGTTTCACTTAGAGGCTGCCATACTAGAGAGCCATGGCATAGAGGTGCCGAGCCCCAGCTGCCACTCCAACAGCGAAGAGGTTGAGACTCAGGAGTTTGGAGATCATGTCATGAGTCAGCGGTTCTCTGAACAGGTTGTTGTAAATGCACTACTTGGACTGCTTTTATGGTCAGGATTGTTTGCTTGAATTTGATGGGTTTGTTTCCAGGAGGATCTTTCCCAGAGAAAAGACATTGAGCCAGAAGGTGTCATGCTACCTCCTGTGGAAGTGGTGTCTCTTCCAAGCCCGGCCTCTCAACTCATGGAGCGGAAGCTGGATGAATCGAAAAGAGAGGCTACTGATGACGATTAACAGATGAGCCGCGTCATACTTTTGTTCCAAAGTGGCTTGACGTGGTTGTTTTCAAGCCTGATACTCTAAATTCTCTGGTGCCTCTAGTGGTAGGGAGGCCACTCTATGTATCTACAGTAATCATGCTTGTAGTAACGGCAATATTTACTCAAAATAGTATATTGTGCATTCCAAGACCGTCTTAACGCTTCCCGCAAGAGGGAAAGATGCATAAGGTGCAAACTAGTAACTTTCTCATCACTCTAAAACTGTTTTCTTTAATTTCTCATATACAACACAACAGTTTCACCTATTATCTCGAGCGATCAGTCTGGAGAAACCTGCAGGACAGGTGTTACATTTGACAGAAGGGGCGCACTGAACCCAGTTTGGAGTCTGTGAATTTTAGGAGCTTAACAGTCTCTTAATTGTCATATGCAATAGTTGAAGGGCAAGATGGGACATATACACCCCTGATAGATACATAAACTCAGGTAGAACCAAACTTGGTAATTAAACTAGAAGATCAGTTCTCACCATCATGGAAATCAAAGTGTTTCTCACAATAATGGTTCATTGTGTAGAAATGTGACTTGTCAAGCATACCAAACTGTACATATTGTTTTTCACTTTTTTTTTTTTCAGGTGCAATCTGAAAGTAATATTCAGATTATCAAGGCTCTGTTTTTGTATACACAATGATTGTAAGCTCTTTGTATCCAGCCACTTAAGCTGTACTGACCCTGACTAGTGTGAGGGGTCTAAAATGCTTCAAAAGTTTCCCCACTAAGGTATTATTTGCTATAAGCATCATTTACTTACCTCTTTAATAAGGTAATGCAGTATGTAAAACTAAAAGTATATCAGCATCTAATGCAAGCTGCTTTTCAATGGATTTTCGACAGTGGATATACACAGTTTGATTTTCTGTGTCTTAATGAAAGCCAAAGCTTGGCCAAGTTGTAAAACAATGCTTTTTACATGAACAAAGTCAAATGGACTAAACGATTGCTTACGGCACATCAACCCAGCTCGTGAGAAATGCTTTGAGCGTGTAAAGGCTTTAAGCTGCACAGTATGATTATTCTGGCCTATCAGCTCTGTACACAAACAGGATACAATGCTGCACGCTGTCAAGGCCCCCTACTCTGCTTTTTTTCCTAATGACATAAAACAATACAAAACAATAAAACAAATAGACAAATGTACTGTCGAGTGTAATTTGTGTTTAGTAAGGCATGCTCATTTTGACCCCTTTTTAAGTTAAAACTTATATTACTGGGCATAACGTTTTGGGTCGGGAAGTTTTGCTTTTGAAAGAAGAGTCTCATGTTCACCAAAGTAGCATTTACTTGATCAAAAATGCAGTAAAAACATGAATATTACTACAATTTAAAATAACTATTTTAGTATATTTTAAAATGTAATTTATTTGTGTGATGGCAAAGCTGAATTTTCAGCATTATTACTCAAGATGAAATAGAAAAGGGTTTTTTACATTATAAAATGTCTTTACTGTCACTCTTGATCAATTTAAAGCATCCTTACTTGATTAAAAATATTTGAAACAAAAACAATCTAAGATATGAATACTCTCGCTCTCATACTAAGTTATCCACTTTCTTCAAAATGTAATCCAAAGTAAAAATGTATGATGTATACTTTGCTGGCCTACATTTTCCTGTCAAATAAATTGCGCTTAGTCTGCTTTAAATTTGTTTTTATTATAATTGCAGTCTTTTACTGTTTACCTTGTTTTAAAGGTAAATTTGATTTTGCTTTTCATTTTAGACTCAAATGTGATTGGCTTTTGAGAATTTTATATAGGAGTAATACAGCTTGGTTCAGTGTGTGTGGTAGACGACACACATCCAGCTCTACAGTGGGATGTTTTTCTGTGTGTGGTGGTTTTCTTACTAGACGCTTTCACTAAAGGTACTATTTCATGCTGAGTAGGCCTATCATTTTTTTCTCTTCAGACGTATTTTTTTCCAAACAATACGCTAAATGGGTGGTCGTGGTGGTTCAGCTATATGTTATAAACTTGCTTTTTATACCGTTAATGCTACATCCTGTTGTGTGTTTATCCAAGACTGCGGATTGACTGGTTAATGCCAGTTTCACTTTCCTGACGTCTACTGCTGTCAGCAGCCATCCTGTTTTTGCCAACAGGAAACGTTCCCAGAACTTTCACTAATGTTTTGTTAGGGTTATGGAAATATGAATTTGAAACGTTTTTTAATAGCATTTATACAGCGTTCTTTAAATATAATAATATTTGACATGTTGATTGGCTGTGTTGCTGTCCATGGTGCTGCAGGTGCACGTGAGTAACACAGTACCACTGTCTTTCATACACTTAAAGGGGATTTATAAATCCTGTCAAATATTCCAGCAACTTGATATCGAAAAATGAACAGAAAACTCTAACAGAATCTCTAAAAATATAATCATTCCGAACGGTTGTTTGTCGCAGTGAAGATGGATTGTGGAAAATTACACAACTTCACAATCAAGGCGTTTGGGGTGTTTACACTAGAACCGCTAAATTGCCTTGGCAAGCATTATTGTGGCGGATCCATCATCGCAAACAAGTGGCAAGTAGTCTCTGGAGCTCACTGTCTCGTCCTGTAAATACGCTCACAAATATAAATATATAACAAAAAAAGAATTTTGCTATAATCAACAAAATGTCAAAGACACTGCATTGTAGGCTATGTCACAGCTGCTTCATGATAAATAGGTTACTGTCACTTTAAGGAATATTTTGTTATTTTCAACCTAATGTTCTATGTGTAATGCTTATGCGTGTCTTTTGTCAGTTATAACTATTAATTATTTGTTGTAAATAAATGTTTATGAATGTTTATTACTGGTATTTTATTTAATCTAATGTGTATGTTAGGTCTAAGTGTCTTTAGAGAGCAGCATCTGCTGATGGCTACAGTTTCTTCATTTACTTTTTGCTCTGGACTGGCAGGGTGATTCTGGAGGTCTACTTGTGTGTGAGGCTGATACATGGTATTCGCCAGGGATCACTAGCTGGGGATTTGGCTGAGTATAATCTCAAATCATACATTTACAGGCACATTTCTCAATATCTTGGCAGGAGAAATATTAAATTGACTTTATTATTATTATTATTATTATTACTTGTAAGCATTAATATTATCTCATTAATGATAGAACTGCTGTTTATTTTAGTTATGGTGTTTTTTGTGTAGGCCATTGTTTATCATTGTAATATCTTTATATAAATTAATACCTCAATGAAGGTAAAATTATAATTCAAGTTCCATTTTGATCTTAATTAGCCATTTATGATATGAGATACATATAAATTTTAACTATCGAAACACGAAATTACTATTTTAAAGCAGTGTTTCTCAACCTTTTTTTCAGCACTTTGGTCAGCAGCTGTTGTTTTTAAATGCTCTTTATAAATAATGAATTATATAAAGACTTCATTCTTAATTTAATGTTTATATATATATATATATATATATATATATATATATATATATATATATATAGAGAGAGAGAGAGAGAGAGAGAGAGGGTTAGAGTTAGAATATTTTATTATATTAATAATAATTTATTAATTTAAATAGCTCCAAGTCATCCTGCAGGCCCCTTACATTTTGGTTGAGGCCCTGGTTGAGAACCACTATTTATGGGATGATTTTCTCAGAACATTACCAGTAGAGGGCAATGATGTTTATAATGTATCTGATGATAGCCAATACAGAGAAGATGATACACTATTATCAGTGTATCATGTACAGTAGGGATCATTTTGCTGTAAATTACATTTCAGTGCATATCACTCAAGGCTATCTTCACTAATTGTAAATCATTATCCATGCTGGGCAGTAATCCGTGATTATATGTAATCTGGAGTATATAATCAGATTCCACTAAATACTTGTAATTAGATTATATTTCATTTTAAAATATAATCAGATATAAACAGTTACATTTTTATTGATTACATAATTACTTAAAATTCACAAAATGCAAGAACATTATTCATAATTTAATGATTCTTATTGATATACAGCCTGTTGCTTATGTATGTTCAGATGAACGATGAACGAATATGTACGAATTACTTACTACAGTTTTCATCATGTAATCTACCCAACAGTGTACAAGTAACATGAGTTACGTAATCAGATTACTTTTTTCAAGTAACGAGTGAAGTAATGCATTACTTTTAAATGTACAACAAATAAATGTTACTTTTTCAGATACAAATGTTATTTTGTTTTTCCATATTGACTGAGACCTTTCCTGTTCCCATGTTGGGAGAAATCGTGAGTAAGATGCAGAGGCCTTGTGTACGCTGTGTAAACATGATGGTTATAGTAGTATTGTATCCAATTCAACCATTCAAATAAGCAACAATGACTTTGGATAAACATCACATTTGTGTTTCATTTTTTGTTTTCATTGCTGAAGTAACTGTATTGAACTGCGCCCTTTACTGTACAGGTGTGAATGTGCATTTCCTTTTTTATTTTGTTATACATCATAAATGATCCACAGTCTGTGTAGTATAGTGGAAAATGTGGTGCGATGAAGGCACTGCATGCAAGATTTCCCAGTTACATGCTAGGAACGAGCAAAGGTCATATTTCCTGAACAGGAGAAACTTACAGACTACCTTATTTTCATGTTGACAGGAAAATATCTACCCTGCCTGTTCCTCTGTGTGGGTCATGCTCCTTCTTTAGTGCTCTTTTTTTTCTCCATTGCCCCTCCCCGTGGGAAAGCTGGCCTTGTGTGATTGTGGTGGCCCATACTGGAAGCTGTGGTTGCAGCACTGACTCTACTGGTGCCAAAAGAATAGAGGACTATACCCGCATGTCCACACACACACACACACACACACACACACACACACACACACACACACACACACACACACACACACACACACACACACACACACACACACACATGTTATGTTTCCATGTTTTATGGGGACATTCCATAGGCGTAATGCATTTTATACTGTACAAACCGTATTTTCTATCCCCCTACACCGCCCCTGCCCCTAAACCTACCCATCACAGGAGACATTCTGCATTTTTACATTTTCAAAAACATCATTTAGTGTGATTTATGACCTGTTTTCCTCATGGGGACCAAAAATGTCCCCAAAAGGACAAGGATTTTGGATATTGCCATCTTTGTGGGGACATTTTGTCCCCATACCGTAGGGATTACCAGTCCACACACACACACACACACACACACACACACACACGTTGTGTTTCCATGTTTTATGGGGACATTCCATAGGCGTAATGCATTTTATACTGTACAAACCGTATTTTCTATCCCCCTACACCGCCCCTGCCCCTAAACCTACCCATCACAGGAGACTGCGCAGTTTACTTTCTGTGAAAAAAACCTCATCCTGTGTGATTTATAAGCATTTTGAAAAGTGAGGACATGGGGAACGTCCTCATATTTCACCCTCTTTTTGTAATACCAATGTCATACCCATGTCATTATACACATTTGTGTCCTGATATTTCACAAAAACATGCCCACACACACACACACACACACACACACACACACACACACACACACACACACACACACACACACACACACACACACACACACACACACACAAACACACATGCCTAAACACTGACTAACATATACACTATACGCTCACAGTCACTCTACACACAATCACACACGCCACTCGCATGAGAATCTGCCCCATGCTTCCTCGTTGCACCACATCCCTCAAAGACACACAGTCCCGCCACAGTCTGACACACGCATACACACATTCCATGCCCATTTTAAAGTTCAAACTGGGGAAAGCGCACAACCAAAAAAACAACAACCCAAGAAACAAAAAAAGTATAACTACTCCATTTCCTTCACATAGACCAACCCTTTGATGTGTTGTTTTAATTGCTCTTTTGGTGTTAAAACACATGATTATTCAGTTTTCATGGTCAACCCCAATCTTAATTTGAGACCGTCTTGTAAATAATGTTGGAAAGCTGCTCTTTTTCTTATGAATCAGACATAATGGATGACCTCTGTCTTACAATTTGTTTATTTGTACTTTTATGTAATTGCACATCACTGTCACTGTCATGTCTTTTCTTATTTTAAAAGTACCTGAATGCATCAGCACTTACATGCTGCCTTGAAAAAATTTACCTTTGAATCATTCATTCGTTATTTCACATTCAAGTCGAAAACATAACATAGAAGTGGCATAAGCAAAAGAACAATAAACCCAAAAACTACATCTGAATTGAAAATGATGAAAAATATTAATTTCTATTTTTTACATGGAATTACAAATGAGTTTTTATTACATAAATCAAACCATGAAAATTGAGTGAATAACTTTCACTGACACTATTTGCTACAGACTTGCTTTCTTCTCACTGATCTCTATATAGACTACAGACATATTAAATGATCTACATTATTTATCGCTGTTCCCACCATGTTTCAAATCAACATGCCTCTTCCAACGTCACTCCTCCGCAACTTAGAATTTGAAGTTTCCTAAATAGCTTATGACTTTGCTCGGTCATTCCTGTGCTCATTTATTATTATTATATTTTTTGAAGGGCTGGGCCTACATTGTTGCATGGCTTTGTGGAATACTTGATTCTGATTGGTTGATAAAAGCATTCAATGATCAGATAACATCTAATATTAGCTGTTGTCCATGGCAACAATAAATTATAGGTGCATTTATCCAGATAACAGAACCCAGCCTTACTTTCATGTTTCCTGGGGTGCATTCATGCTATGTCAGAATTACCATAATTACAAGATTCCGAATTGTAAAAAAAAGACAAGTTCTCATAAAACTCACTGAATTTTCTGAGTACTTCAACTTGTGCCACCTGATTGCTTTAATGTCATATGTATAGACCTTATGTAGCACCGCTTCTTTTCAGTGCTGCACTTGTTGTGTTTGTATTTCCACAGCATGAAGGTAAGATCTTACAGATTTATGAATGAACCGCTCGTTTAAAATCTTCCTGGGTTACTGACATTTGTTATGACATTCACTTCCAACAACAATGCTCATGATAAATTTTGTTAACTCTACAATAAGTAAATCCACTGCCCAAGCTAATTAGACTTTTCGACAGCGATGCCATATACAGAGCTACAGCAAAAATGGAAGTTCAAACACAAAATTATAAAGATAGCTACGTGCTTGTTTCTTTAGCGCATAAGGTCTATAAATGCTTAAATGGCAGCAAAATTTCTGTTTATTACTTTCTAGAATTGACTATTTTTAATGTATAATGCAAGAAAATCTGAAAGACCTAGCTAGCAAAGTTAACTGTGTAATCATGTCCCGCTGAATAGTGTGGTGCAGGTGTGATGCCACTTTGTAGGCCAACCGGCAGTTAGCATCACACTGGTTCGCTTGATAAAAACCCAATTTTCCCATAGGCTTTCGGATTATCGCAAAAACTAAAAAACTCACGTTTTGTCCATCAAGATAATTACCACAGATGAACACAACTTGTATTAATTTTGAAGCCTAAATGCAGTCGCCAGAAGTAAAAAAGCTATAGTCTATAAACGGACTACACCACGGACCCTCGACTTCAACGTCACCATCACTAAGCTTTCGACATCTCTTTCAGTTTTTATCTCAAAACATTTTCCTAGAACACTTGAGTTAGACTAGATCATAAGTACACAATTATAAGCATAATGAGGTTATAAAAGCGGACTGAGTTTACCTTTTCGGCGTGATGACGCTTAATCTTCCCAACAGCCTCTTTAGTCCCATTTAGCCAGTTGTTAGCAACCTCCTTTTTCAAGACACTAAACAGCTTCAAAAAACACGAGTGGGGTAATACTGATGTATTTTATGTCGTAAAATAAAATGTGAAAGTGTCTTGAGCTTGTGTTCACCACAAACCTTATTTCAGCCATTTAACCAAAATCCCATTCAAAAAACCAATTGACTTCGGGGTAATGGAACTGCAAGTGCTAAAATACTAAATCACTTCTGCATTTTGGCCTACAAAGAGATGTAATACCTGCACTACTCTATAAACTGTTAACAAGTTTATTAATGAGGTATTACCATAATAACTTTTGGTTGCACTTTATTTTAATGTGACACAGTTAGGCTACATTGTACTTACTCAAATAAGTAGGCCTACTGTAATTATATCTAACTACATTTACTTACTAGCCTATAGAGTTATGGTTAGGTTTTAGTTTAGAGTTCCAGGCAACCCGTAACCTGTGTTTTTCCAACCTTCTATCCGTGAAAGTGCACTGTAACGGCAGTCAAACACGTGACTTCCCACATGGCCGCAAAAAAAACAACAATGGCAGCCCCTACTGATGTGGTGTTTATGTATAGGTATAATAAAAGGTATAACAGCTTCTCTTGCATTATACACCGTTTTTTTCTCCCGCGTTTCCCTCAAATAAGCAAGGAGTAAGCAACTTTTGTCGATAGAAATGATTGTAAATGAGCACAAAGCTACAGTCTGCCATGCTTTGTTTACATCTAGCTACCACCATTCCTTGCCCTCAGGCAGTTACTTTGGCTTGCCTGGAACGCTACAAAGTCGTGGTTTGAAGTCGTATCGCCAATCTTACTGGTTCAAAAACCTGCCTGGAACGCAGCAAGTTATGAAGCCTACTTATGCATAATTTACTGTTATTACTATAGTAAGTACACGTAGTAAAATCATTATATTTTTAAATCACATGTGTTGTTTAATTCTTTGTCTGATTATTTCTTAAAGACGCAAAAGGCAACGATTTCGCGTAATCACCCAACTACGTCAACTTAAAATGAAGTGTTACCCAACTTTTTGCATTGTCGTTTTGTCTATTGATTTTTTATTTTCGTGATGCGTTAATGTTTTCCGAGACGTGGCGGAATCGCTGTCTTGTTTCGCAGCTGCATCTTGCGTCATTGTTCTCGTTTAGAGAAAATGACAATGACTTCAGTAGGCCTATGGATATTAGGCTATACTGTTGCAGTATTCGTCTTTGTTGCTAGGCAGATTTGTATGTACTGGACTATTCTTAGCAGACACTTTAAGATATACATCTCAATCAAATAAATATTAAATGTGTCCACGTATTTTTTTTTTTTTTTTGGTGGTGGTTAGCCATGCGACGTAGGAAATACAGTCAGCTGGTTTTTAGACCTTTTAGATCGACACCGCGGCGGCTCCTAATCAACCTGTCAGGGTTTATTTTACGATAATAACTGACTACATTACCCCTTACATACGTTTCTGTTGTTGTTGTTGTTGTTGTTTTTTTAAATGTAAGTGTGAGGATATGTGCTTGAAGAGATTTTGATTTCCTGTGTGTTTTGAAGTTAGTTTGGTTTCACTCTAATTACAGCCTGTATGGAGAGTGGTTGGCAGAGGCACTGAGAGGGCACACAGTGTGCCTGGCTTTACTCTCGCTGTTCCAGGATCATGGCCAGCAGCCACCATGTTTTCACTGAGTGGTCGCCGTACCGCAGTGTTCCATCAACCTCTCTGGAGACAGCTAAAGAAAACATATGCTCTAAATGGCACCTTGCTCTAATGCACCCAGAGGGGTCTTTCAGATAAGAGTCTGTTCGTGTACTTGGTAAGTAGGCTACATCTTTTCCCCTGGGCTTTTTAATAACATACCTCAGTTGGTGTCCAGTATAGAATAAAAAACAACAATAGATTTCCATTGATTTTGTGACTCAGAAAAAGGGAACTGTTACAAAGTTATACATTCAGGATGTTCCCGAGAGTTGATCAGCACATTTTGCTCTAGTGCTGCCATCTTCTGGAAGCTCTATGTTCTTGCATACACAAGTAAGTGAACGAGACAGCTTTGTTGTCACATGAATACATAAAATTTTAAAGTGTATTAAAATAGATTTTTTTTTTAAAATAGGCTAATAATATTTCACAATAGTAGGCTACTTTTTTATCAAATAAATGAAGCCTTAGTGAGCATAAGGGACTTATGTAAGTGTACAATGTAAATATAAAAGCATTAAAATAATATCTATAACATTTATTAAAACAGTTGTTTTTAATCTTAATGAGTTGCTATAGTGCTGTCATATTCTGGAAGCTCCATGTACATGCACACACAATTAAGAGAAGAAGAGGAACGCTTTCTGATAAGGCACATTTCTCTTTATGTAATCTCCTCAAGCATTTCCATCTCAAAAATATGATATATCATGTCAGAATCCATGGGAAATTAATGTATAAATGAAAGAGTAAACAAATACACTAATATAAAAAAGATAAAAGATCAGTTCTAGAAAATTCCAGTATCTGGATCAAAATCCAAGATCAAAGCACCAAATTGCTTTAAGCATTTCATTTATCTCATCCTGTCTCTCAAAGAGTTGCATTAGCCTTTGATTTTACACTTGGATTCTACAGTCCATTTAATTTCCTTCCTATTTTTTCTCTGTAAACATAATACTTTTATGTTTTATTTTCTTATTTTCGAAATGTCATTTGAGTTGTAATGGTAGATGGTACTGAATAAACATTGCAATTCGAACTGTCCATTGCTTTGTAGTTCCTTTTAAATGTGGAAATGGTCATAAATGGTCATAAATAAGTTCAAATGACCAAGAAATGTATTTTTCCTTTCAGACTGTCATAAACTCCAAACTTCTCTGTTTTGCTGATTCAGAACGCCCCAATTTCTGTGCTCCAGGCCTGTGCGGACTTACTGGAGGTACTCAAACCCCTGCGACCTGGGGCTGGAGACCCCAAAGGGGCAAAGGGTCTGAAGGAAATCTGGGGAGGGGTGGAGTTGGAGGAAGATGAAGAGGATGATGGGAGTCCATCAGGTGAGTGCTGTTGAAGTCTGTGAGGATGGCCGGGGATAGAGGGCAGTCGACGCACTGGGGTCAGCGCTGGACTCATTATCGCCCCCTGGGTACTCAAAGATCCCACTCGCAGGGCCGGTGAAGGGTAGCCCAGCAAGGCAGCGGTGGCATGGGGGGCCAGATCCCGGCGGGCGTTTGGGGGAAAAGGGGTAGACGAGACTGGAGACGAGGTGGCTGCTAGCTGAGGGAAGGAAGGCCAGGGCCAGGGAGGAAAAGGCAGAGCAGCAGAACTCTGGAGGAGAGGGTCCAGCTCACTGGCACAGTGGCTAAGGTGGGACACGAGGCGCGCACCGATGGGGTCTGAGGATTCAACTCCCTCCAGCGAGCTGAGGTATCTCACCACCTCTCCAACACACTCCCGAAAGCCCAAAGTCCTGTAGTCCACTGCCAGAGCACGAGCATCAAAGTAGCCTAGGAGAGAGAACACTTAAATGTTCTGCTTGATAAATACATACAATAAAGCTTGGATTTTCAAACGTTTTGATGCCAAGGAGAACCCACAGTTTGTATGATGGAGGAAACCTTCCTAAAATATAAAAGCAGCTATACTTTTTTATGTATAAAGTTTATACTACAGTCAGATTTTTACTTTTATTCAGCAAGGATGCATTAAATTGATCAAAAGTGACAGTAGCCTTTTCAACATTGGTAATAATAAGAAATATTTCTTAGTACCAAATCAGCAGAATGATTTCTGAAGGATCATGTGACACTGAAGACTGGAGTAATGATATCACAGGAATAAATTACATTGGAAAGTATATTAAAATAGAAAACTAAATTGAATAATTTTTAACAATATTTATGTTTTACTGTATTTTTGATCAAATAAATCTAATAAATCCTAAATTTAGGGTGATATTACTCAAAACAACACTTTGTTTCTTCAATTAATTGTTTTATGTTGTGATTGTAATAAAGCAGAAAAAAATAATAGAATAGAATAAGAATAGAGTACAATAGAATAAGACAGTTACTTGTGATTAATCTTAATGATTTCTAACCAGTCTTTACAAAGCAAACAAATTAGACATTTTCTTTCTTTCTGAAAGGCCCCAGGAACCCCCTAGCACCCCCTTTTTTGCTGCCTGAATCCCAGTTTGTAAACTCCTGCATTAAAGGATGATACCAGAAATGTTTAAAACATGTAAAGACTACATTTCAACTTTCAGAAGTACATTTGAGTGGTGTGTGAACAACATGTAGATGTTGTTGTTACAATGCTAGGATGATGTAATTGGTTGCTGTTGCTATGCCGTTGCTAAGGTTTTAGTATACTGCTACTGTGTGTGGTCCATAAGGTGTTCTAGTTGCTTAAGAAGACGTATGATTTGAGGCATTATTCCATGATGGCATAAACATGCAGGCTGACTTGCATTCTTAAATGGATAGTTCACTCAAAAAAATGTCAATTCTGTTATCATTTACTTAGTTTCTCCCCCAAGTTGTTCCAAACCTGAATGCATTTCCTAATTCTGCCAAACACAATAGAAGATATTATGAAGAAGGTCAGTAACCAACAGTTGATGAGCCCCATTGACTTCCATAGTATGGAAAACATTACTATTTGGAAATCAATGTGGTTCATTAACTTTCTGGTTACTGACATTTGGCTGAAGAATGAGATTCATACAGGTTTGGAACAACTTGAGGGTGAGCAAATGATAATAGAATTTTTGTTTATGGGTGAACTATCCCTTTAAGTTGAATATTTGAGGTTAGGAGCTTATATAACAGGAGCAATAACACTGCATACTGTAATGAAAGCCCTTCTGAACTCTCTTGCTCTATATCTTCTCTCACCTTTGCCGCCCATGGCATGAAGCAGTTTCAGATGATCCACTGTCATCTGAAGAATCTCAGCCTTCTCCAGTTTTGAGGAGCCCTGGTCAGAAGGGGAGAGAAAATTGTATACTGTTTTTAACCATTGAGCTTGTACAGTAAACTCATTCGCATCAGCTGTTTTGAGAATATAAAACAAAACTGAGCCTGTGGCGTTCAGTCTGATCGTCTTACCTGTTTCTCGAAGGCACTGGGTACGAGTCTCCTGAGCTCTGACAGACTGTGGTTGATCCTGTCCCTGCGCCTCTTCTCAATTATCTGAGGAATCCAGCGGATTCAATTTAAAGACAGAACGACCATTCGAAGTGGAAAGCATTTGCTAACTGGATTATTTTTGTGGCCGAGGCCTAGTCGCAGCATTCTTAAAATCAGATTTTTGGAAAAAATAACAAGTCAAATAGGAAAAAAAACACAAATCAAAGTCAGACAGGAGGGCTTAAACTGTAAAATTGCATGTTGCTGCAGAGGGTCATATTGCAGGGAGTTTTGAAAATGGCAAGCATTTACAGAAGAGGCCTTGTAGCAAGATCATATATGAATTATATATTTGGTCTGTTCTTGAACAAGCAGGGGAAAAACAGAGCTGGATTGACGTAAACTCACCCCTCTTCTTTTCTTGCGCGCCAGGATCTGTGAGGTACTGCCTGGAGACATGGACCCAGTGACAGGGCTGAGCAAGAGAAAGAGCGAGCGGGGAAGGGGACAGATTAAAGCTTTGATGTCAATGCATATTGTTGTCATTACTGTACTTAATACAACGCAGAAACGCTGTTGCACATCATCAAACCCAATCTAATTTGTCTTGGGGAACAGCTAGACACGGGAGCGCCGGGGTAAACAGAAAACAAGATTATTTTGGTTTAACGCGTTTTTGGACATTATTGTCAGATGGCTGATATGTTATGATTTTTGCATCGTACGAAAGCATTTTCTTTTTAAGCTCAAAAGACATGATGATTACATATCCGCAGGGCAGGCTGAAATAGTGGCTTTTGCGTGCACTTTGAGCACATCAATACTCTGTATTATCCTTCAATGTGGATCTGGTTTGCATGGGCACTCTCTGCTCTGCCAGCAGAATGACACTGTTTGTTTTGCTTTTACTTTGACTTCCACGCATAACTATTATTTTTATATCACATCATTGTAAGTCCTTTTAACATTAAGAGGCTTAATTCACAAACATTCCGTTTGTTTAGAGGAAAAGAGTCCAGTCCAAAAAGAAAATTAGTAACAGGAATAAACTGTTGTATGGAGTTTTTGCGTTCTGGATGACAGTTTTCAAAGGCAATAAGATGAGAAAGGATTGGTCATTGTAGGGCGCGATTCAAAAGGACCAAATGGCGGTTTCATGCGTCTTCAGTCTGCACTTGATTTGTGTCGCAGCTTTACTGAAATATCAAAAAGACTAAATGACTGAGAGAAAAATGCAAAACAGACAGAGAAGGGAAAAGCATGCAGAGCTTTATGGTTGTCAGTGGCACAGGAATGGGAAGATACGCCTCTCAGGGTGAGTCAAATAAGATCGTTATGGGCCTCAATCAGCCGTCCTGCTTGACGGTGTGATTTTGACAATGTGCATGTCCGCTCATAAAAACTCATGTGTCACTGCGCTCTGGTGTACTGGTATACGCTACAGAGTCTCAATGTCCATTTAAATTAGGGAGGGACAACAGCGTTTTCTGTATAATTTTGGTTGTAATATTAGCAATTTGATGTTTTCTCAAACAATTGTTGGACGTGTCTTCACTGTCCCCTTATGCAGAATCTCTGCTCCTATCCTGAATAATGATGCATCATGAAAAGCATGGATAGTAGAGTAAAAAAATTGAGGTTGCACTTTATTTTAATTTGTCCTAGTTACAGTGTAATAACACAAATAAGTACTGAGTAATATAAATTATCAACAAGTACTTTCTATAAATTTAGGGTTAGAGTTTGGGGTTACATTGGGGTTTTATTTGGTAACACTTTATTTTACAGTGTCCTTTTACACGTAACATGTACTTAATAACAATTCATTATGCATAATTACATGCAACTAACCCTCAACCAAACCCCAACCCTATAGTAAGTATGTGGTTAATAATTATTAGTTAGTACTTAAATATATAATTACATTGTAACAACAACACCTTAAAATAAAGTGTAATCATTTATTTTAAGGTGTCTATGTCATACTGTAATTATACATTTAAGTCAAGAGTAATATTAAGTAACTACATGTACTTTAGTGTTTGATTTGGTTTAGGGTTAGTTGCATGTAATTATGCATAATATAATTATGCATAATTTATAGTTATTACTATAGTAACTACATGTAACAATGACACTTTAAAATAAAGTGTTACTGAGTTTGGCTTAGTTGCTTGTAATAATGCATAATTTAATAAATAGTATAATACATGCACTGGAACAAAAAAGTTGCTTTTAAGTAATATCAACTTGGATGTTTAAGTCATTTCAACTTAAATTACATTAAACTGATTTAAAAAATGAGTTGAATCTTGTACAACAAAGGTGAAACTTATTTTGATTAGTTAAAGCAATGTAAAAACAAATGTTGTTAATTTATTGATCATATATTTTTTTAAAGTGTGTAACAGACACATTAAAATAGCAAATTAGCAAAATTGCTTATGCCATCGAATTCCCACAAATTTGAATAAAAACATACAGCATTTTATAGCTTGATTTACAATATGAATGTTAAACATGTTATTTCTTGTTATAAACAGCAGAGTGCATGGTAAACCCTGAAGGCCCATGTAGAGTCGAACAAACACCTTGCATTTTGACCATCAAAGTTGCTATTTTTGCACTGAAAATAGATTTTCGAAATAAAACTTAAACTCATCATAAATGCAACTTTTATTAATTGGTCACTTTCTGAGCTGCAGTGTGAGCTCTACATGTAGAGCGACTGCCAGCTACATATACCCATGTCATCACATATGAGCACATTATACACGCAAAGTCCTCACCAGTAGCTGTCCTCCTGTCCGACATCGATCAGTTCGTCTGTGTCCGAGTCTGGGGAACTGTAGTCATGAGGTCTCTTCATCTCCACAGGGTCCTCGGTCCTCCTCTATCCCTGCAAGGGAAGGTTGAATCGATGGAGCGATGGAGACGTGCGGTCCTGTTGAGATGATCTCAGATGATGGATTCCTCCTCTGTACTTCAAATGCTACAGTAAGAAAACCAGCCACCTTCTAATGCAAGCACGCCCCTCCCTGTTTCCTTTTTTTCCTCTCCACCTTCTTCTCCTCTATTTCTCCCTCTATCCTCCGACCACAATACAAGCACGCTGCTTGGGAGTCTTTATTAGACTTCTCTTGCTGACTAAGTCTGGTCCTTGTTTCTGCTTTTATGTGTAGCCGTGTTTTGACATCTCTAGAACCCCTGGACTTAAAGTCAGAGAATGACAGTTCTCCTCCTTCTGTCTTCTCTCACTTTTCCTAGCTTTTCTACCTCTCTGTCACCCTGGCTACCCTCTTCCTCCTGCTTTCTGTTGTAGGAGCACAAGTGACTGAACTTGGGCACTTTGGCAAAGTTGCCAGTTTTGGCTCCCTCTTCCTTACCCTCCCACACTCCCTCCCTCCCTCCCTCCCTCCCAGCCCCTCATCAGCCCTCCCTTCTTTCTCTCGCTCTCTGTCATTTCTCTCCTTTCAATTAGCCACTTCTCTCCACTGTCTCATCCTGCTCTATCTTTACCCCCCTCTGTCCCTCCCTCCTTCCTTCTGTCTCTGTTTCTCTCTGTCTCCTCTTTTCCACTCTTTTTAATTAGTTCCCCTCCCTTTCTCCCAGGACAATAGGAAGAACGCTGTGGGAATAGTGCCTTGGATTTCTACCCATATGCACACAGACAGTGGCCCCAAAAAAAGTATATGGCCACTTAAGCCACACTTAAAGCTCTATGGATGTCATAGTTTTAGATAGAAAATATCAAACCGAGTCTGCAAATAAATTATGTTAAAACTTTTCTATTTTTGCAATACCTTTTACCCAACTGGTGTGAAAGTGATTTTAGTATAGTTCACACAGGTGTTCAGAAATTTTTGTCAGCATATCTTGTTTCATACTTTGATGAAAAAAAAAATATTCCAAATGAATAAGTATACACACATTTGAATTCAAAGTAATCGGACACATTCTATTTTATTTTTATGTCAACATGTGTGTTTTATTCCTGTGATGGCAAAGCTGAATTTTCAGCATCATTACTCCAGTCTTCAGTGTCACATGATCCTTCAGAAATCATTCTAATATGCTGATTTGGTGCTCAAGAAACTTTTCTTATTATCATCAATGTTGAAAACAGCTGAGCTGCTTTAAACTTTTTTCCCCTAGGATTCTTTGATGAATAGAAAGTTCAAATAAACTGCATTTGTTTGAAAAGAAATCTTTGGTAACATTATAAATGCCTTTAATTTCACTTTAGATCAATTTTATGGATATTTGCCAAAACAAATGTAAAAAACAATATGTATTTTTTCATAAAAAAATACTGATCCCAAACTTTCGAACAGTGGTGTATATATTGTTCACACTTAAGAAAAACAAGTTTGAACACTTAAACCTTCATTCTTAATGTGATGAACTATACACGTGTTTACTCACATCCACTAAAATCACGGCTACACCAGCTGGTTTCTGAAAAGCTACTTATTTCTGAGTGTGGTTGTGTCCAAATACTTTTTGTATCCAAATACCATTGCATTCAGAATCTGTTTGCTTGAGCATCTACACAGCAACATTGGCTCGGCTCATGGGTTTGAGGTGGGATTATCTGTTTTTTCCACCAATGGCAGACAGGTTGAATATTTGGGGAACTGTCATTATGTTTTGCAGTTCTGTTTGCTAGTGACAGATTTACCCACTTCACCTTTAAGAAACAACTGTTGATAAACATATTATTTGACCACTAATCCTATGTCTTCACTGAGTCTCTGTGGTGGTTACATCCCTGAGTCTGAGGAACAAAGCAGCTCTGATAGTGACCCTGAACTGATGCCCTCTGTCTGGAGAGAGATGAAGAGAGGTTAAGAGAGGATTTAGCCACAGAGTGTCTGAACAGAGGATCTCCTCAAGGACGACAGCATAACGGTTTCTCATGTCAGACACTCTGCAATTTCAAAAGAAACATTTCACTTCACACTATATAGTGTTAAGCATGTAAACTCGCACACCCCCATGCACTACCGTGGGAAGCTGTAGGGTGAGAGTAGCCATGGTAATTAGAATTACAAGCGCCTGGCAGGAGTTTGCTGTCAGGAACGGTGCCTTACTGACCCAAGAGCTGCAGCAGCATGTCCTGCATCACACAATACCCAACCCACCCTCTGCCTTCCTGTTGGCCTGCTGCTTTGATTCCATGCAGTTAGTTTCCTAGTGTGTATATGTTCATGCCAGTGCGTATGTGAGGGACAGGCAGCCCCTCTAATGCAATTACATCTAGGTGTGGTAACCCCAAAGAGAATAAAAAAATATGCTGTTTCATTTTTGGGTGAACTAACCCTTTAAGTAAGTCCCTTAAGTAAGGGCCTTGTAAAAAAAAAAAAAGTGTCCTTAATGTACAGTCCCTGACAAAATTTGTGTCGCTGATCTATTTTGTAGAAACACCTGCTATTAACCTGATTTTTAATTCATCAATTGGTGTTAGAAATAGCTCATATGAAAAGCTAAAACCCTCCCAAATGACGTTTAATGCACTGAAATAAATTAGTTTCACTGAAAAAAGAAAGGTCAAATTTTGGCAAGACAAAAGTTGTCACCTATACAGAAATTGAACAAATTTACTGCAAATACAAAAATATGTCAGCAAATTAAGTAGTGGTGCTGTGAGATCCAAATTTAATATCTTGAATGACTTCCATGAGCTTGAAGGACTGCATCCATGCGGTTTGGCAAGGACTCAATTTATTGATGAAGTCATCAGGAATAGCAAAGAGCAAAGTCTTGCATGCCTCCCAGAGTTCATCAATATTCTTTGGTTTCGTCTTCCATGCTTCCTCTTTCATCCTACCCCACATATGCTCAATGATGTTCATGTCTGGTGACTGGGCTGGCCAATCCTGGAGCATCTTGATCTTCTTCGCCTTGAGGAACTTTGATGTGGAGATGGAAGAATGCGATGGAGCACCATCTTGCTGCAGAATTTGGCCTCTTTTATGGTTGGGAATATAAGAGGTAGCTAAGATTTCTTGGTACTTTAGACTATTGAAGTTGCCATCTACCCTGCAGATCTCTCGCACACCCCATACTGGATGTAACCCCAGACCACGATTTTTCCCCCACCAAACTTCACTGTTTTCTGGGTGAATCTCGGATCCATGCGGGCTCCAGCAATATTTGCGGCGACTGTGGTGTATTTCAACAGAAGATTCATCTGAAAAATCCTTTCTTTTAGCAGGCTGTGGGCTTTGGCAAATGCCACACAGTTTTTCAATTGTCTTTTGTTTAGTGCTGGCTTCTGGGCACTGATTCGACCATGGAGGCCATTTCGAGACAGAATCCGACAAACTGTTCTGGTTGAGTCAGGGACTTCAGGTGACCAGGTCTCGTGGAGCTCTGCTGCAGTGGAAAATGGGCTGGCCTTGGATTTTCGAGCCAGCAAACGGTCCTCTCGAGCAGTTGTCTTGCAGGGTCTGCCTGACCTGGGTTTGTCATAAACGTCTCCAGTCTCTTCAAATCTTTTTTTTATCCTCTATACTTGACGCTGAGACACTTTGAAGGTGTCTGCCACATCAGCAGTGGATCTGGTCTTCAGCCTCTTGATAATCAAAACTTTAGTCTCAGGGTGAATCTTAGGCATGTTTGCAGAGGTCTAGTTGCAGTTGATGTGAAGGTCTAGTGTACTGGGGTTCTTTTTATACACACCTGAGATCTAATTGATCCATTATTAGTCACGGGTGAAGCTCATATGACAAGGTGACAACACTTATGTCTTTGCAAAAATTCACTCAATGGGCTTTACCAAGCTGTGAATATTAGAATATTTTTTGACAGTTTCATTTTGCACTGAAACATTATTACAAAAGCTGTTGGGATTAAAATGAGCCATTTCTTGTAAAAAAAATCTTGAAAGAAATATATTTCAGCGGCACTTCAGTTCAATTTGTACACAAGCGACAAGACTTTTGTCAGGGACTGTATTAAAGGAACACTCCACCGTTTTTAGAAATAGGGCATATTCAACATCTTTCCTACATTTAGATATGTGGGCAAATGCATTTTTGTCTCAGTGCATTTATTGTTTTAGTTTGGCAGGGTCGCCGCTAGCTTAGCTTAGCATAATGAATGGATGTGTTGCCAGCTAGCATGTCCCGAATAAAAGTGATTAAAAAAAACAAAAAAACACCTAATTAATTCTTGTGGCCTGCGTATTCACAACGAGTACAAATAGCGATGCAGATTAAGACTAGGTGATTTCCTAGGTGGGGTGTTCCTTTAAATGTGCATTTGTTGTGTATTTTAAATCTTTAAAGTACATATTTAAAAAAAAACTGTTCATGCAAACAATTTAATATTAATAAAATAAAAGGCCACTTAAGTGTGCTTAAACAGAGAGTACAGTTTAAAGACTATGGCTGAATCTGAAATCGCCCCCTAAACCCACATTCACTATTCTCTACGATAGTCCCTTAATATAGTTCACTTGAAGGAGTGTATCAACGGCTGTACACTTGTTATTGTGGTGCAATGTGGGATTGAATGAGTGCACTCAGTAACGTCTACTATGGTTTCAGACACCACTACAAATGGCCTACAAATACTCACGGAAGTACACTTATGAAAAGTGAACTTTGTAATAATGTCAAAATAAAAGTCTTACTTTTAAATACATTTAAATTCATTTCATTTAAAAAATATTTTGTTGTGCTTTAAAGAAGTTTACTTGTTCTGACCAACATACTAAATCACATGTTAAGTGTATGATTATAATCTTAACTGTATAGTGCATTATTGATTAAACTTTACATTTAGTGCACATTTTATTATATCAGAAAAATATTATTTCTAGAATAAGTACCATTTTAAAACATTCTAAAGTGTACTTTTACACAAGGGAGGTAAATTCGTTTTTTTAATATAAAAATATAACTGTCCAATTATATAATTTATGATTTATTCAGAACCATAATTTTGCTGATACAAAAACAAGGGGTTTTGAATGAAAGACTCAATAGGTGACAGTACAACAACAACAACAACAATAAAACAGTGACTTAATCTATTCATTTACATGTTAAACAGTTCAAGAAAACTGATTCCCAAGTGTAAGAATATATAGTAAAGAAATAATAATGTAATAATGTTAGTTCATAGGAGACAAAGAGTTTTGGATGTTTTGGATGAACCAATTCACCTGAATAAATTGAACTTTCAGATGCCAAATAAGAGAGACAGAGGACTCTTAAGAGATCTGATTAACTTCTTAGCTCACAAAATAAAACAGTAATGCAATGCTTAAAGGGGTAGTTCACCCAAAAATGAAAATGTTATGTTTATCTGCTTACCCCCAGGGCATCCAAAATGTAGGTGTCTTTGTTTCTTAAATAGAACACAAATGAAGATTTTTAACTCCAACCGTTGCAGTGTGCCAGTCATAACGCATGTGAATGGTAACAGTTGAGAGTATTAGAGCTATGAGAGTAAAAAAAAAACATACATACGAATCCATATTAAACCCTACGGCTCATGAAGACACATTGATGTCTTAAGACATGAAACGATCGGTTTGTTCGAGAATCCTAACAGTATTTAAATCATTCTCTGAGCGATGACTTCTGGCAAGTGAGGTCAAAATGCACAATATGGCTTGGAGAAACACGCGGGAGATCACTTCCGCCGCTTGTATCCCATTGAGATACACCATATCGTGTACATTTGACCTCACCCACCGGAAGGGATGGCGCAGAGAAGGCTATTGTACATAGATGATAAAAATTATATAAATACTGTTCGGATTCTCGCACAAACCGACCGTTTAGTGTCTTAAGACATCAATGTGACGTCACGAGCTGCAGGGTTTATAATGGATTCGTATGTGTGTGTTTTTTTTACTCTCAGCTCTCATCTGTTACCATTGACATGCATTATACGACTGGCACACGGTTGCACTTAAAAATCTTCATTTGTGTTCTACTGAAGAAACAAAGACACCTACATTTTTGATGCCCTGCGGGTAAGCAGATAAACATAACATTTTCATTTTTGGGTGAACTATCCCTTTAATTGCACTACACAGCAACAATTTTTAGTAGTACTGCTAGACACCTGTTTAAACTTACTTCATACATCCACTTAAAAAGAGTTGGTTGCCATTTAGTTTCATATTTTATTATTCATTTCATTTTTAAGTCACTTGAGAGTCCAAAAATTTTCGGGGGCCACTGTACATGCATGTGTGTTTGTGTGCGTCTGCTTATGAGTTTTCCCAGGGTATATATAAAACGCATGTTCTTGTTCTAAAGTCTCCTCTCTCCTCCTTTTAGAGATGGATGGTGGCAGCAATTAGCAGCGAGCGGACGTGTGGCATTTGACCATCGCGGGAGGCTTATAGTTTGATGTGTGAGTCAAAATGAGTGTAAGAGATCCCTTTATGCCTCTATCCTCCCCCGACTCCATCTCCTTTCATTACCAATCCCTCTTTTATTCGGGTCTGGATCTCATTTCCAGAAAGCAAGAAGAAAGGAGCTTGAGAGAAAATCGGCCTTTCACCGTGTCTCTGCTGTTATTTTTGTTGTCCACCCGCTTCAAGCCGAGCTTTCTTCTCCTTCTCCGTTCTGATTATTTTTCTGCATCCTTTGCTTCTCCCCCTTTCTCCTCCTCTTCCTCTGGGTTTTTGATCTTTGTCATGGCACACTTCCTCCACTGATGACAAATTAAGGGGGGGAAATCGCAGTGGAAAATGGATGAGAGCAACAGGGGGAATTAAGTAAATAAATAAGTTGATCTGTAAAAATAGTTTGAAGGGGGAAAACTGAGAACAAGCGCTAGAGAACAAAGCGAACGCTGGTACTCAAAGCGGCTTCTTACGCTCTTGGTTGGCCACTTCAGTGCTTTTTCAAAGCACTCCCTCTTCACCACAACAAGAACAGCTCCACAATTGAAATTAACAAGCTCATATTTTTACGATTCTCTCATAGAAAGAAGCACACGCACACACACGGTCGACCGCTTTCCGTTTTTCATATACAGTCAGAGTCACACGCACACACACACACACACACACACACACACACACACACACACATGTTGTGTTTCCATGTTTTGTGGGGACATTCCATAGGCGTAATGCATTTTATACCATACAAACCGTATTTTCTATCCCCTACACTGCCCCTGCCCCTAAACCTACCCATCACAGGAGACATGCTGCATTTTTACTTTTTCAAAAAACATCACTTAGTGTGATTTATAAGATGTTTTCCTCATGGGGACCAAAAAATGTCCCCACAAGGACAAAAATTTGATATTGCCATCTTTGTGGGGACATTTTGTCCCCATACCGTAGGGATTACCAGTCCACACACACACACACACACACACACACACACATGTTGTGTTTCCATGTTTTATGGGGACATTCCATAGGCGTAATGCATTTTATACTGTACAAACCGTATTTTCTATCCCCTACACTGCCCCTGTGTCACGGAAAAATAAAGAAGGATGCAAGTGCAAGTCAAATCTCAATTTAATGTCTCTGGTCAGGATACAATACACACACACAGACAGCAGGAGAGGCGACACAGGGACTTTGGTGGGCCGTGGTGATGATCGTGGTGAAGTCCGTGGGAAGAGATGATCGTGGTGGCGTCCGTGGAAGAGATGATCGTGGTGAAGTCCGAGGAAGAGATGATCACAGGTGAAGAAGCCAACGAAGAAACAGAATCCAGGGACAAGACACGATGAAACAAACTCCAAGATGATGCACACACGAAGGGAACCGGAACACACACAGGGAACTCCAAACAACGATCTGACAAACATGAGACGAAAGACAAGGGAATAAATAGGCAGTCCCTGATAGAACACAGCTGCCGCTGATCAGTGATCAGCGGCGGCATGCGTGACAATTAACATGACATCACCACATACACACAGACCACAGAACGAGACTGCAGATCTACAACCGTGACAGTACCCACCTCCTAGGAACGCCTCTCGGCGTTCCCAAAGCGCCTACCTGTCGATTGTAATCATCGATAAGGGAGTGATCCAGGATGTCCCTGGCAGGAACCCAACTTCTCTCCTCCGGACCGTAACCCTCCCAGTCCACCAAGTACTGAAATCCGCGTCCCCTCCTTCTCGAGTCCAGAATGCGATTGACCGAATAAGTAGGTTCCCCGTCTACGAGACGCGGCGGTGGAGGAACCGGGGTGGGCGGATTAATGTGTGAATAAAACACCGGCTTGATTTTAGAGACATGGAAGGCGGAATGAATTCTCCTGTGCGCTGGAGGAAGTTTGAGTCGGACTGCCACCGGACTAATGATCTTGGTGACAGGAAGCGGGCCAATGAATTTGGGAGCAAGCTTATTGGAGGCGGAAGCGGAGAGGAATGTTCTTGGTAGAAAGCCACACCTTTTGACCAACGACGTATACGGGAGGCTTCGACCGGTGGCGATCGGCCTTAGCCTTGGTGCGCGCCCCCACTTGGAGAAGAGTCTCACGGGCTCTTGTCCAAGTGCGGTGACACCTCTGGATGAAGGCGTGAGCGGAGGGGACCGCGACCATTCCAGACTGGGAAACATAGGTGGCTGGTAACCTAAACTACATTCAAACGGTGAGAGGCCCGTGGAAGACACTGGTAACGAATTATGTGCGTACTCGATCATGGAGAGTTGCTGACTCCAGGAGGAAGGATTCTTGGAAACCAAACATCGCAACATTCTTTCCAAATCCTGGTTAGCTCTCTCGGTTTGACCATTGGATTGGGGGTGGAACCCCGAAGAAAGACTAACCGTCGCCCCCAGCAACTTACAAAACTCCTGCCAAAATTTTGACACAAATTGGGGCCCCCTGTCGGAGACCACATCCATCGGGAGGCCATGTAACCGAAAGACGTGATCAACGACAGTTACCGCTGTCTCCTTCGCAGAGGGTAATTTAGGTAAAGGGATGAAATGTGCCGCCTTCGAGAACCGGTCCACCACGGTCAAAACGACCGTGTTCCCCTGGGAGGGTGGGAGGGCGGTGACGAAATCTAGCGCGATGTGGGACCAGGGTCTCGAAGGGCAGACAGCGGTTGGAGCAACCCATCTGGGGGCGATTGGAAGTCTTACCAGTGGCACAAATCGCGCAAGCCAAAACAAAACTGCGAATGTCGCGAGCCATGGCGGGCCACCAGAATCGTTGCTTGACCAAAAACTGGTGCGATTAACCCCTGGATGACAGGCTACGTTGGAACAATGCCCCATTTAATGACACTGGACCTTAACCCCTCCGGCACAAATAAACGGTTCGGTGGGCATCCGGGCGGGGGCGTTACCCCTTCTAAGGCCGATTTGACCCTCGATTCGACCTCCCATGTCAGAGTGGAGACCACTAATGTCTCAGGAAGAATACACTCGGGAGTAGACGGGCGTTCGGAAGGGTCAAAAATACGAGAAAGAGAATCGGGTTTGATGTTTTTAGAACCCGGGCGGTACGAGAGAGAAAAATCAAAACGTCCGAAAAAAAGTGCCCACCGAGCTTGCCTGGAGTTTAGTCTTTTAGCTGTCCTGATGTATTCTAAGTTCTTGTGGTCGGTCCAAACAATGAAAGGTACCCCCGAACCCTCCAACCAATGACGCCACTCCTCCAACGCTAACTTGACTGCCAGCAACTCTCTGTTACCAATGTCATAATTGCGTTCGGCTGGAGATAAACGATGAGAAAAAAACGCGCAGGGATGGACCTTATCGTCTGAGGGGGATCGCTGGGATAGAACTGCCCCTACCCCCACCTCTGATGCATCGACCTCCACCACGAACTGACGTGAAGGATCAGGGGCTATGAGGATGGGAGCCGAAACAAAGCGACTTTTTAGTTTGGCGAATGCAGCCTCAGCTGCATCGGACCACCTGAACGTCGTTCTGG
The DNA here is from genome assembly GCA_023029165.1 of Gobiocypris rarus. NCBI lineage: Eukaryota > Metazoa > Chordata > Actinopteri > Cypriniformes > Gobionidae > Gobiocypris > Gobiocypris rarus. Next base: position 11,765,985 of record CM040919.1, read on the forward strand.
TGGAGGTCAAGGCTGTCAGAGGCGGCTAGTTGGCTGAAATTGCGAATAAACCGCCGGTAAAAATTAGCGAAACCCAGAAACCTCTGTAGGGCCTTACGGGAATCTGGGCTTGGCCAATCCACCACAGCCTTAACCTTGTCAGGATCCATGCGAATTCCCTCAGCTGAGACGATGTACCCTAGGAAAGACACAGACTGTGCATGAAACTCGCATTTCTCCGCCTTGACAAAAAGCCCATTCGCTAACAGCCGCTGAAGCACTCGTCGGACGTGCTGAATATGTTCCTGGAGAGACGAGGAGAAAATCAATATGTCGTCAGGTAGACATATATGAACTGATCAACCATGTCTCTCAACACGTCATTGTGAGTGCCTGGAAGACCGCTGGGAGTTGGAAAGCCCGAAGGGCATGACCAAGTATTCAAAGTGACCCTAGGGGTGTTAAACGCGGTCTTCCATTCATCCCCCTCCCTGATGCGGACCAAATGATAAGCGTTCCTTAAGTCCAATTTCGTGAAAACAGACGCTCCTTGCAACCTCTCGAAGGCTGAAGACATCAACGGCAAAGGATAAGTATTCTTTACCGTGATGTTATTCAACCCCCGGTAGTCAATGCAAGGTCGCAGGGAACCATCCTTCTTTCCCACAAAAAGAACCCGCCCCGCCGGAGAAGAGGAAGAGGCGAATGAATTTAGCTGCTAGCGAATCAGAAATATATTTCTCCATGGCCTCCTCTCAGGAGCGGACAGAGAGTACAACCTGCCCTTAGGCGGAGACTTACCTGGAACTAAATCTATAGCACAGTCATAGGGACGATGCGGAGGAAGAGAAGCAGCCCTGGACTTACTGAACACTTCCTTCAGGTCTAGATACTCTGCGGGCACGTTTGACAGATCCACAGCCTTTTCCTGTAACACAGAAACAGACACAGAAGAACAAGCAGACCCAAGACAAGACTTATGACACTGAGTGCTCCACTCCAGGACGGTGTGCTGGCCAGTCCACCTTGGGGTTGTGTTGAGTGAGCCAGGGTGTCCGAGAACAATGGGGGCCAGGGGTGAATCCATGAGAAAAAATGAAATAGACTCTGTGTGATTGCCAGACGTGATGAGGGTAATGGATGTGGTGGTGAGGGTTATGTTGGGTAATTCTTGACCATTGAGGCGTTGACAGAAATCTGTTTGGTGGCGGGATGATGGGTAGCTGAAAGCGACGTGCAAACTGTGTGTCCATGAAATTACCTTCAGCCCCCGAATCCAGCAGTGCGTGACAGGTGAGCGTGTGTGTGGCCCACCTCAGTCTAACCGGGAGAAGAGTGGATGTTGAGGACTTCTCAGCGGAGATCCCACCCGATAGTAGCCTCAATGTTACTACCGGGCTCGATCTTTTACCGGGCAGTTGTTCAGGAAGTGCCCAGCCCTCCACAGTAAATACACAGTCCTTGGGACCTCCGCCGCTCCTTCTCCTCCCGGGAAAGCCGAGCTCTCCCTACCTGCATGGGTTCGGATCGAAAGAGGGACCGACCGTGTCCTTGGTGCTGAAGCCTCGCGCCTCTGCCCCGAGATGCGAGGTCGGGCAGGAAGTCTCTCCAGGCGGTTGATGCGGGCGTCCACCCGTAGGGCAAGATCAACCAGTCTATTAAAACTCTGGGGTAAGTCCAAACGTAGATCTCCCTTTGGACACGGTCGGCCAACCCATGCAGGAAGATGTCCCACTGCGCCTCCTCGTTCCAGTTACACTCAGCCGCCAGTGTTGAACTCGATGGAATAATCCGCCACCGTCGATCACCCTGCTTGAGGCCCGCCAACCGTCGAGCTGCATCCTTTCCGGTGACCGCGCGGTCAAACACTCTCCTCATTTCGTGGCGAGTGTCTGGAAGCGAGGAACAGCACGGGTCTTGATTCTCCCACACGCTGTTCCCCACAGCGCTGCCTGCCCGGTGAGCAAGGTTAGAGCAGAATGCCACCTTGGACTCCTCTCTTTGAAGGTCCGTGGCTGTAGAAAAATACAGTGAACATTTGTTCAGAAAGGCTCTGCAAAACTCGGCTCACCGGCATAGGTTTGAGGTGTAGGTAGGCGTGGTTCAGGTTGGTCTCCTTGCGTGGGTTGTGTGGGAACGGGCGGTGTGGGTGGCACAGCGGGACCTCGAAGATCTTGTAGCTGCTGGGAGAGCTCGGACACCTGTGTCACCAAAGCCTGCACGGCGCTTCGGTAGCGGAAATGCTCTCCTGCTGCTGATCCATCCGTGCAATGCTGTGGTTGATAAACTCCGTAAATGCCGCTGCGCTTTGCTGCATCCATATTGTATGTTGGTCAGATCGTTCTGTCACGGAAAATAAAGAAGGATGCAAGTGCAAGTCAAATCTCAATTTAATGTCTCTGGTCAGGATACAATACACACACACAGACAGCAGGAGAGGCGACACAGGGACTTTGGTGGGCCGTGGTGATGATCGTGGTGAAGTCCGTGGGAAGAGATGATCGTGGTGGCGTCCGTGGAAGAGATGATCGTGGTGAAGTCCGAGGAAGAGATGATCACAGGTGAAGAAGCCAGCGAAGAAACAGAATCCAGGGACAAGACACGATGAAACAAACTCCAAGATGATGCACACGAAGGGAACACACACAGGGAACTCCAAACAACGATCTGACAAACATGAGACGAAAGACAAGGGAATAAATAGGCAGTCCCTGATAGAACACAGCTGCCGCTGATCAGTGATCAGCGGCGACGCCCACGTGACAATTAACATGACATCACCACATACACACAGACCACAGAACGAGACTGCAGATCTACAACCGTGACACCCTGCCCCTAAACCTACCCATCACAGGAGACATGCTGCATTTTACTTTTTCAAAAACATCACTAAGTGTGATTTATAAGATGTTTTCCTCATGGGGACCAAAAAAAGTCCCCACAAGGACAAAAATTTGGATATTGCCATCTTTGTGGGGACATTTTTTCCCCATACCGTAGGGATTACCAGTCCACACACACACACACACACACACACACACACACACACACACACACACACACACACACACACACACACAAGCTAATGTGCAACTTGCATATTAAATGCTACTGCCAAATGATAGCAGCCAAAGCTCACACGCTCTTCCTCAAGCAGTAATCATGTATTAATTCATTCTGACACACACACACATCCACACGCCCACGTGCATTTAACCAGCTCTACCACATCTTGCACGACTTTCCTCCCTTTATGTGTAAATCTCAGCGGCTGACCCCAAAATCAGCCCGTGTTTTGATGTTCCTTTTCATTTGGTTCTCTGAGTGTTGGAGTGCGGAGGCCCCACTACAAGCGCTGGCAAATCCCACAGGGACTTATCTCTCCTCCAGCCACGAGAGGAATGCCAGACATTGAGTCCTGCCCACTTTAAAGCCCACAAATGACACAGGTCGCATTGCATGAATCTGTGTATGTATATTCATGGACATGTGTCCTCAAGCACAAATGCACTGAATGCATGACACATGTCACAACTGACTGTGTGTTGAGGTGGAGCTTGCAATCACATGAAAATTCATTCAGTGCATGTTCAGATTAAATTAGCTGATTTTTAATAAAAAATTTATATTCCTCACTTTATCATTTATAATTTTTATAACTACGTATGTTTTAATTCTTTTTTTAAAGGGTAAGTTCACCCAAAAATGAAAATTCTGTCATTAATGACTCATCCTAATGTTGTTCCAAAATTTCCGGAACACAGTTTAAGATATTTTAGATTTAGTCCGAGAGCCTTCTGTCCTTCAATTGAAAGTGTATGCACACTCTACAGTCCGTGTCCAGAAAGGTAGGAAGTAAGGTATGAAAAACATCATCAAAGTAGTCCATGTGACATCAGTGGGTTAGTTAGACTGTTTTGAAGCATCTACAATAAATATTGGTCCAAAAATAACAAAAACTACGACTTTATCCAGCATTGTATTCTCTTCCGCGTTTGTTTGAATCCGCATTCACGAGTCCACAGTGACGCTGCTGACGTAAGACGCAAAGCGCGCGTCTCCCTCAGACTACATGGAAGCCAGATAAGTAAACCATTTACCAGTGGTTTTGGCACTGTGAGCTGGTGCCAGGTCATGCTTAAAAACAAAATCTTCATCTCCATAAAGCTTTTCAGCAGATGGAAGCATGAAGTGCTCCAAAATCTCCTGATAGCTAGCTGCATTGACCCTGCCCTTGATAAAACACAGTGGACCAACACCAGCAGCTGACATGGCACCCCAGACCATCACTGACTGTGGGTACTTGACACTGGACTTCAGGCATTTTGGCATTTCCTTCTCCCCAGTCTTCCTCCAGACTCTGGTACCTTGATTTCCGAATGACATGCAAAATTTGAGCGACAGTCCAGTGCTGCTTCTCTGTAGCCCAGGTCAGGCGCTTCTGCCGCTGTTTCTGGTTCAAAAGTGGCTTGACCTGGGAATGCGGCACCTGTAGCCCATTTCCTGCATACGCCTGTGCACGGTGGCTCTGGATGTTTCTACTCCAGACTCAGTCCACTGCTTCCGCAGGTCCCCCAAGGTCTGGAATTGGTCCTTCTCCGCAATCTTCCTCAGGGTCCGGTCACCTCTTCTCATGCAGCGTTTTTGCCACACTTTTCCTTCCCACTGAGGTGCCTTGATACAGCACTCTGGGAACAGCTATTCGTTCAGAAATGTCTTTCTGTGTCTTACCCTCTCGCTTGAGGGTGTCAATGATGGCCTTCTGGACAGCAGTCAGGTCGGCAGTCTTACCCATGATTGCGGTTTTGAGTAATGAACCAGGCTGGGAGTTTTTAAAAGCCTCAGGAATCTTTTGCAGGTGTTAAATTTAGAGTTAATTAGTTGATTCAGATGATTAGGTTAATAGCTCGTTTAGAGAACCTTTTCATGATATGCTAATTTTTTGAGATAGGAATTTTGGGTTTTCAGTTGGTCTGCAATGATTCTAAAATATATGAAAGTTTAATTTTTATCATTACATTATGGAAAATAATGAACTTTTATCACAATTTTCACAATTTTTTTTTAGAAGGACCTGTACACTTCTTCTGGCAAGATTCTGAAGTGTGCATAAGGACTCCTTAGTATTCCATGAGGCCACGAGAGAGTTTAACAAACTTTTAAAAACAGACCATGAATAATACCTACAACCCCAAATCAGAAAAAGTTGGGACAGTATGGAAAACGCAAATAATTAAAAAAAATTGTGATTTCTAAATTTACTTTGACTTGTATTTCATTGCAGACAATATGAACACAAAATATTTCATGTTTTGTCTGGTCAACTTCATGTCATTTGTAAATATGCATCCTTTCCTGTCATTCAGACCTGCAACACATTTAAAAAAAAGTTGTGACAGTAAAGCATTTACCACTTTGTAATGTTGCCATTCCTTTTCACAAAACTTAAAAGACATTTAGGGACTGAAGACACCAAGTGATGAAGTGTTTCAGGTGTATTTTTGTCCCATTCTTCCTGCAAACAAGTCTTAAGGTGGGCAACAGTACGGGGTCTTTGTTGTCGCATTTTGCGCTTCAAAATGCGCCACACATTCTCTATTGGAGACAGGTCGGGACTGCAGGCAGGCCAGTCAAGTACCCGTACCCTCTTCCTCCGCAGCCAGGACTTTGTAATGTGTGCAGAATGTGGTTTTGCATTGTCTTTGAAATATGCATAGACGTCCCTGGAAAAGATGTCTTCTTGAAGGCAGCATATTATGCTCAAAAATCTCTATGTACTTTTCAGCATTAATGGTGCCAAGGGCACTGACACAACCCCATACCATGACAGACCCTGGCTTTTGGACTTGTTGCTGGTAACAGTCTGGATGATCCTTTTCTTCTTTGGTCCGAGCCAACGGCGTCGATTCCTCCCAAAAATACCTGAAATACTGATCTCATCTGACCACAGTACACGTTTCCACTGTGTGATGGTCCATCCCAGATGCCTCCGAGCCCAAAGAAGTCGACGGCGCTTCTGGACACTGTTAACATAGGGCTTCCTTTTGGCACAGTACAGTTTTAACTGGCATTTGTGGATGTAACTACGTATTGTGGTACTTGACAAAGGTTTGCCAAAGTAGTCCTGAGCCCATGTGGTGATATCGCTTATAGATGAATGACGAATCTTGATGCAGTGCTGCCTGAGGGATCGGAGATCACGGTTGTTCAGCTTAGGCTTGCGCCCTTGTCCTTTACGCACTGAAATTCCTCCAGATTCCTTGAAACTTTTAATTATGTTATGCACTGTTGAATTTGAAATATCCAAATCTCTTCTTATCTTTCTTTGAGGAACATTGTTTTTAAACATTTCAATAATTTTCTCAAGTATTTGTTGGCAAACTGGCGATCCTCGGCCCATCTTTGCTCCTAAAGGATTAGACCTTTCTTGGATGCTGCTTTTGTATCAAAGGATAATTACAATCACCTGTTGACATCACCTGTTTCAAATCAAATCATTATTTAACCATTTTACCTCATTACTAGCCCTAAATTGCTCCTGTCCCAACTTTTTTTTTTAAATGTTTTGCAGGTCTGAATGACAGGAAAGGATGCATATTTACAAATGACATGAAGTTGAACAGACAAAACATGAAATATTTTTTGTTCATATTGTCTGCGATGAAATACAAGTTAAAGTAAATTTAGAAATCAGTACTTTCTTTTTTTACTTGCGTTTTCCATACTGTCCCAACTTTTTCTGATTTGGGGTTGTAAAACCTTGATTATTTCTGCAGTAATGGTCACTGTAGTATATGTCTTTAGCTATTATGTAACATAAGTTGCCTTAATCAAAAATGTTCATTAACTGAAACATTGAGTGAAAACATTTCAAAGTGATTTCAGTCATTTTAACAGACAATAAATATTATCTTTACCGGCTTTGAAACATCCCAGTACACATTTCTAATAGGGATTAGAAGTGAAAAGAGGAGACAATTTCATTTTAAAGCATTTGTGTAAAAAACAAACCTGGAAAGATGCATGAGTATCTGGGGAGAAAAACAAGAGATTCTTAGTGCATTCCAGTGAATTATTAATGGGATAGGCATATATCGTAAATTAAATAGGGAGGACAGAGCACAAATGCGTAGTATTATCTTTTTTCATACTTTTACAGTGGAATACAGGAAAGTAAAATAATAATCAGGAGGACATGAAAATAGAACATGAAGGACATTTTCCATCTCATTTAGTCAAACTGAGAGATAAGGATTAGACTTTTTGTGTGAACTTCCCCAAAACGGAAGTGCCTCCCATAATCTAACGCAGTAGGAATAATCTATTTATTATGCATGTGAAATGTAAGAAGTCAATTTCTTACAAAGAAACTCTATAACTCCAATTAAAAATATTTACTGAAACTATACATTTGTGTTTAAAAAAAAAAAAGCTTTGTAAGATGGTACCAGTGTTATTTTAGCTTTATATTTATATATAGTGTTATATATTTCACTGATTCTTGAGAAAAGGGACAAAACATGTTTTAGATGTTAAAAATAAAAACTAACGCTTCATAATTTTTTATTTTTGTAGACAAAGGTCTCAGATAATGAACCATTTATAGGGAACAGGCTTATTTCTAAATATTTTTTTCTAAAAAAATCATATTTATTCACTACATAACTTAATTTGTCAACTCCGTCAGACTCACTAAAAAGCATGATAATTTAATTGAATCCAACCAAAAATCATGTAAAATCTTCAGTGTTTTATGTAATATTGGTTTTCAGTAAAGGATCTAAATCATAAAATACATTCTCTGTTTATGAACAACTCAGTTTCTAAATTCGCAAAATTAACAAAAAACCTGACATTGTAAAATACTGGAGTTGAAGAAGGTTGAGCTGAGGCCAAATATACAGAAATAGAATCATGAAACAGCATTAGAAGAATTCCCCATATGCAAAAAAACATGAAATCACATTATACAGTTTTTTGAGAGCACTTGTCAACCATCATTCATAAAACATGGACGGAGTTGAGGTCTGACAGAGTTGACAAAATTGATTTTTTCCCCACATTAACCACATGTTGTACAGTGGACCAATTTAGTTTTTTCCTCAGTTGTAGCTGCCTTAACAAACTTATCAAAATGGCAAGATTCATTCCACTACCTATTTACAGAAACTATAACGCTGCGATGATGAGTTGACATGTTAAGGCTGTGACCGCAGAGACTTCAATATTGTTTGTTTAAAATTTTTAAAAATATATAACTTGGACTTTGTGTACTACTGTGAGATCCACAATGAGCAGGAAATAGTAAATGCTTCTTAGAGTTAAATCTGCCGTGGCACTGCCTGATTTATTCAGAATTATAAAAAATCCTGACGGAGTTGACACAAAGTGAGGACACAAATTTTATAGCTATTTTTTATGAAGCATTGACAACATACGTTATATTTAGATTTTATATATAGTGTTATTTTTATATTTTCAGTTTTCTTTTAGTTTGTTTAGTAGGCCTAATTTTAATTTGTAAAAATATATATATAATAATTATTTTATGATAATGATTTTTAATAGTTTTTATTTCAGGTAACAATAACAACGCTGGACAGCACACTAAGGCTATGTTTACACTGTCAGTACAAATCTGGTTATTTGTGTGTCAGATTGTATTATATTTGACGTCACTACAATTTGTGACGTCCCTGCCCACATTGTGTATTACAACTGTTCAGATTCCATTTGTGTGTCCATGCCGCTCTTTCATTTTCTGAAATATCTTCCCATGAGGCATTGGCAGAAATGTAAGGGGCTGGTATAAGCGGCTTTATTCGTCTATAAACATGCACCATTAGATTGTAGATTCCTGCTCGTCCTGCACAACACAACCTTACATATTTCCAGAAATATAACTGTTTATAAAAAAACGTTCACACTTGCTTAATCTGATCGGAGTCCAATCGGATATGTAGAAAAATCGGATTCAAACTGACAGTCTGAACGAGGCTTAAGCATGTATGTGCTGCACAAAATGTAGTAGCATTGGTCCCATCCAGTCAGTGAAAGGTTGTGTTACCATGATTTACACGTTCATGATGACAGAGCGACAGGCGGCGTCTACTGCTATCAAAAAGCCTACGATTTCAGGCGGCCTCCTCCCTCCATCTCTGCCAGAGGAAGACAGCAACACTGTTTACCCACGCAGCCATGCCCGCCTCATCCGGCTCCTAAAAGATAAATAAGAAGGGCAAAAGCCAACAAGAGGAAGCAGAATGGGCCCTTTGTGGCCAAGAGCGAGGTCCCTTTCAAGCTGTTTTCCCACAGCGCCGAGCCCCCGATAGAGTGCCTGACTGCGGTAACTCTCGCTGGTGCCGGGGCCCAGACGGGCCGGGTAGGCCTCACTAGGCCACAAGCAGCCATTGTCTGTCGCCACAGAAACCAGCGTCTTCATGTCAGACATGTTTTTCTGTTTGTTTTCTTTTTTTGTCTTTAATGTGGCCAGGGGAATGTTTCCTCCCCCTCTCCCCCCAACCCATCCACATTTCTTTCCCTTTTTTCTTCTCCCTCCAAATGTTGTCCTCCTCCCTCTCGTTCTTGCTCCATCTCTCTTTATTCCTCCAAAAGATTGTCATTTGTAAAGCTCTTGAGCGGTAGGCAGGCCCTATCTTTGTCATGGTGTTGTGGCCTGCCTCTCTCTCATTTTTTTTTACCTTACTTTATGAGGTTTTGGCACAAGCTCATACTTTTTCTGACTTGAAAAAGGGGGAAAAAACACTCAAAAACAACAAAACCTATCCCCAAAGAATTCTGTCGTTCCCACGCTAAGCCAATTTTCTCCTCAAGATTAAACAAGCTCCAACAACAGAAGGAAAAGGAGAAAGTGGAGAAAAGAGAGAAGATCTGGTTATGATTCGAGACTCTAAACTAAGAGAGGATGCCCCACAGACATCGAATGAGAAAAACAAATCTGTAAAAAAAGAGAAGTGTTTCTATTTTTAAGAGTCTAAAGAATGTCACTGTGTGCCATGACTCAAAGGATTTGCAGCTCCATGGTAATCAGTTCATTCTGACTGAGATCGTCAACCACATCACACGCACTACGCCATCTTTTATGAGCTGGGCAAGAGGAGGGGAAGAAACGAAAGTCAGAATAATTTATTTTGCGCTCATAGCCAGTGCCACAGCATTGTTTTGGCAATGTTACTCCAAATTCTCTTCGGTATTCTCTTGCAACCACTGTTTATCTTAAAATGGATGTTTTATGTAGCTGAAATATCTTCTTGTTTTTTCAAGTAATTTACGACTCAGAGGTGAATTTACTAAACAGTTGCCAAACTTTTGCGCACATAGTATTTCAGTGCAAAAACCTGCATCTTATTTACTTTACTTAACCTAGTAACCTATACACAACAACAATGTACTAAAGACTGAAAAGATTTTCCTTTGCATTTTTCACAGATGACACCATTGTCAAAACGATCCCTGTGTACACGGACCAGCAAAAAATGATTAAAAACGCTCTATTAAGCTGCCAGGCCAGTAGTTGGCGATATCACTTTAAAGAAACACTATGTGCCTATAGACTGAACATGTAATTAGCTTGTAACTTGCACTTTGAAACCCATTTTCAAAAGTTTGTATTTTCAGGTCCCCAAAATGCCTTTGTTGTGTAAATGAATGGCAAAAATGTATAAAATGTATATATTACAACAAACAATCGCAATCCATATATGACTTAAAACTCACAATTCTGACTTTATATCACGCAAGTCATACTTTATAACTCGCAGTTCTGACTTTATAACACACAATTCTGCCTTTATATCACACAATTCTGACTTTATATCTCGCAATTCTGATTTTATAACTCGCAATTCTGACTATATCACGCAATTCTGACTTTATATCATGCAATTCTGACTTTATATCATGCAATTCTGACTTTATATCACGCAATTCTGACTATATCACGCAATTCTGACTTTATATCACGCAATTCTGACTTTATATCATGCAATTCTGACTTTATATCACGCAATTCTGACTTTATATCATGCAATTCTGACTTTATATCATGCAATTCTGACTTTATATCACACAATTCTGACTTTATAACTCGCAATTCTGACTTTATATCACACAATTCTGACTTTATAATGTGCAATTCTGATTATATCACACAATCCTGATTTTATATCATGCAATTCTGACTTTATATCACACAATTCTGACTTTATATCACACAATTCTGAGTTTATATCTAGCAATTCTGACTTTATATCACACAATTCTGAATTTATATCACAATTCTGACTTTATATCACGCAAGTCTGTCTTTATATCACACACTTCTGACTTTATAACACACAATTCTGACTTTATATCACACAATTCTGACTTTATATCACGCAATTCTGACTTTATATCATGCAATTCTGACTTTATATCACACAATTCTGACTTTATATCACACAATTCTGACTTTATATCACACAATTCTGACTTTATATCACACAATTCTGACTTTATATCACACAAGTCTGACTTTATATCACGCAATTCTGACTTTATATCACGCAATTCTGACACATTTCTGTCGCTGCTGTGAACTAACCACCACACAGAATATGAAGAATATCAAAAACTTTAGGAGTCAGCTGACCACACCAGTCCTAAACCTGGTACCAGCACAATAACACACAGAAAAAAGTATTGTCTAATTATCGTTTTCGATAAAATCCAAGAAAATATCGAGATCATTTTTGTCAACACCCCTAATCAAAATGTATCAAAGTAGAATTGTGGAAGGCTGAAAGTTGAGACATCCCACATAAAAAGCTGGTCTACAGGGGACAGATTTGGCATTATGCTGGCGGTTTGATCATTCATACTTATTATTTAATTTAGATCGTATTGTAATGATAATCAATATTATTCTATTAATGATCAGCAAAGTTTAAAATATGATGGTGGTCCGACAGTGAGCCTGAAGTGGTAGTCAGATATATGGAAATCTGATCTTTCTATTTTGCTTACAGTTTGGTCCCCCCCACTTTGAAAATGTCTCCTGCGCCCCTGCCTATCATCATGAAACAGCCTGGAAGCTTCTATTGTCGGCAGGATTAGGAGATCCTCTTATTTTAAATAATATTCTAAATCCAAATTTTAGCTATTGCTTACTTGTCAATAACATTTTTTTATCAATTCAAATTTAATTATGAGATATATTGTCCCATGTATGATTTAAAGAAATGATGTGTAAACTAAATTTGGAGTTGGATAGATTTTATATTAAAGATTGATTAGAAAGAACATGAAAGAAATAGCCTTCATGCCTTTTACACGTTGCTTCTAAAGCTAAAATCACCAAAACACCTAGACATTTAACTTGTCCTAATACTTTGCATTGGAAAAGCTGTCATAGCATTCCAAAGAGAGCTAATTTTAGCTTTCCAAGAAGAAGAGGATTATACAGAGTGTTCAGGAGGTGTTGCTGAATGATGTGCTAATGTTATATTACACCTGACATAATCAGGATGTTAACTGAAAGCTAGCACTAGTTGTTTGGTTTGGAACTGATGACCAGCCAATAAAAAACCAAACAAAAACCACCAAAGATGGTTTCCATCTTTATCTGTTGATTACTGTAATGGTTTATTTGGTAGCTTATCAGGGTTTTGATGGGCTACATGTACTTAATAAATGGCTTTAGTCTGGCTTTTAGTTTAGAATTAGCTTAGCATGTTTGGACTTAGTTTCAGAGTTTGGTGGGTGTTGGAGAGCTGTCAGTCTGTGGTCAGCCTGCATGATATTGAGGGCTGCAGGCCTCCGGCTCTGTCCACCACGCTGCTATGTTTGAACTTAATTACAGCCAGTCGGCCCTGTCATTACAGCCCAGAGCAGCCGAGCGACGGCCGGCCCGTAGGTAGTGGCGGCAGAATCCCAAACAACAGCGTGCAGTCACACACTCTCTTGGGCACAGCAAACACACATTGGGATGGACACAGACGCATCCAAACCACACAGACACAAACAGAAACACAGATGCAAGCGAGATCATTGTCACGCACTCCACATCAACACAAACAAAATCATTGCCTTGCAGCAGACACAGATTATCATGTGTACACAAATCATAAAATAATTCTCTATTAAAGGTGTTTCATTGACAGAACTGGTGTGTAGTTAACAGGATAGTTGACCCAGAAATAAAAATCATGTTATTATATATATATTTTTATATATTATAAATAGTATTATTTATAAGCCCCACAAGGACAAGGATTTCGGATAGTGCCATCTTTGTGGGGACATTTTGTCCCCATGATGTATGGGGTTTACCAGGGTCACACACACATGCACGCACACACACACACACACACACACACACACACACACACACACACACACACACACAAATTTTTACTGATATCTGCGTGAACATGCATAAGTGTCAAATGAGTTGTTCGTAGTCTTAGAACAAAAACTGGTTACTGGTGTGCATCCTGAGAAAGAAAACAATGGCACTGACACATTTTAAGTCAGTGCAAGTTGCTTTCAGTTAAAACAGCTCAAACATGCATTTTAGTCTGGGACTGTTATTACAGTGTTATTATATGTTATACAGTGTTATTACAGTTTTAAAATAACTCTATGTCTCTATTCCTGTGAATACATACATTTAAAAAAATAGAAATACAATAAATCATAAAAGATTTTTAGTTTTTGGCTACTTTTCCTTTAATGAATTGAAGAATGAGAGGAAGGCAATGAGAGCTGGAGATCTGCAAACAGCAAAGCTCTGCTTGTGGCCGGAAGCATGTGGTTGCAGCAACAACAATTATTACTCTCCTTTGCCTCAAATAAATGATAATAAAAAGGCTGACATGTTTATTTCTGGCAGTCGTCGGCCTGGGAGAGAAAAAGAAGACGTGCGGGGCACAATGAGACATCGTCTCTGAATGACACAAGCACATTAAGTGGTAATTACAGAGAGACGAGATTTCCTTTCTGACCACAGAGGAGAGTGGTGTCTTCAGACTGCAGAGGGGCGCCGGTCCTATTAAGGCCCCCAAAATTGGTATCATATCACCAAGACCCCCAACTGCACCCCCCATCTGATGTCTAGATCCTCCAGACACTTTGTGGTGTATTATGACCGTTCCACCTCAAACAAACACACCCACCTACCCGCCCACAACACACACGCACACAAAAGAGACAGTCAAGGCTCTGTGTCAGATCTTGTGATCAGTGTGCGAGGGGTCTACGCTGGTGCCTCAAAACAAATTCCTGACATTCTGCGATAATTCAAACGTTTTGCGCCGCTGTTTTTGCGCCCATGAGAGGCAGAGCTCGGGAATGGAAAATGCCACCATGTCATGGCAATCTCTCCCCATTGTCTCTCTCTTTAATCAGTGCTCTTCTGTGGCTCTAAATATCCCAGTGGTGTACATCTACGCCTGGGAAAAAGCAGCTCTTTGCCCTGCTCAGTCCCAAAACATGCCATCACACCGCACTGTCTGTGTCCTCGCATATGATGACAGGAAAATTTTCACTTGCATCCTTCAATCTTAATGTGTATGAGCACCTTAGGAGATCTGAGAATGGCAAAAAAAAAAAGTCCACCATATTTATGAGACATCTGAAAGCGGCGAATCAAATGCAATCATTTTTGGTTCTTTTTGGGGAGCACTCCATTTTGAAGCAGGAGCATCAGCATTTGATTTAAGGTATAGTTTCAAGTTTACAGGATTCAGGGACAACACTCTAGCTTGTATATCAGAATTATAGGGATGAATAGAGTTTTATGAGGTGCTATAAATTTCATTTTCAAAAGAGGGAGTATGGCGGCTTATGTCCACTTGCCTACCCTGTGGTTTAGAGGGGCCACCATGAAGCCTTTGTGTTCTGTGGGTTTACCATGGGAAAATTCTGCAAACAAATAACTCACCCGGTGACCCATCAGTGTTAAAAATCACTTTTGAGCGCTGTGGATTGTGATGCATGGGTGCGGTGCAGCCTGCAGGAACTGCATGTTTGTTTAATCTCGGTCCAAATGTTAAAAAACAGCTATTTTCAGGCTAAAGAGAGCAAATAAACACACATTCCATTGCAGACAATGGGGGTAGGCACATGGTCTGACATGAGCTGGCTGTACGGGCATGTTAGGATTTGGGCATTGTGAAGACATCAGTCCTCACTCTGAGAAGGATCTATTTCAGAGCACATGTGAGTTTGTCATCTTGCCTCACTATGGTGGTCGACCACTATGCTGAAAAATAAACTACTTCTCATGTGCTGTTCATCACCCTGTCGTCTGCGTAACAGTGCTGTAAATGTGCACTTGTTGAAACTCTTGGCAGTACCAACTGTTTCAGGGATTTTGCTCCCTCACCTGGTGATAGTGGTAATTGCATTGTATTCTTTGGAGTTTTTTCATAGTAGGCTATCCACCTTGTTTTTAACATAAGAGCAGGTGCGGCCATTTGTAAACGGAAAGGTCGTTTTTTTTTTAGATTTTTTTTATAGGACAGTAGAGAAAAACAGGAAAGTTCAGGAAGCATTTTGCCACCATGTAAGCTATAGCCTTGTTGCATGCACTGTAACAAGTGTGTTTAATTAAATAATAGCCTACAGAGTCCAAATCAAATAAAAAATGGCAGTAATAACTTAATTGATAAAGCTAAATGAAATAGCCTAATATAAAGTCGAATCAAATTAACTGGAAATAGGCTATAAAGACTAAAACTGAAATAAAAATAAGTTGAACCTAATTAACAATATATATATATATATATATATATATATATATATATATATATATATATATATATATATATATATATATATATATATATATATATAAACTATACATTTAAATTATAAAAGAAGCGAGTGACTAAAATTAATATGAAAACTATAAAAAATATTATTTTAACTAATTATATTAACTAATAACTGATTAAAAATATAATTAAAACTAAAATAACACTGCTTGTATTAAATAACTAATTAATATATATATATATATCTGCTATATATATATATATATATATGTAGCTTTATACAATGTAAAACATTTGCTGTACTATTATAAAAGTAACATTCTTATCTTCTCTTGCGATCAAGTCAGGTGACGAATATAGGCCTATTTTTTTGAGAGAACCATTTCCTTAAAATGTTCCCCCATGACTGTCATCACAAACCATTCAGTCCAATCAGACCTTTTAGCCCAGTTTCAGGTTTGAAAGTAAAAGAGAATCACTCATGCAGGAGAGTAGGATAGACTCCTACCCACATGAAAAAATACTATAGTAGCCTAGTTATATTGTAGTACAATTACAGTAAAATTACTCTAGTAAATACTATAGTGTTTTTGAACCATACTATAGTAAATATACAGTAAATTGTAGTATATTGTAGAATATTATAGTATTTACTACACTTTGTTAATTTACTGTAGTATTTAGCTACTATGGTTAAAAAACACTATAGTATTTACTAGAGTTATTTTACTGGTGATTACTGAATATTTGTATCCATATTTCATCTACAAAATTATAGGCTAATTGAGTGAATTATAGCCTGTGAGTGAAGAAGGCAGGCAACACTTAGAGCTAGGAGTTAATGCCAAAAAGTCCACAATTCATTGTCTTAGTAATATAATTTAATTCACATTCATTTTAAATTAGCATTCAATCTATTTCAATATATTAATGAAGTAATAAGTCATACGATTTTTTTATATAACGTTAGTGCTTCGAAGATAGTTGGCTACTTCGGTTGTACACTCTAAATCAGAGTGCTTTGTGAGAATAAATAAGTGGCTAACACCCAAAATAGTGCACTATATAGGGGACAGGGAACGATATTGGGGTCGGACACTCCACTCGACTCCACCCGCTACTATGGCAGCGACAGGAAGTATAACGCAGAAGTCAGGAAGCAGTCATCAGGGAGACATTTTTAAAAGACCATCATAAACAACATTCAGACAAACACTTGAATGTAAGTATAAACAAATTACTGTTGTCGAAAAATCCGTGTTTAGCATCAGAAGTAGTAGTAGTCAACAGTTATTCCGTACACTGTTGTTCCGTGTGTACTAGATCGGTTTGCTTCCCATAATTCGCTTATTACTGAACTTCATTGCTGTAACTGTTAAAACGTAACATATGTTTAACCGCATTTCTGTTATTCGCGAATCATAACCACTGATGTGTAGCGCGAGCTCGATTTGGTCAACTGTTGATATTATTGTGACAGTGTTTCGATAGTCTATATAAATATTCCACCTTAAATGTTCGGTGCATTGTGCATTAAATTAACAATGTGACTTTGGTACGATAGTCAATATAGCCTATATAAATCTATTTCATTCTACTTGATTGGGGACATTTCGTAGTTCAGTCGGCAAAATATCATTGAAATCTCACTTATAATTTTCTTTGAATTAAAACGGGGACAACCATTTTTTTAAATGATCTATCTATCTATCTATCTATCTATCTATCTATCTATCTATCTATCTATCTATCTATCTATCTATATATATATATATATATATATATATATATATATATATATATATATATATATATATATATATCTATACACACAAAACAGTTATATTAAATATAAGAACATAACGTATTATGTTAACACCTTTTTTCTTTTTCATTCTTTTTTTTTTGCCTTTTCAGATGCTGTTTTATGTGCTTTTGGAAATGGGTTTTTACTATCTAATTGGGCTTATCATTTTGTATTTTAGGCTCAAAGCACAAATTATGTGCTTTTTTGCAAATTTATTTAGTTGCCAGTGTAAATGTTTACTTGATTAGTATTATTTAACTTTTAATTAAGGGTTCAGGGTTTACTTCCACTCAGCTAGTTCAGATGTGTAGAGAAAAATGGGGACCTATTTTATCTGTTTGTGAAGCTTATAAGAGTTTGACAATATGTAATTATTTCATAGGATGTCTTTTTCATGATCATTGATTTAATATTTTACCTCTACCCTGCCAGATAAACATATGGCTCTCCTACGGTGAATATGGAGGTTCCTTCCTATCTGTCCAGGCTCTTGTCTGAGCTGAACGAACAGAGGAAGAGGGACTTCTTCTGTGACTGCAGCATCATAGTTGAGGGACGTGTTTTCAAAGCACATCGTAATATTCTCTTCGCCAGCAGTGGTTATTTTCGGGCTTTGCTGGTGCATTACCTGAAAGACAATGGCCAGAGACACAGCACGGCCTCTCTGGACATCGTCACAGCCGAGGCGTTCTCCTTCATCCTGGACTTTTTGTATTCAGGTCACCTGGATCTGCGCAGCGAAAATGTAATTGAAATAATGTCAGCTGCGAGCTACCTGCAGATGACCGATGTGGTGAACTTTTGTAAGGGCTACATTAAATCATCCCTCGAGATCTGTAACAGGGAGAGGGAGAGACACAAAAACAGGGAGGGTTTGAATCATAGTGCAACCTCAATTTCAGTCACTAGTGCCCCTGTGGCATCCACTTCTGAAGCCGACCAAAGGACCTGTCCGGTCACCGAAGCCCTCAGCCCTGATGATGCTCCAACGGCTGCTATCTGCACACCAGCGGCCACCAGTAGTAAAGACTCAGAGAGCGAAAACTCTCAAGGAGCATTTCCCAACCATTCTTCCATGAATGCTCCACTGAAGATCAGTCCAGGCCCA
This sequence comes from Gobiocypris rarus, assembly GCA_023029165.1. Classification (NCBI taxonomy): domain Eukaryota; kingdom Metazoa; phylum Chordata; class Actinopteri; order Cypriniformes; family Gobionidae; genus Gobiocypris; species Gobiocypris rarus. Next base: position 11,784,661 of record CM040919.1, read on the forward strand.
GATTTAGTCAACTCCTCCACCCCAGGTCTGCTTCTGGGGTTGGTGCACCCAAAAATAGAGTATGACCCTGATGAAGAGGGTGAATCTTCACGTGAATCCAAAGAAACGACACTTTATCAAGTCCCAAATCATGATGGGGAGAGAACAGTTAACTCTAGCCCGGCTCCAAGCACTGAGCATTCCTCCGTATCATTTACTAACTGTCCTATGAAGCAATTTCCAGATGTGCTGTACAGAGGGGGGATGAACCCTAACCGGGATGAACACTTTTCCCAGAATTTGGGGTACGTTGGATTTGGCCGTGGTGATGATGTACTTGGTCCTGCGGTCCCTTGTGGGATAGAGATTCAGAATGACTGGTATGGGGATGATCCAGGTGAGAGATGCTGGATAAAATTGCTACAGTAAAACTATCCTCTTTGATTTGATTTGTAATTGATATGTGTGTTTACTCAGGGAGACTACACAAATGTCCGTTCTGCCCATATACGGCCAAACAGAAGGGCATTTTGAAAAGGCACATCCGCTGCCACACGGGAGAAAGGCCGTATCCTTGTGAGGTGTGCGGCAAACGCTTCACACGACAAGAACATCTTCGCACTCATGCAATTTCTGTAAGTCTTCATAAGCCCTGAGGGATATTTGAAAGTGTAGCTCTACTACTTTTGAGATAAATATGTTTAGTAGAATTAAAAGTATTGCACACAGTTAACCCATTTACCAAATTAGTTTCATTTTGTTCTAAAGGCCAGAACAGGTGTCAATATTAAATAAACACAGTAATCCTGTTACCGGACTCCCATTTAAAAATATATATATATTACAGGGTGACATTTTTTGCATACACTAGCATTCAAAATATTGAATCACTCAGAAAAAGGTCATGCTTTTGATAAAATAAATAAATAAAGTAAGTTCATTTTATTTGCATTGTACTTTTCACAATACACACAGTTTCAAAGCAGCTTGACAGAAAATCATGATGTTAATGTTCATAATATTTTAATATCTTCATGCCTATAGTTGCATTTAGCAGATTAGAGCTTGGCAATGATATAATTTACATTTTGCATTGATATGTATGCAGGTAAATTTAAATGACCTATTTATCCAACTTCATATATAGAGCTGTGCGATTAGAATAGTTTGCGACGATATTAACAACCAGGTAGTTTAGATTTATTATGCTGTATACATAGCTTTATGTAAGTGTACTGTATGCATGCGAATACAGTTGGATATACTTGGATGGGTTCACTGCAGAGGAAAGTTTCTGAGTATGGGTTACCATACTTGGCTTTCGTATATTTGTCTGTCTATATATACTGCAGTTCAAAAGTTTTTTTTTATCGGTAAGATTTATGTTTTTGGAATAAGTCTCTTATGCTCACCAAGTCTGCATTTATTTTATTAAAAATGCTAAACAACAGTAATTTTGTGAAGTATTAAAATGTAAAATTACTGTTTTCTATTTGAATATATTTAAAAATGTAATTTATTTCTGTGGTGCAAAGCTGAATTTCAAATCACTACTCCAGTCTTCAGTGTCACAAATCATTCTTTCATCTTTCAAAAGTTTTGGGTCAGTAAGAATTTTTTGACTTTTTTGGGGGGAAAGAACCATAGACTGGGAAAAAAATATGGATGTAGTGTCTGTGACGTCACTCATAGGATTCTGAAGAGCAGTATTGAAGCATAAAGTAGGGTCGAGCTGGATTTTGTACCAGGCTGTAAACATGTTTTTTTCTCCTGTAAAGTTGGGCATTTTAACATGGGGCTCAATGAGATTCTGCTCCCTTTTGGAGCCTGTCCCTAGTGGCCAGTCGATGAACTGCGGTTTGAGTCACTTACATATTGGCTTCAAGAGAGGCCGCGGGAAGATGCCGCTCGGACGAACTTATGAAAATAATGAAGAACTAATTAAATTAATACATTTATTCAGCAAGGATGCATTAAACGTATCAAAAGTGACAGTAAAGACATATATAACGTTACAAAGGATTCTATTTAAAATAAATTGTTCTTTTAAACTTTCTGTTCATCAAAGAATCCTAAAAAAAATATTAGAATAATTTCTGAAGGATCATGTGACACTGAAGACTGGAGTAATGATGCTGAAAATTCAGCTTTGCATCACAGAAATAAAGAATATCACAATATTACTGTTTTTGTTTTTTTTTGTTTTTTGTATTTAATAAAATAAATGCAGCCTTGGTGAGCATAAAAGACTTCTTCTAAAAAATAATCTTACCGATCAAAAATGTTTGAATGGCAGTTATATAGAGAGCTATGCAATAATATTGTTTACATTTTGCAACAACGTAAAGAATCATGGAGCCAAGATGCTATATGGTATTTATTGCTTCATGCTGTATGTATGAAGTTAGTTAGATGTACTATGTATATAAATTCAAATATCGCTGGTCTGTATCAGTTTAAATTATGCAACGATACACTAAGATGGCATTGTACTGATCATAATTTATAGTCCGCACATGCGTTCTATTCCTCAAATAATCAAAGAATAATAAATTTGCAGCAATTACAGTTTTATAGACCTATGGCACTCTGAGCATTTTTGAAAATGTACAATATGTATTATTATATACATTTAAATGGATTATTAAAATAATTGATTTAATTAAAGCTTAAAAAGCATGAAAGATTCCATATGTTAGTGAGTTGACTGCTGATTACTAGTGGTACAGATGTTTTTAGAATATGCTTCCTTAAAATTATAAATATGTAACTATAAAAATGTATACAAAATAAATTCCTTAACACAAATGCGCTATATTTAAAAATGCAGCCAAATTTCAGCCAGTTCCGGTAAACATGCAAAAAATGTCTCATGAGGTGGATTGCGATCTATTGATTTATGTCAGTATGTTTAAATGTATATTTTTGTTTTGAAGGTCCATCGCTCCACCTGGCCCATTGTTTGCAAAGGCTGTCGTCAAGTGTTCTCAGGCATTGTGTCCCAGGGAATGAAGCGATTTGGACTTTGCGATGGATGCACCTTTGTTACTACAACTAATGAGGATCCCTCCTCCATGAACCTCAGTATGCAGTCTGAAGTTATGGAGAGAGGCGCTAGAGACTCTGATTGGCCCATGTTTATAGTGGAAAGGGACGAAGCGGAGGCGAGTGCTAGTACTGCTGGACAGGATGATAAGCAGAATGTTGCAAAGCAGCTTGGGGAGAATGGTATGGGAGGTTCATTGCCATAGTTGCACTTGTTTACCAAATCAATAAAAAAAGACTTTGTGGGAAGAAGTACATAAAAGGCTGTGGCAGAGTGTGACCAACATTCTACTGGTAACAAACTACCGGTTTAGTCACTTTCTTTAACATATTTTTGTGGGTTGGAAAAACCGGTTAATTATTTGGTGGAATTAAAATAATAATTTGTATTAGAAACATTACACAGCTGGGAAGGCTTTGAAACATTATGTTTGGGTTTAAATCTACAGTACCTAATTATGGATTATGAACATATTTAGCTGTATGACAATGAGGGCACAACAGATTTGAATGCGTTGTGGCAGTTGTGTGAATAAATATTTGAATGCTTTAAAGCGATCTGCCTTAAACACTTTTCAGGGACTGTTTCAGTGGTCTTGTCAATTCACTTGTTTGAAAAATTAACAGTTGAGTAGCTATTATGTATGTTCCAGAAGTAAAATGCTTCGTCATCATCGAGTTGTGGTTCCAGTTTTGTTTATTGTTTAGCATACGTTACCTTTGTTATTTGCCCAAGAAGTAATGAAAGTCAAAATGCTTGTTTTTTTATTCCATTTTGTTTTTGAGAAAGCAATTAAAATATCTTCTTTATAAAAGAAAACATTTACTGTGCATTGATCCGTATAGATGGAAAACGAACCTCTTTTCTTGTCACGAATGTAGTCCGGTTCTCGAGCAAATGACTCTTATGAGTCGGTTCTTTGTAGTGAATCGAATCCAATCGAAAACCGTTGATTGCGGTCCCAGTCCACCATCCGATTCCCTTGTGGCGAAGTGTTTTGCAGGTAAGTCATGAGTTATAGTCACGTGTGATGTAATATCATATGATAAACCAGGAAATGCAAACTAGTTGTTCTGGTTTTTGGTGCCACATTATGGTTAGTCACAAGTTAAGTTGGCAGAATTGCAGAACCACAGTGTAACGTTACGCGCAGGTGGCTTGTGAGCAGCCATGCAAGTGACTCTGTGTCAGATATCGCTGCTTTGTCTGCTATCATGCACCTCATCAATCGAGGCTCGATATACTCCAGACTGGGCCAGTCTGGACGCCAGACCTCTGCCTGAATGGTACGACGAGGTGAAGTTCGGGATATTTGTTCATTGGGGGGTGTTTTCGGTGCCCGCGTTCGGCAGCGAGTGGTTCTGGTGGTACTGGAAGGGCGCACATATACCTGCATATGTCCAGTTCATGATCCAAAACTACCCTCCTGGATTCAGCTATACGGACTTCGCCCCTGATTTCCACGCGCAGTTTTTTGATCCTGAAGAGTGGGCTGATATCTTCGAAGCTTCAGGAGCAAAGTAGGTAACGTTACTTACGATATGCGTTTGCAATGATGCTTCATTAAGGAATATTTATTATTTTGTTTTTCATTTTCTCAGATATGTGGTCCTCACATCAAAACACCACGAAGGCTTCACAAATTGGGGGTCCCAATATTCGTGGAATTGGAATTCTGTTGATAATGGACCTCATAGGGATCTTGTGGGAGATTTGGGCAATGCTGTAAGAAAGAGGTATTTGGGACAATTAACTATTTATTTTTTCCTTGGCAATAACTGGCAATGTTCAATAGCTTTATGGTGTCCCTAATTTAATACAGTAACTTTTCCATTTGTATTAGGTCACTGCATTATGGACTCTACAACTCTCTGTATGAATGGTTCAATCCCATCTACCTGAGTGACAAGAAAGCTGGTTTTAAGACTCAGGATTTTGTTGCAAAAAAAGCTATGCCAGAGCTCATTAATCTGGTCAACAGGTAAATTTGCCTCAGTCATGTGATGATACAGGCGGCAGAAGAATGAACAATTGTTTATGACACAAGCCTGACTGTTCTGTTGTATTTGTCTGTGTAAATATCAACCTTTACAGCTTAATTGGTGATGTTTTTAACATCTCAGGTACAAGCCAGACTTGATTTGGTCAGACGGGGACTGGGAAGCTCCTGACACTTATTGGAACTCTACAGAATTCCTCGCCTGGCTCTACAACGACAGTCCAGTCAAAGTGAGATCATCGTGCCATGTCATTCTTATTGTAGAACTGTCTCAAATTATAATTCTGATCATTATGACTGCATTATTGCGCTCCTTACAGGATGTGGTGGTGACCAATGACAGATGGGGAATGGCTGTTACTGTAAACATGGAGGTTATTACAACTGTGCTGACAAGTTCACTCCTGGACAGCTGCCTAACCACAAGTGGGAGAAATGTCAATCAGTGGACACATTATCATGGGGGTATCGCCGAAATATAAAACTAAGCGAACTGATGGATCTACCAACCATCATAAAGGTGCAATGTGTTGCTAATGAGCAAAAGAGCTCGCCTCTGATGATATTATTAGATTCCTGCATTGTAAATAATGTATTGTATATGAATGAAACACATGGACACAAAAGCAAATGAAAGTTCATGAGGTGTCTAATGTGTAAGTTTTTGACGTCTTATGTTGTGACTACAGGACCTGGTCTACACCGTGTCTTTAGGGGGGAATTACCTGTTGAATGTGGGGCCCACAGCAGACGGCGTGATCGTACCGGTCTTTGAGGAGCGTCTCAGAGGAATCGGAGCCTGGCTGAAGATCAACGGTGAAGCCATCTATGCAACTAAACCTTGGAGAGTTCAGGCTGAGAATGCTACTGTTCTTGTCTGGTGTGTTGATGTTTTTATACATCCTCTTATCTTTGTGCCTTGCAGTTCCTTTAAAAAACTTTCCAAAGCTCCAACTCTGAACTACTGTGTTCTTATTCTCACTTTATTAATATTCATGAGCTAAGATGATAGGGTTTATATTGTGTGGCCCATGCTCCTCAGTTTTCATCATTTTAAAGCACCAAATGGAAGGCTGAGATTGTCAAATATTTTCAGGGCAAAAGTTTGTGTTCACATGTTCATACGTTTGCCATAAATAATGTGAAATACTTCTTGGTCTATTTATAAACAGCCGGGATTTCGGTGATTTGAGCAACTGTAGTCATGCTTCCCTCTCCCACTGAATTGTTAGTTTAGCTTTAGTTATCCCAGTCAATAATTTTTAAATGTTTCTTCAATTCCAGGTATACTTCAAAAAACACCAGCACGGTGTATGCGATCTTAACCGCCAAGCCCATGGAAATTGCCTTTCAGCTTTCTATGCCCAAAACCTCCAGCAGCACAGTGGTAAATATTTATGAATTCACCAAAGGCCTGTTGCATGAAGCTAGTTGAACAAACTCTGAGTTTCAGATTAGGTTTAGAGTTGATAAATCCAGATAAATCCAACCTGGTTTAGATCAAGTTCAATTGTTTCTCAAAGCTTGGTATAAACTTTCTCTGTCAACTCAGGTTCAATCCAGAGTTTGCAATTAACACTGAAGCGCGTGCACCTGAAAGCGTGACACGTGCGGCAAACAGCCAATCACAGTGTCCGTACGATTCACTTCTCTTCTGAAGATTGAGAGATAGTACTGAAGATTATCGTGAAATTAAACGTGTTTAAAGCAGGAATAAACACTTATGCTGCAGCGTCAATTTAAGAAGGCAGCTGAAAGAATATCTGACTATATCAATGCATGATGTGAATCAAAGAAATATGCCTAATAATTATAGGTTCACAAAGAGCTCAAATAAATACACGTTGTTTAAAAGAATTATGAATGCATGTTTTATATTTATATTAATATTTGGCTACTTGTCAATATAATATAATTATATGAATATATTATGTGAATTAAAAGTAATTATAATTCATCTATTATAAATATAATAAATAATTTGCACCAAAAGATGAGCAATTTTGTCTCTAAAGTTTTTTCACTATAAACTACTTTAATTTGAGAGATACAGGGGGTGTGAGTTTTACTTGCAGCTGATTGGTCCAGTTTGAGTTTGTGATCTCTAACCCAGAATAAAACCGGCTCCAGAGCAGGTTATTACGTTGTAATTGTTTTTGTGTAGTG